>JAREIS010000035.1:4331250-5757500 GCA_030060385.1 Muscicapa striata striata | reverse complement strand
AAGCAAGGTCTTTCTGGAGCATTGCAACATCATCTTATATAATGATTCAAATTGTGGTAGCTACACCTTTTTGTAGATGAGAAGAACATGCCATGCATAAAAATAGACACTTGGGGAGGACTTAAACAGTTCTCTGGCAAATAAACTCAGAATGCTATTTTTCAGCTAAGATATATTAAAAGTTATTACCCTCAATTAAATAAGCAAGTAGAATTTATTGCTGTAATTGTCCTTGAAAAGGAGTGTCCTGATGTAGGATATTAAAAAGTGTAAAAGCACTGGTGTTAAAATGAAGTATTCCTTGGAGCTGATGATGCTTGGGGGTCCCTTCCAGCTCAGGATATTCTGTGATCCACCAGAGTTCTCTCTGAAAGGGAGAAATGGCTCTGTTAGGGACACAAAGACGGTAATTTCACTGAGAATTAAGACTTTCTTTTCAAAAGATAATAGTCTTCCTGAAATTTGAGCTCAGTATTTGCCAAAGCAATTTTAGCTTAAGGTTTGGAAAAGGAAATCTGGTGCCATTTGGGGACAAATTCCACCAGAATAGAAGAGTTGCGTAGGTAAGTGAAGCAAAACTCTTCAAGAGTCTTGTGGTTTTTTTTAAGCCAGGAATCAATGAACTTCTAAAGGTGGGTTTTTTTGGCTTTTGTAGGGAGTTTAGAAGTACATGAGGCCAGATGAAGAGTGGGGAGAGCACTGGCAAACAACCCACATGCCCAAGTCATGTGGGCATAAGCCCCATATCCATCACCTAGAAATTCCTTCCTTCCCAAGGCTACCAATGACTTGAGCTAGTGAGAGACATAGAATCCTATTTATAGCAGTGCTGCACCCTCAGTTCTTCCTTTAGAGCACTAATGAGGCATTTCAGTGCTGCTGAAGGGAAGAGATTTTAATTCTTCATGTTGAGCCCATAGCTGGGCTCTGGAGCTGCAGAGTCAAGCATCTGCTGAATCATTTGCTAGCTGTCAGCAGCAGAGACTGTCTGTTTTCCCTGGATCAAGCCAGCAGAATATCCCAGCCTTTTAATTGGGGCTCTGAAAAAAATAAAACTTGGATGGTCATACATTTCATAGAGTAACACAGTAAAATAGGGTAAATTATATGCCAGTCTGCCCCAAACTGAAACAGGTTCTAATCTTTCCCTTCACCACCTAAAAGGTTCATTTTCTGCTGCAGACTTGAGACATTACTCTAGGAAAACCCAGGAGCTGCTGTGAGCCTTGGAAAATGCTGATAAAATTACTGGTAGAGACTGAAAATCTGAACATGCTGTAAAAATCATGGAATCATAGAGTTATGGAATGGTTTGGGTTGTAAGGGACATTAAAGCCCATCCAGTGCCACGCCTGCCATGGGCAGGGACACCTTCCACTAGTCCAGGTTGCTCCAAGCCCCATCCAACCTGGCCTTGGACACTGTCAGGGATCCAGGGGCAGCCAAAGCTTCTCTGGGCACCCTGTGCCAGGACTGCATTACCACCTTCAAAAATCACACCTTCCAGCTGTGATGTCTTGAGCAGAGTAGACAAAACAAAACTGAATAGCTGAAAATTTAATTTTGAAAAGTGATTTTGGTCTTTAGCAAAATTGAAGCAAGATTTTTTTTCTTTTTTTCCATTTTTTTTTTGGAACCTTTCAGTATTTAAAGGAATGGATCCTTTGGAAGCCATGGTTTGTGACATCCAACATGTGGAGAGTTTTCTGCCTTCCCTGGCAGATTCCTCAGGTCCCTGCCCTTAAGCCGAGATCAAGAGCAGAAATCAGTTTCTTCCCTTACCTGGGGAAAGTACCCAATAGTTTCTGCCTCAGAATTAAAATGCAAAACAAAAATTTTTTGAGGGTGGGTGGAGGTGGGGTGGGGGTGATTGGGTTTTTTGTTTATTTGATTGTGTTTCTTTAGAAAGCTCAATATAAACTCTAATACAACCTTGCCATAGAATCATGGAATCATTAAGGTTGGAAAAGACCTCCTAGACCATCAAGTCTAACCTTCCACTGAATCCCACCATGTCACTAAACCAAATCATGGAGTTCCACATCCAGTCATTTTTTGGACATTTCCAGGGATGGGGACTCCACCATTGATTGTGTCAGGGCCTGATCATCCTTTCCCTGAAGAAATTTTTCCTAAGAATTTCAAATCCTGTCCCTTATTAATATCACATCCTAATAGCAAACAAACTAATTTCCTCACACGAACATTTAACACAGATTTTTATGCTTCATTCCTGCTTGGTTTTTCTTTTGACTTTTAACCTTTCACTATCTTGAGGGTGAAAGAATGATCTCCTACTTAAACACATCAGGACACTTTCCCTGGAGAAATAAACTGTCTTATCTAGTTCTATTAAATAAGATTCTAATTGTTTTATTTACAACTATTATAGAATAATTAATATGCCATAGGGTATTATATTTGACAGGAAAGGTAGGAAACTGTTATGCTTTAAAAGGATTTCCTTCTAAATTTTTAGGCTAAACAGTTACTTTATTGTTAAAATCCCGCATGGTTCACAATTTTTTTCTAAAATGTTGTTATTATTATTGTTATTATTGGACCAGTATTTTTATTTTATATACCATTTTTTAATGGCAGCATATATGAGGCCATAGTTACCTCAGAAAATTCTTGTGTTCAATCACTACTCCCAGAAGCTTTAGATATTCTTCTATTTAATCACATTTTTATTCAGATATGTATTCAGTTAAAGTTTTCTCCACAGCTGGAGAAAGGTATTTCACACTTCTCCAAGCAGTTTATCAAATATTCCACTTGCCAAGTTGCCTATTAATTTAGTCATCACCACTTGTCACTAGATTTGAATAAATGAGCATTTTCAATAAACCTAAGGTAGCTCTGAAAGCAGATGTTAATTTTGTATTCATGCTGCTTTGAAAATAAGAGTCAAAATACTTGGATAATAAAACCAGCAAAGCAAGAAAAAACTGTGTTGAGTTGTTGTCTTTTAAGAAAAACATAATTATTATAATTTAGCTTTCTTTTAGGGATTTATTGATATTTCATATATAACCTTGCACACTAAAAATGCCAAATGTGCCCATGTTTAATTCTGATTGCCCACCAAGGCATACCTTCTGACAATTAAGAGGTAATTAAACAATAAGATAGAAGTTAATAATTAAGAGCTAGGCATATCTTTTGAAATGACAGAATTGAATAATTCTAGTTTGGGTTTATTGTTTGTAATGGATGATTTTTGTCTGTCTGTGCTCCTTTCCATATTCCTTGCACAAGGGAGTCCCCTGTACCTGTCCCATCAGGGAGTGCTCACAATCTCCTATTTTGTGGAGGAAACTTCTGTCTCCTCATCTGTTCTGTTGTCTCATTCCAACTTTGTGCCACAACTGGTCTTTTATCAAAAACACTCCTGTAATTTTTTGGCTTTGAACCAGCTCTGCTCACCTTGCACTCCTGGAGCAGCCCACATGTGCTAATCCTTCTGATTTTCTACCTCATTATCATCAATTGAGGTTATTTTTTTTCAGCACGGGTGCATTCACATGACAGATGACTGTGTCAGTCTGATCTGATCCTTCCAGTCTGGAGACTGGGATGTGACAGAGACAAATGACTCTTCCATTTCCACTTTCTAGTGGGCACTGTCTGTTTTTACTTTTTTTGCTTTGCCTGGGAAGATTGTGGCTGCCCCATCCCTGGAAGTGTCCAAGGCCAGGTTGGACAGGGCTAGGAGCAACCTGGAATAGTGGAAGTTGTCCCTGCCCATGGCATGGGATGGAATAAAATTAATTTTAAGGTCCCTTCCAACCCAAACCACTCTAGAATTCCATGCAACCCTTGGAAAATAGGTTTCCCTGCCATGCTTGTGGAGCCTCTGATTTATGTCTGATGTAAGATATAATGCATAGAGAGCACAAATAACAATATATTAATTGTGAGTGTCTCAGCAAAGAGAAATAAAAGAGCAGCCAGCATCCAGCCTTACGTAGGAGGACACTGCCAGAAAGAAAACTCCTTCCATCCATGCCAGGTGATGAACAATTGTAGACAATCCATTGAAACTTATTCCCAAGAAATTCATCCCACCAGTCTGGGCTAAATGTGCTGAAAGGAGGAACTAATTAGTGAATAAGGTACTTCCACCAAGTTGAGTGGGCATCAATCACATCCTGAAACTGAGGCAACCCAGCACTGGGCAGCCCCACACACCTGCTGCTGTTTGGGAATGGGATCCCAACGAGCCTGGCACAGCTGCTGCTGTTTGGGAAGGTGTTCCCGAGGTGCCCAAGGAGTTGCCAGCCAGCACCAAGTAGAGGTAGCATGTCATTTGTCTTGAAGGGCATTAGGGGATTTTATTTAGTCCCTTTGTTGGGTGTTTTGGTGGGTTTTTTTTGTTTGTTTGTTTGGTTTGGTTTGGTTTTTTGGGGGTTTTTTTTGTTTTGTTTTGTTTTTAATGCAGGAGGACAAGCTGCAGTTCTGTGATTAATATGGGATCTGTTGCACTTCCAAGTCACCCTGGGGACAAGTATGGATTGGGATCGAAGTGCCTTTGTGTTAAATGAGCCATATCATCCAACAGACAGTTTCTGTCAGGTTTGTGCTCTCAAGTGCTTTGTGCCAGCTGCACAGGACTGGTGGGATTTGACCCGTCAGGGAATATGATGGCTAAAAGTTAACCCATCAGCACTTTTGAAAAAATCAGAATCATAGAATAATGGAGGTTGGGAAAGACCTCTAAGATCATCCCTGGAATTGTTCAAGGCCTGGTTGGGCAGGGTTTGCAGCAACTTGGGATAGTGGAAGGTGTCTCTGCCCACAGCAGGCTGTGGAACAAGGTGATCTCCAAGACCCCTTCCAGCTCAACCCACCCTGCCCTGATTTTTTTTCCAGCCTCAAAACAAGATATGAGCAGGTTATAGAGAGCCATAATGAACCATAAAGTGGGATTAGACCAGAGAAATGTGTCTCATCAAGACAGCAAAGTCTGTGTGTGGGCAGGTAAGAGTTTTTTGAGGAGCACTTATTTCTCTGCTGCTGAAAGGTTTCTTTCTCTCCATTGTCATGTAAATTCCAGCTTTAGGAGGTGATGTTGGACACTGGAATATATTTTGTGCATTCTCTCCTTTATTTCCAGATCCCTGTCAGTGCCTGCTCACTCCACCTCTGCTTTGTAGTTGCAGAAGAATGAAATCCTGTCAGTGGCTCCTCCAGGCAACAGGGCCAGCATTTGCAACTGAATAAAATATCTGCATTTTCTTCCAATTACTCGTTTTGGGGTTGTTTTTCCTTCAGTCCCACTTGTGCAGAGATGGCTTAAGGGCAAACCTTTTTTACCAGCCCATAATAAAATATTCAACTAAAGTAAAAACACCGCACACCTGTCCCTGCAAAAGACCCTTGGTTTCACATGAAGTGTGGACCAAAGTGAGCTCCTGGGGAACTTGCTCACAGTGTGAGACTAAGTCTGAATATTCAGTTCCCTTTGTTCCACACTGAAATGCTTCCATGGGTTTCAGGCTATTTCTTTTTAAGCATTAAATAAATAGTTTATCATGGAGAGACACAAGACTGCTTCCTTCTTTACAGCCTTTTAAAGATATTCAATGGCTTTGTTTTATTCAACTTAGGCAAAAGCATAAAGCTTTAGAGGCATTTTTTAACTGTTACATTATAAATGTTCTTTGTAGCAAAAGAAAAAAGCCCAAAACTTAAGGATTTCTACAGATTTATAAGGTCTTTTGTTTTTCCGTTTTTCCTCACTCTTTCAAGCTGCTAAACAAACATCAAAGCATTCAATGGGGAGGCACCATCCAAGTGCATTTTTCTGATATTGGGTGGGAGGTGTATGAAAGGAAATGAAAAATGAGTTTCCAGTATGGAACAGAAAGGTATGGACCAGATATTGGTGATATGGATAACTCCTGCCTGCAGCACCACTGTGGTCCTCTCCAGACATGGAAAAATGATCTTTGCAGAGCCTTTTTGTCTCTTCATTCTGCTGAGATTGTGGATGGAATTACCTGTGCAGTTGGTGGGGATGTCCCAGCTCAGGTGCAAATTACCTCATTCCAGTGTGGCCAGGAAATTCAACCAGATAATACAACTGCTATGCAGGTGAGCAAGCTTCAGATTATAGCCTACCAATGGAAAAAGTTTGGAGTCAAAGGACACAAAAGGTTATTGACATGAGCTTCAAATTTGTGTGAAACTCAGTGTTCTTAATTTGACCCAGCAGGAGTCTCTGGGAACATTTTAGGGACACATATGATGGGAAAGGTTGAAAAACTGCTGCCCAGTCTCCATGAAAGGTAATTGTCTGCAATGGAGGTGACTCATAACTGCCTTTTTCTCCTCTAAAATAAGAAGCCTTTCCTTAAATGTAAGCAATTTCCTCTCTCACCTGTCTTCCACACATGACAGATGAATTGCTATGAAAAGTGTTTCAGAGGAGCATCTGATCAAGGTTCCCCCTCCATCTTCCATTTGAAAAATTGCTATATGTGCAAAAATTCCCAGGAAAGGAAACAAACAAAAAAAATCTGGAGTGACTCTGAAGTTAAAAAACTGTGTGAGAATGTCCACAATTGCCTTATTTTTTGAAATGGAAAGACAAAGGCCTTTAGGTGGGTAAAAAAAATCTCCCTACAACTCAGGAAGGGCTTAGGAAAGGGGAAGAGGACGGATCTTTTATCTTTTTATTTGAGACTTTCAGCCTATGCTGCTAAGATAGGATTTATTTTACACTCTTCACCTAATAAACATTTATTGGAGAAGTAATTTTCCCTTTGAGAGTTCTTTTGGAAAAATGTGCCTTCTGAACATTGAAATAATTGTAAATCTTGGCTATTTGGTAGTCTCCAAGGTTTTGTGTTTTGCTGACACAGAGATGCCTCTCTGGCTCCTGGGGCAAATAAAAGCTGTGCCACAATTCAGGGGTTGCCTTTTCCTAGTCTTGAAACTAGAAAAATGGACACCACTAACTGTGAGTTTTCTCACCCAACTGGGGGGCTTACAATGGTTAATAGTAACTCAGCATTCCCTTTTCACCCCGAATTTCCTGAAGGAACTGAAAATGTAGAGCTGGCAAATGTTTGATGTGTGTATTTCTGATTGCTTCTCTGGGAAAGGCTGATCAGACAGGGGGAAAGGCTGCCCAGAGATATGGTGGACTCACCATCCCTGGAAGTGCTCAAAAAATATGGATACACTACTTGTGGACATGGTTTAGTGCTGGGTTAATGGTGGGACTCAATGATCTTGGAGGCTTTTTCCAACCTTAATGGTTCCCTGATTCGATATGTGTGCTGTAGTTTTAATTAGACATTTTTTAATAGACTGCTATGATGGGATTTTTATTCATTTATTATTCCTTAATTACTTAGCTAGTCTATTATAATTGAAATATGTGTTCTGTGATCTCATATGAAAAGAGATTGAAACCTAAACATAGGAGCTTCTTAGTCGATGCATTAATTGGGAAGTCAGATAATCAATAAAGGGAAAAACTAAATTAAGGACAATTTTAAAAACTCATAGCAAAGATACTTGATCAAGGAAATTGAGGGATTTCTCCAACAGAAACTGGGCCCTGTCCCCTCCCCTCTCTGGGGATGAGTTGTCTCATCTCTGCACAGTGGTTAGGGATGCACAGCCTCTGTCCCAAAATCTGGGGGTGGGTGACCTCCATCCCTGGAAGCCAGGGACAAAATGATGGGCTCCATATTCCCGAGGCACAGTGCTAAATCAGGGGCACAGAGAGGATATTCTGGATGCTTGACATGACTTTTAAAAGGTGGCCTATTATGGTTCAATATTTTAGACTAAAACCTGTAATCATGACTCTCTAACAGACGACTGATGATCTGAAACAAAGCTTTTTATATTTCTTGTATTGTTAGAAAGCAGCAGAGTTTAAAAGCTATAGGTTTTGCTGCCTATAAATTAATGAAGGGGTAGGAAAGCCCAAATAAATATCAATAATATTAAATAATCATTCTTTTGCAATCATGGAATCATTTAGCTTGGAAAAGACCTCCAAAACCAACAGGTCTGACCTCTTGCTTCCCTCAGGCCTCATGGAGTCCGGACACAAAAGGTTTAGTGGAGACTGTCAGAAATATTTTGGATTATATCATTTTAACAGCATGACCAACAGTGCCAGCTTGGCTGGAGTTAAAGCAGAATCATATCTGGGCAGTGACATTAAAGGCAGCTCTGCACAGCTTCTCTGGGCACCCTTTGCCAGGGCCCCACCACCCTCATGGCAAGGATTCCCTCCTGAGATCCAATCTGGATCTAGATTTAGCTCATCATGGCTGAGCAGTGGAATTGGCCACTCTTTTATTCAGCTTGGACATAAATGGATGAGAGCACTGAGCTGCTCTAAAATTTTGAAGCAAGTCCCTCACTCTGATTGAAAATTCTGTAAGAAAATGAGACCAAACCCCAGAGACCAAGGGTCCATGTGCTCACCCCAGTGTGTGCTCCTAGAAAAACCCTCCACGTTTACACATGATTTAAACCCTCCACAAAGAATGATTTAAAATGTCAGAGCAGTGGGAACAGGGAAATCCTTTCTTATCTTGGTTGTGACAACTCTGAGGACTGGCACCTCCCAGAGAGATTTGGGATGCAGAAGTGTGGACATGCAGCTCCTGAGCCCTTTCTTTGTGGAGAGAGTGGAGCTGGGTTAGAGCCCATCCCAATGAGCTGGGACAGCTCTGTACACCAGAAACAGTTTGGACTTTACTCTCTAATAGGGTGCTTCACCTTCCTTGTCACAACCCAAAAATAAAGTTCCCTGGGATGAAACAATTCAGAAAATTCCAAATGTGTTTGCTCTGGACAGGGACCAGCATTCCAAGGCCAGGTTGGACAGGGCTGGGAGCAACCTGGGCTAGTGGAAGGTGTCCCTGCCCCTGGCAGGGGGTGCCACTGGATGGCTTTAATGTCCCTTCCAACACTAATTATTCTGGAATTTTATAATTCCTGTGAAGGATTTTTATCAGAGGTAGGAGAAGCCAAATTAACATATTTTAACATGAAACAAGTTTTTGTTGCCAACTGCTATTTTATTTTCATTGGAATCTGATGTTCCAATCAGTGGCTGTTTTAACTTCCTCCATCCCTCCCCTCCTTTAACTCTCTGCTGCCACGTTATTTGGAATAGGAGTTTCCAACTGCATGTTTGCAGATGAGCACACATATTCCCAAAAATTAAATATCCCTGTCAGTGGCCTTGGACTTAACGTAGGAACATGGAGGGAAAAAAGGCTTTAATTCATACATTACATAGGATATTGAGTAACTTCAAATAACCTTCTCTTCCAAAGCTTTGGCTCTGGTCAGTGCAGATATTAACCCAGAAAAGAAACTAAGTTCCAGCAATCAAGAGAGTGATGAGCCTGATTAATCCTCTCCATTACTGCAGAGGGAAGAAAGGAAGATAAGCCTCATCAGACAAATGTTGGCCTACAGGAGCCTTTCCTTTGCATATTTGCATGCATAAATTAAATTAACTCAGGCAGCTGCATGAACAATAAAGTTTCTGTTATTAAAATGATGACTATGTAAAAAAGATACAGGAAATTTCAAGGGATTGCTGTACTAAATATTTTTTTTTTTTTTTTTTTTTTTTGTTAAGTGCAGGTTATGGGGCTCATCCATGATTCTGCCATGTGTTTGGCCATAGAATAATTTCCAGTAATCATTAAAAACTAATATAATGTATCTTTCTACTCATAATTATAAAATTAGAATTAATATAGAATGAAGGCAGTAGGTGAACACTGCCATGGTCCTGTACAGATCACTGAAGTGACTGAATCTGATCCTAATTAGCCATTATTGATTGTTCTTATACTTTATTTCTCTGAATTTCTGCAGAACTGAAACACACCAATAAACAAACACATAAAATAGTTTAGATGTCATTGAAACCCAGCACTAAAAATTGATCCCAGGAGAAAAGAAAGTGTCAGAGTTCTTTCAAAATAAGAAATAAATTGTTCTTTTTTACAGCTTAATCTTTGCTGGCAGTATGGATCTTCTTGATGTTATTTCTATATAAAAGAACAAAAAATGCACCCTCATTGGTAGCAAGAAAGTTTCATGGAGGTACATAGATTGTTTTACACTTTAGTTATAATAAATTTTGTGGCATTTAATAGAACTGGTGGGCATTCTCTTGGCAGAATTTAAAACTCACGTGGGGAAACAATGTCAGTATATTTTCTAATAGATTAGAAAATACTTTAAACTGAATATCTCAAACCTGATAAACAGAAAGGATTGTGCAGAGGCAATGCATTCACAGCATTTCTGTAGAGAAAAGTGGAAAAAAAGAAAGAAAAAAACATCAGAAGCCTGGATTAATGCACATGCACCAGCACAGCTTCTTAAATCCTGTGTGATGGCTTGAACATGACAACATGGAACAGCTTCACAGGACATGGCCAAGGAGATAAATTTGGCAGCAGCAGGTGTTCCCCCAGGAAACTCCTAAAAGTGCTCAAAACCAGTATGTTATCTACTTAACCTTGTACTCAAGGACAGAGCAGAGAGGGAAATCAGCACTTGCTGTGGAATTACTGGGAAATGTTACATAAAAAAGTAAAGACACTGCTCAATATAACTCAGAGCTCCTTTCAAAACTGCCAGAGATCACTGAGGCCAAGAGCTCTGCAGGATTTAAAAATCAATTGGATAATTACAGTGATCCATGAGTTGTCATAGCAAAGACTAAACAAAGACTTGTTTCATCTTCCTTAATAAATAAACAAAACACATGTCTTGGAAAGGGAAAATAAAGGTTCAACCTTCAGGGCATAAGCAGCCTCTAACTAATGGGGGCTGGGAAGGAATACTCAGGGAGAAATACTGTACCTAAGCCAGGCTTAATGCTTGGGGGCTTGATGTAGGCATTCAATGTTCCTCAGGCAGTGGGAAATCAGAGTTTGAGGTACTACCCTGGGCTGTGGAAGAGTGGATTTGGCACTGGCACAGCTGCCCAGGGCAGTGGTGGAGTCCCCATCCTGGAAGTGTTCAAGAAATGAGTGGATGTGACACTTGATGATCTGGTTGGAAAATGTGGGATTCAGCTGAAGGTAGGACTCTGTGACCTCACAACTCTTTTCCAAGCTCAGTGATTCTGTGGTTCTTCCCCTTCCTGGTGAAGGGGAAAATTCACCACATTTCCTGCCTACCTAGGGCCCATTTCAGTAGAAGTTCAGATATTTTTTTTAATATCCCTGAAGTTTGTTCCCTCCTGCTTGGAGGAGCTGGATGAATCTGCTGCAGCAGTTTGGGGAGGGACAGAAGTCAGGGTATTAAATAAAGAATTTCAATTCCCTGTAAAAGTGGAATTCTCCTTGACTGCAGTAATTCTGAAAGGCAGAGCTGTCTGATAGGGATGGCACCTGCCACACACAGCACATGGACAGAAGCTCAAACCCTGAGAGGTAACTGGCACATGGTAACAAAGTTAAAATTAGTGAAAAGACGATGAAAGAAAGGAAAAATAAAAGTGAGAAGGCCTTGATTCACAACATTTCACAAGATTATTTATAACTTCAATCTAACCCCAAGTTAACACTAATCTTAGACTCCCTCAGAGAATTTTGGTGTTGCAGCACCCAGATTTTGCACTCCCTCATCTGGGGGAGGTCTGTCAGGCTGGCAGCACCTTCTGACAGCTAAAAATGTCCTATTTAGCCTTTTTTTTTTAATCAGCAATCTAGCCTCTTCAACTGATAAGAAACTGATTCAGTTAATTTTTTAATAAAGGGAAGAATTACTGTTTTCATGATAAGAAACAGTGGAATTTGTTCTTCTGTGCACTCCTCTTGGAATTCTACGTGTGTGTGTGGGGAGGGGGTGTGTGTGTGCAGGAAAACTAAAAACACAGTATATACACAACTTTTTTATTTCCCATTTATAACTACTCCCCCAAAGACATGGGTGACCCCTCAGGTGCAGCCAGGAAATCCATAGGATATATTATTCCTAATAATCTCCTGGCAGCTCCTGAGGTGTGAGAGCATCCTCTCTGCTCCTGCAGTGAAATCTGAAAAAAAGGGGCCAAATTCCCACTTTTTGGAAAGTGAACTTGCCATTTATGCACAGTGCCATTAAAATTAATTACCTGAGAACCAGTCCATAATGTCCACAGGTATGGAAATAATAAAAATTAATTGACTGAAAGTATTCATAAAATATTTGGAGCAAAGGTCATTAATTTGTGCTCGCCGAAACAGACTTGAGTGATTGAATTACCCAAATGCTTCAGCAGTAAGACAAATAGCAGGTACTCCAAAAATAACTGACTATAGTAAGGCTCTGCACTTTCAAGGGTTTGTATCCCAGTTCTAGGAGGGAAGTGGGTGGCAGTGCAGGAGGTTGTGTAACTTGACCATCTCCTTGAAAGCCATTCCCAAGGGAAAGTGCTCAGACCTTCATTCTTTTGCATTCAGATAAATCCATACTAACGTAAAGGAAAGAAGAAAAAAAAAAAAAAAAAAAAAAAGCTTTGTTTGCAGGTGAGATTTTCTGAAGATACATTTCTTGTCACTAAATAAGAGCAAAGGAATGATTGGAGATGTCACTTCTTGAGGAAGCACATCCTATCCTGATATGACTCCTCAAGTGTAATGGAGGCAGGTATCAACCAAACTGATGGAAAAGGATTATTTTAAAAAATAAATTCCACTTCATAGTTGAAATACGATTTTTATGAGCTAAGGAGAGTGGGATCTAATTTCAGGTGCTGAGAGGTGAAACATTTCTGGGTGTTGCTGCTGGGGTTCATCTCTGTTGTAATCTGCAGAATGTACATATTTATAGATCTATATATATTTTGTTATATGTCTCTCCTGCCCTCCTTTCACCTGGGCACAGCCAACCCTTGGTTTTCTCAAGTACCCGTAAGTACCAGCAGTCAGCGTTTCCCAGCCTCTCATGGAAAGATTCTATAGGTAAGAAGGAGCAAAAGAAAAGAAAACTTAACCCCCAACACAACTCAAACCAGTCTGGGATTCTGTGATTATTAATTAATTTCCCTCCTGCTCCCCAGAAGTCTCTCTGTGCATCTCCCAGAACCCAAAACCAGTTTCGAAGAGTTTAATTATTCCCAACTTCAAATCCGAAGTGGCAAACCATAGCACTCTGCACTGAATAAATGCAATAAGAACTTCTGATTTTTAAAAGCACTGATGCTTTTGTGTCGTGAATATTCTCTTAAAGCACTGGAATGGTCTGGATTTACACAGGCAGCTCCTGATGTTTATATGTAACAATTTATACAATCAATTTTAGCACTGAAATTGCAGCACCTGTCTGATAAATTATTTAATTGTGGCCATTTGAATAAGTATGTGCATCTCAATAAATATTCTTTATCTAGTAATTAAAGGGGAAGGCAAGTTTTTGACCTCCATGGCATTGAAAGAGTAAATAAATCCTATCATTTTATTATAGAAAATTTTCTGAAGATTAATTATCTCTGTGGTTGAGGTTCTAGACTGGTACCAGTACAACCTGTGGGGTGACTGGAGAAGTGTTACCTCATTAGTTCTAGTTTTCTTTCGACAAAATACTAATTTTATTCTGTTTATAAGGAATTTTGTCCAGGAATGATGTATTATTACTCTTTTAATTCTGTTATTTATCAATAATACACAACAATTGCTTTAGACTGCAACACTGACAATACAAGAGAGGATAATTTGGAGATTATTTCTTTTGCATGCAGTGTAATAATTTTATGTAATTAGGGCCAAAACTGCAAAAGTTTGAATATGTTGTTATAACGTATGATGTTCAGATTCACGGAAAGCAAAATGGTGTTTCTTGCCTTTAATTTTCTTCTCCCTAATTTTCTTCTACTGTTTTTTCCTAGTAGGTAAATATATGTAATTTTTCAATAATTATGCTGTTGTGGGGAGTGTATTTGGTAAACAGGACCTTAAGTAATTCATTCTTTAAGGGCAATAACATACTGATCAAATAAATGCATTTAACTTTTTTTACTTTGCCATTTTCCATTATGCATCATCACAACTGGAATTGTGGATTTGGATAAGTCCCTCCCTTACTATTTCTCTATTTCTTCTGAACACTCCTTCTCTCCAAAGAACCTCCTCATCTCTTACCTTTCCCCTCTTTGTTCCTCTCAGTTATTGAAGGGATAACTCCTTTCCCTCAAGCTGTATCTGCTTTTAGTGATTTTGAACTTGTCCAAGTGACATCCTTTACCTTGGACCATTCAGCAGTTGGAAAACAGGGTTCCTTTATTTATCTTCTTGCAGCTCAGATTTCCCTCATGAATACTAAGTGCAAAACTCATTTAATTTTCCCACTTTATCCTGTTCACTTCATATTAAGTTTCTCCCTAATCCCTTAGTGGGCTAATTATTTCACTTTTCAGCCTTTTATCTCTTTCCCTTTATATATTTAAAGAATCTTATATTGTTTTTAGTCACTCCCAAGATAATAATTCCTTTTTTATTGTATTTTTCCATTGCAGCTTTTTTGAGACCCTGACATCCATCCTCCTCTACTTCCTTTATTAATTTTCAGGAACATTCATTTACACAGCTATGATACATTTTCTCCATTATCCCTCTCACTCTCCAGTGCTTCCTCCCTCTGGAGCAGCTTCTTTTTTAAAGTTGGCCCAGAGCAATTACAACACAATTAGAAGGGAAACAACCACAGGAAAATTATAATTTCCCCAAAATATTGCCTGACTTCCTTCCAAATCTGTGCCAGAGGGTTTTTTTTTCCTCTTCTCTAAGTCAGAAGGCAGGTCAGAATATAGAATTACAGGAATTCCAGAATGTGGAGTCGAAGGAAGAGCCACATGTCAGGCAGGTCCTGCTGTTTTTCTGCCCAATGCCACTCCTGGGATCACCCTCTTCCCTGAAAAAGCCACTTTTCATGGATTATCTTCCATCTGCTCCACTTTAGGCTTCTCATGATCACAGGTGCAACATCCTCAGAGTTCTACTCCTGCATGTGATACTAAATCTGGCCCAATAAAATATAAACTACAGGAACTGAGTGCTCTAAACTTGCTGGTTTACTTAGATGAGGATCATTAAGAATGTCATCCTAAGCATGTTTCCAGGGAGATAAAATTAAGACAGTTAAGCCTCTGTGTCTCTCTGAATTTATTTCTCTGCACATGTTTGTAATCCTACAACCATATAATTATATAACAGGCACTGATATTTTAGAGTTTTGTGGGGGCTTTCACAGGTTTGAAACCATGTATTCCAGAAACATGAACAAATAAAGTATTCTTAATACTTTCTTTTCCCTTCTTGTATTTCAGCATTTCAAACGCAAGGTGGTTTGTTTATATTTCATTTTATTTCATTTCATTTCATTTTGTATTCCAGGTGGCTGAAGGAAGTCTTGCTAACTTGACTCCCCTGTTAATCACCAACTCATCACGTTGCACCCAAAAAAAAAAAAAAAAAAAAAAGATTAAAGCAAGTAAAGACTGTTTGGAAATTTTGTTTGGTTTGGTTTTAGCAATGCCATCATTGCTCAGGTTTTCGAGTTCTGTTGGCCTCGTGGTTTGAGTTTGAAAGGGTTTAAAAGGAATTAGAGCCAGCAATTTTTTAAGGCAGACTAAAGCCTTTGTATACTACCATTAATTAGTCTGGGTGGAATCCAATCACTTCCTTAATCTCTAAATAAGGGAGTGTTGTTTGAAGCACTTTAGCATAGTCTATCTGCAGATATACTCAGCATTATTCTACACTTTGGTTCAGCCAAATTAGAACAAAAATAATCTTAACCTCTATTAAACAAGACTAATAAATATTCCTCAAAATACAGATTGATTTCCCCAGTTTATTCAGTGGAGAGCCCTAAAAATTTTAAGTATTTATCCCTACTGAAGGCAGGTAATTGGCAGAGAAAAGAAAAAGATCCCTGCAGGCTTTCTGTGTTTAATACCTGTTTAGTTTGGGGCTTAGGCTCCACATCCAGCATGTGGCAAGGAAAAAATGGAAGAAAAGGTGAGGTGAAAGCATTCTCACTTCTACATCCCTTCATGTTCATGCAAGATTTTAGGGTTTTAAATTTTACACAGAGCATGAGTTTTACACAGAGCATGGGCTTTATTTATTGGCATTTATTTTCACACCTTCCAGTGTTTCAGCAGCTGGATTACCAATTCATTGAAGATATACAGAGGTCTGTTTCTAGGCTGTTCTCTCTCAGTTATTTAGCACAGGCAAAGTGGTTGTGGTTGGGTGTTATGGTGAAAAATTCAGTCTGAAAGGTTAAACAAACCTGGTTCATGATGATTGCCAAACTCTTGTTGTCATGGAGGGACAGCAGGGACTATTCCAACTCAGAATATTCCTGATTCTGAGATTAATTTGCTGTTTGTTACTGTCTCAATCCATGCCAGGAGCAAACTGGGTCACCGTTCTAGTTACATACAACAATACTTCTTCCTTTTGATAGAATTGTTTCCACCCAAAGAAAATAACTTCTGTGAACTTACATTTATTGTTCCTGGAAAGTTTTATGGATATTTGGAATTACAGAAGACCCCCACTGGACAGCAAACAAGGAAATTTCAATCTGGAAGTGGAGAAACATGACTCAGGCAGAACCCTGGAGAGGAGTCCTAAAAACACCAGAGCCCTGATGAACACAACTTCCCTAGGATACATCTCCCAGAGAAAAATAAATTCCTCTTGGGGAATTTCTAACAGCTGATTTTGCAAGTGATTGATGGTAGAAGGGTTTGAGTAACGTGATCTTTAGGAAACGACACAGTGAAAGTTCAGAAATCTGGAGTGTGTAAAGTGATAAAGAAATTAATAGCTTTTAAGTGAGAAATATGACCTACTTTAGAGTTACAGAGAAGCTTGTCATGTGCAACCATGTTTTTATGGGTTTCAAAACCAGCTTCTTTTAGGTGAGAAGTTCAGAACCTGGTTCATTTTCTGGGAAAAAAAAAAAAAACAAAACAAAACATCCATTTCTAAATGAACAGGTGAGATTACAAATGAGCTTGGTAAATAACAAATGCAGAATCCTCCCTGTTTGAATCACTCAGCTGGACAAAAAAAAAAAAAATTAAAAAATAAAAGGCAACTTTCCATATGATTTTAAAGGAACAAACCCTCTCTAAGTCTGTATTTACAGAACTTCCCAGTGGAGGCAACAGAAAATTTGCCCCAGGTCAATCTGTAATTTGGACACACCAGAAGGTTGTGCATTTTAACAAACTAATAACTTTCAGCTCTTTCTCTGGTGCCTTTCCCTCTGTTTCCTTTCTGTTCACAATGATTAAAAGAAAATCCTGCCCCAGTTTCATGCTCAGGAACATTTCCTGATTTGCTTTCATTAACTTCCACTATGCAAACATGTTTAATTATTTATCTGCTGATTTCCACAGGAAATCCTACAGAGATGTGAGTCTGGTTTGTAGGGATGCCATGTCAGCAGGAGATGAAAAATCCAATCATCCATCATTAAGGGAAGAGAAGTGATGCATTCTCCAATGTATTAATAGGTAAAGGAAAAATACTTCAGTTTAGCTTAAAATTTGGGGACCAAAGACACACAGGATCAGCTGGTACTTCTCTTAAAAGATTCTCACTTTGTTATTTGGATTTAAATATTGTGAGAGAAGAATGCTGCCATAGTGCATGGAATTAAGCTGGAGACTCTTTGCAGTCCCTAGGAATAACCTGTTCCATGATCCTGGACTAGAATGTGCCCTAGGTAGGAATTGGGTTGGTTCTTTGTGAGTGAATATATTGTAAGAAAAAAAAATATAGACTCACACTACCAAACTGATGTATCCTGAAATCCTGAAGTGTATTTAAAATTATTTCCAAAATTTAAAAAAGAGAGGTGGAAGTCACAGCAGAGAGATTAAATCCTCTGAAGTGCTCAGCATTGAATTTTCCGTGTGTGTGCTGTGAACCTTTATGAAAGCAACATCTGCTCCCATTTGTATGTTAATGTTATTTTGGCATTTAAAATTTGGCTTTTAAAACTCATCCTCTCTCTTTTCCTTGAGAGTGAGGAGCTGAGTTATAAAGCAGGTGCTGCAGAGAATGAGGGGAGCATCTGAGTCAAACCATAAATAAAATTAACACAAAGGAATAACTTCAGTTATGGAGTGTCAGATGCCAAGTTAGGGTGTGCTAATAAGGTTTGAACCTGAATTGCCTGATTAATATTTTATTTTTGGGATTAGTCTCTGTTTTCTATTTTCCCTGTCATGTTCTCTATTCCTTCCCCATGCAGCCACTCAAGAGGCAGAGGGAAGATCTGATTCCTCCATCCTTACTACTGATAACCCCCAGCATGTGAGGAACAGAGATGGAATCTTCAGATAGAATATTTATTAGATTTTCTCTCCTTGTGTTTTAGCTTTAATGAAAGGAAATGCCTGTAGTGCCTAAACAGGACTGGTTTTCATGAGTTGATAAAGATCATTAAGACCAGGAGGGAGTTTGGAGGGAGTTCCAGGGTCTGTCTAGCCTTGTCCAATTGACTTTGGGTATCTCCACATTGCCTCTGGGCACCTGGTGTTTGGTGGTGATTTTTCCCCATATAATTTAACTTTCCCAGTTTCCAGCTTGGCCCGTTGCTTCTTTTTCATTGTTTTGCTGCTCTGAAATGACTCTGCCTCTCTGCTGGTGGGGCAGAAATGTCTTTGCTTTTCAGTGCCAATCAGCTTGACTGAAGCCTAGGACACAGGAAAAACCTCCAAAACAAACTATTATTTCTTAATTTCAGTTATTATATTAAAAAATAGAAAGGCCCCACTTGTTTGATTTGAGCCTTGCTGTTTCCATAGCCCCAGTTCCCACTCTGGGATCATGTAGAGGGTGACTTGTGCAGCTGGAGCGCAGGAGCAGCAGCAATTCAATGAATTTACTGTTCAGTTGGTCTGTATTTATTACTTCTGTAGTAGCACATTATTCTGTGATGCATTGCAATTATTTCCTAAATCCTCCTTTCTATGGATTATTATTTCAATTTAAGGTGCTTTTTTCTGTCTTTTACAAAAAGAAACTGCTTTAAATAGAGTTGTTGAAAGGCGAGAAAATATGAATAAACCTCACATTGTTCTTTAAGAAAAATGTGCCAGACTCTGACCATCTCAGTCTCTCAGTGCACAAAAAATTCATGGAACAGAAGAGGAACAAAGAGCAGCCTCAATCACATCCAGATTTGACAACCCTCGGGTAAGAAGTAATTATTCAAAATTAATTCACCTGCCAAAAAATATAATCTGAATTTCACAGCCAAATCAACATCTGATCAAACTCCCTTTCCTAGGAATAAAAATGCCTTGCAGCTAGCATGGGATAAAACACAACTTGGGGAATCTTAAGGACCTAAGAATTATTGCAGCCTCAATTTCCTCCTTTTCTGAGTGTGAATCCAAAGATAATTGGCTTAAACTTATAAAACACAAAATTGGAGCCATCAGCTGGAATTGCTGTTGTAACATGATGTTCACATTCGCAATTATGCAAAAACAAGCTTCCATTTTCTCAATATCTGGGTTTTGAAAGATCCCAAAGTTCTGTAGAATGAGGATTTGCCTCAAGAAACAAAGGTGTTTATGGAGTGCAAGAGGGCAGAGGTGCACAATTAGATTCACAACTGAATCTTTCAGCAAGTGTTTCTTTGGATGTATTTTTCCATGTTTTAATAGTTTTAAAAATAATTTCTATTATAATCCATTTTGCCTTTTTCCAACTGAGCTCTTGGGTATTCCAGCTAAGTCTGAAGGGAACTAACACAGTCCCATGGCAATCTTTGATTCTTCTCACCCAGTGCCTACTAATAATTACCTTGAACCACTCTCATTTACTAAAGCCAAAAGAGGTTTATCATTTCTTCATAATAAAATGAAATTCAGCCACGTGCAAGGTTTAGCATAACCTTTACAAAAGCCACAGCCAGAGGGTGTTGATCATAAAAATCAGTGTCACTCGTGGAGATGTGTGGGAGACATACCAGTGAGGAACAGATCTAGAGCAGAAATCTGATGCAGGGAGATGTAAATTCTGTTATTCCACCTTCATCTCCTTTCACACCTTAGGGGTTGTCCTTCCAAGCCTTTCCTCTCATTTCCAAGCAACTACTGTATTTGAAGAGGAGAAAAATAAAAGAATATGTTGAAAGAAAGTCCATGTGAAAAGCAGGTTGTTTCGACACTTTGATTTTTATTGGGAAAAAGTTTGGGGAAAAGTTTGCATTCAGAGTTTCTATTGAATAGGAATTTCTTTGTTATCAGTTATTCAGACAATTAGTGGGCTCCTGTTGTAATAAATTTTGCTGATGTGATAGTGAGCAAGGCAGATGCTGAAGTTGCAGAATTAAAATTCGACATTTTTGTTTCATTTTAAATTGACTTTTTTCTTGCACAGAATCACAGAATATCCTGAGTGGGAAGGGACCCCAAGGATCATCCAGTCTAACTCCTGTCCCTGCACAGACACCCCACCAATCCCACCCTGTGCATCCCTGGGAGCATTGTCCAAACTCTCCTGGAGCTCTGGCAGCCTCGGGGCTGTGCCCATTCCCTGGGGAGCCTGGGCAGTTCCAAACACCCTCTGGGGAAGAGCCTTTCCCTGAGCTCCAGCCTGACCCTGCCATGGCACAGCTCCAGTCCAAACTTTTGGGGGTTTTGTTGAGAGAATTTATTTCCTTTGTGTGTGTGTTTCTCTCTCTCTCTTTTTTTTTTTTTTTTTTTTTTTTTTTTTTTTTAATTAATCGAAAAGCTTTGAGACCTGTCTTGATTCCAGAAGAATTCTAAGTTCAAGATGTTAGATGGAACTGCACCTGGTACAGCCATTATGCCACTGTGTCAATGAGACTATGGGCACCTTAGAAGAAATTTCCTATCCCTTGTTTTCTACAATGCTTTTCCCAACAGACTCCTTTTCTAACTGTTCATTAGAGATTTCTTTAGGATTGAGGTCATTTATCATTCCACATTGCCATTAACAATCCTCTTTTCTCCTCTCTTTATTTCAGAGAGGAGAGGAGAGGAGAGGAGAGGAGAGGAGAGGAGAGGAGAGGAGAGGAGAGGGGAGAGGAGAGGAGAGGAGAGAGGAGAGGAGAGGAGAGGGAGAGGGAGGAGGGAGAGGAGAGGAGGGAGGAGGAGGAGAGGAGAGGAGAGGAGAGAGGAGAGGAGAGGAGAGGAGAGGGAGAGGGAGAGGAGAGGGAGAGGAGAGGAGAGGAGAGGAGAGGAGAGGAGAGGAGAGGAGAGGAGAGGAGAGGAGAATACTCCTGAAATAAAATTGCAGTGCTGTCCAGAAATACTTAATGAGTGTGAGACTGCTGAAGGATGTCATGTACATAACACTGTGGGGCTTTATCTTGACTATTTGGGTGCTTTAGGGCTAATGAAAAACAGCCATTAATTGTGAGATTTGCTTTATGGCCATGTGTTCGGAAAGCAGCAACTTATTCCCTTTTAATTTACTTCTGCTGTTTGATCTGTTAAGATTCACATTTTCCAACTTCCATCTGCTGCCCTGGGGGACAGAAGTGCATTTTAAACCAAAATGAAGTCTGGATCCTTTTATGGAGACAGCAAGGCTGGGTTTCAATTAAGATAAGCGAAGTAACTTGAGACTGAGAATAAACTCACAAGTACTGATGGCACAGGCTGTGACATTTTCTTGGGATAATGTGGCAAGGTTTGGGCATATATCACATGGGAAGAACTTCAGGCTGGTGCAGGGGACAAGTGTATGGATGAAGAACCAGCAGAGATGAAGTGTTATAGGCTGAGCACCACCTTCATTTCCCACATGGGAGGAGATAAAATGGTTGGGAGGAAATCCCAGGATGGGTCAGGCTCATCTGGTGTCACCTCCCTGCTCCAGCAGGGCCATCCCAGAGCACAGGGTTGTGTCCAGGTGGCTCTGGAACATCCCCAGTGAGGAGACTCCACATCCTGTGTGATCTCTGTTCCAGGGAAACTACCCAGGGAAAAAATTTTCCTCAATCCTGTGAAGAAAGGAGAGAGAGGGGAAGTTGTTGTCAGATTTATTTTAATTCCTCACTACCCTGCTGTGTTAATACTTGGCAAAAAATTAAATTGTTTACCCAAGTCCAGTCTGGTTTGCCCATGACAGTAAGGGGTAAATGATCTCCCTGTCATCATATTGAGCTTTCCTATGAAATTCTCTTTCCCATCCTGTTGAGAAGGGGCAGGGAGAAAGCAGCTGGATGTGTGCCCAGCAGCAACTTTCCATCTTCTTTCTATCACAGTCTTTCATTTTCTATTTCTTAGCAGTGACAAAATTTAATATCACTAAAACGTGAACATCTGGTTGGTTTCATCCACATGACTGTGGCAGTGTTTTTCTTCTTATTTTCAATTTCTGCTGCCTTTCCTGTACTGGGGTCTCCTCTTGCAGTCATGATGTGAACATCATTAAGGCTGAATCCCCTGGAAAAAGAGCTGGGGGGTTTTTATGATTTCTTGTCTGCTAAATTTATATCACCCACTGATGATTTCCTGAGGAGCCCATCTGGAGAGGCCTCAACAGCAGCAGAGTGTGGGAGATTTGGCCTGTGTGATCTTCAAATTCCTGCTATTTTCAAAATGCATTTAGTCAGCTGTTTGAAAATAGAGAAAATTGTGCCAAAATATATTTTTGATAATGCACATTTTAAGTATAGGAAATTATACATCAAGGGGTGAGAAGTGAAGGATAGGGCAAGATGCAAATCCTGTTTTGTCTGATGCAATCTCAGAACTTGTGCCATAAATTTTTAACTGATTATGGTGTGGAATTTCCTCATTTTTTCCTCCATTTTACAGTGTTACTCATTATTTAAATGACCTCACCTTGCTCGTTGTGGTTAAATTGACCACTAAGAAGATAGGGTTGACCTCCCAAATATGCCTTTTTCTATGAGCTGTTGTATAATTTTATTTTTATAATTATTTTTTTTCTATCAAGTGGTTTAAATTCAACATATTTATGACATAAATTAATGTTTTCCAAGCTTGTCTGTTGCCCAAACACCATTTTTTCCCAAACACCAGCAGGGATGTTTTTGCCTGCTCTTTGACCATTCTCAAGGTTCTGAATGAGACAGTGTTTTTCCTGCAGTATTGAACAGTGTTTAAATTGAAGGAGGTTACTGAGAAATCAATCTCTGTGCTGGCTGATGCTTTTTGCCAGCTTTCACTTAGCAGGTGATGCTTCCAAATCTCCTCTAATGTCAGTAAATGACACTGTGTACCCTCCTTAACAAGTGATCTATACCTTCATCTCAACATACTGGAATTTATTACTTTTAATTACTTTAGCTGCTCACTTAAAAAGCTTCTTTCTTTCCAGCTTTTTTTTTTTTTTTTCTCCTAGCAAAACAAAAAAATGAAATAGGAGAACAAATGATGCATTTTAATTATGTCAATAACATGCAATTTTCTGGTCTTTTCTTCTTCCCTGAAGTTTAATTAATTTGAAACAAGTAATAAATTGTCATAGCTTTCAGCTCAGCTCCTCAACTCAAAATGAATTCACTTCGTTCGATGAAATTAGATTTGAGATCTGTTCTCATCTCCATGAGCTCCAGTTCCTGGCTAGGAATCAAAATGTGGACATTTTACACAGAAAACAGTTCAGTATTTTGTGTTGGTGGTGATGCAAGGCCTGTTGTACTCATCCCATGATCCACACCCCATTTTCCCAATCCTGTCATCAACATGACATTGGGGCTTTTTGTTGCATTGGTTTTTTATTTGGGTTTTTTTTTTTAGCTATTGCAGAAAAAAAAAAATGTGATTTGAAGGATAGATTTATGGGAAATACCTGTTTGTCTTACTTGTAGAGAAAATTTTCCCTCTTCCACCTCTCCTCTTCTATAATTCTCCAGTTTCAGGGGTGTATTTCACTCATTCCAGAGAAGATGGCTTGTATCAAATTTCTCAAGTTTGGTGTTTAACTTTCCTACATATGAGAAGAATTCATGTTTTTGAACTTCAAGATTTATGGCAGAGACTTCCCTTGCCATTCACTATTCCCAAGCAAGAGAGGTTGATGATGTCTTAGACAAATTAATAAGGATTATTATTATTTCTAATTAAATATGAACTCCCAGAACTCTGGACTTTGGGAAAGTTGTCAGCACTGTTTCTGATAATCCCAGAGATCATTTGATATGCTGAGATCCAAAGAAGATGGAGCTACATCCATACAGAAATGTCAGTGGATTGGAGATGTGAATCTTGGAATGTCAATGTATTCATCCTGTGAAAATTTCCAGCCTCTTTGTAAACTTTCTTGGGAAAATGGATTAATGTTGACTGATGTCGTGTGCTGGGGAAATTAGCATTGTCATAAGAATTATTATTTTGATCTTTTCAGTACTCAGGATGTTTTTTGAGTGATCACACCTTTTCTGAAAAACTTTATCGGGTGGATATGAGTCCTGGTATGCAATATCAGGGGTCCATCTGTGGAAAAATATTAAATATTGTCTGAATACTGAAAACTGAGCTATAAAGCCATAAAATCTGTGTTCAGATGCTATTCTCAGCTGCTGATGCCTTAAGTCTGACCTTGTTTTTAGAGCCATACCCTGCCAAAGTCTGACCATTCTGCTCTGGTCCAAAAAGTCTTGGGTGAGTCTAATCAGACATGTACAACTAGACCTGCCCTTGGCAATCACAACTTCTGATGGTGGCCTCCTTTGAAAAAATAATTAAAATAAAAGAGATAAGGGACAAATCTGTTCAATCATGTTGCCTTGGTAGGATGGAGACCCTCAGAGTCTGACGTATAAAAATGTACCACACTAACAAGCTGAGATGTAAGAAATAATGAATCCTAATTACAATGACTGCAAGGCTACTGAATTTAAAATCAGAATATTTTATTCCACTGAGCAGCACCTTCCAGTCTGCAGCATGCTCAAGACACAGAAATAGCTACAGTTTGCAAGGGAAATGAGTGTAATTGGTATTATTATCAGTCTATTAGCATTAATTTATTAGAATAAATGTTATCATGTTGTTATATGCACCATCCAATGCCACAAAGAGAGAAAGAAGAAGGGATGGGAAGTGAAAAGTTTGTATCAGGATTGAATTTTAAGGTGAATTTCATCTTGCACTGCTGAAACCACTGAGCCTTTGTGGGACAAGAAATTATCTTGGGTCAATGTCACAAAATATTTGCACTTTCTGGGGCCAAATAATTCTTTTCATCAGGGCTCTGTTACTGCAGCTCTGGATTTTGCAACACAACTGACAATGAGACAATTTGTAGCAGCCCAATGAATAACACTACAGCCCATCCAGGTTCTGACACTTGAATAAAAACTATTTACTGAATATTTGTGTTTCTATGCTAAGAAAAACCCACTCTACTCTGGGCATCTCACAGAGGTGTTTTGGTCATGTTTTTGCTCTCTCAGGATGAAATTGAAGGCAAACCCCATTTTCTTGCAAATGGAGTTACATGGCAGGTTTCGTTTTCTCCTCTCTTGTTTCTGTCATTCCTCATTTGCACCAGGACTCTTATTTTCATTTCTTCCCATCCAGCAGTGTTATTTATTATTTTGTTTCCTGCCAATTATTGATTTCCCTCTGCAGAACAAATTACAGTTGCTGGTTGAGGGATTTTTTCCCCTGGGAATGGAGAAAATCTTTATAAAAAGCAAGTGTTTAGTAGGCTTATATGATGGTCCTTTCAGTGCTGAGGTTCAAGCAAGGCCTGGCTGGAAATTCCAGGCTTTATTTCCAGGGAATGTATTGACAAATGGGTCAGAAGTGCATTTCATCAATTTCTTGCAGCTGAGGTAATATATATATCTTTATGCAGCTCTCTGAAAGAAATTAATAGTATTTTATCCTTAGTCACAGAAGTTTTGGTGAGATTAGCAGCTTTTAATTATATTTTTAACAAATATGTTCTTGCATTTTTAGGGGGGACAGGGAAGCACAATTAGCTCTTTTTCTTTTTTTTTTTTTTTTTTTTTTTTTTTTAATTTTCAGATTATGTCACAAAAGATAAAAGGGGGAACTGTTAAAAATTTTGGGAAGTGTAAGTGGGGAGTGTAAGATGGGTGTGGAGGTGGTGTCTTGTGGGCAGTTCTTGTGAAAAGAGGCTGGAATTCCTGAGGTTAATGCAGGACTCAGTGTGCACAAACAGGAAGAAAGTTGCTGCTCTTGAATATTTCTGCCAAATATCCAGTTTTGTTGGAGCTATCAGCTGCCTGGTGTAATTCAAGTCTAGGTCATGACTCTGCTTAGGGTTAAGATTTGAGGGAAGGGGGTGTGAACAAGACATTTTCTATTAGATTCCCCTTATCTAACACCAAGAGATAAGAGGTTATCATGGGGAGCCACTGCCTTAAGTTGCATTTTGCTGTAGGTGCTGCCTCTGCAGCTGTAATTACAGCTTTGATTTCATGCCCTGATCATGGCTGGATGCTCTGGAATCAGGAAGGATTTCTAGGGCCTAAGTCTGGTCATGTCTTCCAGTGCATAATCTCAGGCTGAAATAAAGGGCACAGCTTGGATGGTGGTGCTGGGCATCAATTTCTGGGTGCTTGTGGGCTCAGCACTCTGAAAATTGGCTTACCTCTACTGATATCTCTGTTATCTCTTCCATTTGTCTTCTGGATTTACCATCTACCCCATTGATATGGCTCTGGTCAGATTAGAGCAGCCAAATGCAGAAGGATTAATTTACACACTTGGATGCAGCACATGAGAATTCCAAAGGGACTGGATGAATCAAAGCCTGTTTTTAGTATCTTGATAAGGCTTTGGGTTTTACATTTTTAATGGCAAGGGTTTTAGAACTTAAAGATTAGGATCCCACACTATATATTGCATTCTGAAAGTCTTCACTGTTGGGGTAAGTCCATGCATGGGTTTAGGGAAAAGTTCTTGCCCAGGTAGGCAGATCTAGGCTATGACATTAAATAGGAAATACAAAGGTTCTGTAGCCCAGCTTGTTTCTCCGTGCTTACAAATTCCTGAGGGTAGGAAGAGGATTAGTGGAGGGGTAATGATGCTTTAAAATTTGATCAGCATTAAGTGTAGATTAAAGAAAATTAAAGATTAAAGATTTGTTGCAGCCTTCTGCAAGGGCTTTGGTGATAAGGAATGACTTGGTGGCTATTAGAGATCAAAATATGGGTTTTTTTCTACTACAGCCAAGTGGCTAAAATTCCCAGTGGAGGGCTATAGGATCAGCTGGTATTGGTTTAGGAGAAAAATTTATCCTACATTTTATTTCATTGATAATTTAAGGTTAGAATTGATGTTTTGGAATCAAAATTGTGCAGTGAGTTGTGGAAAACCCCTCAGAGGCAGAAAAAAGACTCTTGCTAAGTCTCATCAGAACTTTACAGCTGTAGTATGACATGGCAGCCCAAGACATGATTATCCATATTCAGAAACATTTTTTTTTACTAGATGCTGTTGGATCCTGAAAGTGAGGATGTGGGCTGTGACCTTCCTTTTATCCCTAACTACACACCACGCCTGATGCTAATTAATATTTGGGAAAGAGGCACTGGGGGTAATTAGGATAATCTCACTATATGTTTTTACATCTCCTGGGTTTTAAAGAAACATTAGAAATTCAAAGAGAATTTATTTAGAGACATAGAGTTTTCATTTAACTCGGCATGTGATGAAACTGCTGGAAATGAACTTTTGGCTTCAATTGTAATGTGATTGTAATGTGAATGTGAAAACTTATTCTATAATTTCTTGGGCAGTGGATTACAGAAAGTTAAATGTAAAGCATCAGTCAGTAAAAGCAAGTCTTTTCCTACATTGGTGATCCACATTAAAATGCTGTTAAAAAGGCCTTGGCACTAATCACAATTCCCAGTTGCATCACAAACATGGGAAAATACCTGTAGGAAGGTCAAAATCAAATGACCTCACATTGCAGCATCACCCCAGGAAAATATAACAGCATCTCCAGGCTAAACCTCTTCCTGTATCTCAATTCCAGGCACCCTGATTCAGGGTTCTGATCCTGCTGTAAGGAAAGTGAAACTGTTCTCTCTTGACAGAACCCTGAGGGACTTGGAGAATCCAGCAGGAGAGTGATTGTGTGGTTTTTTAAGCTCCCAGCCCTGATCCTGAGCACACTGCTAGCAGCAACCTTCATTATATTCCACAAACAGAGCACAAAAAGGACATGCTGTTGTTGTCCCTTTTCTTTATTCCTGTGGCCCTGTAGAAAAGCCATTTTCAAATTTCCAAGCTCTAAACCTTGATTAAAATCATCATATTGGCTGTAACACAGAAAGGCACCATAAGGCTTTCCACCACTACAAACTACCAGTTCTAATCAGCCTCTTCCTGTCTCTGGCAATGATAGAAAATTGAATTGAACAAAATTGAACAATTTCACTTCTTTAAGCTTATTTCCCAAAGGCTTCAGTCCAACGTTCCCAGCATAAGCTCTCCATCTAAGTTAGGGGGTGGGAAGTACAAAATCAAGTAAAAAACTGAGCTCTTGGAGCTTTAATTTCCCAAACCCAGCTGTAACCTAATCTATGCTGTAACTGGAGAACAAGTGGAGAATATAAAGCCTCTGCAGAAACCAACCTTCTTTCTGCCTCTGCAGCAACCTGGGTTCCTGAGGTTTCACTTGTCCAGTTAAACTGATAGAAAACCTTTCTCCATTACTAAAGGGTAACAAAAAGGAATCACATTTTTGGGGGGGCTCTGCTCACCTCCTCATTTTGCAGGCCTTGGAGGATGCAGCCATTGGTTTTGTTCACAAGCAACCTGGTTAAAGCTGATCCCAGGAATGTCCCCAGTAGAAGAAAACCTTAGAGTCCTGGTGTAAGACATCCAAAATCAAAAGTGTGTCAGTATATTGAGCTGGAGGAAATAGTTGAGGAGGATGCTGAGATTCTACTCTCCCTGCTGGAGAATCACAGACTGTTTTGGTTGGAAGGGACCTCCTGACATCCTCTTGAACACCTCAGACAGGTTGCCCATGAGTGCATCTGGTCAGGCTGGAATATCCCCATGGATGGAGACTACACAACCTCCCAGGGCAACCTGTTCTAAAACAAATCTAATTCATCTGAGGATGACACAAAATTAGTTCCCATTCCATAACACCTGCCATGTTTAAATTATATATGACTTTTACTACACTGCCACCAGCTATGCCATAGCTTCCTATTTTCATAAAAGCAAAATCTCTCCAGGATGGTTCCCCTCCCAGGCAGTAGATTTGACTGAGAAACCTCCAAAGTGATTTGGGGAATGCCAGCTCTGTTTTTCCATGCACCTCTAGGCTAGTGGCTATTTCCAGCAATAAAAAAAACAGATCCAATGACAAGAGCAAGTGCAGGTCCTGCAGGAACTCTGGGATTCTGAGATTTTGAGCCAGGGAGATCTCTGCTTTAACCCAGAGGGTATATGGCAGCTTTTATATGTTCCTGCTTCTAAGGAAAAAAAAAAATATATATATATAGAGCTGCTCTCCAGATAAGTTGAAGGGACTGGGGGAAAAGGGGGGCCTGGCCCTGTGTAGGAAGAAAGAGTGAGATGAAAGATGAAGAATTAAAATTAATTTCCTCTAGAATAAGATGATTAGTCTTAGAGCTGACAAATAGAGGCAACACTGCTACAACAATTTGCAATACTTTCTGCTCTAAACAGGACACATTTGGGAGTTTTTTTGAGAGGTTTTCTGGTGGTTTTTTTGGGGGTTGTTGTTATTGTTGTTGCAGAGAGCATTGGTGTGGGGAAGGAATAAATATCTGCAATGTCTTTGCATTCTGTATGGGATGAGGATCACAATCTGCTCTGAGATTTCAAAAATAATTTTTTTTTTCCCACTTTTTTCTCTCTCTCTGTACAGACACATCTCCTGTGTCTGCAGAGAAGGTTTATTTCTCTGCCTGATCCCATGAACTGATGATCCTGAAGCACTACCAGGATGCAGATACTGGGAACAGGGATTTTAGGAAGTCACAAAATTCTCCTACTAGATATTTGAGTGGTTTCCTCATAAAGGTGGCTATTCTTTTGAAACACTGCTTTATTTTCTGCCTCTGCTTCTTTAATTTATCTTCCCTGCAGTGCTGCAGCCTGAGGAATAACATATAATCTCAAAACTCTCCAACACCCACCTTTAAATCTCCATTCAGCTCTGCACTCGTAAGACCATGCACAACATTATTGTGGAATAATTGATCTTGAAACAAAGGATGGCAAGAGTAAATGAATTGGAAAGGTGTTTTAATGGGAAGCCTTTCCAAAATTATGTTTTAATTATTTGCAAATACACACTCTTGCATAGTCTTTTGCCACACAGGTGTACACTGAATCTAAAACCTTGTAGAGTTTTGTCAAGTGAGCTGGAGGTGTTTGTGTTTTGCACTAAATTAAAGATTCAGCAAAGCTACTGTGCATTACACTGAGCACTGCCTGTAGATTTTGTACAAAAAAAAAAAAATCCAACTTTTCCAGGGTTTTCCAGATTTCCAACTCTCCCCAAATCAACCCATTTGAATTTATATGCTCACTCTGTAACTTCTTTTAGCCATTTGACCTCTCATTGTCTCAAAATACAACCTGCAAGTAGTTAACATGATCAAGGGCACTGCAGGAGCACTTGGCTGAAATTACACATTTCTTTAAGTACATTTTGGCCTCAGGTTTGCTTTTGGTGTTGAAATCTTGCAAGCTACATGTTAAGAGGCTTTTGTTTTGCATGTGTTGCTCTTCTCAGCAGCAGTGAGCTGTTACTTGGGTGAACATTTGGCTTCTCACAGGTTCTCTGATGCATTCAGGAATATTTTGGGAACTGGAGATCCTCAAGCTGGGGAGCAGCGTGCCCACACATACCTGGGATCATTTTTGGGTCTTCAAAGACTCACAGCTTTTACTACTTGTCTGGAAACCCTATAGAGTTCTAGGGAAAAGAGTCCAAAATTCCCAAACCATGTTCTGCTGCCCCTTGCAATTCATTGCACCTAAAACTCTTTAAGGTCATTGTCCAAATTTATTACCAAGTATCCTTTTGCTACTCATTATTTTGACCTTCTGACTTAGAAAGAGCTGAGAGATCCCTGTTCACTACATTTTCCCAGTGCTACCCTAGAAATACATTTATATTGCAGACCATCAGAGCAATGCACCCAATCTTTTTATATTGTTTATTGTAACCTAGTGAAAAATATTTGTCTATCCATGGTCTGAAATAAAAGAAGAAAATAACAATGTTTTACAGAGGGGAAACAAAAAAGCATATAACCCATTCAAATGAGAAGCAGCTAAGGTATATTTTATCTTTTCCCAAGTAATAACAAACAGCCTTTGTGTAATTTTTTTAAATGTGTCCTTTATCATCTCTTTTTATGTGATTCCAAGTGGAATTGAAAGCCTCAGGGAGTAGCTGTCCCAGCACTTTTAAAATGCATTATAGCACTTCTGCAATATCATGAAGAGATAAAGGAACTTGCATTTAATTTCACATTTTTCAAATTATTTAGTGCAACTTAAATTAGACTTTAAATTGCAGACCCTTGTGACCGTGCAGAAGGTATTGTCTGCAGAAGTGAGATAAAGTAATGAGATATCAGGATCCCTTCACTGATTGCCCCTACGTTCAAAGTGATTGAAATTTGGGGGGGAAATTGTCAGTTTGATCATCCTCAGGGAAGAAGAGGATTCTTATGTCCAGACTTGTTTTTTTTTTTTAATTTCAATTTATGCCCTTCACCTCATACTCTGTCACTGGATACCTCTGGCAGCATCTTCTTCACTGCTCCTCCCCATCAGATATTGAAAATCATTGATAAGATCCCATGGAGCTTTCTCCTCTCCAAATTGAGCATTCCCAGATCCCTCAGCCTTTCCTCATATGGGCATTGCTCCAGTAAATACAACATATTTCACATACTAAATATAAATGTTTTGTGACTGGTTTGTTGGGTCAGTTTTTGTTGTGTTTCATTTTTAATTTTATTTTTTAGATTTTCCTTTGCTTGAGCAACAATCTAAGTTCAGTTTCCCTCAAAAGGCTATTCATGTCATAAGACTAAATCCAAGTATTTCCTGAGCCACTGTAGCAGTCAGTGTTAGTCATAAGCTCAAAAGCCACAACCACTAAAGCACCATAATTGATGAAGCAGAAGAAATCTTAAATTACTTATGTTTAGTCAGCACCCTCTGTGATATTCCTTACATGCATATCTAGAAAATGTATATAAATCCCCCAAAGCTTCAATATGAAACTGAGTTAAATGTGTGCTTCCCTTTTTAATCACATGTTTGGCTGGAGATTGCTAAAATGAGCTTAAAATGTCACCTGAATTACTTGGAAAAGTAAATTTATACACCTATTGAAAGTGATCTGAAAGAGTTTTCTTTTAGGTTGGTCCCTTAGCAGAGTGAAGTGTATTTAGTGGCTATGAAAATAACACAACTGCTGAGGGAAATGTGAGGATGAAAGCAGAGAATGAGAAAGAACAGCACAAGGCACAGCCAGGGGCACGGCCTTCAAGGGGGGAAATTAAATTAGGCAAGTCTGGATGCCTTTTCCTAAAATTACTGAAGTGACAGGTCAAGGCACTGATGCAGAGGCAGAGCTATGGGAGACAGAGGGAGGGGATGAACAGGGAATTGTACTTGAAAATAGACTTTAAATAGTGTGGGTACAGCTTATCCATGGGACTGAAAGGCAGGTAAAAACCTCAAAAAAAAAAAAAAAAAAAAAAGCCCAGAAAGCACTCTTGGATCTAATCTTATCAAAAAATGGGGTTTGGACCCATCCCTCTGAAACTGCACTGATTAGGGGCTCAGCATTTGTCTGCAGGATTTACTGAACCTATTTATAATGACTTGAAATGACTCAAAAGATTAAAAAACGTTTTTCATTTTCAATGCATTTGACTTCTATTTTCTTTGTAAGAATTGCAGTAAAAAACTCACAGCTGGTGTATTACAATAAATAATTTAAAGGGTTTGTTTGTTCTTGTCGTTTTATCTCTATAATCATTTTAAGAACACACATCAGAATTATAAGTTTTATGTAGAAGTGGTAGTGTAGAATATCTGCTCAGAAAGACCAAGTTTTCAGGTGAACACTTCACAACTTTAAAGTTCAATTATATTTTAAATCAATAAATTGAACACAACCAATTAGTAAAGTGCTTTTGTTTGTACCTTTGGTTTTGTTATCAACAGCCTCATGTGCTAATTCATACTAAACACATGGGAGGTTTATTGTAGCAGTTTCTGAAATAAATACCTGGAATATCTATGTATGAAATAATGTTTTAGCAGGTAGAGCTTAGCAAATCACTGAAAACCACAGGGCAGACAAGAATTGATGAGCATGAAATCAATTATCACTTTTGTATCATGTGGGAGGTGCATTTATTGGATGAAGTTACCTCTTTATTCCCTTTTAATATGTTTGCAAAGATGGTGCAGCTTCTTCAGGCCAAGTTAACCCTGTGATTTGTAAGAAATCACATGATTTTACAGAACATTTCTGGTGTTTTGGGCATGTAAACATTCAGTTCCTTTTTATTTCTTTGCAAGGTTGACCTGTGTTGGAACTGCAGTGTCCTTTTGAGAAGCCCTTCTCAGAAACACGAATCACTGCAAGAGAAGGAACCAGGGAACTGAAGAGAGATTTTAGGAGTTCACTTTTCCTACAGCATTTCCCACTTCCTGTTTGAAACTTGTGAAATATTACAGGGATGGGGGAATATGCATAAAAAGAAGGGACTATGCAACCAAAAGGAGGAAATGTATACAAGAAAAACAAACAAACAAACAAACAAAAGAACCCTAACAGAACAGATTAAGATGTGCAAGAAACACTGCTGTGGCTCTGCAAGGTCTTTGTGAAGCACTCAGTACTACATGAACCCACCTCATTCATGGTCAATCTCTGAATAAAGTGAGGAACAATAGGCTTCCTTGAAAATAATAGATGCTAATCTTAGTGCTTCTCAACAAGACAATCAGAAATGCAAAGCCTTGCAATGGAACTTTGCAGGTTTGGTCAGCATAAGAACTGTATAAATCAGGCATTTACTAATTGGACAAAAACAACCTAGAGCCACAGTCTGTATAAAATATGGAAGACAAAGCATTTAAATTTAAATACCATCATCACCTGCTGCTCCCTCTTTCCCTGTCGGATCCACATGTGTGTTGTGACACTACACTGTGACATCGTTCCTCTGACATCCCTCCAAGCTCCTCAAGGGTCAGACTGGAAAGCAATAAAAGAGGCATTCACTGCTGCCTGTGGGATTCTTGTTAAGCAGGCACCAAAGCATCTCCTTTATCCCAAGGTCAGCACGTTTGTGTCTTGTCACTCCTCAGAGAGATTATCACACCTTGGCTGCGAGCTGCTGAGGGAGAAATGACACTCAGGAATTAAACTGGGGTCTGACACTTCCTCCAAGCCTCTTCAGCTTCCTCAGGGACTCAGCCCTGGGGAAAGCTGCTCCCAAGCTGTGCAGTTCTCTCCTCTCTGCTGCCCCTCAAGGGGCTGGTGTTTGGATCCATGGAATCCAGAGTCTGCAATCACTTTTGGAAGCTTGCAAGGCATCCATCCCTGAGATAATTGTATTTAGGTCTTCTTACCACAGATTGTTTCCTTTGGCTTTTGTGTAGGCAAGAACTAATTTTTTTTTTTGTACTTTCTCATCCTGATACTTTTTAAAAACCTAAAATATACAGAAAACTCCTTCCTTTCACTGACAGCACTTCCCTGATGCAGGGAGTACTTGAGGAAAGGCTGGGAGAACTGGCATTGTTCAGCCTGGAGAAGAAAGGGCTTTGATTCAATTTTGGCATTCCACTGCCTGAAGGAGCTACAAGAAAGGTGGGGAGAGATAATTTAGGAACACAGGATGGAGTGACAGGACAAGGGGGATTGGCCTCCAATTGACAGAGAATAGGGTTTTGATGGGATATACAGGAGAAATTCTGAGTGTGGTGAGGCTCCAGCACAGGGTGCCCAGAGAAGCTGTGTTTGCCCCTGGATCCCTGGAAGTGTCCATGGCCAGGCTGGATGGGGCTTGGAGCAACCTGGGCCAGTGGAATATGTCCCTGCCCATGACAGGGAGTGGAACTGGATGGGCTTTAACTTCCTTTCCACCCCAAACCATTATGGGGTTCTGGAATTCCATTATTTAGTTCTTTTCTTTTTCATTCTCCTTGACCAATAGAAACTTCCTCTCTTTGTTCCTGCCATGAGAAATTATTCCTGCATGATAAAGTGTTGTTTACTGAAAAAAATAAGGCAAAACTGCAGCAGGGAGGTACTGTGATGGTCACAGGAAATTTCCAGCAAAGTATAACATTTCAGTAAATTATAATATCTTCTTGAACAGCAAACCAGGTAAAATCCATTAATGTCATTATATTTCCTGGGCCACTGGCAGTTGGACCTTTTTTGAAGCTATTTAATATTAAACTTCAGTTCTGAAATAATTGAAAATTCTGCTATGAATAAATAAATAAATAAATAAATAAATAAATAAATAAGGCTTTTCTGTGTGTTTTGGGGATCCTTTATGGGTTTTGTCCTCTCTTGAACAGCCAAACAGGAGAATATCCATATGGAATACAGTGTTTACCAGTTAAAACCAAACTCTACTAGAGAGCCTTAAAATCCCTGGACTTACCCTGCTGCCCCTTTGAAACAATATTGAAATTTCACTACATATTTTCATGGGCAAGACTCTTTGCTGGAGAATGACTGAAATCAGTGCCAGTTAGAAGGGAGAAGGAATGCAAAGTAAATAAAATATAAAGCTGAACATAGAGTGGAAGAAGGCGGGTCTGGAATTCTCATGAATGTGCAAAGTCATTTGCAAAGTTATTTAGATTATAGGAAATATTACAGATGTGAGGTGCTGAGATGTTTAATAGCCTGGGTTATAGTAGTTAATATGGGGAAATCTGCACTGCTGCAGCCTCAGATATAAGGGGAGAGGCTTTTTATCTAGAAAGTTGTCATTGGAATGAGATATGCATCTCATGTCATGACTCAGAGAGAAAAAAAGAGGCAAAATGTGAATAAATACGTCTCACACCTTTCACGGATACTAAAAGCTCATTCAAAAATAATTTTGAAAAATTCATTTGGAGAAAAGATTAAAGATCAATTCAAGCACAAGCACTTGCACAGAGATGAAGACACTTCACACTGGAACAGTATTGCCTCACACAGGCAGACACTCAGAGAGGAAATGAAATACATTGGGATCAACAGAGCTTCAAAAAGCTGACAGAACCACAAAATGATGTTGTTAAAATGACAGCTAAAATGGGAACTGGTATTTCACCCATTACAATCACTCTCATCTTCCACTCTTATTAGAACCTTCATTAGAAGCATGAAACATTAGCATTTTAATACCTATTTGAAAGACAACTTTTCATTCGCTTTCCTTTTGACTTTTTTTTTTTTTTTTTAATTATGAGATAATGACTGACTAGTCTAAATATTTTGTTAGGCAGATCTTCTGCTAAGTGCTTAATTTCTCTCTGCTTTCATTCCCTTCATTGTACATCTCATGCATGTCCAGGGAAGAGAACAGAGGTGGGGAAGGGACTGGGGCCCCAAAAGTGGCTGAGGGAGCTGAGGAAGGGGCTCAGCCTGGAGAAAAGGAGGCTCAGGGGGACCTTCTGGCTCTGCACAACTCCCTGACAGGAGGGGACAGCCAGGGGGGTTTGGGTTCTGCTCCCAGGGAACAGAGACAGGATGAGAGGGAACAGCCCCAAGCTGTGCCAGGGGAGGCTCAGGCTGGACACCAGGAGGAATTTCTTCCTGGAAAGTGTGGTCAGACACTGGAAGGGGCTTCCCAGGGAGGTGTTGGAGTCCCCATCCCTGGAAGTGTGTGAGAAAGGCTGGACATGGCACTCAGTGCTCTGGGCTGGTGACACAGTGGGGATCAGGCACAGCTTGGGCTTGATGGTCCTGGATATCTTTCCCAACCTCAATGGTTTTATGATTCTTTGAGTGGTTGGGTCCTGTTTCCTCAGGAGCATCCTTAGGACTTTATCCTAAATAGTTTTATACTTTACTAACAATAACACATAGGGATTTTGTTCTGTATGTTTAAGACCATACATTTATTAAGTATAACATAAGAGAAATCTGCCTTGTAAAATAGGAATAAAAGCCACTGCACTGTCAGAAAATAAACAGTCCATGACATGGCAGTAGCTAAAGCAGACCTGAACTCACACCACCCTAAATACTTCTACCTGAATTAAATCTGCCATTGTTTCCAGGAAGGATGAGCCAGCTTCAAAGAAAAAGGGGTCATTTTTATTTTCTTAATAACAGATAGAAGAACAGTTTCCTGTGAGAATTAGACTCTTCTGTAAAGTGCATTTTGAATTGAAATGTTGCTTGGTTTCTAGGACTTGGAGTCAGGGTATCTGACTAATGGTAAATCTCATTAAACACAAGGAAAAGGCAGCAGACAGCAACCATGGAGAATTTAAAGCACCTGCTGGGACAACCAAGGAGATGTCCTGTGCTTCTGATGTGAGATGAAGTCAAGAAAATAAATTTTGTCCCCAGAAAGGCATGAAAAATAAAGGGAATTACAGCCTACAGGAGGATAGAACTTATGGGGTGCCATGGAAGGGTATTTGGAGACACCATAAAATTTATTATGGCATATTTCAGAGCAGTGTGGAGATGTGTGAGACTACATAAGAGATGCTTAGGGAAGGACCAAAGGCAGGGGAAACAAAATGGATTGGAGATAACAAAATGGATTGGAGAGGGTATATATGGGAAAACAAAGGGAAAAGGGAAGAGGGATAAGATTTGTGTAAGCAGGTGCCACTTGGCTGTGCCCATGTGCCCAAATCACTGCCCTGGGTCCTTTGATCACATTATACACATTATACCCTATTTCTGTCTTCCCATTGCTGTGCTTCACATTCCAGACCTCTGTGACCAACCAACAGCAAACCCCAGGTGGGGTAAGGTGACAGCAAAGACGTGTCAGGGTGTGCACAGGACACATAACTGCACAAACAAAGGTTCCCCAGCTCTGGGTGGTAGCAAGGACAGAGCAGGGCCTGGGGACACAGATGGGTGTCCAGAGCCCCTGGACAGACCTGGCTGTGTCCCTGGGTCTCTGTGGAGCACACTCTTGGTCTTGATGGGCCTGGAGCACCCACTGCTCTGCCTGATCCACCAAGCCCAAGGAGGCTGCCAGGTTAATTAAACATAATATTGCCTTCATAAATTCCTATTGACTGCTGGGTTTGTCTTTCTTGTGTTTGGAAATGCTTCTAGGATTATTTGCTCTCACCTTCCCAGGGTTTGATATAGAGCAAACCATTCTACACTTACTCAAACCCTCCTACTTGTCCTTCATGGAGATCTGTAACACAGATCACAGACAAACTGATACCAGCACAGGAAGGACTGCACAAATAGAAATCTATTTCTTTTTCAAAGCCTAGAAACTTATATCCTTCCTAAAGCTCTTTACAACTAACACACTCACTAATTCAGGGGGAGCATCATTAAGTTCTATCCAGCAGAGAAGGGTTAGACACCACATTTCTTCATTTAAGGAGGCAGACTCTGTTTCTCTTTGTGTCTTCCACCCTTTTCAAATGATGTTTTCACAATTACTTCATTAACCTCTTCTATTTGGAGTAATGAACCCAGGTAAGAACTAAGGACTTAGTTCAATTACTTGAGCTGATGAGGATGAAGTTGAGATAACAAAATCTTAACGGGAAGGAAGAGAAATCTCATAAACATCTTTGTTGGATCTTTGTATTGTCATGCAGAAAGACTGGTGTGACAAGAACAGCTTGGGAAATGGAAGCAATAAATAAACAGATTTGGGGCCAACCTTTCAAAAATAATCAAATGCATGAAACATCCCAGCATCATTGATAAATATTAAAAAAGCAGCCTGTACTGTGATGAGAAGGGGACACACTGGTGTGTGCACCAGATTATCAGCTGTGGGAAGAAGCCGTCAGCCACAATTATTAATTACACAGTCACTCTTACAAAAGGTCATCTCAATGTATAATTGACTTTGAAAAGGGAATTTTTGCATATTTCCTCTTTGAAAATGATCTAATCTCATTCTCAAGATTAGCATTACTGTACAAGCACAGTGCTGGAGGTGACACCCCTGAAGGACAGGATGGCATCCAGAGGGACCTGGACAAGCTCCAGAAGTGGCCCATGGAATCTCAGGAGGTTTAACAAGACCTGGTTAGGACAACCCTGGGATCAGTCCAGGCTGGGGAGGAGCAGATGGAGCAGCCCTGGGAGAATGACTTTGGGGTGCTGGTGGCTGAGACCTGGACCTGCCCCAAAGCAGAGCCCCTCGTGCCCTGGGCTGAGCCCCAGTGTGGGCAGCAGGAAAGGGATTGGGATTCTGCCCCTCTGCCCTGCTCAGGTGAGAGCCCACCTGCAGAGCTGCCCCAGCACAGGAAGGACCTGGAGCTGCTGGAGAGAGCCCAGAGGAGGCACCAGGATGATCAGAGGAATGGAGCAGCTCTGCTGGGAGGAATGGCTGGGAGAGCTGGGATTGTTCAGTCAGGAGAAAAGAAGCTCCAGGGTGACCTCATTGTGGCCTTGCAGTGTATGAAGGAGCCAGTAGGAAATATGCAGAGAGACTGTTTCCAAGGGATGGAGTGACAGGACAAGGGGGAATGGCTTCCCACTACCAGAGATTGGGTTTTGATGGGATATTGGGAACAAATCCTTCCTGTGAGGGTGGAGACACCCTGGCACAGAGTGCCTAAAGAAGTTGTGGCTACCCCTGGATCTCCCTGGAAGCATCCAAGACCAGACTGGATGGGACTTGGAGCAACCTGGGCTAGTGGAAGGTGTCTGTGCCTGTGACAGGGGGTGCAATGAGATGAGCTTTAATGTCCCTCCCCCCCCAAGCCTTTCCATGATCCATGATGCACATTAATATCCATAAACACCCAGACACTCTGCCTGAGGCAGTTCCTGTTTCTCTGTGTGTCTGTGCTGCTGTGAATTGCTGTAACAGTTTGTTCTCCCTTGCACCATTATTTGCAGTGTAAATTCTGCTGATGGCTTTCTGTTACCAATATGCAAAGCAAAATCTGCACCATATTTCCTGATAAATGGGGAACAGCTGTCGGAGGTGGCTGGGAGAGCACAAAGACATTCACTGCAGTACTCAAGGATGCCAGAAATGTCTCAGGCACTTGAGGCACAGACTTTTTCACACAGACAGGACATAATTTATCCTTACATCTCCTAATGCAGTTGCTTCCAAGTGGGAGCAAAGCTATGGATTCTGCTCCTAGACCTATGCAGGTGTTCAGCTATCCCCATAATCTTTCTCTAGGAGCCCTGACTGATTTAGCAGGGGATGGTTGCAGCAGCATGGAGCAGTTATTTCACCCAGCTCCTGAGCCAGCTGTGCTTCCCACACTGCTGTGGCAGCTGGCTCCAGGCTGGGAAGCATCACTAACACCACAATGACATGATTCTTCCTCACCATTGGTACTTGCAGCTTGATGCTTCCTAATCCCTGCCCTGCTCCACCCTCTCTTTGTCCCTGGCCCTACAATTACCAGTTATTCATACCATTATGCTGTGTCAGGAGGTAAGGTTAGACTGCTGCACAGAGATATCCCCACATTGTGGCTGATGCAGGATGTTCTAATGCAAAGAGAAAATAAAAAACCTACAGAGAATTACAAAAACACAGACCAGTCAGCCTGACTGTGGAAACACTGTAAAACACCACCAGGCTCTCACCAGTTTGTACCTACACTTATTAAACAAGCATTTTATGTACATCATTTCACTTACTCAATTGCTTAATGGTATAGTTCTCTCATGTTCCTCCCACTCTCAACTGGGACAACTTAGATTTTATATGGTAATTAAATGCACCCCATTCTAATTAGCCTTTTTTTCTAAAATATAAATATGGCACTGCTAATCAGGTGATTTCATTAACTCTTTTTTTGTCAGAATTCATCCACAAGTATCAGCGGTTCTTTCTTGCTCTAATATTTCTGCTTCAGTTAACAGGAGACTATCTCTGGAGCAAAAAGAATCAGTCATAATTATGATCCTGATTCAGAGACAGAGCAATATTTTTCCATTCATGTTACTGCATTTGACAGCTTCCAGCTTCCCTGTGCCTTAGCAATAACAAAGCCGTTGGCAGAGGTGTTTAACAGGAAAAAAAAAAAAAAAAAAAAAAAAAAAAACACCCAAAAAACAAAACAAAAAAACACACAAAAAAAACCCGAATAAACAAACAAAAACAATAAACAAACCACCCCAAAACAGGCAAAGGGAGCTGTAGTCAAGCTAAATCCTTATTTTCAGCTCAGGAATCTTTCCTAAGTACAGGCTGTCAACACTTTAAGATGTGGAGCCAGGCATAAAAGGGCATAGATGAGCCCTTTGGAAAGAGCTTCAGTTAGACACCACCATGGACTGAAGCAGGATGGGGGGTTGTGGAACCTTTTCCAAATGGTAATGGGACAGAGGGTCAATGAGAAGGAGGATCTGGGAGGGAATGGCTATTAAACATTGGCATGCAGCAAGAGGAAATGTTAATGAGTCAGAAATTGCTCCTGATAGACATCAGAACGCTGTTTTTCTCCTGGCAGAGCAGAAAGGTCCCTCCTGAGGTCACCAAGTGTGATGAGATGAGAGGTTACATCACTGGGAACAGGAAAGGTGGGAGGAACTCTGAAGATCATTTTGTGATGTGCAGATAGAGCAAACTCTTCTTCAGGGTTGCCTTGCCAACTCAGAGTTTAGATGTCCTGAATAGGATTTCTGGGTGCCATTAGTTACCTGTTTCAACAGCTCAGAGTTGGAGGGAGAAGTCTCTGAATTGCTGTGTTCAGAGTTATTATGGAAGGAAACAATCCCTGCCTTGCAGATTCCAGAGCCATGTTTCCAGTCAGTAGTTTTGCATTGGAAAAACACCTTCCTTTTGTTTCCCTGGAAGTTGCCCTGGATTCCACACCACACTCCCAGACACATAAGAACAAATGCCATCTCCAAGAAACAGTAGAAACTGGCACAAGGAATGAGTTTCCTTGACAGTGCAGCTTGTGGGAGTGTGAGAGAAAAGAGCAGCAGTTTTGTCACTTACTGCTACTGGCACTTCTTTGTTACATTTCCTGTGAAAGAAGGTTCATATCTTGAATAATCAAAATTAATTGGAGCACCACTGCTCAGCTCTGTTACAGTGTAAATGGGCAGCAGGTTTCTCACCCATCCTTGGCTGGGGAACATGGGCTGCAGAAAGGACAGAGGGAGAAAATGAAGAATAATCTAACCATATGGCTCTTTAGTTTGTGATCTATCTCAGTGACAGAATGTCAGGCACTTTATGTTGCACCTGGAGCAGAGACACCACCCAAAAAATGGTGTATTACTACAAACAGGGCTGGGATAAACACCAGAGACTGACAAAATCTCTGTTACTTTGCATTCTAGAGTTCCCCTTTCTCTGCCAACTTCTGGCATTTTCCTGGGTATATTATAGTGCAGATCAAGTAGGTTTTAATAATGTTAAAGATTTGGTCATTAAACTGCTTTTGAAATTGTTTAGTCCTAGTGCAGAACACAAATAGCTGATGATTGGAGGTTTGTTACCTATTTGTGTTAGACATTGAAAATTTAAACTGGAATATTAGAAATGGGAGAGTTTATCAAAAGTTTAAATGTACAGAACAGATTTGTGAAAGCGTTTACTTTTCCATAAAATCATTAAAGTTGAAAAGACCACCAGGATCATCAATCCAACCTTTGACCAATGTCCCCACATTGTTAAGTGCCACATATTCTCATTTTTTGAATATTTTATGTATTTAAATCCCATGGGCTCTGAATTCAGAGCTAGGACTGATTATAGTGACTTATTCTTACGAGGTGTGTACACTTTCTGGTAGTTTGTGCAGAATATAATCTGCATTTATTAAGAGGGCTGATCCAGAAGAAGAAGGACTCACAATAGGAAAAACACATCCTCTGTTTTCCTTCCTTTCTTCCTCTTCTCCTCCTTCCCACAGTTCTTAATTAAGTTTGTTTGGAAGCAGAGATTATTTTCCATCTTATTTGAGTAATTTTGTGTAAACCAGCATTGAGAGAAAATAGGAGTTGTGAAAAATCAGGGATGTTAAATCCTCAGCAACAATCTTTGTGGATATAGTAACACATTGCTTTCACTTTAAAACTTTTGTTTCAAATTCAATGACACCTCAGTGATCCTTTTACTTGCTATTTTACCTTAATTTATCCCCTAGGGTCTATAATTTCATGGGGTGATACTCTATTAAAAATGTTAACAAGATTCCAAATAACAAAAATGGCACCACGCAGAGTTGGAAAAGCAAAGTCAAATTTATCAGGGAGAATTAGAGCAATCATTACAGAATAAAAATTGCATATTATAGTAAATATTTTCCTCACTGTGTAAAGAATGTACTTAAAACAAGGATACACCAGAACAGGTCTCATAATGGATGCACTCCTAAATGTATCCTATAGCAACCTTTTACCAATAAACTGAGACATTATTGATGGAGAGCTGAAAATGTGTTTTCAGGTAATTACAAAAGGCCTTTGAGAAATGTTACTCCTACCTTAGTAGACCTTTAATGTATATGAAATCCTGAAAAATAATGTTGGTTCTTTGCTCCTTGAATGACATGATACTCTTAATTCTTCAAATACGCCCTTAATTTCAGTATGAACTGGGCTGAACTGGTTTGAACTCAGGAGAATTGTGTTCAAAAGCTTAAAATCAGGTTTTTTCATGTGGAGTTTGGTCTGTTTGGTCCATTGGCTTCTTTGTGCACTAATAAGACTGAAAATTTTACTGCTGCACATTCAGTGGCACTTCCAGAAATTCAACTTTTATCTTCACATTACGATTTCTTCTGTTGTTCAGCCCATGTGTTACCTAAAAAATACCCTGTTGCCTCCCAGAGATCAATAGCAGAATAATTTTAATTCTTCAGGAAATAAGAGAGCCCTTAAAAATAAGAAATAAAGCCCATTCTTCTGTGTGTGTACAATTTTCCTTGTTAAAAGAAAACTTTGTTTAAAATCTTTAATTACTTTACCTCTCATGCATGCACAAGGAGAAGTAGCCATCCAGATAATAAGGCCATAAAAGATGAAAATCACAAAATAAAATGTGTGGTTTTGTTTTCCATCTTCCCTCTTCAAAAGAAATAATCTCAGGTAATACAGAGAAAAGATAAACATAGAATGCTGTTAAAAGTGAAATGAGAGATAAAGAAAATATTTACTTCCTGAGGTAAATAATATGATATAAAAGATAAAACCACCTGATATAAAAGATTAAAAAATTGGACTTTCAAGATGATATTGATGGAAATATTTCCCTGATTTATTTTGGCATTCTTTAGCCTTAGTGTGTGTGCAGAATACAGTGTCCATTAAAATAATCACATTTTGTGGTCTTCCAGACAGTGCTAACTAATCTTTCCTTGAACTGTGAAACAATAAGATTTGCTGGATGTCATAAAATAAGTATTTTGGTTTATCTTTCTCTTCTTTACAATGTCATGATTATAAAAACCTTGCTGCTATATGCTTTTAAAAAAATATATATTTGATATTTACAGTTACCAAATTTGGTGGAATTAGCAGTGAATATATTTGGGAAAATCATCTCACACTCCCCAAAATGCAGCTGCTGCTGCTGGGGGAAAAATATGCCCTCCACTACTATAACTGAAGTCAAGGAGGATAAAGAAGGGAAGAATAAACATTCAGGAAAGTCAGGGCAAGGAAGAACCTGTTGGAACTGAATTACCAAAAGAAGTGAAAGTGGAAATATTGTCTACATCTCCCATGTTCATACCATCTTTGATTTTTGGGTGGCTGCACTGTCGTTCTCGTCAGTAACTCCCTTAGTTAAAAAGAGAGTGCTAAATCATTCCAGAATTTTAAAAGATTCACATCAGAGGGAAACTAAAATTGTCCTTAAACCATGGTGGAAATTCTCCAACAGTTCATGTTAGAAATATTCCAAAATTTATGAGAAACCTGGAGAATTGATCTAAACACGCATCATAAAGTGCATTTCTTTGTCAAGAAAAAAAGTTTAAGATTCTTTACTAAACTTGACCAAAGCAAGTATTGAGGATTACTAAGGACATTACTGTCTCTGGGCACAACTCTCAATGAAGAAAGGCTGGGACAACTGGGATTGTTCACCTGGAGAAGAGAAAGCTCTGGGGTATTCTCATAATAGCCATCCAGAACCTGAAGGAGTCAAGAAGAAAGATGAAAAGAAACTGTTTACAAAGGATGAAGGTATAGGACAAAGACAAATGGAGGCACAGAGCCCAATGAAGGCCATGGTCCTTCCTGCACAGATGAACCCTGAAAACAAAAAAACAAAAAAAAAAACCTACCCTTCTCCCCTGAAGAGGTAACCCCTAGGCAGGCTCCGCGGTTATGGCAAAGAGAAAATCTCTCCCACAATGCTGTTCAGTTGTATGTAGATACTTTGTGCCCCATTGGCCCTCTCACTCTGTTCCACCCCTAAACCCTCAGATCATTGGCCCTATTGCTCTACCCCACCCCTTGCTTTCCCCATATAAACCCTGCTCCCTCAGGCTTTTTTTTGGTCAGTGTTTGTTCCTGGACCCCTTTTTGGAAGAGGAATAAAAATCTCCATAGAGCCTCATAAGAAGGTTCCTGTCCCTTTCTTCAGCATTGGCCACAACTGAGCTGAAGTCACCCACGGGCAGCAGATGTGCCTGTGCCACCAGGACATGCTTTTCAGGATGATTCTCTGGGAAGGTCATGGTGCTCTGATCACCACTGCCTGCACAGGGTGCCCAGAGAAGCTGTGGCTGCCCCTGGATCCCTGGAAGTGTCCAGGGCCAGGTTGGATGGGCTTGGAGCAACCTGGGCTGGTGGCAGATGTCCCTGTCCATAGCAAGGGTGGCACTGTGTGACCTCTAAAGGTCCTTTCCTGCTTACACACCACACATCTTTCTCACACCAGCACCCTGCTCACACTCCAATTCCTCACTTCTCCACTTCAAGCCTTGTCTTCAGCATTTCCTTTTTTCCATTCCCTCTCTATGTCGGCAAACACAAAATGCCTTCTCTAAACCATGAGAAATGTATATATGTTAGGGTTTTGATTTATTTCAATTTTTTTTTCACCTAAGACACTTAAACTTTGACATTGTTGTCTCTTCTAATGGGAACAGCTCAAAATTTGAGAAAGGCTGAGTTTCTGGAATATCCCTGGTCCCCTCTGACCCATGGACGAGGTGGGAAGCATTTGTACAACTAAGGATAGAAATTCAGTGTGAGCTGAGACCTTCCTGTCTTTGGAAAGACCAAACACTCTTCTCCTCACACTAACTTCACAAGAGTAAAATAATTCAAGCAGTGCAAAAAGCAACACCCCCAACATTCCCCCTCCTGCCATTTATTTAAAGCTTGTCTCCCATTACTTTGCTAAAACCCAGTTGAAGGCTGTTCATTTATGCAAGCACAGAGACCTTTCCCCACCTTTCCCCACAATGTGCTAATTCTCAACAACCTATTAAGCTGCATCACAAGCTCCATAGTGTGCTTAGACACAAATTGCTGAGAGAAAATATTTGAGTGCTTTTCATTTCCCTGTGTTCAGCCACAATGTGTTTACAATTGGGTGGGTTTCGAGGTAGATGTAAATAAGTTTCTCCCTGGTATACAAGTAAGCACTTTGTGCTAGATTTCCTTGCTGATTGAGAGGAAATGGATAGCAACATTACAGTGCTGTAAATCACAATTTGTGCCTGGCTCCTTGGATCATCAATTTGTAAATATATCAGAACATATTGTTATAGAATAAACAGCACAGTGCAGGGGGAGCTTTCTGGCTCCTCCAAGTGCTGGAAGCATTGCAAAGTGCTCCTGGATTCAGGCAAGTGCGTCCCTTCAGAGCAGCTAATAAACCCAGGCTCTCTCTCTCCCTGTCTCTGGGATTAGGCTAAATCCAATTGCATCTTTCAAAACAAATACAGCTGCTGGTTAAACATCCCTTCTGATCTAGGAAAAAAAGTAAGAGTCAGGTTATTCATGTCTCCTCAAATCCAGTTAAAACACAGGTGCCTGCAGGGTTTCTAATCTTTTAACCTGACACGTACAGAAAGTGGCCCTCAGAGCCACAAACCAATTCCTGACACATGATGGGAGCCCTTCCCCTCACCTTTTATATGGAATCAGTGCTGAGGGAAGTTCTTCTCCAGGTAATTTTAATCACTCAACCCAAGAGCACTGAGAATCATAATCCAATTGATCTGCCTTTGTCATCTCCCAATATTTGTGTTACTGACTTTCTTCTCAGCTTAAGTCAAATCAAGATCATCCCTGGTCAATCTTGTTGACCTACACTCCTCTACTAATCATATTTAATGAAAACTGCAAGTATATCAAAATCATAAGACACAGGGAAAAGAAGAGCCTTTCTCACCAAGGACAAAACACAAAAAATCCAGGAGGTATCCTGTCTATAAACCCCACAGAATTTTAAAGCTTATTTTATCTCTGCAGGCCACACAATGAATGGTCACAATTTGAAGCATGTCTGATTCAGAGAAAGAGGTGGCTCAGCTCATTATATGCATAATAAATAGTACAGAATATATAGCAAGTATTGAGATAATATTTGTTTATTTGTTTATGGTATAATTTTTGTATTGTTTAAGTCTCAGAAGTGTGTTTTTCCAGAGAACAGTCAGATATCCTTCTCTGTAGACCAAATGTATTCCTATGAAGACAGAGAAATCAGGGCAGACATTAAAAAAAAAAAAAAAAAACCCAAAAAAAACCCCAAAAAAAGTGGTCCATCATATTTAATTTCTCTTCTATCTATTCACCCCATTCCCTCAAGCTTCCTCATCCTTTTAAGGATCTAGGCCCATGAAGATCAGTTTGAGACCAGGAAAATCCATCAAGGATGTCCCAGGGGATAATCAGACCTGACCTTATCACTTTCCACAGTGAAACAAGAGGCCATGTGGATGAGGGAAGGACAGTGGGTGTTACTTTCCTTTTTTTGAGTAAGGTCATGGACAGAGCCTTCTGGCCTAAGTGGAGAGACATGGGATTGATAAGGGCATGAGGTGGGCAGAAAATGGGCTGGAAAACCAGTCTCAGGGTGTGGTGGTTGGTGGTACAGAGTCCAACCAGTGAGTGGTCAGTCCTAGTGATGACACCCAGGGACTGGTACTGATATTGTGATGACAGGACAGGGAACATCCTCAGCAGGTCTGTAGACAGTGTAAGACTGGGATGTGACCTGGTACACTCTAGGGGAGGGCTGTGATCCCAGGAGAAGTGGCCAGAGCCCAGGGCAAACACCACCTCCAGTTGGTCACAAACTGGAAAACATTGCTCTCCACAGTGGCCCACTGGGAGGGTAGAGAGGAGACAGAGCAGACTCTTCTCAGATCTGTGTTCCAGTGGATAAAGGGGCAACAAGAACAAGCCAAAACATTGAAAATTCTGACTAGATTGAAGTAAAAATGTTTGCCAGTGGTGCAGTCAAAAGCTTGCACAGATTTCCCAGGGATACCATGAAATCATCATACTTGGAGACAGCAATTCCTGGAAAAGGCCCTGAATGACCTCCTGTAACTGTACCTGTCCTGACTGATGTTGGGCTCAGTGACCTTTGGAGGTCCTTCCCAAAATATAATGTTACACTCTGTCTCCAAGATATGACAGCATATCCAGTACTACTGATTGTTCTGGATGGAGTGGAAAGCAAAAAGAGGGAAATTTGTTATAAGGCACATGTGTCTGGGTTAGCAGTTCCCTGACATTCCCTTTCAATCATTAGCCACAGGCCATTATTTCTGCTTGTCTGAGTACCCTTGACATGTATGAGGAAAAAAAAAAAAAAAAGGAGAATAAAGTGCCTAAAATGTTTTGCCAATGAGAAAATTGTATGATAGAATGTCTCCTCAAACTGTCCTTGTCCTGTATTCTCCTGCCTGGGAAGTTTTTAACTTCTCTTACTTTCTGATTTAAAATATCTCTGACTTTGTCCACTGTGCATCCCAATTAGACAGAAGAGTAAGCTGTTGTTAAGCTGTATCTTGTTACAAGAACAGGAAAAAAAAAAAGACTGCTGCCTTTTCTTCTTCCTTATATGACTCAGAGCTCTTGCATAACAACTAAAGAGAAGTCATGCCTTGATGAGAGAGGTCAGAGCCTTTGGAACAGAGAAGAAAAATTCAATCGAAAAATCTGTTCTATATTTGGTACAACAACAACAACAAAAAGCCTTTTTAAAGGAAAGGTAAGTTCATAAATATTTTGAAAACTTTCTGCTAGCTTGATTAGGGACCTGAAAGTGCCTAACTTTATTTAATAACCTGCCAACTACAATCTGTCCTTTGCTCTTCTAAGCAACTGTCTGCACCAGGATCCTGTTCCCTGTCCTAGATGTTAACCCTATTAGCAGAACAGAAGGGAAAAGCTGAAGTGAAAAGCTCTTCTCCCTTGATCTGCACAAACACCTTGAAAGCTGTTGACATGTTTGAATTAGAGTCTAAGTCTACAGCATGTTGGAGCTACATATCTGTCTGCTACAATGCCACTACCAAAAGGATGATAAAATAATTTCATTTCTTTTTTTTTTTTTTTAATTTATTTTTTAAGAGTGGAGAAGACAGAACAGAGGTGAGTCCCTTCCAACATTTCTAGATTTTCCTTTTCTCCTATCTCCTAATTATTTTACTGACACACACAGTAACTGTATAAATACACTTCACCTGAAAGATTGGTGAGGAAAAAAACCCATGGGAATTTGGGGAGTGATCAACTGAAAATCTGTTTCTTAATGGTTTACACAATAAAAACAGTATGGAAGAAATAGTCTCATTTATTTTGAGGCCAAGAATGATTCTGTTGTCCTGATATGGTAACAATAGGTACTTGCAGAAAATAAATACATTGATCACAAAGCAATGAGACATCTGAATAAAAATTAAAACCAGTAACTCCAAAACTGCTGAAGTTCAGGATTGTTTTGGACATCCATAAAAGCATGGAAAAGAGGCCATCCCTCTTTTAGTGTTTTCTTTAGTTCATTCTCAATTGTTTTTCCTGGTCTTGTATTTCTGTATGCAAGCCCAGGCTTGTATTTAAGCACAAGCAGAATTAACACATCATCCATAACTTCTTAAAACCATGTAAGCACTAAATTCCAGGTGACTCATCCCTACCTAACTCACCCATCAATCATATTTTTTTCCCTGTGAAGAGTTTCCCTAGCAAGACAAATGCATGAGGAGGTGGATTGGACACACTACTCCTTAAATTATTCTCACATCTGTGCTTAAATGGTCAGCACTTCCATCATCTGGAAGTATTAAAGGGAGGAAAAATCCCCCATTCCCCTTAACTTGTCTTCCTTCTGTGCACAGCAAAGTCTCACAGACAAAATGGCTTTTAGAGAGTGGAGAAAACAATTATTTTGTCCTTCATTTAAACAATATCGAGCCTTCGTTTGCCTTACAAGGAAGTACAGTGTCACTAAAGAGTGACACTAAAATGCAGTGGAATTTTGAGAAGAATAATAGTTAAAATAAATATTAAAGGGATGTGTACTTTTTTTATATTTCTGTGTCAGTAACTCTGAAATTTCACCACTATTGTTTAAAAAAAAGAGCATTTTGTATTTTTCAAAGCAGTGGGAGGAAAGCTGTAGGAGTGGAGATTAAGATCAAGACCACAAATCTCACTGTTATTGGTATTTTGAAGATAGATTGTTTTTTATTTTAATTTTTCCTTGAATTTGTGTCAAAAACTTTTGTTGCAAAAATCTCTGGATTTTTTTATGCCATGTAAGAACAAATTTTGGATTTAAAATCTGCTGCTCAAAATACCAGCTGCAGATAATCCCACATGCTCATTTAGACCATGAGTGTATTTTCATCTTGTCTCTGCCATGTGGAGCCCAACAGGTTTGATTTCCCTCATAACCAAAAACTTTCTGGATGCCATAAGGAGTGTGTGATAAAACACTTTGGGAATTTTGAAGGGAGAAGCCATTCCCAAGAAGATCTTTGTGTGCCTCCAGCACAGAAGTTTTTGCAGGATGGAAGCAGAAATGTGTAAACACAGCTGAGAGAGCTGGAAGGGATTACAGAGGGTGCTTTTCTGTCTTCAGAAAAATCTGGGATGTGCTTGGCACACCTTGTCCTCTCCTCCACCTGTGCTCCTAAATTATCCAATACAATCCTGAGGCAACTGCTCCTTTGCTGGGAACAAGTGAGAGATTGCCTGGAAATTGCCAAGAAGGCTGAAAGATGGGAAGAGGAGAATTTTTATACAAAAATACATGGCAAAAGTAAAGATTTTCTTTGGCTTTAATATAAAATGCTGCTGGAGTACATAAATTGGCAAATGCTTGTGCTGATTTATTGGGACAAATGGCTGTTGTCTTCTTGAATAGACTCCTAAGTATTCCAATAAGGACACCAATAAGTCTGAAATAGCTGCTCTCTTCTTTGATTGATATAAACAGCAAAAATGCACTCCTTTGTTCCTGCATGCTGGGATTAAATGGCTTTTAAACACTATTTTTGCATGTCTGTGTGGGAGAAAAGTAACAAAAGAAAATGAAAGAAGTCTTCCAACCTCCATCACTTTCTTTCAGTTGAGCTAAGGATGGAATATTGCATTTTCCACAGAAATACTCTCCTGAATGTCAAAGAAAGGCTGGTTCTTAAGCAGCCTGTGGATTCTTTTTAAATAGAATCTAAATTTATTATGCTATTTTTATTGTTTGCACATGTACTCATATTTAGGGATGTGGAAAATGTGCCAAGAGAAAGCTATCCATAAAAAAACCTGTGTGTGTAGGAGCCATGTACAGCAGGTACAGACCTTTGACTTACACAGAATTTGCTTATTACCATAGTCTGGTAAAATAACAGAATCACAGGATATCCTGAGTGGGAAGGGACCCACAGGGATCATGGAGTCCAACCCTGTCCCTGCACAGACACCCCACCAATCCCACCCTGTGCATCCCTGGGAGCATTGTCCAAACTCTCCTGGAGCTCTGGCAGCCTCGGGGCTGTGCCCATTCCCTGGGGAGCCTGGGCAGTGCCAAACACCCTCTGGGGAAGAGCCTTTCCCTGAGCTCCAGCCTGACCCTGCCCTGGCACAGCTGCAGCTGTGAAATGGTGCTGCATTATTATTTTCCCAGATTTTGATGTGACCTTTCACTTGTAGTCTCCAATTTTAGCCCTACCATTCCTCTGGATGATGTTAAACACATAAGAAGTTCATTCTTCCTGGACTACCATGGCAAATATTTTGTTGGGGTTGTCCTCCCACTTATAAAAGGGTAATAAAGTCAATCTATATGACTGAATTTAAATTCAGGGTTTGGTTAGGGTTAGTTATAGGGTTAGTGATACCATTAGGTTTATGGACAGAAGCTCATTAAGGACTAGGTTTAGTGTTAACATGGTTAAGTTTATGTTTAAACTTAGGGTTTAGAGTTAAGGTCAGGTTTAGGATTAAGTGTAGGTTTAGAGTTGAAATTTAGGTTTTGGCATAGGTTTAGGGTTTGGTTTAGGGAAGGAGCCACGCATTTCCTACCTAGATAAAATATGAGATTTGGAACATCAGAGCAGCCTTGTTCCACTGGATTCCAAGGAAAACCAGACCCTTCTACATCATCACTGGACATTCAGAGAAAAGCTGTGCCCTCTTACAAGGCTGCTGCTTCAACTGAACCACATCTGCCACTTCAGGAGGATGCAGCCACCACTGAATGGCACTGCTGCCAACACCCTGACTGACTGACAGGTGTCAGGTTGTATTCTGCCTCTGTCAGTGTTTTGGTTTGTTGAGAGTTTTTTGTATTGCTGTATTTTTATTTTAATTTTTCCTAGTAAAGAACTGTTTTTCCTATTCCCATATCTTTGCCTGAAAGCTCCTTAATTTTAAAATTGTAATAATTTGGAGGGAGGGGATTAACGTTATCCATTTAAGAGTGGCTCCTGCCTTTCTTAACAAACATCTGTCCTTCAAACCAAGACTGTTTGGGTTAGGGTTAAGATTCAGGTTTGGGTTAGTTTTAGGGTTAAGGGTTAGGATAAGATTTTAGGTTAGGGTTAGGGTTTGGCTTAAGTGTTAGTTTTAAGGTAAGGGTTAGATTTATGGTTAAGGGTTAAGGTTAGGGTTATATATATGTATGTATCTGCATATATTTATAATATATATGAACTGCAATACTTTATCACTGCTGTCCCATGAGAACTTTCTAACTTTCACCTTCCATTTTGATGACCCTGAAGCACCTAAACAACTCCTCAAAGGGAGAGTTTGGCCCCTTTACAAAATATTATCTCAGCTTCTCTCAGGATTAATAACATCCTTACTGTGAATATCCCAGAGCCTGAACAGCCTCATCTAGAATATTTAACTTTTATGAAAGAGGGCTGCTCTGCTGTGCCACTTCAGGCACAACTGAGATGTTATTCAAATAGTCCCAGGATTTATTTTTTACCATGTACACAGGGTGGAATAGCACAGTTTTATTTTCATGTGGAAGCACAACCATGTGTTCTTTAAAGCTGCCTCACGCACAGAAATGACAATTCCTTGCTTCAATGACAAAGCCTGGAAACAGAGAAAAACCAGCTACATTTGTAAATACACATCACATTAGTTCCCTTTAAATATCTCTGTATAATGGTTTATTTCACATGAATACATTTGCAGTATTCCCTCCTTTCCACCACAGCACTGCAAGTTACTTGTTTTGTTACGAAACATGTCAGTCCTCATAAGAACTCAGTGGTTTAGAGATAAAAAGCAAATACAGAATCTCATAAAGTCTAATAAAATCTGACAAGCTGTTAAAAGCATAAAAGTTCTGCTAAATCTGGCTTTCCTGTTCTCATGGAGGCTTTGCCATTAAAGGGTTTTAACAGGACAGAACATTTAAGCTATTCCTGCAATCAATTGCCCTGTGGTTGGTGATGACACTCATATCCAATTAGAAGAGCAGCAAGTATATAATTACTGGAATTTCAAGGAAAAAATATTGATATTAGTGTGTAGTGGTTTAAATTATGCCAGTGTGTAATCCCTTTTTATACTGTGAAATATCAAATATATTTATTGGAAAAATGCTATTAAAAAGCTGGAATGTTTACTTGAGTGACTAAGTACTTGTAGGAAAAAAATGCTAATTTGTGAAAATGCTGTTGCAACAAGGTCAGTAAATCATGTTGGGGCTTTTAATGAATGAGCAATATTCATTTTTGGGTTTGGTTCTTTGCTATCACTGGTGTTTTGTGTGGGAGTATCCACCAGAACATTGAAAAAAAAAAAAATCCTCTGCACTGCACATAGAGCAACAGAGTTTAACCAAAAGAGGTGTAATTATAAAACAAATCATTAGGTAATTTCACAGATTCTCAGCAATAAAGAGGGATTGCAAATACTGAGTCCCAAATTCTTCCATTGACTCAGGAAGTGACTCGAGGTCAGAATATGGAATCTGAAGGACACTTCCAGCCCCAACAGTTTCATGATATCTGTGTTTCCTTTCCTTGAGAAAAGAGGGAGACAATGGATATTCCTTTGGATGGTGTAGTGCATGACTTACAATCATAGTCTTTGTTAGAGGGATTGATTGCTAAATTAATATTAAAATTAATGCATTTTAATTGGACAACTTCAGGATCTGCCTCCAGAAGCTGCTTAAAAATGATCAGGTAAGTACATAAATATTACTGTTACTAATTGAGTCTCTCAGCTCCAGCCAACAGAGAAAATTCCATTTTACTTACTTTTCTTTGCTATGGCCCAAACCCACTTTTCTCATAAACTTGATCATTTGTCTCAGAACTTCTGAAACTGAGCTGAAGAGTAAAAAACTTTTCTTTTCTTCCAGAAAGCAGGAGAAATACAACAGAATGACCTTGCAATTTGCACAGGCCCAGTCAGCCTAACCCTTGAAAATTACAGCACTGAAGTGAGTGGAACAGCTTGTGGAAAAGCCTGACATTCCCCAAAGATGCAGTTACACTCCTGTGCTCACAACAGCCATTGCACCAGAAGGCTGGCCCAGATGACAGGAGAATAAGAGCAAAAAAACAATAAACAATCACATTTATTTCACTTTGAACCTAAGAGCTCTTCCAACAGCTGAACCTTGTCTCGCTCACAGCACTCTATTTCTACATTATAACTTCCTCATTAGAACAGTAGTCTGCCAGACCTTAAATAAGCACTTTTACTGAGAATATTAGGATTAATCCTTTTTGCTATTACTTTCAATATTCCTCGTTAAAGAGCCACCCATATATGAGATTTACTAATGTGTGTATACTGCATATTAATTCAAATTAAGTTCTACAGTGAATAATGCTAAGGCCCTCAAATTAAGTGATTTAATTCCTTTCCTCATCTAATTGCTGAGACTATTATTTAAAGTCTCTTGTTTTTCTCTCTATTAATCTGTTTGCTTTATTAAATTGCATTCAGTTGTTCCACTCAGAACTTGTACAATTAAGAGACAAAGTGAAGGGTTTAAACAAAGGAGCAAAGCATTTACATGGAAGGAAAAGGAAAAGCTGGTGGAGGGAACATCCAGATCATGGGGTACCTGTCACAAGTGGTCCTCTGTAAGTGAGGGAAGGGCTGGAAAGGGTCAGTGAAGTGAAAGGATTGTTAATAATAGGAAGGAAGATAACCAGGGACCTGGAATGCACTGGTGGTGGATCCCATTGGGGCTGCACAGGAAAACAAGGATACAATTCTTGAGTCCAGTCCAGCCTGGGCTGGAGCTGAGACAGATAAACTGCTAAAGCCAAAAAGACAAAGCTCTGTGCTTAACATTTTAATTTTAAGCTTAACTGTGTCACCAGGCTTTTCAGATGCAGTTGTAACTAATGGTTACAAGCCTGCACTGCTCTGAAAAGCTTCTCCCTCTCAGTGTTCCCAGCCCAGGTCATTCCATTTATGAATTTTTGCTTGCATTTAGCATTCAGTGGGATTTTTAATTATTTCATTTTTCCCTTTTTTCCTCCCTCCTGATGGAAAGAAGCAGAGCAGGAGGGTTATATGGGATAAAGGCATGGCTCCTGTTAATTTATAAGACTTTCCCATGACAAGGATAGTGGTTATGAATATAAAATCACAATTATTTTTAAAACACAGTTTGGCTAAGGATGAAATAACTAAACAAATGAAGCCTTATTTCACTGTAATACCTATGAGTGTAATACAGTCTGTAATTGCAGTATTTCTCTAGGTCTCTTCACAAGGAATATGCATGTGTTTGAAGTTCACGTTTTTCTTGTTGTGACTAAAATATTCTGTGCAATAAGGGGGTAACATAATTGTACCATTTCTGCAAATGAGTCTTGTGCTCAGGAGTGAGCTGTGCAGTGGCAGAGACCTGCAGTCTTTTCTGCATTCACAGTCTCCCCTCACACTGGTAATTGGATGTAGATTCTATTTCCACACTATTTTTCCCATTGGCTTGGAAAGAACCTTATGTTTTACCCCTGACATCAGTCAGTATGGACATACAGTGTGAAGGACAGCAGCAATAACACTGATCCCTGCTCTGAATTCCAAAAGAGGTGTATGCTCTGGGGGTATCTGACTCCCTTAGGGGAATCCAGCACTGCTGAGTCAAAATACTGCACAAAGCAGCTCATTGTCTTTCCATGTCCTGTCAATTACTGTCATTGAAGTGGGGGGAAAAATCACAAAAAAAGAAGTCTTGGTTTCAGTTCCTTTCCACAAGTTATAAGCATACAATGAATATTTGGTTGATTTGTGTCTACCTGTCATTTTAATCCACAGGAAATGTAGTGAATGTGAATGGCAGACAAACTCTTTGCCACAACTATTTTCTCTGCCATCCCACAAAATTTATCATGGACATTTTCTGAATATTGTATTTGCACAAATTCGTACAATCATGGAATGCTTGGCTTTGGAACGAGCATTAAAGCTCACCTTGTTCCAAATCCCTGCCAAAAGCACGGACACCTTCTACTAGATCAGGGTGCTCAGGGCCTAAATTAACTTCAGGGAACAGAGAAAGGAAGGAAAACATAAACTCCTTGTTTCTTTCTCTGTGACCAGGGACAGGACCCAGGGAATATTTGAAGCTATGCCAGGGCAGGGTCAGGTTGGAGCTCAGGGAAAAGTTCTTCCCCTAGAGGATGGTCAGGCACTGCCCAGGCTCCCCAGGGAATGGGCACAGCCCCAAGGCTGCCAGAGCTCCAGGAGAGTTTGGATAATGCTCTCAGGGATGCACAGGGTGGGATTGTTGGGGTGCAGGGCCAGGGATTAGGCTGAATGCTCCTGTGGATCCTTTCCAGGTCAGGATATTCCATGATCCCATGGTATTTATCTTTCTGCCTTCAGCACAGCACAGGCTGCTAAAATATTGTGGACACACCTTGTCATCAGGGGTTGCTGTTGAATGCAGATAGGTGGCAGTTTTCCTGGTACCAAAAATCCTCTCTGGGAATCAATAGTGTGGGAATTTTCATCCCCTCCACCTGGTTCTGCCCTGATGTCACATCTGTGCTCCCACACTGAGCCAATATCACAGCCCATCATCTCGAGTGGTCTTGTTCCAGGGAAACACCCAAAGTGCCCCCCTGCCAGAGGGTTCTCATCTCACCAACAAGGTCACAGGGATCTTCAACTCCTGGCCCTGCACAGGGCAACCCAACCATTCTTTTGCAGGTCCAAACTCCTCTCCTGAGCAGCTCTATGCCACATTGACACTTGCTTTTTCTCCCTGAGCATCACCCTGTCCACCCTAAAACACTCAGGTGTGGGGCAGTCCTGCTTTTCAGTGGTCCTAAAAAACAGAGGGAGTGATCCTCTCTGAAGTAAGCAGTGGAGTGGGGACTGGGACACAGAGCAACCTGCCCCTCCTTGGTCTCTCTCCAAGCATTTACTGCTTCCAAAGAGCTCTGCTTGCACAACTCTCTGTAGACCTCAGCTTTGCTCTAAAGATGTGAATACTGGTCTCATGTTTGAGCTATGATCCTCTCTATATTCCTCAGAAATTGTACCTATGGACTGATCTTGACACCAGAATCAATATTTTTTTGCAAGGAGAAGAGTATTTTTACATGACAAAGCTTTTGTTTTAGGATCTCAGAGCTTTGCTCCCTGAGGTCTAAAGAGTAATTCTTACTTTTAAGGGTTTTTTAACATTTTCAATTCACTTCATGAATCTTCCTCTGGTGGGTTCTCTGTTGTCCCTGATAAGACCCACAAAAGTGACTTCGGTGGTCCCTAATCTGAAAGAGTAATTGCTTCTTAGATTTTTGGTTTGCTTAGTTCTTTTTTTCCCCCCTCTCCTATAAATCTTTAGCTAGAATCACTGTTATTATATAACAGACAAATCTGGCCCACTGCAAGTTAAAGTATGCTGTGTTTGCAAACCAAAAGACTTCTGAAATAAAGCTGGAAACTAGTGGAATGTTAGTGAAGTGGAGCTGCACCCATTTCTTTAAATTCAGTAATTCACTTCAGCCCCTGCCTGAGTTTATCTGAGTGACAGAAAAGTGTCTTATTACTGTTGACTTCGCTTAGGAGAATGCACAATGAGATTCTTTAAATTACTTGGATGTGTTTGGACAGCTAATATCTCAAAAAGTCTATTATCTGTATTGACTACAACACTACAGAATGTTATAAAATTAATTATATTCTTCATAGCTTAACAATGATTGCCTCATTTAGAAATATAATTACCTATCACTGAGATTTTCAGCCAGAAGGGTTTTTTTTTTAACAGTGTATAATAGCTTGGTTTGTCAGACTTCATTTAAATCCTTTGCTGTTTTCTTCTCCTCCTTGTAAAAGCTTGATATTTTAGTTGACATTTTCTTTTTTGATGCCAAAGTTTTATTCCAGGTATTTTGTGTTGTTATTCACAAAGGACAGACTGACACTGAAGGAGTGGCCTGACCAATCAAACAAGGAACACCCAAGTGATGGCATGTTATGGGATGCTCTGGGATATAATGGGATAGTCTGAGAGGTGTCCACTTCCTTAATATTTAAAAGAAGGGAAAAGTATTATTCAGGAACAAAAAGTATGATCCATCTCCTGAAAGGGTCATTCAAAGAGACAGAAGTAAGAAAATGAAAACCTGATGATTTTTCCCATGATTTTTCAAGAAAACTCTTTCCAGGATTTCTGTTCTGATTTAAAGTTATTTTTTAGAACCATAACCATTATCTCCACAGACACATCAAAACCAAACACACCTGATAGAGACTATAATTTCTATGTGCATTTAAAAAGCACAGAAAAGAGAAAATAAGTGCATTGTTGAAATTTATGTCAAGTTATGCAAATGGTGGCTCCCCTGCCTCCTGTTCCCAGGTCCATCTCTCTCCAGCCAATGAGTTGAGAAATACTGAAGAAAGGCAGATAATGCACTTTGTTCCTATTATTTTTCCTGCAGACACAATTTTTCCCCCTCGATTGTATCAGAGCTCATCATTCTCCAGAGCTATTAATCTGGCATCTGTATCGACAGGATGGGATTGTAAAAGATGTTATTTATTTCCTCCTGCCTTCCACCTCCAATAGGAAAGATATACTGAGCTGCCCCCAGCCTCAGGAACCAAGTAATAAGAGGAAAATGATGGAGTGTGATAATTTAAGCACAAAGAGATCAGATCCTGGCAGTCAATACATTGGTTTTGCTTTAAAACTGTTTTGTTGGTTTTTTTTTTTTTCAGGTTTAGCTTAAAATTAGAATTTGGATGTTTGGATTGAAGCTGATTTTGCAGTTGAGATGCTGCTTTGTTTCAAAATCTCTCTTTAATAAAAGACACCACTAAAATTGGGTGGATCAGTAAAATAAATAGAAGAGCAACACTTCTGAGGCTTTTCATTCCCTGTCTCTGCTGTGGGTGATTATGGAAAATACATCTGTAAAAGAAACACAGGCTGCTTCTCAGGTAGGCACAGTGTGTGAAAACAAACAGCACCAATCTATGGCTCAGATTTGGGCTCTTTAGCATAACCCCTTAAATCCAGCATAAAATCCAGCTCTGCATATAGATGTAATATTATATATTGATATCACAACCACATGAACTTACACAGAATGCTTGCCTACATGAACTGGATACCTCTAGAACCCTCTACCTAAGCATTTGGGAAATTGTATTTTGTTTTTATAAACTGAGCATGATTGATCAGCAATATTCAGAAAACAAGCACTCATTAATTGCATCCACATAGCTAAATACAGAATCATTTAGAAACGTGTTAATGCTGAATATTTTACAGATTTTTTTTTCTGTGAGGGTGGTGAAGCCCTGGCACAGACTGCCTGGCAGGTCTAAAGATCATCTAAACAAGAATTTGGGGAATCCCTCTGATCCCCACGAGGTGAGTTTGGCTTTTCTTGGCCCTTTTTTGTAACCTTCTGTACAGTTCCTACAAAACCTCCAGTGCCAGACTGTCCCCAATGCTGTTGTCTCTCCAGGATTGTCCCTACACAAAGCCAAGGAATGCTGGAATTGCTGAAGAGGTGTGTTCCAGAAGGATGGTGACATACCTGCAAAAGAAACACAGGGAAAGATTCATTCTGCCTGCTGAGGGATTACAAATACCTGACCAGGCATAAACACATTTAACCCTCATCCTTTTGCTTGGCAAAGTGCAGGGAACCTTGGGCCACAGCATTTCTCCCTTACAAGAAACAGAATATCTCCAGGGTCACCATCCAGGACATTTCCTCTGAGCACTGCTCAGTCCACTAGACCATTTTCAAACAGACTCTCAGCTTTGGAAGTCTTCGAGATTTTATGGTTTTATGCTCTCTCAAAGTAACAAAACAGAGCAAACATCTTCTGAAGATCTCCACACAATGCAGGGGGAAAAGTAATTTAATCTTGGATCAATATTTGCAAGTGGTAAGTGGAAATTGCCACTCAGTAAGGATTTTGGCTCACACAATTCCATTTCATTCTACTTTTGTGCAGTGCAAATCTGGGATAATGTTCCCAATGTTGGATTGTAGAGAGAGAAAAGAGGTACTTGCACTCTTTATTCTCTGCTCTATGTGAATATAGAACCTTTATACTCCATATACCATACATTATATGTGATATATCATAAAATATATGGTAAACTTTGAATATATTGAGCTGCCAGACCATGGATTCAGCTGTGCAATTGAGCAGGTCACAAGCTCAGCTGGTGCCACACATTTTGTCATTTAGTGAATATGAATTTCATTCTCATATATAAATCTACACATATATTTAAACATACATTAAACAATATTATTTGTTAAATAAGTAGAGTTGTGGGCTTGCTGTTGTTGGGGTTTTTTGTTTGTTGTTGTTGTTGTTGTTTTGGTTTGGGGTGCGTTTTTTTTTATTTCTTATAGCTACAAAAATTAGGTAAAAAGCAGACTAATGGATGGTCTAACTCACTTCACCCCTGACTTTCTTTGTCCCTTGGTCAGTGGTTTGTACAAGATTCAGTGAGAACAGGAAAAAATTCCAAGGGTGAAAGTGTAGGAAACTCACCTTGTAACAGCCACAACATGTGGAGGTGTCAGAGCTGTGCCAGCAGTGGAGGAATTTGCTTAATGAAAAATTTCCCCAGGCATCCCCTAATGCACTGGTGGTTCCCAGTGCAGATTACCCATCAGTTAGCACAAATTTGCTTTTTAATTGGCCTGTATTGCACCTGCCACATCCCAGCTCCCCCAGCCTCCAGGCACTGGCAAAAGGAGGAAAGTGGATATCTGGGGGGATTTAATTTAATGCATTCCAGGAAGGGCCTGCACAGCAACAATTAATGTTTAAAAGACAAGAATAATGTGCACCAGCACGAAGTGATGAGGAAGAGGGAAGGGGAGCTGGGGAGTAACTAATGAACAAGATTAATTAGTCACAGCAGAAAGATCTAATGCTCCAGTGACTTTAGGGGGAAGCTTTAATTCTGTTGACTTTTGTGGGTCCTCGGAACAGCCCAAGAAGTCCAGGAGTAGGAGATTCAACAGCAAGGCTTCATTTATCCAGGCTTATTTTTAAATTATGCCAAAATCAGTGTGCTCTGCAGGTAAACTGTGAACAGCCAGGCAAAGAAACCACAGGCAGTGGATGTTGGAGGCTGGCAAGACCCAGGAATGTGGGTGCAGTTCTCCTTCCCAGGTACAGGATGCTCCAGGTCCCCTTTTCCCATTTCCTAAGAGTATGAAAATTGAACTTCAGTTGTGAAAGTTGGTTGGAGACTTCTCAGTTTCATTCAGATGTCCCAACTATCTATTTTTCACCTGTTCTTCCAGAATGGCTGGGGTCTCCTTGCTCAGATTGCTTTGGAAGTCTTAGGGAATAGATGTTTTTATATAGAGAATTATGTATAAGTTCCTTGCAGTGAATTCCTGGTGAAGTCCACTCCCAAAACATGCAGTTTCCTGGCAGCACTGCCAGCAGAAGGAGCAATATGACTCCACAGCTCCCAGATGTTGTGATTCCAGAGAAATTACCATCCTATAGAAAGCACAGGCAGCTGGGATGCAAATTCCCAATGTTTGCATCTCATCAGGGGCTCTGGAAACTGCAGGAGTGGGAATGTAGGGAAGCTTCCCTGATTTGGGTTTGTAAGTACAGTCTTAATTCAACACCAATCAATAAACAAATAATCTGCTTGGAAATTAAAAATAAAACAGAAACATGAATTCTAGGAAATGTAGGCATTTATTTTAAATTATTTAAATTGGCCAAACTTGAATTTCAACTTTTAACTGGTTTTGTTGAGGATTTTTCTACAACTGACTGTGTTTCCTTAATGTGAGTTTCATTCACAACCAGTTTCTGCTGAAGGATTTATCTCCCTCTTTCCCCCCTCTCACACCACTCCCTTGTCTCTGTCACTTATTTCCCTGGGATTGTTAAGATAACCAGGCAGAGATATTCCATGAGGTGGCCAAAAGCATTTTTCCTCCTGAGTTAAATTCCAATCATGTCAGTTAACTGGTCTGCCTCACTGACCCAACTGTGGGACAGCAGTGAGATGATGCAGGGAGAAGGGAGGCAGGATTGCCCCAATTTCATATGGTTTTACACTGTTCTATGTGCCCATTCCTTATTATTCTTTATTATTTTATCCCTGCCATCCCCCTTCCCCAGGTGCCTGCACTATCTGTCTATAGAGGCTTATTGAGTTCTTGGTTTATTTTCAGGAAAAATGAAGTTATTTAATAAAGATATCCAAAATAAAGATATTCAGATAGCAGCTGCATAAGTACATATTTGAAATTTTATCTTTGCAGTGCTGGTGTGTGTTGCAATATCTGTGATATATTGCTCTTCCCTTTGCCTCATAGCAGACTCCCTATTATAGAGGCAAAATTTAATAAGGCCATGTACATTAACATTATGGCATAATTTCCTGGCTGCCAGACAGGAGAGATTTTGAATGTTAAACTGTGTTTGATATGTTAATATAGGATGTAAATGCCAAATGGGGCTCTATTAACAACACTTGCTTAAAATATTTTCCAATTTTCCCGTTAAACTGGGATGCAGAGAAAAAGACACTTGGTTGGAAGGGAAGGAACTGGGAGCTATTTGATCTAATTTAACTGCAGCCCAGTTGGGAGAGCTGGGAGCTGTCTGTGGGAAAATCCAGCAAGCAGGAGAACACATCTTGCTAATGGCACGAGGATGAGCAGCAAGGAGTCCATAATCAGCAGATCTCTGCTTTCAGAGGTGAATGGAATACAATTGTCATCAGTCACTTTCTCAGCTGTCAGAAATGTTTAGAAATAGATGGGCTCCAGTAGGATACTATTCCACCTCACCTCCTGAATTTCCAGATATATAACCTGATAGGAGTGTGGGGGTGGGCAGGTCAGGCTCTGCTCCCAGGGAACAGGGACAGAATGTGAGGGAATGGCCTCAGGCTGTGCCAGGGGAGGGTCAGGTTGGACATCTGGAGGAATTTGTTCCTGGAAAGGGTAATCAGGCATTGTCAGGGGATGCCCAGGGAGGTGTTGGAGTCCCCATCCCTGGACATGTCCAAGGAAGGCCTGGATGTGGCACCCAGTGCTCTGGGCTGGTGACAAGCTTGGCATCAGACACAGGTTGGACTTCATGATCCTGGACATTTTTCCAGACTTAATGATCCTGGGATTCTGAATTTCCATATTTCATTTTAATGCAAGGTGCTCAATGGAAACTGTGAAAGAGAGAAAAAAATTGAGAAGCCCTACAGCTGCATAGATCAACCTCTCTAGAAACAAATTCTACCTCTTCCAGAGACTCTCATTTTGACTCAGGGTAAATTGCTTCTCTTTTTCCTCTCATAGCATCTACTTTGTTTCTACAGCCATTTTAAACCCTTTTGGTTAGGTACCTCCTATTGTGGGTTGGTAAAATCCATGTGGTACCACTAGACAAGTAATACTAATATAATTAAGTGTAAATGGAACTGCTTCTATAGCACAGAAAATGTTTTTTTCTAGATGAGATTAAAGCAGTTTCTTAATTTTTTATAATTCTACAGATTAACCTGCTAAAGGGCAGTATCTGCTTATAGCTCAAAAAGAAAGTACCATAATGCCTGAAAATACACTGAGGGAGCCTTTAAATCAGTCTTTGTTCTGCCTGAAGGCTGGGAACAGCCTTAATCTCTATTCTTCATCTTGCTGAGATTCCCATGGGCCACTTCTGGAGCTTGTCCAGGTCCCCCTGGATGCCATCCTGTCCTTCAGGGGTGTCACTGCACCCTCAGCTTGGTGTCACCTGCAAACCTGAGGGTGCCCTCCATTGTCGGTGTCATTAATGCAGATATTAGATAACAATGTATTTATACTTTGTATGTTTGCATGTTTAAAGCTGAAATCTGCCTGTATGATAAAGGAATGGCACGATCCTGACACAGCCTCTGCTCAGCAGGGTTAACAGGATCCAGGATCTCAGTCTGTGCATGGGGCTGACACAGCTACAGCCAGCTGGAGGTTTGGCTTTGTCAAACACACAAGACATTTAAAGCAATTTTTCACCCTCATAGGCTCCCACCTTTGATAATGTCAGAAACAGAGCTCAGGATGTTGCCAAAAATCAAAAAGGCACCTGAATTAACCTTCTCAGCAATTCCCTTTCTGCTCTGGGAATTGTTTAGAGATACCTTGAAAATGAAGGAAAACTTCAAACCTGCCTTAGTTATAGTAACAACATAATGACACTCTAATGGTGTCAAAATTGGTGAACTAAAATCAGGGAGAAAACTTAGAGTTGTTTTTTTCTCTAAAGGGTTTTCTAAAGATCTCTTCAGGTTCTAGCTGCAATTTGAAGAAACACTTTTCAATCACTAGTCCTTGCCAGAGATTTATAGCCATTAAGAGCACCAACACTTGCAAAGGGCAGTCAAATCTGCACTTTATTTTGGAAATACTATGGGGATTTGCAGCTCCAGAGTCCTCAGCAATGGAACAACTCTCAGAGGACTCAGAATAATTCCTCCCTGCAGGTCACACATGATTTCTGTCTGTGTAACTCCCTAAATAAGCTATTAAAATAATGACTGCTTTGTGATTTTTTTAAATTTTCTTGGGGGCAGCACTAGATTGTCTTACAAATAATTTACTGTGTGGGAGTTGCAGCAAAACCCTGTCACTTCTTTTTTTTATTGTTGAAACTCATCATAAAGCATTAAATTGAAACCAGGCAACCGAGGGAAAAATGAGTTTTGACAAAATTAGAGCCATTCTGAAAAAAAAAAACCAAAAAAACCCTGACACTTTGTACAATGGCACAAACTTTGAAAACTTCTGGGGTTTTCTTTTCTTTCTACCATCTAATTTTTAAATTTTTCAGTCTGGGATTTGACTAATTTAGAGTACACAATCCCAAGATGTTGAAGCAATAATCATTCCAGTTTGGGAACGAAAGCTGGAAGTCTAATTCTCATTCTCAGTCCTGGCCCATATGAGTAGGTATCGTGGCAATGTCTGCAAACAGCTTTAAAACACTTCAATCCTGACCTAAAATGCCTTGGTTATTTTTTGTCACTCCAGCTGGAACTGCACATCTTGATCAAAACACACAAAAAATGGTCTAAGCTGTGAATCAAGCTGAGACATAAACAAAATTGATAATTCCAAAAGAAAGCTTTTCAGAGTTATGGACAAGAAAGAAAATTACCAGACTTAGAGAGGACATGTGTATTAAACCTCTCCCTAGTCAAGCATTTTTGAAACAATTCCTTGTCTTTGTCAAGTAAAATAGTTACAATAAACTATTGGATATTGCACCCCTCTAATTTATTTCACCTCACATTTAGGAAATGAAGTAAATTATCTTGACTGCAGTGAAGTATTGGACATAATGTCACATTCCCAAATTGTTGGTTATGATGAAGATGGTAGGAAATGACACAACAGCCCTGAGGTAAGTATGGAAAGAGCCAGGCTTGTGGACATTGTGGATGTGAGTTTGAGGACTTTCTTTGGTTTTTTGGGGGTTTTTTTGCCTTCTATTTTCTCCACCTGCAGCTGAACATATCCAGCTCCATCCTCCTGGCTGTGATGGATGTGCTGCCCTCTTTCCTCAGCTCTGGCATCAAGTCTAGGGAAAGCTCAGCCCCTGACCTGCCTCAGTGCCATTCCCCAGCCCTGTCCCACATTTATCAGTGCAATAAAACTGTTGCAAGCTGCCTCCACGGAGATTTGCTTGGTTGTTTGCTTGTTTTATAAACATGCCAGATGATTTATTTCGGAATTTCCCTATCAGGTTCACCTGACAGAACATTGCTGAGATAATTTACAATTTGTTTCCATTGATGTGTACTTTCAAGCACTTCCTGACAACAGACGACCACTAATAAATGGGAGATGAATTATATTAATCCTTTCTGTCACTTACAGAAATGTTTTCTTCTCCCTTCATATTTCAACTCACTCATATCATTGTCTGCTGAGTTATTACAATGTGGGAAAACAAGGTTTTTTAGAAGTATTATAGAGATCCTATTTTTTCCTCACAGAGACACCAAATACCTGCCTTCAAAGACAATAGCAGTAACAATTATTTGCATCATAGCCCGAGCTCACTTGATAGCTGGAAGCTGCTGCTCTTATCTCTGAGCCTCCCAACCTGTCCCCAGTGAGACAACCACATAGGAAATGCTCTGTCATTTCTCTCTGACACTAAACTTTGTGGAAGGTGTGAGACATGACACAGAGGAAAATCAGCCACAAAGTTGCCTTTTGTGTTTGTTCTGGGTATGCAAATAAACAGTGGAGTCTAAGTGAGCAAATAAAAACAAATATGCAAACGTTGTTTCTCAAAAAAAGAAGTAAATAATCAACTCCCCTAAGAGACCATCAGCTGTGGCAGGCCCTGCCAGCAGAGGGGAGTTGGTGCTTCAGAAAAGCAGAGGTAATAAGGAGTCAAGTTGTTCTCACACATTGCTGTGAAAGGGAATCTGCAGGGTGAACAGCTCAGGTGTGCTTTTAACAGTTCTGCTGCTTTTATGAATGCCATCAAACATAAAGAAAGGGTTTACATGGATTTTGGGACAAAATCTTTCCCTGGGAGCGTGGGGAGGTCCTGGCACAGGATGCCCAGAGAAGCTGTGGCTGCCCCATCCCTGCCCTACTCCTCCTGCACTTTCTATGGAAACACAGGTCAGAAAGCATCAATAGATCTGATTTTTCAAATAGCAGTTTGAGGAGTGCATTTGTGTAATATATTCATCAAGAAAAGATTACATAGGCAAGGAATGGAAGTGATAAGATCCAGATGGGACAAACAACTATTTTTAGTATAATGTCCTGACCTTTCTATTGCCTTCCTGAAAAATTTCAGTCCTGATTCAGCATTCTCTCAAACAGCTGGCAGAATGCACACCAAATGTAAGTTTTATGAGTCCCACCATCCAAAAGCATCCGTTTATGAGACTGATGCTGGATACCCCTCCTTTAAATTCTGTTCCATCAGTAGGGAAATCCCATGTCCAGACTGGTGTCTGAGTGTGTGTACACTGTCTCCAAGTGGCATTTTTTAAACAAAAGTGTCTTGAACTGGCTGACATGAGCTGTTTTGCTGTGTGAAAGGAGCAATTTGGCATGGACAAAAGCTGCATTTCCCCATGCTGTTATCAACAATAAATGGTTTTCACATTGTCAGCTGTTCTAACACCAGTGTACATATCCAGAGCAGGCTTTCTGTCAGGTTTTTATTATATACCTCCATGCTCAGGTCTATCTCAGCTCCATCTCTCAGCACTCCCTGATTTCCAATACAGATATATCTCCATCTCCTTGGCACTGCCATGTGCTCCCTTTTACGGCTGTGAAATATTTGCAGGCCAACCCCTGAATCACAAAGGACAGGGCAGGGAACAGCACCCTGTTGTTATAGATGAGTAATGTGGTGGTTGCTCTCACAATTAAAGGATGAATATTGTGTGTATGTTAAGAGAAGTTTTGTGGATGTATAATTATGTTATTGTAATATATCCTCCCATAGCCCTCTTTCCCCTCACCCTCATATTGTTATCACAGGACAGCCTTGGTAGACAGGGCATTTGGGGAGGGCCAGCTTGTTACTACACCTGACCTCCAATCAAGATGTAAGAAAGTAACATCCACCAATGGACAGCAGAGAAGGAGTTAACTGACAAGATTTTGGGAGAGCCTAGGGGTATAAAAGGCAGAGCATCCATTTTGTAGGTGAGCACATTACAGTTTAGCCCTGTGCTCCCGGCGCTGATTTTTTCTCCTTATTCAGTCTTTTGTTGTATTTTTGTTAAGGTTTAGTAAACCTGTGAAATTCTAAAATTGAGCATCGTTTCTCACACTGTGTTCACAACATCAAATCCACTCCCCCCTCCACAGTTCCCATCCTTTCTGGCTTGGTGGATTTAGAGTGTCCTGTTTGCCTCTCTCTGGCTCCTTGTGCTGGGTGGTGTTTCTCAGATTTAGAGCTTGGCAGACTGAGAAATGTAATCCTGGTGCTAGCAGCAGACTGTGGAGCCTTGGCAGGACTGCCTACACAGATGCAAATAGACTGGAAGTGCTCATTATCTGAGGAACCCTCAGCTCTTCAAAATCAAACAAACCTCTTTTTTTTCTCTCCCTTTCTTCACACTGTGCCACATTTCCATGTAAAAATAAGGCAAGAATATCACTTCAGAAATATCTTCAGTGCTTTACACAAATACAGCAAGCTCCTAGCCTTTTCCTAAACATCCCATAAATCTTACACAATTCCCAAATGCTCTTCCCCTGGGTGGAGATGTGAGGTGACCTGGGGAGAGGTGACTCAGCAGGAAGTTCCACAGGGATGGTCTCCCTGTACAGCCTGGTCAGAGACTGGGCTTTGGGGTTCACCCCCATCCTGCCTTATGCCCCTGTGCTCCACTGAATATTTGGAAATCAGACTTTTATCCCAGGGTTGAAAACAACACCCAGGTTTGGACAGGTATTTTGGGCACATTATCCTAAAAATGTTGACGAAGGGATTTTACATTTTTCATTCCAGACAAATGAAGAATCCTATTTGGAATTAGAGAGATGAAAAAGACTTTCATTCACCAAGTAGAATATAAATAATATCAAGGCTGACTGGAGGTGAAAGGCCTGACAGGATGAGGGATGGCTGCTGCTGTTTGCATGGCCCCATGCTCTGCTAAAGAGAGAAAAGTACCAAGCCTTGAACCACAGAACAGGCAGAGCAGGGGCACACATCTGAGGAGGGCAAAATAAAACCTGGGTGGATCTCATTTTTACAGTATAATTCAAAGAGAAAACTGCAGTTAAACAGTTTCAAATGTCCCCTGGGTGTGATTAAAATCCTTGAATGCACTGGGATTTTTCAAGTGCAAGTGGAATTGAGTTCAAAGGATTCTACTCAGCTGAGGAATAATGAAGTTCAAAATTAGACCACGCTCAAAATGTGTTCTGCTCACCATCTTTGTCACAGCTGATGTCATGACCTAAGTGTGTCCTAGTGACAACAGAGGCAATAAGACACACTGTGAATGTCCTTGTCTTATTTTCTTATTTGGATCTCCATCCAAGATGATAAAAAGAGGAAAATGAAACACCAATTAGGAACCAAAAACAGCACTAGGAATATCAGGAACATAGAGAAGCTGTGGCTGCCTCACCCCTGGAAGTGCCCAAGGCCAGGCTGGACAAGGCCAACTTTGGAGAAAGCTGGGATAGTGGAAGGTGCAGAAGGAGTGGGACTGAATGGGCTTAATGTCACCATTCTGTGACTCTGTGATTATCCTTTCTCCCACATGACAGATTCTCAGGAGCAGGACTTCAAATATTCAGCCAGATAGTTAATTTCAAAGTATCTGGATTTCAAAGGTAAGTAATCTTAATTTCAAAGCCATGTGAAATGAACTTATGAAAAAGCAGTTCTTTAAGAAAAATGAGAACCAACATGGTAGCACTGTGGTGCATCCTGGTTCCCAAATACCTGGAGTCCAGGGATGATTTTCCCAGACTTTGGCAGGCACAGAAGTAAGTGTTTCTTTTAAGGACACAAGTGTTTATAGTGAAGCAGAAGACTCTCCTTGGAGCTTACCAGGATACCTCCCTGACTTAAACAATTTTTCTCCTAGCTCAAGGGTAGATTTATAGGCACCAGATGCAGAAAAACGGTTCATGACCATTTTTTCCCTGCAGGAGTTCCCACAAAGCTGAACAGTCAGGACCAAATGGAGCCTCAGCACATGCAAACACAGAGCCAATGGAGCATGAGATAATATTTCAAATGAAAAGCATCCAGGCACATGCAGAGACTCATTCATGGAAATGGTGCCATCTGCAGCACTGGAGATTTAACTCACAAGCACCCGTGGGGCTGAGGACACACAGGCTGGATTCTTTTTCAAGGGTTTTCACCCACATCAAAATTCCTGAGGGAATTGGAGTAATGGAGTGGAGACACAGATGGAAGCAGAGGTGGCTGAAAAGACTTCTTTTTTAAGTCCACCATCCTTTATATTTGCAAACCAAGTGGGATGTTCCCAGCAGTGAGTGAGCAGAGCGAGAAAGAGGCCAAAGAAATGAGGAGGCTGTAACTGGAATTGTAATGATCATGGAATCACAGAATCATGGGATGTTTTGGGATGGGAGGACTTCAAAGCCAGTGCCACCTCCTGCCATGGCAGGGACACCTTCCACCAGCCCAGGTTGCTCCAAGCCCCATCCAGCCTGGCCTTGGACACTTCCAGGGATCCAGGGGCAGCCACAGCTTCTCTGGGCACCCTGTGCCAGGGCCTCACCACCCTCACAGGGAACAATTCCTCTCCAGTATCCCATCTGACCCTGCCCTCTGGCAGGGGGAAGCCATTCTCCCTTCTCCTGTCACTCCATCCCTTGTAATAGTGTCTCTACATCTTTCTTGTCAGATCCTTTAGGTACTGAATGGATCCCTAGTAGGAGAGTAGAAAAGATGGAAGGAGCAGGAGTTTCATGGACAAAATTCCTAAATGACCTACAAAAAGCCTCTCATGCCCCACAGAACACAATCAAGGGAAAAAAGTGAATTGCAGCCCACCACTGATGGAGTTTTGGGGGCAAACTTCTCTCTGCTCAAGCTTGCTTGGTGATTTCAGTGTGAGGTCTACTTGCACAGCACAAGCTCTGCTTGGTTTTCCTTGATACTGTTACATACTCTCTTCCAAAAATTTTCGAGTTTTGGAGGTTTTTGTTTTTTTTTAATCATTACCCTAACAGAAAGGAATAGAATGTAATTTTTAAAAACCCCAAACCACAACAAAAACAAAACAAACAAACAAAAAACCTAAAACCAAACAAGCCCCCCAACTATTTGGTTGTCAAAATTCAGCTGAACTCCCTGGAACAATGGAGAACCAGCATCATTTAAGGGACTGTATCCAGAAGTGCCATTTCTATTGGATGGGGCTTGATGCAACGTGGTCTAGTGAGCAGCATCACTGTCTATAGCAGCAGGGTGGAACTGGATGATCTTTAAGGTCCCTTCCAACCCAAACTATTCTGTGATTGCACGATTCTGTGGTTTGCTTCCAAGAAGACCCATGAAGTGTGCTTAAAGGGTCTCTGCAGTGGGAGTCACTGCCATTCCCTGTCAAGCCATTTTTTTTTTTTTTTTTAAAAGATGAAATCCCTTTTGGAATATCTGCATTTTGATAAGACTTACTGATCAAAGGGTAACTCTTCCAGAACAGTGAATTTCAGCAGGACTTCAGCTCCTGTGCCAGTTTTCAAATGAGGACAGCAGTTGCCAAGTTATTTGGATGCTTTGGAACTGTGACCAGAACCTTGGTTTATCCCTCAGTTGTAAGCTAAGAATTCTAAACACTCATTTAGCAGGTCAAGGTGGGCCATAGAGTTGTGCTTGTAGGTGAACTTTAGTTTTTGGTGTTTGATTTGTGTTCCAGGGCAGCTCTGTTCAGTCCCTGTCTCATCCCACATCTGTCATTCTTAAAAATACAGGGCTTGTTTTAGGGCTGTGTGGGCTCTCTAATTACAGCAGGTTTGGGGATCTGTGATTATTTTAGTGTTGGGATCTCTGCAGTGCCAGGGACTCTGACTAACATCCTTCTTTACTGTGACCTGAAAATGTTTCTTTCAGCCAGAGAAAGGCAGCTTGATTCAGGTTAACCCTCTGATAAATCATTCACTGGTAACATCAAGTTAATAGAATCACAATTTTATCTTTTGAGAGGTTTGAGACAGAGGGTGACCTGTGGTTTAAAAATCAAGTTATAGTTTCACACAATAATTACTATATTGTGATATTATGTATCTAGGGGAACATAAATAAAATCGTTTAGTAAAACAATTCTGGCTTTGTGTTTTCATTGCTTTTGCCATTTTCCTTCCAACAAAACCCCTGGAGGTTTTTCACTTCAAGTTGGATTTGAAGTGGAGCACCCAAGGGATCATTTTTCAGGGAAGATCACAGTGACTCAGATATGGAGCCTGGAATTTGGAGTGGTAAATGGCCAAGGTGAAGCCCAGAACTAACACAGAGAGAAAAAATAACTGTTCCCTAAATATGGAGTTGTACCTCTGGAATTTTAAGAAGAACCTGGCCAAAAAAGTAAAACCAAACCAGGTGAGGGGCATCAGCTTCTCTTCAGTTTCACACCAGCTTTACACCTGTTATTTCAGCAGCAAAGTGAGATCAAAGCTAATCCCAGTGATTTCACCCCAAACATCTCCTTTGGTGGACTTAGACACTGAATCCAGCAGTCACTGGTGGGAAGGGATGAGCTGGGAAGAAAAAAATCTAGGGGAAAAAAAATCAGGGGAAGGAGAAGATGGTGTTTTGTCTTCCTGTCCCAATGGACACCTTTCACGTTGTCTAGGGTGACACATCCCCTGCTCACCAGAGAGTGGAGGAACAAATTCTTCCCCGCTATCTCTGTTTATTAAGCACTGTCCAATTTATCTTGCCTGACTTTTACAGGGAGAATCCTCATCTGAGACAGCAATATTAATAACTTGCCACATTTTTTTCATGTTGCTTTACAACAGAAGGCAGGAACATCATCTCAATTAGTCTTAGAAACAGAGGCAATGCAAATATAAGACTGAGCCTTAGACCACTGGAAACTCTCATGTGTGATCTCTCACATGCTTTCAAAACAGAAACCAACAGCATAAACTGCTTTTATAAAAACTATTCCCCTGCTTTATGTCCTCTGGAAAAGCAGGAATACATGTATCTTTTACAAAATCTTTTCCCTCACTATTTTGAGAGAAATACAAAATGACAGGTACTTATTAACATTATATGGCATAGAAACCCCTATTTTATGCATTCTCTTATGCAGCAGTATGAATTTTGAAACTACTTTTTCTTCAAATTTGAAAAAATTTTGAAAATACATTTCTTTCCAGGGGAAAAAAACCCAAATGCTCAAAACTTTTCATTTGGACTGAATTAAGAGTGTGATTTTAAATGCCAGTAATACCAAATTGCTTTCACAGGAAAAAAAACCCAACCCCCCAAAAAAGCCATATGAAACATCCTATAAAACTGTTATATCTTATTTTGGTTTTTTTGGGTTTTTTTAATTACGGAATGCTTTTATTGCAAGAGATATAAAAGTCCATACCATGGCATTGCCAGAGAACAATTCACAGGGAACAATTCCTTCCAACAGCCCATCTAAACCCTCCAAAACTGGAATATTCACCATAATTTCCTCTTGTAATTTCCCAGTTTAAGTTTGAGTTATGTGAACATTTCAGCCATTTTGAAACTGTATTCTAACAGCTCATCTCTGGAGATTTTCCTTTGCCTCCTGAATTGTGGGAGTTCTCCTGTGGTTTACTCTGCATTATAAAGGGGCAAATGATTAAATTCTTAATTATGGTGGAAGGAAAACCTTTTTCCTAATAAGCCCAGTATTTTCATACCATAGTTCTTGATCCTAAACTTGGTGTTACACATATCTGATGTGCAAGAACCTCTGCATTTTCCAGTGGGCCCTCTAGCCTGATTTTAGAAGGGAATTCTCTGCTGAGTGTGCAATTATCACAGGAAATAGACACCAATAGAACGATGCTCTTGGATTTTTTTTTTCCCCACAATTCTTTGTGACTTGTAATTATTTATAAATAAACATCAGCCAGCAGCGATGCCTTCTACAACTTTGCAGCTGAGCACGATGTGAAAACACGCTTTTATAAAGCTGTGGCACATGCCCTGCTTTCATTTGCAGTCATTGATCTGTCACTGCGAGAAGCCGTGGGACAGCTCTGTCACTGCACTCTTCACACACTCCTGTCCCAGCTGGTTCCAGCAGCTTCCAGCAGGTTCCAGCCAGTTTGCAGCCAGTTCCAGCCGGTTCCAGCCAGTTCCAGCCGGTTCCAGCCAGCTTGCAGCTGGTTCTGAGCCTCCCCCCACTGCCTTAGGGGTGCTGGGAGTGGCCCATGCGGACAGCAGCACATTCCAGGGTCCTTTGTGACATGGAGCCGTGTGTGCCCAGAGCCCTTTGTGACGCTGGGGCTGGGCTCTGAGCAGCAGGGCATGACACGGCACAAAGAGCCCAGGGGTGCCCAGTCCCAGGAGAGCAGCTCTGTGAGGAGACAGCAGCTCCTGGGATACTGCAGCATCACTGCAAGGCAGACATGTCCACGGACATGGAGAAGGACGGCGACATCCAGCCCAAGCAGAGGTGGCTGCGCTGTGCGAGGAGGCAGAAGGTGAGCGATGGGGCAGCTGGGCAGCACAAAGGGAGCTGCAGTGCCAGGGCAGCCATGGGGATCCCACATGGCTGCCTCATCCTCAGCCTCCTCCTCCTGCATGCAGGTGCACAGCTGTGAGTCATGGCCAGCCCCAGAGAAGGCTGAGGAGCACCGTGACCCCTGTGCAGAGCGCCAGGCCCCACATGGCCCCAGCTCCTCGCCCGACCAGCTGGAAGCTGGGGCAGAGGTGGGGGCTGCCCTGTCTTCAGCAGAGATTGAGGAGCGATACCGGCTGCTCCAGCGATTTGCCGAGGAATATGCCAGGCTGGAAATCCGGAGGACTGAGGAGGAGAGGCCCCCCCGGCCCCTCACACAGGAGGCGTGGGAAGAGCACTGGAAGCTTCACCCGTGCGCAGAGCAGGGCCCGGCTGAGCGCCGCAGGGCCCGGCACAAGAGGACAAAGATGGCAGGCCCGTACCCATTAGCGCGCTGCCGTGTGCCCAGCCCCTCGCCCTGCCAGCTGGGACAGCTGGGGCTGCGGGCAGGGACAGCAGAGATGCCACTGCCCAAAGAGCTGGGGAGAGAGGAGCAGCGCTGCTCCAACGCCTGCCAAGCTGGGAGTGACAGGAAGGAGAGCCCCTCAGAGTCCAGGCCTAATGACCCAAAGAAACTGGAGAATTACAGAGGCCCAGGACAACTCCTGAAGGTGTTTCTCCAAGACACAGATCGATCAGTGTGCCATGGGGAAGACAGCAAGGCCCAAGAGTGGTGGCAGACGAAGAACAAGGACGTCAGCATCCACCCCATCTGGGTCAACCCGCGCTGCACAGCGCTCATGGTGGAGCCCTGCTCGCTGGAGACAGAAGAGGCAGACTCTGACCTGCCCAGCACACCTCTTGTCCTGGTGGCTCCCACAGACACCCAGCCAGCAGCTGCTGTCCTGGCTGGAGCTCCAGAGCATGAGGAGCAGCACATGAGTGCCACTGCCCAGGCACAAGAGGTGGCAAAGACAGCAGCTTCTGCTGCCTCTGGTGCACAGGGGGCAGGATCAGAGAGCCAGACCCTGCACAGCCCCTGCCCCTTGCCCAGCCAGCTGCAAGATCTCAGGCAGCAGGCAGGGCCAGGAGGGATGGCACTCCTGGCTGAGCTACAGGACGAGGAGGGATCCTGCTGCCAGGAGCTCAGGTCTGGCTCATCCACAGAGCAGGCAGGAGACACAGAGCTGAGCAGCAGCACTGAGGAGGAGAGCACCTCAGGGTCCCTCCCGTGTGAGTCTTGGGCAGAAGACGCAGAGCCAGACAGGATGACTAGGAAAGAGAGAAACCTAGTGTCACTCCCACATGAGGCTTGGGCAGAAGACACAGACTTTAGCCAGAGTAGTGAGGAAGAGAGCAGCAATTCATGGGCCCTCTCACGGGCGACATGGGAAGAAGACAAAGACCTGAGCTGCAGTAGCAAGGAAGAGAGTGCCTCATGGTCCCCAGTGTGCGAGTCAGAGATCTGGGGCTCTGAAGGCTGCACACACACACAGAATAGTGTGGAGCAGCCACAGGAAGCCCTGATCTGCCCATATCACATGAAACCCATGCTCTTTCACATGGGCACAGGCACAGAGTCAGAAGAACAAAGCCTGTCCCAAATGGAAGATGCAGGGCAGGATTTCAGGGAACCGCAGGCTGCCATGGGGACCATAGAATGGGAGGAAGAGTTGCTGAGGTGGGACAGGTGCACGTTCGAGCGGCTGCGAGGCCTGCACTCAGCTGCAGCTGTCCCCGTGCCACGGCCGTCCCCCTTCAGGAGGGCGCTCAGGGCTCTGCGCAGGGCAGTCAGCAGTCTCAGACGCCTCATTCCATGCTGCCTGTGATAAAACACCCACAGGGGCAAAGCAAGACCCATGGGGCAAAGCAAGACCCAAAGCTATCAGAAAATCCCAGCTCTACAGAGCTGGGGCAACTGAGAGGCCTTTTGAAAGGTTTTATTCGATTTTCAGTCTCATTGAAGGGTGAAACAGAAGAGATGGAAAGCTCTATGCCATTCTATCAGAAGCTAACTTATTTCCTGGCAAGAGTACTTTATAAATGTTTTTCAGCTTATTATACATCTTTCATCATACAATGCTTCTAATACTTCTACTGCCAATCAGCTATTATTTTCCCCATGTGGTCTTGTCACAATGCATCTTTCAGAGTTCTAATTCTCAAAAATATCTGGTCTTTTTGCAAGGCCATAGTTTGAAACTTATTTTAGTTCAATCTCTCTCTCAACAATGTCTTCTCTATTCCATGGCCTTTCTAAGTCAGCACACCTTATCTCAGAGTTTGCATACAGATGTACAAGACTGAGCTTTCAGTCAGGTTTCGATAATCCTTTACAAATCCATTTCTCACACAAAGCAAGTCAGGATTCTGGTCAGAGTAACCCTGACTATGGCATGGACATCTTCATAAAGGATCTGGACAAGACAATTGAGGGCACCTTCAGTGGTTTTGCAGATGCCACCAAGCTCAGTGCGAGTGTCCATCTGCTGGAGGACCAGGAGGCTCATGACTGAGGTGCCATCGTAACTGCTGCCTGAAGAATTTGAGGAGCAGAATAATTAATTGAGAGAAAATCTGTAGGTTAAAGTAGGGGTAGATGTAGCTTGCTGTTAGAATTTAAGATAACAGGATACAGGCCAACTCATGCCTTCTATTCCTGTTTAATTAATGAATTACAAATTGGGGCTCAGAATAGGCAGTGCCACAAGAAAGCCAAGTGTTTAAGCTAAATAACTCTGAATAATTTAATTAGGCATAGTTTGTAAAGAAAAGCCATAGGAAGCTCTTTTTTTTTTCTGATAGATAATCTTATTCAGCACTTGGTCTGGAATATGTTTCTCTAGAATATGTTCCTTAGACAGTTGAGCTGTAGCTTTTACGAACTTAGAGCAGGTTAGATAAGATGCTTTTATTGAAATAAAGTGATTGAATTGATGAATCTGAAGTGCTTGTTGTTTTCATTGGGCTGCAGCCATTGATTTGGGGGAAATCCTGAAGGCCAAAGCCTTTTGGTGTCTGGGGCAGTGCAGTGTGTGCTGGGTGGGACTGAGGAGGATGTGGGGACACCAAGTCCTTGTGACTTGTGGCACAAGGCGTTTGTTTGATGCAAAAGCCCCTTCATTTGTGTCCAGTTCTCCTCCTGGAGAGCTGCCCTGGTGCAGAGATCATTCTGCAGGATCTCTGCAGGAAGGAGTGCTCTCAGCCATGCCAAGTAGATTTTGTGGAAGTCCCTGTTCTGCAGGGGAGCAGCTCCCAGGCAGTTTTGTGGAACTCCTTGGGAGGCACACAGTGATTTTCCTGCCAGGAGATTGGATCCCACTCGCAGTGTCAGCAGCCCCCAGAGGTGCTGCAGCACTAAAATGCATTTGCAAATGCAGCTCTTGCTGCCTCACTGAGAATCTCCTGAGCCCCGAGCCTGAGAGGACGCGTGCTTGGCAGCAGCCATTCTCCAGCTGAGCACTGCAGGATGCCACAGTCTGCAGGGCTGGGCACTGCCTGTCCTTGGGGCTCCCAGCACAGCAGGCTGGGTTTGGCTCTGCAGTCTCAGGCTCCTCCTGCTCCCAGAGGAGCAATTGCCAGGAGATGTGTGCAGAGCTGCCCGGGCTCCCTGAGCAGCCCTGGAGGAGCTGCAGCACATGGGGTGGCAGCCCAGCCTTGCCAGGCTGAGAATCTCTTGCTGCTCACACAGAGGGGATGGTGTGGGCTGAAAGGCTCTGTGTTTGCCAGGGTGTGCAAAAGGAAAAGGGAAAATCCTCCTGAACTCAGCAAAGGGAACTGCAGCCCCTGAGGCGGGTGCTGAGCTCCTCCAGTGCCAATCTGGTGCTGAGGAGCTGAGTCATGGAATCCCAGAATCCCAGAATGGTCTGGGGTAGAAAGAACCTTAAATCCCAATCCAGTGCCACTCCTCATGGGCAGGGCACTTTCCACTGTCCCAGGTTGCTCCAAGCCCTGTCCAGCCTGGCCTTGGACACTTCCAGGGATCCAGGGGCAGCCACAGCTTCTCTGGGCACCCTGTGCTGGAGCCTCACCACACTCAGGAATTTCTCCTGTATATCCTATCAAAACCCTATTCTCTGTCAATTGAAGGCAAATCCCCCTTGTCCTGTCACTCCATCTCATGTAAATTCTCTTTCTCCACCTATCCTGTAGCTTCTTCAGGCACTGTAAGGCAGATTCAGTTGAATCATTTTCTTCTCCAGGCTGAACAATGCCAGTTCTCCCAGCCTTTCCTCAAGTACTCCCTGCATCAGGGAAGTGCTGTCAGTGAAAGGAAGGAGTTTTCTGTATATTTTAGGTTTTTAAAAAGTATCAGGATGAGAAAGTACAAAAAAAAAAAAAAAAAAATTAGTTCTTGCCTGCACAAAAGCCAAAGGAAACAATCTGTGATAAGAAGACCTAAATACAATTATCTCAGGGAGGGATGCCTTGCAAGCTTCCAAAAGTGATTGCAGACTCTGGATTCCATGGATCCAAACACCAGCCCCTTGAGGGGCAGCAGAGAGGAGAGAACTGCACAGCTTGGGAGCAGCTTTCCCCAGGGCTGAGTCCCTGAGGAAGCTGAAGAGGCTTGGAGGAAGTGTCAGACCCCAGTTTAATTCCTGAGTGTCATTTCTCCCTCAGCAGCTCGCAGCCAAGGTGTGATAATCTCTCTGAGGAGTGACAAGACACAAACGTGCTGACCTTGGGATAAAGGAGATGCTTTGGTACCTGCTTAACAAGAATCCCACAGGCAGCAGTGAATGCCTCTTTTATTGCTTTCCAGTCTGACCCTTGAGGAGCTTGGAGGGATGTCAGAGGAACGATGTCACAGTGTAGTGTCACAACACACATGTGGATCCGACAGGGAAAGAGGGAGCAGCAAAGAAGATGGAAAACCAAAGCTTTTTTTCACACCTTTTTTTGGTCTTTGCTTTTCACCATTGCATTTTTTTTGGAGAAAGGCTTTATTTTCTTTTTTACTGCTCCAGTAAATTGGTAACTTTGGCCCCTATATAGTTAAATAAAGGATGTGTCACACTGCGGTGTAGATTGAGGAATGAAAGAGTTTTCAGGTCATGTTTTCAGGTCATATGATCATCCCCTAGGAAATATTAAATCTGTCTGTATGATGTTTTAGATGTCTTTTTTTGGATTATTTTTAATGCAACCTGTTCACTCCATCCTTGTTGCTATATCGTGCTTATTACATGCCATTTCCATCTGCCAAAAGGGCCCAGTGGTTTGATTTCTTATAGCACCCAGAGCCATGCCTAGGAGATGAATTAATTGTTTGCCTTTCCAACTTCCCAAAGAATTTTCTCCCCAATCTGTGGGGTTTTTTTTCCTAACACAGATGTAGGAACCTTTCCACAGCAAATTTCCCGTCCCTCACTGGGGTGGAATACAAACGAGCAATTAAGCAAAGCCCTGAACTGGTTTTCTGGTTTTCTACCCCCTGAGTCTCTAATGGGCTTTGACTTGATGATTTATTTGTCTTTACCCTATCTGGAGCAGGATTTCAACCGAGTTGTAATAACTGGGAACAATATGAGAGTTTTCTCGAAGAGAAAATGGCAAGGAAAACTTCAAGCCACTGCCTGAAAGGCCATTAATGTCTGTCAGGGAGAGAAAGGTTATTTAATGCCAGAGGAATTGATACTGTAACTTAGGCCAGTCCAAATGCTCATCCCTCTGGTGAGATGATAACCTTCTGTTCTGAGAATCAATTTATGAATCTTCTTTGGAGCTGGAAAACTTCTCCGGTTACTGCTTGTAGCAGGCACCAGCAAACAGCCTCTGATTGGAGAATTTACCTAGGAAAAGTTGGGTAATTCTGGATTACTGTTGGCTTTAATTTCTGTTTTTTCTTATATTCATATATTATGATACATTGGTATATTCTCATATTTAATATAAACACATATTTTACTTTGGCTTTTTGGTGTTTCTTAAGGCATCACAAGACATCTCCAGCAGACATTGCATGTCACACACATATTCTGCTGAGAACATTCCCACCCTGTCACGATCAAGGTGCTGAGAAGGGCACACTGCAGAATTTTTGTCCTAATTGTCACAGTGCTGAGAAGGATGCAAAATTGAAAACAAGCATAGCAATATCTGATTGGCAATATCAGAGTGTTTCAGAGCTGCTAATGCTCCTGTGGTGGACTCAGCAATAAAAAATGCAATTTCTCTGGCAAATTACCATGAGTAAAGTGCACATTGAGTAGCCAACACACAGAAGAGGAAAGGGGAAAGGATGAATCTGTTGCAAACAGAAATGGTCCTGGTATTGAAACCTATTTTTCAAAGACTACTGAAGACAACTGGAGTTTGCTCCCACTGAAGAATCCCAGAACCATTAAGGTTGGGGAAAGATGTCCAGCATCAGAATTGCCACCTTGTCACTGAATGCCACATCCGGTCCTTGCTTGGACACCTCCAGGGATGGAGACTCCACCACCTCCCTGGGCAGCACCCTCCAATGCCTGATCACCCTTTCCAGGAAGAAATTCCTCCTGAGAACCACCATAACCTGAGTGCATCCACACAAATCATCCTTGGCTGAAATTGCTTGTGTTTGTATCAGACTTTAATGTGTGTTAGTGGAAACCACTGGATCTATGACTCCATCTTTTCCTTCCTTTATATGCCCATCTGGGAAATATGGAGAGTGTAAAACCCTGTTCAGATCAACTTTCCTTGGCAGAAATATTTTTATTATCCTTCTATTTCTTAATAGCAAGCAGAAACATGGAGGAAAACTAGTTCCATATAACGAAATCAATTTGCTTCCTCCTCATTATATTCACTGAGATTGCATTTCAGCAGTCAGGAAGATGGAAGGGAATATTAAAACCTTTAGACAACTGTCGACAATTATGTGAGGTTGGAAATACAGCCTATAAAGGGAGAGGGTCTCTCATGCTGCAGGGTTTGTGACTGTCCAAGCAGCAATAGACTGGTATAATTCCAGTGTCTGGATTCCCTCATCATCCAAATCCAACAGAAACCCACTGGAGCATATTAGCTTCCACTCTTCTCAATTAAGGGCAATTAGTGCTGCTGTGCACAGGAGTGAGACAGATTGTTGTGGCACCAGAGACAAAACAGATTCTGAACAGGAAACAGAATATAGCTCTAACATCCTTAAGTGTTGTTTATGGCAAGTCATAAATGCTATGCACTGTGTTTATCTGAAATTTATTGTGTTCTCAAGCGAAAACTGAAACTTGCCAAAAAGAAAAAAGAAAGTAGAGAGAGAGAGAAAGAGAATTATACCAGCAAATACAGCTAGTGATGCTTCTACCTAATGAGGTTATTACAAAATCTACCTTTCCAGATGAGAGCTGATTGCAGCTATCAAAGCTAAAACACACCTGCTCTCCTCTGCTCACTCAGTACACAACAGAAAGCCATGGAAAAGCCCTTTGGGAGTGAATTCAAATATTAACCTATTTTAAAGTGGTTTTTTAGCAGGGAGAACTTTAAAATCAGTAATTTTATGAGTTGAGATGCAGGCTGAGATTTAGGTCAGGACTAGAAAAATTAAGATTTAAGAGAAGAATTTCCTGTTGTATATTTTAGGGCTTGCTAGATGGAAGAGTGTTTCTTCTTGAGTACATTCAGTTCTAAGTCCTCAGTGCTAAGATTTTGGTGAAGGTCAAGAAAACTCAAGGTTCAAGTGCTTATTTTCTTCAGGTGTGCTGATAGTTTGAGGGCTGAGGAAGGGATTCAGTGTAACCTGGACCTGAGACAGAAAAGCTGATTGAAGAGCAGGAGCTGTCTCCCAAGGCAACTGTTTGAATTTAAGGGCGTACATGTTGCTGGGGATAAAAAAGCAGCAGCTTCACAAAGGACCTGAGTGCTCCATGTCAAAAGACTTGGAAGAGAGCTGATGTTGGACAAGCACAAAGAGCTGCCTGGACAGAAAGACCCCAATGCATCCAAGTCAGACTCGGAGGAAAGGAAAGTTCAAGAGTTCAGGAGGTAAAATTATTTCTGTGTGTTCCTGGAGCTGAAGGAAGCAAAAAAGCCATTTGGTCCCCAGGACAGTAACGGTGTCAGTGGGAAATGTGAGTCTATAAAGTCAAATTTAGTCTTGGGTTATGTAAAAAAATAGTTAATTTGTTGAGAAATAATAGAAATATGCTCTAGATATACCTGGGGCTGATCTATGCCAACTTAGAAAAAATAGCTCCTGCCTGAGGTTTTAATTTTGAGTTTGTTTGCTGCTGGTTACTCCTGCCTGCATTTATAAGGTCATGAGGACAGCTGATGTCAGCTGTTCCCAGGAGACAGCAGCATATTTGGGGGGTGAAGTAATGCTCTGAATATTTTTTTTTATTTTTTTTTTCAATATTGCTTAAAAGATGACCTCTGTAATTAATAGGATTCTAAGGTACTGGAGCCACAGTGAAGGGATTAGGATTAAATAACTTTTATTTCTCCATTACTAAATGGGTCATAGCACTTCCATGCTTAAGGCGAGTTTAAAATGACCATTTGATGAGATATTCCTCATACTACTGTTATTTGAAAATCCTGAATTCATTATTCAGCCCAAACTCCCAGAGACTACATAATTTATTGCACTTATATTAACGTGCCTTCTAGAAGTACAAAAGTAAAAAAGAGTATACTCAGGCACAGAATATATTTCCCCTAAACCACAAACTGAACACAGAAAATCTGATTTGAATTTCATAGTGTGACTAGGAGAAAACTGAAAGTAATGATCTTTTGTAAATGTGTTTCACTTGCAGGCTGATCTGAAAGTTCCCAAAAAGAAGTCACAGGGCAGAGCAGAGCCTCTGTCTTATCAGTGACTTTTTCCACATCTACACCTTTTATTCTACTTTAATTGAATGTAAAGAGAGTGATGCCAAGTAGAGGCAACCACAGGCTGTCATCCATGCAATTAATGGAGTGGGAGATGAGGGGAGGCTTTATGGAGATGCTGTCCCTTGTGGAGGGGCTCAGGCAGGGGATTTGAGAGCACAGCTTGTGTACCTGCCAAGGACAGGATTATCTGTCACAACTCTGCTGTCTCTGGGGACAAGGTTCCCTAATTATTGCTGGACCATGGTGTCTCCCTGACAACTGTTACCAAGGCAGTTCCTTCTCTGATGGCCTGGTGAGACAGGTGTGGGTTCTGCACCTGCAGCCTGTCCTGCTCCTGGTGTTTTTCCCTGCTCTGGCTTTGGGGAGTTTGTGATTGACCTCAGCTCATCAGCACTGCACTCCCTCAATGCTGTGATCTGAGCACAGCATTGAGCCCTGGAAGTCACAGATGCCTTGGAAGGGATGAGTGGGTATTAATCAAACAGAGCTCTCCAGGTGTTAGTTTTAGCTGGATGTGCACACTCACACACACAAACACCCACACATCTGTAATATTTCAGGTGAGTCCAGCACAGCCTGGGCATTTCAAAGCCAGGGCTCTGCCTGCTGGCAAAATGCAGAAAACAGTGTCACTGTCATTCCCCTTTGTGTCACTTTGCACAGAGCTCTAAGACATTTACCAACCTTTGTCATCACAGACAAAAAAGCCAGATATGTTCACCTGCCTCTGTGCCATGGTGACCCTAAAATCATCCTCATGGAGTCAAAATTAGTTAGAATAGCCAAAATCTTGGCTTTTATGTCCAGGAGGAAACTGACTGTGTGAAGCTTGGCTGGAAGAATTAAGTGTGGTACTCACCTAGGGAGCTGTTCAAACCATTCTGGATCCATGGATTTCTTATCCTTGCCTGATTCTATTAGGTAGAGACCATGGCTCACCCAGCACTTGCTATTTTAATCCTGTTTTTTTGGTTTTTTTTGGGTTTTTTTTTGGTTTTTTTTTCTTTTAAAAAAACTTGTCTCTAAAGCAAAGAACCTGCCACAATGACAACATTTTCCTTGACACATACTTTTTTATACATGTATTTGCAGTGTCACTCTGGTATCAGTAATGGTGCCACATTTCTTCAGCTCTCCCTAAGGGCCACTGTAAATGAGTGAGGTCAATTAAACATCCTGACATGTCTCTTTAGGCCATTCACATTTTATTCCATAGATGGTTCAAGTCTGTTCTTCAGTTGAAGAGGGTAAAGCTGTTCCCAAGTCACCATTTCCCAGTTGGAGACCTTTCCCCGCCAGATTCATGAGCCAAATAGCCTTGTTGGAAGGTCTCCTTCCACATTTCTACAAGCCCAAATTAACTGCTGCAGTTAATTAGCAGCAGTTCTCCTTCAGAAGTGGAGAAAAGCAGTGGCTGGGTCTTTTCTCACTTTCCAATTTACTACAGGATTATACCATGGAGAAAGATCATACCATGGAGAAAGACTGTTCACAAGGGATGGAGGGACAGGACAAGGGGGAATGACCTTCCACTACCAGAGAGCAGGGTTAGATGGGATGTTGGGAAGGAATTGTTCCCTTTGAGGGTGGGGAGGCCCTGGCACAGGGTGCCCAGAGAAGCTGTGGCTGCCCCTGGATCCCTGGAAGTGTCCAAGGCCAGGCTGGATGTGGCTTGGAGTAACCTGGGCTAGTGGAAGGCTGTAGTTAGGTGATCTTCAAGGTCTCTTCCACCCCAAACCATTCTGAGATTCTATTATTTCCTCCCACAAAGCTGGTGTCCCACACTTGATAAATGGGATGCTGAAGTGATGCACCTTCCATTCCATGCTCATCTCTCATGCTGGAAGGCAAAGCCAGGATCCTGTCCTGGTTCATTCCTCATTAACACTGAAACGTGAAGAGTGTGGAATGTCCAGCCTGACCTCTGGCTGTGTGTGACAGGGCTCACTCACTGTATCCTGTCAGAGCCCAGAGACACTGACAATCACAGCCCACGTGAAAAGAAAGCACTGTGGACAGGATAATCACCTCACACAGTTAATCTTCCTGCCTGTCCTTCAAACACTGCCTCAGCCTCTTGTCCACAGCAGCCAGGTGACACTCTTGGTGTGACTCTGGCACATGTTCCAGAGCACAGTGCCAGGCCCTGGGCAGGGTTTGGTTGGTGGCAGCAGTTTGGGGATGGTTACTGAGGTCTGAGGGAGGAGGGGTAGGGCAGCTGTGCTCAGTAGAGTTTATTAAGTTATGTCTGGCATGGGAATACCTCTCAGAAGGCACCAGCTCCTGCTTTGAACACAGAGGATACCTGATGTTGCAGGACTAAAATTAGACTTTATGAACACCTCCACCAATTTTTTATCTGACTGATCTTTTCTAACAAGCCTGTTGTGATGATGCACTGTAGATAGAAATTGTTTTTTAAAAAATCCCTCTTTTTTTTGCTGAGCTGTTTATGTGACAAGTGGCTGTTTCTGTGGTACTGCTGTGTTTGGTGGATGTATTAAGTGCTCTGGCAGCACCATCATCCATTTGTCTTCCAGCTGTATCTTCATTATTCGTCTTTCTGTTTGTCAGCAGCTTGTAGTATGTGACACAGTTTTTTACTGAGAGCTCTGTTATGTATTCCTTGAACTGCTGCTCCTGGGCACCAGCAAACAGCACTGACCATCTTCATTTTACACTGCACCTGTCTCCCTCTTCTCCCTCTGCTCACCTAGTCCTTCATTCAGTTATTGCCAAATACTTTGTCTTATTTTACCTCATGAATTCCTGTTTTCTTATTGATTGCCAACATATTCGAGAAGCAAAATTTTCAGCAGGTCCATCCCACTCTCACATTAACCACAGAGTATTTTTTTTATTAAATTCAGCAACCTCTCTTTGATGAATTGCTGCTTATGGAAAGGAAGCTACCAAGGCCAGTGGGCTTTGGGGTTGAAATCCCTCCTTCCTGTCCTGGAGTTTCTCCTCCCCTACTGTGATAGACACAAATGCTGCTGGTTCCCAGCCCCTCTCAACCCAGGCTGGTTCTTCAGCCTTGAGCACTGCATTTCTCCACCTAAGCTGCCACCCACATAAACATCCTGCACCTCATTATTATTTGTCTATTAGCTCCTGTTTTGCAGAATCTACACCCAAATTTGGTATTTCTGATGTCATCACCACAGTGACATTGCCTCCCTTGCCTGTTCATATTGTGGGAGGCAGAGAAGATGCAGCTTCTTCCATTCTAGGGAATGACTCGGTTCACACCCTACACCAATTAAAAAACTAATCATAAAATCACAGAATCATTAATGTTGGAAAAGACATCTGGGACCATCCAGTCCAACCTTCAGCCAAACCTGAATTGTATCTCAAAGTGGCACATGCACTCATTTCTTGAACCCTTACAGGGATGGTGACTCCACCACTGTCCCAGGCATCTCCTTCCAGTGCTTGAACACTGTCTCAGTGATGAAATTTTCCCCAGATCTTTGACTGAAGCACTGGTAAAGGATAAATCAGAGCTTTTATCTCTCACTGCAGCTTCAGGAGTGTTGCCAAGCTGTGAGGTAGTGCTTCTGTCTCCCAGAGAGGATTAGTAGGTGCATCTGAACACAGCCCTTTGGATGCTACCAGCTGCTCATGGCAAGTCAGAAAAGCTGGAAATCTAATATAAAGGCACATTCTACAACCAAAATCATGCAGAAGCCACCTCTGCACACAGCTTTGTCTGTTGCCCATGTAATTCTGGTCACATCCTGCTGGATTGCCCTAAAACAGCTCTATGTGGAGTATTTGAAAGTTAGTATTTCACTGAGGGCAAAAGACCTGTATTACCCTTCTCTTTATAATAGACTTCACAATTAGAGTTTCTACCATTTTCCTGATTCCTGGTATCAGGGCTGAGAATGTGACACTGTCCTGATCCAGCTGTGTTATCACACTGCCCAGGACCAGATCACCCTCACTGCTCCTGTGTTGTTTCATCATAGCCTTCTCCTGAACTAGAAATAGATGCTTTTAAGCAAAAAAAAAAAGGCTAAAATTGTCCATAAGCTATTCAGTGCACAGAGAAACATTCAGTGAATACATTTAAATCCACCCCAGACAGAAGTAGTTGTTGAAATCCTTGGATGGCAGAATTAGCTTCCAATTTTAGAAAAACAAAAGTCGTTATCTGGGCTCAAGAAACTTCTGTCCTACAGAAGTAAGGCTGATAAATTGCTTCAGAATCTCTTTTCTTATTACTTGCAGCCACAGAGTTTGGAAATAAATGATATATAATACTGCAGGAAAAATGTATTTAAGTAATGCAAAGGTACATATATATATATATATATATATGTATACATGTATATAAATAGAATAGTATATAAGCAGAAATATGGATATCAATAAAAATATGCTCAAATGTATGTACAGATGTAGGCAAAGAAATCCCATGTTTATAGTAACATAATTCCATAGTGCAATGGCTCCTTTCACATCCATGGGATGACTATATTCATGGATCTGGTCCTGTAGCTTCCAGTGGACCAATTAAATTTTTTATCAGGTGGGGAATGGTCTTTAGGCATGAAATAAAATGAATTAAAACACACATTCCCAAGTCCACACACATGATATCTAGCTGCATCTTTGCCCACTAGAAGGAAACAATCCACAAAATAGGGGTAAGTGTGGGGAATGATTCACTATTTAAACAAAGGCTGAGATTTGTTGCAGGCTCTGACCTCAGGCCTCATAAATCCTGCATGATTACAGTGGGTTTGTGCTCCCAATGTGCCTGGGATCTGCCCCCCTTTTGCTCATCTCCACTATTAGATTGTATTATTTGCAGGCTTTGCCATGGACCAAAGTTCTAAATGAAGAAAAGAAGCCAACCAGCAGGCATGTCTGTCTCTGCTTTTTGCCTCTGTCCTACTTACCTCAGCTGGGCTTATCATGCCTGGCTTTTGTCCTCTCCAAAGTTTTCATGACTGATGCTTCCTCCAGCAAATCCAGCAGTTATTGTTCTGTTCATGTCTTCCTCACACAGCCTGTCAGGAATGTGTGACAGGTTTTTTCCCCATCACACTTTCTCCCATTGTAGCCTGGGAGTCCCAAATAACATTGAGAACTGCACTTCCCCAAAATTTCCACATATCTTTGCACGTGTTCCCCTAATAAATCTTACTGGATAACACTCATAAAAACAAGAGGAAAAAACAAAAGAATGCTGATGCTTGAAGTGAATATTGATTAATTTAACAGGGCAGCAAACCATTTGATAATAATTATTAATAACTAATAATTAGCTGAACAGACTGTATTTTTTAAAAATACTCCAAAACTGACATAGAATGTCTCTGACAGAGCTGGTAACACCTAACAAAAGTCTGAGTGCCACTGTGGGTTAAAGAAAAGGATTTTTGGAGCTCTAATCTTTCAGTAGATGAATGGGTTTTCTTGATGTGGGAACTGTGGGAGAAGAAAAGAAATGTTTCTGTTGCAGAAATGTTAAAGCTGGGTTTGATCAGATTTCTGTCCACTGTCTGCCTGAATATGATGAGAAACCTTCCACCATGCAATCACTGCCTCAAGTCTTTCATTTTCATCCTTCTGAAACAGGGACAGCAACAGACATTTGTGTCAAAAACATATCTAAAGAAATACAATCATATTTAACACTTTTGGTTTAGGAAATATGTTATTTGCAGAGCTTCTTCACTCTCCATATTGACCTCTCAGGAGCATCAGCTGAATTCTTTCTTTTTTATAAAATAATTGGTGGATGTTATTTCCTGAGATGAATGTATTCCTAAAAATCCTTTGGACCTCTGTGTTGCACCTCATCTAAATAGGTGAGCCCTAAAGGGAGGGACATGCCCCAATGATGGGCCACAGTGGTCATCCTTAAAACAGTAATTTCATACAAAAATGGACATTAACCTCTGTAGGCTTCACTTAATATCTGAATCCACAGAATTATTTTGGGGTTTTTTATGAAAACTGTTTCCAAGGCAAGTAAATCTGATTTTTATTTCCTCTTACAGCCTGACAGCAATTTACTTCAATGTTTCTTGGTTGTTGCTTCTCTTCTTGAGTCAGTAAATAGGGGATCACATACCAATCTTGGGAAGAAATTCCAAACTTCTGAAAGCCAATTCTTAAATGATGCAGCAATGTAATACAGGAAATTATATATGATTCCCAGGTAGTTTTAGCCGTGGAAACATCAAAAGCCTGGAAACAAGATCAGAGAGTACCTTTGACACAGAAATGGAAGCAGAGCCCCCAAGTAACCTCCACCCAAAATGGTTTTGATGTAAGACAGGTCAAAAATGGATCTTCAGCAAAGGAAGGAGCAAAAACTGGAAAAATTAAATCCGGAGACTCTCACCAATGAGTACAACTCCTGAGGGAGGAAGAAATGCAGCCACCACAATTCCATGCAGAATCCTCACACGTTGAGGGCAAAATCATGGAAGAGGCTTAAGATATTTGTGGAAGGCAGTCTCTGAGGAAAAGTGCTGCTGGAAATGCTGGGGTGTTGTGATGATGAGACTTTCACACATATTTCTCAGACCCCTAAGAAAGGAGCCAGAAATAACACAGAGATTCATTAACAAAGCTGTCATAAGGCTCTGTATGCCAGGGAAGGTGGTGTAATCACTGGGACACTTTCAAGGAGAAGTAAAGATGCTCTAAAACACTCCCATTTCAAGTACACCTAAGGAAAGAACTGTTTGAATTTCAGCCCAGTCCAAGAAAAAAAAATCCTGTACAAAATAAAGTTCCGTTCTCTCAAAAAATATTCAGAGAGGCAAATATTAAAAATGTAAAAATCTCGGTAAGTACAGAAATTAACTGAGATAAAAAGGGGTGGAGCAGATATTTTGCTCTGGCAAAACTTGCTGGATACAACAGAAATCCAAAATGTGATGGAATGTCTGGCTAAGGACATTTATTGTAAAGAAACAGAGTTCTGCAAAGCAAAAAGTCAATTTGAACCTGAATACACATTAATAAATAGCTGAAGAACATGGCTGAGATTTGAGAGCAAATGGAAAAAATAACTTTGATGGAAAAAAAAAGGCATAAGAGAGACAATTGCAAAAATCTAATTTATCAGAGATCCCTGAAACCTTCAGCCATAGGTCATTGCAGAAATGAAGAGATCTACAAAAGCAAGCAGGATAAACCCAAATCTGAAAGGGAGTGCATGAGGATTTCTAAAGATCAATGGAAAATGTACACAAGTAAGAGCCAAGGAAATTACACATATTCACAGGAACAGTCTCCTCTCCTCACACACCACTGTGCCCAGGGCCCCTGGAGCAGTTATCTCCATATTTTCATCCCATTTTCCAAATGGAGTAATTCATTTTGAATTCTTACCAGCAGCTGGGGGGATGAGGAGCACGGCCAGGAGCCACTCACCATATGTAGCCTTATAATAATAAAAGAAATTAAAGCAGGAGAAATGTCTGCAGAAGGAAGCCTTCTGCAAGAAGTTGCTCACATAATTATTATTGGATTATTTGTTTATTCCCTCACATTAATTAGCTGCCAATGTCCATTTTATGTCTACAGGGTTATCTGACAGCTGAGGGTCTTCAATGGACAGTTCCTAGAAAGGAGCTGAATAAATAACAACAACAATAATAATAATAATAATAATAATAATAATAATAATAATAATAGCAAAAACAATAACAATAATGCAGTAATATATTTGCCTTATTGTTTCTATTCTCAAATTCCCTGTGAAGTGAAAGCTCTTTCAAGCTGAGGCTTCTTCTAAGATATCAAACACCCCTGGTTTGAAATTCTTCACATCACCAGTCTGAAAAACATATTAACAGTGCAGGGGATCCAATACAATTCTTGAGGATGAGGAAATTGTTTCCATGACTACTTCAATGAAGCCTGGAAAAATTTCCTACACCCAGAGGAAATTTCTAGAGATCCTTGATCCTGCTGGAGAACTCGATAGCACTGAATCCTGAGAAAAGGGCACAATAGGTTGCAGGCAGTGTAGGACATCCCTGGAGGGCATTGAGATAAGATCCTTATCCAGGGGAGAAACACCCACTGCCCACTAATATTGGGCAGGTCAAGATTGGTGGTGGCTTGGGCTGCAGTGGAATTCATTACCTCAAGGGATACAGGACAGGAAAAATATTCAGTAAAACCCCTAAAACTTAGGAAAGTGAATATTTAGTTGTTTAAGGAACATTTTTTTCCAGAATAGATCACACAAAACTGGTTACAGGGCAGCAGAACTGCCACTGTCCCAGTTCAGTAGCAAAGAGCACACCAAAATGTCAGAGAAATTTTGGGTGGTGAGCTAAATTGGTGAATTTCAGATGAAATTTAAATACAACTCTTTAGGTAGCCTTGAAGGCAAATAAACAGTAGTGAGAAGTCATCACCATGATACCCAAAGTGTATCCAGCATTCTGAGAAAAGAGTCTAGTGGGGATCAAAGCTGCAGATGAACCAAACAGGAGGTTGGGAAGATTGGGTCTTTCTCCTAGACTGGGAAATCAGCACAGAATTTTGTGTGCTACAGCTGTTATTTATAATGTCAAGATTTACAACTTGGTTGCATTTGAAATACCAGCCAGTGATATCAGAATAAAGTAGAAACTGCCTTATCAGAGGTTTGCAGTGACACAGAACATATGGGAGCCTCCAGTGTCCTGCACACAGGGAAAGCTCTGACATCTGTTCAAAGGGATGGGAGCAACACCTGAATAAAGCAGTGCAGATTGCGCCTGCTGGAATGGGTTTTTCAGGGGAAGAAATAATAACACTCTGTGCCCTGATTCAAAGCAGCTTTTTAAAAGCATAAGAAGGAAAAAAAAAAAAAAAAAAAAAAAAAAGCAAAAAAAGCTTATTTTATATCTTCTTTGAATTAATGCCCTGGATTGCAACCAGCAATTCAAGATACAGAGGTAGATTTGTGAAATAAAGGTGTGAGGATTCATTTTACCAGGGAAGAAATTGAAAAATTTAGTCTATACGTTGTTCAATTTGAAAGACATTTGTGGAGTGGAACTGGCAGGGCAGTGTTCCTGAAACACCATATTATTCTGGAGTTACTCATCACATATAGAAGAGTTTGGTAATTATTTTTGATAGGTTTGGTGTCATGCTGGCCCTCATCAGTTCATTAGACTCTTTCACATCAGATCATCATCATAGTTAAGTCACTTAAGAAAGTAAATTGAAAACATATTATGCATAAAATGTCAATCTACTGCCATGCTCATTTATAATCATTAAAGATATCTTTAAAGACACAGAGATGCATATCTCCATACAGACATGTATTTATATAGCAGTAGAAGATTATAGGAGATTTTATAAAGCATAACAATCAGTATCTCTGTTTTATCAATGGAGAAATAGCAAAAGGCAAATTATTTAATGGTAATATTCATACAAGATTCATTATCACCAGTCTAGGAGAAAATGCATTTCAAATTAAACTGTGGTTCTTCTCTCCAGCCTGCTCACCTAGTCCTGTCCTGGCCATAGTGTTGTCTGTGCACACTTATATATTTGAGTTTTTTTCTTTTTCTCTCTTCATTTCCTCTGGCACATCCCAGGCACCTCCAGAAACAGCCAGATAATGAAATGAATGTGGTCTATTTAAAGTACTGATTGTGGTGGTCTCCAAAATAGTTCAGTTACCACAAATACCTGTTGGGAGAGTCCAGAGGAGGCACCAGCATGATCAGAGGGAAGGAGCAGCTCAGCTGGCAGGGAAGATTGGGAGAGTTGGGATTGTCCAGCCTGGAGAGAAGCTTCAGGGTGACCTCACTGTGACCTTGCAGAGCCTGAAAGGAGACGACAGGAAACATGGAGAAAGACTGTTCTTGGAATTGTTTCCTGCTCCCACAGGGCAGGGTTGGATGGGATATTGGGAAGGAATTCCTCCCACCACAAACACAGCTCCTTTACCAGCAGATGAGGCTGAAAGTATTTCAACAAGAGATCTTTAGCAAGCATTTTAAAGCTTTGGGGGCTACAAGATGATGTCATGCAGCACTGTTACAAATGAGTGTTTCAGATCACTTAAACAATCATTGGCAAGGGTGTGAAGAAAAACCAGATTTAATATTAAATGGAAGCATGACAAGTTTGCTGGCAAGATTCACTCTATTGCTTACAGGACAGTTAAGGCACACCAAGGAAAAACAAGGTACAACAAAACCAAATAAAACCCAAGCAATCAAACCAGAAATGAACCGAGAACTGTGTGTGTGTGACAAAAGGCCATGAGGGCAAAGATAAAAAGGAACACAGGAACAGGAATTAGAGTTACTTGAATGGATCTGCTCTACAGATAAGTGTGACAAATGTCAATGATAAACTTAGTTTGTTAAATGGAATTTATTTTTAAATTTGTTTGTTTTTTTAAATTGGGGATCTTATTTCCAGATGCCACTTAAAAAGAGTTTTTAAAATTAGTTCCCCTTTTTATTTTTAATCTCAAATATAGAAAGTGAAGCTTAGGAAAGGTGGAGGAAATTAATCCGTTTGTTACTCTCAAACAGCAGGATCTTGAACACTCAAAACTTCAGAGGTAACACTTCAGCTGATTGTTGTTCATCTGAACTGGAGTGAAATCAAGATTTTAACTTGTTTAGAGGGAGACTCAGGAAAAGTAATGCTGTAGGAAGCATGGGGTTGTGCCATTAGAAATATGATCCAGTTTTGAGAAATTAGATCACATAAGCCAAAAGGAAAACATATTTTCCATTGCTTCTCCCTTTCCTCAAATTTTCAGTAAAGTGTCTATTAAGACAGTTTTTTATGACCTTTTTATACAGCTTTGGTAACAGTTTCTGCACTTAACTTCATCACATTCCCTAATTTTACTGCAGCAACATCAAAGTGTAATGATCTTGTTGCCATAAAGCAAATTATTGTCATAAAGACAGCCTTTCCCAATCTGGTAATGTTTAAGGAGGGCAAGCAAGCCAAAAGAAAGTTTCCTTGGCACTCAGAGGCAAGGCACAAACGTTAAACCCACAATAAAGGCCGACAGCTTACACAGGAATAACAAAACAAAACAACAACAACAGGGGGAAAAAAATAAAAGTGAAAAAATCAAAATGCTTAATTTTATTTTCCCCATTTTCTTTACTGCTTCCTTCCCCATTTTCTTATACATGCAGGACACCTCTGTTTCCATAATAATGAGTTATAATTCACAATTTTGCCTTACAATTCACATTTCTCTTTCCCACAGTGACATGTACCTGGCAGTAAATACAAAATAAAACCCTAGGATGAAAATCGGAATGTATTGAATATTTGGAGTGTGAGGCAGATTAAAAAAAAAAAAAAAAAAACCAACAGCCTTCTCAGCATCATCAGCATGAAAATAATACAGCAAAAGAACATGAATCTTTTAAATTCCACTTGCAACTGGAAGAAACTGCTGTTAATGTGAAAGAAAGAACCTTTCTTCCTACTGTGGCACCATACAAAGCATAATAAAGATATAGGAGAAACTGTGGCATATTCAGGGTTTTTTCTGTTTTTTAAGGAAAGAAAAATTAAGTAGGTAGATGTCAAGAGAAAACATAAAGAATAAGGAAGAACCCAGAATATATCCAAATTTAACTCCATCTTGCTCTGTTTCAAAGGCTTCATAATAGACTAGAATTCAAATTATCTCATTATTGAGCCGTGTAGAGGCAATTTTCTGATTCACTTGAATCAGGATTCCAGCCTGGATGGAAAGGAAATTCCCTCTGTTCTGCTGGGCAAGGTGTGGATGGATTGAGGGCACAGGGGAGGGCAGGAAATCTGCACCTGAGAGAGAACTGAGAGGGAGCTGCAGGGAAATCTGCATCTCAAAGAGAGCTAATGGGAACTGATTCCCACCTGGAGCACACAAGGAGCCAGAATTTAACTCACTCTAAGAACTTAGAGGGTGCCCCTGCAGAGAAGGGATTTGTTCCCTGGAAATTCGTGTATTTCTGATTTGTGGTGTTAAATTTTAATAATCTGTTACTGGTGCATCACCTGCCAGTTCGTTGCACCTAATTCCCAGAGCTCATTGTTCATTTTTCCATGGATTTGTTGCACAACTGCCCATGCAGCTGATGTGGAAGAAATACACTCATATGCAAAGACAGGGAGGGTTTCTTTGGTTCTGTTCTGCGGGTTTTTCTTCATTGCCATCAGAGAAACTAAACCAAACTGTTTGTATTAAATGTGCCTCATGTTGTGGAGTTTTGGAGATAAGGGCTGCAAAGAGAAGTGTTTAAGGTTCTTAACTGAGAAGGTGAAAAAATTCCATGTTCCTATCCTGCCCTTTCCCTGCTGTGATTTGTCAGGCTGGGCAGGACTAGGGGTGCTTTGCATTCCCTTCCTTCCATCAGGAAATGTCTTTTACATTTATTTTTCCAAATTACAACACAGGTCCTTAGGGCTGGGGGAACTCCTTCCTTTTTCATGCAGGATGTTCTTTTGCTGATATTCTGAAAGGAAGGATGTGCCTCTTCCAAGGCTCAGTGTCACATTGCAGCATTTTAAAAATCATTAAATTAATTAATGATTAATTTAAATAGCTCATTGACTTAATGGCTGATGTTACTTCTGATGCTTTATATATAAATTTTTTTCTGAATTTCCCCAGATCCCCAAAATCATAGAAGGGTTTGGAATGTTGTGTGAGGCCCTGGCACAGGGTGCCCAGAGAAGCTGTGGCTGCCACTGAATCCCTGGCAGTGTCCAAGGCCAGGCTGGATGGGGCTTGGAGCAACCTGGGATACTGAAAGGTGTCCCTGCCCATGGCAGGGGTGGGATAGATTGACCTTCAAGTCCCTTCCAACCCAAACCATTCTGTGATACTGTTTTATTCTGATATTCTGCTAAAAATCTGATTTCCAGTCCCAGCTGGAAAATGTGGAAACATCTTCAGAGGTACCTCCACAAAGGACTGTCCTGACTCCCTCCTGAGCTCAGTCTCCAAACACCTGCTCAGTGCCCTGAATTTCATATCAGAGACATTTGTCTCAGGGCAAAGAACAAATGTAGAAGCTCTAAGTTACATTTTCCGTTTCCCAAGCACACCAAAGGAGCTGCGGGTGACGGCTTCAGACACGGATAAGGATCTTAATTAACCAAGGAAGTCTGTAAGTGGCCGGGAAACACAGTTTCCTATTGTCTGGCAACAGGACCATTTGCTAGGAAGGAATTTCACCTCCTTTCAGGCTAATTGGTGCAGTTGAGATGGACACAGATATCCCGAGGATAATTACTGCTGTTATCCTCAATGGGAACCTCTGGAAAGGCAGCAGTGTTCTCCACCTGGCTTTTCTGAACTGCAGACCCTGCTGGGGTAGAGATTATAGCCTGACTAAGTCACAAAACCACCTTATATGATGAATTTAAAAATGAGAATTTGTTTTAAAATAGTCACTAAATCCAGGAATTGTAAGATTATTCTTTTTGGGCAGAGTCCAGCTGTATTAATTTCCACTACTCAGACAAAGACTTGCTAAGAATGACTGAAATGATAATATCCACCTCATTTAAAACATCATTATTCTTATTAATAAGAGCAATAATAATAAAATTTTATGCTGATAGATGTCCAAGCAGTTTTTTGCCTACATTCTTTCTCGTTTTGAACATTTCCAGGGATGGTGACTCCACCATTGACCTGGTCAGCCTGTTCCAATGCCTGACCACCCTTTCCATGAATAAATTTTCCCAAATATTCAGCCTAAGCCTCCCCTGGCACAGCCTGAAACCTTCATCTTGTCACTTCTTCCCTGGGAGAAGAAACCAGCCCCCACTTCAGTGCCACCTCACCCACCTGACTTCCTGCAATCTCCAATTATTAAATTCTTCCATAAGAGATCTGAAAACATAAAGATGCATAAAAGTAGTGGCTCTTTGGGGAGTTATTGCCCAAACAATCCCTCACTGTGTATGTCAAGAAACAATTCCTCCATTCCACCTTGCAGGAAAGCAGGTTTTCCACACATTTGAACATATATGACCCAGCACTATTATCTGCAATTAAAGGTCCAAAATAAAATACACATAATCACATGTTCACCACTTAACACAAATCAGCACATTGATACTCATTCCCTGCACTTAATTGTCCATTCCCACCACATCATGCATTTAGCTGTAAACTCTTTGAAGTGCACTGAATTCTCTTAGGAGCTTTACTGCAATTCAATTTTAATTTGCCTTTTTATGTAGCATCTTTGATACAATGGATCTTGGAATTGTGTGATAGGAAGGTAAAAGTAATGAGAGCACTTTCCAGAGTTGCACATTTGTAGGAGTGAGGCAAAATGATGTATGGACATGAGTGAGAGGCAAAAAGAAAATTAATGTCTATTTTAAACCAGAAAAAAGCAGCATTCAGCTACTACTCCATTGGCCTTCATTAAAAGCTTTTGGAAAGGCACCTTATAGGAGTAACACTCAGAAATGCTCAGAAAAGAGAAGACACTTCATATTTCATGCAGCTTATTATTTTTTCCTGGTTTCACTCCTTGCAAGAGTCAGCAAGGAAGGAATTTGCTCAATTCACATCCTTCAGGCAAGGAGGGCAGAACCCATTCCTTGGATGGGCTACAAGCTCCAGGGCATTGTGCCTGGGATGGAGCTGCAATTATCCATGTCCATGCAATAACAGTGTTCCTTTTAAACCAGCCCAGGTCATGGAGCCGTGTCAGGGGTCCTGCAGGCTCCATGTTTCAAGCAGGAATGAACCCCTTGAGATCTGCTGGCAGAAACTCCAGCAAGGAGCAAGACACAGGAAATGCAGGGAAAGGATCACACCAAACACTGCTTCTCCTTCCTCCCAGAAAGCATGAGGGAGGAAATCCAGGGAAGTGAACAAGTGATAAGTCCTTAAAGTTTTCTTCATTTGATACTGTTTTTTACACCCATAAGTGATGCAGACTATTGGCTAAACTGGACTTTAATATGGCTTTTGAGCTTGTGCCCTTCATTTCTGACAGATCACAGCAGTTTTCCTCTCCTTATCCATATTTTACCCTGAGCCAAGACATCCTTGCAGCAGATCCATAGCTGGCTTGGGGCAGCAGTTCCACACCTCTTCTGGTTCCCATATTCCTTGCAGGTGCTATTCCTTGTGGAGACCACGTGCAGCCCCCTGGGATGGACTCCTGAGCCACAATTGCTGTCCACAAAGGATATGGAGTCTGCAATGAAAGCTAAATCCAGCTAAAGTCTGAGAAGAGAAAACCTCTTTGCCTGTCACCACCACCACCACCATTAAGATCCTTCCCAAAAGCCACCTGTCCAATAAGGAGCTGGTTTTTTTCCAATACTTTACATCAGGATTAGAAAGCTCTGGTTCATTTTGGCACCTTTACTGCTTGGGAATTCCCAGTGGCTGCAATTCCAGCAGAATTTCGCTGGGAATTGGTTGCTGGCAGTACACATCTGATTCCTCTTTCACAATCTGGTTTGATAGAGAGAGTGACATTGTTCCCAAGGCAGAGACACTAATCCCATTACTCCCATATCTAATCCCATTAACCCTCAGGCTTTCTGGGTGGTTTAGAATCCTGTTTTTGGTTTTGGGGAGTTATTTAAAAAAACATATTGTGAGTTCCTTCTACATTACTACTGTTTGACTACTGTTATTGTTCTGAGCTGGATTTCTTAGGAGCTTTGTGACCTTGGCTGTAGAGTGACTGCAAATATAGGTAAATAATTTTCCTGGTTTTTCTGAATGAATCCTTAAAAATAGGCTTTCCTCATCTCCTTGCTCTTACTTTCTTTAATTAATGACTTTACTCCAGCTAAACAATATGTTTTTAATTGCCACAGCCCCACACAATCACAGCCATGAAGATTTTCCCCATTAATTCAGCTCTGAGGGCAGCACGAGGCAGCACTTTGATCTCATTAGCATAGAAAATAAATCAGAGAGCACAGCTACTGCCAGTTATTTTCTGTTATGCCTGAGAAACTCGTCACAAGATTGATTATTATTGGTCAGCTTCTCTGCCCCTTTTAGCCCTTTGGCACAGTCCTGCTTTGTGCACCACAGAGCCCTGAAAAGAGTCCTTGCACAAGGAAAACCAAGTGGAAGAACAACAGAATAAACTCAGCTTGACCAAGCTGGGCTCACTCAGAGAGAAATGGTGATGAAATTAACCCAGAACTTGCCCTAGGAGTGATGCTTCAAACCATTCTTGGTAGGGATGCTGCCCACCAGTCCTTATTTCTTTTCCAGTTCATGGTAGATCTTGATGATCCTATGACAAAGCTTTGGGGACATCACTTTGAGGCTGAGGTCTTGCTGATGAAATGCAGAATGCACCAAAGTAACATTTTGTTCACAAATCCAAACATGCCTTGCATGAATACTCAAATTGAACAGCATCAATGAGCCAACCATACAAACTGACAAGAGTTCTTCCATCCCCGGAACTGAAGTACAATTTTTCTACTCCTGTGACCAACATTAGTAAAATGTTGGATTGCTGAATCATTCATGACTTGCTTTGGGCTGCTGATTTCTTGTGGCAAAGTGGGGTAAAGCACATCAATACCCCAGCCAATATGAGTTCCTGCTTGCTGTTTTCTTCTTCTACATAATTCTCACTTTCATAGAATCGTGGAATTGTTTTGGTGGGAAAAGATCTTAAAGATTACTTTGTTCCACCCCCTGCCATGGGTAGGGACAACTTGCACTAGCCCAGGTTGCTCCAAGCCCCATCCAACCTGGCCTTGGACACTTCCAGGGATCCAGGGGCAGCCACAGCTTCTCTGGGCACCCTGTGCCAGGGCCTCCCCACCCTCACAGGGAACAATTCCTTCCCAACATCCCATCCATCCCTGTCCTCTGGCAGTGGAAAGCCATTCCCTGTGTCCTGTCCCTCCATCCCTTGTAAATTGTGTCTCTCCATGTTTCCTGTCAGCTCATTCTGGTCCTGGAAGGCCACAATGAAGTCACCCCAGAGCTCTTCTTGTCCAAGCTGAACAATCCCAACTCTCCCAGCCTTTCCTTCCAGCAGAGCTGTTCCATCCCTCTGATCATCCTGGTGCCTCCTCTGGACCAGTACCAGAAGTGGGACTTTTTCTTGATAATACATACAGCAGACTAACCAAAAAAAAAAAAAAAAAAAAAAAAAAAGAAACAAACCACTAAAAAATCAAACCAAAAGAACTCCAAATGAACAAGAAAATGCCCAACAACAATCACAAAACTACAATGCACCCCTAAAATCCATTGCAGCTAGATAAGGAACAATTTGTAATCAGAATTTTTTCCTGGGCTGAATTTTTCCTATGGTACTGCAGGATGTGAAAAGTTTCCAGTTTCTTTAAGGTGAATATCAAAGCAATTTAGGAAAGCAAACTATCAGAGAGACATCATAGATGATAATAAGCCATAAAGCAAGTTAATTTCTTCCCTTTATTTTTAATTCCACCCAGCCATGAGCCATCCACCATGCAAGATGAATGAATTCCACTCCAAATGCTTTTCATTTGTCAAACTCTACCCCAAACCTTAAGTTTTCCAAAATCTAATGTCAAAACACTTTTTCTTCTGGGTAAGTGACTGGGAGCTGAGTCTATCAGAGGAGAGGATTCACTAGGAGTGATATTGATGACAGAGTTTGGGAGGATTTCAATCTGTGCTGCGGTTTGAATAGATTACAGTGCTCACCCATCAGTTCACACCACAAGGACCCCCCCTAGATGCTGTCAGTGAGGTCATCTTCTACTTAACACATCAGGCAGCTTTTTGCATTAATCACCTTTGTTTAGCACACAGGCATTTCTCAGGCTCACTATGTTGGGTCCCTGCACATACAGGATCTCAGGGAGCTTTTTTTAGGGACTTGATTAGATTTAACAACTTTGCTGTTGCTAATCAAAAAAAGTTCCTGTTCCTCCTCCATCCTGACAATGAGATATGGCAGGAAGAAGGACAGGCAGGAGATTTTTTTATCCCACTGGTACCAACACGGGGGTTTGACACTCGGCAGATGACTGCAAATATTTTAAACCAAGGAAGCTTTTTAGATTCTTTCACATCCTTGTTGTCTGCATTTCAGCCCAGAGAAGAGAAGGCTCTGGGGAGACCTCAGAGCACCTTCCAGTGCCTAAAAGGACTCCAGGAGAGGCTGGAGAGAGGCTGTGAACAAGGGCCTGGAGAGACAGGACAAGAGGCTTCACACTGATAGGGGGCATGGTTAATTGGGGTTTTGGGAAAGAATTGTTCCCTGTGAGGGTGGTGAAGCCCTAGCACAGAGTGCCCAGAGAAGCTGTGGCTGTCATGTCCCTGGAAGTGTCCAAAGAACAGGTTTGACAGGGCTTGGAGCAACTTGGTGGGAACCTGATGCAGGAGGTGGCACTGGATGGGCTTTAAGGTCTCACCCAAGCCACACCTGTCTGGAATTATGTGAGTTTCCAAAACCAAGGCTGAGTTCTGGGCCACATCAGCACAGACCCTTCCCTGTTGCTCCTGAACTTTGTATTCCTTACCTATTCTGGCCACAAGCTTTCCAAACAGGAAATATGAAGCTAATAAAGAAGGGGAAGGTGATTTAAAATTCTCTTCCATTTCACAGATGTGTCCATGTAGTACAGCCACATTCTAATGGTTGCATTTTGTCTTTTAGGTAAATGCTACAGAAGTGACATAAATATGACAAAGGGATTGCTGGTTTGTGGTGCATTGATTCCATTAATTTGACCACAAGGCTCTGGAGAGGGAATTGCACTGCCTACTCATCAATATTTTGCTCTTTTTTTGCTGGAGCCTAGAATCAGACAAGGCCCTTAAAGAGCTTGTAATAAATGCAGCTCTGGCCTCTGGAGGCTCATTCCTGCCCATGAGTTTGGAAAGAGCTGCCTTCAACTGAATTAAAATTTCTCCAAATACATCATGACATTCCAAAATATTGAGCTAGTTCAGATATGCTTCTGGATGGACACGGCCCTGAATAGCTCTTGCTGCCTAGAGAGTTTTCTAAGTTTATTGCAGGCTAATCATTTCAGCCTCAGAGCTGTAAAAGTATTAGAAGTATTTCTTAACATTAAAAAGGGAACACAAACTGACTGAATGCCCTATTTATATTTTTGCTGTGGGAAAATGGATCCATCAGCTCCAGGTGGAGCTGGCTGGCAAGGATGTGGTATTGCCACAGGTCCAGCTCTGTCAGCACAAAGCAGACACAGATGAGACACAGCAGCAGCCTGAGAGCAGCCCCCAGAAATTGGGGTCTGTTGTCCCTGTCTGTGTTGTCCTTCTTGCAACCAAATGACTTCAAAAAGGAGTGAAAATCGGGAAAATAATTCCACTGCTCTTCCATAAACCCAGGACTTGTGCTTTCTAGGATGCTGGAAGTGCTGCATTTCACACAAGGAAACATTAACTGAGCTCAGGGACCCAAATTTTCTTGTATTTGGACTTTCTAGGACAATTTTCAAATGAGAGGGTTGACTGCCAAGACCTACCAAGTACAATCTTATCCACATGCAACCTCCCCTGGCTTTTCCCCTTGTCATAATGAGTACAATAGGGGACCTTCAGGAGGAAAATTAAATTTAAAAATAAACCTTTGCATTTGGCACTGCTCCAAGCAGAATTTTGGGCTCCATTTCTTTCACAGGGTGGTGCCATTCTCTCTGGAAATGTCCTTACCCCATTCTCACCCACACCTCTTCCAGTACTGCCAGGGGTGGTGGGCAACTCATTTTCAGTTTCCTGCTTGGTGCTCCCCAGGGAAGGAAGCCCAGCTCCTCATCATGTTTGTGCTCCATTTTTCACACAGTAATGCTTAGCTGTTAGGATAAATTCTGTATTTATTATCACTAAATTGTAGTAAGAATAGGAGATTACATATTCATATGTATATGAAGCACTTTCAGACACTGAAATAATAGAAGTGTCAGACACAGCAGCTCATTCTTGAGCCCACTTGAAAGCTGTTAAAAAACATTTTGCTGATTCACGAAATCCCTGCCTGGGTGATCTCAGCCATCTTTGAAGCAAACAGCTGAGGATAAAGCTGGAGGTGCTGCATGATTTTGGGCAGCACAGGCCCTCACCACAGCAGTGCCAGGGTTCATCACAACACATCCCTTCTTGCACCATCACACAGGGATTTAGGGGGGAAGCAGAAGGAACCACACCACACTTTCTGGACCAGTTTGTCTGACACAGTTTCAAACTAAAAGGATTATGATGTAGAAGGAATGGCATAAATTTGGAGGAAGCAAGAGCTGCAAGGTTTCACAACCACTTAAAATATGAAATAAAATAAACTTAATCAGCCATTTAAAACATGAAGCAAAATAAATAATCATTAAATCAATAAGGCCAATATTAATGAATTTTCTTCTGTGGCCTTCAATGTCTGATTGCAGAGAAACAACAGTGAATTTTATGCAGTGAGGGGCAATCAGAAATTTATGGAATTCCTAGCATGATACTCCTAGTGATAAATACAGGCTACATTAGCCCTCTACTTGCTTTCCTTTTATTAAATCAGCATTCATCAACATTACTTGGATAAAATATATTATACTCCATATATATGATATGAACCCAATAAATATATCTGAAATATGTACATGTAATATATGTGCCCCATTATTATGAATCTAAGGATCACAATCTGAAAACCAGTGGCCTGAAATATGAATATGCAAGGGCTGATATTGCCCAAGAAGCACAAGATTTAGAATACCAGCTCACACCATTATTTATTAGCAATTGCACAAATCATAATTAGGCTTTTTTTAAAAGCCCACACTGGAGGTTTCACTGCCATTTCTTTACAGCAGCCCTTTATAAATCATTCATCTGGAGGTTTCTCTCTCATGTGCCGTGCAAACATTCCTGTAAAATCCTCTTAATGGAGCCTATGAATCAATGCACAGGGAAGTGTCACCGGTGGAATCAATGGCTCCAGAAGCAAGAGGACCTTTTTAGAGGCAGGTGTTGAAAACTCTGACTGAATTAGAAACTTTAATCTATGGCAGGCACTGAAATTTATGCTCTGAAGTGATAGTTTGAAAGTCCTCCTTTTTTTTTTCACTGCTACGAGTATAAATTCCTGTCAGCAGCTAAAAGAAGGAATGAGAATTCTTTAGTCTAGAAATAAAACTGAAGGGATATATAACAATAAAATTATACTGATCTTCAAATACGTAATTGGCAACTGAAAAAAGAAAATAAAAGAAGAAAAAAGAAAAGGAATTCACAGTATTCTGGAGCTTAAAATGCAGAAGAGATACAGAGGGTGGATCCTGGGAACACTTTTCGATAGTGAAGGCTGGAACCCTAACCCAAAATTCAGTTGTTAAATAGAAGTGACCTCAACATTAGTAATTCCAGTATTGGGAGTTCCAGCCTCAGTAGGAAGGACAAAGATTTGGTGACAAAAAAGGGACATCACTTGGTCATCCTTGGCTCTTAGAGATGCTGCTCCCACCACAACCCCACATTAAAGCAGCCCTCAAATCCTCACTTTGGCTATTTCTTCCTGAAATTCCTCCTTATCCCCAATAACTTCAATTTCCATCCCATATATCCTACTTTGTGCTCCTCCTACTGTCTTCACTAGTTTTGTCTTTTTGGTTTTTTTCAATTAATGACAAAATATGGATTGGGAAATATTCCATCACTTGTTTTGCCAGGAGTTTATCCTCACCTGTTTTTCCAGACAATTAAACACATATATACATATGTGGAAAAACGATTTTTGAAGTGTAAAGGTACAAAACCTGGACTGTACTTTCTTTTAGTTATTTCTACAAAATCAAAAATTCTAAGATAAATCAGCATAATTTCATAGGCTTCCTTGGAGGTTTATCATCACATAGTCTTAAATAAAACCCTACAGCTAATCTGTCCCCTGCTTTATTTTTGTTTTTAAAGAAACAGATCTTTTGAAGTCTTGATCCCACTGAACAGTCCATGTTTTCATATTCAGGACACTGGCTTGGGTCCAGGAAGTCCTGGAAATAAATAAGTTTAGAGGTGAAGGGGGAGGGGGGAAATCAGTAAAAAAAACAGAAAAATGACTGCATTTGTTAATTGTGGGAGTCCAGGGTGTTCCCCTGGCTTCCCTGGATGCCTCCAGACTCCCCTGGCAGGGGGCTCAGAGACCCTGGCATGGCACCCAGGAGTCTTGGGGGCTGGATTAAGTCCCTAGAGAGATCTGCCAACATTGCAGGAAGAATTACAAGCCACAAAAAATAAGCAGAGTATAAGTTAGATAGTTAGAAGGCAGAAAAGTGGATTTCTAGGAATGTTTATATTAGGGGGCTCGTGGCTGAGATGGAGGATTTGGGGCATGGTATGTCTTTTCCTCCTTCTTCTCCTTGTTCTCCATGTTGGATAACATGCTGGGATCCTTTGATTGGACTAGGACAAAGTTGAACAGTGCAATAAAATTGTCGTGTATTTAGAGTATAAAATATAAGTCCTGCCCAGAGGGGAGGCATTCTGCCCTGGATCGACGTGCTGAACAGATCTCTGTTAGCTAGAAAAGAATTCCTTAGATAAGAAATAATAAACAACCTTGGAAAGCCATGAAAAACAGCTTCTGCATTTTCTCCAGTAATCAGGCTGGGAAGAACACAGACTCTAAACCCCAAACACGTCCTGCAATGGGGAACTCAGGCTCAGGAGACCTCACAGACAGTGACATTAATGACCCAGTTATGCCATCCCTATTCTCCTCCCCAGTTCCAGAATGTTCCCTGCTCCTGCTTCCCTACTGGCCCCCATTCCTAGCTGCTCCTCCCCTGGATCCCAGTTGGTTGTTACCCCTTAGTCCTGCCTCCACTCCGCCTTTGTTCCCACAGCTGCTGCACCCTTTGCTACCCAGTTTATATTTATTTATTTATATATTTATATTTATATTTATATTTATATTTATATTTATATTTATGTTTATATTTATGTTTATATTTATATTTATATTTATATTTATACATATATACACACACACACACACATATATATATATATATATATATATATACACATACACATACACAGATATATATATACACACACACATATATATACATATATATATATATAATATATATATATATATAGATACCTGGGCCCTCCATTGTCCTTAGTTCTTTGTCCCTGGTTCCCTTCTGTGCATGGTCAATAAAGCCCCACAGGAATACCACACACAGAACCCCTCCTGTTGTTATTTCACTGACTCTTAAAAGTTGTCACTGGCACTGTGAGCCATTCCTTCTCATGGAAGAGACACTCTCAGGAAGTCTGTGCTCTCAGCAGCTTCTGTAATTCAGCCTTTTAGAAAAAAACATAGTGTCGTCTCTTTACTCTTTTTTTCCTCATTAATTAAAGCTGACACTTCCAAAAGCAGTATTAAATTTAACAGGGATATAAGAAGTCATCTGCTCTGCTTGTCTATTTTAAATTAAGGTGACCAGACACCAAAGCAGCTGCTGCCTCTAAAGGATAATGGAGTTTAGGGCCATGTATCCCATGCAAAATGTCATCTTTATCCAGGAATGAAGAAACCTTTAGCCCTCAAAAGAACACATTTGAATCAAACAACAGGAAATCTTTCCAGCAGCCTTTTCAACATGTTTGAAGAGGGGTGGGGAGAGGAAAGGTTTTGAGGTTTCAGGGGTTTTGATTATTTTTGAGTGTTTGATCATCTGTGAAGTAAATCCAAAAGAAACTGGAATTGTTTTCCAGGGTGATAATGCTACGCTCCAGGAAAAGTCTGATGAGGAGAGGCTGAGGGAGCTGGGGGTGCTCATCCTGGAGAAGAGGAGGCTCAGGGGGGATCTTCTGGCTCCCAGGGAATGGGGACAGGATGAGAGGAAAGGGTCTCAAGCTGTGCCAGGTGAAGGTCAGGTTGGATATTAGGAAAAATCTAATCATTGAAAGGCCTGTCAAGTACTGCACAGGCTGCCCAGGGCAGTGGTGGAGTCCCCATGCCTGGAATATTCAAAGATTGTGTGGCTATGGCACCTGGGGACAAGGGTTAGTGCTGAACATGGTGCTGGGCTGGTGGTTGGACTTGGAGATCTTAAAAATATTTCCCAAACTTAACAATTCTCTGATTCCATAAAGCTTCTTAGGAAATGATTCGTGTTGCAGCACAGGTCTAATTTTAGCAGACTGGAGGAATTAAAAACAATCCACTTGTTTTGGAAGTCATTTAAGTTGAGGTTATTATGTAAGTACTTCTGTGGTGAAAAAATATATCAAACAAAAACCGTGACAGAAACCATCAGTGCCTAGAAACTGGCTAATTTTTTTTTAATCACCATATAGATACACATATATAAGTGTTTGGACACAAATGCATGCATGTTGTACAGGGAATAACAAGAAAAAAACAGGGAAGTAAAGGTCAGAGATAGCTATTTCTCCCTAATTAAGTTTTCAATCAACAAGGCAATCAGCACAGAGCTCCCGTCAGTGCCTCTCTGAGACCATCCCTTGGCACCCGGCATTCCAGGCTGAATGCCTTAGGATAACACTCTCCTACACCCCAGTGGCAAAACAGGGACACGGCTCCCAGCAAACCCTTTCACTCCGTCAGGATAAGCAAACTAACTGCTCTGCTGAGCACATCCAGGCTCGGGATTTTCCCTGAATATCCATCCCATCAAACCAAAGGGTGTGTTTTCAAATGCTCAGGTGCTTATTTCCCAATATGGGACTGCCAATCAGATTGGAGGTTTCTGCAGGGGGAAAGGATGGAAATGCTTTCATAACAAAGGCAATCTGAATGTGGAAAAGGCCAAGTGCCCCGGGCTAGGTGGGGTTACAACAGTTCAGGTGCTCTCCTAATTAATGAGAGGGCTGCAGCTAAATGCCATCACACATTTGTGATGTTCTGGGGCCTCATTCCGTTCCCAGTGGGAACAGGAGGGATCAGATCATTCAATTAACTCCGGTGGCCTTTGGATTGCACTGAAGACTCCACTTGCAATGAGATGAAGTTCTCCAAGGAGAGGCTGAGCACTTCCAGCTCCTGTGGAGCCTGACACCTCCTGAGGCTCAGCATCCAAGAAGAGTGCAGGGGAGCTTGTCTTTCCTGCACTTGAAATCAAACTGGGGGCTTTGAAAGGAGCCCAGGAGGTCCAGTCACCTAAATGCAATAATTGAAATTCTTGATTAAATTGTGGGAGTGATAAAATAAATCATATTCTTTCTTAAGATACCAAAAATTAAAGACTGTTATGCAATAGTTTGGGTCAGAAGGGACCTTAAACATCATCTTACCCAACCTCCTCCATGGGCAGGGACATCTTCCACTACAGACAGAACACAACACACCCAGTTTTGATTTAAATTTTGCCTTTTTTAATGAAGAATCTTAGGAAAAATTAACAGAGAGGTCTTTTTTTCCTGTGGTTATATGATACAGAACAATGATACAGCTTAATTGCTGTAATCCACAAACGTTCTCAATAGAAGTGGGTTTGTCCCTACATTTAATGCTTCTTTATAGCTGGGTAGTTAGTCCTAAAAAGGACACAATAGTGCTGTCATATTCAGAGTATCAGAAAAATACATATATTCTACAAATCTCAAAAATGCAGCAGCAAAGTAATTGACAGCTGTGATTATTGTGCCCTCTAGAAACATTCTGGATGACAGATGATGGTAATTTCCTCATAAATCATGTCTAAACCATGAAAAATGCAATGGAACCTTATTTAAGGATCTTACCAGGACTAATGGAGGAGATAGAATTTGGGTCTGCAATGTTTATTTGACTTTTTAGGGATAGAATCTTCCAGAAGTTGCAAGCATGTGTGTATGGAGAAAAAAAAATCCCATTTCACATGAGCACCACTATCTCTTTTCCCTCTTCTGTGTTGCTGTGGTACTTTTCCTGATCCTGGTTTATTGAAAGGAGAGAAGAGCTGCAGCTCCTATTTCAGAAAAAGTTCTTAAGATAGTAGTGAAGGGGTTTTTATTCAGGACTAGAGGAATAAAAGGAAAAAGAGAATGTTCTGAGAATCTAAGTGAACAATTCTACATTTTCTACATGCTTTCAAACTGGAATGTTTTCATTATTTTTAATATAAAAGATTTTTTTTCTATTTTTGACTAGATTCCTTGAATGAGAATAAGGCAGTCTCCCTCCACACTAGATATATATTCTGTGAAAAGCTCACAAATTGAAGTTTCAGTAACTTTTTTTTTTTTTTAACATCCTTATCTCCCATATTCTACCTGTGTCTTTTAGCATTTTCTATTCATTATAGAATTTTCTCTCATGAGAAAAAAGAAAACAAACCCTAATTAAAACAATACCTTTCCCACCCCTTCTCCCCAGGCTCCACATCACCCCTGAGTGGTGCTGGGAATTGGGAATGTGGGCTGTGACCAGTCCACTGCAGCTCCTCTCTGCTGCTCCTTTCCTCACACTCTTCCCTTGCTCTGCCAGGGTTCCTCTCCATGGGCCAACAAATCCTTTGGAAAAAACCTGCTGCTGTGTGGGTCCTTTCCATGGGCTGCAGGGGAGTCCTTCTCCCTCTCTTCTTCACTGGCAAAGGAAAAAAAAATAGAGAGAGAGAAAATACTTTTTTATTTTAAAACTAAAAATCCTTTGAGGACAAACTGCTGATCACTTTACTTTCCTCATCCAAACTAAGAGCAAAAGGACCAAGGCCTTCAGGCAGGATCTGCTGCTTGCATTTGTGATGTCCCAAAAAGGCTCAGAGGATTTATCATCAGTAAATCATTTCCACCCCTGGAGCACATTCTCTCATCCCACATGCTCCTCTGTCAGCATCTTCTAGGTTGAACACCCCATTTGCCTCCAAGTTACAGCAATGGAGAAAGGGAAGAGAAGAAAAGCTTTTAAGTAGGAATTGCAACATTCCCCATTGTTTCTGTGAAAGCCAATTGTTTTAATCTTCAGACATGCTGCAAGGAAAACCTCTTTGTAAGGACTTCTGCATAGATCACAAGGCTTGCAATGCCTTTTAGGAAGAAAACAGATCCTTTCCCTGGGATAACTTAATCAGCATGGCAGCTTCACACAGAACCTGGACTCAGCAGAAGTTTAATGACATTTAGGCACCTTTGGAGCTCCATTAATATCCCCCATCCTGAAACTGCACCTTACACAGTGCAATGTTACCTGCACAATTCAGAGAAGAGGCCTGAATAAATCACAGCTCAGCCAAAGTTTAAGCCAGTGAAGGCAGGTAAAACACCAGTTAAACTTATTTTTTTCCCAAATCTAATAAAATCAGAGACATCAGATAAGTATTATGAGACTAAAATTGCAATAATTGATAGTAATACACCTTCCCCCCAACACATAGAGTAAAATGCAAAATTTTCTGTTTCAGGTAAAAACTCAATGACTTTACTATCATGTTATAACCACCTAATTTTGTATGTTATGACTACAGGAATTCCATTTCCAAATGTTTGCATTTCTGTAAGCACTGGCTTTGCATGATGATAAAATAATAAAGCAACTGAAGGCATTCCAGAGTTTATAGAACCATGGAATGGCTTGAGTTGGAAAGACATTAGGCTCATCCAGTCTGAACTGAAGCTGCTTTTATTTGGTGAAACCATCTGAATCTCCATACAGCAGTCACAATTTCTGTGTCTGTTCACCAGAAAAAGGTTCAGCAGAGTCACCTTTCATGTTCCATTCACAGCTTGACCCTTAAAAGAGTATTGAAAGAAAATAACACATTGACAGAATAGTTTGAGCTGAAAGGATCTTTCCTAAAAAAAAAAAAAAAAAAAAGAAAAAATTAATTTCACCTTTAATCATCTCCCCTCAAAGATTTCCACTTAAAATATTGAGTTCCTCAAAGTAGGGGACAGGAAATGCAAAGATTTCAAAATAAAAGCCCAGTGAAATTAGGCTTCCTGCCTTTTAAAGCCATCCCTGCTTTGGGATAAGAAGAGTTTTGGTTGCTGAGCTGGAAATGTGCCTTCCACATCAACCCACAGGAATCTGTAGGTGCAGCCAACATATGCCAAGAAAAAACTTTGGAATGATTTGTTTATTTACTGCACAGCACAGTTCAGTCTTGGGCTTCATATCAAACCCAAGAGAGAATCCCTGCTGGAACAAACCAGTGAAGCAACTTTGAAATGCACATTTCCTTTGTATCAAAAGTGAACTGTTTTGAGGTTTTGAAAGGATATAATATTCCAGGACATATTGCAAAAACCATAATCCCAATCATTGTCCTCCACAAAGGGGATAAGGAGAATGATGAACAACAAACATAGCTTAAGCAGTCACTTGAGATGTAGAAGGCAAAATATTTAAAGGCCTAAATGCAAATGAACAGATGAGGATATGCTTCCCAGGAAAACTCTAAGGCCTTTAGCAGTGTTTGAAGTCCTCTCTTGCAGCCTGTGTACAAGTCTGTGTGCAAGCAATTATCCCTGGAACATTTGAACACGAAGGGGAAGTGTCTGAGCACCAGAGATAACAGCAGCTTCTCTTTAACCCTGGAGAAAAGGGAGCACAACCACTCTAAAGCAAACACAGCGTGTGGTGGGGCTTAAATTGCAATGCAATGGAAGACTTTGGAATCTCAGGACTTTGACCCTAATGAAACCCAGCAGAAGTTCACCTTCTAATTGGGGATGAGGCTCAGAAGTTCATCCTCTAATTGGGGATGAAGCTCAGGTCAATTCAAAAAATAACTCTGACAAAAAACATTTGCCAAGATATTGACTCCTCTGAAAGCAAAAGGGATCTCCAGATCTCTGTGCCCACAGGAAGAAAAACTGGAATAACCACCAAGAATCACTCTGGTGTTCAAAGAGCTGACTCTGTCCTTTTCTGGCACCAGCCAAAAAATCCCACCACAACAAAAAATTCCTCATGGAATTCAACATGAAATTCATGGTGTTGCACATGATTCAGAGGCTCCAGGAGAGCTGGAGAGGGACTTGTGACAAGGGATGGAGGGACGGGACACAGGGAATGGCTTCCCACTGCCAGAGGGCAGGGATAGATGGGATATTGGGAAGGAATTGTTGCCTGTGAGGGTGGGGGGCCCTGGCACAGGGTGCCCAGAGAAGCTGTGGCTGCCCCTGGAAGTGTCCAAGGCCAGGCTGGATGGGGCTTGGAGCAACCTGGGCTAGTGGAAGATGTCCCTGCCCATGGCAGGATGTGGAACAAAGTGATTTTAAAGGTCCCTTCCAATCCAAACCATTCTGTAATTCCATAATTCTGTAAGAGAAGTAAAAAAAAGTATTTCCCTGAATTTATAATCATCAATAGAGAGAACAGACAAGGAGAGTTTTAGCCAAAAAAAAATTCAGCTGTTCTGCCTAAAATGTTCCTTGTCCAGCAGCTGAGCTCTCACTGGCTGCTCATGGGATGTGATCACTGCATTGTGCCAAATGCAGGACCAGGAAAGGTCATTATTTAGGGAATGGCTTATTGGGGGTTTGGCAGTGCTGGGTTAACTGTTGGGCCTGATGATTCCAGAGGTCTTTCCCAACCTAAAGGATTTTATGAAAATTCCAATTATTGGTAAAATAATAGTAGAATTGGCTTAGTGCAAGTTACTGGGATATGTATCACTACAGAAAAACTTTAATCAATTTTAGCCACAGAACAATAAAATCACCTTTGAGAATTGGCCCTGAAGGAAAAATCAGTTTTGTGACCTTGGCTCCAAAGAAATATAATTTTAACCTTGACTCCCAGAGGACCTCAGTTGTACCTGTGATGTACTTAGGCTCTATGTTTGGATTCAATGTGAATTATTCCTTTGCCTTTGAGAAATCCGTAGGATTCTTAAAGATATTTAGGGATGTTATTTCAGCAGCTGTTTCATCAATGTTTGTACAGCTTCAATGGCTTAAATTCTGTTTGTGTCTCTTTCTAAATACTTTCTCAATTTTTATTTTCCTCCAGATTGAGCAAAAACATTTAAATTGTTTCAATTACTGCAAAAATTGGATTAAGAATACCAGAATGTATGAAAGTCTAGAAAATCAAAGCCAGGTCTAAGATAAAATCCCACCATATTCCATGCAACAGTGTGTGACATATTTCTCTCTCTGCTTTTATAACATTGTCATTTATGCAATATCTGCAATAAATATATGATCTATATATTTAATATATAAGTAAATAGATGCAATAAATGTAGAATATGGTTTCAGCCAGGATTTCCATGGTAACATCTGAGAATATTATGCTGTCCATATGCCAATAAGAGCACAGATCTTTTTAAATTATTATTTAATGTCAAATTTTCTTTCAAAGAGAAATTAGAATTGGAATTTATGTCATATTAAAAACAGTCTTTCTAACCATACTTAGACATCTGTGTATTAAACCACCCATTTCTTATCACAATGCAATTTTGTTGATCACTTTTGGGCTGGAAAGGTCTTTTCTACTTTTCTTCCCTTATAGCCACTAGCAAAATATTTAAAATAATTAGCAAAACTTCCACAAGACAAAAGCCAAGAAAAAGCCCTTCTGTACACCAAGTGGAAATCAGAACCTTTCCTGTTACTTCAACATGTGTTAATCATATCATTAATGTTATGACTGACAGATAGAAATTAGCTTAATGGAGAGTTCAGGGTTCTTAAATCAAGGCAGGCTTTTGGGTTCTCATGATTAATAGAGCAATACCCCAGCCACATGTGCTTGAGCTGCAAAGGAAGATGGATAATGAGCTCCTGCATCCGCTGAAGGAATTTTAAAATCTGTGGTGGACTACATTCCAATGAGAACACATTACACTGGAATTAATGCAGGATCATTTGTCTGTCATAGCCAATGTTCAAAGGAAAAGTGCAGAGACTGAGCAGGGATATTCACAACTCCAGCTGTGAGAGGGCTAATGAGATGTGGGATGAATGGGGGGAGAAAAGAGAAAGGACCACTTGATAGATACAGAGATTTCCAGGTCCAAAGGGGTGTTTGATGACATGCAAGACCTTCCTGACTTGTGCAGTGTCTACCTAACAAATCTCAGCTCCTCATCACTCCAGGCCTCATTGGAAGGAACATGTCTGCAGACTCCTGCTCAATTCTTACAAGAAATTCCATATGAGAAAGACACTGGCACCGTGGTCTCACAGAATCCAGACTGGTTTGGGTTGGGAAGGACCTCAGAGCTCATCCAGTGCCACCCACTGCCATGACAGGGACACCTTCCACTAGCCCAGATTGCTCCAACCTGGCCTTGAACACTTCCAGGAATCCAGGGGCACACACAGCTCCTCTTTCTTTGTCAAATTACACAGTCTTTACAGAATTTATGGCGTTTGTGAAGTTGCAGTCCTCCAGGGAAACAGCAGGATAGGTTAATATTTGCTTTCCAGAGAGAAAACATGGCTTGGGAATGGTTTAGAGCAGCTCTGTAGTGATGTACTACCAATGACCTGAGAGAATTACAGGTGTAATGTGGTCTGTATGACCTGAGCTGAGTTAGGAAACATTAATTACAGGCATTGAGGCAGTAAATTAGTTTATACACCTTGCTGGTTTTGTACAAAGAGTAATTGTTCTCTGTGTATGTTGCAAAGATAAAAGTCTGAAATGTACTTGATATTTTTGGCAATATGAATTGTGTATTTGTGTGAAAACAGATCAATATGTGAAGTGTTTATTTTCTAATGATAAAGTAATTTTCTCTATTCCTCCTCATTTTCTTAGTGATCTTAGGATGCTCATACTGCTTCCTTTAGTTGGAGATCATGTGATTCTTATCCTATATACTTTTGCCTCATTCAGACAAAAAGTAGAGTGCTTTAATTATTTTCTTAAGTCATAAGCTTAAGATGAAATCTTTAGCTTGTAATATGTTACATAATTATTGTGAAGCCAGTAAAGGAACAGAAATTATAGACTGTATTTCAACAGATAAGCAAGTAGTGAAATGAAATGAAATGAAATGAAATGAAATGGATAAAGGAATCAAGTAAAATATCTTGGTTCCAGTAAACTAACTTAAAATGCAGTGTGACCCAAGAAAGTCCCAGTTTTGTGTAAAAAGGAAATGCAACCAAGTAGTTTCTTTCAAATGCAACACTAATTGTGTAGAGGAGAGTCACACAAAGTGTGTCGAACTCAAAATAAAAATTCATGATTTTTTAAAGAATTCACTTTAATAGCATATAATTAAATCAGAAAAAAAAAAAAAAAAAAAAAAAAGAAGGAAAAAAAAATAATCCTTTATTAAAAGTAATCATTAGTGAAGGTTTTTGTCTAAAAAAAAAGCATGAGAAGGGAAGAAAAACTTGAAGGCAAGTCAGTCACTTCCTACACCAACTCCAGGAAAAGAGATATTGTTGGAAAAGATGCTGGAATTACAGTAACAACATGCAGGGAAGCTCCCTGTGAGTCACCAGCCCCAGATGCAATGAGTTTGGCTCCCAAATAATGAAATTTGGGTGCAATGAATACCATATTTGGTAAGTTTTTCATGAAAGATGTTGCTACATCCAGTGAAGTATATCATTCCCACCCTCAGCATTTGGCTGAGGCTCAGGTGAAACACTGAGCAAACTTAGTGACAAAGTGACAATGACACTGCTCGGCTTGCCTGATCTCTATTAGTTTTTGAAAGCCCCAAACCCTTCACCCTGTTAAGAATTTAGATAGAAAGGGGAAAAGTCCCTGACAACTGCAATAAGACAATTACAGACTAACTCACCTCCAGGGAAAGTGTTTTTGTAACTTCTAATTGGAGATTTAGTTAAGATCTGAATCAAGAGGGTTTATATTCCTTCTGCATATTCTATTTTAATTGCTTTTTACAGGCTGGCTGGAACTGCCACAAGGTATGAAGTTATAATTTGAAGATATTATAAATTTTCCTTTGGGAAGTGGAAAAAGCCAGCAGCAGAGGGGAGCAGAGAGAAGACTGCTCCAAAGGAACTGCCTCCATTCAGGCAGGTACCTCTGGGAATTCAGTGCATTGCTGCCTTTACCCATTTTAAACTCATCCCTTTGTTCAATTAGTGGAAGGTGCATTTTCCCTTCTTTTCCTTCATTTTATATGATCAGCTGAAGGAGAGCACCTAAAGAATTGTTAAGGGCAAAAATGTACCTTGGGCTTCATACAAATGAGAGCTGGGCTCTGCATTTTAATGAGTGATGCCCATAAACTTTGGTTTTGCTCATTAGCTGGAAGATGTGTCAAGATGTGAAAGTGCAATGGACACTGACAGTAAATGAGGTCCAGGGGACTTGGGGCTGCATCTCAATTTCCCAGTGTTTTAGTTACTTTTTGCAGCCTCTGCTATGATACAGCAGTGATGATACCAGCCAGGCTTGGCAGAAATTACTGTAAAAGCTATAACTTTTTATAATGAATCCCAAGTTCTTACCAGAGGTTGTAATCATATCCTTAGTACTTCTACAGCCCCTCATAAAAAAACATTCTGCACCGAGTTGTTCTCTATTAAATTGTTAGACAATCTTTTATTAAAACAGTGTGAAAGCTTCCTGGAAAGATTAAAATGAAATAGTGAGATAAGTTTTAATCCTGGGCTGTTGGTCAGGTCACCATTTGGGAGGATAACCTGTTTTACTGGCAGGTGCAGTGCTGAGGGAAGGAGCCTGTAACAGTGTTAGCTCTGTACAACCCGCAGTGCCTCATGAGAGAGTTTGGTGTGCCTCAGCAAAAATTCATTCCAGAAGAATTCAATCACTTCTTGGGAGAACTTTCTGACAGGTGAAAATAATTGAGTGCTTGACATCCAGCTTCAGAGGTCAGCCACTGAAAAGGCAATATCTTGGCAATAAATTGGGATGAAATTGTCGAATTTGAGTTGCGAGGCGAGTTTGCGGTTTTGTGGAGCAGATGGTTCGGATGACGTGGGGTTTAGGCAGTGCTTTCTGCCCAGACAATAGCACACCAAAAGCAACGTGTTTGTGGGGGTTTTCCCATCTTGGTAGGTTTTAAATTAACCATTTTAGACTGAGTTGAGCAGTGCAGAAGCCGGCTGAGCTGGAGCCTCACTCAAGACAGGACAGACTTGCTTTTTTAAATCAATCCTGTTGGACCACAACTTTGAGTGCTTTTACTATAGAGAAAAAATGGGTCCAATAAAAAATATTATCTCCTCCCCACAGTGTGGCCACTGTGTAATAATAGGCCACTATTATACACTCAGAAATTATTATGGCTATGGAATCATAGAATCATTAGAGTTGGAAAGGACCTCCAAGATCCTCAAGTCCAATCTTCAGCTGATTGCTACATGCCCAGTAAACCACGCTGTAAAGTCCCACATCTGCTCAGTTTTAAACATTGCAACCCCACCCCTTTCCTGGACAGTCTCTTCCAGTGCTTGGCCAGCCTTCCAGTGAGGAAATTTTCCCTAATATCCATCCTGAACCTCCCCTAGTGCAACATGAGGCCTTTCCCCTTGTCCTAACACTGGTTACCTGGGAAAAATCCCGACTCTGTCCTTGCCATAGAGACCTAGAAAGGCACCTGCACTAATTCAATTGCATCTGTTATCTATTCTAATTCTGGTGTTATCTTGATTGATGAGTTGGCAAAAAATGTCTTAGTAATCAGGTTTTTATAGGATTTCTCCAGTGACTTTTTAAACAACAGTATTGCAGTCCCTTGCAGACACAAATAGCAGCTTTAGCATCTCCTTTGGTAGGTTTCCATATTTTATTTTACTTTGTTCCTTCTTTGGAAAGGGAGCATCTAAAAGATTTAGTAATTTTTCTTTACCAGCTTAAATGGGATTTCTACCCATCTAGTTACAATCCTAGGGTAAACCAACATTCTCCAGTCTGTCCAGTGCCCTGTTACCCAACCAAATTGTGGAACAGAGATAATACTCCTTTATGTAAATTAAGGATCACATCTCTCTTGCTCACAGGCAGCTCCAATCCCACTCTACAGAAGTCCAGAAGGGGGAAAAGCATGTTTGTGTCTGCATCCTGCCAAAGGGGAGGTATTTGATACTGCTATTATGGAGCCATAAAAAGCAACAGTATTCCTTTTCTGTACTCTAAAAGTCCTGGAAGTAAGGAATGAAGGAACTTGTTTTTGCAGAGTGATGTTTTACATCTGCCAATCGTGATGGAAAAGGCAGAGGCAGTTTTAAACTAAGAGAGGGAAGATTTAGATGAGATATTGGTGAAGAATTTTTCCCTGTGAGGGTGGTGAGGCCCTGGCACAGGGTGCCCAGAGAAGTTACTACTTAAAGCAAATCCTTTGCTTTTACTGGAAAATATCATAAATTTCATTTTCTTAACCTTAGAGGCTGTTTCTTCTCCTTTGGGATTAGAGTAACATTCAGTGTTGATACCTGTGACTTTTTTCTTTCAACTCCCATTGCAAAAATGGCAACAGATAACAATGTAAAAGCCCTTTTTTAGTAAGAACCCTCAATTATTTTCCGTGGCATTTCAAGAATCCTGTTATTCAACCTTCAAAGCTTGCTGTAGAATCCAAATCCAGAAACTATCAGTGCAAATACTACATCTAATTTTCCTATCACATTCACCTCAGCACAAGAAATCAATCCATCAGGAAGGGGGAGATTTGAAAATGAACAGCAGTGGCAATCCAATAAAAACCATAAATAAACAGGGGAAAACACCCCGTGTCAAATATGGATTTTCAGATTTACTAAATATATATAAACAAACCTGCTTTGTGATTTGGGTGGCACTGAGATCACAACTTCAGGGGTTTCAGAGCATATAAATTCAAAATTGGGAAGAGGAAAGAGAATAAAATAGTAAAAAGAAAAATTACCCAAAATTCTTGAAATCACTGTTATTAATAATAACAATCACTGTTATTTTATCAGGCTGGTAAATTTTACAAACCTAATTAATAAAAATATCATGGTAACTACATTTGGAATGTTTTTCCCAAAGTTTTTTTTTTTGAGTAGCAGAGTTGCTGGGGGCTTTCTTTGTTTGTCTGCTTTTTGCTCAAGAAATCCACAGTATCTGAAAGAGTCCTCTCGGGATTCAATAATGCAGACGGTTTCTGCTCCAAGTACTTCCAGCAATTGTTGGCATCTTTTAGGACTGTCTGGCTGGAATTTATTAACATATATAGCCAGAGCTCTCTCCTCTATTGAAAGGCAATATAACACACGTTTCCTGACAGATTAAAGCAAGCTGCACTATAAATTGTGCAGATTGAGCCCTCTTACACGGCTTATCCTAATCATAGTTCTGCCATTTGCTTCTCATGACAGGATAAAAATAAAAGTACCATAAAACTAAAATAAAATAGACAGCCTGCCATTCCTCCTTTAGAAAACATTTGTCAGAATCTCCACAAAAATAATTGGGAAGAAAATGTGCTGAATTCTACAATCTATTGAGTCATTTTTAAAGCTTGTCCAGGCATGTTAAAAGACTGCATTCTTTATATCAGCTAGCTTGGGAGAGGATGTATTTTACATTGTCAAAACCCTTTCAGAGTTTGCTTTTTTTTCACCCTTAAGAATAAGTTTCCCCTGACTTTAAACTCAAATATTTATCCGGTGAGCAAAAATCAGTGAAATATTTAAGTTCACTCACTGTGCCAGCCTTCAGTGATCTAAACCCTTCTTTCCCCTGCAATTTTTCTATAGTCTCACCATTTATTTCTTTCTTTTTTCCCTTTCTGCAGTAGCTGCATTTGAACTGTTGCTGCTAAGGAAAGCAGTGTGAAAGTCTTCTTTTGCCAGAGATATATATATTAAAGAGGCAGCTTATGGCATATTCTTCAGCCTTTTTAAAAGAGAACTCTGAAACCAGAACCCTTCTGGCACCTTCAGCAAGGGCAGTTGCTTCCCTTGTTGGTAAGGAAATGGTTTCTCTGTAAAGGATGAGTTCTAGAAAGTCAATATTCAGCTGTAATCACAAAGATTCACATCTGGAGATGTTGTGACAGTCCAGTGACACAGGGAGACAGATATATTTAAAACAAGGATTGGTTTAAATATCTGTTTGTTAGCTGGGGTGGCAGGGAAACAGGTCAGCTCCAAAGCTGTCTGTTTGCTGCACCAGAGAAGGAGCAGTGCTCCCCCTCAGCTGTGGGCACACCACAAGAGATGAGCAGTGGAGGTTGTCCCACCTGAGCTCAGGTGGGTGCAGCAAGGCAATGGAATGGGGGCAGAACAATTCATTGGTTGAACATCTTCCTCTGTGTTTTTCCTTACCAAAATGAAATAAATGTGTCTTGGCAAAGGGCAAAAAGCACAGGGTGTAAGATATTGCTCCTACAAAGGACTGATTGTGGCATCTACTTTATGACATGGAGATTTAGATGGAATATTGGGAAGGTGAGGGTGGGGAGGCCCTGGCACAGGGTGCTCAGAGGAGCTGTGGCTGCCCCTGGATCCCTGGAAGTGTCCCAGGCCAGGTGGGACAGGATTTGGAAGGTGTCCCTGCCCATGGCACAGGATGAGCTTTAAGGTTTCTTCCACCCCAAACCATTCCATGACTCCATGGGAGCTGCTCTACAGTTACTCTGAGTCTGACACAGAAAGCAAAAAATTAAACAGCTTTGTTTTGCATACACAGGGACTTTTCAAGGGCCAAGAGTGGCTCAGTGCTTGAGAGTTCAGGTATCCTTCCTCACAACTGCAGATGACATCCATTCATCCTGGTTTTGGAAAAACATAAGGTCCATCAGCACTTTTGTAAGGTCTTGTGATCCAAAAGGTGCAGTTTTGTCAGCTACACAGAATTAATCTAAAATGATAATTTACATCAATCTAAACTGCTTGAGCCACTTCTATGGTACTTCAGTTCCTTCTTTGTACTGCCCCTGTGTTCAGGAATCTGCACTGGCAACTTTCCTTACCAATTTACCCTTTCCACACCAACTGCCCCAGAGAAACTGAGCAGAAAAGGTGGTGCCAACCAGGGCCCAGCATAGTCAGAACCCTGCAATGACACCAAATCAGCAAAATAATTGAAGCAGAGAATAATAAATGCAGCCTTACTGGTGCTGGGTTCACTACAGTTTGTCACAGCTGATGGGATGAATGCCTCAGCCAGGAGCTGCAGGCAGGGCAGGGAGTTTAAAAGGAGAAGCAGTTGTGGGACAGGACTCTCTGCCTCACATGCAAAAACTGGTGGCATGGAGGAGGTTCAGATTATAAATACAGGAGCTCTGGTTAGGCACTGGAAATTGGTCTCATGGAGCAGGCTGGGAAAGGCATGGGAATGAAGGATTGGCACTGGAGGGGCTGCAGTTCCCTTTGCTGAGTTCAGGAGAATTTTCCCTTTTCCTTTTGCACACCCTGGCAAACACAGAGCCTTTCAGCCCACACCATCCCCTCTGTGTGAGCAGCAAGAGATTCTCAGCCTGGCAAGGCTGGGCTGCCACCCCATGTGCTGCAGCTCCTCCAGGGCTGCTCAGGGAGCCCGGGCAGCTCTGCACACATCTCCTGGCAATTGCTCCTCTGGGAGCAGGAGGAGCCTGAGACTGCAGAGCCAAACCCAGCCTGCTGTGCTGGGAGCCCCAAGGACAGGCAGTGCCCAGCCCTGCAGACTGTGGCATCCTGCAGTGCTCAGCTGGAGAATGGCTGCTGCCAAGCACGCGTCCTCTCAGGCTCGGGGCTCAGGAGATTCTCAGTGAGGCAGCAAGAGCTGTGTCCTGGTTTGAAGGGCAGGTATCTGCCAATAAAGGCAGAAGCTTCTCTTTGAAATGGAGAATGTAAAACCCCTCCCTCCAAATTATTATAATTTTGAAATTAAGGGGCCCTCAGGCAAAGATATGGGAATTAGGAATAACAGTTCTTTAGTAGAAAAATTAAAATAGAAATGCAGTATTACAAAGAACAAACCCAAAACACTGACAGAGTCAGAATCCAACCTGACACCCATCAGTCAGTCAGGGTGTTGGCAGCAGTCCCATTAAATGGTGGCTGCATCTTCCTGCAGTGGCAGATGAGGTTCAGCTGGAGCAGTGCTCCTGTGGAAGGTGCAGTTTCCTCTGAAGGTGCAGGGATGATGTGGAAAGGTCTGGCTTTCCTCTGGAATTCAGTGGAAAGAAGGTACCTTGGTGTCCAAAATGTCAGTTTTTCTCTGGGTAGGAAAGGCTTGGCTGCTCCCCCTGGCTGGAGCATCTCCCAGTGGGATGATGGAATTTTATCAGCCATGCAGTGGGACTGAATGGGCCAGCAGCAGATGATCTCTTCCTGGAGGGAGGATGGGCTGTGGAAAGATAAAGATGATTGCCCCAGCTGGTTTAAAGCTGGCCCATTAGCAGATAATGTGTGCCATGGAGATAAGGGTCACTGCCCCACCTGGCTGCAACAGATGGTGATGGAATTCACATTTCTGGTCACATCCTGCATTGCAACCCAAGACAGTTGCATTTGCAAATGCATTTTAGTGCTGCAGCACTTTGGGGGCTCCTGACACAGCGAGTGGGATCCAATCTCCCAGCAGAAAATGTGTGCCTCACAACCATTGTCTTGCTTATCAATTCCTGTGGCTCTAGAGAGCTTCCAGAAAAGTAAACTACATCTTTGTAATGCTGTTAAACATTCTTCATTCTTCTTCCATTACCTTTCTGGGAACTGAAATGTAAATGTTCTAGCACAAACTTAATTGTGATTTAATAAAGAAACTGACTTCTAAGTCCTTCCTCCAGTGCCTTGTGATCCATGATCTTTTTTCCACCATATGTGATTTCACCTGGGGGTCAGCCCCACTAATTATTAGCAAAGGATTTCTCAAGTTAATCATCTTCTTAGAAGACTTTTGGGACCTTAACCGATGTTTACTGCAGGGCCTTTTGAAATGCAAATCACTTTTGCAAACTTCAGAAAGCCCCAAACTCTATTTGGATTCATTTGTAAGTAGTTAAAGATCAAAGTCACTCCAACCTAGAAAGAAGATAGAACATCTTTTTGTTCCAAAATGTTGATTTATTTTCCCCACAAACTTTCACAGCAGTGTTTGGTCTCATAGTTTTTGGTACTTGCAAACAGCAGTCAGAAATCCTTCTGGCTGTTTCTCTAAAGATTAATGAGTTGCAAGATGCATTTCTTTATATGATAACCTTTACTATCACAAGAGGTCACTCAATCTGTGAAGGTGACAGCTTTGGACATAACTTTACAACATTAAAAATGTGTGACCCACAGTAAATTACACAACTTGTTCTTTTTGTGGGCAGTGCTGTCAGTGTTTTTCATCTGTGGCTTGTCAGCAGACCAGGAGAGCTCTTGCAGCCCCATTTGTCATGTAGAGAGAGCTCCATGGTGGAGCCCGTTAAAAAATTCTCATGGACCACTTTGTCAGAAGTGTCTGAACTTATCCATTACACAAACTCAGGAGGAACTGTAGCTGCTTGAAAATACATCAAGCCATTTTTATCCAGATCCCTATTTGAAGCTATTTCACTAGTTCCTAATATGCATTAGAGAAATCACTCCAGCCTGTGAGCTCTGGTGCCACCTGGATGAATTAATTTCAACACGCTACCCCTGTTATAGTTTCAGACATAATGGTTCAGTTGTCAGTTACATTGATTTTCCAGCTTCTTTTTCACTCTCTACTGAAAAGAAATGGCTGTGAAGGTCTTAATATACAGTATGGATTATTGAAAATACTGGAAATATCTGAAGTTGTTATTTGTAACTGTTGAAAAACACAAAGGTACCTCCTGCTGCACCTGTGAGAATGGTCTGGGTTGGAAGGGAACTCAAAGTCCATCCAGTTCCACCCCTGCCATGGGTTGGGACACCTTCCACTGTCCCAGGTTGCTCCAAGCCCCATCCAACCTGGCATTGGACACTGCCAGGGATCCAGGGGCAGCCACAGCTTCTCTGGGTATTTTTACAGGATGACTAAATGATTAAGGTTGGAAAAAAGACCATCGAGCCCAAGCTGTGCCCCATGCCCACCTTGTCACCAGCCCAGAGCACTGAGTGCCACGTCCTGGCCTTCCTGGGACACTTCTAGGGATGGGGACTCCAACACCTCCCTGGGCAGCCCCTTCCAAGGCCTGGCCACCCTTTCTAGGAAGAAATTCCTCCTGGTGTCCAACCTGAGCCTCCCCTGGCACAGCTTGGGGCTGTTCCCTCTCCTCCTGTCCATGTTCCCTGGGAGCAGAACCCAAATCCCCTGGCTGTCCCCTCCTGTCAGGGAATTGTGCAGAGCCAGAAGGTCCCCCCTGAGCCTCCTTTTCTCCAGGCTGAGCCCCTTTCCCAGCTCCATCAGCTGCTCCTGGTGCTCCAGCCCCTTCTCCAGCTCCATTCCCTTCCCTGGATATGCTCCAGCCTCTCAGGGTCTCTCTGGCCATGAGGGCCCAGAACTGGACTCAGCACTTGAGGGGCCTCAGCAGTGCCAGCACAGAGGGACAGTTGTGACAGGTGTGCAGCCTTTCTACATAGCAAAACACCACTGAAGTGAAAAAAAAAGAAAAAAGTGGTTTCTCAAACTTCATAAGCATATGATAGTTTTCTTTCGTCTCTTTTTTTAGAGCTTAATTTAAAAAGTGGAAAATGTCCATAAAAAATAAAAAATAAAAAATTTAAAGCCCAATTTATTCTAACTATAACTTGATTGCTCAATTACTGAGTAGAGGGTGGGGTTTTAGTCCTGTCCAAGTCAGAGATGCCAAACTCAGTAGATTAAGCCAGCAAGTGTTTCAGGAGGCATTACAAAAGTCAGGTCAGAGATCAGAGAAGAAAAGAAGAGGATATAAACCCCAGGTTATTCCTATGCATGGATAGGAGACTGAGGTACCAGCTATAATTAGCTGGGACTAGAAAGCATGGCTAACTTTCCTGCTGGAATAAATGGGCACAGATCTACCAAAGGCAGCACACCTATGACATTTATACTGGCAGAATATCTGACCCACATTCCCCCTGGTCCCTTCATTTTGCCCTGCTAACTGCATTATTTCCATCCATCCTGCTGCCATCCTTACTCCTGCCTCTCCATCCTCCCATCTCCCAGCTTTTGTCATAGTAACCCCATTTACAATCCATATTTACCTTCCTTACTGGGGGAGAGAGCAGATGGATTAGCATGACTCTGAAAAGATAATTTCAGGGACATATCTCCTTCAAAGAGGATATAAAAAAATGGTGCAGTAGAGCTGGAAAGATACTTCTAAAAAAGCCAGAAAAGACAGTTAGTGCTCAGCATGGGGGGAGGGAGGGAGGGAGGGTGGAAAGGTTAATACACTCCACAGAGCCATTGCTTAAATTAAACCTGGCCTTTGAATGCAATCTCACTCCAAGATACACCGGATACTATCTCAAATTACCTCGGCCTTGCTATTTTCTTCTCTCCCTTTCATCCATTCACTGAGTCCTGACTCCTGTCAAAGGCACCTGACAGGAAGATTGAACTCCAAAGCGTTCCCAGAGAAGAGCTTAGGTGAGTTTTCTCCCTCTCCACCCCTCTCTCTTCCCCCTCTCCCACACATTTTCCCACTCACACCTTGGCTAAGCAGGAATGTTCAGCCACAGCTCTTCCTGGGGAAAGCAAAACACTAGCAGGCACCTGGAAAACTTAAGGAGCAGGGAAAGACCAAAGCAGGAAGAAAAGTGAGCAAAGCTTGCTCTGATTGCACAGGTAATACATGTTCAACTGACCCTTGATGTTGAGGCACATGGAAAATCTAGGGACCATAAAGAGTTTTCTTAATTGGGAAACACTGCACAGCATCTGAATAGTTACTCTGGGGAGGAAATCACTCAATGCTCTAATTGCTTGCTGAAATTGGAGAGCTCAGCTTGGGCTCTACCAGTGATATCTCTGAGTGTGTCTTCTTTTCTCCTTCTTCTCGTTTCCCCTTCTCCCAGAGGTCTCAGAACCACAGAATATCCTGAGTTGGAAGGGAACCACCTGGATTATCCACTCCAGCCCTGTCCCTGCACAGACACCCCAGAAATATCACCCTGTGCATCCCTGGGAGCATTGTCCAAACAATCCTGGAGCTCTGGCAGCCTCGGGGCTGTGCCCATTCCCTGTTCCCTCTGGGGGAAAAACCTTTTCCTAACCCACCCACACTCCCCTAGGACAGCTCAAGATGAGGCAGTCAGGAACTTGGAAGAAGTTATAAATAAACTTCATGGGCTCAGTCTTCCCATGGGCATCCAGAAGGCCATGTGAGCCACAAGAGGCTCCTCAAATTGTAGGATTTCCAAACTTCCTAATACCCACATCATAGCTAGCGATTCCAAGATAATTATGAACTGACAAACATCATAAAGTCCAATTGCTGGGTTCTGAACAGAATAATCCATCTCTAATTCAACAAAATTGCCACACTTATGATAATTAAATATTATGTGCATGTATAATTAATAGATGTCTAAACCATCCAGAACAACAAATCCATCTTCATTTCAATTTAACAACAGAGGGCGTTTAAATGGAAGCTGATTGATGCAATGGAGGCTGATGGATGCAATCACAGTATTTACCTTTTTTTTTTCCCCCAGTTCTTCAAAGCAATTCTTTACAAGCTCATGGCACTGAGAAACTCCACTTCCATGGAATTTAATGGCAAAATTCCACATGGGATTACCATGACAATGGATACTGACAGCACATGAGCAGGGCTTTGAAAACTCCATCCTAATGCTTCTTCCAGGATGTGTACAGGCTCTCACAGTGGGAATTTTCATGTCCAGTGGCTGGGTTATATGAAATTTTATACTCAAGTTATTACCAGCTATACAATGGCTACAATCACTGGGCAGAAATTCCTGAGAAACACACCTGATACAGGTTACAGCTCAAATTAATGCAGGAAGCAGGCTGGCTTCCATTCACTCTGATTACATCTCAAATGGGCCTTCAGTGCATAATGATTAATATTTCACTATAATTATTTGTTCCAATTAAATGTAGCATGATTAAGCGACATTTTCCCCTGTGAAGCTAAACTGCATTTTTTCCTAAAAAAAAAAAAAAAAAAAAATTAAAAAAAAAAAAAAAAAAAAAAGGCTATGATAAAATTAATTAAGGGAGGTTTGACTTGCTTATTTTGCCATTGAAACTGCTCTTCTTTTTCCATTGCTAATTGAGAAATTTAATTTCTCCAGGATAGTTCTGTTGTACACAAAAGAGGCTGCAATCTGGTAATTAAAAGGAAAAAGGAACATTGCTCCCCAGAAACATTAAAAATAGAGAGAAGCCATTCAAAATGATAAGACCAATAATAGCTCCTGTTGATTTGGTCACCAGCTTTAGATTTGACAGTAATTTCTGAATACTTGGTTTATGAAAGGTATCAGATACAACAGCAGGAAGAAACAGACTCTTTATACCATTATTTGAAATTTCCATGAAATAAAAGTCGAGTAACATGAAAGGTGCTTAAAATCCCCACATTTTCTTAATATGTTTCTCAAACAGGAACTTCTGAAGAACTGTCAGAGTCCTGTCTTTTTGTGGAAGAACCTCAATTGTGACTCCTGACTACACAAAACAGCAAAGAGGCTCTTTGGCAGAACTTTCAGAGCAGAGAAGTTCCAACTTGCTCTGGAACTTCATTCCCTTGGATATTCATTATCTTCTAGCTGATATTTTTATACCTGCCTATGGGATTTGGATGCCCAATTCCCATTAAAATTAAAATGGGAAATGAGTAACAAAATTATTAATTGAATTAAAATTAATGAGAGCTGGGCATTCATATCCTTTAGGCAAGTTTGAAAATTCCAGCCAGTTGAGTTTTTAGGACAATGCATACATTTCAGGACATACATTATGTGCTCTGGATGTGCATTGACCTAGAGGAAACAGGGAAAGCTTTTTCTGCCAGACAGTGAAAAACATTTCTTTCAGTGTGGAAAAATATCTCCTAACACTGACCAATGCTTAAAAATGACAGAATTAAACCCCATATATATCTACATCCACATCCTAGGCAATGGCTGTTTGTAATTCAGATAATAAGAGCTATCAGAGCATGATTTAGAGCTGCAGTTTGGTTTTTAAAGAGGGATTGTCATAATATATTTAAACACTAGTATATACTATTATTCAGAGCTTCCCACAGATTTTCCTGTCACTTCAAACATTATTATTTTATACTTCTAGAAGAGATCAATCACTTCCACTTAAAATTACTTCAAAATTACTGATTTTCCCCCCATACCCATATGACAGCTCTCCTGTCATAAAAAACAGTCCTGGAAGTTTATGGGTCAGCAAGAAGCTGGCTAATAACACAAATCATAGATTTATATTAGCACTGGAAGTAGGATTTGGATCTCCCAAAAGTATTTATACTTTTGCTGACAACTGAAATCACACAGCAATAGAAACAGCAAAGTGTCTGTGGCAGCTTAATGGACTTGGGCTTACTTTGTTTTGCAGTTTTTTATAGTGAACTCTCATTTACCAGAAGACTTTAAACTGAGTTTTTAACTACTCCACTCTCATTTTTGGTACAGTGAAGAATTTAATGGATGTTCAGGGACCTCACTACCAGTCAGCCAATTCCTAAAACAAATTCCCCTCCTGTCAAAGCAAAGATGTCTTATTTCACTGACACAAACAGAATTCTTCAGAGAGTTGAAGGTATGGCAAACATGAAACCTGTGTTTTATAAAAGAAAATAACTTTCTATTAAATAATCCAAGTATTCATGGAAATATAATAGTTGGCCAAGCAATGCATAGTTAATGTATTAATGCTGATAGTTCTCTCACTAGGTAGAACTTCAGATTTCCTTCATGCCTTTCAAAGAGTCTCTTAATCTTCTCTAACTTGAAGTACGCATTGGCAAAGCAGCTCCAGATGAATCACTGGATCCAAAATCCTGGATGTGCCCACATCTTGTGCTACCCCTGGAAGGGGTGACCGAGGCCAGCTTGGAGGGGGTTTGGAGCAATCTGGTCTGGGGCATGAAGGTCATCCAGTTCCACTCCCTGCCATGGACAGGGTCACCTTCCACTACTCCAGGTTGCTCCAAGCCCTGTCCAGCTGGCTTTGAACATGTTCAGGGCATGGCTTGTAGTACTCTCCTCCCTAATCCATTCAGATGCAAAGTCAAGAACTGCTGGTCGAAAAAAAAACCTTAACAAAATCAAGAGAGTTTGGGAAAAATCCTGTAAAAACACCAAGGTTATTCACTGTCCTGTGATGACCTGTGATATACATCATTATTGGCTGCATCTCTCTGTTCACTGCCCTGAAACTTCTCCAGCTTTCTCTCCTTCTGCTTCATGTTTTATTAGTTTCTTTTTAATTTATCACCACACACATCCAAACAAGAAGCTGTGTCCTATTAAGCACTTTACAGGATTTACATTATACAGCCATTACTGGAAATGTTGAGTGTCATTAATAAAACTGCTGCTAATTTTAAATAAACTCCACTGTTTCGCAGAGGAACACAAGCAGACATAAAACCTGGGAAAAAAAATCAGATTTACAATGTCATAAAGGATAATTACCAAGAATATTATCAAGGCAAAATTTCTACTGTTCTCCCTATAATTAGTGTCCAAGGATCTATTTAGAACTTCTGCCTCCTCTAGGTAACATAACAGTGGTTTTGAGGATACACAGCACAACTCATTGATGTAGATCTGGAGGGGAATTTGTGGGAGGAGTGGCTGAGGGCACTTGGTTTGTGCAGCCTGGAGAGGAGGAGACTGAGGGGAGACTCACTGGGCACTGCAGGACACAGAAAAAGGGCTGCAGCTGTGCCAGAGAGGCTGGAGCTCAGGGAAAGGCTCTTCCCCAGAGGGTGTTTGGCACTGCCCAGGCTCCCCAGGGAATGGGCACAGCCCCGAGGCTGCCAGAGCTCCAGGAGAGTTTGGACAATGCTCCCAGGGATGCACAGGGTGGGATTGGTGGGGTGTCAGTGCAGGGACAGGGGTTGGACTCCATTATCTTGGTGGGCTTCTTCCAATTCAGGATATTCTGTGATTCTATGATTTTTCAGTGCTAGAGAGCTAGAAAACAAATAGTCTCCAAAATAACTTCCACTTCAGTTTTCAGCAGGTCCAAAGGTTATTTGGGTTTTTTTTTTAAGAATGTTGACATGCACCAACTGCAAACCCCAAACAAAGCCTGGCAGTTGTCAGATACAATAATCTAGGAAGAAAGCTGTGAAAATTTCTCCTTTAGAATGTCTGCACTGTGCTCCCAAGTGGCTCCAAGTTGTTGCAGATGTTCTTTGCAGTGCCTTTGGTAATTCTTCACACTGCCTGGGCCAGGCACTGCCGTGGGTTTTATGTGTGATGGGAAAAAGAGGGGAAAATTGCATTCTCAGCCAATTCACATCACCACTTCCCTAAATTCCTAGGAGACAGTGGCAGAGTAGGATCTGCAAGAACAGCCTCTCCTGGGAGAGCAGCAGTTAAATGTCCATAGATGTTGCAGTGTTCCAGTCCAGGCCGATCTGTAGGGATGACACTGGCACTCACTGAGCTGATACAAGCCTGTGACAAACCTCCAGAGACCTTTATTTACTGCACTGTTATTCTTCCCAGAGCCCACATAATTGGAGCAATCCAATTTACAGTCTGTCTGACAACAGTCAGACGTGTTGGGGTGTTAGAGAGGACCTTTGCCATGACCTATCAGTGAACTGTATCTGTATTTGAGGAGAGGTTAAAGCCAAGTCCAATCTGCATTTTCCCTAGGGAATTTTATGGTACTTTCCAAACCACAGGCTTGTCCCATATTTCACCCTTGCTTCAAACACCAGCTGATTTATTCACTACATGTGCTGCTTAACTATTTCTTTCCAGCTGTTTCACATGTGCCTGTTGCTTTTCCACTAGCAAATCCTGAGATAATGTCCATAGGGAATCAGCACAAAATCATTGCAGTGGCCATGGTGGAAACTGTTTCCCTATTGCTTGCACACTGGCTCTTTAGTCCTGTGCACTGAGGGTGCTTTCAATTTAATTTAGGAGTAATGAGCAAAATTTAAGCTTTGGACAAGGTTTATTAGGGTGATCCTCCTTCTGCATCACAAGGTGCAGCAAGGAACCCGTGGCTTTCCTAAGTCCTTCTCAAAAGGGACTCTGAATGTGGCTGGATCCAATCCCAGTCCCAGGCTTGGTTTGCCTCAAGGATTGTACAGGTGTAATTGAGCTTTTGTATGGGATGGAAACCCAAACATAGTTATAGGAATAATAAAATTATTTATTTAAATTGATGGTGATAATAAATATCTTAATCAGAATTATTTACTACAAAGTGTAGTAGATAATAGGACAGCTCTAACTATGAGCACAGTGCACTATTTATTGAAGCAATTTTATTAAAACTAGAAAAGCAGTTATTAAGTAGGGATTGATGTCACTCACCCATCCCAATGACAAAATCTCTTTCCTCAGCCTCAAGGAGTGACCTGGAGGGTGTCCCCCTCCTGGGAGGAATCTCCACAACATTCCTAGAAGGGAAGTGTTACACCCTCCTGTTAAAAAGTGGGGCTGGGTTTTTATGGCCTAAAATGACTGATGTCAGTGTTTCCCATAAATTCATTTGACAGATAAATGCTGAATGCTAAAAATGCTAAGAAAACTATTTAATAACAGAAGGGCTTAGTCTGGATTTTGGCTTTATATCTGTGTATTTTTTTTCCTAAATGTATGCACATAAGACCAACAAAACAGCCTCACATTGACTAATATTTATTAATTAACAGTGCCTGAAACCATTTAAAAGCTGAAAAACAGGCATTTGAAAGAGCTTCGCTCTGTCTCAATAAAAACATCTAATAAGTAATAATTTTCCCAACAGGGAGCCTGCTTAAAAAAGCTTGCATGTTCTTCAATCAGCTCTGTGTTCTTCAGAGGTTTCTTTCCATATTTCTCCCAGAGTTTTTACACAAAAAGGAGAAGACAATCAGGTTCTGGTTAGATTAATTTTTGTAGTCAGGTGTAATCATGCCTGAACTGATCTTACACACCTTGACCATACCTTTGAAGATCACAGCATTCAGTAGTTCTTCGTCTTTGTGGAGCTGACACAAAATTTAACATCTTCCAGCTGCCTCTCCACAGAATATCCCTCACTTTTCCCATCATGTCTCTGTGTTTTGGTCAAAATAGAAACAGATTTATGTAAAATTTACAGAGAATATGGAAAAATAGAAGAGAATCATTCAGTTGGCAGGAACTGGCAGTGATCATTTTGTCCAACTTTCTCACCAGTTCAGGGCTGATTGAAAGATTTTTGAACCAGAAGAGGAGGTTTTACACCAGATAAAGACCTTTGAATATCAGCATAAGTCTCTCTCCAATCTCTTATTTCACATATTATGAGGTCATAGAAATAGTTCTTTTCTTTCAGCATTTTTCTTTTTATGGCTACAAGTTTACCTAGCAGTCAATCCCTTCCCTTTTACCTCCTTACACTGTCACCTAAGTTTAGGGTGAGCATAAGTCAAAATAGCTCCATGCATTTATTTTTATTACCAAAAAGCCTTGAAGGCTCAGGAAAGACAGCACTTTCTGTGGAAATGCTGGAGGTTTTCATACTGGCATAGTCACTGTCTCTAAAAACTTACCAATTTGACATAATGAAAAGTGTAATGAAATACTCTATATAAAAGCATGGCACTAAAACTGTGATTTTTATTAAACAAAACAGTACTTCAGAAAGCAGTCAAATTTGAAGTTATAACTAATTAGATTATTAGAGTCAAATTGCTTGTTCTAGGAAGCATGAGTAATGAAAGCATTCTTGTTATATTTTAATTTTTATACAAGGCAAATATTTGTTTCAGAAATTTCCCAGATACGATAAAAAGGCATAAAGCCAGAAAAAAACTTTACGAGCAAAACTCAATTGTTGAGCTGAATCTATTTCTTCTCCAGTTTTTGGGAGTTTTTTGTTTTTCCTGTTTTATCAACAATTCTGACCTCGTTATTGCATGATTTTTAACTTTAGCCAATGAACCAGAACAGTCAATCAGCTTTACTGTCCTTCCAAAATCTTTGGAGTCTCAGAAAATTCCAGCCACAGATAGCAACAACTCGCTCAAGGTCACAGAAGGAACTAGGAAATTATTTGAGTCACAGTCCAATGGCTTGGACCTCCTACCTCAATAGACCTCATTAATAAAAACTGGCTGAATTATATTATTAGGAATTAATTTTTTTTCCAGGCTGGAGCTGCATTTGATAGGAATAGGATACAACTGGCTCTCTATGACATTCCTAACCCTTAACTAAAATATGTGTGTGTAAGTCTGTGACAAATGAAAGGACTCACATGAGCACTGCTCTGAGAGAAAAATTAAATATGTAGGTCAAGAGGCAAGCAAAGACAAACCAGGTTCATGCATTTGGGGCACACAGTAGAAGTTTTATTTGTTTAATTTGTATTGTTTTATTTGCTGTGCCACAATAGGGCTTTTATACAGGCTCTCCCTCATACCTAAAAATTAATGAGTTTATGACGACTATGGTGTGACAGATGAACATGATTCAGCATCCTTTGACATAGCATCATAATGGTCTCTTTGGTTCCATTTTACAGTTTGGAGCTTCTGTTTCAGTTTCCCTGCTCTTTTCTCTGCCAACCTTTTCTACTCAGCCATGTGCATTTTGTGCCAATTAATAAGCAAATTAATGCCATGACAAAAGTTCCTCTGCTTCAGTTTAGAAATTTCCCATCTAGATTTCCTTTGCCTTCCTCTCTGAGCTAACGACAACCCTTACCAGATTTATTACCTTTGTCAATCAGTAGATTATGAGCATTCATCTGAGACAAGAGTTACTCACCAAAGCAGACAGGAGTTTGCATGTAAACAACCTGCTTAATTTCTCCTGGTAAGAGCCTGCCTGGAAATGCCTATTCATTAAACTGGAGGTTACAGAACCGAGGCCTGTTTTCATCCAAAATGTCAAAATTCTCCCCATTTCTCATCCTTCTCCCCACCATTAGTGCAAAATCCCAGAGCACACAATGTGCTGGCCACTGATTTTGTCTATAAAAACTGCACACTGAGTCTTGTTCTAAACTTCCTCCAAACTTAAAGTAACTTCTTAAAGATTTTAATAAAATCAGCTTAAAACACCCCAAAAACTAAACCAGGTAAACCTAAACATCACCCAGCTATGGCTGAAGTAACAGGGCTACTAAAAGTGCCCAAAATTAAGTAAAATCAGATTCCTCCAAGGTTGCCACTATATAACAATTGAGTTAAGCTAGCATTCCCAAAGATTCCTACTCCAATGTGGTTATGATGTGCTTTCTCCATCATAACCAGAACTCCATCCAAACCTGTAGGCTACAGTTAATCACTGCTAATCTCAAAGTTAAGTATCTGTCTCCCACTGGGGGGAACTGTGAGGAATTCTTTTAAAAGTAGAAGGTCTAGGATGAAATTGAATCAACTGAGACAACCTTGTATGTGAGAACCATTTATTGGTAACGAAAAAATAACATAAAATAGCAGTTGCTCTATAAAGAGCACTAGAAAAGACAGAAAGGGAGGAAGGAAAATGGAAAAGGGTGCAGGCTGGATCAGAGGCAGGCTCCAGTAGGAACATAGGGACAAAGTAGGCAGTGTTGGTCAAAGACATGGAGGCAGGACAGACATAAGGGTGAGAAAGAGCCAGTGAGGGCAGAAGAGCCAAAAGGCAGGCTGGAGCCAGGACAAAAAGGGCAAAAACAGGCCAGGGCAAGGGCAAGAAGGAGATGTCAGCAGGCTGGAGCCAAAGCAAAAACACAAGACCCAAAAAGCCCCCTATTCAAAAAGCCCAAAGGACAAGACACTAAAAACACCCAGTCACCAAGCCCCCAGAGCTTCTGACACAATTTCTTTTATGCCCCTGTCTCATCTCAAAGTCTGCCTGTTGACAGGACACCACTAGCCCAACCCAGCCTTCCACTGTGGTCCATTGGTGGAGACCTTTCCCATCTGACAGGAGAAACCTCTCTGGAGGGTGCAGTGTCCTTGGTGGTCTCTGCTGACTGCCATCTGAGGAGTGAAATGGTTGCTGGCAGAGCCTCCTCAGAGACAGGGATTTCTCCCATTGTCTTGGGTTGCAATACAGGATGTGACCAGAAATGTGAATTCTGTCCCCATCTGTTGCAGCCAGGTGGGGCAGTGACCCTTATCTCCATGGCACACATTATCTGCTAATGGGCCAGCTTTAAACCAGCTGGGACAATCATCTTTATCTTTGCCACAGCCCATCCTCCCTCCAGGAAGAGATCATCTGCTGCTGGCCCATTCAGTCCCACTGCATGACTGATAAAATTCCATCATCCCACTGGGAGATGCTCCAGCCAGGGGGAGCAGCCAAGCCTTTCCTACCCAGAGAAAAAATGACATTTTGGACACCAAGGTACCTTCTTTCCACTGGATTCCAGAGGAAAGCCAGACCTTTCCACATCATCCCTGCACCTTCAGAGGAAAACTGCACCTTCTACAGGAGCACTGCTCCAGCTGAACCACATCTGCCACTGCAGGAGGATGCAGCCACCATTTAATGGGACTGCTACCAACACCCTGACTGACTGACAGGGTGTCAGGTTGGATTCTGACTGTGTCAGTGTTTTGGGATTGTTCTTTGTAGTACTGTACTTCTATTTTAATTTTCCTAGTAATGAACTGCTATTCCTAATTCCCCTATCTTTGCCTGAGAGCCCCTTAATTTCAAAATTTTAATAATAATTTGGAGGGAGGGGGTTTACATTCTCCATTTCAAAGAGAAGCTTCTGCCTTTATTGGCAGACACCTGTCCTACAAACCAGGACACCCATCTTCTCCTAGTGTGGCACGTGCAACCCCTCCTCCACATGCCTCTGACAATCAGCCTTGAGACAAAGCAAAACTAAATTGGCTCCTCACAGTATCCCAAACTTTCCAAAGTGATAGAAGAAAGTTATCCTTTTGATAACTCCCTAGGCCCTGTAATTAACTTTCCTCAGTACTGCCCACGAAGTGTAAATCTGTAACCACTGATACTTTTAGTGCCCTGGATAATTCCCAGACATTAAGCCTCCCTTATAGATGATAATATAAAGAAATATAAGACTTGTGATTTTTTTCCAGCTGATTTAACACCTGATTCATTCCCAAAATACTCAGAACTTTGAGAAAGTTATTATTTGATCCCACCCATTTCAAATACTTGGGAATTTGAATACCTCTGCTATAATTCTGGCTCTTTGCTCACTGCTGCACACTGTACTATTGGATAAACAATATCAGAAACAGAAAACCTCCTCCAGTTTTCTTTAAATGTATCCCAATGCCTTCCTCTGAAGGTTTTATTCACCTGCATAAACAAGAAGGGAAATATTTGAAGTTTATCCACTCCAGAGCACTGATTCTGCCCCCAGAACAAGACTTTCATGTCTTTGTTTCTGTCCTAAAGTAACTTGTGCTCTAGAGTGACCAACAATTTCTCATTTCTATCTCTGCAAGATGAGTTTGTTTGGTAAGAAGGGAGATTTTGAGACAGGCTTGAGTATATCAACGAGATAAACTCCTGCCTGTGTTGTCTCAGGTGATAGCCCATCATTTTTAGCACATTGTCACTCACACCTCAGCTATAATAAAATATTGGAAACAATAATAATAATAAAATACTAAAAGGTTGGAAATGGCCTCCAGGATCATCAAATCCAACCTTTGAAGTTACCTGAAGTCACTCCTGCCACAGTGCCTGGCTATATTAGGACTCTTCAGGCATGGGAGAAAGCAGAAATGTCTGGGATTCAGCATGGCTTTCAAAATTATTTCCTTTTTAATTAAAAAGGGCTCTTCTGTAATGTCTTCTAAAAGGAAAGGGTTTAATTAAAAAGAAAAACAAAACAGCACTTTATTCCTTTTGCTTCAACTCTACCTAACAATTTATTTCCAACACTTACTTCATCATGAACTTCCTGTTTGGAATGACTTAGCCATTAGGAACAGGTAAAATTACATGTCCCTCTTTTCATATAAATACACACCCAAAATGCAGGTAACGTGGAAATAACTGTCTTAATCATTGCCATATAAATTTCTTCCCTCCCCTCAAATAATTCACAATTGAAAGACCTTCCTTACCTTGTGCTACAACAGAGCAGGGCTTTGTTTCCTCTTTGAAATCACTGATTTGGTTAAGACTGTTAATCTTAAAACCTGCTAAATTGTGATAACAATTAGGTTTATTTCCTTTCCTCTGCAAGTGCTATACAAAACCCCATCAATCAAGGTGTATCTAATTATGAAACTAAGTTAAGAGGTGTTTGAACAAAATGGCTCAGGTTCTCAGGGGACTCGGGAATTGAATTGGTACTCAAGACATATCAAATTAGTTAATGATTTGGGGACCTTTATTCTGCAAGAGCATGGAAATTAAAAAAGAATAATGAAATTCATTAAAGCTTGGGAACATGCAGAAAGGAGGACATTTGGGCCTCACTGCATGTGAAATTTAGGACCTGCTTTATCTTGGTAGAATGACAAGTGGTGGTGAGGGGAGCACTCCTGGTTTCACAATTCACCTTACAGGTGACCACAGCATTGCTCATCTAATTAATTACCAAACACAACTCAGCCCTGAGCTGTTTCACACACTCACAATCAACCATGGCTTGGAGCTGGGGGGCTTTCCCCCCTTTTTAAGGAGGAAGAAATGCAAATCCAGGAAGATCCCCTGCCTTTGGAAACAGGGAGAGCCTGTCAGGGTACATGAGCAGTGCTGGTGCCTGCCCTGACAGCAGCTGCAGGACACCACACCTGAGGAGAAGCTGATTTCAGACAGATGGTTCCAAACAGGGCTTGTGCTAATCTTGCATCCCTTGCTGCTATATTAAGTTTCTGGTTTATAAATTGAGCTCACTCCATGTGTTCATTTTCTGGTTCCGAGTCTTCACAGCCCCTCCAAAATCAACACAGAAAACAGAGACATTCCTGGCATTAAGCAGCAAAGAGCTTGACCACAACACCTTTGAACAGGGGGAGAAATCTCTGCATTATTGTAAGTGACAGGGCGTTTGGTGAAACATTTTACCTCACACTCTGCACTGAGTCCATTTAAAACACCGAAATATCTCCCAATTCTAAATCAATTCCTTCCGTTTGGGAATATTTTACCTGATCAGCACCTATTTTAGCAATAGAGAATTATGGAATCCCAGAACAGTTTGGGTTAGAAGGGACCTTAAAGCCCATCCAGTCCCACCCCTGCCATGGGCAGGGACACCTTCCACTATCCCAGGTTGCTCCAAGCCCCATCCAACCTGGCCTTGGACACTTCAGGGATCCAGGGGCAGCCACAGCTTCTCTGGGCACCCTGTGCCAGGGCCTGCTCACCCTCACAGGGAGGAATTCCTTCCCAATAGCCCATCTGACCCTGCTTTCCTTCAGCTTAAAGCCATTCCAACTTGTCCTGTCACTCTTGTGCTATTCCTGAATTACAGTATTATAAAAATGGATTAAAAAAAAAAAAATTCTATTGCCTGTGTTTTGTTTTGTTGCTTTATTTGGTTTTTTGCTTTTTTATTTTTTAAAGGAAAAAATGCAACATATGAAGTTTAGTCAGAGCTCAGAAGTTGCTTTTAGATGAGGAAAAAGCAATCAGGTAAAAAAACTCCTTGGATAGTCGTACCTGCTGTAATAGAGTGCTGCAGTAACACTGTTGGTATCGGTTGATACAGTTCCTCTGAGTGAAGTAGAACAATTTCAAACTACAGGAGTTTTAGAACTTGGTCTTTTTAAGGGCCTGTTGTGACTAAGTATTTTGGGCTTAAAATTGTTCTTTTATTTGTTTTCCTTCAGCAGAATCCCGAAATGTTGAAAAACATCCCCATTTCAGAGACAGATTCCTCCAGCCTTACAAACCAAAATCAGATTTCAAACAGTAACAACCACATTCCTCTTTCTCAGGTCATTCAGAAGAGTTTTCATAATAATCATCTTGTAAATGGCATATTTACAATCTACTGAGCTAAAGCTGAAGGTTCAGGAGAGTTTTCAGATCTTGGGGTTACCCTGAAAAGCCCAGACAGATTTGGCAAAATTTAATGACATGGTATAACACAAATTTCACTTTTGGGGATCCTTCACTTAGGTCAGACACATTTGCAATATATGGCTGCCTACGGTTATCAAAAACATCACAAGATTTATTTCCCACTAATTTTTCTTTGTAAAATTAAAGGCAATTATTTAAGTGTCTTTTAGGAAGACATTAAACCCAGATATTTCATAAACAGGGATTTAGAGCTTGGGCAAGGAGCTGCTCACACAACTAAACAGTCATTGCTTGAAAAATAAAGATTAGAGAACCAGCAAAAAATAACCAGCTAATTAAATCTGCTAAAAACCAGGAGAACACAGGATAAAATTCATGCAGCCAGCAGAATTGCACACAGGGTTTTTAAGATTGATGAGGTGTTTGTTGAAAGTGGTTTGAATGGTTTTAGCCAAGGCAAGGAGTTTGGGGGTTGTGGCAGCTTCAGTTTTAAACATCTGCTATTTTCTTAATTAAATATGTTTAAGAAAATTATTACAAAAGTCCATTTCTGGTAGCTTTGGAACTCATCCAAAAAGAGCCTGCTGAGTAAACATGCTGTTAATCTGAAATAGCTGAAAAGTGCTTTTCAGTCCCCAAGCACGCTGTCATCCACCACCTTGCCTTACTGAGGAAAACTAACTTAGGTGGCTTGAAAATCCCCTTTCAACCTTAAACCTGGTCCAAGGGTGGCAAAGATGAACCTAATACAATCAAGGGATCAGTAACAAAATTAATTGAGATCATTCCCCTAGGAGCCAGATTTCACTGTGTTATTTGCTCTTAATTTACCCAAATACTTTAACACCCTGGGTGTGCAACGATGGCTTGACCTGATGTGTCCCCTCACACTGAGCTTTCCCAGTTGTTTCCTTACAAAGTCATTAAGGCTGGAGAGACCCCCAAGATCATCAAACCCAACCTTTAATTGAATATCCCTGGGCTCATTTTTTGAATCTCATCCACTTCCACGGATGGAGACTCCACCACCTCCCTGGGCAAACCCTTCCAATGCCTGACAGCCTTTCCATGAAGAAGTTTTTTTTTCCCCAATATTCAACCTGAACCTTCTCTGGTTGCAATTTGTGGCCATATTTCCTTATCCTGTCCCTTGTTCCCTGGGAACAAGGTTAGGATGGATATTGGCATTTCTAAGCGGTGTTAAGAGGTTAAATTGTAAAAATTCTGCCATTTTCCCTTCTCCATATCTATTTTTGCTCAATACTTGAAGAAGGTGTTCTTTTTTTTCCTACAAAAACCCCAAAACTTAGCAGTGTGTTCAAAAATCCTGTAAGGAACAGAGGCTTGAGAAAGAACAGAATCCTGTTACAGAACCACCACAGGCACTGGGAGTAACTCAATTTTCTTTGAGTAAAGAGCTTGAGGACAGAGACATATTTTTCCTTGGCATAAATCAGACCCCTCAAACAAAAATCTCTGTAAGAAAAAACTCTGTCTTTTCCCTGGTTTTTGATATTTTTTATTTCTTTTTGTGGAGACAAATCATGCACAGGAAAATAGTTGAATTCCATTATAGTAACTAAGAGGATAAAGATACCTCACATTTGTTTTTATCTTTAATGTTCCCTTTAGCCTAAAGGGATATAATATTTGTATAATATTTGTAGTTCTGAGATAACTCATTCTGGGGCTTAGAAGAATTTTGAAGAGAATCTTAGTGTACAGGAGTAGAAGCTAACATTGTGCAGTTTTATTAAAAATCCTCTCCTTTTGTGGTTGGTAAGCTTCTGTATGAAATGCATTCTGATAAAATGTTCTAATAAGGCTGCACTGAATATCTTTCTTTGTCTCAATTTATTAATATTTATTTGGAGGTCAAGCAAACCATTGAGTTTGCTATACCTGTGGAGATTTATTAAATATTCAAGATCAGGTTGAAGGGGGCATGGAGCATCCTGAGATAGTGGAAGGTGTCCCTGCCCATGGCAGGGGTGGCACTGGATGGCCTTTAAGGTCCCTTCCCACCCAAACCATTCTGGGATTCTGTAATCCACTAACATTTAAAGCAGTTTCATAAAACATATAATTTTATAAGCATAATTCCCTTTCATTCAGTCACTGACAGCTATTGAGACACAAAGTGAATTTGTAGGGTGAAAATCTTTTTAGCTGAAATATATACAAAATTACATAAATTAAAATATGTATAATAGGTAAAAGCACATGAATTAAAACAAATTGCATAAAATACTGCATTTCATAAAATAAATACATGTTTTCATAGGACTCCATGCCCAGGCACTGATGCTGCTGAGACTCAGCACTGTGAGTCAGGAAGGGAGTGCTGCCAAAGGACAGCCCTGCTGTGGAATTTAGGAGTGCAGCTTCTCCTGGGGTGCAGCTCCTGGCAAAGCCTGGAAATACCCTTCTAGCCAATATTTCACACTGTCAAAGAGAAAAATAAATAATGAATTTTTAAGCACTATTGCCAAGGCTGGCAACATGATGTTGAGAGCAAGAAGGGCTTAATTTTGTTAATTAATTCTATTTTACACTACTGTGCTAGGCACTGCTTTGTAGGGTAAAGGCTTCCCTAAGTTTCATGACTACTGGAAAAGGATTCTATTCTAATGGTGTTTGTTTATGAGGAAAAGATAGGAATATAATATAGTCCTCTTTTATTATCATAAAATAAAGATAGAATTCAGCATCGTTAATAGTACCATCATCATTAGTAGTAGCAGTACCTAGGCATGTTGCTGTTTGGAATTTGGAACTGAAAAGTACAGAGACATTGTTTCTGTATTGATTCTCCATGAAAACACTTCCATGAAGATACTGGAGTTGAAAAAGAATCTGCTTTTTGAGCTAAATAAAAAGACAGGTTGACGAGTCAGCCTAAAATTGGCAGAACCTTTGAAAAGGGTTTGTGGAGGAAAACCCTTCTTCAGTTTGTTCTGAAAAGCACATTTTGTTTCATGGCCAATCTGAAAGGGGCAGAATGAGATTGGAAACTGCAATTCCAGAAAAAGAAATCAATTTTCATATGCAAATATAAACAATAAAAGATCCCATTTTGTTTCATTTCCTTGGATCCTCATCACTCAGAGGTTTTTCCTTCCTTTCTCTCTGTGCACACTCTAAAAGCAGGAAGATTTGTACTGGGGCATCTGACAGATGTGAAAGAATTCGGGTGCCCTGTGCTGTTTATAAACAATATTGTATCAAAATTTGTTTTGCCAAGGGCAAACATTACCTCTGGAAAGAATTCAGCTTTCATGTGAGGAGAAAAGCAGTATTTCAGGAACTATCTGCAGAATTTCCATCATCCCATGGATCCCAGGGGCACATCCCATGGATCTCCAAGGTTACCTGCTCTCCAAGGCACATTGCTGAATATGTGCAAGGTTTCCATGTTCCTGACAGGAACAATTACAAACGCCATGCAAGAATAATTCCATACAAGGAATTGAAACAGGCACCAGGAACTCTCTGAGGTGGCACTTACAAATGCTGATGCTAATGCTGCAAAACCAAAAGAGTGGCTAGGAATAAACAGGTATTTATGTTCACCTTAAAGCTTAACTGGAGGATTTTATAAAAGTGCATGAAATAGGTGTTATTTGACACAGAAGCACGGAATTGTTTAAATTGGAAAGGCAGGATTATGCAAGGTTATGGAGTCCAGCATTAACCCAGCACTTCCAAGTGCACTAAACTACATTGCTTAGCACCAGAACCACAACATTCTTGAACCACTGGGAATGGTGACTGTTGCCTTGGGCAGCCCATTCCAATGTCTGACAGACCTTTCTGTGAATAAATTTTTCAAATATTCAACTTGAACCTCCCCTGACACAGCCTGGGGCCATTCCCTCTCATCCTGTCTCTTGTTCCCTGGGAGCAAAGCACAATTCCCCCAGCTGTCCCCTCCTGTCAGGGAGTTGTGCAGAGCCAAAGGTTCCCCCTGAGCCTCCTTTTCTCCAGGCTGAGCCCCTTCCCCAGCTCCATCAGCTGCTCCTGGGGCTCCAGCCCCTTCTCCAGCTTCCCTGGACACTCTCCAGCCCCTTCTTTCTTGTCATGAGGAATCCAGAGCTGCCCCAAAGATTCCAAGTGTGGCCTCAGCAGTGCCCAGCACAGGGGGAAATGAATAATTTTAGTAACAATATTCACCTTTGGATGCAAACTCTTCATCCTGAGTCTTTTCCAGCAGCACCAGCAGGAACTGCCCAGCATCCCCTTCGGACTGGCACACATCACACCAGCACTTCTTGCTGGAAAGCAAAAGCACAGGGACAAGAGCAGCTCCCTTCCATCCCCTGGGATCTGCCAAGCTGAGCAGTCAGTGCACGTTCCCTCCATGGGATTGGATTCCTGCTGCTTCTGCTGAGTCAGTGTGTGGTTTGTAATTCCTAGCAGAGCAATGGGATATGCAGAATGCTCAAGTGCTGTGTTAGGCTTCTGGAGGAATATTAAGAAGATACTTTAAAATATACTTTGCAATACAGCACTATGAATAAAACATGCTGGCTTTCACCAACCATTTTGTTTCAGACAGAGGATATCCCTGGCACCATAGATTCATTTTGTAATTTTGCTCTGGACAGCTCCAGCATATTTTGGCACTTTTTCCACTGCTTTTTCCCCTCAGCCTGTGTGTCTGTGGAGTGAGGGATAGCTAAGCAGAGCTCTCCTTTAATAAAGGACAGAATTGGAGCATGGAAGATGGATAGGTCAGTGCTGACATAACTTGCCTGAGCCAGCCTGGGCATGCTCTGGAGGTCACCAGCATTCCAAGATGAGGTGGAAAATGGGCACTGAGGGCTGGTAAAGGTGTTCCAGCACATAGTCTAAGGACAAGGTTAATAGAACAGCCTCTCCCACCACACAGGACAAGGGGGAATGGCTTTAAGCTGAAGGAAAGCAGGGTTAGATGGGCTATTGGGAAGGAATTGTTCCCTGTGAGGGTGGGGAGGCCCTGGCACAGGGTGCCCAGAGAAGCTGTGGCTGCCCCTGGATCCCTGGCAGTGTCCAAGGCCAGGTTGGATGGGGCTTGGAGCAAATCTGGGATAGTGGAAGGTGTCCCTGCCCATGGCAGGGGGTAACACCGGATGGGCTTTAAGGTCTTTTCCCAATCCATTCCATGGATCCATGAATTGAACTCATTTTCAGTCATGCTTTCCTGCATTTTGTTCACCTATTTATATTGCCCCCCACCAACTGCTTGGTCCTACAGAATTTTCCCAGAGCAAATGCAGTCTCCTCAAGAAAGCAATGGCTCTCAGGAGCTCACAAGTTCACAGGAAGGCTCTGTGGGATCAGGGTGGTTTGGGATCCATAGGGAGGAGAGAAACTTAACTGCACTGTAACTGGAAAATGAGAGATCCCATTCCAAGTCTACCTTCATCCTCACTCTGGAGAGGGCCATGAAGCTGCACATAGTGATGATTTCTGATTTTCTGTCAGAGGTGGAAGGTTTTTTTTTCTTTTTTTTTTTGAGAAGGAGCTTATGCATGCAGCCTCCCACACATGAGCTACACAAGCTCCCCAAACACAAAGCAGCATTTCTCACATTTCTCAAACACTGTATTAAAATCCCAGCTCTATTCAAAAGGACATAATAGTAACCCTGCCATCTCAGCATAACAAACCAATGCCAGTTTTATTTTGTTAAGAAATCTATATTCTGCAAGAAACGTAGATTTAGTGGGGGGGAGTGTTGAGTCAGTCACTGGGAACTCAAAGCCAGTTTTGAGCTGTAGCATTTTTTAACAACTTAAAGCCTCTCCTGAAGCTTTACAATTTTTAAAGCTCAAAATATTTTCTTCTTTTTCCATTTTACACCTCAATATGCATTAATTTCCACATTTAAATGCAGCAGCATAAACTTTATCTACATTGACATTGTCACCTGGGAGGAAGCTGTCAGGTCAGCTGATTGTCAATTCACAAACCTTGATTGTTTCTCATGAGCTTGGAAGTCCCTGAGGAGGATTTCTTTATCAGCATTCCCACAAAATGAGCTGAGCCGACTGGGCCACATCCTGTTCTTGCCCATCTTCTGAAGAATTGAGATTACTTAAAATTTCATAGAAAAACAGAATCATTAAAGTTGGAAAGGACCTCCAAGATTCATCAAGTCCAACCCTCAGCCCAGCAACAACACCATGTTCACCACTAAAACTTGTCCCCAGGTGCCACATCCTCTTGTTTTTTGAACACTTCCAGGGATGATGATTCCATCACTTCCCTGGGCATCTCCTTCTAATCCATTTACACAGGAAAGAGCAATCAGGGATAGGAGTAGACAGTGAAACTTAAGATTACTAGACAGTATCTTTTAATTCTAATTTACCATCTAAATAAAGAGTTTTAATTCTTCTCTGTCTCTTCTCTAGCTCTCACAGGATTGCAAATACAATATATTCTCCAGTCTCACAGTAGCACCCATAAAGCACCACTCAGACAACAAGAACACCAAGTAACTCCTCCTCTAACCACGTTTTCCACAGCCAGACACTGTGTGAGCTTCACAGCCTTTTCCAGTCCTGGATGTACCCCTTGGATGGGGCTCCACCTCTCCCCAGTTGGATGGGATCATTTGGGAATTGTTTCTGGCCAATAGCCACAGTCATTGTTTAATGTAATCCCAGTGAATCCATTCACTGCAGGGATCTCTGAAGGATAAGCCAGTTGAGTTAATTCCAACATCAGCTGCAAAACTTTATTCTTCCACCTACAGTGGCAAAAAAAAAAAAAAAAAAAAAAAAAAAAAAAAAAAGGGGGGGGGGGGAAGGATAAAAAAATCTATAAAAATAATAAATATGTTGTTGACCTAACCTTTAGTCCCTCTTCACAGAGCTGCCCAGCTGCTGCCTGTTTACCTGGGAGGGCTCAGGCTGAGATGCTGCTATTTATGAGAACCTGAAAGCTCAGTTAATGAGTAGGCAGTAGCTTCCTGCCAAACTCCCTCTTGTCCTAAGTTTTGGAAACTAATAGTTTAACATCTTCCTTATTTTTCCCAGGGAGCAACTTGGGATGAATAAACCATTCCAGCCCAGGCTGAAGCAACTATCTCATTTCCAGTAGCCAGACTTCTGAACCTTTTTTTTCCCCAGGAGCATTCCCTGTGCTTCTTTCTGCACTTTCTCTGGTTTAATTCTGTTCATTCAAGCAGGATTTGAGAGGGTTTGAAATGTAAGTACAGGAACAAATACCTCCTGCTTGTTTCACAGTTTGGTTACAGAGCTTTGACATCTACATGGAAATTTATTCCAATGGCTTAATTAGTTTTGAAATAGGTAGATTTCAGATAAAGGCAGCCCATTGTCATTATAAGTAGCCAAGAGACATTTTAGCAGCACAGAAAAGTTTCTAAAGCCTGTCTCACTTGTTAATTTTGGATTACTGTATAATTTTAGTGTCTAAGTACAGCAAGTAATCCACTAATTTGTCAGATACTGAGAGAGCACTGCTTTTGAAAACTCACACAGCACAAAAATCTGCTCTGTGAGTCTTCCATGAAAGGAATAAAAAGCCAGCAGCAAAAATCTATTTATTAAATGCTTAGAGGTGTTCCCAAAGATGGTGTTTCAGAAAATTCTGTTGTTTCCACTGGCACCCTGAAGGATTGTTTTGATGACCCTGGTGAGGACATTAATAATTTATGGGTGAAACTGCACAGAGAGAGAGGAAGGATTTGCTGATGTAAATAATTCCTTTACTTTACTTTTTACATTTTGAGTGGGGTTTTTTTGTTGGTTTTTTTTTTTTTTCAAAACGAACCACATCAGCTCATTAATCCACAAAAAGTCTCAAGAGAGAGGATGTGGAGCTGGTGGAGCCAGTGCACATCAGGCACCAGGATGATCAGAGGGATGGAGCAGCTCTGCCAGGAGGAAAGGCTGGGAGAGTTGGCATTGTTCAGCCTGGAGAAGAGAAGGTGACCTTATTGTGACCTTCCAATGCTTGAGGGGAAACTACAGAAAACACAGAGAGAGACTCTTTACAAGGGCCTGGCAGGGGAGAATGGCTTCAAATTGATGGAGGAGGTTTAGATGAGATTTTGGGAAGAACTTCTTCCCTGTGAGTGTGGTGAGGCCCTGGCACAGGGTGCCCAGAGAAGCTGTGGCTGCCCCTGGATCCCTGGAAGTGTCCAAGGCCAGGCTGGATGGGGCTTGGAGCAACCTGGAATAGTGGAAGGTGCTCTTTGAGTTTTATGTTCCCTTCCAAACCAATCTGGGATTCCAGGATTATAAATGCAATACATTCCCTGTTAAACCTGCAGTTTTTCATGGATTAATGGGCTATCCTGTGTTTTTCCTGGACACTCCTATACACTGATAAGCATTTGGAAAATTTATCATAGGACAGTGTATTTCAGGCACAGATTTTTTTCCACAGTCTTTATGTTCAAGAATCCACTGTGTCTTGAGGATAACACGAGTTTGTTGCTGCTGTCAGCATCCAGAAATGCAGGACCCACTCCCTGAAGGGAGTTGATCTCATACATTCATGATGGAATAGTCAGTTATATGTTTTGGATATCTTGTATTGACCCACAGGCACAGTGAGATTTTCTTTAATAAGATAGATCCGCTTTGCTCCAGCAAATCAGAAATAAAAAATCCATGTTTAATTTCTGTTTTGTTTAAAAAAAGAGGCCGAGGGTTCCTAAACCTTTCAGAGCCATCTCAGGCCAGCCCAGTGCTCTGGGACTTTTTTATGTTCCCCCCAGATTTTGTATCTTTAACCCTGAGTTTTACAAGGAGGGGATTAAGTCTTACTTCTCATGAAAATTCAGGTAAATGCCAACTATTTTTTTTTTTCCTCCTTAAATAGGGGGGAAAATTGTAGCACATGTAAGACATTGTCATGTTTTTCTACTTCACCATCTGCAGGATTCTCACAGTCCACAAAAAGCTAATAAAGACTAAAATCAACAAAATGGTCTGCTTTGATAGCTGATATTTTGTAAAGATTAGACCTTCTCTCAGAATGGGTCTAAGCAACATTTTGGCTCCAACACTAATTTTGTGTAAGTTATTTGATCATTATTTCTTCACTAGTGCAAGCCAACACTTAGTGCCTGCCCTGCTTTCGGATATTAAAAACCATCTTGCTTATCATTATCTGTTTTCTTATCTAAAACTACAGATCTCATTTCCTGCCCCTCACCCTTGGCCTGACAGGAGTTGGATGCTGCAATATCAGGGTCTCTCTCCTGGAAGACCCCAGCCAGATGGAACAGAGAAAGCAAGAAATAGATGGAACAAGGCAAATTCCTCTTGAGACTGATCCAAAAAAATTGGAGTCTAATCACATTGCAGTGATAGATCCGAATTAAGATAGATCTGAGAACAGTTAGGAGCAGCTCTTTTCCTTTGACATGCTGCTCTATTGCAAGAGCATTCAGCATTCACTGTAATATCACCCTGCTGAAAGGAACAGAAGTCTCGGGCAAAAAAAAAAAGAATTCATAGTTTGCACTCGAGTCATATCTTGAAAAAAAGCAGTGATTTCATCTTGGGAGATAAAAAGCTTTGATTTGAGAGTTCCAGTGTAGAAAAGACCATGAAAGCAGCACTTAACAGGAGAGTACAAGCCAGACCAACCTGACTGACATGGAACAAGCTGAGCAAGTGAAAAGACATTATTTACAAATGGGTCCTGGTTATTTATGTCATCCTCTTTAATTAATGGACAGAGCTGTGCTGACCCCCCCAGCTGTGATACCCAAGCCAAGTCCCACATTTTCCCTGCAGCTTGCCCCAGGTCTAACACTCTTTCTCATGGGTGCATGGCCTCCCAACCCAGCCAGCTCCTCAGACTCACACTGACCAAGAAAGAGGAATTCCCATTCTCTGTAGGTTTAAAAATCCACATATGGAATCCTTTCTGACCTGGTGTTTCACAGTAAAATAAATGCCACCCATTTCCTGGTGTCTTTGCTGTGTGAGAAGCCAGCCCTTATTTCCCTGAGCCTTTCAGGTTGGGTTGGGAACTCTGTGTGTTGAATCTGTAGAACCCAAACCCACATTCTGCACAGCCATGCTGGGTGATAGACAATTACACCAAGAGTGTTTTTAATTTAACAGCCTGTCTCTTGCAGATAAGCATTATAATCATGGTGAAAAAAAAATAACAACCAAACCCCAAACAAAAACCAACAGCCCTGAAAGGCAGAAAAAGAAGTGCAGTTAAGAGCCACGATTAAGAGTTTAAACTTTGTTTTAAATGTTATACTTTGTCTATGGAATGTTTTTATCAGGATTAGGAGGGATGAGACATGCTGTCTGTTCCCCTGCAAGAAATGCCACATAAGAGAGTGGGAGTTGTGAACAAACCCCAAATTATATCACGTTATCATATTTAGATTACTAATGCTCAGCCCAGTAGGACGTCTGGTACAACATCCTGTAAAATCCTCAGTTCCATGAGGTGAATTCAGGTTGAGAGTTTGCCACATTTATCTCTGACAACAGCAGGAAAAAGGGACAGAAAACCAGTGAAAGTCATTGGAAAAATGATGGAGCTTAAGGCCTGTATTGGAGCAGGCTGAAGTGGGTTGTAAATGAGTCATGGCACAGTGCAATAAGATTTAAGGGGATAAAGTGTATTTTCCATACAATGGACAAGGCCATGAAGCCTTTTCAGTGTCTATAGCCCATTATTAATACAGTTGTGTGATTTTTGAACAGGTACTGTCACTCCAGGATGAAATTTCTGGAACTACCTGGCTTTTCACTTGGGAAATACAGTGATAACTCAGACTAGGAATACAGATGGGAAAACTGAAAGTATTTCCCACCTTTCCTTCTCTCCTTCATTTTCAACCTAAAGATCTGCAATCCACAAAATAACAGAAACATCTGGTGCATGTGAACACCTTCACAGCACCAGGATTTGTGAGAGAGGCAGTCAGAGACATTTGCAATGCCATGCTGCCTGCTCATGTGAATTTTTTTCTAGCATTTTTTCCTCTCTAGGATGGTGTGTGCCTCTGCTCCATGCAAGTGCTGCACATCTGTTGGCAAACCAAAGTAGAAGGACTCTGTGCAAACAGGAATTTAAATACTGGTAGTTTTGGAAATAGAAGAAAAGAGCACAAAAAGTTTGCAAAACAAAGCCCTCACAGGCCTCTTAAGGGGGCTAAGTGGCAGAGGGAGGGGGTTTTATCATTATGTCCCTCTATTATATACCAACATTCCGTTAAAGCAGTGTTGGGACTAATAACTCAAATGTATAAACATAGCTCCCCTTTAGGAAAACCCATTTAATAAAAAAAAAAAAAAAAAAAAAAAAAAAAGCACTTTGAAAAAATTAAGAATCACTGCATGAATTTCCATGTACAATCCATGATTTAAAAAGCTTTAATTGTATCTACAATACTATTGCTCTCTAAAAATCTGTGGTGGGTTGAGCCTGGACAGCTGCTGGGCTCTTACCCAGCCACTGTCTCATTCCCCATCACAAAAAGGCTAAAAAGGGTTGGGGTAAAGACAGGGACATCACTTGCTGATTACCTTCAAGGGCAAAACAGGCTTGACTTTGGGAAAATTAATTTATTTGACTGCCAATACACTACCTTTGGGTAGTGAGAAGGAAAGACAAACTAAAACACCTCTCCTAAAACACCTTATCCCAGGCTCAGTTTCATTCCTAAATCCTCTTTCTCTTCCCCAATCCCAGTTTCAGTTTTAGGCCACTAAGTTTCAGAAAGCAAAACATTTACGAGTTGTGAAAGCCACACTGAAGGAACTCCTCTATGAATTAAAGTTGTTCAAATAATTTTGTAGGCTTAGATTACAGGGATTTTCAAGTTTGTTCTCCCCAATCCCTTCCTTCCCATAGCCATGAGAATCAGCACAAAACTGCAGAATAATCTTGCTCAAATATGAAACACTGGTTGCATGTGGCCTTCAATTAAACCTGACATTTCCCTGAGAAAATCCTGGGTTTCCTATGCGGAGGCAGAGCAAAGCAGGAAAGGAATCCCCAGGGAGAATTAAAACTGCAAGGCTTCCTCAAGCTGTTAGGGATAAACCAACATGAGCTAATTCTAGCTCAGGGGAGGGCTGGATGGGCTGCCTGGTGCTGCTGTTTGTTCTGCCTGGTGCCAGATGGGCAGGGCAGCTGGAACACGCGGGATTTACAGCTCCAGGGAGGATCCGGGCAGATTCACTTGGATTCACAGCTGCTGGAACAACCCCTGGCTCACAGCTCCCCTCTGTGAGCTCACACACAGCCCCAGCCCTGCCCTTCCCTCAGCAGCTCAGCTCAAGTGTGTCCCACTGCAGCCAGCAGATAAGGAGAGGAAAAAAGAGGAGGCGCTCGAAGGATGGGATTGGATGGGAAAATGCCCAAAGAGAAAATGTTTTAGATTTGTATATTTGTCAGCACTTCCCACGTGGAGAAGGATCCATCCTGCCATGTCTGTTCCATTGTCTTGGAGAGACCACAGACTCAGTATGCTTTGCTTGCCTCTAAAGTCATCAGGATAAATTTTTCAGGATGCCATGGAAAACATCTTCTTGCCCCACTGTTGAGCTGAGGCTTTTGTCCTTGGCCTGTCTTTAGCCATCTTACAAGGATTTTTTCTGTTTTGCTGATCTTGTCCTACAGATTTAGATTCTCAGCTCTGCTCTGGCCCTGCCCCAGCACCATGGGGTCATTCCTGAATGCCACTGCCAGGAGACCTCCCTGCTCCTCTCCCTGGGTGCTGCAGGGTGGTGGCCCTGGGTGGGAAGAGCACTGCCAGCCCCTCTGGCATCCCTGGCTCTCTTTACCTCACACAGCAGCCAGCTCTCACTACTTGCTGCCATGGCATTTCCCAAAATTCATGGGCTGTATCCTCACATCATCTTCACTTTGAAAGTGGGGGACAGGTACCAAGAGACTCAGGGCATTTATTCCCTATTGAAATCCCCAATGTTATCCATGCTGGTAAAGTTTCCCATCTCTACAATTTATTTTCTGGTTCTACTTAAGCCATTGCTCAGCAAACTGGTCTAGAAAAAAAAAAAAAAAGTCTTATTCTGGGAAAATGGGAACGTAATATGGGAATATAATAATATAATAAAATGTTGCTGGCAATGTGACACAACCAGACCAGCCGGGGTGGCAAATGATATAGGGATGAGTTTGATTAAGTAAGCCCAGAAAAGAAACTTTAATAATATCAGGACAACAAAACAACATAAACTGAACACGGTATGGGCCAACCTCAAAAAGACCAGACAATGGGGTGAATATAAAAAGATATAACCTTCATAACAGAACTTTGAACCAATGAACATTAATACTATCTTATATGTAAAACTAACCAATCAAGAACAAGAACTCAGAACATTACCTTATATGGAACCAGTATATTAAAATATCTACTCCCATAATCCCATCCTTCTCTCCACTACCCAGTCAGATGCTTCTCTTCCCAGCATCCCACCTCTCATGGTCCCAGATTGATGTCTACTTCATGGTTGGCCAAGGCCAACTCACTGTCAATCCCCTCCAGTCCAACTCCAAATAAAATGTTCCTATGTAGGAACATTAACTGATATGGTAAAATTTCTCTAACAGTATAGTCTGATTGAATTTTTTTTTTCCCATGTAAAACTATTAATCCCAGAATGGTTTGGGTTGGAAGGGACCTTAAAGCCCATCCAGTCCCATCCCTGCCATGGGCAGGGACCCCTTCCACTCTCCCAGGTTGCTCCAAGCCCCATCCAACCTGGCCTTGGACACTTCCAGGGATGGGATTCTTGTCTGCTGGCATCCTCAACTGAGGTGGTTAAAAACTCCTGAGCTTTCCTGGTTCACATTTGCCACCTTCTTCCTAGGAAGTCACACTGGGAGCAAGATGGACCCTAGGCTGGGAGGAATGGGGCAGAGCTTCTGCATTCAAGCTCCTGCCAAAGTAAAACAAAGTATATTGACTTTATGTTTTAGTGAAGGGTTGCTCTGTTTGCAAAAGTTACACAAATCCTGGGCTCTACTAAACCAATTTTTTTCAGCCAGATCTACCTGTTTGTACTCAACTGTACACACCAGCTTCAATCCTTCAGCACACAGCTGTGGTGTTCCTGAGACAAATTACCTGAGCACGTGGCAGCTGCTCACCCCAGTCTAGACCTAAAACAAATGCTTATACTGGGATGAAAACCTTGGCTAATAGTGGAAACCACCCATACCAGCAGATTTGAGGCTCAGCCAGAGATTTAAATGTTTTTAAATAAATAAGAAAAATGAAAACAAAAGTAAGGATATGTAGTTTTTGTTATTTACTGTCTCATAGGCAGCTGAAATTGATATTACCTATCATATATCATCTGGGGGCCAAGTCACTTTGCAATAAGACTCATGTGAAAAGAAGGCTGGCAAAGTATTTGATTTTATTTTTTTCCTGTGATTGAGGAAAATTGTTACACTTCCTTTTCCAAGTGTGTCTTGCTGACAGAAGCTTGTGTGGCCCTGCCTGAGTGAGAACCTAGTGCTGCTCCACACATCCATCAACCCAGAGTGGGTTAGAGGGATGCTAAGGGAGATGGATAAATGGAAAAGCCACTGCTGGAGCTCCTGGCAGGTGTGGTGAGAGGGGGCTGCCAGAGGTGATGGGTGGATCACCCCACAGAAGGACATTTAGAACATGTGTCACTGACCAGGCAACATGGGACAGGTCATGGAATGAGAACTACCATGTAAAGAAAAGTGTATAAAACCAGCTTGTTTCTTTCAATAAAGGATTCAGATTCTCTGCCTGTCTGGGTCTGTGTCTCAGTCCTTACACTGCCCTGTGCTGTTGGCAGAGAGACTGAACATGTGCTGCACCAGCAGTACCAGGGAATCAAGGAATGTCCCAAGCTGGAAGGGACCCACAAGGTTGACCCAGTCCAACCCTGTCCCTGCACAGACACCCCACCAATCCCACCCTGTGCATCCCTGGGAGCATTGTCCAAACTCTCCTGGAGCTCTGGCAGCCTCAGGGCTGTGCCCATTCCCTGGGGAGCCTGGGCAGTTCCAAACACCCTCTGGGGAAGAGCCTTTCCCTGAGCTCCAGCCTGACCCTGCCCTGGCCCAGCTGCAGCCATCCCCTGGGGTGAACAATGCATGGCACACAACACCAAGTTGTTTCTGGAATATGCTGAGCCTGCAAACAACTAGTATGGGAAATGAAAATTGGATACAGTGCCAAAGTATTTTTGTTTGTTTTCAAATGCTTTCAGTGATCATTTATGGGCCAGTATGCATGCCTACCTGAGCTGCAAGCAAAGCCACCCTCAAGTGATTTTCTCCTTCCTTTATTATCTGCTTTTTAACTTGTTTGTGACTCCAACACCAAAATATACACAGAGAAAACAGCCAAACTGTGAAACAAATGAATTTATAAACTCTCCAAGCTTATGGGTGTCCTCTTTTTGTCCTCACAGTGTGTCTTAAATCCACGTTTGCTCCACTCACACAAAGCACTTTCCTCTCTAATTCCCTGCTCTTCCCTTTAGCAGTAGCAGGATACTTGTTCAGTGTCTCCCTGGGGAATTTGCAGGTTTTGCTTTCCTTCCATGCCTTTATCCATTGCTCCTAATGAGTTTGTTTGCTGCAGAGATGATTTTTTTAATAGATAAAAAATGCCTGCAAATTCTACAGCAGCCTGTCACATCCATAACATTGTCAGAGGTGTCATAAGGCTTTTTTTACAAGGGTGTGTTGTTAGAGGACAAAAATAAATGCTTCAAACTGAAAGACAGGAGGTTTAGGTTGGATATTAGGAAGGAATTATTCCCTGTGAGGGTGGGGGACCCTGGCACAGGGTGCCCAGAGAAGCTGTGGCTGCCCCTGGATCCCTGGCAGTGTCCCAGGCCAGGCTGGATGGGGCTTGGAGCAACCTGGGACAGTGGAAGGTTTCCTGAGCTCTTGTGCTGCAGCTGCTCAATAATCCCAGGGGAAGAAGCTGCATCTGGGGCTGGATTAATCCCACAGATCTGGGGACAATCTCCTGTGAAAGAGAATTACATCAGTTATATTAATTGCCAGCTGCAGCAATTAGAAGCCCTCAGAAGTTAGTGATAGTCCAAACCATAAACCTGAATGATGTTCTTTCCCTTGAACATTAGGGCTGCCAGCCTCTCTCAGGGCTCTGTGTTACCTAACAGGGATTAATTGCTGTGCAAAAATGACAGCAGGACAAGGCCCATAAACTTCAGTACATATCCCAAAAAACTAAAAAGAATGAATAAAACCCAGAGCAAGAAATCATTTTTCCCCTCACAAACAGGAAAAAGCACAAAATAAACAGGAATACAGGCAGGACATGTTTTACTCCATCAAGATTTAATTGCACCATTACTTTGGCCCTTTATGGGCCAAGATAATAATCTTTTTAGGTGCTTATGGCAGGTGGAATCAATCATTAATTTATAATATGTGTTTTGTAACCTGCTTCTCATTTCTTAACTATCAGTTACCTGAATTACTCCACAATGTTAAATACATAAATATTATATTGCATCTCCTCAGGGTGCCAGGGATATTCTTAGCTGTTAATCAAGCTGCCTCATTTCTTGATTTTATTTTTCCAGTAATTGTTTGTTTGACATTAAGATGAGGAGTTTAGAGACCAGCAGGTGACACTGGTGGCAACAGCAATTCCTGCTGAACTCATGGAGTCCAAAAAGCCTCTCATTTCTGACATGAGAGAAAACACTTCCTGCTATAATTTTAAACCCTTTAATGGAAAAATAGAGTTTTGGGGAGATGCTGGTTTCTTTTCTTTGAACCTCAGGCATTTCCATTAGTACAGTTCTATTATCAGGGAGACAGACAGTGAATTATAGTCCCATATTCATGTCCTCTATCCCACTCATGATTTAGAAATCTTAATTCTACCCCCTACCCCAAGCCTGGAATGTCATTCCCTGCCTTTGATGATCCTTTCTGCCTTCCTTTGCTCATTTTCCAACTCTCCTCCTTTTTTTTTTTTTTTTTTTTTTGAGGCAGGGAATTGAAACACCAAATAATACTTGAAGTGCAGGGACAGTACAGTGCAGAGACACAAGTGCAGCAATTACATCTTTGGGAAGCTTTTCCCCATCTGTTTCTTTTCTAAAAATTCTTAAAGTTGTTTGATTTTGTCTGTCATTTGTGTAAAAAATTATGTGAGGATTTCATAAGCATACACATCATAACCTCTCATGGAGTAATATTTTGGAGCTCAGCATTGATGCCTGGACTGTTCTTGTGTGCCTCACACAATATTAATAATTTTAATCCTTTTTGTATTTTCTCTACTCCCTTGGAGAAGTGCATACATCTCTCAATACAAGACAGCTCCATAAGAGCCACTTGGATATATTATTTTAAATTTATCCATGAGGTCCCTAATTTTTATTCTTGACTCTAGAGCCAAAAATCTGAGTTTTGATAACTCTCTCTTTCATGGGCTGAGAGAGTTAATGTTTAAATCTTGTCCTCACTGGAGCTCCTGCTTTTCTTTAAGCATAACAAACAACACAGGGGAAAAGTTTCTAAAGTGCAAATTGAAAAAGTTTGCTTCTTTTTTTTTTTCCAGAAAGGAACTTTTATCATTAATATGAAGCCTGTTAATTTATCTCCAACAATGAGTAGTCACATTTACCTAAGATCACTCTTCACCAATCACTATTTAAAGACTTTTGAAAACATTAAGGTAAATAGCACAAGACACTTTTTCTTCCCAAATACTCGATTTTCTCTACTGTAAAACAGTGTATATTCCCCCAGATACTTCTGTTTCTATTAAGACATTAAAAACATCTTTTAAATGGGCACAAAGTAGTGAATTGCTGATTTTTCATTTTGCTTCATTTCAATAGAGCTTTGAAAGTAATGCCTGGATCAGGTTCATGTGAAGAACTGAAAGGCTGTGGAAATAACAAAGGTGTCTGGAGAACCAATTAAACCCTCCATAAGGTTATTATGCTGAAAAGGAGTGTTGTTCTGCACTCTTTTCCTTTTCCTTTTTTTTTTTTTTTTTTTTTTTTTTTTTTTTGCAAATTTACAAAAAAAGCCCTGAGGACTGATATTTAAATGCCATAACACCACCTGCTGAGCAACATCAATGGCAAAGTGAAATGTTGAAAAGAGTGTCTTGGTGGTTTTGGGACTGTTTGATATTTGAAGACGGGATGTATTTACCTTTCTCTAACACGATAAATGTACATGTTGAACATTTCAAACTACAACTGAATTGCTATTTATACAGGATTGTAGCAGCAGCTACAGGCAAAAAAAAACTTTGGTTTTTTTTGAGACACAAGAGACTTTCCCTTCCCTCCCCTCCTCTGGGCTTTTCAGTGCCTCAGGAGGCTCCTCTCCCTTGCTCAGTCACTTATCACAGAATCATTAAGTTTGGGAACAACTTCCAAGATCAGCAGCCCAACCTCTGAGTGAGTCCCACCATGTCATTAAATCATACCCCAAAAATAGCTACCTGCTCATTTTCTTTCTGTGTGGTGACAGCCTCCAGGACAGAGGCTATTTTCCCTGTGTGGATAAATCAGGCCACGCTGGGTCTGGGTTGCAGGCTGAGGCTCCCACCAGGACATGCCAAGGAGCTGATGGAAAGCTCCCAGAGGTACCTGTGCAGCCCTGCAGCTTCACTGCCTGCCTTCTCACAGTTGCTGCAGTGACAAGACACTCTTGCTTCATACTGAATATAATGGTTTTTTTCATATGTGGCCTCACATGCATAAATATTCATAATATTATATAGAAGAGTACCTTTCTTTTCACCCTGTAAGGGGAGAACAACCAACCAAAGAACCAAAACACCCTCCCTTCCTCCCTACACCCCCAGATTATTGCTGCTTCCAATTTTGATGGGAAAGCTCATGAGCCATGGGAAAGTTAGGATGTTATTTAGAACAGCAGCCACACCAAAGGGACTTTTTCCAAAGAAACCTGAAATTATTTAGGTTGGAAGGGACCTTAAAGCCCATCCAGTGCCAGCCCCTGCCATGGGCAGGGACACCTTCCACTGTCCCAGCTTGCTCCAAACCCCATCCAACCTGGCCCTGGACACTGCCAGGATGAAGAGGCAGCTTGATCTGAAGAGGCCACTGCTGATCCCATTGTAAGCAGCAGAGAAAATCACCAATTCATTATGACACAAGGGAATAAGCAATCCCAGGCAATAATTCCAGTGTCTGTCCCTGAAGCCAGTCAGACCCACTGGGTCCTCACACAGAACACGTGTGGCAAATGGGCACATCAATGGTTCTGGCAGCTTGCAAAGTTCTGTCCAAATACCTAAACCAAATTTTTTTTAAACCAGGTCAATTTCTGTGCTAGCCTTTCAAAAGTGCACTTAGCTTATTCCCTGCAAGGTTTTGTTATAAGTGATATATATTGTATAATCAAGAGGAAATAATCAATTTGATTGTTTTAACTGCTACTAAGAGATCTCATTTCTACATGCTCATCATCATGAGTTTTTGGGTAATTAATTATATTTTTTTAAATTTTTTTTTGTCTTTAAGATGTGCTAATTTGTAAGTTTTTCATTCCCTGTAATCACAGTGGATGTTGTAAAGAAAGTGGGGCTGGACATCATCCCTAGTAGCTCCTGCTGGGCACTGACTGCTTCCAGAGCTGTGTTTCCCTTTCCTTCCTGTTTATTTGCCAATCCAGCAGTCCAGTCTCAATCCAGTTTCCTCTAAACCACATCTTTTTTGATGTCTGCTCATAGTTTTTCTGTTCTTTTGGCAACATAATTTTTTTCTGCTTATATTGATTCATTCTCCTAGAGAATACACAAAATACTTTTAATAACATGTACAAGCACTTAGTGAATGCAGGAACTACAGGACTCTGGGGAGGGATCCTCTTTTGTTGGTATCATTTTTAGGTAAGGATGTTTTCTATAATGCAGCTACAGCTACAAAAATGTAATGACCATGGAGACCCAGACTGGAGAGGTCAAAAACATCTGTTTTCTTATTTGCCTCACCCATCTATAAACAATGCAAGGCTTCTCTCCATTCCCCATCCACAGGAATTTTAATTTTCCTCAGTGAAGAATCCCCAAAGACCCCCTAAAATATCTATGTGCAGTTAGGTCAGTTCCAGCAATATGTTAGGACTTACTGTAAATGAGAAAGGGGCCCTTGGAGGATCAGAGATATTGAAGTGTTGCCTTTCAGGCTTATTGTAGCTAAATAAAATTCAATAGTTTTCTCTGACTGACTGCTCTTAATCCAGCAGAATGAAAAAGCATCTTATTAGAAGGTATTAGCCTTCTATTGAGCACATGATGCACTAGTTGGGGGATTCCAGCTGAGTAAAAACTTCTGAACAAACCCTTTACTTAGTTCTCACCTGGTACAGCAGTTCTGGATTGTCAAAACTTGCAGAGCCATCCCAACCTCCATTCCCACTCCAGAAACCAGAAAAGCAGATTTTGTCATGGGTTGCTGGTGACTTAGGGATGGAAGTGCTGTTCTCTTGGCTCTTCTAGCCTCCAAGAGAGGGCAAAAAAAATGAGGAGGCCATTGGGCAGGATCCTGCAGTGCTGCACCCAAAGGTCCAGTGAGTGGCAATGACACTGAAAAACACAGGAAACAGATTCTCCTTCTTATCATGGAGTCATCAAGGTTGGGAAAGACTTCTTGGATGGCACCTGCATAGTCCTGTCCCTAAACTCTCCCATCTCCTTGGGTGGAAGCTGCACAGTCCCACCCCTGCCACCAGCCCATCCTGCATTTCCCTGCAGACACTTCCAGGTTTCACCAGGACAAGAGGGCAATAAAGTTGTTGTCTTCGAAGAACATGATAATTATTTCAGCCTGTTATTTCAAGCCTTGATGTGACCTCTTGGAAAGTGTTTTTTTCCCACAATAAATGGGTGGGCACAAAGCCAAGCAGTGACTGAACCTCGCCAGCAATTGGACATGGAAGGAAGCACTGGGCTGATGTGGTTGTGGCTAAACCTCAAAGAACACACAGCAAAAATCCCAAATTAAGGTAGGAAATTACAGTCTCAGTGTGAAAAGCTCAGTGTCGTTTTGCTGCAATTATTTTGGATATCAGGAATCTAAATCTGCTCTGACAAACAGCCTTGACATTCTGACAACACTCACAAGGGCCAGCCCAAAGCTGCAGTAACCAGAGACACCTGAATGTAACAATTCTTTCTGAACTGAATTCCAGTACAACTTTCAAATCTCCATGAGGAAATGGCACATTGGGTTAAATTTAAAATATTCAGCTTGTCTTGCACGTGGCTGCCCCACAGTTTCAGGCATATGCACCAATAAAACAAAGATGATGCATATATGAAACAGGAAAGACTTGACATAGCAAATTCTGCTAATCTGACTTCTCTTACCTCATGATTATGTCTGTTTGCACATACTCAGAGTAGGCTAACCTAGTAGGTGGGTAACCTCTCTACATCCACAGCTGAGACAGCTCTTGGTTTGAGTCTGGGCTAATTCTGCAAAGTGCTGCTGATACTCTGCTAAATCCCTGGATTTTTTGAAAGACCAGACAGTAGTTTTTCAAAAGCACTAATGAAAGCAGAGAGTTCACATCAAACATCCAAGATACCAACATTTCAGAGATGAATTCAAAGGAAAAATCCTATACCAATTAGGGATTAGGAAGGAATTCTCACCTGAGAATGAGTGTGGGGAGGCCCTGGCACAGGGTGCCCAGAGAAGCTGTGGCTGCCCCATCCCTGGAAGTGTCCAAGGCCAGGCTGGATGGGGCTTGGAGCAACCTGGGATGGTGGAAGGTGTCCCTGCCCATGGCATGGGGTGGGACTGGATGGGCTTTGGGGTCACTCCAGCCCAAACCATTCAGGATTCTGGGATTTCAGTGTGAAGAAAATAGGTCTTGGATACACATAACAAAACCTAAAAAATTATAAATATTTTTGGAAGGCTATCAAGAGACTTTTTGACCATATGTGATGAAAAGAAATCTGTGTCAACCACAGGAAAAAAGAAGGGAAAATAAAAAAGAGAAGGGGATAAATAAGAAAAAGAAAGAGGAAGGGAAAAGGGAAAAGAGAAAAGGGAAAAGGGAAAAGGAAAAAGGAAAAGGAAAAAGGAAAAGGAAAAGGAAAAGGAAAAAGGAAGAGGAAGAGGAAAAGGAAAAGGAAAAGGAAAAGGAAAAGGAAAAGGAAAAGGAAAAGGAAAAGGAAAAGGAAAAGGAAAAGGAAGAGGAAAAGGAAAAGGAAAAGGAAAAGGAAAAGGAAAAGGAAAAGGAAAAGGAAAAAATATATTTTAAAGAAGGAAAGGCAAAAACCTGGGAATTCTCTCAGCTATAATAAAAAAGCAGAAGGAAAGTGGTTGTATGTGAGTAAATGGATGCCACTGTTCTGCCATTTGGAGGAAATTTGTTCCTAGGTCCTGAATCCAGTCACATCAGGCCAGATGTTCTGCTGCTGCACTGGATAACTCTCTGCTCTAGGAAGCAATGGAGGTGCACTCACTCTCAGAATTCCTTCTAGACAGCTCCAGGAGCGTAACACAATTTGCAAACTCCTTACCTGACACTTCATCACATCCTGGCAGAAAGGAACAGTTTTCCCTAATGTGATTTAAAAAGGGTGACCAGTAATGAAAGAACACACACAGGCACATGCACATCTCTCAAAGTGACAAATCTGTATTAACCCCCTGCTTTAACAGCCATTGATCAGCAGATAATTCCTTCCTTGGAAGGGCTCCGTAGGCTGGACAAGGTGTCCTTAGGTTGGCACATTCTGTCATGCTTCAGATTAAACTGCAGAGAGACATAAAGATACCTCTTGTGAAAGTGATGTTTGTGTGGTGCCTTCCTCAGCTCAGTGGATGTCCTTGAAAAATTGATTTATCTGTGCAAAGAAACCTCAGTGGCTCACAGGTGTGTGGGGCTGAGATAAGGCATCAGCACTGGATGGGGCTGAGCTGGACATTATCCTCTGAGCACAAACACAGCCCCAATTCTGCCCTCCTGCACAATTCCCAGCACAAAGGCAGCTTGTAAAGGACAGGTACAATTTTAATATATCAACATATTCCTCAGTGGACTGAATAGACAGAGATCCCTGGCTGGACTTTATCAATATAGTGGGCTCTGGGCAGTTTATAGTAATGAGCCACCAAGGTTTGCATTTGATTTATCATTTGTGTGGCACCAGAATTTTAAGATTGCTGAAAGCTGTATTTCCAGGAACTCAGTGGCTTCCCCAAGCAGTGCAACCCTCCTGTAAAAACCTCCCAGGATGCAGTAGCTCCTATCAAGACCAAAAAGGCTGAATTAACTTAAATCATTTGAGAAGCTGGTTTATATGTTGAAACACAGACAGTACAAACTTAATGCAGTTGTTCTACAACTTGGGCTGCACAATTTCTCTGTGGCTGCATTTTTGGGAACTGATAGGGGCTGAGGTCACACAATGTTGCTCACAGAGGTCTCTCACTGCTCTCACTGTCACTGACTTTCCCAAGACTTGCAGAAATTCACCATTTTGTGGTCTGTGCCCTACTGTTTGTTTGGTTGTACTTTTCCCACTTTGAGTCTGAAGTGGGACCTTCCACCCAGCACTGTGCTGGATTGGCTCTTGGGTTGCAGAGTGTGATCACATTTTGGGTAAAAACCCCTCATACTTGTAATGTAAAGAACATTCCTTCCCAAATGTCCTTCCTGTGGGCACCCCCAGAAGTGTCCAGAGTCTTTCCCCTTTAAAAACCAACCTTCCCTACCAATGCCAGCACCTTAAAAATAAATCAATGCACGACACATTGTTGAAGTGGGAAGTGCTGGTTCTTTCCAGTCAAGCACGAAAGTGGTTGGGTGATTTCAAATTACTTAACAGCACTCTCAGACTCTCATTTCTCCTTTTCAAGATGAGCAAACACAGATTTACAATAACTTGTCATAACATCTCAGTCTAATGAGAAGAGAGCAGGATCAGCTGAATATAAACAGAGTTATGACCCAGCTCTCCTGAGCATGCCTTGCAATAGAATTCTATACCAGTTGTGTCAAAGAAGACAAAAATATTGAACATGCAAATGTGTATCTTACTTCCTGGAATGGCACCTTCCCTCAAATGTTGTAAACTTTGGAATATACTGAAACTGAATTTAACTCTTGGAAAGCCCCTCTTGCAGCAGAAGAAGAAAAGTAGCTGCAAAATTACTCAAAACTGTATTTTAAAATAATGTCAATTGTAATTAAACAAAGGAGTATCCAGGCAAGAGGAAACATCTGCCATGTAGAGAAAATGTTGCACCCTTAAGTACCTTCATTGAAAATTTAGTTTTCCTTCATGGCACGGGAGCAACTGGAGCTATAAAAGCATAATTTAACATGCCAGTAAAAATAAATTGTAATGCATTTATTCCATATCATATTTATTATGAATGGTGCTGCTCAGCAGGGTAGTTAAAAATTAACATACTATAAGTCACAGAGGGGAAGTTTAGGAGACAAGAGGTGAATGTGTCCTTTGCCAGTAGATCTAAATTTTAACAGAAACCAGGCAGGCTGCTGAGATCTGACTTTATTCCACCAGAAAAAAAAAAAAAAAAAAAAAAAAAAGTGGAAGTGTCAAAGAACTCCAGGTCCTAGGGTTGAAGGTTACATAAACTGTGGTTTTCAATGCATATATTGAGGTTTTGGTTGATAGTAATGAACAAATCTATCCTAATAACTAATCCAGCCAAAGCAGCTCCTGGCACAACCTTTGCTGTCTACCCCAAGAAGGAGTGAGGGTGTTTTGCACCATCCCAGAGCCCCCAGGGTCAGTGGTGCCCAAATTTCATCTTGGAAGCCTTGTGGAGATGGAAAGAAATGCAAAATCATGGATGGTGACTTCTTGGGCTGTTAGTGATGGGGGCAGTGGGAGGATGAAGAGGAAGCATAAATGGGAAAAAAATTCATCCTGTTCCCTCATTTCTGTGTCCTGGTGTGCAGCTTCTCTGATTGCCTCAGGAGTCAGCTTCTGTTGGAGGGAATTGGGTAAAACTCAGAAAGGGAGCAGGGGTGGTTGGTTGTTTTGGTTGTGTTGGGGGTTTTTGGTTTTTTGTTTTGTTGGTTTTTTGGGATTTTTTTTGTTTGTTTGTTTTTGGGGTTTTGTTTTGTTTTGGGGTTTTTTTTTTTGTTTGTTTGTTTGTTTGTTTGGGGTTTTTTTTTTAGTTTGGTTTGGGGTTTTTTGCAGCTGTTGTTTCACCATCTGGAAATTGTAAAGCACCTCCTGGAATGCTGAATTCCCCAGATCCAGCACAAGAAAGGACAACTGGGCAGGAACTCCAGGCTGTTCTGGGGAGGCAGTGTTGCTGGCTGAGTGAGGAACCTGGCTCTCTCCCTGCAGCCATCCCTCTGAATGCCAGGGAAACCCCTGAATAATAATGACATTCACACCAACATGATGCCAACATGAAATTCTGTCCCAGAATTACATTCAATATCATAATCAGTAGTGTAGTATTTACAGCCTTGGAGTAAAGGAATAAATAAAATAATTAACAGCCTTATAATGATGATTATGATAGTGATGATATCACAAGAATAACAACAATAATAAAATAATATTTCCAACTCATTTTTACCACCCAATTCTGCTAATTTCACTCCAAATGGAAACTTATGCCAGCTGGATGTTTGTTCACAGCAGAACACCAAAGGAGGTGGGGTAGAATTTTATGAAAAAGATTTTGATTTCCCATGAGAAGAACAAAGTAATCTTAAATCACCTTCTACCACTGTCTCTTCAGGAGGGTGCTGGAGAAAGTATCAATCATTTAAAAGCTGGATTGCTCAGAGCATTTGGTTTCTCATTGTTTCTTCTGACTTCTGGGAAGAAAAAAGCCCTTAAATTACCTTCTGTTTTTCTGTAGTTGCAGGCATATCTTTCTGTGCTTTTTTTCCCCATCTCTGCTTTTATTCATGAGTTGTTACAAAAGTAGGAAAACAAGTAGAAAACAAAGAAAAACAAAACAGGAGATAGCTCAGAGAGCTTGACAGTGAGCTCTGCCCCAAGGCCACCAGTTCAAACCCATCAGAAGTCAGCAGCAGCTCAAGTATCTGAGATTTAATGGTTGTTTGACGACCTCAGTAAAGTGTGGAGCCCATTGGTTTCTCACACTTTCACAGCAAGGAAGTCTATGCAGAGAATTTGGAAAGAGCTCTTGCTGGGTAGGTGATGCTTCGGGTCAGTGATGAGGAATGTGTTAGGGAGAACAGGTTAGAAAAGTTGGTGTTCCTTGGAAAATACACAAAAAACACTGCTCAGAAGCCTGGAGCAGAGCTAGGCTCACCCCAGATAGAAGGAATATGTAGAGAGAGAGAGGTGAATGAATATATGAATATATATGTTAAAAAAGCAAACTAAAACACACAAGTCAGACTCCTAAATTAGTTTTTAATTACACTAAAGTTGCTGTATTCCACTATGGCTTAGACACCACTAAAAATATGGGATTAGTAGGAAAGAATCAAAGTGCCAATGGAAACTGGAATAAAGGTCTTAAATCCCTGTTTTTAACTGCTCTTACAATACAAGTCAAGACAGAACTGGCTAAGAAAGGAAAATATAAGGAATTTAAAAAACTGAAAGAGCCCAGTCCTTTCCTTTACTAAAGCTGCCATCTCCATTCTAGTGCAAGGTGTCCCATGGTTTTAAGAGGTGAGCTTTAAGATCCCCCCAACCCAAACCAGTCTGGGATTGTGTGAGGGAAATATATATTTTTTTTTTTTTTATTTTTTTTTTAAACTGAAACAACCTGTATGATACAGTATAATCTTATTGATAAAGAGCTTTATTCTGCTTTAAAAAATCCCATACAGGAATATCAGTTCCTGCCATGGGCATAGACATTGTTTCTGTGGGATTAAAGCCTGGTTTCCATCCATGTGCTCAGGAATGGAAGCAAGAAGAGCTTTCCTCTGCACAGGCATGTATGAGGATTAAGCAAATCCTCACCTGTGCTTAGTCTGTCCTGGAAGTTTTCTGGTGGAAATTGCTAGAGCTCAGCTGAGCTTCCCAGGCTCCCAAATGAGCTACTCCATCTCCAGCCAAATGAGATGCTTGACAGAGGAATTACCCTGCGAGCTCCTTGTCTGGGTGATCTGGAGTGCAGATTAGTCTGTCATAAAGGTGCTCTCTGGCCTGCAGATGGATGGCAATACTCAGGGCACAATTAAGCTGCTTTATTGCCATGTTACCCATGAGTTGATTACCAGGGCAACATTTGTTGGTGGTGTTGTTACAAAGAGGGGACTTTTATTAGAGCTCTTGATTTAAATAATCTGCCCATTTGTGGTTATGAAGGAAAAACTATGTCCCCTCATTAAATCATAATATGAAATGCCTTTTGCTGTCAGGCTCTGTTATGGTGTAGGGATAAAAGTGGATCTGATTATTAATTAACCACTGATGAACACAAGGAGACTGACAGCTAATGGCTGCTCCTAGGGCAGCACTACTCAAACACACCAGGTACAAATCAATCCTCCATCACCACTTCACTAGAAGTCCTGTGGCAGCAGGGATGTCCCAAAGCCTCCAGGGTGAGGTATAAACACAGGGATCCTTTCTCCTGCCTGTGACAATTTGTGTGTCTCCCTCACACTGTGCCCTTTCTCATGCTTTCCTCACAAAGGGGGGTTTTTAGGATATAGATCCTTTGAATTCCAAAGGGCTCATCTTTTGGATCTTAATGCACTGTGCATGGAAATATGTCCCTGGAAAAGAAAATAATTATTCCTAGTACAGGAAGCCTCCTTTTCCCCAGGCTAAACAACCCCAAATTCCCTGTCCAGTCCTCCTGTAGACCCAAGAACCTCTCTCAGGAACCTTATTACATGGATGGAAAATAGCTCCAGATAAACAAGCTGGCATTTCTTTTTTCAAGAATAATTGGCTTTATCTTTTGCCTACCAGCTATAAGCTCTACTTTTAGCTTACTCTTTTTCTTATTCACTTTTTGATGTAACAGTTCAACGAGGGTTTAAATTTCTTTTCCCATGCAGCCCTTTCATCATGCTTCTAATTACCTCGCCTAATTGCTCTGAACTGGTATGAGCCCGTAATTCTTTAAAATTATTTTCTTTAATTACAATTCTTACCAAAGAAAATGTCACTGAAATATATCTTACTGAAACAAAACAAAACAAAACAAAGCAACAAACCACAAAAAAATCCCTCCAAAACCCCCACTGAAAATACATTTTCCAGCATTTTGGACAGTTTGACACACCTATCATCACTCTGAATTTGTCCAAAGTTATGCAGAACCACATGCAAAAAAGGGCAAAAATGTACAAAATATTAAAAGAAGAAGAAGGACAGAGAAGAGTGCATGTGGAATATTCTCTAAACCTTGGTGTCAATATTTTTCCTCTTTGAAGAGCAAATGCCATCCTCTGTGAGGGAACAATGTCTTCATTGTGCTAATGCAAGTCATTGAATAGGTTTGAGAATCAATGGATGTTAATTGGGTGTGAACAAAGCACTTGACATTTCCAAAACAGGACCTGTGGATGAAAATCAGCAACAGCTTCTTTTACATCAGCAGAAGACATGTTGGTTTTTTGTTTTTTTTAATCTATGAAATGTTTTCATAATTCTGCAACCAAACTTCAGCAGCGAGAGATGCTCACATGGGGGTAAGAGAGTTGTGATCATAATTTAGGATGATATTAGAGAAATTTCTCTGTAAAATACAGGTCATTGACAAAAATAATTTAAAAAGAATGTTTAAAAACTCAACTTCAAATTGAATCACGTCCAATACAGTGCTGAAAAGAGGTGCCTTGTGCAACATTTCCATAGCCTTGTGTTCTGGAAATTTGATAATGCCAAAGTGGTTTATATTTACATTTTAAAATGGAACCAAAGAGATTTTCTATTTTAGTTTATGAACAAACTGAAGTGTTGTCTTTTTCCATAACCCAACACATTGCCTGAGATTACTCCAATACAAATCCCCAGAAGGGAAAATCATTTGTTTAATGATAGTGAAACTCTGAGGACTGAAGCATCTTTATGTACATGTATTGGCTCATTTATTGCCTTGCAAGGCTTAGCCTTAGCTTTTCCATTAGCCTCCAGCACAACAGATGACATAATTTCTATTTTCCTGGATATTTTGGCTGCCACTGATCTGCAGCACAGTCGCTCTATGAAAGGTGAATGTCACCCCTCATCGATATTTGCAATTTAATTAATTTCTCAGCAGTGTAATAATTAGGCAACAAGAGTAGCCTGGAACTTCCATAAATGAGGTGAGAAATGGATAAAAACTGCCTTAACTCAGCAACACAAGGTCATGCCTGAGGATGGTGCCAGTTTCTTCTAAGGAACATCCACTGTCTACCAGAAGAGGCAGCTCAGCCTCCCAGCACTTGCCAGGTTTGACATTGGGTTTTACCCTATCTAATGACCAGATTCCACCCTATGGAATGGAGAATCTGCTGCTAAATGAGGAAAAACTACATCATGCTGAGAGGGAAGAGTCTAGCCTTCAGCATTGGGGAAAGAACAGAAGCCAAAAGGTGAGAAACCTTCCATGAAAGACAAATTCAGCCCAATCCCTGCCCCTCTGATGAGCAGAGACTCTGAAAACATTCACTGTCCACCACCAGGGCAATTCTTTCTAGCACAAGTTTATTTTTTAGGAGAGAAGCTCTGGAAACAACAGGTTGAAAAGGAGTTAAAGTTTTTATTGCTGTGGCCATACATTTCCAGCAATGCCTGCAAACAGGGCCTTGGAACCAGACTCCATCTCCAAAAGAGACTCAGAGCTGCTTGGGGCAGGAACAATGGAGAAAGAGTCCTGGGCTAATGTGGTCATGTCAAGCCCACAAAAGCTGTATTTTGTAGGATTATAGTTCTACAATACATGGGCTATGCTCTAGTCCGAAATTCCCAAATTTATGGGGCTCTCAAAGGGCAATCATTGAATCACAAAACCCCAAAATGGTTTGGGTTGGAAGAATCTTGAAGTCCATCTCACCACAGACCTGCCATGGGCAGGGACACCTTCCACTAGCCCAGGTTGCTCCAAGCCCCATCCAGCCTGGCCTTGGACACTTCCAGGGATCCAGGGGCAGCCACAGCTTCTCTGGGCACCCAGTGCCAGGGCCTCACCACCCTCACAGGGAAGAATTTCCCCCTAATCACAGTTTTCTTACTTACATGGCTGGATTAGCACAAATCCACAGGGATAAAACAGCACAGCTCAAGTCAGTCACCCCTTCAGAGAAAAAATAAAATAATTACAGAAAAATGAAAAAATCATTCCTGTTTATTTGGGATCAGCTTTAAGTTTTCTTCTACGGCTCAATTTGAGTGCCCCAGTGATTTTCCCTCCTGGAGACTCTCAGCCCAAAACAAATGTGGTTGTTTGCTTGTGGTTTTTTTTTGTCTGAGGTTGCAGTGAGCATTTTAGTGCTTCTTGCATGGTAGACTGACCCCAAAGCTAACAGAGAACAATTTTTAGAGTTGCTTTCATTGTTTGAAGCAGGATGTAAATAAACACGAAGTGCTTGGACGATCGTTTCTTGAGTTCTAAGGGAAATGAAAAAGATTGTGCTCGAGTGAGAGGGTCCTCTCATCACACTCAGACTGTGTCCTGCTAAAACAATAAACCCAGGAGGGGCTGCTGTGGAATCCCTGTTGTTCCATGATTACATCAGCCTTGCAGCACAGCCCAGGTTGGAAGGAGCACAGACAGAGCTGGCAGGACCTGGGAAGCAAAGCCAGTCAGACAGAGAGGGACAGCCCCAGCTGGGAGGGGAAACAGCAATCATTAGGAAATCACTGTGGTGTGCAACGATTTCCTAATTGCTCCTTCTGGTTTTGTTAGATTCCCTGGAGTGCTGGAAGTCTCAAGACTGAAAAAAAAAAAAAAAAAAAAAAAAGCTAAATCCAAAGAAGTTGGTAGCAGTGCTGCACTGATGGTGTGTGTTTGGGTTGCTGCACAAAACCATAAGCTCTGGTGTCTGGGGATACCTAAAGATGGCAGGTGTCTGGGAACGAGCAGAAAAGTCATAGAATCATGGAATGGTTTTAGCTGAAGAAGAGCTCAAAGCTCATCTCATTGCACCCCCTGCCATGGGCAGGGACACCTTCCACTTTCCCAGGTTGCTCCAAGCCCCATCCAGCCTGGCCTTGGACACTTCCAGGGATCCAGGGGCAGCCACAGCTTCTCTGGGCACCCTGTGCCAGGGCCTGCCCACCCTCCCAGGGTAGAATTTCCTCCTAATAATCTAAATCTAAATCTGCCCCCTTCATAAGCATTAATCAGAACAAGAAGAATTAGCAGAACTAATGTGACCCAAGGCCTTTTAATGAACTAAAACCTCCTCAGTAATTCACCTTGTTTGGGTAAGTGATGAGCTATGGCTGCTGCAGGTGGCTGTAACAGGACCAGCTGGGAATCCATGGTGTAAATATAGAGAGATGGGAACAATGGAGCTGCTGAAAAACAAAGAACTTTTAGGGTAAAAATAACATACTTAGAAACCACATGGTACAAGGGGCAACTTCCAAAGACCTCAAAACACGGAAATCACAAGGTGGGAGCAGAGGGCACAGGATCCAATCAATAACAAGGGTAAGGAACAAAACTATAGATGTAGCTGGCAGCCAGCAGCCAACCATAAATCAAAACCAAGAACAACACCTTATTTGTAACACACTGGTTAACATATTAGTTCCCATGAGACAATTCTTCTTTCTATTCTCTCACCATGATGTAATGTCCTTCCTCCTAGCTAGGTGTCTCCCAGAGTTTGAAACTGAAGCTCTCAGCATCTGCAGGTGAAGCCAGCTCCCTGCCCACCCCAATTTCTACAATGAACTTTCCTAAAAAAAAAAAACAAAACAAAAAAAAACCAGGAAAGTCATCCCTGTGCCCCAAAACTTCCAATCTCAGCAAAACCTGGGTCACTGTGAGGGCACCATGAGGGCAAAGCCATGCTGAGGAATCAGAGTCCTCTATTCTCTTAGTGTCCTTTGAGAATAGCAACAAATAATGGCTAAAATTAGCCCAAGTAATTTATTTGGATTTTCAAATGCATTTTGTTGAGTTCCCTGGGGAACACTCAACTCAGCAGCCTTTCAAGAAGAGGTAAAATAGCAGAAAGGAATGATTTACTTTAATCACCCGAAAAAACAGAACTCTTGGGAGCTGTAGAATTTCCATACTCAGACAGAAATGTACAGACTTAATTGTTTTTTATGAGGGGAGGAGCAGTAAGGTAGCAAAGTTTGCCAATTATTTGGGTAAGTTCAGATGAAAGGAGACACATTAAAGCAATTCAAAGGGATCCAGCAAGTCTGGGTGAGAGGGGGGGCACTGGCTCCTGGGCAGGTACTGCTGATGGAATGAAGACTTGGAGCAATTCAGACACATCCCTGCAAACACAAGAAGGAATCATTATTCAGAGGAAGGAAGATTGGAGAAATTTATTAATTTTTATTTTCTAGCTCTCTTGCTCATTGAACTGAGGTGTTGTGCTACACACTATACTTAAATGGTCAACACTTTTAAAACCTGATTTCAGCTATTGCCTGCCTTTAAATATATAATAGACTTTCCACTCAGTGACCAACTTGTCACATCTGGGATTTCCTTGGATGCTTCTCTCACTGCTTGGATCCTCTCCAGGTGAGTGACACAGCACAACACAGCACATTCCTGCAGGGATTTATCTGCAAGACCCCTCAGGAGAGCAGGCTAAACTCCCAGCAGCTCCCAGTCAAGGCTGTGTGAGGACAGCACCAAAAATCCCAGTCCTATTCACCACTGGATTGATGCTGCACTTTGTTGAACAAAATACACAGCACCAACTGCTTGGAGCTCAGTTAGGGAAACCAGGAGTGATGAACAGCATCAAAACACACCATCCTCACAGAGCTGTTAAGCCTCAACCTTCTAATATTTCTAAACAATCAAATTCCAGTGCTTAGCAAGGTTCAGAGCTTTGTAATTTCCCAACAAAGTTGCCAGCAAAAGCCAGCAGATGGGAGGAATTTCCTACATTGGGTACTCAGAAAAATGTATTTGCAATTCCTCTGCTGCCATCTACCCTCAGAAATGTCTTTGTGCAGCCAGGCTGGTCCTATCCACAAAGTTTGAAAGTCATTAACCAGAACTCTAAACCCTGCAAACAAAAAGTCTTAAAAACAGGCAGCTGTGTTCATTTGCATTTTCTTAAAGAGGTTTTTGAAAAAAACTAAAATAACACTGAAATAAAAAATAAAAAAGGATGACTTGAAGTATCATTCCTCACAAGGAAACTCCCCAAATAAGAAACAATTGCAGGCATTTACACATAAAATGCTTTCTTTTTAATAGCAGAGACAACATGTTTGATTCTGAGGATGTGCAAAGAAATTTTGGTCTGATGAATGTTGGCAGTAACAAAAAGGTTTGTGAATTTTCTCTGTGATTTCATTGCCTCCTTCAATTTGTCCCTTGTTTGTGTTGGGCTCAGGCTCCATGAGAAGAGTGTTTTAAAAACTCAGTCTCTCTCTTTTTTTTTTTTTTTTTTTTTTTTTTATTTGGTCAAAAGAAACATTCAGCTGGATCTTGTGATTTTTGCCAAGTGCAAAACTCCAGCAACTGTCCTTCCCCCAGGAAGTGTGGAATCATGCTTCAGTCCAGCATGGAGCATCCCCACTTCTGCATGGGCAGAGGGAAGAGCCACAGTCAGCTGGATTCAGGGCTTCTGCCAGGATTTGCTGTGTCCTCCTCACCCATTTTAAGACTCCAGTTAGTCCTGGGTTAATGATTGCCCTCAGTGCTCTGACAGGGCTTTCCCAGCCTTAAGGATCCTGTGATTCTGGGCTGGAACACCTTTCTCTTCTTCCTTGCCAAAAACCAGGTGTGTAGGGATGACAGGAAGGTGAGGTTTTTTTCCCTATTCTTGCTTCCAGATATTTTCCAAGCATCAGTACCCTTTTCCATAGAGGTGTGACCTTTAGGTCCAAGCAGTAGCTGGCTGAGGGGGCTGATAAAGATGTTCTTGAGATGAAACTCATCCCTAAAAATGTTCTGAACCAAGATCAATAAAATAAATCAAATCAAATCAATAAAAAATAAAATCAATAAAAATTCCTAACCCCCCAAAAAAGGTCAATCTTAGCAGGTAACTCTGTTTAGGAACAGAAAACATTCAGGGCCCAAGGTGACACAGCTGTTTTTAGCTTCCTGAAAAGAACAGGTTAAATGCTTCCTTTGGGGGAGTTTTTCTGCTTTCTTGTATTCAGTCATGCTGAAATTGAAGAGGAATTAACAATATTTTTAATGTCACATTCCTAAAGCACCCACACCCCTGCAGAAGTTGTCAAGGGAAGTCAAGACTAAAGCCAAAGACCAGTTTCTATTGTGTATTTTTAACATTTCTCCTTGGTATAATTCAATAGTAGTTTTATTTAAATACAGTGGTCTGTGCTGCTGCAATTCCTTAAACATACCTCTCTTACCTGCCACAGGCAAAGTAGACCTAGCTGCTGCTGCTGGTGACTGAGAAGTGAATTTCTTTTCTATACCAGTAACAAAAAAATTTTTGCTGTTTGTGCAAAAGTTTGATCCCTGGTGCCTCTTGCTTCTCACTGTTTTCTCAGTCTGACTTCAAGAAAATACTTTATAATTTTAGAAGACAGGTCCTACTAATCAATGTCCAGTGGAAAATGCACAGGTCCACACATTATATAATTGTTTCATATATTTAATTGCTATTTCCTTGTTTCTCCATATTCCAAGGATAAAAAACACCAAATAATATTCTATTGGATTAACTGAGATATCAAAAAGCAAATTCACCCTGGCCCCATCTCTCCTCCATGGGCTCCTGGCACTGCAGTGAAGTTGCCAATGAAATAAGAAAGAAGATTAGATATAATTAACTTAGAAGTGAATTATATGCTCTGATAAGTGAATATGCTCTGATAAAATCCAACAAAGGAATCTGACTTATTTCAGATGCTCTATCACTACTTATGCACCTATTGCTGCCAAGAGCTGCTTTGCCAAAAGACTGATGGAAGATTTTTTAAAAAAACCAACCCACACCAACACCTTCTGCTGCAGAAAGCCCCTGCCAGAGCGTTTGCTCCATCTGGACAGAGATGCCCAGCTGAAGAGGGGCTGCTGCTGGTCCATCTGCAAAACAGGGCCCACACCAATTGCCTGACTTATGGTAGATTTGGAAGGCTGTTCTATGGAAAAGATGTGCAAAACAGCTTGGCCTTTTCCCTATCCCATCCTGTGTTTTCCTTTTTCTCCCTTTTCTCAGAGATCCTGCATAAAAATGCATTCATTCTGGCCTGCTCCTGCTCTGTATATTCCTGTGTCAGCTGATCTGTGATGGAGAAATGGGTGAAATGATTCACTGGACAACTTATTTTCAAGAAGACTTTCAGATTTTCCTCCTGTCATTTATTTTTCACAGAATTTTGTTTTGTCTTCCTTCTGAATCCACAAATGTAACTGTACTTGATTTTGGTGGTGCAAGGAGGGAAGGACTCAGGGAGAAAGAACTTAAAACCTTTAACATTTAGGTCTATTAGAAAGGATTTTCCAACACCCCACTAATTAATTGTTTTAAATCACAGAAGTTCAAAAAGCAATTACATGTAATGATAAACTCTTTTTTCAGATGAGTTGCAGGTGTCACATCTGAGGCAAGGTAGAGAAATGTAGAGTTTGTGTCCACTGTTTTCCTTGTACATGGATCAGAAGTGTCCTTGATTTTGTTGCTGCTTGTTAAGGGACATATTATGAAAAAAAAAAAATCCATTACTAGCTAGAATACAGTGATTAAACAACAAAAAACCAACCAAACAAAGCCCTTACATTTTAAAATGTCATTAAATCATACTTTTTCATAGAGATCCACCAGCCTTAAGTGAATCCTGTGGGAGGAAACAGGAGAGACTGAAGTAATAGTCTAATAACAAGTTAAATTCTAAATACAAGCAGCAGACTGACCTTACTAATAACAACTTTCTTAAAAAAAAAAATCATAATAAGGTACCAGATGGGGCAACCAACCAATATTCATCATTGTGTGCATCCCCAGAAATGGTGTATCTATAATATGAAAAGATAACAGACCATATGTGCTCCAGAAATTAACCAAAATAAAAGGCAGCTAATTCGCTTCATTTTCATTTAACTGGGCCCATCCTCTGAGCTTTAATTTGCAGGCACTGAAGGTGAAAACTCAAGCTGCTAATCTTAATCATTGTTATGTGCATAGCAAGATTTATGATTATACAAGTTTTTGGAGAAACAAAGATGATAATTTACAAAAATGTGGTGATACAACTTGCATATTATGCAGAGGGAAATATTACAGTGGGAACAAGGAGTGGGATATCAGAAGTCCTCGGTTCTGTCATTTGTAAACTATTTGAAAAGAAGTTTTGGGAAAAATATAAACAAATCTTCTGAAGTCCTGGCAGGTGCTTAATCCTGCAGTGAAGTTGTGCTTACAATGGTATAGAGACAGAAGGGAAAGCAGCTAATATGGATCTGGGCATGAATGCAGTCAGAGTAAAATCTGGAGCAATGAGAGGAATTGGGATTCTGAAGGATTAGTTTGGATGCAAGAGGGAGCCAGCATTGCCTTCAGCAGCATCGTGTCCCTTTCACTGTCCTGTCCCTGCCATTCCTCTGGGCTGGGGCAGCAAGGCCACGCTGGGCACCTGAGCATGGCCAACACTGCCACTTGGCACAGAACCACAGAATTCACAGAATCCCTGGGTTGGAAGAGACATTCAGAATCATCGAGTCCAACCCACACCCTAACACCTCAACTAGACCCTGGCACCAAGTGCCACATCCAGTCTTTTGTTAAACACATCCAGGGATGGTGACTCCACCACCTCCCCAGTCAGATAATTCCAGTACTTTATCACTCTTTCCATGTAAAACTTTTTCCTAATATCCAACCTATATTTTCCTTGGTGCAGCTTAGGACTGTGTCCTCTGGTTCTGTCAGTGCTGCCTGGTGAGACACCAACCCCAGCTGAGCACAGCCACCTTTCAGGAGCTGTAGAGAGTGACCAGGTCACCCCTGAGTCTCCTTTTCTCCAGGCTGAACAGCCCCAGCTCCCTCAGCTGTTCCTCACAGGGTTTGTGTTCCAGCCCCTCCCCAGCCCTGTTCCCTCCTCTGGATGTGCTCAAGTGTCTCAAGGTTCTCCCTGAACTGAGGGGCCAGAACTGGGCACAGCACTCAGGGTGTGACTCACCAGTGCTGAGCACAGGGCAGAATGAGCTCCCTGCTCCTGCTGGCCACACCATTCCTGACACAGGCCAGGGGCCATTGGCCTCTTGGCCACCAGGGCACACTGCTGGCTCATGTCCAGCTGCTGTCCATCAGTGTCCCCAGGTCCCTTCCTGCCTGGGCACTGTGCAGCCACACTGTCCCCAGCCTGCAATGCTCCAGGGGGTTATTGTGGCCAAAATTCAGGACTTGGCACTTGGCCTGATTAAATTTCATCCCATTGGACTCTGCCCATCCATCCAGCTGTTCCAGGTCTCTCTGCAGAGCCCTCCCACCTTCCAACAGATCAATACACCCTCCCAGCTTTTCCCATCTGCAAATTTACTAATGAAAGACTCAATAGCCTCATCCATGCCATCAGTGAAAATATTGAACAGGACTGGCCCCAGCACAGACCCCTGAGGGATACCACTGGTGACTGGCCACCAGCTGGATGCTTTAGGTACTGTAGAACTATAAAATCATGGAATATCCTGAGCTGGAAGGGACCCACCGGGATCATCAAGTCCCCAGCTCCTGTCCCTGCACAGACACCCCACGAATCCCACCCTGTGCATCCCTGGGAGCATTGTCCAAACTCTCCTGGAGCTCTGGCAGCCTCGGGGCTGTGCCCATTCCCTGGGGAGCCTTGGTTTTGCACTGATGCTTTTTCACATCCTCCTGCTCTGGTCCAGCAGTTAAAGATCCCATCCACTTATTCATGGGCAGATTTCCCCCAGGGTGACCTCCTTGTATCAGACACTGAACCCACAGTGAGAGAGAGCAGGTTTGTTAGAGGAGCTGAGCAGGAGGAATCTGTCTCTGCTCCCCTTGCCAGTGCTTCCAGACAGGATTTCAGTCATGCCTGCATGTCAGCAGCCTTCCTGGGCATTCTCTAAAGAGCCTATCAAGCTGACCACCTCAGACAGGCAGGGCCAGGGCCTCTCTGCTCTCCAATTCCAATGAGCTGTGCTTAATGCAACATCTGCCTTGTCTGTCTTCTGCCTGCCCATGTATTAACACACAGCTTTGTGCAGCTCCCCAGCTCTCTCAAGCATATAATAAATAGAGTTCCAGCTCACTGGAACCTCCTGCAGCAGCTGAGATTGTGATTTGTTTTGCTGTGACTGCTCATTTGGAAGTTCCTGGCTTTGGCAGGACGGCAGAAGTAGCCACAGTTGAAAACACATGCTTGGGAAGTCAGTGGTGCTCCAACATGGTCCTGCTAAAGCTGGAAGAGGAGCACCCTGGCTGAGCAGCCCTCCTGGGGCAGGGAAAGATCCTGGGGGGAGTCTCGAGCCTGGGGGAAAAGGAGGACATAACTGCATGCAGAGGATACAGGTTGCTTTCCTACTGGTCTGCAGTATTCTGCCACTTGGTAGCAGAAAACAACAAGGGAAAGCTTCCCTTCCCTTCCCTTCCCTTCCCTTCCCTTCCCTTCCCTTCCCTTCCCTTCCCTTCCCTTCCCTTCCCTTCCCTTCCCTTCCCTTCCCTTCCCCTTCCCTTCCCTTCCCTTCCCTTCCCTTCCCTTCCCTTCCCTTCCCTTCCTTCCCTTCCCTTCCCTTCCCTTCCCTTCCCTTCCCTTCCCTTCCCTTCCCTTCCCTTCCCTTCCTTTCCCTTCCCTTCGTGATTTTTCCTTGAAATAAGAACACTTATGCTGATTGCTATCCATAGTCTTGAAATAAACTGTTGTAAACAACAGCCAGGTTTCCAAAGTGACTTCCTCAAGTATCTTGCTCCATTATCCAAAAAAAAAAAAAAAAATTATGCTGCATCTTCTGCTCAGCAGAGAAACTTATAGCAGCTCATGGCTTTATTCAGACATTTGTTTCAGTGACACCTGCAGCAAAGTGGGGGCGAGAGATCTCTTATATCCAAAATACCATGGAAAGGATTGGGTTGGAAGGGAACTTAGAGATCATCTCATTCCAAATGTGTAGGGGGAGGAGGAGGTGAGGCAGGAGCTCTGGCAGACAGTGCTCTCCCAGCAGCCTTTTCCTCAGGGCAACCAAAGCTACCAAACCAAGCAACACCCCCACTGTGACACAAAAAATAAACCCAGGGTGCCAGCCTGTGTTTCTTGGCTTGTTTAAATTTGGAGCACAAACATCACAATGCATGGGTGAGATGAAACCTACGGCGTCTACCAAGTGCAAAATTAGGTAAGTGTTGTCTCCTGGGCAAGAAGAGGAGTGTCACAGCCTCCTCTCTCACTGTGGGATTTAGCATAAAGGAGCCTCACTGAGTTCTCATAGGGAAAAATCCAGCTTGGAGCTACACCCCTGGCCACTGCAGGTGTTCCTTCCAGCACACTGGTGCCTGCTATGAGCTGAACAGAAAGCTCAGCACCCCAAACCCAGCTCCTGCACACATAACTTTTCAGTATCCAAATCCTTTACAGGCTCCAGAGCTCACATTCCAAGCTAAGAAAGGCTGCCCCATCCAATACCTGTCTCCATGTAGCTTGGGGGGGAAAGAGATGGAAATCTCCTCATCTGGCTCCCAAAGTCATTAGGAACTGTGAAGATCCATTTAGCACATACACATTTTGGAAAGTCATCACAGACCCACTGGTGGGGTTATTGCTCTGTACCAACCTTGCTGCTGGTGCTGCTTCTCTTTCTCTCTAGGAAGTTAAAAAAATCTGCTCCCTGGGCACTTCAGAAAATACAAAGGGAACACTTTTCCCCTTCCTGCCATAATCTACCCTCTTGTTTCCAGCTGTCTACGACAGTTAAAGTAAAAAATCCATAAGAGGAAATTCAGCACAAACAAAGCAAAGCTGAAAATCTGGGAAAGTAAATGTGACACCCACAAGCCAGAGGGGTTGGCAGGCAGGAGCAGCCCCACTCTGTCATGTTAACGATTCATTCACTCCAAATCCCTACTCTGACAGGTGATCTCCTTTTCCTCCTGCTCCTCCTCTCCCTGGAAAAGCCCCCAAGCAGAGTGGCTGCCAATCTCCAACATTCTGGTAATGCAGGGGAATGCTGGGGAAAGTACACTGTTCTGCTTTTGTGTTTATTCAAGTGCTCCCTGCTGGCTTTACCTCTGGCTCAGGAGACTGGGATATGGTTCTCAGAGCTATTTCTTTTGGGATTGATCTCACAGCACTCACAACAACCACAGGCACAGGAGGAGCTGCTGCTTCCCCCAGGAGAGAGAAAATCTCTTTGTGGCTGTGGATCCAACATTATTATTGGACAAATATCCTCATCCCAACAATCTTTGCATGGCAAATAAAATAAAACAGGTCTATCAAAGACCAAAACTTCTAAAGCAGCAGCATGGATTTGAGACCTGCTTTATTTCCTTGCCTCAGGCCTTCTAATGAGGGTTTCTTGTTAGAGGACATGGCTGGGGCTCCTTGTGCTCATTTTAAAGGAAAGTGAAGCCACTGCAGTTTGTTATCTCTCCCCAACCAGGGCTATTTTATTTATATTTAGGGCCATCACCTAAAAGCTTTGCAAGCTAAAAATAAAAGTGGCTTGGAAGGAGTTGTGAGATTGCTGTGAAAAGGCAGTTTGAAAATAGATCTTGGCTGAAAGGAAAACCTTTCCTGGGAAACTTTCATGTCCTGATGTGAAACAAACCTCGAGGGTTTGCTTTCAGCACCTGCTGAGCTCTCCCAGGCATTGTGGGTGTTAAAGATCCTGGTGTCACACAAACCTGCTGACATTGGGGAAGGGGCCTGGGCCACTCCCTGAAAGCCATCTTTCACAAGAAATAAAAAGGTGACCAGAGGGGACAGTGCCTCACTAAGAGCAATTCCCAGTTGCAGCTCCCCAGGTGACAATGTGTCTTTTAATCAACACGCCTTTGAAACCCTTCCCATCTGCTCCCACCAGTGCCACAGCACAGGCAAAATTTCAGGAATTCCCAGCTCACAATTACCATTTACTACCTCAAAAATCTTTCATGTCCAATACTCTTCCCAGATTTTTCCACCTTGGAGCTGCTTTTTGGGAGCTCCATTTTTTCCTTCTCACTCACTCAGCACTTCATTTGTCCTTTCTTCCCACCCTCGTCTCTTTTTCCCATGGCTCATGTCCCTTCCACTTCAACCAACAAACCTTCTCCTCTAAATCACTGAATTAACCTTCTCTTCTAAACCTCATCCTCAAAGCTTCTTTTCCTGCTCCAATCCCAGCTGTGCCACACTGGCTGCTGCTGCTCCATGATGTCCCCAGCGCTGCTGCTGGCCACCATCTCCCCTCACCACTGGCCACTTCAGAGCCCAGTCACCTGCCTGGATCACCTTTGAAAAATCCAGGAACATCCTGAAGGCTCAATGTCCTGGTTTGGAGGACAGGTGTCTGCCAATAAAGACAGAAACTCCTCTTTGAAATGGAGAATGTAAACCCCCCTCCTCCAAATTATTATAATTTTGAAATTAAGGGGCCCTCAGGCAAAGATATGGGAATTAGGAATAACAGTTCTTTACTAGGAAAATTAAAATAGAAATGCAGTATTACAAAGAACAGACCCAAAACACTGACAGAGTCAGAATCCAAGCTGACACCCATCAGTCAGTCAGGGTGTTGGCAGCAGTCCCATTAAATGGTGGCTGCATCCTCCTGCAGTGGCAGATGTGGTTCAGCTGGAGCAGTGCTCCTGGAGAAGGTGCAGTTTTCCTCTGAAGGTGCAGGGATGATGTGGAAAGGTCTGGCTTTCCTCTGGAATCCAGTGGAAAGAAGGTACCTTGGTGTCCAAAATGTCAGTTTTTATCTGGGTAGGAAAGGCTTGGCTGCTCCCCTGGCTGGAGCATCTCCCAGTGGGATGATGGAATTTTATCAGTCATGCAGTGGGACTGAATGGGCCAGCAGCAGATGATCTCTTCCTGGAGGGAGGATGGGTTGTGGAAAGATAAAGATGATTGCCCCAGCTGGTTTAAAGCTGGCCCATTAGCAGATAATGTGTGCCATGGAGATAAGGGTCACTGCCCCACCCGGCTGCAACAGATGGTGACAGAATACACATTTCTGGCCACATCAACACAACACACTCAAAAAAAGCATTTTTCAGACCCTCCATGGGTGGAGGTCTGGGAGAAGAGGGTATGGTAGCTCTTCCCAAATATCCATGAGCAGCAGGCACAGCAGGGAAAGTTTTAGTGCTGGGATGACAGGAGGTGAAGCAGCACCACAAACTCTCACTCTCACAGCAGCACAAAGGGACCAAGGTCTGCATTTTGCTCACACTTGCTCCCATCACCCATTCCTCAGCTTTTCCATGTGCTGGACTGAGGTGATCTGAGCCATGCTGATGGATCCCATGTGGGAGCTTCCTGAGGAGCTCACATCAGGGCAAAAGCCACCAAACCCTGAAAAAGGACAGAAGTTTGAAAGACAAAACTACTTTTCAAAAAATTTATTTCCCAATCCTTTCAAAACCACCGTATTTCAGGTGCATTTGACACCTCCTTGTCCTCTGCAGAAGGTGCAAAATGTGTCAGGAGAGAGAGAAAAAATAAGGAGAAAAAACCATTTGCTCTAACTTCATTTCTGCAAGTGTCATTTACTGAGTGGAATATTATTGGAAAAGGTCCCTGTTGCAAAAGCACTCACATGGGCCATTTAGAAGTCATTTCACCCATGCATGAAGTGCTGCTTCAGGTCACAGGTGGCTTCTGGGCACTGATTCCTACCATGACATTTTTCAGTCCTTTTCTAAAGAAATATGAAAGCCAGACTGCTGACATTCAGAGCTTCCTACTCAGATATATTTTTGCCAGGAAGAAAAAACAACTGTGTGTGATTTAATCACTAATCAAAAACATAAAAAGTTACTTACCCACCAGAGGATTGTTTTATTTTGTTAGATCTGTCGAAATATATATATATTTTTTTTTTTTTCCTATGTAAATCAAAATGGAAAATTTAATGTTTCTGTATTGCTCCAAAAGGGATTTTTTGCATGTTTTCCCTATTATTCCCCAAATGTTTAGCATCTTAACATGAAAAGAAGTGATTTCTTAACAAAATCAAAATTTTCTTCAGGGAAGATCTTGTTTCCATAAGACACACCTGTTAATCAAAAAGGAGGTTTCCCTCCATGAAAAACCAACTGGTTTGACCCTAAATTCCTTTCCAGCCTTTAGAGGCCTCTACCTGTTACAGGTGGAGGCAGAGGAGAAGGGTGGGAACGTGACACTGGTTGGAAGGGAAGAACCAACAGCAGGAATTGCTGCATCTTCCTTTTTCTCCCCCTCCTCAGCTTGCCTTTGTCGTGTGTCCACACAAACCAAACTTGGATGAAAGGGCTTCTCTTCTCTTCTCTTCTCTTCTCTTCTCTTCTCTTCTCTTCTCTTCTCTTCTCTTCTCTTCTCTTCTCTTCTCTTCTCTTCTCTTCTCTTCTCTTCTCTTCTCTTCTCTTCTCTTCTCTTCTCTTCTCTTCTCTTCTCTTCTCTTCTCTTCTCTTCTCTTCTCTTCTCTTCTCTTCTCTTCTCTCCTCTCTTCTCTTCTCTTCTCTTCTCTTCTCTTCTCTTCTCTTCTCTTCTCTTCTCTTCTCTTCTCTTCTCTTCTCTTCTCTTCTCTTCTCTTCTCCTCTCCTCTCCTCTCCTCTCCTCTCCTCTCCTCTCCTCTCCTCTCCTCTCCTCTTCTCTCCTCTCCCCTCTCCTCTCCTCTCCTCTCCTCTCCTCTCCTCTCCTCTCCTCTCCTCTCCTCTCCTCTCCTTCTCCTCTCTTTATTGTTTGCTATACTTTATTAAAAAAGGAAATCTTTCTGGAGTGATTTAAGGGTATTTACAATAACTCCTCACAAAGTTGGGGGCCACATTTCATTTAGCCCTGAAATATAAAAAGAAGCTTGTTTGCCCTGTTTCCTTTGGAATCAAATATTCCCTGTTTCCATGGAAACTCCAACACTTCCCAGCTCTAACTGTTGCACAGCCAGGAAGTGTTTAACCCTTGCAAGTGTGTGGATCTGAATCTTTTGGAATCAATAACAAAATAATTACCCTTCATTGCATTGTCAGTCTGCCCCTGACAAAGGATGGTGCAGGGTTTTTGTTCTGGTTGTGAAATATACCCTGCCCAATATTTGTGGCTTTATTAACTCAGGTGAGGAAGAAAAGCAAGGATTCATTGGTATGCCTGGATTTATGGCCAGGGTGATATATCAATGATAAAAAAAAAGGTTTCAGCATTGAGAACTTGCAGTGCTAAATGCCCAAATCTAAGAATTCAACTTAAAATATATGGGATCCTTAACAAAGCCCATGAGGACAGGTTTATTTTTATAATAGCTTGATATCACACAAGCCCCAGGTGGGAACCTGCCATCCCTGGCACTCACAGTGTGGTCACCTCCCTGCCAAGTGTCCATATAATGAGAATATCTTCATAAAAACACCTCCTCTTCTTACTTCTGCCTCCCACCCTTCCTTCCACACAACCTCATTCTTTCACAGCTGGACCTGAAGCAGCCCCTGGGACATTCCTCTTCCTTCTCATTGGAATTCACCTGTTCCCAGCTAGGTAATGCCACACAGATAACATTGGAAAAGATATATAAACATTCTAAACTTTTAGGATGGTGGTGATCTTGATTTAAGTGCTGTGAATAAACAAAAGTCCCAAATATGCAGTGTCAGACTTCATCTGGCAATGAAAAATTCAGTGACAGTCGATTATAAATCTCAGTTTATGGAATCTCAGAATCCCAGATTGGTTTGAGTTGGAAGGGACATTAAAGCCCATCCAGTGCCACCCCTGCCATGAGCAGGGACACCTTCCACTGTCCCAGGTTGCTCCAAGCCCCATCCAGCCTGGCCTTGGACACTTCCAGGGATCCAGGGCAGCCACAGCTTCTCTGGGCACCCTGTGCCAGGGCCTGCCACCCTCACAGGGAACAATTCCTTCCCAAATCCCATCCATTCCTGCCCTCTGGCAGTGGGAAGACATTCTCCCTTGTCTTGTCACTCCAGTTTCTGATGAATTGTCCCTCTCCAGTCCCTCTTCAGACCCTGAAAGTTGCTGTGAGGTGTCCACTCAACCTCCCCATTCCTCACACTTTATAGTCAGAATTCCCTGCTCCAGAAGTCAGCCTCACTGCTCTCCTTGATTTCAAACAGAGGCTTTGGTGAGGTGGAAAATTTGCAATGTTTCTGTGATTGTTGCTTTCTTGAACTCCAGAGCAGGAGGGCCTGTCCTTTCAGCCTTCATTACATCATGGAAATTGTGCATTGCTTTTGGGAAATATCACTGTAAAAATAATGTCTTGGGAAGGGTAAGGCAAAGTAGGAAAAGAATAAAAACAATTGAAAAGAAAAAAGCAATTAAAGAGTTAAAGCATCCCATTTTGAAATATAATAGCAGGAGTGAGTCATGAAGAGCCCTTTTCTCTCTGAGCTAAGCTCTGTGTGTGTGTGGCTAGACTTGCAAATAGTCTGTCCCACAACAGAGGCCTGTTTAGCAGGATATCTTTTTAAAAAAAAAAAAAATTCAGAAATCTATATTAATCTTTTCACATGTGCTGGAGACTTCTTTGTTGTGTCCAGGCCTAGAGCTCAGAAGAGCTGTTGATGTTTGTGGCCACATTCCTGTCCCTCTGTGCTCAGGCCAGAAGATGAGGTTGGCACCTTCCCCTACGAGCAGTGAATTCAGGCAGTGGCCACACCCCAGCCTGGATGTGATGAACAGGACAGCAAATTTTCCTTGGAGAAAATATCCCCACTGTAAAGAAAGGGCATTAATTTTGCCCATCTCTTTTCTTACCACCTGCAGCTCCTGTGGTAAGAAGTACAAGAGGAAATGCTGCAGGAACCAGGAGAAAAACTGTCCTTGGATAATGCCTCATAACAGGGGTTGTGGAAGGACTAAAGCAGCTCAGGGAGCTTTTCTATGAGCTTTGCAGAGCTTTCCAATAAGTATTTTTCTTTTCTACAGGTCTACAGAAGCCATAATATTTATTGAGCTGGTTGTTCCTTGTATAAGACTAAATAATCCCTATCCCTAAATAATATCCCTCAGATGAATTTCAGTGACCACACTGCTAAGGAAAATAGCATCTTTCTCAAAGTTTTAAGCACTGGCTTGGGGAAAAAAAAACTTGCATTCTTCAAAATCATTGTATAAACTTTGTTTAGAGCATGGTGCTGATAACCCCAAGGTCATGGGTTCATTGTATGAAGCCAAGAGTTGGATTCAATGATCCTTGTGGGTAAACTCAGAATATTCTGGGATTCTGTTGCTGGGGCAAAGGAAGAAAAATAAAAAGGTGCAACAAAAAGCTCAAAAGTGGGCAATCTGCAATAGAATTCTATACATTCTGCATGGTCACTGTGTGTTTTTAAATACCTCATATTTCAGAACTAAAGGAACAAAGAGGATGAGGAATTACAGGCAACACTCCAACAGGAAAGGAAAGCCCTGCACATCACAACACCCTGAATCCATATACACCATGAATATCCCAGCAAAGCACACTCCAGCTGATGCACTGGATTCACAAATCTCTCCCTGGGAATAATCACAGATTTCCCTCAGACTCTGTTTTCCAGCACTCAGGCTGAGAAGGGTCTGAAACACATAAATTCCAGTTTGCTGGGAGAAGAGCTGAGGACATGACCCTGCATGTTGCCAGTGTGAGGATTCCATCCCAGTGCAGTGATTCCAGGCTGGGATTGCAGCAGGCAGGGGTCAGGATGAGAAACAGTGGTTGTTCCCCCCAGGACAAATGTGAGAAGAGAAGGAGAGTATCCCACCCAACCCACAGACCTGAAGCTGTCTTATTGGCATTCACAGGGAAGGCTCGCAGGGAATAAGGGAGGAAATGAAAGGAAAATGAATGTATAAATAGCTGCAAAGCCCACCAATGAATGCAATTTTTGGGAGTAAAGATGGAGCTGCCTGTAGATTTGCAATGCAGAGGTATTCAGGCAGCATTCCTCACTTTCACTGCCAGCCAAAAAGTCAGTGCAAGACAAATAAAGTGTCAGAGGGATAAATAAGGAGGAAATTACTATCAGGGATCCTTAAGAAGGAAAAAAAAAAAAAAAAAAAAAAAAAAACAAACAACACATAAAGCAAAAATATCACAAAATTCCCAAAAGTGACAAGATAAAATTGATTGCACTACTGAAATTATTCTTTAATGCTGTGATCTATAAGGATGATAACCAAAGTATGAAATTAAGCTGGCAAGGTAAGTCTATATTAAAGACAAAGTGGATTAATAAGGAACCTGTCCTTACGTGTTTTTTTCTGGAGTGGATGTTTAGCTGAAGCAAAACATCAAAATATTGGATATTTTGATGTGACCAGTGTTCTCTGATTCATCTCTGAGAGTGGATTTCATGGTAAGGTTTATTTCCATCAAATCTAAAATGTAGATGGTCCTGTACAACACACACAAGAGAATGTTTTACCTTCTACCTCTGAGCCCAAGAGAAAGAAAGAAACATTTGACTTTTAAAAGTTGATTTTAAAACTGAAACCGTGCCAAGTATTAGCAAGAAGGGTTTGTTTTCTTAAAATATGTGGGCAATTGGAATGAGCATCACTGCACTACAGCAACCTTTTCATTGAACCCAGACTTATTGAGCTTAACTGCCTGTACACTAATTAAAGCATCTCTCATCCTGTTTGTCCTATTCAGCACTACACTGCCAGCTCAGAATGGCTTTCACAAAGCCCAGGCAGTGATAAGTGTTAATGGTATTTTATTATTTCTCAGCTGCAATGAAGATATTTCTCTGGCTGCAGGCAAAAGCCTCCAGGGAGGAAAAGAAACACCTAGGAGTGGGAACATGCCCTCACAGCATCACTGCTTCACCAGTTGCACTCTTTTCACTGCTGTTCAGGCAATGGAGAGACACTCATACATGGAAGACACTCATGCCCTGGAAGAGGCCTTTGTGCACTGTGTCTCTCCAGAGCAGTGGCCTCTGAGGGATGTGCAAGGAGCAAAGTGAATTACTGGAAGACCAGATGAAGGAACAGGCAATGAAACTGATTCAGTGGCTGGCAACAGGGAGAGAAATGACAGGATCCCTTGGGCCAAGCAGAGTATTAATGGGATGCTGCTGGATATCAGAGCCTTTGGAAGGAGGCAGTGGTGACTCATGAGATCAATAGGAATGGCCCCCTTGCTGTCAGTGGTGCCAGGGAACCACTCAGCAACCACGAAGCTCAAAGGCAGGACAGAGAAAGTCAGAGGAAACAAAGAGCTGGGAGATTTTCCTGTGTGCTCTGCAGTGCAGCAGCCCCAGCTTCTGAGAGTGCCCAGGGCTAGAGGACATCACTCCCTAACCCTGCTGCCACCTCCAGAGAGGCTCCCTCATGTTCCACTTTCTCTCTGCACAGTGAGCAAACTGTCTGATATGCTGAGATTGGCATTATGTAAACACCAGACATCCAATATTAATTAGGAAATTATGAAAGAGAATAACATTTTGTAAAAAAAAAAAAAATTAAATGCTGTCTCTTAGCAACTCAGCTCCTCCAGTCTCAAATAAAGAATTAGAATCTGACAATGTCACATTATTTTCCACAGTAAATTTGAAATTTGGCTTAATTAAAGCTTATGCTTTAGCTGGATTACCAATCAAGAAACTGGCAGCCACAGGGAGAAATAGTTTTTGTCCATGTATGTGATGGGGATAAAAGTTCTGTGTTCAACAGTACTGTGTGTGAGACACAATTTATTTCAGGCAATTGCTCCAAGGATCCAAGCATTTCCATCCCCACTGAAGCCCAGACCTGGTTACCCTGAGTGTGCTCTGCTCAAGGACACATTTTCAGAGACCAGACCTTGAGCATGTAGAAAGAGATTCAAGGTCATTGATAGAAACTTTACTCCCAGGACTCTGCAACCCCAAACTCTCTTCAGGGTCTAAATGTCAAGGAGTTCCTGACATCCCCCTTGATTTTCCACTCCTGCCACATTATAATAACCCTTTGCTTGGAAGCTTATGCATGATACTTGCTGTGCCTAAAGGGAGCCTACAGAAGGCTGGAAAAGGACTTTTCATCAGGGCATGGAGCATCAGGAGGAGAGAAAATTATTTTAAGGTGAAGGAGGACAGAGTTAGATGGGATATAGGGAAGAAATTCCTCCCAGTGGGTGTCAGAGCCCTGGCACAGGGTGCCCAGGGAAGCTGTGGCTGCCCCTGGATCTCTGGCAGTGTCCAAGGCCAGGCTGGATGGGGCTTGGAGCACCCTGGGATAGTGGAAGATGTCCCTGCCCATGGCATGGGGTGGAACTGGATGGGCTTTAAGGTCCCTCCCAACCCAAACCATTCTGGGATTCCATGATATGACCTAAGCTGCTTCATATTCTGCAAAATCCTATACAGTTATCCAAACATAGCACAGGTCAAAGCCTTCAAAATGCAATTCAGATTAAAATGACAATAAGATTTATTAAAGGGACACCTTCAGAATCAAATCCAGCTGTGTGAAGGCCACTAACAAGTCCCCATGCTGTAATTTTTATGCAGGTGTCCACTGGCACCCATGTGAGTAGAGCAGCTGAGCTCAGAAGAGGAGTGAGCCCAGAAGATTGGCAAAATGAGGGGAGTTTCCACCCCAAATTGGATTGTCATCAACGTGACACTTCTCTGGGTCCTCCAACAGAATCTTTATCTTGGTGGTACAAACAGGGACAACTTCAGAGCCAAATCCCACAGAGATGTAATACCAACCCCACAGCTTTGAAATAGATCCAGAAACAGCCTATAGCTCTCCCAAGCCCAGCTTAGCACTTCCCCTATCAAGTCATTATCCCACCACACCATGGAAATAAAACCCTGGTGCTCATCTCCAGATAAACAGACATTATTATTCCCATAAAAGAAAATGAGGCAAAGGAATTACCACAGTTCTCTTGCCTATGGCACACGAAATATAATTTAAAATCCTCCCAGCTCATCATAAAATCTCATCATTGTTTAAAATGGTAGAAGATACAGTCTTTGAAACTTTTAAATATTTAATTTGCATATTTCTAAATCAAAGGCAAAGTTTGGATTGCAAGGTGCAGTGAGGAAAGGGAATATTTTTTGTTCTGGTAAACACAAGCGTAGCCTGTTTCTAATGAGTAGCAATCAAGACACACTGCAGGGACACAGAACATAAAATAGTGAGAGAATCCAATATGCTGCTATTCCTGGCAGTTCTAAAAATTAATTCAAACCTGCATCCATTACAACAGTAATGGAAAAGTAGAGCTCCATGTCTGTAAATATTAGGAGCATGGCTGATATTCTCATTTCCTCCCCCATCTCAATTAAGTATGGCACCTTGCAGTTAAATTACACAATATGACCACAGTCTGTAAACAAAACAATCACTGTTACAAATGTTTGTGCCTAATAAATAGATATACTGCTGTATTAGGGAGAGTTATGCCTCATGCAATAGATGTTCCCTTCCAAACAGGTAGATCTCTTATTAAGCTTTTGATGATTCATTTCTCCCTCCCCAAAATGATAGCACAGAAAGAAGCCTTCTGCTGGTGCATCTTCTGCAAATCACACCCAAAATCTTAATAAAGTAGCTCCCAATCTGCTTCAGATCTAATTCTCCCAGGCAGTTGTACATTGTCAGCCTCACCCAAATGCTTAAAATGCATCAATGTTTATTCTTTAAACTGGAAAAAGCAATCATTGAGGATGATAATCCAAGAATCAGCCTGTGCCCCACTGCCCCTCAGTGGATTTGACTGCCTGATCTTTTCTCATCCTTGTGTAACCCCAGCATCCCTGCTTCATTTAATTCCTTAAGCTTTAATTAAAAAACAGCAATGAAAGCCAGCAAGAAAAAGCAGCTAAAAATTCCTTTATAGCTCACAGAACAGCCAATATTGCTTGGAGAAGAGACAGCAAACACCACAGCTGAATACAAAGGCAGCCCACTGCAGCTTAATCTCTCCTCTGTTTTATTCTGCTGAGGAATACTTCACAGAGCTCGTCTTTTATTTATGCTCTGGCACCAGGAAAAGGGAAAATCATGAGACTTGTCCAGGAGTTTGTACATCACAGTCACGTCCTTTGCTCTGGTTCTCTCCTCCTGGCTTAGAGCTGTGAGCGAGGATTCTGCTCGATGTTACTAAGGGTGCACAGTTCTTACAGCACAAACTCCACAGCTCAGTGACTCTTTGGGTGAAGCTGGAGGTGCTGTTTTGGTTGGGAGCTCCAAGGTGTGGCCAAGCCCTGTTTCAGTGGCCAGGTGAGGCCAGTGCCAGGGGAGCCCAGCTCGTTATCGACGTGTGCGTGCTCCAAGGGCAGAGTGGCTTCAAACCCAAGCACAAATATCTCTCCCAGCACAGGGGCAACAGGAGAGTCCCCAGGGACCCAGACTGTACCAAGAGTGAGCTTTCCTCACTCAGAAACCCTCAGACCAAGGAATTCCCCATGCCCATCCCAAAGCAGAGGCCCTTTGAGATGCTGACTGCCTCCAGAGGCTGGAGGAGCAGCTTTGGTCATGTCCTGAATGGTTTTCATTGTTTCAGCTGAAGCTGTCATCACTGAAGATGGGCAAGGAATGGTTTTTCCCCATTTTGGGAGCCTTTGGATGGGTTTAGGTTTTGTTTTGTCACCTATCTACAAATTCCTGGCCAACTTTAGGCCAAGGGAAAGGTTTAGTTGGTGTTTCTTTTCCATATTTTTGCACATGTTTTACAGCTAGCTTGCAGTTCAGAATAAAGTCATAAGTGAATCAAGAAAATTTATATCAATCTTTACAAATGTTTTCAAGCAATCCTTAAATGGAAACAAAAGCAAACAAAAAAACCCAAAACAGCAAACAACCAAAAACCAATCAAGATGCTCAACAGATGTGCTCACAGGGTGCCCAGAGAAGCTGTGGCTGCCCCTGGATCCATGGAAATGTCCAAGGCCAGGCTGGATGGGGCTTGGATCAGCCTGGGCTAGTGGAAGGTGTCCCTGCCCATAGCAGGATCTTCAAGGTCCCCTCCAATCCAAACCACTCTAGGTTTGTAAGATTCTGACCTTTCAGTCCTCAAAATTGGTGACCATGCCATAAATTGTCTTTTTTCCAACTGGCTTTGGCTGCAATATGCTGACACTGGAAAGAACTACACTTCTGCATTCCCCTTCCTTAGCTCAGTAATTTTATGGCTTTCAATCTAACTTTTTAAATAAGAGTTTATAGTGTTTCACCTCTCTCTAAAATGAGCAAGTCTGTAAGAACTTTGCTGTTTGATTAAGTTATCATGCATGAAGAGCCAGAAAAATTTAAGACAATTGTTCATTTAAATTGCTGTTAATTACATCCTCCTGACATAGTTATTGTACTTTACACACACTTTGGATAAAACTACTGTAGTATCTAATTGAAGTCAAAAATATTTCTGACATTTTAATGAACACACCAATAAGTTTTATTTTACAAGACTTTCAAATGAACCACAGAGGATTAGAAAATGACATTCAAGGTCTGCATATAATTGAAATACATAACACAGGAGGGGGGAAACTTAGTGCCATGTTAAAGGGATACCAAAGGTAGGGACATGTTGGCATTTGAGACGTGTTGGAGTAAATAAGGTCTTTGTAGAATAGAAGCCATTCTTTTTTTTAACCACCAAAGTTTCAAGAAATCAATGGAATGTCACAGCATTGTTGTCACCAGCCACAGATAGCAAACCATTCTCCCTGCTCCTTATCAGAGATCCCATTTCCATTTCACTTTTATGGAAATTTTACATAATTATTTGTGGAAGTCAAGTGGAACTTCACAGAGTCAGGGGAGCTGCACTGGAATGAACCAGAAGGGGGAAGACAAGGAGTTGTCTGGACTTCAGTGCTTTCCTGGTGCTTGTGAGGTTAACTTCACCCCTGCCTAGACCAGCACAATAAGACATAACAAATAATTGCTCTCCTGGTCATCATCCTTTGAATTTCTCACAGTCTGGAGTTTGCTCCCTTTCTATTCTGTGAGAATAACTCAGTGTGCAAATATCCAGTATCCAGTTCCCTCCCTGTGTGTGTGTCTTGCTACCACCATGATGGGGAGTGACAAAACAGGCACAGTTAAGAGATGAGAGAAGGAAAAAAAAAAAAAAAGGAAACATCAGTAAACTTAGCACAATATTCAATTATAAAAGTGGATGCAAAATGCTAACAATTCAATGCTCAGAACTCATCTGAATTTCATTATCATCTAAGTAGAATCTGGTACTTGTTAAAGAGGACAAATGTTCTTAAAAGATGTGTTGCTCACAATCATCTCAAGATATAAAAACATGAATACAAGTTACCAGTTGGCCCCTCTGCATTCCAAAGAAGAAAAGGGGAAGAGAAAAGAAAATAATTAAAGACGACTTTTCAACAGATGCAAAGCATTCTGGGGGGCTGTCACTGAGAAAAATAAAGCTGTGGGATGTCAGGATGTCCTCTGTAAATCCATTAATGCTTCTGGAATTAGTCCAGGTGTACCATAGCAGGTTTGAACAGCACTACACACTGGCTGATGAGGGGTAGAGGAGAGGGGCAATTCCTGCTAAATGACAAGAAAGAAATGGAGCCCATTTCACTGGTCCCAGGAGAATCAAAAAAACAGGATTTTGCTCAATTTTTTAAAAAATATAATCAGTAGAGATGATATAAAACTGTTTCTGGCAGCTTTTTTTTCCCATATTACAGCAAAAAAAATGAAGAGGATTAAGGAAAATATTGAAAATTTTAACTGTGGAAAATTAGGATTGGAAAAATGAAATTTCAAACAGGAAAATATTTCTAACTTTAAAAACTCTTTTCATTAAGAAACAGATTTGCCAATTTTTTCAGCGAAAAATTAAGGTATTTATTCTCAGAGATACTGTTTGCTTGTTTTAGATAATGCATCTTCACTACATCCCCCAAAATACAGAAGAAAGGGGGCAAAACCATGGCTAGAATTTTAGCTGATGTACCTGGATGGTTGGTAAAGCTGCTACAATTTTTCAGGTTCTGGGACAGTGGTGTATCCCTAGAAAAAAAAAAAAAATCACATTTTCACATTCATCTACCTTAACAAAAATTAAGAAATTAATAAAAAAAATTCCTTCTAGAAGTAGAGAAAATTCAGCATAAGCCAGATAAGGTAAAATAAATCAATAGCTGTGTTATCTCAGAGAAACAAAACTGATCTAATTTGTCCTGGAATTAGGCATCTGCCATCATCTTTAATTTGCCAGATCCCATACAAACAAAACATCAAAAAAGTCCCTAAAGCAATTTCACATCCTAATTTGGATAATTTTATATCACTAGAACCATGGAGTTTTGCTCCCTATCTCATCCAAAAAGTAGAAGAGTAGATCTTCTATTTTAAGTTAAGTGTCTTTACTTTTAAAGTCGTTTGGCATTTCCTATATGTGGAGGTAACTATGCAAATTTAAAGCCTGATCTTTACTCAGTGTCAATCAAAAAAGCTTCACCAGGGGAGGAATAAAGTATAAGACTCCTCACTGAGTAAGATTCTGTCACTAAAGGCATCTCACCATCAAAAACTGCCAAAAAAATTCTTATTTTCATCTAAAACAATTCAGAATATAACTATGGCTGAAGTGTGGAAATCTGCATATAACCCTCAAAATTCCCTAAATCAAATATCTCTTTTTTACATTGGAAAGCCAAGGCTGCAGCAACAGATTTTCTGAAAGTATTTATTTCCTTGTTATGCATTTTCACCTTGCTTAAAAGCAGTTCTCTAAAAGACTCATTTCTTGTAGTGCTGGGGAGATCAATAGAGATTTTGAAAAGATATTTGGAATTCATTGTACAAAACAAAGATACAGTAAAATTAGAGGTTGGATATGAGTTATTTAGAATTATTCTTACCTATCACAGCATATGAATATTTGACTATTTAACTGTGCTCTGACTTATTTTCACACATTATATGCAACATAAACTTCAAGTCCCAAATATGTTGGTATTTATTTCTTGTTCTTATTTTAGCATGTCCAGTGCAGACACACTTTCTCCAGAGCCAAATGTTGAGTCCATTCCCAGTGAATTCAGACAATATATATTTACCATATGGAGCGTGAAGTCTGTAAAACAGGAATATTTCTCACCCCTTGTTATTTGATTCCTGCAGCAAAGAAGTGCATACCTTACACTAAAATCTGCTATCCCATTTTTGTTTCATGTTGTGCCTTGAACCCTGAACAGTGTATGAATTCACAGAATAATCCAAGCAGGAAGGGACCAACTCACTGGTGACTTGCTCTGGTCTCAGATGAAATTTCCAGCCATGTTCTAGGAAGATCTGAAGCAGGAATTCTTAGGGAAAAGAGGGATGGCATCAAAAGTCACCCAGGCTCACCAAGGGCACACACCAGTGTCAGACTTGCAGGGACAGCCAAAAAGCCTCGACCACCCACCAGGATCTGATCCCAGCTGACCAAGCCCAAAATGCCATTTGAGCCCTGGATCCTTTCTCCTGCCTGTCAGGAGGTTGTGGTTAGGAATGGGAGCTGCTGACCCTACAGACAAGGCTGTCAGCAAGAGAAAAACAGGAAAGCTAATCCATGGCACACCCAGGCACTCTGACACTCTATTTGACATCTTGTAGGACAACAGACCAAGGTTTTGGGGAAAAGAAGGAGAAGTTGTGGTGGGGAGAGGCAATAAGAGCAGCAGTGTGTGGAGAGGTGCTCTGATAAAAGGAGTGTGCAGTGATGGGGATCAGGGAGTCTGGGAATGGACATCAAACCTTTGCCCAGACACCCCCATCCTCACCACTCACCCCTTCCACACCAGACTTCCCTCCCAGCATTTCCCTAAGCACCAGTGGTCTGTCCCAACCCCTTCCCTGTGCTCTGATGTGACAGGGCCAAAATTATTCCCCCATCCCAAACTTTCCCCACTTCTCTCCATGCTCCCAAACTGAATTTCACCTGTCCTGCCAAGCAGCCTGAAGTGCTGCTGCCAAGGAGGCACTGCCCCAGCAGAGAGCAATCCTGGTGCTTGGAAAGCCAGATATTCAGCACACAGCAGGAGCACAAGCTGAGCAGCAGACAGCAGGAACATGAGTTGACTTTTTCATTCCTCCTGAGCCATCTTGCAATTGAAAGAGATGTGCCCATATTTCCCAACTCCACATGCAACATAAAACCCAGAGGCTGCTGTGGAACTATGATAAGGAAACTGAAATTTGCCATGAAAGCAAGGCACACCACCAAACATCAAAATGGACAATCCCCTTGCAGTGCTAAGAAAGGTTCAAAACACCAAAAAGACAATATATGAACTCAGATGTCTTCAGGGGAGGTTGCAAGGGCTGCAGGATCACCTGTATGTGGTCATTTCCCACCTCACACTCCCACCCTGTGACACAGCCAAGTATTTGGGATTTGCAGCCAGCTGGATGAATCTGAGTCCTGGAAGACAGTGCTCCTGCTGGTGAAGGGAAAAGTTGGGCTTAAGTAAATCATCACCAGGATCTGTTTGTGCTAATCCACGGGAGAAAAGAGTTTAACTTTAATTTCAGGCAGAGGCACTGATGGATATCAGAACCTGCATTGAGCCCATGAATAGATGAATAAAAATATACTTTAAAAGCCCGGGATGTATACCTGTCAAACACTCAGATGACTAATGCAAGAAGAACTAGATAAAGACATTAAACATGCAGTAGACACTGGCATGGGGTAGGAGGACGTCTGATTCTTGTCAAGCAATCACAAAAGAGAATTATTTAAGATCCAAAAATATGGTGTGGGGGACTGTAATTCAATTGCAAAGGCACTGAAGACAGCAGCTTTTGAATAAAGCCTTTAGTTAGAGTTTAAGAAATCAAAGTAACTGTATTATTAATGTGCCTTAAACACCAAGTAAACCAGCAATTTCTTCCTCCTCAGGCACCTGGTGCTCCTCACAAAATAACACCATGTTTTGACATCCCCCGTGCTTGGCACAGGCTGCCTGTCAAGAAGAGGAGGTGACAGCAGAGGGATCCTGGTGTGTGTTTCACAGCTGTGGCTGTGAGCCCTTAGCAAGAAAGACAAACCTTAGATAACCCTTCTCTCCCTGGGTGCTGGCACCTTTCTGCAGCAGCCACATGGGCTGTGTTTAGCTCTGGCTCTGTGCTCCCCTGGCAGGGATAATCCAGGCTGGGTGACTCAGAAACATCCACCTCTGCTCCAGGAGTATCCTGAGACTAAAATGGAGAAACTGCAGGGCTCTCTCTTCCCACAGAAGCCCAAAGGAGGGCAGGATGAACACTTTAATCTCTGTGTATCTGCTTTGTTGGGAATGAAATCCAGACAAAGTGTAGAGCCAGGACTGTGTGTCCCAACTGCTTCCCCACACCTGGAGAATATTTTGAATATTAGGATGCACATATTTTTCAGCTCATAAAAAAAAAAAATCCTGGCATGCCAAAATACCCAGGTTTTACAGAAATGCTCTGGAAGCTTGTCCCTTGTGTGTTTGGACCCTGTCATTATCAAAAGATCCTTTAATTCAGACATTCATGTAGTTAGCTGAGCATTGAAACTGCAGCAAAGAGTCTGTCTCACTTCCACTGTCTCTGTGAGTCCTGCCCAGCTCTCCAAAACTAAAATTGCAATGCTCTGCTCTCAGGAATAAACTCAGGATGCCATAAAATGAATCAGCATAGTAATATTTTGCAAAAACCCAACAATGATTGTTTGTTTGTTTGCTTGCTTGTTTGTGCATTTGAAATCAGTGTGTGGAAAGTGGGAGGTTTTCCTAGAAACTTCTGAGCTGGGTGAATCTGGATTCTCCATGAAAGGACTGTGGCACCTGGAGATGTTAATCTCATCTTTAATTTTAAAGGCACATAAAGGTGTTTTCAGATACCTTTACCTTTTCTGAGCATCTACCTGTACTTTGGGGTTTTTTATGAAGTTCAATGGTCCTTTCAAACTCCAACATCTAGATATGGATAGTTTCCTTTATAAGAAACCTGTCACAGATGGCTTCAGATGGACATGTTAGCTTATTCTGAGACATCAAATCACCTAGAAAAAGCAAAATAACCTACACTGTAACCATTAGAGAAGTTTTCCTTCCTGCCTTGCTGCTGGAAATTGCTATTATAAAATTAACAGTTTTCACAGGGATATTTCTCCAATCGACTTCAGTTCAGGTCTATCAGTGCTTTCCAGCAGACTGAAGCAATATAAATTCTGCACACAATTGCTCCCTGTCCTCTGCTGCTGAAGCACTTCCCTTAACAAGAAATTTCCAAAGGATTTTCAATCAGAGGCACCAACAATGGTTGCAGTTAATGGCAATACATTCCTTGAGATTTATTCTGCAAGAGGCACCTTTCATTTTAACAGATGTACCATGGTATGAAGAGTTTGTGATGGGTGAACTCAGTCATCTCCCCCCCCAACAGCTCGAGGGCTGTGCAAAATGTATGATTTGAAGTCTTGAAGTGTGTTATTCTTCCCTTTGTTACTCAGTTGGACTCAAGTGCTAAAAAAAAAAAAAAAATTAAAAAATTTAAAAAAAACCACCTTTTCCTCTGGTGAAGTGTGTGCTTTGCATTTGAATGGGAGGTTTAATGGGGAAAAGGAGAGAAGGTAACTGTAATGTTAGCTGGGAAGGTCTCCTCAAGAAAGGTTTTCTAATTTCTACCCCAATAGTGCATCAGGACAGATCTGAGAGTCACCAGCAATATTTTATGAACGACTGGAACCATCATTTCTAACCAGGAGCCCTTTTACTGTTTACTCAGTTTAGAGAGATGGAATCTAAAAATCTGCATCACTTTCCATTTCATCACATCCAAGTTATCTCCAAACCAGCAAAAGTGGGATACTTCTTTTTTCCCTTTCCACTCTCATTCTGCAATCATTTCTCTACCCACATTCTTCTCTCTGGAAATACTAATTTTCAATTTCATTTCACATGGCAAGCATTCTGTCTTTAATGATGATGAGGCAGCAAAAGGTGCAGAGGGAAATCCCACACTGCCTAATCCAAGCTCTGGTAGCTGAACCCCTCCCCAGTCACTCACCACCTCAAAATTTGGAACTGCAGAAGGGGGGCCAACTGATGAAGACAGATCTCTGAATTTTAATGAGCAGTCCTGCAATATTTACTTGGTTAAAAGACAGTGGATACTTCATCTTGCCTGTCATAACAAATATGCTTTTCCTGGCAACTCAGCATCTTGTGTTCAACACTGCCCTGACAAATGTACCTCTCCTCTTTGGTGATGAAAGCAGACACAATTTTAGAGGGAATAGGCCAGATTTACTGGGGTTCTTTTTACTGGTTTTTTTTTAATTTTATAGATACAGTGCTTCTTCTTGAGCTAAAGACCACTACTGTAGTTTAAGTCAACAACCCCAATTCAAAGCCATGTCAACACTCTCCCTGTAAATCCCAAGCTTTGTGCACTGCTCAGTAGCACAAGTGAATTGAAATGCAGAGGTTAATGGACAAGTCTGGAGTCAGGTAACAAGGCCCAGCTTCCCAAACTGCATTTGCCCTGCTAGGTATGAGGACAAAGTGATGCCTCCTCACACATGGAACTGATAAAAAGTATTCCTCCATCACTTGCCCAGCATCATCTCCTTTGCAGACCCCCAAAAAGGACATGAGTGAGCTCAACACCCACACCCCCCCCTCCTCAAACTTGTCTGAAGGGTAAAGAAATCTGTCCTTCTTGCCTTGCTTTCTGTTCTTGCAGCAAGCTTCCCTTTCCCAGGGCTTGTTTTACATCACCTGTAGCTTGGTCATGTAGAGGTGGCTGCAGGAAAGGGCATCAGAAACTGATGGTTTCTGAGACAGTTCGACAGTGATGGATGAACATCACATATCCTGGCATTACTTCCCACTATTTCACAGAGGAGAGTTAGGAATGGATTCATTGAGCAATGTTTCCTTCTTTCATGATCCATCTTGAGATGACAATCCAATTTTCAGGTCAAGAGAAAATTCTTAAGAGATGGAAAAGTCACAGGTGGCAAGAATAATGGCTGTGGGTGATGGCAGAAGGAGGAATGGCTGTGGTCTGGGTTTTATGGGTGAGAAACACAGGATATGATGGAGGAAGGAGCACAGTGTGGGAGTACAATGAAGCAGTGCAGTTGTTGGCTTGTGCACAGCCAGCCCTGCTCTACTCACAGATCACACAAAAATGCACAGGCATTCCTTTCTCCAGACTTCTGACAGCAGAAATAATATAAAAATATATCTGTGAGTATTCAATTTTCCCTAGTCAAAGTCCAGCCAGAGTCACTATTTATCATCATTTATTCCAGTAAGTGGAAGCCACACCCAGACCAATTATCTCACTGTCAAAGCTTGTAAATGGTGTTTTGGTATCATGGGATTCCTGTTCAGGAGTTTTGTTTGGATTCTGAGGCCTCTAATCTTTATCAGATATTACACCCCACTCATCACTGTCAGGAGCTAAAGCAGCATCAGCATCCATTGCTAACAGGGCTGTCTTTAGCATGTGAATCAGCCTGCACATTATCCTCCAAATTCCTACTTGCCTGAGAAAAATTAACTCCACATGACCAGGACAGGTTGGATGGGGTTTGGAGCAGCCTAGAAGGTGTTCCTGCCCATGGCAGGAAGGAAAATGACATGGGCTTTAAGGTCCCTTCCAACCCAAACCAGTCTGGGGTTCTGGGATTTTGGTATTCTGTGACACTGTGGGTATCAGCTGTTCACTGCTTTCCATGGAACATGAGGTTAGGGAATGGTTTAGTGAACAATAAAATTCACAGCCTGGATGCTTAAAAAAAATATTTTCATAGAAACAACACATGACTGTGGCCATGCAAGGCTTTTGCAAGATGCAAAGTGTACAATTCATTCACAGAATCCAGACTGGTTTGGGTTACAGCCCATCCAGTGCCACCCCTGCCATGGGCAGGGACACCTTCCACTAGCCCAGGTTGCTCCAAGCCCTGTCCAACCTGGCCTTGGACACTGTCAGTGATCCAGGGGCAGCCACAGCTTCTCTGGGCTTCCCCACCTTCACAGGGAACAATTCCTTCACAGCATCCCCTCTAACCCTGCCCTCTGGCAGTGGGAAGCCATTCCTCATTGCCCTGCCAGTCCAGACCCTTGTAAATACTCTGTCCATGTATCCTGAAAGGTCCCTCACAAAAGAGGAGCACTTTCAGAGCCACTCCACAGCAAAAACTCCTTCCACAGATGCCTGACATGGTGCTGGGATGCACCCACTGTGCCTGGCAAAGCAGCACCTGGCAAAGGGATGTTCTCCCACACAGCCTGCCCAGCTCTCCCTGCCAGTCTTAGCCTAAAAAAATCTCCAGCCACCCCACCTGAGGCAAATAACAGACCATGTAAATGGCTCCATGTAAATGGCTCCATGTTCCCATTGGATGAAATTCCATTCCAATTCCCATGCCAACCTTCTTGTCTCCTGGTCATCAGTTAGGCTTTAGTTCTGCCTTCCAAATAAAACTGCTTTATTAAACAGCAGGAGATAATTACAGCAGTGTCAAAGCCTGCTGAAGCACAAACAATGTGAGATTAAGGTGACTGGTGTCAGAAGGAATTATGTGTATAAGAAATAAGTGCACTTCTGATTACAAAACTAAAGTATTGATAACCATTTTTCATCTTAATAAGTTTAGCAAAAGGGATATTAATGATGCAGAAGAAAAAAAGGAGCAGCTTATTAGTGGAAAGTCTGATGTCCTGGTTTGCTTACTTTTTGTGAATAATTTAATTATAAAGTTCCTTTTCTCAACCTCTTACATTTCTCAATGAAGACAAAACAGAGGAAAAAGCAGGATAAAAATATAAGCTGCTTTGCAATTACTGAACTCAGAATACTCTGGGTTTTGGTTAGATTTTTATAATTCAACAACAGAACAAAAAAAAAATCCACTTTGAGATTGAGTGAAAGCTTTGATCCTATTTATAAGGACAAAATGAAAGAAAACTGCCCTAGTTTAAAAAAAAACCACAAAAACTAGTTTTAACTTGAATAATATTATGAATCTATAATTCTTGGTTTGGATTTAAGAGGTAAACTGCCTGTGGTAGCTTCCCTTGCCCTTTCTTTGACATCACCTAAGCCAATGGAGGTGGAAATAGAGCCTTTAAAATTTTCCCAACAGTTTAGCCTGTTTAACCTTTTTTTCTTTCCCAACAATTTAACCTCTTTTTTCAAGCACAGTTTTTCTGTGGTTCCAAGAACACTTTTGCTGAGGGTTGACCCAAGCCAGGAGAGTTGTAATATCCAAAGAGCCCCATTAACTTGCCTTGACATCTCATTTCCCTCTCTTTAGATGACTCTGTCACTCATGACCCTTCCTCTGCAGCACAAGCATCTGTCAGAACCCAGAATCTGGAATTACATTATAATAGATATTGAATATGAGTCACTCCTGCCCACCTCTTTTCTCACTCAAGAAATACCAGTGCTCAGCTCAAACCTCCAGGATGACAAGTGAGTTTGAAAGCATCACCTTAAATTGGCAGAGTTTTCTCTTGTTGCAGGACAGCAGCAACTGCAGAAATTAATGTGAAATACAGAGAAGAGAAACAGCACAGCATAGACCCCTTGGTTTTTATTTCTGTGCTTCTTTTCCTCTTGCTACTGCATCAGGAGGGTTTATTTGGATCTTGTTATCACATGCATTTTGTGTGTATTTAAATATTCCGTGCATGTAGGGAGCCTGATTCCATGCAGGATGCAAACAAGTGGGAATTTCACTCAGCTGACACCAGGGAGAGTCTGTTATAGTCAGGCCAGCTTGGAAAGGGGTGCTGGATCCATCCCTGTGACAGATCCATGGTACCCAGCAGTTAGGATGGTGTGGCATTGAGGCCTTTGACAAAATGACAGTCTCAAAAAACCACCCAGAGCACGGATTTTCCACAGGTAGAGTCTCACAGCCACAGCCCAGAATTTCAGGTCACTCATACATAGGGTCAAAAGTTGGACTTGATGATCCAGGATGGAAACTGGGCTTCCACTGCCGTGGCTTGGCCAAGGAGGATCCACCCCCTCATCCTCCCCAGGAGAACAGGTCTCAGGACACATGATTCACATTTCAGTCACACCAGGCTGCACATTTGCACATTAGAAATGAGAACTGTGGAAGAGGGCTTTAGTGCCATTATTTATTAGACAAGTTCCCTGGATTTTTATCATCCATAACTCATGCCTTGAATGGATTTGCTGCCGATTCCCCTAAGTCATGTACAGAAGGTCCTGGAGTAGAGTGTTTCTAAAATACCATTTTTTAAATTTCACATTTACATGCATTCCATCTGCACACCGAGAGCATTAAATATCATAAATGTGGAGTTAATGTCTCATTTTTTAAAATTATGTAGTTTTGTAATTACATTAAATGAGGGGATACTGACTTTTAGAAACTAAATTCCAAGTCTCTTTCTATTGCCAAAGCAGCCAGGAATATCTTTAAATAAGTTTATGCTATGGGGACCCTTTAATGATCCATCTGCTGAAAGTAGAAAGAAGAGGAAAAAGTGGTTGAATCATAGGGAAGGAAACTTCAATTCACCACACATTAATAAAAGCTCAGCTATTGATAATCAGTGAGTCATTAATGAAGTTTTAGAAAGTTCTATCCATTTACACTTCAGAACAGGCTGCCAGGAGTTCTCTCCAACATGGAAAGTGACTTCCAGATAGGAACAAAACATTTCTTACACAGGTTAGTCTTTCATGACTCCTGACCTGGAAACCACAACAGAAGTCTCAGAAAGGTGTTTAATTACTGTGAATTACTTAATTTTCCAGTGTTTACCACATCATACTCATTTTCATAAGCACAGGGACTGCATGGATACCTGAATCAGGGAATCCTGGAACAGTTTGGGATGGAAGAGACATTAAAGCCCATTCAGTCCCACTCCCTGCCCTGGACAAGGACAATTTCCACTATCCCAGGATGCTCCAAGCCCATCCAGCCTGGCCTTGGACACTTCCAGGGATCCAGGGCAGCCACAGCTTCTCTGGGCACCCTGTGCCAGGGGCTCACTGCCCTGGGACAGTGGGAAGACATTCCCCCTTGTCTTGTGACTCCAGGCCCTTCCAAACCATCCTTCTCCAAGCTACATTTGTCTGATTTTGCTCAACTTCTTTTTTTTTTTTTTTTTTCTTGGTATCTGCAGGGTTTACATTAAACCCTCAGTTTTAAGTTGCTCATCTCTCCAAGTCTTTGGGAAAAGTCTGGGAACAGTGCAGGTCTCTATGATTTAGCTAAAATCTGGTTATTGGGGTTAGCACAAGAGTAATTGTTCAGAGTCCGTGGATGACCTTACAATCATTTCAAGGCTGGCACATAGGCTCCACTTTAATGGTGCAGCATAACTCTTATGCTGAGTTTATTCTCCAGGTTAACCATAATTCAAATTAAAGGCAGCTGCAGGGACTCTGTTCCCTCTCACTCTGCAGAAGAACCCTTCATTGTGAGGTAAGTGAGCTCACAGATTTATGGGGAGATGTGCAAAGCAGTAGATTTTCCCCCCATTGCTTCCTGACTAAAATATATCTTGGGACCAAAAGGGGTTCATGCCATTTAGCAGTGCTGCCATGGCAAAACAGCTTCCTTGGCTGCAACAAAGTAGAGATAAGCAACTTTGACCGTGAAACAGAGTTTGGTCATGCTTTAGGTGGTTTTACATCTTCCTGTTTGGATTTAAGACTGTCTTTTTGTATTTCATTGAATCACAGAATATTCTGAGTTGGAAGGACTCACCAGGATCATGGAGTTCAAGCCCTGTCCCAGCACAGGCACCCCAAAAATCCCAGCCTGTGCATCCCTGGGAGCATTGTCCAAACTCTCCTGGAGCTCTGGCATCCTTGGGGCTGTGCCCATTCCCTGTAATATTTAGGAGAATCTCAGTTACTTCTCCCTGAAGATGGAGGAGTTGGAAGAAGTGGTTAATGCTGTCAAGCAGCCTGACTAATTAGGAGTAGCAGGTTTCTTAACCTTACATGTGGATTTTTGCACCTGTGTGCAGGTTTACAGGGTCACAGGGACAGCCAGAAGAAAAGGATAATTCAGCTAAGCTGGTTTTCCTGTATTTGCCAGCTATGAACGTTAAAGCCCTGGAAATTCCTGACTGCCAAAGGATTCTCATATTGCAGTCTATCTGTAGATAGATCCCTAAAATAACCAGTAAAAGAAGCAACACCCTAATCTGAATAATACCACAGCTAATTAAAAGTATGAAGTTAAAACTGAAAAGTCTGTGACCTTCAGTTGGAAAAAAGGGCTGAATTTTATACGTCAGAGTTCAGGAAATTCCACTATTTAATGGCTGTAGTCACTGAACTGATCGCAGAATCAGGGAATCTGGGAATATGTTGGGTTGGAAGGGACCTTAAAGCCCATCCAGTCCTACCCTTGCCATGGGTAGGGACACCTTCCACCAGCCCAGGCAGCTCTGTCAAAGCCCAGCACAAGCCCTGGGGGCAGGTTGTTGTCCCTTTTCCCCATGTCCTCATCACCAGCCTCACTCTCCCAGCTCCTTCTTTTCCCCCTCTTTTTCTCCTAGTGCTGCTGCACAACTGTAACTGTGATGGTACATACAAAGAAAAACATGAAAAATACCCAAACTGGGATCTGTGGCTGTGAAAATGATGCTTTGAGGATGAAAGTAGTCCAGGTACCATCACATGGTACCACAGACAGATGAAAAAAGCCCAATTAGAAGGCTCAGAAAAAGTTTGTTTCACTGCTGTGAAGATGTGGGGCATGAGAGCAGAAGGGGCCTGGGCTTCAATAGTAAACAAAAGCAGTTTAATTTTTTTTTTTAATGAAAATGTTCTCACTGAAATTTTACAACCTCAAAAAACTGGCATGTTGCACAAAATGATGTGAAGGGATTGTTTTGTCAGGGCATTACCCACAATGCACTCCATAAAGATGCCTTTAAAAGAGTAAAAAGTTAAAAAAAAAATAAAAAAAAAAGGTTTCAGAGCCCATTTTCTAGGATGTTCAGAGTGTGAAGTCAGAAGCAGCAGCAGGTAGGCACCACCTGAGGACAGACAGGAATGGACTCAAAGCCCTGAACACAAAAGGAGTTTTTCCACCTGTTTCAGTGGAGCTGCCCCCAGCAAACTCTGGTGCTGATGATCTGCTGCTGGAGCAGAGGCTTGTCCCACTTGGGATGCACTGTATATACAGTGTCTGATCTTTCCAAATGGTCCCAAACTCAAAGGCTGGTGCAGACAAAGGAGAGCCTTTTCTTGTCCCTTCTCTGAATTTCTGTAATTAAAGACCATCTCTCAACTGCTTTGTTTCCACTTGCCTCCCATTTCTGACCTGGCTTCCCAAAAATGTGGGAGACCCACTTTTACCACAGCATTGGAGAGGTTTTAGTTATTCATGAATTCAGGTTTTCTGAGGAGCAGACAGCAGGCTCAGCACCTGGCAGAATCAGACCTGTATTTCCCTCAGAGCTGTAGGGGGTTTGTGTGGAGTTTCCAGCTCTGAATAACAAAATAGGTCACTTTAATGCTTTTGCTTAGTTTGAAAGACAAAATCATCCCACTCCTCTCCTGATATGATCCAGACTGACAGCAAATCAGCAAATTATTATTATTCTTCAAGTAACTTTATATTATTAGTTTGCCTTTTTTTTTTTTTTTTTTTTTTTTTTTTTTTTTTTTTTTTTTTTTTAGGGTTGGTTTGTTTTTAAGTTAGGCTATTTCTTTAGAGGAAATAATCTTCTTTTCCACTCTACTTTCCTTCATCTGTGCAAGGCTCCTCCACAACACTATCATAGTCCTTTGAAAAAGATTTGTTGATTTTAAGGTCCTAATGAGCATAAGACACAAAACTTCCCTGAATTAATTTCTTTCATCAAATCCCATTGAGTGTCTAGGGGGAAAAAAACCCACAAAATTGCACTTTTGGTGTAAATATTTCCTCTGATATTGAGTTTGCTGCTACCAGCAAGATATTCCAGTGGGTTTTTACTACAAAATGCAAGACCTTTCCTTTGGCTCTGTTAATATCCTTTGCAGCAGCTCAGTCAACAGAAAAATGAAAGTTACATTTTTATCAACTATCTGTCAACTTTGCCTCTTTACTCTTTGCATTATGGATCTTTTATTTCCCCCTCTACCAACTGAGGTCTCTCTTCCAAATAATTTATGAAGGCAACAAATTGCTGTCATGGGGTGATCCTTCCCTGAAAGCATTGCTCAGATTCCTGGCCACACTTGCCCAGCTCCAGCTCATGAGTTGATTCTGGCATGTGCAGGGAAATAAAAACACTGATAATTGTTTGTGGGAAAACCTACCCAAAAGTTCTGCACGTGCTCTAATGATTTAGGGATTCTAGAACCTTGTAATGGGTAATGGATAGGGGTTTAAAGGGTGATAGTGACCCAAATATGGCAGGAAATTACTCATGTGGGGTGGGAACAGAGCTCTTGGCCCAGATCTGCAAGGTCTTGGCAACCAGCTGAGTTATAAAGCACTAAATTGGGAAGAACAGGCTTTTGTGGGGTTATCTCTACACAGACTTCAAATGTCAGGTAGGAGTCCAAGCCAATGGAGAAGCTGGGCAGCATCCCAGGAATGGACACATCCAGCAGTGGGATGTGCATTCCTGTCCCCTGGGTCCCAGTGGGGCAGGGACAGGGGCAGGACTGGGGAGTGTGAAATCTGTGTGTCCAAGGATAAAAGCCACACAGCAGAAACCTTATCATAAAAATCACAACCCACCTGCTCTGCCTATCCCACTTGATAAATTATAAATTCAATGTTTCTGAGTGGTGTGGTTCTGTTCTTGGGGCTATCTCATCCCTAAATTCCCCTGAAACACCATCACAGAGCATAACACAGCCCTGCTCAAATATCCCCATCCCCAATGAGCCTGCCTTGGTTTGCTGCAGGGTATGTTTGGGGATTTTGCTTTCTTTATTGTTAAATTCAGTTTCTTTCTTCCAACTGAGACTGACTGACTAAAAAGCAAGGCAAAACAATAATTCCATAAACATTTCTTAAGCAGTTCCAACCAGAAAAAGCCAAGTTAAAGCATCTTTTAGGATTTTCAACTTCGCTCAACTATGAATAACATGCACAATGCAAAGAAATTACCCAAATGTAAAAGACATTCATCTGAGCAAGTAAATTACAATGGCACTGAGAGCAAACCTGCCTGCAACTTCAATTGTCAAAATCCTTTTTTGCTTTTTCAGGGTTCCAGCATTAAAGCAGAAAAGTCAGGCAATAACTCAAGGCAGTATGTCTGTCTCCAGAAGCTTTTGTTGCAACAGTACACAGGAAGAGAGATTGGGTTATTGATGGGAAAAAAAAAACCAAATTAGGAGAAAGTAGAATGTATCTAGAGAAGTCATTTGCATCCTCCACTGCCTGGTGACAGGGGTGATCCTGTCTCTGTTTTCATTCCTATATCTGCCAGTGTAAATTAATGATTTCACTGATTTCAGTCAGATAATTCCAATGTTTAGAGGTAAAAATGTGTCAGACAGAGGAACTTTCAGATTTCAGAGAATAATTTTATGCTCTGAGAGCCACCTACATCTATTAACTCTAAAAAGGTTGTAATTTTCAAGTGTCCTTTTCCCTTGTCTTCCAGTGTAAGAACAAAAAAATGAGGTGCAACATCAAATGCTGCCTTTGTTAGATAAATGTCCCTGCGTTGGCACTGTGACCTCCCTTCCCTATATTACTCCACAAGGAACATTCAGGAGCTCTGCAAAACCAGGGCTGAGTTATCCAAGGTGTTACCTGCAGCAATTACCAAGGCTTTAAGGGCAAGTGCTCCATAATTCTCTGAGCTGGGAAAGGTGTTTCTGTGAGATAAAATGGCCTGGTTCAGAATATCAGAGGTTATCATGCAGCTGGAATTGTTTCTAATGCCTCACATTAGCAGCACCTGAAGGCTGCAACCCAGCATTTATTGATTTAAAGTAGTGCTGGCAGGGACTGGAGAGCCTTCTAACCTTCCTTTTGTCAATAATTCCCTCCAGGTCCTTACAGCAGACACCAGACCTCTGTGCTTCTCTCTCTCCTCGAGCCTTTGGTGGAGTCATCAACTCAAAATTCATTGAGACAAGAGCTACTCATTATTTCTGCTTGTGAAGCATCCAGCATGTGGTGCCCTCAGTGTTTAGGGGTGTATTTCCTGCTGCTGTATAAATAAATTTGAATTTTCTCTCCACCCTAGGGTTGCTGGCTGTTTTGTTGGGATTTCTTTTCCCAGAGAAATGGTGGAGACAATTGCTGCAGACACAGTTGAGTCACTTTAGTCATCAAAAATCCCAGTCTGAAGTGGAATATTCATTTTAGAGATATTTTAACCTGCTGGCAAAGTCAATTGCAGTGAGTGGATGGCATTTTAAAAGCATTTTTCCTTTGAATTGAAATAATTTCTTGAGATAGGAAAGCTGTCTGAATAGCTGCCATCTGCATGGAGTTAACATCCCAGAGAATACATGGAGCCACAGGTGGATGCATAGAGATATTTGTTCTTTTTAGTCAGTGATCCTAATTTTTTTCATTTCCCATTTGACCTGTCTTGACTGGCAGCTAAAAATTTCAATTTAAACAACTGGCTGAGATTCATTTGCTACGAGTTATAAGTAGGAATAGTGTTCTGATTAGCAATGAAGCTCTCATCCTCTGAAGAATAAAGAGGAATCAGCTTTGAAGGAGGGTATGAATATGTATCCAATACCAAAGCTGTCAGACAAAGACCAGATTATTGATTGGAATTGTCTTCGGTTACTTAACACACTTTTAACAAGTTCTGCAGTTTAGAAAAGGGTGGAAAAGTGCTGGTGTGAGGCAGGCAGCAAACATTACACCTTACTTTAGGCCTGGTTTACAACCTTGCTATTTAACCTGTAAACATTTTCCCCTCCACCCATCACACTGCTGATTTTAATACAGAAAATTCACCAGCATATTTTGGTTTGAACACTGCAGGATTTGCAAAATAACTGAACAAGCCTGAAAGAGATAACCCCAGAGTTCATGAGTTCTCTCTTTGTCTGAGTCATTAAGGTAGGGAAAGACTTTTAAGACCCCCAAAAATCAACACAGCACCAGCATCATATCCAAAATTAAACCATGTCCTCAAGTGCTACATCCACAAGTTTTTGAACACTTTCAGACATGATGATGATCATAAGAAATGAAGCTTCAATTCAGTACACATTAATAAAAGCTCAGCTATTGATAATCAGTGAGTCATTAATGAAGTTTTAGAAAGTTTCTGTCAAAAAAAAAAGTCTACAATGAAAACCCGAAAACAGAACACAAAATGTGTGAGAATAATTTGGCAAATCAGCACAGAACAGTTAATACCTTTAATAGTTATTCTGAACCTAATTATAAAATAAAATAAAATAAAGATAAGCGGTTGAGTACTTTGTTCTTTCTTTTTACAATTGTGAAATATTCAGACAAAAGGTTACCAAGCACTTTGAGCTGCCAGAGTCAGCTTTTCACCTAAGAGCACCAAGAAACATCTGACTTTCCTGCTTTTCCTCTCTCCCAATTTTTTACTGCTTTGAAGATTTTTAAATTCTCTGTACACAGAGAAAACAAGTTTTTCTGTTTTGTTTTTTGGGTGTTTCTGCTTGGTTGGTTGGTTGGGTGGCAGGTTTTTTGCACTAATTTAGTTGTTCTTGTTTAAAAAAAAAAAAAAAAAAAAAAACAAACATACAAACAAAAAAATCCAATAAAACTCAAAACCCATCACCACTGTTTCTCACAGCACTGCTGGACTGTTGCTCCTGGGACACGTTGAGCCAGACTAATGACTCAAACATAACATCTAATTTTAGTTCAGCCACAGAATTGCAAGCCCCTGAGTTATCAAATCATGGGACAGGTGTCCTGAAAGAAGTGTCAGGGTGTGAAAGCTTCAGCACTGTTACAACCAAAAAAGCCAGCTCAGGTTACTTGGTCTAATGTAGAAATCCAGCTTTGCCCTCCCTTTCTCCCACCAGCAGCAAAAGGATGGAGCAGAGCTGCCTGAAGTTTGTCCTTTATCATACCTCCAGTAATTGGCTTACCTGGAGCTGCAAGTGCAACATTAGGCACTGTCACACAATTGATCCTGTAGGTTTCTCACTGTTATTTAATAAGATTTTTTTTTCTTGGGGGAGATGAAGATTGAAGCCTGTTTGGTGCCAGCACACAGACACTGCCATGTAAACATCATAAATTAGAGCTCTTTCTTTGAGGAGCTGAAAGACAAAGGCTCAAGGTGTTTGCACAGGTAATTATAAAAAAAACTGGCATTTATTCAAACAAGGTCTTACAGATAAATCCAAAAGTATATATCCAGCCAGACCATTTGCCTGATAAATGCATCCATCTTCTAATTTGCCTCTTTTCCTGATGTGGACTGAACAACCCTTGTGCCTGAGCACATCATCAGTAACCTTGAAAACTAAAAGTCAATATTTGGGAAAAAAAATCCTCGCACCAATATGCAAGAAAACTTCAAGCTGGAAATCTCAGCAGGGACACATGCTAGCTGATGGCTGGGCATGTTTGACATGTTGTTATTTAAACAGGATTAAGCATCCAGAGCAAATGATGGGGAGGGGGTGTGTTTAAAAGTTCCCTTCAGCAGGAAAATTCCTCAATACTTTCCCAGCCCTTTGATCATCCCAGTGCCTTGGCTGTCTGCTGCAGATCAGCTCCTGCAGCCCAAAAACAGTTTAACAAGACAGCTCAGGGAGGACGAGGGTACAGAGTGGAGTATCCTGTCACTTGGCAAAGCAAGTGCAAATTGCCTTGGCAGGACCAGCTGCTGAGATAGCAATTTGTCTCTGTCAGGGGAAGAGCACATGGGTGGAAGCACTGCTAATACAGTGTGCCTTTGAAATAAATCACTTTATGCATACACAGATCATGTTGTGAGGCTTTTCTTTTAGGGTGATGCTTCTCCGAGGGCAGCAAAGTAATAGAAAGTTTGCACCCATGAGGAGTTTGGGGTTGTTTGCCCCATTAATCAGCAGACAGTGCAAAGGAGATGTGCTAATAAAGCCTTCACTTGCACAGGCAACTGCAGTGTTCTGTGTCTCACCAGGATAGGGAGAAAACTGTCTTGATGGATGGAAAAAAAAGCCCCAAGCAGGTCTGGGGAGGCAGGAGCTGAGGCTGTAACTCGGCCCGACAGTGATGCACTGCCTGACCTCCTGAGGGTCTGCCAGCCAAGACATTTTCCAGCTGAGCAACCTTCCTGTGAGAAACAGCAATTCAAGAGAAGAACAGCACTCTGAGCACTTTGTAGCAGCGTGTTGAGTACATCAAGACATCTGACAGCACAAGGCAGAGATGTTTTTATTGGGGAATCTTTTATTCCTCCTGTGAAGGAAAGGCTCATGGCTTCCAGCTCAGGGTGGAGAAGAAGAAACTCCTCTTCCTGCATTCCTGCAGGTCCACAGCTTCAGCAGCATCCCTACCTATTGACCTGTGGGTTGCAGTACCTCAAATCTGGGATCTGCTGTCCTTCTGGCATTTTAGACCAAATTCTGGGCTTTGTTTGCCCAGCATGCTCGGTGTAAGGCTGGAGTTTGTGATGCTGCTCTGGAAGCATCTCTCATGTCCCTCTGCCTGTAAAGCCAAGAGTCTGAGGCACCAGGGCTACAGTTTTGCAGGGGCACTGGAATGTGACAACAACAAAAAGAGATCTGGCATAACTTCCCTGCTCCTAGAACTGTGTAGTGAGGACACCTTCAGGGGCAAACACCTGAGAGCTTTGGGAAAACACAGAAGTGCCAACAGATAAATCCTTTTAATTAAAGGTATTAAGGTAAAGTTTCATACTTGAAAAGAACAGTGATAGGTAATAATGAATTTTTTAATTTTGTAATTTATAATTCCATCGGTCAGATGGCAAAATCTCAGAACAAATAAGTGACAGACATTATTTGTTATTGGCAGATTAGAGAAAGAACTGATACCATGGGCAGACTGCTGTTGTTACTACAGGAGTTTTTCCCTAAATAAATTTTGATTAGTGCTCTTAACCTGCTCACAGCAGGGAGAGATTTTCTTATTCCCCTTCATTCTGCTGAGCTGATATTCACAGCTTTTGTTTATCAGCTGCTGTATTATTACCAGCCCTAACATGCTCCAGTGGCCTCCATGATCTGAGAGCACAGGAAAAATAAACCTTAAGAATGACAATGCTGGCAGCTGAGTGGAACAAAGCCCACAAGCTGGGCTTTAAAATGGCAATCAATATTAACTTCCATCATGCTTTAGAAACAAGATGGATTTGACAAATTGCATCAAAAGCGTACCTCCAATCGACTTTTGTAAAGGAATGTTTCTCCTATATTACATTTATGTTTCTAGAACTTACTGAAGTTGTTTAATAACGTTTTCATGCCATCAGAGGATTTGTTATTACAACTGATTATTTTCTTTTTTGTGCTCAGAGAAAGGAAACTAAATTCAGTGAAAAGAACCCAAAGATATTGAAAAGATATTCCAAAAGGCTCAGTAACCTGTAAGTAACCAGGAGACATCAACACATTGTTTTCTGCCATTACAGGAGATCTTCTTACTCTTGAAGGAAATTCACTTTATTATCCAGGCAAAACTCTTTTTCATCAAGATAGAAACACAGAAATTTATATGTGATTGATTCTTCACTAAATATTCATTATTAATTGTATAATTATTAATTACTTTTTCATAGTAGCATATATGATACTGGGTCAGCACAGACCAGGCCAGAGCCCTCCCCCCAAAAAACTGAAATAGAGTTACTCCTTTCTTTACCAGTTTAGTGACTATTTTTCTCTAGTGGGCATTGTCCAGGGATTTAGGATGAGATGATTTTTAAGGTTTCTTCCAACCCAAACTATTCCAGGATTCTTTGACTCTGTGATTCACAAATATCTTATTGTGAAATTCCCAGAAAAAGACTTTCTGAAAAGCCCACTGGGAATGTTATTTAAGTGAAACCATCTGTGAGCAAACTTTACAAAGAAAAGCTGCATGTCAAAACTGGGGAGAAAAAAAGTGAAAATGTGTGTGATTTTTGTACGTACAAAGAGGTGTGTTGCAGAAAAAGAAATATGGAAAGACTGAGGAAGGGTTACAAAACCCTGTATTCCTCTTGTATATATGGACCTTGGTCTTTAAAACATCCAGCAACTGAGACTATATAATCTTTCTAGAAAATCAATTCCAATACATATTTCAAACTTTAATTAGAATATTAGAATATTAAAATTTCTAATATTAGAAATTTTATAATAAGTCTAATTTAGCTGTATGATTAGATTAAATTTGGTGCCATCCAAGCCACCTCACTTTTTGCCCTGACATGGGGAAGAAACTGCTCAGCAGCCATAGATGTACTGGGGGGTTGGGCCATTGTGTTTCCCTTTTGTCTTTTCTAAAGCTAGCCCACACAATTACTTCAGTCTTTTCTTCTGGGTCTTGGTTTCTAAAGCTTGACTCTTGTCCTCTGCCCCTGGACTCCCTCTGGTTCTGTCTCATTTTCCTGAAGTTTGGTGTTCAGCCACTGCCACTAAATGCAGCAAACTTATTCCACTTCTGAACCATTCCCCTATTTCAATCTCCACATCTCATGTTTACCTTTTTTCAAAAGCACGATCCACTGGAATTCCCAGCTCCTTTCCTGAGGAATTGCTGCTAGTGAGTGACTGCTGGCAAAGATAGACTTTTGCAGTGTACTTACTGGATATCAGAGCCTAGCTGGACTGGAAATTTATTCCCATTAAAGCCTGAGCAAAATTTCACGAGGAAAATCAAGTGTGCCAATTGGAAGAAGAACATTTCATTGATTGCATGTCTGCAATAATAATTTCAGTTATGCAGAAAATGATCTATGACATACCAAACAACACTGTCTATAAACAGACCAGCCACACAGACTTCATTAATGGACCTGCATAAAAATTGATATGGTTTGATAATATTGCTCTAATCCACCTCCTGAGCCTATTACACAGGTTGGGTCGAACTTCTCATTGCCATGCATGGCCTGCAGTCCTCCACATCAATGGAAAAAAACCCCAGCAGAGTCCCAACAAATTGAAATGGCCCATAAGTCATACTGAACCAATAGAGCCAATTTCATGAGGCAGACGTCAAAGAAAAATCAGTGCTGCCCTTCAGATTGCTCTGCCCTTCAAACTCAACAAGGCAATCTTGACTTTTAACAGTTTGCAAAGGTAGATGCCAAAATACCACAATATGAAGTGGCAATGTTAATGCAGGGACCAGAGAAAAGGCATAAGAAAAGCTACAGCACAAAAAATGGGATTTACAGCCAAGTCCAAGTTAGCTAAATGCAAACTGGCTTCAGGAAAAAGAATGTGAGTGTAGGATATTCACATGGTGCTCTGCACAAATCCCACACTCCTGAGCTTTTTGTCCTAAGGTCAGGCCTAGATCTGACCTTTACAAATAGGCAGATTTAGGAGCAGGTCCTAGAATCATGGAATCACAGAACTGTTAAGGTTGGAAAAACCTTCCAAGATATTGAGTCCAAACATTAACCCAGCACCACCATATTCACCACTGAACCATGTCCTAAACCACCACATCCACATGTGTTTTGGGGATGGTGATTCCACCACTGCCCTGGGTGGCCTGTGCCAGTGCTTATCAATTCTTTTTGTGAAGAAAGTTTTCCCAATCTCCAACCTGAACCTCCCCCAGTACAAATCTAGGCTGTTTTCCCTTATCACATCCCCATTCCCTGGGTGCAGAGCCCAACCCCCCCATCTGCCCCCTCCTGTCAGGGAGTTGTGCAGAGCCAAAGGTTCCCCCTGAGCCTCCTTTTCTCCAGGCTGAGCCCCTTTCCCAGCTCCATTCCCTTCCCTGGGCATGCTCCAGTCCCTTAATGTCCTTTAGGTGCTGTCCTGCTAAGGAGCAGGATGTGGGGAGCAGGAGAGATGCTGCAGGTGCCATGGGCACGAGGGAGGTGGATGGGATAAAAAACCATGGCAAACTTGTAAAAATTGGCCAGTCTGGGAGCTTTTACATATTTTGTGAGCTTATCCCTTGGAAGCTGAGCAGATCTTGTCCTTTGGCTCCTCGTGACAACAGCAGCACTGGCAGCAGTGACCTGCTGTTTAAAGCAGCTCACTCCTGGCTGGGAATGGTTTTGGCATTGCACAGACAGGCTCCAAGTGTCCTTATTTACAGACCTCCACCTGTCCCCCACAGTTCCTGGCTCCAGCTGCAGCACATACCTCCAACAATTTTGTCACCTGCCAGCCAGGAGCCATCCTACCCTAAAAATGCCATATTAATGAGCAGTGCAGTGCAGCAGGTCAGAACGTGTGTGGAGTCAGCTGAGAACACCTCCTGTTCCTCTCCCTGCCTTCACCAGGCAAAGCCACTCATGCAAGGGCTCAGGAAAATACAGAGAGGGGATGAGCTGGCAGAGCCCCAAAATATGGAGATTTGACATCTTTTATTCCTTCAGGAGAGAGGCAGAAAGCTGCAGAAAGCAACAGCAGGCAGGCTTTTTGTTTCAGATCCCTTCCCACCTCTCTGTATTTTCCTGAGCCTTTCCCATCTCTCTTTTGAGTGCAAGGAAAAAGACTACAAAAGCTGAGTAAATCATATACTGCTGTAATTATTATCATCTTTGCACTGAAAAAGGTGAAATAGGCTTTGCTCACCAGGGATGTCTTTTCTATTTACTTTGCTTCCCTTTTCCACTTAAATCCTCTCTTCATCTGCATCTCTCAGAACAGAACCTGGATTGCTTTTATCAGTATTATTTTTGTCCAAATTTTTACCTATTTTTCTTCTTGTTAATTATAATGTCTGGTTTTTTCTCCCCTGAATTAGAATTAAATAACACTGGTGGCAAATATTACAGTCAAAGATCCCTGGGTATCTTAGCAATGCTTCTCTTACATTCTGCAGTTGTTCTTGTTTCACTGTTTCACTTTATCAGTCACAAAACATGATATAAAATATTTAGGCACCTATGGATGTTAAATCCTGCGCTCATCTAATTTCCTCCATTCCTGCACCCAATCCCTCCAGAAACACTATCCACAAAACTCTTAGAAAAACCCCAACATTTGGTCTCCCAAATGCTCCTTGACCCTCATTCTGCTCCAGATTTCCTCCTAAGCAAATGTGCATGGCCCCTACTGCTCCCCCTTCCCATTTCTCTCTGTAGGGACTCCCCCTACCTCCATGATGAGATGTCTGGGTGATGTCCCATCCCATTTGAGCCTCCTATCTCAGCTGAGAGCCATAATGGAATTCAGCACCACTGTCAATGTGTAGAGAGAACTGGATTTGATAGCTGGTGCTCTGCCCACCAAGGACACCAGTTCTCAATCCCACAGCAGCCAGCTCCTCTCTTTGTGCTGCAGACACAAACCCTGACTGCCCCAGATCAAAGCTTGTTCTGGAGTTTTTCCCTTCTGCTCTGGGATTTCTTGCCTTTCTGTTTTGTTCACCCACCACACAGGTGAGACCCCTGATTTATGTGACATGTGCTTCAGCAGCTGGGTTTGCTGCTCTTCTCACATTCCTGGACATTTGCTTGAAGGCTAAAAAAAGTGGGAAGCAGCAAGGAGTTACTTTCACAGCCTAGAGCACACTGTTGTCCTGGTGTGGCCCTGAAGTGTTTTAGAGTGAGTTTCAGAACTTGTCCAGGCACTTGGAGACATTGGCTTGGCCTGCTGAAGTTCAGGTCAAGACAGGATTAGGTCCTCAAGCTGTAAAGTTCCTCAGTCTCAGCCCAAAGCAGTTACCTGGTGAAACACAGACCAACAAGACCATTTAATTAACCTGAAATCTCCCACTGGCACAAAATTAAAGTTCTTTTGCCAGAATCATTAGTAATTTGCAAGTTCAGCAGGAGAGTAACAGATCCTGGATCAAAGGTGCCTTTCCAGGAAATGACAGCCCCTGGGCTGGGGAGGGGAGGCACTCTGGGATTTATCTGACCAAGCAGGGCAATTTGGAATCTATCATGTTCCAAAGTCTGCTATCTCACAGTCACTGCACAGAACGTGCTGCAGCAGGAAGATGCTGTTCTGCTGTCCTGCCCCCCCCAAAACTGACCTACAGCTTAGTTTGAGATGTGTTTTAGCAGACACATTCTGGCCTCATTCATAGGCAGTGGCAGGGAGCAGAGGAAACAGATCCCTCACCATTTTCCTTCTCTAGTCATGCCCCAAAATTGGAAAAGCAATTAGACATTGCAGATATAGTTTATCCTGGAATTGTAGGGTACTTTGGGCTGGAAGGGGCCTTAAAGCTCATCTCATTCCACCCCTTGCCAAGGGCAGGGAGAACTTCCACTATCCCAGGCTGCTCCAAGCCCCATCCAACCTGACCAGATATTGCACTTAGGCAGTTTTCATTTTTCTTTATTGAGACATACAATTAAACAATTAACATATCAGATCTTTGTTTACTTTATGCATTTGAATAGCCCTTTTTCACCACATTGCTTGGAAAAGGAAAATTTTCTTCACTGGAAGGCTGGTTAAGCATTGGAACAGGGAAGTGCCACCTTCCTACCCAGGGAAGGATCCCCATCCCTGGAGGGATTTAATATCTGTGTAGATGAAGCATTTGGGGACATGGGTGAGTGGTGGCCTTGGCAGTGCTGGAAGAACAGTTGGACCTGACAATCTCAGAGGGATTTTCCAAACTAAATGAATCTGTAATTCCATGTTCCACCTCTACAGGACTGAGAGCGGCACTCAAAACAGAGCCAAGGTGTCCCTGGGAACAGCAAAGGTGGCATCACAGGATGGGTTATCCCAGCAGCCCACTGCTGGCCACTCCCCAGCAAACAGAACAGCATTCATTCCACTTAAAAAGTTATGTTTGGAGACTATCAAAGAATAAACCTTGACAAATGCAAGCCACACTTTTTATTTTCACCAGAAAATGCAACGCTCCCTTTTATCTCCCATAAAAATGAAAACCTATTCAAAGTGCTGGCACCTTCTGCAGGAAAAGTCTTTTCTGGGGGTAGATTTCTAAATTTAGGGAGCAAAACGACTTCTGGGGACTTGAGCTAGAACAATCTGGAGCCCACTGTGACAATGCCTTGCAATGTGCGTTAGTCCCACAGTTTGTTGTACAAATTCCTTCAACAGATGAAAAGGGAATAATGGACATAAACCTTTTCTCTTCTGATTATTGAATATATCAGCTGCTGTGGCAAGGAAAACTCCAGCACAGCTTAAAAGGGAGCACACACAGATAAAAAAACCAAGTGCATGGATTTATATCTGTGTGTTCCTGCAATGTAGCACAGCTGAGGTGAGGAGGAGATGGAAAGATCAAAAAAATGGCGAATCTGGAAAATCATTGTGATGAACTTTCTCAGAGTATCTTGAAGTAATAGATGAGATACATGAGCCTCTTTGAAACCTGTAGTTTCTTTAAGCATCTTGTCAAAACAAGTAGAGGTGAGGCTGGGTTGCCAAAAGACAATATTTGCCCCATACCTTTACAAGGACTAGAAGCTTCCAGTTAAGCAGAGCTAAAGATAATTGAATTACAAACCTACAGAAATGTCAGATCCGTAATTTGAAAAGGGAATAAAAAAAGGCCTGCTCTAAAGATGATTCAGGTGGATTTTTTTTTTGGTCATATGGAGAATTTTAAGTAGAAAGCAGCTTGTATTCCTGCTTGTGACAGCTTGCTGCTAGGATAGCATTTTCACAATTCCACAGACTGGATGTGGCTGCCACAGCTCCTGACTCCAGGACACTGTTGCTGTCAGGTTGTATCAGATCTCCACAGCCCTGCTGGATCCACAGGTGGATCATGACTGGGATACCCACCTGTCTGCTCAGCTGGAACACCCTGGTGACACAGCGAGCTGTCTACTAACAAGGGATTTCATCTTTGGGCTTTAGTCTAAAATAAATTTACTGGTTGGAGTTTTTTCCTGAATTTCTTAATTAAAAAAATTAAAATAAGTTTCTAGCTCGGTACTTAGCCTTAGTTTTCTAAATGATCACAGGGCAGTTTAGGCTGGAAGGGATCTCAGGAGGGTTTTGGTGCAGGATGCTGCTGCCTGGGCACTGTGGTCTCCCCTGCTCTTTTCCCCAGAGCTCCTCTGGCCAAGCCCCAGGGCAGGGTTTTGCAGCTGTGAGGACTTTGCTGCTGTGGTTTTAATGGCTCACAAGGGACCCCCTTTTCAGGATGAATAGCTGAACCCCAAATCCCCCCAGGCACTGCCTTCTACTCCTCCTGGCCTCACCTGGCTTGGATAAAGATGTTCACACTCCACCCCAGTGCAGCCACCTGGGTGTGACAACACCTCAGGACACTCTCTAGACCACATTCTCCTCAACACAAAGCCTTAGCTCAGCCTCCATGTCTTTCATAAGCAGGCAAATCAAGCCCTTTGGCACTTCTGGGGTGCTCTCAAGCCTGTCCATCCCTGTCCTACAGAGCTTTCCTGTTCCAGAGCTGCACTTGGGGTGTTTTGGAAGCAGAAGTGCAGTGACAGCCAACACAATTCCCCATGTGGCTCAGCCACCTCCACCTCATGGAGCAGACAGCTGGAGTCTGAGCAGAGAAGGGACCCAGACCAGTTTTCCCAGGGCTCCATTAGTGCTGTAATTATCCAATTATCCAATTATCCATCCACTCAGCTCGGTACCCATCACAAGAACCAGTGCAGTGTTTCAGCTGTGAGGCAGAAATCTTCCCTTCCAAACCACCACTGGAAACAACTAATGCTGATTTGTTTTTATACTGACACTTCTTTCAGGAGAAAAGAAAAAACTTGGTTTTTAATCAAATGGAACTTTTCTCAGAGAATATATTTCACCTATACCACAGCTATCATAAAAATCTATTTTGTTTCAGGTAGAATAAAAGAGGTTTTACTTATTTAGATCAGAAATTACTTCCCTGGACATTTTTATACATTTTGTCTTCAAATTTCCTCCTTCCTACTGCCTGCCCTCCATTGGAGTGGTCTGAGATGATTCCACATCACCAATTATAATCTTGCCAGTTCTTGCAATGCTCTGTCCTATAAATTTAACAGCCTATGGGATAATGCACTTTCTAGAAGAAAACATCTGTCTTCAGTTTCTGCTCCCTCTGCCCTTTCTCTGTTCCCTTTTCAATGTCATTGCAATTACAAAATATCCAAGGCCAAGTTGGATGGGGCTTGGAGCAACCTGGGATAGTGGAAGGTGTCCCTGCCCATGGCAGGAGGTGTCACTGATGGCTTTAAGGTCCCTTCTAACCCAAACCATCCTGGGATTATTTTCCAGCAAGGCACAACAAGTCTCCTTTTAACACAAGTGTAATTAAGCATCTCATTTTTTATCTAACTTTTTAATAGGTGACAGTCTTTGCACTGAAAGGAGGATCCAACAAGCCCAAAAAATACCATGTTGCTATTTTTCTAATGGGAAAAGATGAATATTATGTCTTTGGAGCACTCTATATACAGCCATAGGAGTTATATTTATTCATGCTGCCGCCCCAACATGGGGACATGAAATTAGTACAAGAGATAAAAAAGGATGTTTTTATGCATATGTTATGAAATTTATGTATGCACCTTTGCTCACATTGTTCCAAAGGGAGAATTTTTCACAGTAGGCATCAGTTGCTTAATTAGCACAGAATAATTAAAACTCACTGCAGGGAAAATTCCATAACCCCACAGCAATTATATGGGGAGAGTTCGTGGTTACTGCATCGACAATGCAAAAATAACTTCCAGGTAGGTTACCAAAAAACACCAGCTATTCAAAAGTGCCTTGGAACAGAAAGGCTCCTCAAGCTACTGAGAAAATTAAACCAGAAAAAAAACCAAGTATCTAATAGCCATCAGTAAGGTCCAATCAAGCAGTGTATTAACTGCTTTCAGTTCATTTTTCAGACTCAGTTCTTCTATTGATTTATGTAGATCCCTGAACCTTGAGAAATACATTTGGTATAATTAGACAGCAATAGCAACTCCAGACTTCATTAATAATCATGAAAGAGTTCATTTGCTACCAATAGGAACTCATTTACAGTGCACTGTTTTTTTAGTGCTCATAAACAAACATCTATCAATGTTCAGCACATCTTAGGCTTTTAAAAAAATGATTTAATGTCCTTGCCTGGTCTAGAAAAAGTCAAAATTCTCATCAGGAAAATGTTTTTACTATCAGAATGGTTGACAGAAAGTGCCTGTCAACACCAATGACAAATCTTAATTAGACTGGGTTTGGTGAAATTTTAAAATTAGGGCCATTCATGGATTTCATTTTGCACTTCCCATTTTATTTTGGCACCAATGTTCTCATACAAGACCTCTTTTTCATTTTGTTTCATCCTTAGTAATTCCCTTTCCCTTGTACTGCACCAAACCCTGTTTTCCCAGGGTTGTCCTGGGGGTAAGGGGTCAATTGGATGCTGGGGAAAGCATTTCCAGCAGACCAGGGAGTGACCCTGCCCCACTGCCCAGCCCTGCAGGCACCTCTGGAGTAAATGTGTTGGCTGTACACAAAAGACTCAGAAATTTTCTTCTTATCTTGCTTTATCTTCAGAAAAATATTAATAACCTCATGATACATTTGATGTTCTTCATGGGTCAAAAGTTTTCACAGACATTTTTTCCAGTGAAGAAGTTGTTGCATGTAATTGAAGTGACTTTGGGAGAGCCTTTGGGAAAACAAAGGGAAGATGTTGGATCAGTGCAGGCTTTGCCTGATAAGTCCACAGATAAGGGGTGGAATAGCACAGAGCATTCCATTACTGGGGGTTTTTAAAAACAAATAAATGTTTGATGGAGATCAGGAAACATGTCCCACCTTTGAATTGGTTTTAGGAGTATGGAAAGGAGGGGAAAACCAAAAGACAAGGAAGAGGAGGAGTTAAACAGGAATACTGTCAGTGTGCTGCTGTCATGAAGCTACATGGAAGGGGGTTGTGTTTGTTCTGCCCAACTGTGCCAGCAGAAGGTGAGAAAAGAGGGCCTAAGGGAAGTTTATTTAAAATAATTAATGGAGCATTCAACTCATTTTTCCCCAAAGTGGTCTCTAAAAAGCCCCAACTTCTGAGGTCAATCTCAACCTTTAACAGCTCTTTGTCCAGCTTTTGAAAAGACACCCTTCTGCATCCCAAAAAAATGCCATAAAACTCTCACTCCATCCTTCTGTCCTAAATATGAACTTAAATTAAACCTTACATGCCCCCTTGAATCAGCCCCTTGCCTGTGAATCCTTTAGGTAACCTGCATTTCCATGAATGGGTCCAGAATGAAAATCAGCAAGAAAAATGTTCCAAAAACACATTAAAAGTCTTATTTATGTCATTTATGAATGGCCACGACATCACACTTCTTCATCCTGGAGTAAATTAACAACTAAATGGAAAAATGCAGTGAAGATTCTGCCTGCTGCAAAAATAACACGGAGGACTTGCTTTATTAACTTCTTCAAAGCTTTCAGGGAATTGAAAGGGAAAACAAATCCCCTTTTCAGGTCATTTAAGCCAGTTTATAGTGGACAAAATTACATCAAGCAGCCATAAACAGATTTGTACAGGTGTAAGTGAAGTAGAGCCTGAATTACTGTGACATTTTCAAATTCAATTAAATGACTGAAAAATGTCTTTAATGTGAACCTCTGTGCTTGGGTCCATTACACGGTGGACTGTGTTTGCTGCTGTTGTAGAGGATTGCTGTGATACATAATCCATACCCAGCAGGATGGATCACAGACAGAACCCCTTTTTCCACAGGTCTGCTTTCATTAGCTGACATGGAATTACTCCTGTTTACACCACAGTGCTGGACACCAGGCAACACTTCATTCTGAATATTTGAGAGCTAAGGATACTGAAGATGACTTCACTGTACCTTTTATTAGGCACTGTAGTTGTGACTAGGGAGACATAACAGGGGCAGTGACAGATTTGCAGACACACTAAAATACAGCAGCAAGAGCAGAGTTCAGTCAAGGCAAATGCCAAGGTGATATACTGGGAAGATAAAGAGAACTTCTGATAGGGCAGGAAAGTTAAACCAGTGGAATAAATCTCCTACTCTGGGGTAATGTCCCGGAGAAGAAGTTTAGCTGATGAGTGAGTATGATCTCCATCTCCAAATACAGCATCAGCTTCATGCCCCACCACACACCTCTCTGGGTGTTAGTCAACACCACACTCATCTCTTCTGAGTGGGAAGAGCCATGCTCATTCTGTCAGCAGCACTTACTCGGGATGTGCTGTTCCTGAACATATTCCTGAGTGTTTTTTTTTTTTTCCAGCCACTCTAGGAGTGTGTAGAAGCCATGGCTAGTGACTGGCAAAATTTAATTTGCTGCTCTTCCTCTCACTGCAGCCACTAAAGACAAATGGCCCAAATAAAGTGATACTTAAGCTGGAGAAGATTCCTTAGGTGCCCCTGGATCCCTGGAAGTGTCCAAGGCCAGGTTGGATGGGGCTTGGAGCAACCTGGGCTAGTGGAAAGTGTCCCTGCCCATGGCAGGGAGTGGCACTGGATGGGCTTTGAGGTCCTGTCCATCCCAAACCATTCAGAGGTTCCATGATTCTACCAATTCCTAGGGAATGGACAGCTCCAGTCTTGCTCCAGTAGATCCTCCATCAGATCAAATCTGAGTGTGGTGATCCATATGGATTCTGTAAAACACACTGGGAAGCTTTACAGAAATGAACCTCTAAAGAGCACACACACTCTCATTCTGACAATGGAATGTGCCCAACTCACATTTCTGCCATGAAAAATCAAATCATTTTTGGGTCTGATAGTATGAGGTAGTTACTATAAACAATGGTGCTCTTTTCTCGTTTTTATCAAATAAATCTCTCTGAAAGGATGAATTTCAAGACTTGGACCTCAGTACTCTGCTGGAAGAGAATCATAGAACCCCAAGATGGGTGTCCTGGTTTAGGACAAATTAGGGGAGAATCTCCAAAAGGAGCCCCCCAGAAAACAAACCCCCACAACTCCTCCCCCCCCCCCACCACTGGGTGCAGGAAGAATTTCCTCAGAGGAAAAGTGGAAAAAACCTGTTTATTTAGCAAACAAAAACACTCCCCAACACAAGAAAAACAGCCCCAGATGACAAAAACTCTTTCACCAGTCTGAGAGGATGACAAACTCAGAAAGTCTTTGATGCTGGGGAGGGCTGAAACTTCTCACAAAAATGCAGACTCTGGGTGTTCCTTGATATTTCCAGGTCTGGTCCAGAACAGGTTTGGATGGTATTCAGGAAAAGGGAAGAAGGAAAGAAAAGAAAACAGTCCAGAGAAAGAAACTGGACTGCCTCTCAGCTGGGGCTCCCCTCCAGGCTGAGCAGCCCCAGATGCTGGGGCACCCAGATGCTCCAGCCTTTCAGGATATTTGTCACCACCAAGAAGCTCATGGGCATCCCAAACCACACCAACACATTCCAGGCATTTTCCATTCCATGTGCGCTGGGCTTGGCTCATCACCCACCTCAGCAACACCCTGGAGCCCCATTTGCAGAGCCAGGACTGGCCTGCTCAAACACTGCTGGTTTGCCTAAGATAGGGCTTAAAAAACAGAATATGGTCCCCAACATACTCTTCCTGCTTTTTACCACCTAATTCATACAAAGAAAAGGTACCAGCTTTGCAAGATGATTGTATCCGTTGTCAGGAGGTGACCTGGGCCTCCCTCTTCCCTAAGGCTCACCATGATTCCAAGCTTGAGGATGTCCACAGGGGTGCCCTACCAGGCTACAAGAGTGAACAATTTTAATAATTTAATGATACTCCATGAGAAGTCAGCCATGTCAGGCTGAATCATCCCAAAAGAGGGATCTTGAAGCCCAGCATCAGGTGATGAGTGAGATGCACAGTCCCCAGATCCTATTCCAGGGGATCTCACACCCCTACACAACTTAGAGGAGCTTGCCAAGCTCCTGCTCTCAGGTCTTTGTGTGTCTGTCATTCCAGTGATGCCAGCAGCTCAATTAACTCTAGCAGATATTATCCATATGCTTAAGCTCTTTATGGGATTGCAGTCCAAGCTATTAGCAGCAACATCGTTTACTGACTGAAATAGATTTTTACTTTGTAAATATTGTCAGATGGAAAGGCTCAGCTTGGTTGTGAGCAGGGGAAACCTGGGCAGGGAGCACAGGATAAATAATCCACAGTTTGTCTTTTATTTTACATAATTCTAAGGAAAACAATCTCACCTATAATATAACAACAACCCCCTGGCTGTCCCATACCGAAGCCATTGGAAGATTAATTAAGTTTCTATTAAAAAAAAAAAAAAAAAGCACACAGTGTAGGTAAACTCTCCATACCACTCCACCCAGCCAAAGTGGACAATGAGAAGAAAAAAAAAAAAAAAGGTTGCAAATTTTAAACTGTGAGCAAAACTGTTTTATTTTTAGTTATTTGCAATAAATATGAACCCTAACAAATTTCAATAAATAAGAAGGGCAAGGAGGGAGTTTGGGGTCTTATTTTCAAAATAAAAGTTTATTTCATTCTGAAATACAAAAAAGTGAACTGTGGTTCATCTGAAATATATCTAAACTGAAAAATATGGTTAAAAGGATAAATAACTTCAGGAAAATCAACATTTCAAAACATTTTTAACTGCCCCAAAATACAACATTATCTACTTCTACTTATTTTGCTGGGAACAACAAAAATCACTATTTTGTTGCACTGAATTTCAATGTTGTAGGGGAATCACAAACTTTGGCTCCAGGGCTAATCCTATATGTCTTATATGCTTGAGAGAAGTAAAGTCCCAAGCTCCTTATTAGCATAAAATCCATTTAAAAACCAGTCAGGCCAGAAAGAACAGGTGCAATCAACTAGCATGATTTTCTGTACAAGAAAAGTTTCCTGGTTTTCCTCTAGAGGATACTTTTCAGGAATTTTCTCCAGCACAAAATCTAAAAGCCCTGACAGTAACAAGGAAAATGGAATTACTTTTGCTATGCGACTGCTCTGCTACTAGAAATATACACATGTATGCCTGTTTTTCAGTCTGAATTTACTTGGTTTAGATGGGAGGAATTAAATGTATTCAGGATTTTGCTGCCTCTTCTAATTTCCTGTTTGTCAGGAAACATCAGCAAACACAGCCATAAAACCCAAGTGAAACATTTACCACCAGACCTGACCTCTCAGATCTGCACTTGCACCTCAGCTGAATGCAGGCAGAAAGGGAACATCCTTTAAAGACCCCTGTTATCCAGCAAAGGTTGTTGGAAATGTCCCCATAAAACATATGCTCAAGGCTATTAATTGTATGGCAGGAGATGAAATCTCAGTAACATGTCCCCATTATGCACAAACCCCAGATGTTGTGTCAACAAAACCAGTTTCACCCAGTGCTGGTTGGTGTAACTACCCAAAATCTGCAGAATGGCTTTCCAGGATGCATTCACTGAGGCAGGAGAGTTCAGCAGCTCACTGACAGGTTGTTTTGGAGACCAGAAAGGGATTTTTTAGAGCAAAGAGGATGGAGCAGAAAGGCACAGGACCCTACAAAGCTTGTGAAAACACCTATGACATGAGGGTGCACAGTCAGTGCACTCACACTTCACTGACATCCAAGAAATTTAAGACTGAAATTAAACACAATTTTTTTCCTGAATAAGGACCTACAATCATAATCTATAGGATTAACAACTGTTGTTCAGTTTGAACATTTTTAAAATTATTAAGTTATGGAGGATGGAAAGTTTTTTGGCCACCTGAACTGGGCCTTTCTTCAAGTCAAAGATACCCCAGCTGGAGATAGATTTGAGAGCCATCAGTTTGAGGTTAATGGTGTAAAATGAAAGGAACTTCTGGGTTTAAGGGGATTTGGACAATAAAATGGAAACTATCAAACTTAAAGGGAACTGGTCAAAAGAAACACCAGAAAGAACAGCTGGGGACCTCAGAGCTGGGGGCATCAGAACAGGAAAGGCATGGATCTGTTGGAGCAAGTCCACAGGAGGCACCAAGATGATCAGAGGAATGGAGCATCTCTGCTATGACAAAAGGCTAGGAGAACTGAAATTGTTCAGCCTGGAGAAGAATAGGGGAGACCTCGTGGCCTTCCAGTGCTTGAAGGGGCCAACAGGAAACATGGAGAGACACTGTCTATGAGAGATGTAGTGACAGGACAAGGGGAAGGGCTTCCCACTGACAGAAGGCAGGGTCAGATGGGATACTGGGAGGGAACTGATGCTTGTGAGGGTGGGGAGGCCCTGGCACAGGGTGCCCAGAGAAGCTGTGGCTGCCCCATCCCTGGAAGTGTCCAGGCCCAGGCTGGACAGGACTTGGAGCAACCTGGACTAGTGGAAGCTGTCCCTGCCCATGGCAGGGGAAAACTGGATGATCTCTAAGGCCCTTCCAACCCAGGCCATTCCACAATACTGTGAGGATTCTATGAAGGTCATATTCTTCTGCATTGATAATATTTGAATAAAATAAAGGCAAAGTGAATGGAGAAACATCTGGGTACATAATCCATGGGATCACACTGGAGATTTCCAATATCTGCACAAGCTCTGCCAGATCAATCTCGGTAGAAAATTCTCCTGAAGGTGCTGAGGTGGCATGGGGATGAACCCAGCTGCCAGTCACAAGACACAAATGTCACTGTGTGCCAAAAGATCCAGGCATGGACCATGTGTTGGATTCATAGGAGAGTTCCTTTGTCCAGTGATGGTTCTGCACCACCATCAATGTGTGTCCCTTCTGATGCCAAGCCTTGACCAAGATTGGATTTATTTTTAAAAATATGGAGTGATGTCATTACATGAGTCATCCTCTAAAAACCAGGAGTGCAAGGAAAGGGAGGGATGATGATTAGTCAAATGTTTTTGTTGTTTCATTTAACATCTAGGTTCACACGCTGGATCCCATCAATTAACTTACATAGCACTTGAATTGTCTTTTATTTCTTTTGGAAAATCAAGTTGTGTTTATTCTGCCTCTTTCTTAACTTCCTGGAAAATGAAGTTCTAAAGCACAGAAGTGGTACAAAAATAATTGCAGTGACTTTCTGTGACTATGTGCTTTTTAATTGCAGATTTTTTCCTTCCCAAATCAGAGCAAAAAAGAGCAACTAATGACTACAGCTGGATGAATACTGCAATCATTACCCTTGTTATAATGATACATTTCAATAACAACCACAATTCTTGATCCCCATGGATGGCTATATAATGACCATGGATTATGCTGAGAAAATGCTATTCCTAATTTTATTGTTAATGGAGTGTGAAAGTCTTGCTCTGTGGTGGAGGCTAATTGTCACTTTAGATGTAATTCCCATCACTCAAAGAACATGTATGCTCCCTATATTAATTACAGGATACCACAATGGCTTGCGTTGACAAGAGATGGTGGATTTTGGATTTCCAGCCAAATGGAGCAGTTCCCTCTCTAGAAAAGCTCACATTATCATTTACCACCAGCACATTTTATCACAGGTAGAATGTGGCCATGTTCATGGTCTTCAGAACATTTGGTGTCTGCATAATTAAACTAATCAATTGCAGAGCAGTAGTCAAAAGTCAAATCTTAATGAACTGGAAAAATGATACTTCAATTTGCTGTCTCCAATCCCCAAATTAGCATAATAAACACAACGTACTTCTAATCTGTTAAAAAAAAAAAAAAAAAAAAAGAGGTTTTTTCCTTATTCTTAGATGCTTACTGTGTATTAAAGACATTATTTTCAGTGGCTTTGTAAACAATCAGCTAGTTTTCAGTAATTTAATAAAAATAATGTAAATATGTTATGCAAAGCCCACAACATCTTGTTATTTTTGCTGAAAATACTATTTTGTTCCTTTTTTTTTTTTTTCCCCCTGTATTAAATTTTCCATTCTTTTTAATCCATACACGAGGCATATTTCCCTGTGGGTGGGTACCCAGTGGAAGAGAGTGAGTATTCTTAAGGAATCCAGGGCGTTGACTGGTGGAGGTCACAAGTGACTTTTAATCCCTTTTTCTCTTCTGCCCTTGGTGCATGGAGAGGGATTTGATTGCGATGAGCACAGTGATAAAGGTAACAGAAATCAATGTTGTTCTCCATGCTACAGCCATGTCCATCACTAGTCAAGATCCAAGTCCATCCTGCTTGAATTCAGGTCACAGCCTCCAAGGGCTGCCGGCCACAAATGATGGGAATTGATTTTTTCCCCCTCATTTTACTTATCAGAAAATGCAACAGATCCATTAAACGTTGTTCACTAAGATGAAACTTCAGATCCTCCCCTCTGCTCTGCCCTGGTGAGAACCCACCTGGAGCGCTGTGTCCAGTTCTGGTGACCCAGACACAAGGGCATGGAGCTATTGGAGCAAGTCCAGAGGAGGCCATGGAGTTGCTGAGGGGGCTGGAGCACATCCTGTATGGAACTGGGATGGGAGAGCTGGGAATGTTCAGCCTGAAGAAGAGAAAGTTGTTTGGAGATCTCACAGCTCCTTCCAGGACCTGAAGGTGCTACAGGGAAGCCAGGGAGGGACAATTCATCAGGAGTGACAGGACAGGGGAAATTGCTTCCCACTGGCAGAGGGCAGGATTAGATGGGATATTGGGAAGAAATTCTTCCCTGTGAGGGTGGGAGGCCCTGGCACAGGGTGCCCAGAGAAGCTGTGGCTGCCCCTGGATCCCTGGAAGTGTCCAAGACCAGGTTGGACAGAATTTGGAGCAATGTGGGATGGTGGGAGGTGTCCCTGCCTGGGATGGCACTGGATAAGCTGTGAGGTCCCTTTCAACCCAAACCATCCCCTGATTCCATGATTCCATAACAGAGGCCAGGGATATGATGAGAATCAGATTCCTGCTGCCTTGCCTGAAATTGTGAAAGCACAGAAAGCAAAATTTTGCCTAGAACAACACTGCTATCCCAAATCAAGTGTTAAAAAAAATAAATTAAATAAAAGATCAATGAAAAATTACTCAGTCACCAGAAGGTTATTACCTAAGGAAAGGGGGGTGCAGAAGAATCCTAAGCTGGGTTGCTGGGACAGACTCATAAAGGATCATCCTCCTGTCTGCAGACGTGGAAGTGTGAATATTCCATCAGATCTCCACAACAAACCTAATCTGTATTGCACCAGTGCCCTACCTCATTTTAGCAGTGCAAAATAGCCAAAGCTTTAGAGAATAGCTCAGCCATCTGTGCCTGCAGGTGTTTACAATACAGAATAAATTAAGAAGTGACAAGGCATTGAGAAGGTTACAGTTGAATAATTACCAAGGAAAACTCAAAATCTTATGCACCATTTCAACTCCTGAAGATGGAATAGCTTCCTCTATCCTTTTAAGATCATTTTCCACTCTTGCTTAGTTTGCCCTTCTGTCTGAAGGACATCTCCCTTCTTCAAATGGAGAACTTGCAGAAAATATGTCAATATACTTGTGGTAACAAGGCTTTTTATTCCTTGTTTTATTTAATTGGTGTGAGAAATTCAGCTCCCAGTGTGGAGCACAAAGCTGTGTACCATCTATGTTCTGTGACACCATCTTCTGGCTCTGGTTTTCTTTCTGAAAGCCTCTAGAAATGTTCTGCTTGGACATTGTAAAAATAAATACACAGAAATATGTGGGATCTGGGACATTCCTAAGACTTTCTGCCTGATTATGAGCCTATTCTATGGAAAGCAATTGCATTCTTTACTCAGAGGTGGTGAGGTCCTGGCATGGATTGGCCTGAGAAGCTGTAGCTGCCCCTGGATCCCTGGAAGTGTTGGAAAGGAAAAAGGAAAACAACATGGGAAAGAAGAAGAAGGAAAAGGAAAAGGGAAAGGAAAAGGAAAAGGAAAAGGAAAAGGAAAAGGAAAAGGAAAAGGAAAAGGAAAAGGAAAAGGAAAAGGAAAAGGAAAAGGAAAAGGAAAAGGAAGGAGGAAGAAGGAAGAGAAAAGGAAAAGGGAAGGAGAAAAGGGGAAGGAGAAAGAAAGGAAAGTTAAAGCCTTTTAACAGGGAGATAACTATCAGAAATTTTGCATAACCTATGCTGCATTGAGGCCGGTGTCTGGCCATGGCAGTGGATTTCAGGATCTCTGGAGGCAAACCATACACAGGACTAAAAAATGAGTAATAAAACATTCTGGGCTCTTCCTCATGTGGCAGCAGCTTTCTCTGATATTCACAGAAGTCTGGGAACACACATAGCCACAAAGAACTCCAGTTCAAATCCATCTTTCAGGAGTTTCAGCCTAAATACCAGCTTGCCAAAGTAATTCCCTGTCTGTAATGGCCTGGAGAGAGGCAGAGCCCTGGGAAGAGCACTGCAGGGAAGCTGGCAGCTGTTGTTATTGATGCCTGGGCTGAGGACTCACAAAAACCATTTGCAGAGGGGTAGAAGAGGAGTTTCATCTCCCACCAGGTGTAGCTTGGCACAGGGCAGTGAGCTTATCCCTCCACAGCATCCACCATCCTGGAAAATGAGACTTCTCAGGGCTAAGAACCCAGACTTTTTCTGAGAGGTAAATAAAACCCCTAGGGATTTTAATTTTACAAACCTGTGTGTTGCAATGAAGAGAAGCCCAGTGTCTTGCACCTGCAGGAAAGGAAGGGGTCTGTAGGGTCACACATGCTTTGCAGAGATGCACAATCAGCCCCTGGGCTTGAGGCACTGCCCTGGAGGGGCAGGCTTTCCCTGCTCTTTATTCCTTTACCCAGACTCATGAAGCCCATATTTTGGTCAGACATAAAAAAGAGGCAGATTTCTCTAGCACTTAAATAACAAGGCAGTTGGTAGGATCCTGGCTAGACACCAGTCATGGGTGAAGCAGAAGACTTAGCTGGGTCAGTAACAGCAGCACAAACTGCCTTACCTCCAGCTTCAGCTGCCAAACCAGGAAAGAAAAATACTCAGAATTAAATATATAACACATACAACAGCAGAGCTGGACATATGTTATCTCTGTAAGCAGATGTTTTTACTGTGTCACATACTGGCTGGTGTGCAGAGGAACTAATAAAGTGATTTACAGCTGTAATTATACTTATTTTATTATATGGGGTGAACTGCACTGAGGTGCAGATCCAGCAAGCCCCACTGAACATTCCAAATAAAGGAATTCAATCTCAACCTTGAGCAAGACTGATGGGTTGGGGTTGACATACAAAAGGCTACTTTTTATTGATTTAGCATGTTCCTCCCCAAAAGAGGAGCAGCCAGATGCAGCAGAGGATGCTGACTGAATCCAGTAGCCCACATGTGGCTTTTTGTCCATAGGTTTATCCAGAGCTGAGAGTGTGTTCCCAGTTGGCACATGTGTATATACCCAAAACTAAAATGTTTTTTCCTCTCAATTAGCAACATTGAATTATTTGGTTCATTTTTTGCAGCTTTTGGAGTGCAACTATGATGGAGTGGAATTTTAAAAAAATGAAAAATGTGCCCTCTAGCAGATTTCAGCAGCAGTTTTGGGGTTTAGTGTTGTACCACAGGGTTTAGAGGATTGAGATTGTTCAGCCTGGAGAGGAGAAGCTTCAGGGTGATCTAATTGTGCCTTTCCAGAAGGAGACAACAGGAAACACTGAGTGGCCCAGAGAAGCTGTGGCTGCCTCTGGATCCCTGGCAGTGTCCAAGGCCAGGTTGGATGGGGCTTGGAGCAACCTGGGCTAGTGAAAGGTGTCCCTGCCCATGACAGGGGGTGGCACTGGATGGGCTTTAAGATTTCTTCCAACCCAGGCCATTTTATGACTCTATGATGAATCAGGTAACAGCTGAAAGGTCTAGAAAGGTAAAAATATTTCTAATTCATATATTTTCTTCTAAGGTTTTAAAATGAAACTTTATTTTATGGTCAAACCCAAGCAGAGTAGGTCAGTTGCTCAGATTCTTGCAGTTCCTCAGCAGGCATTGAACTTGGGGTAGCTTCACTTTTTTCTACCCAGCACAGTAATCTGGACCTTATCCTAGAAGGAATCTCTAAAGAGGGTAGGAAAAGCCACCTTCTTCTTCTCATAGACCTACAGTGGTAAAGAGGCATGAAAAGCCTCAGCCAATCATAGAAAAAATGGCTAAAGACATGCAGAGAAAAGTTTTCCTTGACTTGCCCAGCTGTCAGGCCAAGAGACCTCCACACCACTCCGATTTTTAACTCAACCTATTTGAGCAGTCAGATCAGTTCTTGAGCATTTGTAAGATTATCCAATTAAAATGTTAGCAGGCAAATTGGACAGCATGAAATCACTCCACAGAAAATTGCATAAGACAGGGTTTTTTCCCAAGTGTAATAAGGCTTCTCCAAAGGCAGGCTGTCCTTTCATTCCTTTCTGATTGTTTTATAAAGCTTCTGGTGTCTGTCTTTGAAAACCGAAAAACAAATTTTCTACTCAATTTCTTTTCCTCCTTCTTGCAGCATAGAGTTTGTACTAAAATAAAGTAAGGAGAAAGAGGGAGGTGGTGTGAGAAGTAAAAAATCTCACTTTTAAACTGTTGTTAGAGTTGCTCAAAAAGCCACTAAGACAGTATAGGATGTTGTGGCAAGATAAGAAACACATGGCAGGTGAGGTGAAGTAAAAGTAAACAAACGCTGAAAAGTTTTCTTGTAGTGAAATATGGAAACAACCATGACCACAAAGTCAACAAGTCATGGTTTCACAGAATCTTGGAATGGCCTGGGCTGGAAGGGATCTTAAAGTTCATCCAGTTCAAATCCCCTGCCATGGGGCAGAGGAAACTTCCACTGCACTAGGTTTGTCCAAGCCCCATCCAACCTGGCCTTGGACATTGCCAGGCATCCAGGGGCAACCACAGCTTCTCTGGGCAGCAAACATTTGTTGCCAGTATTGTTCATGTGATTTTAACAATTGACCTCTTGTTTTACAGTTATGGAAAAATATTAATTGGGGCAGTGAAGATTTGCCACAGCATTTCAGATTTTTAATGTCAGACATCTGGAATTTTAGTAGTGTGAGACAAAGCTCACCCAGACGTGCAGTGTAAATGGAAGTGATAATTTATTTTTGCTGCACAAAGACCAGTGAAAAACAAATTCCAGATTTCCATATTTGCTGGGAGTGGGGAATATCTCTGCATGAACAAGTTTTCATCTTCTCCCTCGCACGCCGGAATTTCACCGCCTGCTTCATCATCACACTGGCTTGTCTGACTCATCTCGGATCAACGGGAGCTTGAAATTATCTCCAGCTCCATGATGAAATCCATAACAGGGCTGAGAAGATTCAATGAGGAGCAGGGTGGGGGGCAAAGCTTTTGTTCCACCCTGGCTCGGCACAGCCCTCTCTAAATTGTGCTGTCACACCAAGCAAATAAACAAGAAGCAGCATTTTTGTGCTTCCTGCCTCTTGGGAATTTTTGTATTTCACGTGTTTCACTGCAGCAGAGAACACAGAGCTTAATCAGGCTTTTTGTCTGAAATGCAATTGGAGTTTGGCTGTTTTCACCCATTTTAATCACTTTGAACATGAAGTTGCAGACTCACACATTCACGTGGACTCTGAGCTCAGAGGGCAGATGGGTTGGTTTTACTCCTGACACAGACCCACTTTGGACTTGGAAATACTTTCATTCAGGGAGGTGCTGCCCAGGAGGAATAGAGAGACTGGAATTTGGCAAAGACCTGTGTGTTTGCTGCTGGCTCCCAGGGTTAACAGGGCACTGGAATGAAATGCTGAGAAGCCTCATGTCTGTCCTCTGATCTGCCAGCACCCAGGGATGGTCATGCCAGGCTCATCCTCTCTGCTCCCTGAATACTAAAGAGAAATAAAATATTATTTGCCACTGCAGCTACTATAAATGCAAGAGAAAATGGTACAGTATGCACATAATTACTGTCTGGTGGCTCCAAGGCACAGTTTTTTTCCAGAAAAAGTGTGTATTCCTACAAGAGATCAAAACCAGGGAGGACAGAACTATGGCAGAAAAAGAAATGCACACAAATAATTGGACTTAGCAGAAATGTGATATCTCAGACAAACAGAGGAATCACTTTGTGAAAAATAAATGAAATGGAGATACAAGGGAAACAAACATAAATAAAAATAGATGGCATCAGTGTAACAGGCTTAGACTTACCTTATATGTATTGACTCTAATGGGAGGCTCTGACTACACTCTGCATTCAAAATTGCAGGACTGGGACCTGTGTGTTCCAAATCATAACCTTGTCAGTCCACCCTGAGTTAGAATACCCCCACAGGCACCAGATGATTTGGTTACCAGGTTTAGAGCCTCTCTGCAGTCTGGACAGCTTTGGGTTGCTTTGAGACTGTTTTGAGCATAGAGATCCTCTCTTGTGCCATCACAGCATCAGGAAAGGACATATTGAAAATAAAGTCAGAGCTCCAAAACTTTTCAGACTCCTGTGGAAGACAATAGATAGGGTAAAAATAGACATACCTTAGCAAGAAATACATAGCAACAATGGGAAGTTTGCTTTCTGGAAAAAAAAAAACCACAACATTGACAATACAGGTCTATTTATAAAACTTGGGAAGACAGAAAGATTAAAAATAAGTTCCTAAAATACATTTGTAAAGAAAGTTCAGACTTCTGTTTCCTCCTGATTCTAGGAAAGATAAAAGTTTGTGAGTATTACCAACCTCTATAAAGTTGGTCTTGGAGATTTTTGTTCTCTTTGGGTAGAAAGAGAAAGATGAGAGGCATTGAAGTGATCTATGAAAGGGGAAGAGCTCATTCATTCTTCACACAAAACACTGGGACTGAAACCACTCAGGTGGATTCCTGCCATGCTGCAGAGCTGTGCTCTGGGCTGTCCCTGCTTTTGGAAAACATTCATTACTCCCTTTCTTTCCAAAACTTTGAGCTTTTCTCCTCAGTGTGTTGAGGTTGCTCAGACATCAGGGGTGCAGTCTGTGAAACAGCTCTGGAATACAAATGAGTCAAACTTCCCTCTGGCTTTGCTTTCTCTGGGTGTCCAGAGAAAGAAGAACCTGGATTCATCCTGACTCCTGAGTCACCCTCAGCAGCAAGGTGACTCACCAGCACAGATGTACATGACCACTAATGCAGCCCAAAACCAAGGTGATGCTCTGGGTCTGCTTCAGCTTTGCCTCTGGGTGTTAAGTGGAGTTTCCAAAGCATCAAGGTGAGCTTGGTGCCAAAGCAGAGTTCCTTGGTCCTCTGCTACTTCTGTAATCAATCAGACAGAAAAACACTGCCATGGAGACACTCCCCTCCAAATCAGCCAAATGCTGTGAATATCCCAACAGATCCCAAATTAACCAGCAGCCTCCCCAGGAAGGCTCCTACCACCAAAACCTTCTACCTCATAAGTTTTTTAAGCTCTTTAAATGCCTCCTGCTGTCTCTCCTTATCTCTTTGCCTCTGGCCCAGCTTTCATCCTCCCACTCTCCCTGCAGAGTCCGTGGCAGTCTCTGGCCCAGCAGATCCCAGGTTTGTCATCCCTTAGACTCCCAACAGGTCCAGCAAACTGGGGTTCAGCTGGGGTTCAGCTCTTTGGCACAGACTCCTTGCAGCCTCCATCAAACAAAGGAGGGATTCTGCTTTTCCACAGAAATATCCCTCAGCACAGCAGTTCTCTCCGTAACAACCTCATCATGTTCAGAGGCAGATGCTCTAAATTAGCTGTGCTCTACAAACAGGAGCAGCATTGAGGTGGGGGATTGGAAAGGGGATGAGAAAAACTGAAACATTTTGCCAAAGGTCACATTTCAAACAACTTAATTTAGCTTCATTTGAAAGGGCTTCTTGCCACCAGACTCCATAAGAATATTTTTTCGTTGGGTTTTTTTTTTTTTTTTTTTTTTTTTTTGGTAACATAGCAAGAAAATGGAAGCATCAACAAATAGGCACTTAGGCTTGTCATTTCAGCTCTTCTCTCTTCTCCGTTATTTTCAGTCAGAAAAAGAAAGCAGGAAAATGTGGAAATGAAACAAGTCTTTTCAGCCCTGGGAACTGCTGAGACTGTTCAAACTCTGTAAGCATTTAGCTTGCTTAGTCCTTTGTTTTTTTTTTTGTCAAGGATTAATTTTTGATTAAAGTTTTTCAAAAATCTGTTTAATTGAAATCAATCCTCCAAGCAATTTGTTGAAACTGTTTCCTGATCAAAACAAAATCAGAATAAATGACATCTGATTTAAAAATAATTACATCCAGTGATAATTAGTGTGTTCGCAGGGAATTTTAACAATTTTTGTGTCGTAAAAGACCAGGAACAAAGTCAACATACTTTGAGCTAGTGTAAATACAGCCTTTTCAGAAGACACGACATAGATGTGAAACTGGGGAAAAGAGGATGTCTCTGAAATGAAAGGCAGGTGCAAGAGAGAAGATGGCTGGAAGGAAATAGAAAATATGCATCACACATGTTAAAAAATTGATAAAAAAATCCATACCAGGATGAATGCCCCGGTTTGAAGAGGCATTTGTCTTGCACTTCCCCAGCATGGGATGTTATTTACTCCTAAGACTGTCTAGTTTATAAGAAAGAGGCAGAAGCAACCTCAACTTCATTGAGACTCATAAATAAAACACCTCTCCACTTTCACCAAGCGCTGCTGTGCTGAAGTGTCACAGAAACTTCACGTAAAAAACGCTCTCAAATATTACAAGAGACAGCTTTGTTTGCTTGCAGTGTTTCTCATGTTTTATCCACATCCCTCAGCTTCTGGGGAGAGCTGAGAGCTGCCAGGTGAAATCACAACATGCAGTTAAAGGTAGCCAAAGCACTCCATGGGAGGGAGCTGGGTGTGACTATTGCAAAGCTGCCCATGAGGAGAAGTGTCACTGACTGTCTGAGACATTCCAGCTGTTTGGGGCCCTGCACATCTTTGTGTGGCATGGATTAGCCATTTCTTACTTACTCCTTCCTTCAAGGATCAGTCTGAAATGCATCACATTCTGGCTGTGCTCACAATTTCACCTGACCAGGTTTTTAAGGAAAAAAAAAAAAAAAAAAAAAAAGAGGAGAGAGAGAATTTTAATTTAAAAACTGCAAAGGCTTTTCCTCATGTAAAAAATACTTCAGAAAGCTTCAGTGAGGACTGAAAATCAATAGTGTTTTCTTTTTGCTAGGAATAATGGTTATTTCTGAGCAAAGCCCTGGTGCTGGAGAGGGCAGCTGTGGAGACGGGCACATCTATCCCATGGATTCACGAGGGCTTTGTCTTTGGCTCCCATTTACACAGCATTAAATTCTGCTGTGTTGACTTTGAGCTTGACATGCCACTAAATCTTCAGTCCCCAAGCAGAGTCCTCTCCAAATCATGGTGTTTCACTGGCTGCCTCAGACCACAAGTGTCACCTTCATTTGAAATTATCTTGTCCCAAGTGTGCTTAAAACATTCTCATAGTTTTTGATGAGGTTGGGCCCTGTTCCAAGGCCATGGCCAAGCCAAAGTCCCTGCAAGGGAGGGGTTTTTTCCTGGCTGCTTTCAGGAGGGCTCTTCTCAGCTCTGCTCAGTCCCAAAGTAGGTCTGTTATTATGCAAAAGCAATTTAACGGGATGTGAGTTATGACTGAGAGGATCCATGCAGGTGTTCATGGGGTTTAATTAATGTGTTCACATCACACCTTTAATTAATTTGTGACAGCAGTCTTGAGTGTCACCAAGGCAAAGAAAGACAACCTTGCTGTCCAAGGCTAACATGAGGTATAGAGGATTTTGTGCTTTCTGGGGTGATGAGTCTGGGAGAACCTGAAGTTTTTGGATCAGGATGGTGTCTGGGAGCAGGACTGACTGCACAGAGTCTGCAGAATTAAAATAAATACAGAAATGATAAAGAAAATTAAATTAGAACCCCTGTTATAAAAAAAAAAAAAGTGACTCTTTAATGTTCCTGAAAGCAGGAATGGATCCTGTGGTATCAGTGAAACACCTCTGCTGGATCATAGAATCAGGGAATTTTAGAATGGCTTGGGTTGGAAGGGAACTTTAAAATCATCTTTTCAAGCCCCTGCCATGGGCAGGGACACCTTCCACTATCCCAGGGTGCTCCAAGCCCCATCCAGCCTTGGACACTTCCAGGGATCCAGGGGCAGCCACAGCTTCTCTGGGCACCCTGTGCCAGGGCCTCCCCACCCTCACAGGGAACAATTCCTTCCCAACATCCCATCCATCCCTGTCCTCTGGCAGTGGGAAGCCATTCCCTGTGTCCTGTGACTCCAGGCTCTTGTAAATTGTCCCTCTCCAATCCCCTTGTGGATCTCTACACCTTCATCTGTTTGATGAAATGTGAGCGTGAACTCATTCTTTTTTCATCAACAGGCTCATTTTGCAGATTCTGCCTCAAATGCCTTTTTAATCTCTTCAGCTCAGTCTAGCAGTAAACTCAGTAAACTTCCAGAGCTGTGTGTCAGCATTTGTCTCCACACACAAATATGTGATTTGCTGATAAGGCAGATCGGAAGCTGGTTAATTGCATCGGATTTCTCCCTGAAAAGCCTTTTTAACTACCCTCAAATATCATCGAGGCTGAGGCTAAGTACATGTTTGAATATTTTCTTCAGTTCTCTGCTGACAAAACTGCTGATGTGGTTGTTCTTACATCTTATGATTGATCCAAAAAAAAAAAAAAAAAAAAAAAAAAAAAAAAAAAAAAAAAAAAAAAAAAAAAAAAAAAAAAAAAAAAAGGCAAAATTTTAATCCTAACACAAACACACAGATGAGACGCTCCAAAGAAGGCAATTTTGTACAGAACTGATTTTCATAAAGATTTTCAAGCGTTTCCTCCTTCATCAGTGTTTGTTCCTAAGCATCAGACACTAAAGTAAATTGAAGTTTTTCCTACTGATGTAATTTGAATTTATTTTGGTGGCTTTTGACCATCTTTTATCTTGTGATTTGTTCCAAGCAGTAAATATTTGGTGAACAGTTGTTCATTCAAAGATATTTCTTGTCAGGATATCAGACTTGTCTTGCTTATTAATTTGCCCTGATACCTCATTCCTGAATAATTTCAGGGATTGTCTTTGTCCACCAATCACAGAATCACAGAATCCCAGAATGGTTTGGGTTGGAAGGGACCTTAAAGCCCATCCCCTGCCCTGGGCAGGGACATTTTCCACTGTCCCAGGGTGCTCCAAGCTCTCTCCAACCTGGGCTTGGACACTGCCAGGGATCCAGGGGCAGCTCATTTGGTCCATCCTTTCTGCTTTCCAAACACTCTCATAAAATTTTCTGTTTTGCTGAACACAAAAGAGAAACAAATTACACACACAAGTACTCTGACACCCATCTTCCATCATGGATTTCACTTCCTGGCTCTCTTCAGTCTCTTTTAACATTGTAGATTTTTTTTGGGGTAAAACAAAGCAAAGCCTAATTAAAACTTTAGACTTTTTTTTCTGTCTTCTCTTCTGCTAGCATTTACCACCTCAACACCAGGCTGACAGCAAGGAAAATTTGCTTATTTGTGATGCATTCCATCTCACATCCTGTAATCCTGGTGCAAAACTGCATTCCCAGGTGGAAAGGAGCACCAAAGGCAAAAGAGAGCATCCTCTCTGGCAGCTCTTCTCCCCCTTGAATTTCCTACACAAAAATTCCCAGTCTCCTCCCTTTCTCTGACATTTGATTTGCCTGTAACACCATAACTTTGAAACATCAAGTCTCATCATCTCCAAAATCCACAGGGTTGGGTCTGCAATGGCATCAATTGCTTCAGCTTTGTCACAGCTCTGAATGTCTAAGTCATTGTCCCCAAAAGTTTTCAGTCTGTCCTGCACTGCCATGACATCTTCTCCCATCTGCTGGGATTTAATACTCCTCATTTTATTTGCTGTGCCAACAGGAGTTGAATTTCTGCTCCAAATAAGTCCCCTACTTGACACAAAACCCATAAAAAGTCATGGAGAAGGTTTAGCTCAGGAATGGGTAGTTGGGAATGGAGAAATCCCAGTGGAAATGAGAGGACAAAGGGAGAGGGATGGGTTGGGAATCTCACAGGCCAAGTCCCCAGTGTGGCTGGAGAGGAAGGACCCAGGGGTGCAGAGCGGGGGAGAGCCAGCTGAGAGAAAAATGAATCTGTAATTAATTTTTGGCCTTGGATTAATGCTGATGGATCAGCTGTGACACAGAATTAGAGCTGGAGATGCTAAGTGAGATGCATTTGGATGCTGGGGAAACATGGCACAGCAGAGGTGGGTGAATCATCCAACAAGACACGGGCCAGGAGGAGGTGGAAGCAGAGTAGAACTGGAAAGCAAACTCCTGGAGAAAACCAAGCTGCCAGTGTGAGAAAAGGAGTGGGAGATTGGAAGGGGGTGCTCAAGGTGGAAGAAAATGAGACATACAGAGTTTAGGAGACAAAATAAAAACAGAGAGGTGTCATGGAATACTTTCTGTGTCATTCCCATTCTTCCACTACTCCCATCCCTCCAAAAAATGGGTGAATATACATTTATGTGCTGAATTTACCTTAATATTCACCAATATATCACCAAGCAGATTTAAGCCAGCTCAAACTCTACTTTCTTTAATGTTTTATAACATCTATTTCTCTTTTCCTTTAGTATTTTTTCCCTTCATTTACAACTTTTTCTCCTTTTCTTTGACCAAAAGACAAAAAATTGTCGCCCATCAGAACCAACTCACCCTCCAGCTGGATCAGCAAATTACAATTATTCACATAAGTCATATGGCTGTTTTTCTGCTCCTGGGCTTTGAATCCCAGTGGGAAAGATAAGAATATTTCTCTTATGGCTTTGGGCAGGAATTGATCACTTCCTACTCCTAAATACAAGTCATACCCTGCACTTATGTTGGTTGTGGGCACAGTGGGCCTTTAAGCTGTGCAAATACATCAGAATTCATGCCACAGAAGATAAGAAAAATCAAAATATAGGAAAGAAATATTTCAAATGGTAATGCTTAGCAATTCAGGAGAAAAATACTCGTGTTTATAGAGTTTAAAATATTTTTTAGGGTTTTTAAACCTTAAGGAAAAGAATGAAAGCAAAGAAAATGGCAAGAAGTCAAGCATCAATTTGTTCTGAAAAGCAAGAGAGGACAAATTTTCCCTACTCTGGGGGGAATGAAATATCAGCATCATTATCTAACATCAGCAATTAGATACTCTGTGTGTAATGCTGAGTACTCGTGGACTCTGTATATTGTGAACCCCTTTCAGCAGAATCTCCCAGCTCCCAGGACAAGATATTCAAGAAAAAGTGGATTAGTAAAGGGGGAGTCACAAGATTTCCCTCTCCCTGTATCACAGGAGGTTTGTCACAGTCACTCACTGATCAACCAGAAATGCACTTGCCCTGTCACAGGGACAGCTGGAAAATAAACGTGCCCTGATATTTTTATTGCATGTTGTCATTGAACTGGAGCAGGGGACCTTGGGGGACAGGCAAATGGATCATTTTAATTAACACTTAATTGTGCTTGACACCTGAAATTCTGCTAAGCCTCTCCCCTGCCAGACCCAATAAGTGAAGGATGTCTGTGCAGCATTATACCAACAGGCAGGAGCTGGGAATTACTCCCAGCTGCAGGATGGAACTTCCTTGCCTCATTTTCCTGGGGAGAAAGTACAACATTTTGGTTTTAAATCCTAAAGTCAGGAAGATAACCAGATTTTCAGCTACCAAAACCGAGGAATTGTTTTCATGGAAGTGAGGTTTCCTTCGTGGCTAGAATAATTGAAAAGTTTCATAGAGAGCAAATTAATCAGTGATTAAAAAACACACATGCACCACCATCCTCCTCTGTGGTGATGAATTCAGCACAAATATCAAACCATTTAAAAATATGTAAATTCAACCTTGAGATGTTGGGGGGAAACTCACACTGAGAGGTAGGAAACTTGAGGAAGGTTTATTTCCATACTCTCAGAAAGGTATTAGCATTGTCCCACCTTCTATTGTTCTACTTGTATCATTAGCTTCTCTTAGCATTGCATTGAGCACACCCTGCGTTATGACACTGCAACATAAATCAAGGCAGAGCCTCCCCAGTGACTCATATAAGCCAGCAAGCTCCATATAAAAGAAAGTCTTGACAGATGGGAAGGCACCAGAAATCGCAGAAGGCTGTTAAACTTCTTTTTCCCATTTTAAACCAAAGTATACAGCTGGAGATGAGAGCATTTTTATAGGTTAAATGCCAGTGAAAGAAAACTGGGGAACACTGTGAGCTCTCCATTACCAGGGCCCCCCAACTGCTCCTGGCACAAAGATCACACCACTTTAACAATATCATGCCCCCAAAACTCCAGTTTCCCATGTATCCTGATGTCCCTGCTGTAAAGCATCCTGATATCCATGCTGTCCATTCCCTGGTGGGAAGAGGGATAAAGCAGTGTGCTCTTCTGGAAGAGGCTGAGACAAGGTGATGTCCCTGTGCCTTCCCCAGCTGCGAGGGGCTACAGGCACCTGATCCCCCAAAGGGCTCTGCTCCTCACAGCTCATGGGCACCCCTGTCCTTCCCTTCCCTCCCAAAGACATTTTAGCCAGCAGGGAGAGCTCAGAGCTGACCAAACCTCTGCAAATCACCTTCATCCCGAGGCTGGTGTGCCTCCTTTGCCCAAAATCACAGTGAGAGGCACACAAGAGGTGCTGTCCCTCAGCAGAGCACCAGCACAAGCAGCTCACCCTGGCTTTTCCTCCTCCAAGGGAAGATGCCAATGGTATTTCAGGAAATGTTGCCTAAGCTGTGGTGGATGCAACCACAAACTCCTTAAAAATGGCTTTGCCACCTACAGCTGTAGGTGGCAGCCTGGGTTTAACTTAATTACATTAATTAGTTTGACAATCTGAGATGAAATGGTGGTTAGCAACTTTGGAGCAGAGGGGGATGTTAGCAAGGAAAGCAGTGATAAAATCAAATTCCCATATGGATAGAGCCTTGCAAGCAATTATCTGAGATGTTGGCTGGCTGTGGATAGTGCTGCAGAGCTAAATGTCTCTGTTGAGTCCATGTTTCATGATGTAAAAGAGTTATTTTGTGCCCAAACTCTCTTGAAATGGTTTTACAGAGCTCAGCTTGTTGCAATCAGAGATTCTTTCCAAAAGTGCCCACATATCAGGAAGGTTTTACTCCCAAAATGTGATTTTTTTTCAGAATTAGATGTTTTTTTTTTTTAAATATATTATCCTAAAAGGTTAATAAGAAAACAAAAAACACCCAGGACATATGAAGTCTGAATTTCAGCTATGATGGGCCTGCTAACAATCCAAACAAGATCTGCAATAAACAAGCAATTTCTTGATGCTGTTTAAACCTCATGAACAGAAATCCTGTTGTTCTTCTGGGTAATTCCCATAGAAGGAGTTCTTGGGACATTTTGTCTCTTTTAGTTACCCATCATGAAGTTCTAACCACTGTTAGAGACAATGATTCAATTAGAAATTAATGGAGAGGCACATTGACATAACCAATTCTGTTTAAAATACCAGTTGGTTAAATTGGTACAGTCCCCTTATGCTTCAATTGTGAGAAACCTCATGGACATGGATGAGAGACTATTTACAAGGGCCTGGAGTGACAGGACAACAGGAATTGCTTCCAACTGCCAGAGGGCAGAGTTAGATGGGATTTTGGGAAGAAATTCTCCCCTGTGAGGATGGGCAGGCCCTGGCACAGGTTGCCCAGAGAAGCTGTGGCTGCCCCTGGATCCCTGGCAGTGTCCCAGGCCAGGTTGGATGGGGCTTGGGAGCAACCTGAGATATGCAAAAGGTGTCCCTGCCCATGGCAGGGAGTGGCACTGGATGGGTTAAACCATTCTTGGATTCTAGGATATAATAACTAACACCTAGAAGAAGTAATCAAAGACTAAAGAATATGAAAGCTGACAATAAAGTTATCAGCTTGGTGCAAAATATGAGACATTTAAGTTTGCATTATTTTAGCATGGCTGGAAAAGCCACTCAAGCTGGAAAATCAGCCAAGATTTTTTTTTTTTTTTTTTGTTTTGCTCTTCTCCCATCCCTAATTCTGTCCCTGAAATGCTCCACATGCACAGGGATTCAGGAGTCTTGAGGGCCATGTGTTGTTCTGGTTGTGGTGAGCAGTGATTTCATGGGTATTCTGCTCACAGTGATGTGCATGACTTCAGTTGCAGAGGTTGATTTAAATAAATTATATTTTTTACAGAAAAAAACTGTTTTCCCACAAACTAGCTATTTAGATCACACACTTCCCAAGGATTTTACCACCTTGTTCACTGTGGTGTTTTAAAATACACAGTTTTACCAATGTGGGAACAAAGCGACACGGATCCTCTTGTGCATGCAAAGGAAATCACTTTATTGTAGAAAACACTTCCCTTTTATACCTTCAACTTCCACTGGACATAACCAAAACTTAACAGAAGAAGAGCACCCATTGGCTGACTCATGACATGTGCCATGAATTCTTCCTTGTAGCTGCCTCTAAAGCCCCAAAAAGCTTCCAATGGTCCAGGCTGTAGCTGTGCCCTCCCACAGGGCTTTCTGCTAAACATGAACTGTAATGACTTTAACAAATATAACCCCATATCCCACACAGTCAATAAGAAAAATAGTGTTTTCTTTTAAATTAAAAAAAAAAAAAAATCCAGTTAATTTCATTCAAATACCAACACATGCAGGACTTACCTCATCAGAATTATCCCAATATTTGTATTTCATCAGCCCCAACTGATGTTACAGACCAAAAAGAAGGACCTACACATGGCACCCAAACATTTTGAAAATTCTGTTACATGAGAACAGATGCAGCAGATTTTCATCAAGAGCCAGGCTCTGTGCTTTGGGAGCAAGGAGATGTTATCCCCCTGAGGTCTTAGCAGCTACAGAAGATCTTTGAGCCCCAGCTGAAAATTAACTGGAATCCTACGATGAAATTTAGTGAAAACTCACCAGAAAATTTCCACTGAATGAAGCCTTTCCCTTTTTCCATGGGGAGGCCTCAAGTGGGGTGGGATTTTGATGGTCATGAAAATGTTGAGGGCTGAGGTATGTTTGGCTTGTTTTGGGAAAGAGAGAGAAGCTAAGAAAGAACCAGTTGCCAAGATGACAAGGAAATAACAGAGTTTCCAAAGAAATAGAATTTAGAACATCTGCTGCTCCCTCTACAAATCCTCTGAAACAATCATTTAATCTGGGGACCATCCGAGGTTAGAACATTATTAAATAGAGCATGGCAAAAATGCATCACAAGCTCTACAAGAACTTTGGGAGGAAAATCTACCCTGAACTGGAAAAAAAGGCAGAAGTTCAGATATTTCAGATCTAAAGTTCCCCCAAGTTGTATCCCTGAAACATTTAATTTCAACCAAATTTAAAATTTTGTTGATATTATATTTTATTATTCTTATTGTTCTCAACTAAGAATTGAGTTTACATCTTGAAAGGAATTTGTTGAACAAATTGAAGAAACTGAACACAGAACAGGAAATTCATCTAAAGAAGCCTCTTTTTAAAGTTTCAGATTTAACACAAAAAAATCCCCAGTGATCAGCTTTAAATACAAGCAACACAAACATTGTGTCCACGAGGCTTCCAACACCAAAACCTTCAGCTTCTATGCATTTTATTTTCATGGCACAACAAGCACTAATGGCTAGGTCCTTGAAATGGGAGGGGTAGGAAACCTCCCTGGTTTTTTTAGCAGTTGTTGTTGTTTTGTTTGTTTTATAATATATATTAGTAAAAAACTGTAATTCCTATCCTCCTATCTTTGCCTAAGAGCCCCTTATTTTCAAAATTACACTAATTCAGAAAGAGAGGATTTACTTTCTCCATTTCAAGGTGGGGGGATCCCTGCTTTCCCTAGCAGACACCTACCTTTCAAACCAAGACTACAACAGAGGGCAAAACTTGTACAGTTCATTCCCTGGATGCCTCAGGTCTGTTAAAACACATATTATTAATTCTCCAATTCTGGTTTCATACAGAAAATAATTTTTGTGCAAATGAGGAGCCCAAATTACAGCAATTTGTGTACATTTCCCCACTGTTTTTACCAATGCTCTGTTATGTTCCCATAAATCAGCAGGAGTAGTAAACTGCTCCAAAACATCTCCCAGTTTGAGGAAGTTCTGCTGTGTCCTGGAAATCAAGGAGACAGCCCTTGGAGGGATTACCTTGTCCAAAACACAGCTAATCATCAAAAGCAGAGACTTTTGCAATGCCTCAAAGTCTTCCCAGAAAGCACTGGCTGGGCTCCAGCTGGATTCCCAAGTTATTCCTGACTTTTCACTGGATCTGATGGCTTTACTACCCGGCTACTCACTGTGGTAGGAATTCCTGTTTTCACAACTCAGCAGGAGTTTCCCATGTCCAAAAAGGTGTTTCCTCCTGCTCAGCCTGCCCCTGTGGAATACCCATTCATCAGGACCAGCAGCAGCATTTCCACCTTTTATTTATATTTTTTGTGATATAAATGCATGGAAGTCTGCTATGATATATTTAATTCAAAATTCCCACAGGAGGAAGAACAAGCTGGAACAAGGAAGGAGCAAGGTGGAAGAATGAACACTGGAAGTGTCCAAGGTCAGGTTGGACAGGGTTTGGAGCAACCTGGGACAGTGGAAGGTGTCCCTGCCCATTGCAGGGGGTGGAATTAAAAGATTTAAGGTCCGTCCCAACTCAACCCAATCCATAATTCTATTGGCTCCATCACTACATTCTGCAAGGTCCATACCTTCCAAATAACTGAAACTATAAAAAACCTGAGTATCCAAAAGCAACATTGACAAAATGACATTTACAACTTCCTGGGAAGCAGCTTAAGTGCTCAGCTGAGAAAACAAGAGGGAACATGTGGAAACTCCAATGAAAGAAAAGTCAGTGAAATGTCTCATTCTTTCCAGTAAGTGGATTAAGAGTTCTGGTAAGAAAGCTGAGGTCAAGCTTGATAACTTTCAAAGGAAAAACACCACATTCTAGAAGCTTCTATGAGAGCTGAAGCCAAGTTTTTAATTCTATAAGCCTTTTTCTAATTCTTGCAAAATTAAAACAGAAACAAAGAGAAAAATATCAGTGAAAGTATGAAAAGAATGAGTGTGATGAGATAATTAAGTGATTAAGCCCCAAGCTGTTCTTGGAACTGATCAGAAATGCCTTGGAAAACATCATCCCACAAATCCAACTTCACTTCACACCCTGTTACACTCTGAAATTGCAATTTTCATTTTTTTCCTATTATCTGCATTTTCCAGGATAAATTTTGCTTGACCCTTGGTTCAGGAAGCATTTGGTAAAATGCACATGATTTTCCATAATATTTTGTTAAGGAAGGAAAAAATCCACAGCAACCAACCAACACATAAAAATCCCAAATGAATGAAAAAGGAAGAGGGGAGGGGAGGGGAGGGGAGGGGAGGGGAGGGAAGGGAAGGGAAGGGAAGGGAAGGGAAGGGAAGGGAAGGGAAGGAAGGGAAGGGAAGGGAAGGGAAAGGGAAGGGAAGGGAAGGGAAGGGAAGGGAAGGGAAGGGAAGGGAAGGGAAGGGAAGGGAAGGGAAGGGAAGGGAAGGGAAGGGAAGGGAAGGGAAGGGGGAAGGGAAGGGAAGGGAAGGGAAGGGAAGGGAAGGGAAGGGAAGGGAAGGGAAGGGAAGGGAAGGGAAGGGAAGGGAAGGGAAGGATAGGATTAATTTTTCATCACAATATTATTTTTCCAACTTTCTATAAATAAGCTGTATAAAACATCAGAGGAAGCACACAGTAACTTATTTACTGTGATTTTATTCCATGTGAATGTATCTTAAAATCGCATTTGACAATTCCAAATTCCATCTTGAATTTAATTTGGGTTTTTTTCAAAGCTCTAGGGATTACAAATATAAACCCTTACAATATTATTCCAGAGTCAGAACACTGCATTATGCAACCAGGGTAATTATGTGCTGGGCTTCCATGATCCACATTTTCACAGTTTGGGATCCGAGAGACAACCTGTGATACAGTTCCCTGAAAATCTAATTTCTACTGTGCTGAATGAATGTCTTCAATGTGCTGGTCCAAGATTAGTATTAAATGAAAATTATATTGTTCAGCTCGAGCTTTAGTGATTTCAAATTGCTGTTCCAAACAGAGAAAGTGTTCTCAGATAAATGGGGGGGTTAATTAAACGTGTATGTATTAAGTTATTTACTTAATTATAGTATCACCATTGCCTCATATTGTTTTCCTGTGTATTAAATTCAGTTTCTCACATTACAGCATTATTAGATCAAACTGGTAATTGTCAGTTTTTCCTTTCTTCAGGCTTATCTAAGCTTGCAGTGCTAAGTCTCACTTCACTTATCTCATTCAACAAGGCAGTGATGAAAGCCTTGCAAAGGAACCCTGGGTTAATCAGGGCTTCCCTCCTACCTCTCAGCCTAGCAGAAACCTGGAGAGCTCCTGGCACACTCTCAAGGTCTGAAGGCATGGCTGATGCTGGAGCAGAGCCCAAAATCTCCTGTCCTGGCTGTCCTGGATGCTGCTCTGGGCTGGGGACGATGACAGAACAGAGAGGGGCTGAGCAGGGGACCCCGAGAACCTGGGTACAGCCTCTAGCTCACTGCAGGCTTCATGATTTCATTTATTGCCAAGCTTCTTTTATCTTTTTCTCTTTAATTTTTCCCTCTTTGGGAAACTTTCTGAACTCCAATTTTTCACTCACGGATGCAGGAATGACCTCTCCCCCTTTTTTTGTCAAATCACAGATATCCCATGAAGAGAAAATCTCACCTTTGATCTGCTCCACCTCAGACAGAACCAAAGCTGCTGCAAAAAAATCAGTTTTAAGTATAAAATATTTAAAGGAGAGATGAAGCTATGGTTTTATTTAGCTCAAAGGTGGTCTGCTGAGATTTGTTGATTTAGCTTCAGTAATAAATGAGCCAAAGACTTCAGCAATCATTGAAGTAGTTTCATTCACATCCAGTGAAATCCCTTCCCCCCCTGTCTCCAGTGGGAATCCTTAGGAGCCCTAACAAGCCTGAGCAGGCATTTTTCCATGCAGGAACAGTAAATCCAACTTGTCAGAGGTGCTGACCTCTTCTTGCACAGACCAGCATCCCATTACAGGGTCTGTGGAAGGCTCAGTGTACAGCAGGCCTGTGTGTAACCCTGATGGATGCAGGAACTGGGATCTCCTGACCAAGGGAAAGCTCTGGCACAGCTCACATGAGATCTTCAGGCATGAGGGAGAGCTTGAGCTTTTCAGGCACCTGCATCAAGTTGATCAGAATGACTGAGGTTCTGTAAAGAAAGGAAGAATGACCCTAATTTAAAATTAAGCAAGAATTTAGCTCACTTAGTGAACAGTAATTCTGTCACCATATAAGAGAACAGAGGGTGTAGCACCAGGATAGATTTATCTCTGGAGTGACTGTTGAGTTTACAAACCATGAAAGAGCTCAGAGCAGTATGAGCACTGAATTCCCCAGGTAAGATTCCATCCTTTCCTGGATAACCAGATAGCCCAGAGCTTGCAGGAAGGGCTGTCTCAGCTATAATCCAAAGCAGCAGATAAGGAACTCGACAGGAATTACACTGGCAGGAGATGGCTGGAAGGACTAAAATGCACCTGACAGGCTGTGCAGAGCTCCTGTGAGCTCTCCTTGCAGCACTGGAGGTGCTCCTGCTTCCCAAAGTGCTGCTGGTGATGATTTCTAAAGCACTCAAATCTCTATGTAAAGGGGACAAGGGAAAACTGCACTTAATGAGAAGAGTAAAATCTGCTTCACCACTGATCAACAGAACCAAAAATAGCCCAGCTTTTTTCCACTAATTTGCAAATCACCAAATTAGAGAGAAAAGAGGACTTCTTGCCCTACCTGTTTTGATAATTTTACCCTCCTAGATATGTGAATTTACCAGAACATTTTCCTTCTTTCTCTCTTTTACAGAAAAAAGAAATTGAAGGGAATAACAGAGAATCTAGAAATATGTTAATGTCTTTCCTTCATCAAACAACCATGAATATACATGACCATACTATATTACTATTTCCAGCTTCTTTGATTTATGTTATAGATAACATGTTTATAGAAAGCTAATTTCCACAAGAAGCAGAAAAAAAGAGAAACTGAAGAAAAACAAAAAAACACACCACCAGCAGCAGGGAAATCAAATATCACCTAAATTAAACTAATCTCCAAAGTAGGCCAAACAAAAACTGTAAAGCAGCCAGGATTTCTGAGGCACTTTATTACAAAAGGTTTTTTTCAATATCAAGATTGGTGAAAACACAATTTATAAAGAAACACAGACAAAACATTATTAAGGGTGAGGTTTTCAAATCAGGGTGAATGGAATTAAGCTGTCCTAGGAAAACTGATCCAACATTCAATTATTGATATTTATCACACTTGATTTCATGTCAGTGACTCCTAATCACATCCCCAAAAAATTAATTCAATCAGAGCAATCTGTTTTCAGCATGACAGGCATGGAACTTTACAAATTGCTGCTTGTAAAGGTTTGATGCTGAATGGTTTTTGACTGCCCTTTAATTGGGTGTTTGTTTGTTCTGGTTTGTGCCATGAGACTTGGCTGATCCCAGGCTGTTGGTGCTGCAGACTTTGGCAGAACCACCAGAAGGGCTGTAGGTGGAAGAGTCCAAATGGCCCAAATGTTGCAGGTACAGATTTTTGGGGTGGATCAGTCCTTAATCCAGTCCTCAATGCAATCTAAAGAACATTCTTCCCCTTGGCTCACTGATCCCATAGACAGACAGCATCATTAGTGCTGTCTAATGAACCTTATTCCTAATGATTAGCACAGACCTAATGATCCCCAAGCATGCAGACATGAAGCATGGCACTCACTGTATCCTTTTTAATAACTTTGCATCCTATTTTCCCAGCCATTCTCCATTTTAAAATGGACATGAAACTCTGATCTGCCATAAGCCACTTCCAACCCAAAAATTCCAGCTTTCCATTCCTGTCTCTCCACAGCTGGTAAAGGACAGCAGGAATGGTCAGTGCAGTGAAATTTGGCTTTGTCACTTCTCCACTGGCTCAGGCACATCCTGATGCCATAAGGACCCCTCTGCTCTATGATCTCTGCAGTTTGTTGTTACACCACAACGTCTTTGAGAGTGAAAACAAACCCAACCATCAGCAGGTTCTTGGAAATGGCATAACCTTCTCAGACTCTGAAGTTAAACTGTGGCTGCCCCTGGATCCCTGGCAGTGTCCAAGGCTGGGTTGGATGGGGCTTGGGCAACCTGGGCTAGTGGAAGGTGTCCCTGCCCATGGCAGGGGTGGCACTGGGTGATTCCATGACCCCTCAGAGTTCAAAGGGACTATTCAGTGTTTCTGTGAGCCCTGTACCAAGCAGAGACTGCCCTGACAGCAGCACTTCACTGAGGGCAGTGACTTATCAAGGTTTGTTTACCCCATTGTTGATATACTTGTATAACACCATATTACATTGAAGAAAACAAAATTATTGCCTGCAATTATTCACTGAATCTTCACCCACCATTCACAGTGTCAGTTTGATTCAATCAATCAATTCAATTACTCTCATAATCTCTTTGAGGGGATTTCTTCCTCTCCCCATTATTCTCCCAAGCCCCTGAATCCTGACATGTAGTTTTTTTTCTAATGCAATAGATGCCTTATTTATTCCACTGCCTCTGCATATATGACATGCACACTGTTCAGAGAATTGCATTGTTGTCACAGCAAATAATGATCTAAATGCATTCCAGGACTTCATCTATATTTCCCTGAGTGTTTTATAATGTGCAGGAGGCAGAGAAAGATCTTCAAGTTATTTTTGAGGAAATATATATCACTCTGTGGTGGGGATGTCTTCAGGCAGCATTTGTTCCCAGAATTCTTTCATTTACATTTCTGCTGTGTTTGTGTGCTCTGTCTTAATGCTTCTTTACCTACTTTGGATATTAGCAAGTGAAGTAAGAGATATTTTTATGAGCCTTATCTTGGGAAACAAATAAAAGTTAAAAATTGATGCACAATATTTATTTATATTTCAGTGCACCAAGAACAAAGTCTGATTTTCAGGACTGTCGGAAATGAAACCTTTAGAAATATAGACTGAGTCCTGATGGCCACACAAAGAGTCATTTTGGTTTGTTATGATTATGAGGAAATTTCAGCTCCTCAAATAAATATATGATGGTGAGAAACCAAGCAATTTCTTTACTCTTTTTTTTAAAAAGTAATTTTTAAATATTATTCTGGAAATCTCTCTCTTTATTGGGTTGTAAAAGATAACATCAAAGCAGATGGAACACATGCCATAATCATTGATTATTAACATGAAATATTCTGTAAAGAAAAAAATACTGGCTTTAGAAATGTTTCAACCAATACTTTTAACTACAGTTTTCACTGGGAAAAGAGCCATGAGCCACTCTTGAGAGAGGAAATTTTCTTCACCTGCACCAGTCTGGAAATGTGGTGCTGTTTCTCCTCCCAAGCCTTCCATAAACCTCAGCTGAGCCCTAAAACACTCTCTGGGTCCAATCTGAAATAAGTGAGCAATGCACACTACTGGTTCCTTCACAGCATATTTTGCTGGCAGCTCTGTAAAATTAAGTATAAATTAATACCAACATCTGCAGATTCAAAGCATAAAACCTAATTAAATAGATAATTTCAGACCTACCCATACTGATTTGGCTGTTTAAACTTGCCTACTTCCTATAGCAGATATTCGAGAAAGATGAGGGAAGCACATATAAATTTAAAAAAAAAAAAAAAAAAAAAAAAAAAAAATTTGAGAACATTCCTACCCCTCTTCCCTTTGCTGTGAGGGTGGTGAGTCCCTGGCACAGGGTGCCCAGAGAAGCTGTGGCTGTCCCTGGATCCATGTCCAAGGCCAGGTTGGAGCACCCTGGCTAGTGGAAGGTGTCCCTGCCCAAGGCAGGAGGTGGAACTGGATGGGTTTTAATGATCCTTCCAATCCAAACCAGTCTGGAATTCTAGGATTTTTTAAATCATAACATTGCTCCCAAGACCTTTCTCCCCCAAATTCTATCCTGTTGGCTCCCCACTGGGCAATGTCAGGATTTTTTCCTCTTCCCTTTGTTTGCTACCCACTGAGAAAGTCTTTTCTCCTCTCCCATTGCCACTGGCTCAGGATGAACGTTTCAGATTTTATCAGCTCCGAACTGAAGGAACTTGGTGAATGAAAATGTGCTTTTGTTCTCGTTTTTCAGGCATTATATCAGGGAGGAAAGGAGCTGCTTGTCTACTGACAGAAACTAAGTGCTCCTATCTGTTGTAGCCTGCTCCCTTATCGGCTGCCTTCTATTGTTTCCAGAAAAACCCTCTTGTAATGGGCAAAGAACTCGATAAAAAGCACAGAACAAGAGCTAGCCTAATTCAAAGGACATTTTTTCGGTCCCTGGACATTAAAGCCATGACCCTGTTTGTGAACAATGAGACATGAATGAGGTGTGTGGATGTTCAGTGTGTCACCACAGTTCAGGAAATAGCTGTAATTCTGTCAGATAGCCTGAGGGATAAGAGCCACAGACATGCTCCTGGCATGTCTAGTCCTAAAGAGAACAAAAGCTGCTGCACCTTCCATTTTCATACATGAAATCCCTAATGCCAAGGCTAAAACAGCTCTTTTTCCACCTCCATCTCCCCCTGGATGCAGCTTGTTCACATTTGAACTCCTGCCCAGGTGTGCTCAGCTGTAAAACCAAACTCACCTGGAAAGGTCACAGGGTTCAGTGCCCTGTTCATTGCAGCTTGGTCATGTCTAGGAAAGAAAACATATCCAGATTTAAAGGAAAAGGAGCTCCAGATCAGAGTTATATTTGAGGAAATGCCCTCATCCTGGCTGTTCCAGCCCTGGAAGTGTCCAAGTTGGACAGAGCTTGGAGACACCTGGTCTGGTGAAGGTGGGTTCCATGGCAGGGGGTGGGACTGGATGAGATTGAAGGTCCCTTCAACCCAAACTGTCCTGTCATTCTATGACTCTATAAAAGGAGAGAAAATGGAAATCACTCCAGAAGCTGAACAGGTACTTGGAGTATATAATTGTAGTATCATATATTATATTTAACATTTATTATTGCATGATACAGTATTATGTTATGTTATGTATAATAATTATACACATTATCATTCAAAATATCTTATTTTAAACTCATTGTTTATCATTAATCCGTTCTAGTGGCATCTAGAGTCAACCTCAGTGCTGTCAAAAATGGGATATCACAAATTCAGGGGTTTCAGGCCAGTCCATTGAGCTCAAGCCTCCAGTGCCAGCTGCACCAGCCCTTGCTGAGTGACTTTAATCACAGTGTGCAGACAGATACTTCTAGAGCTGCACAAGGGTCTCCAACAGATCCCTGACATCTTTGTGGGCAGGGGACCAAACTTGTCCATGCCTCAGTCTCCTGCAAAGTGCCACAGTGTTCCTTTCCCCTTCTCTCTTATGAATTTGTCACGATTTGTGAGCAGAGCCAACTTCTTGCAGCTGGTTGTGACTGGGGTGGGTGAGTGGTGCTGCCAACACCCCAAATGAGAAGTGAAAGTTCAGACATCTGGCACTGGCTGCTCACTGACACATTCCCTTCCTGAAATGCTGACACAGAGATGATGGAAATAAAACAAAAGGAAGCAAAACTGACAGTTGCTATTGTACTTCCAAATGAAAGCATTACTTCAGGGAAGGGACTCTGAGACAGCAGTTTCCGAAAATGGCTGTTGGAAAAAAACTTTCCATTTGAAATAATAATCACATCTCTACCTGTGACTGAACTGACAATGAAACAAACGGCCTTGAGACAGTCATAAACCTAAGACAGATTAATTTGTCTGGAGATGATACTGTTTTCCTACACTGCCCTTGCAGCACTGAATTATGCATCATTTCATTTATCAGATTGCCTTCCTCTCCCTGCCATCCCTGCAGCACAACCACACTGCCTAAACTGCACTGATTTCCAGCAGGATGGAAAACACACAATGGATTTTCTTATCACTCCTCTCACTGCCCCAAACCTAACAAAGCCCTGCTTTCCCTCTCATTTCTTACCACTTTCACTGTTTTCCTGCCACAGCTCTGCTCTATATTTCTCTTTTTGTCATGCTAAGCAGCAATCCCTGCATGACAAAAATTCCTAATTGCAAAGAGCAAATCAACCATAATTATTATGTTTTTACTAAGATTATTTTCCAGAGGTCTCCCAACTCTTATGAAAATTAGAAACCCAGGCTGCCTGATTATATATTTTCACAGTTGCCTCAAGTGAAAGGGATTCTGCTGAGCTGTGCAGAAAGAAAGAGTGACCATATTTAAAGCCCCCCTTCAACCATCTGAGAGAAGAGTTTTGAATGCAAGGACATTGGTCTTTCCCTTCTCTCTGGATGTTTTGCATGGAATCAGTGCCTGGAAAAAACAGGAACCCTCCAGCAGCAACTTTCTCCTGAAAGAAAGGATTTAGTGAGTCCCCTGGAAAAAATTAACCTGATGCTTTTGCACACAAAACATAGATATTATATCCCTAAGGAATAAAAGCCTTCAATGAAGAGAGGCTCCAATGAATATTTGTAGGAATTTTTATCTGTTTACACGATAAAACAAAAATAATTATAAAAAGTATCTTCTCTCTCTTTAACATTCCTCAAATTTGTAGGTTTGAAAATAAAGCTAACAAAATGGAACCTATTCAGAATGAAAATGTTCACTGGGAGTTCGTCTGTGGGATGATGAGACATAAAAGTGAGCATCTGTATATTTGGATGCATCTTATTTACACTCAGGGAAGACACTGGGAATGTCATAAAATCCTAAAAAAAAAAAAAAAAAAAAAAAGAGCCCTAAATGGCCTTAGGGTCTTGTGAAATTTTGAAGAAAACTGGCCAAAAAATAGTACCTGGGATGCAAATTCATTGCAAAAATATGCAACATACTTTTCCAGTCACATCAAATATGCAAAAATATGGTTGCAAATTGTACGTAAAGCAAAACACAGATGCACCATAAATTTCATTCTGGTACTGTTATGAGGAGCAAAAGCCTAAGAAGATTTTTGCATTTTTATTTTCTCCATTCAATTTATTCACCTCTTTTTACTATGAATGAGAGACCCATTAAAATATTAAAAGATATTTAGTAGGTGATCTAAAATGATTAAAAACAGGATTTAAAACAGCATTTCCAATGCTTGTCAGCATCAGGCTTTTTATAAACTTTAATACAAAATAGCTAATGAGGGCAACTCAGCCCCAGTAACGTTGTTCAAAATGCAAACTTGATTTTCAAAATCCTCCCCTCCATATTTAATAGGGTGATGATTACAAGAAAAGTGATGCTCCGATATGTTAATTCCCTCTCTCTGTTTTTCTGCTGATGTTACTCTTCATTTGAAGAAAACTGTCACCCTCTCTTCCCCAGCAGATCAAAGCGAGGCATCCAGTTTGTACCAGATGCCACCATACAAAATTACATTTAATAAATCTCCAAAGTAATTAAAAACCTCTGTATAAACCCTCTCAAAGAGGAAGACACAGTGTACCAATTCGCCCCTCTTTAAACAACTTCTAGGGAGGTGACAAAATGTGACTTAAAGCTTATGCTACACATGCCACCTCCTTCCTTTGAAGTCCTAATTAATTATCTTTCCTGAGAATCATGATAAACAGGAGGCTGCTTTTGCATACTGAGATATCTGGGTTCCTCATCCCACTGAGGCCAAGAAAGACCATGAAATTCTGGTGAAGAGCTGGACCTTGGACAAAGAATTCCAGCAGTAGGATGAGACTGACTCAGATCCATGATGCTGGATGTATTTTGGGGATGTATCTCTTCATGTACCTTTGCAGTTAACACAACAGGACTGGAAATAAATCAGGGACAGGAGGGGGACCTTTGTCAGTGCTGGGAATGTGTGAATGCCAAAGGCTAGAAGAGAAGGGGCATAAATGGACCAGCCCTTGTTATGATCCCCAAATCCAGCCCAAAACAACATCAAGAAGAAACCTGGGCACTGGAGAGAAAAGCTTCTCTTCCAGAATGGAATCTGAGTGAATTTACCTTGTAGTACTGCGGGGTTTTCCTGTAACTTTATTTAGGTTTTGAACAAACCCACTTTTGCCTGGTGCTAAAGCACAGAGGTCAAGAGGGATGGTCCAGTACTAGCCAGGCCACACCAGTACGTGCTAGGTAGCACAGGCTACCCCTCAGGGTCCAGTTATCAGCCTTATCTTCCTTCTCCACCCCTCAGGGTCCAGTAACCATCCTTATCCTTCTTCCCCACCCCTCAGAGTCCATTCACCAGCCTTACCTTCCCTCTTGGAATTGCTCCAAATTTCCCTCCCCTGGGCACCCAGGTACCCTGAGCCCCTGCCACCAACACCACTGTGTCTGTCATGTTCCAGTTCCATGGGACATCAGCTGTCACCAAGGTGTCACCACCACCTCAATCAAGCCCCAGGAGCTGCCTGCCAAGCTGAGGCTCTCTCCCTCTGCCTGTTTTGGTTAAACAATTCACAAAGGTATGAATTCACTCCAGAGCACAAAAGACACGTATTGAAATGCATCCAAGCTGCTGCTGGTGCCAGGAATATGACTCTGAGCAGCTTCCACTGTTTGTAGACGTGAAAAAGATGAGAACATCCGGTCTGGCATGGAAAGGGGCTGCCAAATCCATCCTGGGGAACGAGTAATGGAGTTGATATTCATTAACCCTTCTCAGCTGGCTTTTTTAATAAAATGAGAGAGATCTCAGTCCAGCCTCCAAGCAAGATTTATTTATTTCTAAATGACAAAGAAATGGAAAACACAAGGCACTTGGCAAAGTATTTCTTTGAGTACCTTGGCAGCTTGTCATTGATAATGGAATTGTTGTCTGATCTTCAGTCATTTGCAATCTAATTTACCCACAAAACCTACCACTTCTCCTTGCACATATTTCTCCACAATGTGCCTATTTACCTTCCCAAACCAGGAAGAAATACATTAGATGATTTAAAGGGTAGCCCTTAATGCAATTTAAAGCCTTGCAAATTGATTTTCCTTAATGAACTTTATATCCTGACATCCTGTCGTTTTTCCTCTAGTACATTCAATTAGGCTATAATCAGTTATTAAGGGTTAGATAATGGGAACGTGACATCATCCACACAAGGTAGAAATTTTTGTGAGAGATTAATTAAAATCTAATTTTCATGCAAGGCTAGACCATTTGGGCCAAAAGGTGCCTATGATAATTGCAAGGGGGAAGAAAAAAAAAAAAAAAAAGAGAAAAAAAAAAACCTGGAATACCCAAAATAGGGAAAAGAGGAATACTTGGCTTGGGTTGATGCTGAGATGAGAGGAGAGATGTTCCTCTTGGGGGTATATAAGTGAGAGAACCTTTGTGCTGTCTTCATCTAAACCACGGCAGAACAAACATCATGAACCGAAGCATTTCAGCAAAGGAGCTGAATTCATTTCTTTGTGGATGAAAAGCCAGAGCCATTCATGTTCTGCTTTCAGGTAGAAGCACTCTTTAATAGCAGTAGTAGCAGTGGTTAAAGCAGAGAGGCTTTTGTGGCTTTGTTAATACTAACTTGTGATAGAGGGGAGCTCTGGGCTCCAAATACATCTCTAATCTCAGCAGAGAACACAGCTCAGCAGTTCCATTTGCCCCATATCAAAGAAGGAAAAATGTTGTTATTCTGCCAAGAAAATGGATCTATTTATCTGATGCAACGTTCTCTGCAACACAGGGTTTGTTTTTCCTCACCTCTATTTTTTTTTTTTTTTTGGGCATATTGTAACCATTCTTAAACTGGAATAGAAGGGTTATATCAACCACAAAGAATTTTCTAGTAACAATATCCATATTGCCACAGTAATTTTGGAGGCACTTATATTTCAGAACTGAAGAAAGGCCTGCAGCTCAAGAAAAACAGCCAACATAATAGTTCCTCATACTCATTACTGCTTTTCAGAGCAGCACCTCCAAAGCAATCCAACCCATGAGCAATTTTGGGACACTGCCTCTAGGAGAGGTGAAAAGAAGGTCCAAGCCTACAAATGGTCTCTGTTCATGCAGCTAATCCTGGACTGGCAGACCTCGTGTGCCTCCCTGGCCTCCTCTGCTCATTCTGGTGGAGTTTGTCTCCATTTATGTCCAGGAAAACAAGAGCCAAGTCTGAGGGTCACAATGTTCCACAGAGATCTCTTTGTGGGGTCTGGGGATTGAGTTGGTTCTTTTTTTGGTCTTTTGACTCTTTGTCACTTCTTATTTTGAAGGATTAAAAGTAAAATTCAAGCTTTTGTCCAGGTTTTCTCTCATCAGATGGCTTTGAATCTGCTGGAAAACTCCTGTTCTCAAAACAATTTAGAGAAGCTACAGCTTTCATTTCATTTTAAAAATGTTCTCGACGTTGTATTTTTTCCCCTTTAACTTTCTAGGGTTTCTCTTTTGCCAAAACCTTCCAAGCATCCCGGTAACCATCTATAACTACAGTCTTAATTAAGAAAGAACGTGGCTTGGATCATTATTCTAAGTCTGTTCGGAGGAATTGTTACCCAGTTGTAAGTGAGGTTTCCAATGACTGTATTTCTTCCCCAGAGATAAGGCAATTAACGTTGTTTCCCATAAAATCCACCTTCCCCCCACTGCTTCAGTGAAGGTGAGCAGAAGTGAGAACAAATCAATAACAGAATTTTCCCAGGAAAAGGGAACAAATATATCTTTATAATTACAATATGTAACACATTCCACAGCTGCATGCCTCTTGTGGATACTTCTGATCTGAATGTAAATACATGTTTTACACTGAGGATAATTTCAAAGAGGAGGTGGGAGCACACACAGCATGATCCACTGCTTTTAAATCTATGAGCCAAGCTATTCATATTTTCTCTCCATTCCCATGATATACTGAAAAGCAGCCTATGCTGTAATGTATGGTGCAATGGAAATACAAAATAAAAACCACTTAACTGTCCAAGAACCTGTACTTTCTCCTTAAATCCATGCTCTTTATAGACCTATTTCAGTTACTGGCTGGGACAGACAAAGAATAGATCACATAGGGGTAACATCAAGATTTAATGTGAGGTTGTCCAAAGGGCCAGAGACCAAAGACACAGATTTCTTTACTGATTCCATGTTTACACTGAACTGAACCCATGATTCAATAGTAGGGCTGCCTGGATATTTCTAGGACAAGCCTGAGAAATTTGTTCAATATTCACTTAGGTGTGCAAATATTGCTCATGTCCGCTGCCCCAAAACTGAATTATCTCAATCCATAGAAATACCAAATGAGCAAAATCTGTCTTTGCTGTTTCTGAGTTTCCTTGCCTGGGAGTTCCACTCATTTACAAGTTTGCTTATACTCTTCCCAACCTCTCCTAAACCAAGAAAACTCCCCTTCCAGACCAGTTCATGCTTGTCAGCTGGAGGGGACATGGCCTGTGGGCAGAGTAGGGATGTTAGAGGAATAAACAGGCATTAAATATCCCCAGACCAACTCCCAGACCTTTCTATTTCATCTACAGAAAGAAAATAACTCTGGGGTAAATATGCAAGGCACTGAACCCTTTGAGAGAAATTGCTGTTCTCCATAATTATTTTTTAATTTACCCTCTGCTGGATGAGAACTGAGGCCCTTGTCTCCTCGTCAGCACAAACTTTGCATTTCTTGATCTGCATCTGGGGCTTGCCAAAAAAATGAGCATCTTGATTACAGCTCTGCCCTTCCCCTGCTCAGCTCCAGCTGCTGCCTCTCCTCGTGCATTTCCAAAAACTGAAAGGCAGAACCGTTTACTTCCTTATTTCTCTGATTTATTTTGCTCATGTGGCTTATCTCACTTCCTTTGGCAGCTCCCTGAATATCTCTGAAAGGAGGGAGAAGAGCCCGGCTGTGCCCCAGGGCAGGTGCAGGATCAGGGGAGGGAGCAACAGCTGGGGCAGTGCCACCACCACAGTGACAGCCCCAAAATACAACTTCTACAGCTCTCCCCTCCCACCTCTTGCTGAGAGCAATGAAGTTTGTGGAATTTGTGAGGGGAGGAAAGTGGGGATGGGGAAGTAATGGCAAACAGCTTTTTGTGTGGTCTCGGTGATCCTAATCCTTCACAAATACATCCTGTGTTGGGTGAGACACACCTCAAGGAGCTGTGGCTCCCAGAGGTATTCCTGATTGCTTTTTCCAGCTCTTCCAAGGAGATCTTGGCTGCTTTCCACAAACCTGTATTCTCCTTTTCAGCCAGCACACTGGGATGTGCCCACTCTCCACTCCCAAGATGGATCTTGTGTTCCCACTTCCCTTCTCTTCTGTTCCTGAGCTACAGCCACAGCAGAGCCACTTTTGTGACCTGCAGAACATTCCACCATGCAAGGCTGACCCAGCTCCTGGCAGAAATAGGCTGACAAAGAACAAAAGTGGCTCAAACCACACAAAAATCCATAGTGAAATCTTATTCCTCTCTTCTTTACCTTACCCTTTCATCTCACCTGATCCTAATACCCTTGAAGCTTTGTGAGAGCCTCTGGAACACAAATAATGATGTTGGGTTTTCTGTGGAATGTTTATTTCTAGACTGCAGTGAGAGTAACCCCCTGCTCACAGATCATTCACCTTCAGACAGGAAGATGTGCACTTCAAATAGCATTTCAGCCAAGAGTTTTTGGGGTTTTTTTTGCATGGCCAAACTCCCCAATTTGGAATTCACCCTGCTGAAGCTGGTGCTCTCCCATGGCATTGCCACCATTTTCCTCTCTCCACCCCTAGCTCAAGTCAGAAATTCACAAACCCCCATAAAAAACATTATTCCCAAATCCTAAAGTCTTACCTGTTCTCCCACATATCAGCTTTGCACTTGTGCAAACCCTTTTTCACTCTTTCAGTGTCACTTTTCCCCTCACAAAAACCAAGTTGCTCTCTCCAGCATTGGTGTCTGGTAGATGTTTCCCTCCCAGAGATCCCAGTTTTCCCCAGTGCTGTTCCAAGGCTCAGCAGGATGGCTGGTTTTTAATCAGCCCAGCAAGTCACTTGAGTCTCTTAGAGCCTAGACCAGATTTACTTTAGGATTTTCAGTGTTGATGAAAGTACAAGTGGGAAGGAGCAAAGCTTCTGCTGCCTTTGCAATTAATCACAGGTTACAGTCCTGTGTGAATTATACAGGTCCCAGGAGAGGCATCAGTTTTGGAATTCCCAACAAAGCACACAGCATAAGACATTCTTTGCTTTGTGTAATTGTCTTATAGAAGCATTACTTACTGAGCTTTTTATTAATTTTTTCAAAGTTTTGAAATAACCTCGCTAATCTGGAGAAGATGATTTTCTGACATGAGCTCTACCTTTAGAGCTTGGGGAAAATTTGGTGCTGTGTGAGTTTAGACAAGCTGGCAACAGCTACATCAGGAAATTCAGACATTATGTTTTTCAAACCAAGCACTCAGAGGGTTTTTGACAGGGAGTGGGTGGGAGAGTCAGTCAGCACTGAATTTTCAGTGAAGGATGTGGGGGAGGGAAGCAGTACAGCCAACTGCAACTCCTGCAAATTGATCAACACATATCCCCACAGCTTTTAACATTCTTCTTGCTCTGACTCCAGAGCCATAGCATTGTGCACAGCACGAGGAGAGACAACTGCTTCATGCACATCACCTTCCCAAACAATCCTTCCAAAGGTGTTAAATCCCCCCATATGTGCCAGTTTACAGATCCTAGTGAGATTTTTTTGCTTCTTATGAAGTACTTTGAGATAAAAAAAAAAAAAAAAAAAACAAACAAAAAAAAAAAACTCTTAGAAAGGTAATTTCAGTTAAATAAAAATTAATTTCATTATAATTAATAGGAACAAAAGAGGAATCATAGAACTGCCTGAGTTGGAAGGGACCTTAAATCTTTTAATTCCACCCTCTGCCATGGGCAGGGAAACCTACTCTGTCCCAGTTTACTCCAAGCCCCATCCAGCCTGGGCTTGGACAATTCCAGGGATCCAGGGGCAGCCACAGCTTCTCTGGGTACCCTGTGCCAGGGCCTCCCCACCCTCACAGGGACTCATGCATTATGCTTTTATCAACACTACAGAAGAATTGTTGCCATCCTTTCTTTTTTCTTCCTTATCCCCAGCAGCTATTGCTTTAATTAGACTTTCTCCTTAATTGGTTTAAAGCACAGAGAAGGTAAAAACATTGGCAATAATATTTCAATGGGATTTCAAACAGTAAAGCATGAAAAGAAGAAATATGGAGTTACTTTGGTTTTGATTGCCCTTAACGAAATGCGACTTTTTCTGTGGATTGGTTCATATGTGGGTTACAAAAGGAATTCAAAAGATAATCATAAATCAGTGATGCCAGGTCTGGTCCCATGGCTTTAAGGTTGCTTAATGAAGTTAAAGAAAAGAGAACATAAAAAAGATGTGACTACATCTGAAATTTCTAAGTAGCTCCAGACATACATAATGGAGGAACTTGGGCCCCAGTGAATGCCAATAAATCTATTTTCTTTTAAAGAAAAAATTACAAAACATTTAAAGGTCATCAATCACACTTTTCTTAACAGAGTGTTAGAGAGTGACAATTAAAGATGCCCTGTTGTGCTGTAGCACACCTTAAATCATGTTTTAGAGCCTGAGCCAGTATATGAATTTGTTACTAAAACTATTTCTTCATGGCATGATTAAAATCTAACGTTAGAAATAAATTTTGTTTTACACTAGGAAAATGATTAAATATTCTTTTTCAAAGCTTATCTTCATATTTACTTTAAATGCTGTCAGAATAAGTTAAAATTTTCAAGTTAAAGGCTACTAAATGAAGTTTTTAATTTATAGAAAGAGAGTGATGGAAATTTCCTGGCTTGACCATTTCAATCACTTTACAAAAAAACAAGGAAGAAAAAGAAAGAAAGATTGAATAAGAACAGATTTTGCAGCAGACAGCTTGGACTTAAAAAAAAAAAAAATCACGTTTTTCATCCACATTTCATTACATCAGCATCAGTTGATGCTGTAAGTGGGAGTGTGGGTGTGCATCTTCTCATCAAAATTTAACAGTGACACTTTCTTCAGCTTCTAACAAAAAAATAAACATTGTCCAGATCGTTCCCTTTGGGGCAGTGTGGTTACCCCAGTCCTCAGCTTATTTGCTTTTTGTATAAACACATCTCTCCCATTTATCTGCCAATATCCACAGAATTCCTACCTGGTGAGGAGCATCTGGAGGCTCCTTTCCTGCAAGACTTGCAGAGAAAAGGGATTAATTCCACTTCATTTCCGTGCATGGCACCGAGCCATGCACCTGCTTGAAAAGCTTTGTGTCTATTTGTCTTCTTTATTTTTCGAAAAAACCTTAAAACCTAAATCCAATTTGTTGCTTTGTGCATTCCTGAAAAGGTGGGAGTTGTGCAAAAGCCCAGGCAGAGAAGGGGGAGCCTGGCAGTGCCCAAGGCCAGGTTGGATGGGGCTTGGGACAACCTGGGGCAGTGGAAAGTGTCCCTGCCCATGGCAGGGGGTGGCACTGGATGGGCTTTAAGGTACCTTCCAACCCAAACCAGTCTGGGATTCCATGGCTATTGTAGACACCCCCACAGTTTCATTTGATGCCTAAATGCCATTTGGATGAATGACAGCTCTTTTATGACAAATATTTCTTTGCCACTTGGAGCTGAATGATTAATGCAAGTCCTGAAGGTCATCTTGCAAAGGGAGTTAGTGCATTTTTCTTATTATTGTGGGCAATTCCATGGACAATTCTCTTTGATGATTTTTTTTTCCCAGAAGGAATAAATGTGATACTTCTGATTGAACCCCCTCACAAGCAGCAATTCCACAACAAGGATGTCCCAGATTCCAACCTTCAGCTGCACACCACAGGTATTTCCCTTTCCCAAAGTGCCCATGGACAGAATAAACCCTGTTGGTGCTGCTCACCCACCTCCCAAGGGTCACATGTGAACATCCTAAATATTGGCAGGAAAAGAGGGTTGGAGGCTGAGTGATCTTCCAGAAAGGGAGAATGGGAAACTGAGGTTGTCACTCAGGTTTTCCAATATATCCTTTGTCTTCAGCTGCTTAATGTGCCCAGGAAAATGAACTGCCTCCTGCTCTGCATTTCCAGCACAGCACTTGGTGCTTACCAGAGAAACACAAATAAATGGAATTCTTAAAAGTGTGTTTTAGATCTTTAAGGTGTCCAGCAAAATTTTTAAAAAGCCAAATATCCCAGCAAGTTAAATCATCATTTGTCTTCTGGAGTAACTTGCTGTAGTTTTCCATAAGCACGTTTGTAAAATCTTCTCTAATCGTGGCTTTTTATTTTTTAGAAGCTGCTTCCACCTGCTACCATTTTAATGTGTCCTCAATATCAGTTATTTTTACTTCAGCTCTAAGAGGCAAATAACAAGGATAAACAATAACTCTTCCTTTCACAAACAAAAATATGATATTGGTAGTGGAAGAAAACACAGAAAAATGCCAGAGAAATAAAATCTCAGCAAGTGTTTTCATTTGTCAAATTTGCTCAGCAAGAAAGGTCCTCAGTAAAGAAAATATAATCCATAAAGCCAGCATCAATTATTGCAGAGTGGAGGCACTGGGCTGCTTTTGCACCTAATTTTTGAATATTGGAAAATGATGATTACACAGAATCCATCACCAGGGAACAGGCCAATCCACACAAATATCATCAATCCCCAGCATTGTGGAAATCTGTGGAATTCTGCAAACTTGTAAACCTGCTGAAACAATAAATATAATTAATCAAAGCCCATGCAGCTGGTGTTTCTGGGAAATATAAGATGACTTGTTAGCTGTGTATTAGTTCCTAGTAAAGATGTGGGGAAAATTTGGAATCACATGGAGTTCTTCAGCTCCCATTGTGGCAAACCACTACCAGTCTATGCCAATAAGGAACATAGGAAATAAAAGAAAAAGGAGGAAGGATGGCAAGGATCTAACCTAAAAGGGACAACAGAAAGTGATGAGACTAGGGGGTGGAAATCACAAGAACAGGGATTTGTTTAAAAAAAAAAAAAAAGACCATGACCAAAACCAAACTAAGCAAAACAAACACACAAAGGGAAAAAAGCCTAAACAGAGAGTAAAAGTAAAATAATAAACATGTAGATAGGGATCCACAAAAAAAAAAAAAAAAAAAAAAAATTAGGAAAGCTGAGAAGTTCCACAGATTTTAGGCACTTTTTACTTAAAATCAAGCTGAAAGTCAGAGGCTTTAGCTATGCCATAGTTGTCCCTTCAGATCATACCACTCTGAACTCAAGAGTTTATTATTATCTAAAATAGAATAGGGATACCTCCAGTAGATGTGTAAGACAATAAAAAGCAATTTGATATTGTTCTTAGCAGTTCTTCATTGCTGCTGGAGGCACAGGCTACTATTGAAATCCTAAGACTCATATGATGCATCCTGTGTGGAAATATTCCAAAGATTGTTCCCAGAGAGGTTTTCTGATGTGCTGTGAATGTGAGTGTGCTCACCACTTTCCTCCACTGTGGTAATCCACTTCCCACTGACCTACAGATCCAATTAATTTGCAGCTAATGGAACTCTGTGTTCAAAGGAATTCTGAGTATTACTCAAAATTCCCAGATGAGGCTGTTAGCCAAGTGTCTTGGAAGGGCTGATAAGCAGCAGGAACACAGGGGCTACTCGTGCTGCATAATTTACTCCTCACATATACTGCTGGTGTTTGTCACACAAATTGTATTTTGAGCTCCTTAAAAGGATTTGGTGCTGGGTTTCATTCCTTTGTGACATAAAGTCATCCTATGGAAGTGCAGTGACTCAACCCTGAAATGATCCTGAGCATTTTATTTGCCCCAGATCTAACTCTTACTCTGAGCTTGCTCCAGACCTTACTCCTCTGACTTTGCCCCAGATCTAACTCTTACTCTGAGCTTGCTCCAGACCTTACTCCTCTGACTTTGCCCCAGATCTAACTCCTTCTTTGAGCTTGCTCCAGACCTTACTCCTCTGACTTTGCCCCAGATCTAACTCCTTCTTTGAGCTTGCTCCAGACCTTACTCCTCTGACTTTGCCCCAGATCCAGCTCCTTGCTCCTCTATTTGCTGCCCTGCTGAGAGCAGTGGAGTTGGAGCCCATTGCAGGGCAGACTTCCTCAAGACCTACTTTGAGGGAAATCTTGGTGTGAATGAGGTGGTTCCTCCTCTGGTTGCACAGTTTGAGACTTGATTTAGTCTCTTGGTTCGTGGCAAGGATCCCAAAGTGAGGATGGAATCATCCCTTTTCTCTGGCTGCATCTCTTCTTGGGCTCTAAGAGAGGGATGTGCCACAGGGCAACTGAGGGAGACACCTCAGTTTGCCCCAAACAATTGACTTGGTGGGGTTGGTTTGTGCCTGGTTGAAGGTAATGAGCAGCAATGGAACCTGCATTCCCTGCAGTGGTCAGGCAGGACCACAGGGCAGTCTGGGGAGTCTGGATCCCATGGAGACAGCACTGCACCAGCTCAGTCACCACCTGGGAAATGACAGTCTGTCCTGAGAAGAGATCAGATTCCCCACAGAAGTGTTTACATATTCAAAAAATTCCAAAAAGCAGAATAGTTTTGGAGGTTTTGGCTGCAGAGTACCCACAGCAAAGACTGCAGTCGTGGGCTCCCCTTCCCATCCAGCTACATCAGCTCCTCCCTTGCAGCAGCAGATGGGAACAAACAGAGTCTTCAGACAAGGCAGCAGCAATGGAGCTGCACTGCAGACATAAATAAATCCTTACCACAGCATCAGAGCAGGTAAGGCAGAAAGATATCCATAGAAACTGCTCTTCCCTGCACAGAGCTGTCTCCCACATGCTGGTGCTCACATCTTCCTAAGCCACACTGGCCATAAATGCAGCAGCTCTGACAGGTGAACCAGTATGAACCATTCCCCTTTTTTTACTGGTGAAAGAGTTGAGGTATTTCATCTTCCAGTGTGAGACTCACCCAGAGAAAAACTTTTCTGAGTAAGGAAGCATTGCAGTTCTGTAGCTGCATATTTTAAGCCTGGTTCCTAAGTATTCCAGTCATTATAAATCCCCTGACTTCAGCAGAGCTGTTCAGAGTTATGCCAGCTATGAATCTGGCTGTTCCCCCTTAAGTACTTCCAAAGCATTAAAATCCTTTCAGTAATAAGTCATGCAGGTGATGTTTGCCCACATATAAATCAATTAAGATGTGAAAGGCTGTATGCAGGCATGACATGGGGATGGGAGGGGAACATGGGAGAAGAGAAAGGGATATTTCCCTTTTTAATTTTCCAGGTAATTTTATCTCTCCAGAGCATCCTGTCTTTGGAGAACTCCATTCTATGTGCCCAGAGTTACTCATTCTGTCACTGCCAAAGGGTCATCAGGATTTATAGCACACATCCTTAAGGTTGGATTAATTGTGTATTGCTTCATGGGATGGGAGCTTTGCAACCTGGGCTCCTTACACAATTAATTACCTTTTTTAGGCTCTGGTAAAACCACAGTTTGAACCACCCCTTTCTAATCTTCCCAATAAACTGATGGGGTTTTTTTTGTTTTTTTGTTGTTGTTGTTGTTGTTGTTTTTTTTGGTTTTGTTTTGTTTTTTTTTTTCCTGAAATAGGCTGCCAATGAAAGGTTTCAACCTTTTAAAACTCCACCCTCCATATTCAGATTTTGGAAAAAAAAAAAAAATTTGGAACTGTGTATTCTTATAACTCACTGATGTCCTCCCAAATCTGCTCTGAAATGTTTATTGACAAGTGACAGCTTTGGTATTAATGATTCTTAAATATCCCCAAGATTACATCAGAATGAGCTCTTTACCAATAAAATATCAGTGGGTGCACTGATTTCACAGTCAAAAAAAAAAAAAAAAAAAAGAAAATCAAAGGGTTATTTTAGGATTATTATCTTGCATGCCAAAACAATTATAAAGATTAATATTTCATATCTAATCAGAGTTTGAAAATGCATAGAAAAGTAAAAACAATGTAAGAACAAGTAGATGTCAGTTAGGCCCAGAGAAAGCTGAGTTGAATAACAGGGTCCAGAGATTCATAAGAAAACAATTTTCCTGCCAGGTATGGACTATTCCTGAAGACTCAAAATGAAGAAAACAAGACCCCAAAGCCTAATTTATAAGTAAGCTGCACCCAGCTGCTCACCCACTACACTCAAATAAAATGACTCTAACTGGAAATAAATATTTGCTCCACATCACATGAATCTGCCTTACAGCTCTTTCACTGACAGTGTAAGAATAAGTGAGATTTTCCATTATTATTTGCTTCCAATTTGACTTATCCATCATAAATTTGCTATCAAGCCCATAAATAAAGCCCCTCTCACCTGATAATAATGTTTTTCAGTAGATACTTTTCTGAGCTCATATTTGGTGAGATATCATACACAAACACTGGAAGTAGACAAAAATAAATCCACAACTGGTGTAATAATTGCCTGGGAAAAAATAGCACTTTGCTCAGGAAAGGCATTTAGGTAGAAGCTACAGACTTCCTTGTTGAGTTTTCAACACTAAAATTGCTTCTATAGGTTAGTGGCTAAAAATTCACAGAACTTTAATTAAAATTTCAGGTTGAAATTTTTCCATGGCTTCCTCTCCCTTGCACCTTAAAAATGAGCATAGGGACATGAGGAACAAGAGGAAAAGTGAAGGAAGAATTTTTAAAGTATTTTTTGTTTAGAGGCACTTGTATTATAAATGGAGACTTTTCCTCTGCTACACTTTTAACCTGCCTCTGGAAAACTGAGACTAAAGGAGGGCTGGATAAAGAAAAAAATTTCTGAGGCTCCAGTTTTATCTCACAGAGAACTTTACCAACCAAAAAGACAGAGGCATAAAATCACAGTCCTCATCTCCATGCCCTTGATATTGATTCAGCTCACACAAATTTGCAGTGAGCTCCTTCATTCCTCAGGATTCTTGTGAATGTGTGAATAGCTCAGGCCTGTTTTGATAAAAGGGCCCTGCAGAGAAAAGCTCTGAAATGTGACCCAAGCGAATCCTAAGGTGTTCAGAGTCTAATGATGAATAAAAGAGCTTGGCATGTTTATTAGAATTCATCATTCTCCAACAGTTGGGCTCAGCAATAGCATAACCATAAAAACAGCACTTACAGAGCTTGTAAAAAAAAGAAGGCAGATTATTTTATGAAAAGGTGAGGCCTCTTCTAGGCTCAGGTGCCATCCTTGAGTGTGCCCCTCACATGTGCTCTGGCTGGGTACCTGACCCAGCTCTGTCAGTGTGAGTCAAACACAAGCAGAGATTCCAGGGTGTTGCCCAAAATCCCAAACCTCCCTGCCCCAATGCACATTCCTGCTGATGGCTGGGACAGTCCCAAGACTCTTGCACTGGTTTGTGGCTCATGTATCAGCAAAATTCTTGAGCAGTTCATCAAACACCGTTTTTTCGTCCCTTTTCTTTTTTCTTCTTCGTTCTGTTGAGTTTAACTTGCCACTAGGAATGTCACATTTCACATTTAAAAGGCCTAAATCTCCATTTCTCCACTGTTCATAAGCTCATACTCAACAGCAATCCTGAGCCAGGGTGTGTTTTACTGCAGCCTGGACATGGTCAATGAGGCCAGGAGTGTGCTGAGCACCTCCAAGTGATTCCATAAAGCAGCATGTGATTAAAGCCCAACAGAAACAGCATTCCTGAAAGAATTCCTGGGAAGGGAAGGGAAGGGAAGGGAAGGGAAGGGAAGGGAAGGGAAGGGAAGGGAAGGGAAGGGAAGGGAAGGGAAGGGAAGGGAAGGAAGGGAAGGAAGGAAGGGAAGGGAAGGGAAGGGAAGGGGAAGGGAAGGGGAAGGGAAGGGAAGGGGGAAGGGAAGGAAGGGAAGGGAAGGGAAGGGAAGTTTCGGGAAGGGAAGGGAAGGGAAGGAAGGGAAGGGAAGGGAAGGGAAGGGAAGGGAAGGGAAGGGAAGGGAAGGGAAGGGAAGGGAAGGGAAGGGAAGGGAAGGGAAGGGAAGGGAAGGGAAGGAAGGAAGGGAAGGGAAGGGAAGGGAAGGGAAGGGGTTTGAGCAGCTCACACACACCCAGAGGTGCACACAGAGCTCCTCCAAACCCACGATTCCCACAAATCAGAACAGTGCTGCTTAAAATTCTGGGAGCATCTCCACCCTGAGCGCTGCCTGCTGATCTCAGAGGAGTTCTGAGAGCCATCATCATTGCAATTGTCTGCAGGGGTCTGTCTGAGGAGCTCAGCCTCTGCAGCACTGTTCCTTGGCCAACAGCACCATCTGCCTCCAAGAACCACACACAGAGCACACTGTGCTTCCTCCCTGCTCCCTGGCACTCTCTGCTCCTTTCTGCAAATCTGCTCATGGCTGAGTTACCACAGGGTCTCTGCTGGCTGTGAACCAGGGTTTGAAAACCTGCAGCCAAGGTTTTCCATCTCCAGAGCTCACAAAACACCCTGAAATGTCCAGCACAGTGTAGCAGCCTGAGCTGTCATTGGGAAACCAGCAGCACAAACCAGGCACTGCAAAATCCAGGGCTTTATCCCTATATGTGCCTAGCTGGTAACAAGGATAAGTCTGCAGAGTAAATACGAGTCCTGGTTATCTTTTTCTGTGCCACAGAGCTGTTATAGTTGAAAAGCACCTCTTAAAGACCGTGTGACCTGGCTCCAAGTGAGCAGAGGCATCTTCAGCTCCAACAGGTTGCTCACATCAGTGTGAAATGTAGTTCTTGTGAAGTATTGAATCAGCTTTAGAGCACTGAAATGAAAAATCCTGCATTTCTCTTTCCATTAATTTGCAGTGAAATCTTGGTTACTCTAACTGGAGTGGTTTGGGAGTGGTTTCACACTTTGCTCTAACTAGAAGTACAGAAAGACATTTGTGCCAGAAGACACCAACTTGTGTCAGATGACACAAATATGTAGCTTGTTAATTGTTTGGATTAATCTGCTGGATTTGGTGGACTAGTTTGTTAATTAATTTGCTGGACCTTCTGCAGACTATATTCACAGCAACAAGCAAGGGAAATTCCTTGGGGGAAACTCCCAGCTTGATCTTTAGGATGGAGATGCTCAAAAAACCAGTTGCAGAATGGCTGCAGTGCCATAACCACAGTAATAAAAAATGCAGCAGCATCTCTGGGTGGAGTAATGACCTCCAGAGAGGTGGGATTTCAGCTGGAGTGTCAGTGTGCTCTAGCCTGAGGTAACCATTCCCACATCCTGAGAAGAAGTCATCATCCCTGCTTTAAATTCAGCTATGTTGGACCTCCCTCCATAGGTTGGCATGGGAAGCAGAACAGACAATATTTTTTTTTACATGCTTTAACATTGCCCATGGAAATGGGAAGAGGGGAAAGTCTGAACAGAGGCATGTATGAGTACATTTAGCAAAGGCCTGAACTCCTGTCCAAAAATCAGTGTAGTGCCTGTAAATAAATAAATTAACACATAAAGTTGAACTCCTTTAATTCTCACTAGCAGCCATTTATTCCTACAGCTCCACCACCTGCACTGCAGTCATGGCTTAGTGATACATGAAATAGGGCAGAAAATACAGACCTATCCCTCACCTTCTGATTAGATTTTAGATATTTTTGCACTTTCCAGCCTGCAAAAAGAGCAAATGGAAAATGAACATAACTGAAATCTCTTCATGTTGCTACTCATGTTCACAAGTGTGACAAGATGCTGAGTCCTGTCAAAGCTCTGAAGTGCCACAGTCCTTCTGGAAGTCTACCCTTGGAACTAGAAAGAGGCATTTTAACCCCAAAATGAGACTAAAAATTGTCACAGTTAATCTTTCTTAAAACAGACAGTGCAAAGGGGACAGAAAGCTGCTAAAAGGGCTTGTAGGAAGCTGTCCCTACTTCCTTTTGCCCCCTGTTGCTGGATGAGCCCTTTCCTTCAGGGTCACCATCATCCCACCAAGGATGCTTCATTCCCCTGATCACTCAGAAAAATCTTTTGTTCCTTCTTTTCTCAAGTCTAGCTTTGCATCTGCTCCCGAGCCTCTTCTGGAAAGGACAGGGAATTAAAAGCCTAAATATTCTTATATTTAAAGAATATTCTTAACAAATAGAAAAAGGTGGTTTGGGTCATTTTTGAAAATCAGATTTTATAATATAAATTATCATGAAGTAGAGGATTATAGCAGGATGAAGCATAATCTCTGAATACCTTTAGAATACTGGTCCTGGCTGTGTGTAACCAGGAGCACCCAGCACCTCTCAGGACTGGACTCAGGACTCTCAGGACTGATGTGTGTGCACACACATCAACTCTCACCCAGGTATTTTTAAAAAGTTGAGATTTTTTTTTTTTTTTTTTTTTTTTTGTGACAGGAAGAATTTAAAATGAGCTCCCAGGTTGCCTCAAAGAGTGGGGTACAGCCCCTCTTCTTCATCGTGATTATTGCATATCATAAGGAAAAGTTGGGAAACCTGACTAAATATTTTATAGCTCAGTCCATTTAGCAGTCTGAGTGCTTGAACTACTGAAAATGAGCAAGGAGGGCTTGCCTGTATGAGGGAGCTGAGCAGAGCCTAACTTGGATTCTGTCATCTTCAGCTCCCACCTGGAGTTTTCTTTCTGAACCAGCACAACCTTATTTAAATCCATGTTCTCCCTCCTCCACTGCTATAGCCTTGGACTGCAGAGAATTCTCTGATTCTGGCCCCAGATGAGAGGTTTATCTGATGTTGTTGGAGCAGAGGAGACCCAAGGGAAGGGAAAGCTTCTGCACCCCCTGCTGCCTCCTGACATCAGAGATCAGGGTAAGGCAGAGCCTCCTTCCTCCTGTGCTTGGTTTTGTGGCACTGAAGAGCAAAACATGTTTCTGTGCCAGGTATTCCTGTTCTCCTGAACGACAAGCCACTCAGAATCAGGGAATCATTATGCTTGGAAAAGCCCTCTAAGAGAATCCAGTCCAACCCATAAACCCAGCACTGCCCATCACCACTAATCCACATCCCCAAGCACTACATCCATGTGTTTATTGATCACAAGTGGGGACTTCATGTTCCCACTGAGGTCCCTGAAGAGCTCCCACCTGGGAGCATCATTTTCCCATGCATGAGAGAGCCCTCACCTTGAAAAGGAATAAAAGAAAACAATCCCCAAAGCTGAAGGTAAATGTATTCTTAATTTAGGGTCCTCCTGCACCGTGGGGAGAGAAGCCATCTATCTGTTATGCAGCTGCCAAAATGTATTGGAGAAAATGTAACAGCAAAGCATTTATTTTAATGAAGCATACACAACATTCCCAATAAAAAAATAAGGGGAAGAGGGGAGCTAACAAGCATGCACAGCCTGGGGAAGAGGCTGTAATGTTTGGGGACTCTGGTGTGAACTGCCAGGCACTGAGGGATGCTCTGGAGGGACTGGGAGCAGCAGTTATTGATTCAGCACTGCCACAGGCAGGCAGGATGCAGCAGGCAGGGAGATGCCAGCTTTCCCTCTGGATCCATGAAATACAGCTCCCTCTTTGCCTGCAAAAAGGGTTTATTAAAGCTGTCGGACTGCTTTGAAATAATGACAGGTGTTACACAAATCAGCAGCCTTAGCTCCTTACTTAGCAAGGTGCCAGAGCCTGGGCTAGCAGCACAAAGGGAAATACAAAGAAATAAAAAAGCATAACACAACAGGATGGGAATGTCAGCAATGGGGAAAAAAAAAAATCTAATTTTCTGTTGTTTTTAAGGCACTGGGAGATGTAGGCAGCAATTTTAATATAATAGAAATAAATACTATGGATATTTTCCTTTTCAACCCGCTGAGCTCAACAGACAAGACAAATTTCCATTTACCTCATCCTTGCAAGGTATTTTTCCCTAATGTCTATAACTGGCTAGGAAAATTATAACAACTGTAGGCAGAATCTAACAGAGCCTGAGAAGAAAAACAAAATCTTTTCACAGGGAGGAGACAAACTGCAGAGGTGTTTTGGCAGAGGTTTGCAGTCTGAAACATTCTCAGCCAGCTACTCTGCTCTGCCATTCTTCCCTTTGCAGGCTGCTTTTGATGTCAAGTCAGAGCAGTTTTAGTACTGATAGATAATGAGTTATAAAAATAAATCTTGGGGCATGAGCAGCTGAAGCAATGCCTGCAGCCTGACCCACTCCTCTGCATTGCTCTGAGAGCAGAGAATCCTGGAATGGTTTGGGTGGGAAGGGACTGCAAAGATCATCCCATTCCACCCCCTGCTGTGTGCAGGTGTGCAAGGACACCTTCCACTGTCCCAGGTTGCTCCAAGTCCCATCCAGCCTGGCCTTGGACATTTCCAGGGACAGCCACAGCTTCTCTGGGCACCCCACACCAGGGCCTCCCCACCCTCACAGGGCAGGACTTCATCCCAATATCCCATCTAACCCTGCCCTTCTGCAGCTCAGAGGTGCTCCCCCTTGTCCCAGTGCCCTCCCCAGCTCTCTTGCAGGCTCACCCAAGTGCAAATATCCTGGAACCCTGGGACTCCACTGCACCACCCACTAGAGATGAGCTGCTCCCCAGCACCCAGGGAACATATTCCTACTGTACCCATGGGATTTGAATGGCATTATTCAAACACTTCAACCCCCCAAAGTATTTCTGAATGCCTTGCAGTGACACAAGTAGCTCTGGTTTGTGAAGGGTGTAAAAGAAAATCCAGAGGCTCCCATCCAGCAGATTTCCAGCACAGAGAGCAAATGGTCCTGGGCTGCAGAAACCCTTCCACTCCCTACCCAAAGCCACATGTCCTGATGCTCCAAGGATAACAGAGGGATTCAGGGATAGCAGAGCACACACAGGAAGAGGGGCACAGCCCATGTGAGGACTCTGCTCCAACAGCAGCTCCACACTTTTTTCCAAAGTCACCATCACTCGGCTTGGACTCTGCCCCCAGGAAGCAGCTCCAGGAGGTGGTCCAGCACCACCCCAAAGGGAGGTGAAGCCTCTTAGAATCACAGAATTGTAAAGATAAGAATTTAAGATCATCAGGTCCAACCACCAACCCAGCACCACCCCCATGCTCAGCACTTTACCTTGTCCCCATGTGTCACATCCACATGGTTATGGAACATCTTCAGGGATGCCCTGGGCAGCCTGTACCAGTGCTTGACAACCCCTTCTGTGAAGAATACTTCCCAATTTATATTGGATATATATCAATATCCAATCTAAACCTCCCCTGGGGCATCTTGAGGCTGTTTCCTCTCATCCGGTCTCATCTCATCCTTTCTACCACTTTGGACAAGGAGCTGCATACAAAAATAATCTTTATCCATCTTCTTAAATTATCTGCTTTTCTGCTGAGGGAATACCAATTCCAGAAGCAGGAGAAGCACCTCAGCCATCATTGCTGTGCTCCTAAGGCAAAATCAGCAAAAATTAGAGCGTTCTTTTCATCTGAACTCATTTACAAGCTCCAAGAGGAGCTTCCTACCTTGCATGAAACTCTTTTCCCACACAAGATTTAACTGCCCTGCACAAACTTCTTCCATCAGAAAATGGGCTTTAGCTGCAAGGAGTCAGTAGGAAGGGTTTCATGTCCTATTTCCCAGTTATAGGATTTTTGGCAGTAGTAACAGAAGTTGTAGGAAATAAGTCAGGTTTCTAACCCAGAATAACCAGCGTTACCTTTTAAAGGATTTGAATGAAAAACAGCTGCTGGTGGGTTTTTGTGCCTGATTTCCTAAAATTCAGAACATAAGTTTCTGTTATAAGAGGGAATTAGTGAGAAAAATAAAAACTTTATTTCTTTATTTTCATTCAAACTCTACCCAATTCTCACTGAAGTGCAAAATTTACCTCCAAAAGTCACGTGCATGTAGAGGGAAGGCCTTGAGTTTACCTCACAAAATGCTATATTCTGTCCTAAATTACCTACCACTTTCAAGGAAAAGATACTTTCTGCCTAAAATTTCCATGAGTAACCATGGGATGGGGCTCACAGAAGTTATTTTTTGTGACAGGAGTGGGGTAAAACTCTGAGGTGCAGCATGCAATCCCCTAAACCTGGTAGGGCAAGCTGGGCCCCTGGAACTGCTGAGCTCTCTCCTTATCTGGGCTGTGTAACATTACTAAGGCAAGGCCACTTGCAAACATGCAGACATCTTAAAAAAATATGAAAAAGGCATTAAATATCAGTTAAATGTTGGACTCGATCTTGGAGGCCTTATCCAACCTAAATGATTCTATGGCTCTGTGGTGTTATGTGACTCCACACATTGTGAGGGACTAAACCACAATTTTCTCACCATTTACATCCCAGAGGCTCCTGATGTCTCAGAACTGCTGTGCCTGTGCACAAGGAGCTGCCACAGCTGCTGAAAAGCTCCATGGATTTTCCTTGAGAAAGGACAAGTTCAATCTCCATCCCTCAGGGATCAATACTGGTGCCAATAGTGCTCAATGAGTTTATTAAATGACCAGGCTGCTGGGGTAGAGGGCACTCCCATCAGCTTGGCCTGTGATCCATCACTGGGCAGAGCCGTGGATGTGCTGACAGCTCTGGCCATCCTTCAGCAAGAACACAGCTGGATGGAAAAATGGGCCAGGGTGAACAGCCTGAAATTCAATAAAGGTAATCAAGGAAAGTGAAAATTACTGCCCCAGGGGTGGGCTAAGCTCAGCACAGGCTGGAAGCAGCTTGGCACAGAAGGAGCTGGGGTCAGGCTGGACGTGAGCCAGCGCCGTGGCCGAGCAGCAAAGGAGGTCAGAGGGGTCCAGGCTGCACTGGGAATGCTGCCAGCACTTACAGGAGGAGAAATTCTCCCTTCTCTTAGCACTGGAGAGGCCACACCTGCAGCACGTGTCCAGATCTGGGCTCCAACACAGCAGAGAGAGTCCAGTGAAGGGCACAAATATTGCAGGGACTGGAGAGTTTGGCCACGGCTCCTGCCACTGTTCACATACAGCTGTCAGATAGACAAGACCACACAGGTCTCAAAAATGTGCAGCAAGAGCCAATGGACATGAACAGAAACAAAGGAAATGTGTATTAGATGAGGCCACATGTCACAAAGAAACCCATCATACTGATAAGCTGCACAAAATATGAGCTAAGGGTCTGTGCCCATGGTCACAGAGCATCTCTAAAACCTTTGTTCTCATTTTTTTTATACTTGGTTGCTGCATGTCTTTTAAATATCTGACTTTATGAAGCAAGTTTTATAAAACCCACAAGAATGACATTAAGGTGAAGCTGCTCCTTTTAGAAACAATTCTTCCTAAGCTCTGAATACTCTTCCTATATCACCACAGTAAGAATCTGTTCAGTGCTTATCCAGGAAATTTTTGCCTCAACATTTTAATCAAAGTAATAGCCTGTTTCTGTCTGAGTTTTGTGAAGAGATTGAAATGAGGCAGAATTTCAGAGAATGATGATATGAAGTATCCAGCAGTAAAATTAGATCAGGCACCACACTAAGTCAGGAAGAGCAGATCAATAACTGGCAGGCAAAAAACAATGACATTTTTAAGATCAGAAAAGGGTATGTTTGACACAATTTTTCACTTTCTCCCCACATGAGTTCTCAATATTTTGGACACATTTGCGTGGTAAAACAAAATCAGACTGAAGAACTGACACCAATTTTTTTCCTTTGGCATTTTAAGAATAAGAAAATTGTCAAGCTCACTTGTGGACAGCCTCAACTGTACTTTAATATCCATCAGAGTGAAAAGGGGAGAATATGCAAAATATGAGGTTTATCCTTATAAGAAAATTACTCCAAAGATGAAAAGTTTTTCTTCACTTAAAATTGTGCTGCAATTGAATTTAAAAATTGGGTTCTTCATATAAGCTTCCTTTGTTGTTTGGGTGGTTTTTTTTAACATAGAAACATCAGAAACACAGACTGAATTAGCAATAAATACTCCATTCTCTGACAGAAGTAGAAGCTTTTAAGATGAAAATCAAAAAATCAATGTGAACATAGAGTTAAACTGGTTAAAAGTAGAGGTGGTTACACGCATGGTGACATTGAGTTAAGTTAACCCTGATTTAGTGCTCTGGCTGACTTGAAGCCAGTCAACATACATAGCTATTAATATTTCAGTTTAATTCTGGCTTGTCAGGTGGCAGAAGACACCAGAACCTGCTCAAAAGACAAAGATTCCCACCAAGCCCACAAGGGTGAGTCCCTGAGAGCCGCCCCACTCTCATTATCAGTGCTCTCCTGCTCCTCTCCCTTCCAAGCTGAGAATACCAATCAGCTTTAATGCTTGGCAGGAATTATTCAGCCTGTTTGGTAAAACTGCCTTCGAGCCACATATAGGCTGTGACAAAGTTTTCTAATTAAACAGTTTCATTAAGCAGCAGAGCGTACCTTTGTAAATCCCACAGCTGCCAGCTCAGAGCCTGAACCCCCTCCCACTGAACTCCAGAGGAGCAGGATCCCTGTATTTACATTTCTCCCTGTCTGGGAGATTTTAGGAATCAATAAGCAAAAGTTATTCTAAGTCTCAAAAAACATGCATTCTCTTTGGGATTCTCTGGGCAAATTGCTTATTGATTTTTCTCAGCACATACTGCTGATTTTCATAGGCCTTGGATTGTTTGGGGGGTTTTCTGGCATTGTGTCACATAATCATAAAAATTCTCCTCTGATACTATGGATATCTCCCAAATTTATAATGTGTCTGAGTCAATATGAACACAGACTGTCTCAGAACACCAAGGTTATAAGGTTGGTGTTATCCCACCACACCATCTCTGTCTGAACCAGAAGCACTGGATGCCCCAGAGAAGCATCCACATGTAGCATCCTGACCCCAACAGAGGCTGAGAACATTCCAAAAATGTTTTACAAAAATCCTCATTTTGAGCAAGTTGGCTCCTACTCAAGTGCCATGTTCATTCCTGCAGACAGTGAAAGGCCAAAATTGCTGCAGTGTGAGACAGGAATGCTCATGGTTGACCAGATTCCAGCCCCTGGCAATCCCCTCTCCTTCCTGAGCAAACCCTCTGGATGCAGCAATGAGCTCCTCAGTTTCAGTCCCTCCTGCCTGTCCCCAGCACCTCTGCAGAGCTGCTTGTGAGCATTTCCACCCAAAGTGACACCTTGTCATCCCCCATTCCAAAGACAATTCCCCATGTGCCTTCATCCAAGCCTTTGACAAACCCCAGGAAAGCTCATGGAACAATTGCCACTGGGGAATGGCACATGAAATCATTCTGTGAAAATGAGAATCTCAATCCAGCAGCCTTGAGCACCCTAATTAACCTTCCAGGAGAGGGTCTCCTCTTCCTTGTTTTTAAAATAAATGAGAACAGCTCACAGGTGATGGCAATCTCCCCACCAGGCAGGGGGGGGGTTCAGGGTGACTCGGAGAATTTTAAGGCTGCAACTGAATGCATGTAATAAATTGAGAGAAAGCACATCTGCCACTGCTCATGGTGAGTAAGAACAGTTTCTCAGAGCTACTACTTCCCATCACATTCTTTCAAATTATGCAAAATACTTATTTTAAATTCCCATAGTTCTTTCATGAGGAAAATCTACCAAGTTTTTGCCAGCAAGAAAAGTTTGTGTTTAAAGAGATTTTTTTTTTTTTTAATCACCTTGCTCATCTAAGAGGACAGAAAAAAAGACACCTTTTTTCCCTTAACAACATCTTTGGAGTGGCCCTCCAGCAACTGTCTGTCCACCTCTGCAGTTTGCTTCATCCAGAGAGAGTTGTCACATAAGGAGAGTTAATGCATCAGACAGAGACGAGCTGCAGTGACCCACACACTCTCACATATAAATAATATAGAATATGAGCTGTTTGTGTGAGCACAGAGATTTCTGCAGGGCACTTTAATATTTTGTTTACATCTAAAAGTAAATACAGTTCTTTAAACAGCTGCTTCATGGTCCCCAGCTGTCCGTAAATATGAAAAGCAAGTGACATTTGTTTCAAAACAGCCAGTAAATTATATATATAGAACAAAAATCTAGTAACTCTGCTCAGATTGGTACTGCAGTGGAAACTTCAGCCAGAGTACAGAACTGCACTGTGCATCCATGGGAAACATTTCCACTTCCCACTAACAACCTGTTTGGACCCTGAGGTGGGAAGAGGTCAGGGAAACTTCCCCATTGACTAAGAAGAAGTCAGGGACACTTTTCCAGGATGTCTTATCTCCAAGTGCAGAGTGTCACCAAGCAACCAGCATTCCCAGCCAGCTCCTTCACATGGTCCCCTGGACCCTCCTTGCCACTCAAACCCCCCTTGGACCTCTCCCAGGCTTTCTTCACTCTGTTGGGATGGCATGGTCAGGTTTTGGGAGTGAGGTGGCTACAGGGGTGGCTCCTGTGAGCAGCTGCCATGAGCTTTCCCAGTGTCCAGCAGAGCCAATTCCAGCTGGCTCCAGGACAGACCTGCTGCTGGCTGAGGCTGAGATGAGCAGGAATGATGGTAACATCTATGGAATGAGAGATGTAAGAAGGAAAAAAAAAAAAATATATTGGGCAGATGGAACCACTGCCAGAGAAGACTGGGGTGAGAATATGAGAAAGGAGCAGCTCTGCAGACACCAGGGTCAGTGCAAAAGGAAGGGTAGGAGCTGCTCCAGTACTGTAGCTGAGAATCCCCTGAGAATCCCCTGAGAATCCCCTGAGACTGCCCCATGGGCAGTGGCATCTTCCACTAGCCCAGGTTGCTCAGAGTTTTACACACCTGAACACTGCCTGGCTTTTTTTCCCAGCTACAGCAATTTTTACATAAAAAGAGATATAAACCTTTCCTGTCCTGACTTGGATGATATTAAAACAAACTCATTTTGAGTGGGCTGACTTGTCAAGCTTTCTAGATCATTCCCAAGCCTCCTCATTATTTACCACTTCATCAGCCCTCTGTCATTTCCATGCTTTATCTGCATTGAGTTTGCCCTGCTTCTAGATAAAAATATTCAATAGCTTCTGCCTACTCCTAATCCAGGCAGACCTCAGTTCTGGGGAGAGAAAATCAGAAAAAAATCTGACGGTTGTTCTGCAGTAATGGCATTTTGAGCTGTGCCAGTCAGCCTTCAATCCAATTAATGTGAACTTCCCTGACATGGTAACACTTGCTCTTTTACAGAATGTCAAGCAGATTGGATTAAATGCCTTACAAAAGTCTACTGGACTAAGTATATCAAACTCCCCACCTTCCTTTGCCACCTCCATTTGTAATCTCCTCATGATTGAACAAGTCCAGACTCTATTTCCATAAACCATGTTCTCTCATGATCATTCTATTCCTGTTCCCTCATTCCATATTAATTGAATAACATATTAGATCCACAACTGATGTCATGCTACTCAAGCTGGAAATACTCAGATGACATGTGGACTGTGGTGCAGAGTGTCGTTCTTCCTGAATATTTTATCATGTTGTCATTTCTGAGTCACTATTAGAAATTTTATCACCTCCATCTTCCAGTGGGCCTGTAAAGGTTTCATCTTCCAAAGCTACATAAGAAAATCCTGCTACCAGCTGTGGCTCTTTCTCAGTGTTTTTAGATTCTGCATCATATTGCCAGCTAATTTCCTTTTTTGTCCCTTTTTGTGTTGTTTTTTTTTTTTTTCTTTTTATTTCCTTCACTTCTCCTTTGAGCACCCTTCCTCCCATATTGCTGCATTGTGGCATTTAAGTGGGAAGGTTCCAAACTCCATTCACACTTTATTCTTTCAAATTTTCTTGACAACATATTTTTAACTTTTAATTTCTTCCACTTGAAGAAACTTTTCCATTAAGAACATAGGGACTGCCTCCTGCCTGCACCATCAAACTACTTTGGGATCCTCAGCAACCAACAACTCCCATTCCACAGAGTGATTTGTCTCCATTCCTCATCAAAAAAATCCCAAACTGAGGTGCACTGGGGATGATACAACAATCTCCATGCTAGGAAATTATCTCTGACAGTTTGAGAAGACTGCAGGGCGTTAACCTATGACCTCCTTTGTGCCACAGGATAATTTTGCACACCTCATTTTCCTAAGCACAGCTTTTCAGCCCTATCCAGGCCAACCAGAAGGAAAGGACAGAGCCCAAACCAAGAACTCAGCACCCTGAAGATCACCCTAAAGGCCACTGCTCCTTTTCCCAGCACAGATGGGATCTCTGTACCTTCATATTCCTACCAAAGTCAATCATTCCTTGAGATGACCACTCATTAATCTGATATGAACTCACAAACTCTTACTGCAGTCAGCACATGAGGAGAGTCTAAAGAGAGTTCCATCCTCCTCCTACAGCAAACTTCCCAAGGAATCTCTGAAATTGGGGCAGGTCCAAAGAACAGGGGTGTTTGAAATATTGGGAAAAGTGCAAGGAGAGTTGAATTTTTAAAAAACAGGTAATTGAATGTCTAATTTCTCTGGCCCATGCTACATTCATCAGTGCTGTCAGCACTGTGTGTTAAATACTAATAAAAGGATTCATTTGGTGGAGCTGTGAGCTGGCATTGGTCTCACCACCTCCACTGACAATGCCACGTTGGGATGGGGCTTGTGTTCTTCTGGAAACTCCAGCAGAGATCATCAAGGACAACTCACAGAATGTTTGCAAAGCTTCCCTCCCTTCCTGGTGTCACCAATTTCCACAGAAAATCCTCCTGAGCACCTTGTTTATTTTAATAGAATACCTATTGTCTCAGCATCCGGGTCAGAGGAGTTCACACCTCTTTCCCCTCAGCTTCCCCTCTTCTGCTCATGGTTCTATAGGAACATCTATGGCAGAGGGTAAGCCCACCTTCCACTAAGTTTGCTGAATTAGGCTGATATCTTGGAAATGGTTGTAAGCTTTTCCCCTTTTCTTCTTTATCTGTCACTGCAGAGACAGCCTGGGAGAACAGATTTCATTTCTGCAGCTGGCCAGCAGTAAGTTTTGTCCTGAACTATATTTATTTTTGTGTTTCCAAAAGTTTCCAGTCAGAGTATCAAGTTTAGTTCTTATCAGATAATTACACAGCACTTGCCTCCTGAGGCAATTTTAAATCAATCTCAGGAAAGGCAGTAACTATACACTGTAGATAATTATAGTCCATTAAAGTACCTTAAGATTAGATTCAGAGATCACTAATCACACAAGGTCATAAATGTACTGTACCTTTCCATGCTGGTGTCTGAATTTTGATATGTAGCCCTTTTGCAGGAAAAAAATATTTTCTAGCATTTTTATTGAGCAAAGTATCAGATGCAAATAGCAAACTAATTAAAAACATGATAAATCATTGCCCTAAAAGTTATCTCAGTTCTCACCAGTCTGTCACAGAGCAAGAATAGAGCATAAAGCAAGACTGTCATTTTAAAGATAATCTTGACAAAACATGTCATATTTTATATTTAAAATAATGTCTAACTAAATGCCTTACTGACTCTGGGAAAATGGCTCCTTTAATTGCTGTGAGAGGAGTGTGAAGTGTGCCTGTCAAGGTTTGATTAAATGAAGAAGCGCCTTGCGCGTCGCACCGAGTGGAAATTCTTCAGCTCGGTGTTTTCCCTGTGGCAAAACATCATTTTTGCTCAAAACACATCAAATGCATGAAGGCAATCAGAGGCAGTCCCTCCGAGGTCAGGTTCTCCCCAGTGCAGCACTCCCAGTTCTGTGCTCACACCTGTGCCTTGTGCCTGCTGATCATCTCCAGGAATGATTGATTTTGGTAGGAATATGAAGGTACAGATCCCATCTGTGCTGGGACAGTGGCCTTTAGGGTGATCTTCAGGATGTTGAGTTCTTGGTTTGGGCTCTGTCCTTTCTTTTTGGTTGGCCTGGATAGGGCTGAAAAGCTGTGCTTGGGAAAATGAGGTGTGCAGGTGGGCCAAACTTTTCCATATTCAGTTGTGCCTCGTTGTCCAAAAATGCATTGACAAAAGTTTGTGCCAGTGGGACAGTCCTGGGGAGAGGCTCAATCCCTCTGTCTCTCATAAGCTCACAGTGCTTTCAGGTCCAGTCCACAGCTGGATGTAGAGATAACCCTGGAGCAGATTTACCCAACCAAAGCAAAGTTGCACGTTTGGTCTGTAGACTTTTAACTCAAATGTAAACCAGTCTGTGAAAAATGAAATGGCATAGAATTCCAAACAACTTCAACTAAGGTCACCACCAGGTCTTTTGTGTCATGACAAGATGACTTATCTAAGATATTTCACCCTTTTCTTTGTTTTCTGGTTGTTCTTGGAGCAACCTGGGCTAGTGAAAGGTGTCCTTGCCCATGGCAGGGGGATTGGAAATTGATCTTTAAGGTCCCCTCCCACTCAAACCGTTCTTTGGTTCTACGAAAAGACAATGGAAGGTAAAGATTTACCCTACAGTCAAAACCAAGCCTTGTCCTGATGCAGTTGTAACCCAGCCTTGCTGATTCCACAGTTGGTGGAATGCAATTGATTTGAGGTGGCTCCTCAGATCTCACAAGAGTGAAATCCCTGCTCAGAGAATATATCAGACCGTGCAGGTAGTTCTGGATTACCTCAAGACCATGTCAAATGTTTCAGGGATCTCCAACTGATATTTTAAAGGCCCTGCTTTCTACAAATACTTTAAACTTTTCATTCCCATACCAGATGAAAGTAAATATTAACAAAGAAGGATTTGCCTTGGGATAAACAATCTGATTTTGAAATGGCCCCACATATTGGCATCACAAAAAAAAAACCCCAGTAAGGGCTTCTATATGACATGAAATGATTTAGTGCCACTCAGACCAAGTCACCCTGTATTGGGGGCTTTTCAGACCTATGGAATTGTCCTTTCTCAGGTTTTCTATAACTTATTTCTCCTAGCTTTGATTGAACAAAGTAGCCTGACACCAAGTACTATTCCTTGAGAAGAAATTGCACATTTTTTCCAAAGCCTCACCTCTCTAGATGAGTTATATTCAGGGTTAACTTTTCTTCTAATATTTGATGTCAAAACAACAACAGGGAGTTTACAAGGGTTCTTCCAGGGTTCCAGAAAACTGCCCACAGCCAGGCCAGAAACAGTAATTATAAACATTAAAAAGTCTCAAAAATATATTTACCTGCCTCACCCAGTGTACCACATTCATTAGGGCAAAGTCAGAATCTCTGAAGTATTTTGAATTCCTTTCTTTTGAATCACAGAATCCACCTCCCTGAAGATGCAAGAAAACTCTGGGTGCTCCCACAGAAGGGAACTTTCCCCAGAGCTGTGAAGGCAGGCTTCCTGCTCCATCCCATGCATCCAGACCCCATCCCTCAGAATTCCCCTGTGGCCCCTGTGGGGGATTCATCTCACTCAGCACCAAGCAGTTCACCTGAGCTGGTTGTTCACACTGCTGCTGTTGGAGATTTCTCACACTAGAGAGAAACTCTCAGAGACTAATCACCTAATTTCCTTAGACATTCCCGGCAGAACGAGATTAATTTGTGGTACAGTAACTCCCTCACCTCAGTCAGAATCTGTGAACTGTTCATGCAGAAATACCCAAAAACTGCTGACTTCTTTCACATGCAGAGAGCTGGCTCATTAATTTTTGGCTTGCACATAATTAAAGATACTAAGGAAGCCTGAAATGGCACAGATTCCATATTCCTACAGCCAACACAGAGACCACGACAGCATTTTCACCCCAAATGCCTCCTTTTGGGGCTGCTGTAAACGGCTTGTAAACATGAAATACATGAAATAACTCATTGTTGTAAAGGTCAGAAGACAGAAATCCTCTGCACGAGGCAAAGATTTGCATGCAAGAACACAAACTAGGATTTTGAAACAATGAAGATAATCTGGGGGTTTATGTTTTTGTCTAATTCAATAGCTCACACACACTTAACATTGCAAACACGAGCAGCTCCCCTCATCAGGGAAGCTGCTCAACAGGTTTGCAGAGAAGTTCTTGTAGGACTGGGAGCTGAGTTACCACAGTGTCAACCAAGGAACATAAGGAAATCAATTCATTAGATTTATTTTTTTTTTCCTAGTATCTGAATTATCTCAGAAATTGCTAACTGATTTAACTTTCAAAGCTGGGCTTTAGAAGCTCATCTGGAATATATTATTAATCAGGAGTATTATAAATGTTACATGGTAATGACTGAAGCCCTCAATGAGATCAGGGTTGCCTTGTCTTTGCTTCATACAACTCATTAGGGAAAAAATCCCAGTCCCTAAAACATTTACAGTCTTTGAGAGACAAGGCAGAAAAAAGGTAGAGGAAACACTGACACAATTAAATAATAAGTCTGTGAGTAAACAGCAGGTCCATGATGAAATCAGCAGCAGAATCGACACCTCTCACATCCCAAATCAGTATCTTGTACACAAAATCATTATATTCTAGTTAAAAATCTTTATCTGTAATAGTTGAACATAGCATCCATTTCTAGGAGACTGCTATCTCAAAACAATATTCTGGAGGAAATGTTAAGAACAAGGAGGAAAGTCTCATGGGTATAACATTTATCATCATGTGCTGAGCATTAAAGAAATCACCAGTGTGGTCTGGACAAGGCTCCAGTGAATTGAGCAGGAGCCCTTATGCTGGAATTTGCTCCCTGGAAACTCAGGAAAATCTGGCTTTTCCAGAACATTCACTACATTACACCCCAGAGTTATGTTTCAGTCACATTTAGATTTTCTCTGCAATGCTTTAACTGTGAGTTTTCAAACAAGTCAAGACTCAGGGTGCCTGCAGAAAAGCCCATCCCATCCCAAACTGTCCTAAGGAGTAACACCTGGAGTAGAGTGTAGAGTTCCACAGCAAACATCCATTTATTTCCATGACAATGCCAATCAATTAGGGGAACCATCCACCTGGCATTGCTAATCCCCCATTTGTGACCCTATGGATGTTGAGTGAACAGTGCCACCAGACAGAGCTGAGGAAACCACCAAAAGTCCTCCCAGAATGCGCTGCAGTCCAAAAAATGTAATTAATACACTGCATGTTCAAATACAGGCAAAAATTTAGAGTCAGATCTTACAGGAGTGAAGTGTACACTGAGATTTGAGATCACTTGAGTGTGACCAGGAGCACAGTGAGACCTTCAGAGACTTTGCACAAAACCCAATGAGTTTTGGTGACCTTTACTTAGATCTAGCTAAGAAACTGAGGAGAGAAATTGAAGTCCATCTTCCCCTGTGCCTTTACTCATGACTGAAGAAGCACTTTTGTGAGTGACCCAAGGCAGAAAAAGAAAGAAAAAACCCAAACCACAGAAAACATCTATTGTCTACACTCCTCTCCCCAGCCTTAGCCACTCTTGTTTTTCTTAAGTACCCCTAACCAGTAGTTAGTTTTCTAGCAACTTATGGGAAAAAATTCTGTAAGTGAAAAGAAAAGAAAGAAACCCTACCCCCAACATCTATACACTGCACTCATTTCCCCAGAAGTGAGAATATTCCATTTCCTGCTCTGCCCAAGTGAAATCAAGGCTATTCTTCTATTGGGCCGGAAAGATGATCTCCAAACCAGGAAAATCCTTCAGGATACTCAGCACAAGGAGAGGGAAAGCAAACTGGAGCCTGACTTTGCAAAGCAGAGCCTGACACATTCCTATGAGCCCTGCCTGGCCCCAGTCCTTTGTGACAAAATCTGTTTAGAAATTCCAGCTAATTACTGTATAATTTAAATACTTTTACAGGAAAGAAGGGTCTATTCCTCCCCAGGCCCATAGCAGGGAAGTCTTGCAAATTCCTCGTGTTTGTAAAATCAAATTCATGTTTGCTGAGGCTGCACTAAAGGGGTGTCACCACTCTTCCTTCTTTTCTTCCCTTCTCAAAGGCAAGCAGGGAGCTGAAACCATGGAGAGATAACAGTATTTAGCACGGACACCTTCCCTTTCAAACGACACTGATTTCATGCAGAGGGTTAGACAGTCTCAATTTCCATAATATTTCATTTCAATACTCCTTGTGTAATGGAATCTTGGTTAGTTTAATATCACAGCGTTGGTAAATGAAATTCTCATCTCAGTCAGTAAGAACAATGTTTGGTTTTGGCCTAGAGCAGGGAAGAGTGATTGAAGCACTTGGGAATTCATTTCAAAGGCTGTGGAATGCATTTATATGGAAACATCCTCTCTTCCCTCAGACACCCACAAATAGCACGGTCTGTAGGGTGCAGGTTTTGAAAGCATGTGTTAGCAATAGTCAGAAACTAAATGGCAGCCTAAAGGGATGATTAATTAGGAGAACAGCCAGCAAAATGGCACAAATGGAAAACATGAATAACACTTGTCTCAACAAGGACTTAGAATTTCCTTTCGTATCCTCACAGGCAGAGCCCAACAGAGACGCAGCATGGGGCCAACTTTCCAAGTTTTAAATCACTTTGATTGGATCATTCAGACAGTTCTTGATCCATTTGAATTCCATCAGACAGCAATATGGTCCCTTGCACAATCCAGTGGTAGAGCAGCTAAAAACAGCAAAGGTCAGAATGGGAACAGGAGGGGAGAGAAGCTGGGGAGATGTGTATCACCTACAGCCACACTGCATCCCATGGAAGGGACAGGAAAAGGGCATTTTTTAGTGACCAGGATAATCTTTTCTATGTTGGACAATTCACAGAAGGCAGAGCTACTTGACCTTGTGAATAAGGAAGTGCACATGATCCATAGGAATATCCCAATCTGACCAAACCTCAAAGCCTGAATTCCTCCCATCAATACAGGATTACCAGGAAAATCATTCTCTGCAAGGATGTCTTACTCCCACTTAGAAAAGATCATGACAAAGAAAGGTCAGATTTGCTCATGGTTATCCACAGAACTTCCTCAGGCACAGCCTCCTGGAGCTGTCAGGGAGCCTCTCCTTCTTTCCAGAGTCACTTCAGACAGATGCTTTCTTCTGAGGCCAAGGGATGGGAAATTGCTGGTATCATATTTCTCTTAAACAGTTCAATACATCAAAGTAAGCCAATTTTTGTTGTCTTGTACTTCTGACAAGCCCCATATATTAATAAAGCGAAGCACCTGCCTGCTGCTTGAACTCATCTTTGGAGTGCTCTGGTTTTATCACTTAAGCACTCATAGTTGTGTCTTGGCTGAGGATAAGTTTTGAGGAAAAAAAAACAAAATACAAAAAGCTGGAACAGGGCATGAGTTTTAGTAGCACTTAAATTGGACAGTTTTACCTTCAAATCCCGTTTATTGAGTTCCAAGACCTTATGATCTCATCCAAGAGTTGTGATCAAACTCATTTAAAAGTATTAAATAATCAAATAAATATTAATTTTACTTAGATAATAATAATTAAATGCAGCTTTTTATTCCTGAAGTGGGGGGTAGCCAAAAGAAGTCACCAGTATCTTTGCTGTCTAGGAATTATTGGCTGGGCAACATTTATTGGGCATCAGGAAAAAAAAAAAGCAGAAAATATTCTTAACAGCCAGTTGCAGTAGAAAACACCAATGTGAGTATCACAAACAAAAAGTGTGGTGATATGGGGTAGATATCTTACCTCATTCTCACACTAATTTACACTGTTTCTCAAATTATCTCAGTTTTTATTCACTCCAAAAGTGTGTTGGAAAATTTCCAGTCATTCCTTTCCAATGCAGAGTTTGTCTCAGGTCAGTAGCACTCAGATACACTGGAAAACCTCTATTATTAGAACTATTTTAGGATTTTTCTTTTCCCAAGAAAATTCAAAATGTAAAAGCTTTGATCATTATGCTACTGAGGCTCACTTTTTGCTACCTATTTAGCCGATTTTTTAAGACACAATAAAACTTTGTCCAGTTTAGCACTGCAGTAAATAAGATGCTCCTTGCTGTGAATAAATATCCAAACATTGTTAATATTTCCACTGTGGAAATAAATGCTTCCTTTGCTGCTAAAAGTGTCTTTAACAAGATTCATGAGACCAGGAACCTGCTGCTCCCACAGCACAGCTACTCCAGGCTGTAAAGGCATGGGGTATCCTGCTCCTGGATGGGCTCTTGGACACAATTTTCTTGTCTCCAGGCCATGGGTGCCACCCCCTTGGGGGATTTACATGACAAACAGAGGTGACAACTTGGCAAACCAGTCTGGCTGCAAAGTTACAGCATTGTGATAACAGCCAGCCGTGATGAACGGGCTCCTGAGGGAATCGGGCTGGGTTTAAACATAAAATATTACACAATAAAAGCTGGCAAGGCAAACCATGATTTAAAGAGAGGGAGAAAATCTAATCCTGATGAGCTTGATATGCATTAAATACACTGCGGTTCTGAGAGCGTCCCAGAGATGCCTTCTAGCATATAAACCATCTTGGAATCCCAGGGTAGTTTGGGTGGGAAGGGACCCCAAAGACCTCATCCCACCCCTGCCATGGGCAGGGACACCTTCCACTATCCCAGGTTGCTCCAAGCCCCATCCAGCCTGGCCTTGGACACTGCCAGGGATCCAGGGGCAGCCACAGCTTCTCTGGGCACCCTGTGCCAGGGCCTCCCCACCCTCACAGGGAACAATTCCTTCCCAATATCCATCTAAACCTACCCTCCTGCAACTTAAAGCCATTCCCCCTTGTCCTGCTGTGGGAGTCTTTGTGCAGGGACGGTGGTCAGGACAAGCTCAGGAGCTCTCTATAAGCTGCTCTTGCAGTTTGCAGTTTGTTGCAAAGGGTGTGGGTCTACAGGGCCCTGCTGAGAGCTGCCAGCCACAGCTCAGAGCAGGGCAGAAAGAGAGTGGGGGAGAGGTGAGAGAAAGAAGAGAGTGGTGGGAGAAGTAAAGAGAGTAAGAGAGAGAAGTAAGAGAAAGAAGTAAGAGAGTGGTGGGAGAAGTAAAGAGAGATGTAAGAGAGCGATTTTCCCGTTTACAACACAATAAATCTTCTTCTATGTTGAATATTCTAATTTCCACTAACCAGTCTAACACAAGATACAAATCCTATAGCATTTACAGCCTATAAGAATCATTACATTACCATAATGTGTTACACTTTAAACCCTAAAAACTACTCTTTGGACCCCTTCTGCCAAGCTAGCAGGGTCTTCTGTGACCTTTGGAGCTGCTCTCCAGCAGAAGGCATTGTTCTATCAAGAGGGGATTACTTTCAGCCAGCCATCCTATTGTCCTCTAGTTATTTAGTAACTAAGGTTTGGTATCTCAAAGATGGCTTTCATTTCAATCTCGCTTATGGTTTCTATATTCTCAAAATCTTTTGCTAAGCACTCATATTTATAAGGTTTTCCTGATCCATCCTTTCCAACATCCTGCCTCTCACTGTTTGTCCCAAATCCCTCTCCAGCTCTCCTGGGGCCCCTTTAGGCACTGGAAGGTGCTCTAAGGTCTCCCCAGAGACTTCTCCAGTCTGAGCAACCCCAGAAACTTAAGGCATATGGAATGAATACAACTAAAAAGAGAAACCAAAGTAAAAATCAACCAAACCCCTGGAAAAGAGAAGCAAAGGATTCCTTCAAAATGTGTTTTCATTACTGAGAACACACAGAAAGGATTTCACACTGTCTCAATTCATTTGAGGGGGAGACAGTTGGGTTTGGAGTTTTTTTAAGGGAACATAATAAAGTATATACAAAACCCTGTTTTGCCTTTCATGGGATCTGAAGGGCAAAGACCTTGTGAAATAAAGAGAAATGTGAAGCAATCACACTACAGCAATGACCTTAGATAGTGCTCTTTATTTGTTTGCAGCTTTCTATTATTTTCTGTAATAAGTGTAACAGTGTCTAAGTGAAACATTGCTTAAAATCTCATGGTATTAATTTGTAATGAAAAAAACCAGTCACTGGCAATGGAAGCCTTCTGCCATCTAGCAAAGACTCAGAATTTTAACAGGGATGCTAATTAGGTCTCATTACCTGTAGAAGGCACTGGGTGAGGTTTTTTTTCTCTGAAATCATGACTCCTGAAAGGCCCATGGAGGATGCAGAGTGCAAAGAGCTGAGCCCCTCTCACAGCTGAGATGTGGAACTCAAACTGCTGCTCAGGCCTCCTGCTTCCCAAAACCAGAAGTTACAGGAAGGAGTTGTCCTAGAATGAAATCCTAATATGGGATGCATGGAGGAGTTTGGGTGGTTTGATTTTTCTGGGACCTTCATGTCAGCAGTGGAACAAACCTGTGCTTAGCACAGTGTTATATTTAGCTCGAAAACAATGCAGTTCACAGCCTTTGGGTCTTTCACAGCAGAAAAGTCTGTAATTTAATTCCAAAGACTGCAATTGCCAGAGCTGCAGTGAGCTGAAACCATTCCAGCAACCAGAGCTAATCCTGTAAAAAACATGGAATATAAAAATAGCAGCCCTTCAGATGAAGGAAAGTCAGTGCAGAGACAATAGGCTACTGCTTTATAGGCATTTTATTGCAACACCTGTTGTAGGGCAGTGGCTTCATTTCTGCATCAATACCAGCACAAATTGATCAAATCTAGAGGTCTGATAAAGCAAAACATATTCTCTATGAAATGCACCAAAGACAGGAGGGGCTGGATAGAGATCAGAAAATCCACAGTTCACCTGACTACCCAAAAGCTCATTTAGATCAAGTCAAAACACATTTTGTTTATTTTATTTTATTTTATTTTATTTTATTTTATTTTATTTTATTTTATTTTATTTTATTTTATTTTATTTTATTAATAAGAGAGACCTGAAACCCCTTTGTGGACACTGTTTTTTTAGCTGAAAACACCACCACCATTCTTTGGTGCCTCTTCACCCATCTTACCTGTCTATGTGATTTTCCTGAAACTGTAAAGGCAAGGAAAAGAAAAGGCACATAATAGTTTTTCAAGTATCAAAGAAAAATAGTCTATCCTAAAATCCAGTGCAAGGAATCTGTCCAGTGCACTGGAATCTGTCCTAATTGTAAACACAGAGTTACAGCCACAGTTTTTGAATTTTGTTGCTTATATTTTGCCTGTGTAAGGATTCCATAATTCCTGCATCCTTGGAGTCCATGAGTTTGTCAAGACTCTCTGCTCTCCTTAGAAAGAAATGGTTCCAGATGTAACAGCTGAATTTATAATACTGACTTGATAAGAAAAATATGAAAACAATGACCAGGTTGCTCTAGAGGAGAAGACAAAGAAAAGGAGCTTTAAAAACTAAAGGAATAAAATCACAGCTGTTGCAGACACATGGGGCAGGCCTGGTTCATAGTTTTTAATGCTCATGTGCACAAGGCTAAGTGTTTTCACCCTAAAGGCAAAATAAGAGCCTCCCTCCAGATGAAAAGTCAATGTTTGTTGGTTTTTTTAAAATATTAAGGAACAAGGAATCAGTTCCTAAAGAAGTATTTCTGCTTGGAAAAAGCAGAAAAATATTTGGAATATCCTTCATGAATGCAGGATTTAACAAATTCCTCTATTAAGTCCTTCATAGACTCTCCTAAAAAAACAAGTAATTTCCATGTGACAAGTCACTCCTCAATACAGGGATTAATTTTGGAGTATAAACTGTATTTAGTTGCTTTACCTCCCCTGAACTGTATTGTCCATCAAAAATAAACCCTCCTTGGTACAAGGCAGAGGTTTCTGGGACCCCCTTAGTGGTGTGCTGAGCTCTTCAGGAGAAGAATTGGACCAAGAGTTCCATAGGTGTCTCATGCTTTCATAGGGAGGTGGTGGACTTTCCATCCTTGGAAATAAAGAATAAAAAATAAAAAGCACAATGAATTTGAGAAAGCTGAAGTACCTTCAAAATTAGCTGTGCTCTAAGTGAGGAAAGATGAAGATGACCCCAGGAACCCTTCTGAGTTAAAGAATTGGAGTAATAGAAATGGAAATAATAAAATTATTCTGTTTAACAGAATAATAAATAAAACAACTTAATTTACTAACCAAAGAGTAAGCTCAAATATAAGACATAAATAATTTAATAAAGTGAAATTCTATTATTCTGAGAAGCAGCAACAAAATTACGTGCTCTTTGAAGTACAAAATTGAGCTTTACTACATGAAACAACTCCATTTTTCATGTAGGCCACAAATCATATCCCTAAGTACCTAAGACAGGTGGTAACAAATTAGGTTCCTACTCACAGGAAAACTTGCTCTCCCTTCTTCTCTGCAGCAGCAGGTGCTCATTTTAAAATGCTTTGCTTTAAGCACATATTTAAAGCCAATTTATGGGTAAGTTGGGAAAGAATATATGAGTTTAAAAAAGAGCATTGGAGATGAACAGGGAGGTGGTGGAGTCCCCATTCCTGGAGGTGTCCAAGGAAAAACTGGACGTGGCACTTTGGTGATTTGGTTGGGTTGATGAAGTGGGGATTGGTCACGGCTGGGGATTGGTTGGGTTGGACTCAATGGTCTGTGAGGGCTTTTCCAGCCTCAGTGACTCTGAGATTCTGTGTCTTAGGGCAGGGTTTGGGGTCTGGGAAGGGGCAATCAGCTGTGCAGGCTGCTGGCAGCTCTGTGAGCCCCAGCTGTGGTGATGCTCACAGCGTGGACACAGCCCTAAGAGCCCTGGAGCTGCGCTCGCCGTCCCAGGTGCAAACCCTGAGGGACACAAGGAGCACAGCTGCCTGCTCAAATCATGTCTGCTCCACTGAGCCCACAGCCTCTCCCTGCTGGGGTGGCTCCCCCAGTGCACAGCCTCGTTTAGCAAAGGTCTTTGTGGGTACAAATCTCTGCTAGCAACGGGTTTAACACAATTCCATAACGCTGGCGGTTTATTCCCTTCCCTGAGCACACAGCTGCCATCCAGGAAAAAATGTTCTGGGATATTTTTCAATCCTCTCAAGCAATGCTCCCCTGACAGCCAAGAAAATAACCTGAACCCTTCAAGTTACTGTCTTCCCCCTGGTTTTCTGAATATTTTATAAGAATTCCATAACAAAATAGGAAATATCCGTGCATAAAGAATTATGGTATTGATTTAGTTCCCATAGTTATAAAATATAAACCAGGTACCAAAGAACAACCGTTCTCAACCTTTCAGTTGTTCTATTTTGTATTCCATTTCATGTTCACAGCCTGATACAACATTTATTTGTATTATTGGCAGCAATCTTTGCTGTATCCTGGGAGTTCATTATGGGAGTTTTCAGGATATCAGCTATAAAAACTTTTCTCCTGGATTCATAAGTCACTAACAAAATGGCAGTGATGAGTTGAATGATGATTTGTACATGCTTTGAATGTCCAAAAAGTATTATTTATTGGTTTTGTATGAAGAGCAACCAGCATACAGGTAAAGTACCTCACAGGCTTAGACTGAGGAGGTTTGATGCAGTTTTGCTGTTGTTCAAAAGGAAAAGTTTACAAAATATTAAAAGAGCATATAAATGCAATAAAAACAAAACAAAACATAGAGTTGATGTTCTGTGTACTAAAACTTACCTGGCTACACTCCTTCCTGAGGAAGTCAGTAAAATTACTGTGTGCAATGAATTTGCTTCTTGTATCAATCCTCTTATTCTGAGTACACACCTTGTGACTCAGGAGTTCAGCTCCTTTAGCTGCTGAAACAGGGATTGGCAGCCTCAGCCCTTCTGCCTCACAGCTATCCATCCATCCCAGTTCCTGTTGGGGAAACAACAGGACATGTGAGCAAATCCACAGCAGGATGAACACCCTAGGAAATGCCACCATGTCCTGCCCCACCAGCTGCCAGGAGTGGAAAACTCCAGAGTTTCCCACCAAACTCACCTGGTTTTCCTTGCTCTACCTTCTCAGAATTTTCCCCTCCTCTTTTTTGTTGTTGTTGTTGTTGTTGTTGTTGTTTGTTTGTTTGTTTTTTTGTTTTGTTGGGATTTTTTTCTTTGTTTCTTTGTTTTTGTTTTGTTGGGTTTTTTTTGTTTCAGACATTTTCTCCCAGTCTCTCCCTAACATCCAGGGAGGCACAAGGCTGCAGTGCTTGGACTCAAAGGATGTAGAACTGGGAGGCTGCATGGGCAGAAAGCAGTGATAACAAATTCTTCCTTCCACCTTCTAGTCCCAGCAATGCTTTTTGGCCCACCTGAATCCACACTGAATTCTTCTATTTCTTTCAAGCCTCAATTTCCCCCTGTCCCTTCCTGCTTCACCCCTCAGTATCCCTTTCCAAGGGATTTTCTTGTTGGTACAGCAAAGCTGAATTTTGCCTGGGTGCTGAGTGCTCCTAGCCAAGGTTTCTCAGGACTACTTGACCCACAAAAACCAAGTTTAATTGGAAAGATTTTGTGCAGCTCACTAAATGTTTGTGGAAGGCTCCTAAAGCCCAAATCATGACTCCAAATTGTGTCCATACAGCTTTGCAGTACTTATCATTCACAATAGGCATATTGATCTATCCACAGTGGGAAAAATACAAAATGAAAAGTTTTATGTGATTAGACCAGCCAGTAGGAAAAGGCTGTACTGTGCTTTAAAAACTGTCAAAATAAGTGTAGTTGCCAGGATATTCATTACCATGAATCCTTTTAACGAGCAGCACCCACCTCACTGTGAAATTTTTCACTCAAACTGCTGAAAATGCACCAAGGTACAGAAAGAAGGAAAAGGGGAAATTGTGGAATTCTGAGGGCAGCACAGGAGTGCCCCCCAGGAGGGTCAGTGACTCACTGCCCTCTCCCCTTTTTACAGACTTGTCTGAGAGTATCAGTAAAGTTAAAATGCCCCAAACATTGGATTGTGTTTAACCAGGAAGAGCTGAGGATGTTACATTACTGCAGGCTGACACTGGAACAAAAGCAAAATTAGGGACAGAAAAAGAGCAAAACTGGGCCATTCAAATCTTGAATCTATCACATTTTCTTTGGCCAAAGCAATGCTTAACTCCAGTTTTATGCTACTATGAGCAACAAGAGCATAAACTGTACCTTTTTAACAAATAAAAATAACAACCAGTATTAAGCTCTCAATTTGTAGTCACTTGTGCTGTATGGTGTATGCCAAAGCCAGGGAACAAGATGAATGTTCAATCATATTTCAGCACAACTGAGACAGCTGATGGAAATTGAGCATCTGATCCAGCAGACAAAAGAGAAAGTGGCAGATTCTGATTTTCTTTGTGGAAGTTAACATCTCACTTTGGCTCCTATGTCCCTCTTAAACAAGGAGAGATGGAAAAGCACGTCAAGTCCATTAAGCTTTTCTGCAGAGAAACATTGCAATCTGAAATGTCTGTGCCCTCAATTGCTGAGAATGTCAGAAAACTGTCAGGTTTTACAGCTTCTGAAAAACAAAACAGTAATAATAGAGCTTCTGCAAGATCTGATTTCCATCTGACGTGCTGATAAGGCAAGGCTGAGCAGAAATGAGACCAGCCTAGAAATGACAAGGGAACAGCAAGTTCTGCCACTCACTGAGCTTTGCAACAACCAACAGCCCTTCCTCAGAGTTATGAAGCTGATGATTTAATTAATAGAACCAAAATACATTCCAAACTATCCTTTTGAAACAGTCTGTCCAGCTTGTCTCACTGATGCAGGTGTTCTTCAGAGACCTAAAATTATGTAGATGTGATTCTTTTTTGGTTTTTAAATGTCATGTGTTGTATTACTGCTGTTCTAATGTTTTCCATGTTAATGTTTTAATTTTTATTTCGGATAATTTGTAAATACAATTTGAAATTTTAAATACAATGCCCACAAGACTCTGCTTGAGCTTCATTTGTTTTTGGCAGAAAAACATACAACCATAGAAATAAATAAAAATAAATCATATGGATTTTATGCCCTGAGTTGATACCTCTGAGGGATGTGTGATGTAGGGTTTTCCACACATTGCCAGAGCTCTAGGGGCGTTTGGACAATGCTCCCAGGCACAGGGTGGGATTGTTGGGGTGGTGTCTGTGCAGGGCTAGGAGTTGGTCTGGATGGTCCTGGTGGGTCCCTCCCAGCTCAGGATATTCCATGAAAGCATAAAAGGAAGGCAGATGGGGTTTTTTCAAAAGTGCTCCACAAAGAGAGAGAAGAACAAAAGCAATTCAGTAAGTTGCAAATGGTTAAAGCAAAAACTTAACCAGCCACCTTGCCTAACAGGGTAAATTGTAAATCACAGAAGAGGGATCTTGCATCATGTTTCCTTAAGCATATTTTGTTAATTGCTTAAATAAGAAGGATTAAAACCCTTTCAAAGAGGTTTTCTCCCCTCCTGGTTTTCATTTTAAAGGGTAAATTAAAAGTCAGTATTCACATCTAGTAGCACAACAAACATTTTGCTGTGTGCACAGCTTGGAAAAGTTCTCAGTGGGCTACAGCACACAGGATTTGCCTTTCAGATGAGGATTTTGTGGCTGTTGGAATATATCCTTTAATAGAGTTAACAAGACTGCTTCAATTATTTGTCAGTCATGATTAGCCCTGACACAACCATGCAATCAACAAGCTAACAAGTTCAGCATCTTCAGTGCTATATTATAGCCAGAACTGCTTAAGTAATTTAAGTAATACCTTGCCTGAATACCTTCATTAAAGGTGAAACAGTCTAATTTTCATTTTTGTTTATTATACACTCTGTTTAACCATGTTCATTTACAAACTCAGCCGTGCTACTTCTAATATCAGCAGAAATAAGTTCATGTTCAGTAAAAGCCACAAACCTCCACAGGGAAGTAACTGAGGTTGGAAGAAGTGTTTTTATACTAATCTGAAGCCTTGGTCGAGGTTATAACAGTCCATTAAATCAATCTGGTGCCTCTTTGTCAAGAAAGATCTGAACCCAGAAGCCTCCTCTGAAGGGCAGCCACAGCATCAGGCTTTGTGTGAATTCTGTCGCTTGAGCCGAGGGTTTTGGTCACTGTACAATGACAAAAAATGAATTACTGAAGGGACCCAGCCTCTTAGCTGTAACTACATAACACTTTCAGCTAGAAATTAAATGATAAAATAATAAGATAGCATTGAGAGCACAGAGAAATCAGGCTAAATAACTTAGGGAGTTATTAAGCCAAGAGGTAAGGTCAGGTGAGCTTTTGCTGACCAGGACAATAGAAGGGTACACTAAAAACTACACAACAGCAGAGCTCAAGGCTGGTGGCAGCACAAAGGAAGCATTATGTGCTAGTAAATTGTCAGGGCAAGCAATTATATCACCTCACAGAGAGAAGTGATTACAACAAGCCCTGAGATTTCAGGCCTCTTGAATTCTGTGATAAGAGCTAAGCAAAGTTCCACAGTGAGTGGGTGTCATGTGGCACCAATGATCCAGCAAAAACACCAGCACTGGGCTGCCTTGGACTCCAGAAACTGTAAATGCAGATCCTGATGTGCTATGCTGAGCTCATCAGGCTGGATTTGGAGCCTGTGTGCCCAAGGGCAGATTGGGGGTTTCTGGACAACAAGATGCTCAATGATTATAAAATCATAAAAGCTCAGAATGGTTTCATTGGAAAGGACCTTATAACCCATTCAGTTCCAGCCCCTGTGATACACAGAAGTTGGTCCCATCCAAGTTAAGGGGAGGTGATTTCCCTTGTTAAATTATTGTCCTGATCAGCCTAAGCACAGCTCTAAGTCATGTGAATCCCCACCACACAATGGTGCTCCCTTTCCCAAGGCATCTGTCACAACCAGGAACAACTGAGTGCTGCAAAAGTTACAGCTTGAGATTCCTTGGGGTCATCTCTGTCACAGCTTTCACAAGCATTGCTAAGGAGGTTTATATACCTGCTATTAAAGTGCTCTTTTAGTCTGCAAAGCAAATCTTGAAACGAGACCCAGGGGTTCCACATTTAATGTTTCACAGAATGAGTTTGCTCAGTCTATGGGTAAAACGATATTTTCATACTGCTGGACACAGGCACCAGTAAAAAGTGATGAGCACTGCAGTGCTCTGTCTGCTGGCACTGTCAGAAATACCCTGATGCAGTCCCCAAATTCTGCCTTTCTGCAAACTGTTCTATTTTTTTGTCCCTATCACCTTTCTTCTTGCCCCTACAGATGTACAGACACAAATACAATATTCAGCCCTGCACTTTTCCGACAGTGCATTGCTACAAAAATAGAATAAAGCTCCCCTACCCACCAAAACAAAAGGCCTTAAAATAAAAAAAATACTTCTCTGTTAGTTTTGTGTTCCCCCTTTGGGAGGAAAGTATGTGCAGCTGGAAACTCTGCCCCTGCACCCTTCACAAGGCCAGCAGCCCTAAGGCAGCAAAGTGCACAATTTCTGGCACAATTTCCCCCACACACTTGCCTAGTCCCTCTTTCTCCTCATTCCCTTCCAGATCCCCAAATGGATGTGACACACTGCTGGGGCTTGGGGCTCCAGTTGCATCCCAGAGGGTTTGTGCAGCTCACAGCAGACACCAGCCTCTTCCAGAGAGGGTGCAAAGCTGCTGCCCTTTGAAAGCCATGGCTGAACACAGTCCTGAGTGTGGTGGGACACAGGAAAACACTCAGCTCCTTCCTCTCCACTCCTGGATCCTCCTGGAGTTTTAATGGTACCAAAATACCCTCTCCTTTAATTCCCAAAGAGTCCTGGGTGCAACTGGAAGCAAAAGTGGAAATCACTGCTTCAGGCTGGGACTCCAAAACCATCAATCCAAAGCTCTGTGGGACACAAAGAACTGAGGACAGACCCCAGAGACCTGCAGGCTCCTCTCCTGGCCATTCCAGCAGGCAGAGAGGAGCATCTTCCACACCAGTGTACACGGACCAAGAAATCCCTGGAGCCCTTTGGCCCCTTGTGTGAAAGTTCAGTGCCTCAAAAGTGAGGAAAACCCACCTTCCTTCCAAGAGCTGCCCTTGTCCAGGGAAAATCATGGACAACACAGCCCTCAACAGGTTTACCTGGCCATGGACACAGAGGGGATGAGCTGACAACTCCTCCACATCCACACATCCTGGAGTAATTTGGAAAATACATTTTTAGTGGCTGATCGGTGGGGAGAATACGAGTTGTCGGCAGCAAGAACTTTACATGCCCTAAAAACAAGAAATGCATTAGCATCTTTATTACAAATGTAATTGGGTTTTTTTTTAATTTGTGATTGGGGAAAGGGTCACCAGTTAAAATACACCACTGTAAAATTTGCAATTTAAATTTCATTTCACGCTGGAATGTAGAAACAGTTTACATAAATAGTATCCATTAATCATTAAAAAGGAAGGTTAGATGTAAATTAGGCTGCTATTATTTTTTTCTTGTGATTATTTATGGGTTGGTGATGAAATTTGTTTTCACAAGGAAGAAGAAGGGTTTTTTTTGAAAGCAAAAAGTATAAACTTCAAGAAAGGAAAACAGAGTATTTATTGCTTTGACCACCAAGGGCAAGTCCAGAAACACAGAGTTTATTCTTGTTTACCTTTGAGGCAGAAGCCTTTCCCTTCATTCAATGAAGCACCTTCTGTATTACTTCTGCCCAGACTATTGGTTTCCAGCAAAGTATTTTTTATATTCCACTTTCAAATTTGAGGAAGGAAAAAAAATACAAAAAGTGAGTATCAGCTGGTGTTGAGTGTTGAGTGACTCAACAGCTCTGCAATTAGCAGAGAGAAAAAGCAATCAGCATTTTACCCCAGCCTTTCAGGACAGCCTTTTCTTAAGGTATCCAGCTCCATAAACAGGGAAAATCCCTATTTTTTCAATGTAAATTCCTAAGAACAAATCTTCCTGCTCTTTGGAAGAGTACCTCTAGTCACTGAAGGCATAAGATGTTCTGCATCCTGGGATTCTATTAAAATATTTAAATTTTTTGTTAGCTCTGAAGAGAATCTACTATTGCACAATTTGTTCTACTGTTTTAGGAAACCTTAGGGCAGTTTAAACTATTTCATCTCAACACCCTTGTTGCACAACTGATGATCAATAAAAAGTATTTATCTCTGGAGAAAAAGGAGTCTTATCTGCTCCTACTAGGGAAAAATTGAGATTTTGTTACTATTACATTTATATTCTTTAATAGTAATGTAACTTTCCTTTTTAGAAACTATGGAGATCTCCAACAGATGATGTCAGCTGCATTTCCAGGCTTTGAGAGAAAATCTCTCTTCAAGTTTGTGCTACATATTTTTGCTTTGGTTTACACTAAAATTAAAACTTAAAATATATAAATCTGTACATAAAACACATTAAAAATTATAATCTGTGATTGAGTCATGGTCCCATCCCAGTTCCTCACAGATGAACTTGACATTTCCCTGAATTAATCCCCACCAAAGAAAGAACTTTTCCAAACCCTCCAAAGAATTTTGAAACAGAATTATATGAAAAGCTGATTGTGGAGTGACTCTAACACTCCTTTACTCACTCATTAATACCCACTCTGTGCTTTGGAATCTTTTTTGAAGTCTTTAGTGGCACTTGTCTTTAGGTACTATTTGATTTCTTGTGGGACCTTGGCCTGCAGCATCATTTTATTTATGATGTAGTGAAGAGAGCCTGCTAACACTTGGAAAACAACAGAAAAATAACACTTGCTGAAATTAAATAATTCAATGTTCAAAAAACAGAAAAGGGGCTTTTTTTTCCTTTGCAATCTGATACCTTCAAGGTTGATATTTTATCAGTTCTTGAGTGCTCATGGTAATGTTCTCAAGATGCACTTCTGTCTCCTATTTGTAAAGGATTACAATAGCACTCTTTCCCAAGCCTGGTGCACCAAACTATTCCCATTTCCATCTCTGTTATTGTAACATCTCTGTTACATTAATTGTTCCTGCTCTAATATGTGCTATTGTATAAAGGGTTCCAGTCACAGAGCTTTATGAAAGCACCTGCTGAGGTCCCTACAGGCACTCCAGAGCACCCAGGGCTCTGTAGAGTGAAGCAATTTAAACACCAGCCTTTGCTTGGGGCTGCATTCAAAACCCTCAGCCAAGACCTCGCCGGATGAACTTTTTGTTTCCTTTTTGTTATTTCACCTGAGGATGAAAAGCAGCAAGGAGATAGAGAGGTTTGACAGCTTCTGTAATCACATTGCAAATGCAGGCAGAAGGAGTGCTTCAGTTTTAATATATTATCAACAACTCCACCAGGCTGAACTTCTTTCCACTTGTTTTTCTCCCCTTCTCCCTTCATTTGAAGTGGAAAATGAGGTCACACCTTATCCCCCACCAAATGGAAAAGCACTAATAACTTTCCCCTTTACACTGGGAAAGAGTGAATAATCTAATTCCAAATCTCAAGAACAACTGTCAGGCTGAACGAGTTTCTGCTGCTCTCCCTGAAGGACAAGCACCAGCCCTTGAACTCTGTGTGTTGCCTTCCTTACAGAGCCTTAGCATGGTCCCAGATGTTGTCTCCTCCAGACACCTCTGAAAGAATGGATGAGGGCCTGGAGAGCACAGCAGGAATTCTAGAACCCTGCCCATTAGCATATTCATTAGGCATAATCAATAATTGATACGTCACTTGGACGAAGAGTATGGATTAAGTTATGCCTGTGCTAGGACTGATCTGAAAAGATTCACAAGCATGGGGTGCATTGTTTGTGGGGCAGGGTGGAGCTCCAGGAGGGAGCAGGGCCAGGCTTCCCTTCCTTTATGGGATGAGTAACCCACGGGGTGACATGGGGATACAGGACCCCCAAAGGGTGAGCCCTGATGATGGTCACTGCTCTTGCACCTCCAGGCATTTAGAAAAAGAGAATCCCAAAAGAGAAAAATATATATATTCTGAAAACTTACAAAACAACCTCTCTTTTGGCCATTGGAGCACATTCCAATCATCCTGGTGTTTGGAAGACTTCACTACTAACTTCTCTGACAGCAGACCCTGAAAGTACCATGAATAAATATCCAACACATGGCAGTGGAACTGTTCCTTTCAGAGTGCAAACCTGAACCTGTTTTATAATCAAATAACAATACAAATCTATTATAGGTTTATTTTTTAATGACCAATATAACTGTCAAGTGGCAAGAGTTATAAATACTTATTGGAACAAAAAAATTCCCAAACCAGCCTTCCCCCTCCCAAGGACAGCATCTCCCCTGTTTCCATCAGGACTGGGTGCAGCTCCTTCCTTTCCTCCATCCCTGCATAGCCATGAGCTATCTAGTACCTAGAGGAGCAAAGTTAAAAATAAATGCACTTTTAATGCCTTTTGCATTCTTCATTAAGTTGTCACACCAGGAAGGGAGGGGTAGAGAACAGCAGATTGCACAGTATTTTGTAGAAGTGGTAGGATACCCCATTTTCCAGTACAACAGGGGAGGGAAGAGATGAGATAAAAATGTCATTGCAAAAATGAGAATTTCCTGCTCTGTATCTGTTGCTTCCTTTGTATTTGCTCTGTTTCAATCAGATTTAAGTGATGTTCCCTTGAATTCCCTAATGATACTATTATCACTTCAGACATATTAAAGGACTGACACTCACCACAACAGTGTAAACTATTTTTCAACAAATTCTGTTTCAAAATGTGACATGGAATGTTAATGTATGAGATGGAGAAGCTACAGAAAGATTATGTAACACACTCAGGTTTTTCTTCTAAAAATCCATTTCCATTGAATTATTAGCTTTTCAAAATGAAATATTTCTGAAAGATGATTTAATTTCCCCAAGAGCTATTGGCCTTTGCTTGAAATGAGCTATTGGGTTATGTCTCTGATGATTAATCTGGGATGTGATGAATAGCATCAGATGCAGAAGCTGTGCTTTACATATATTAATGACATTCAAATTTAAGCATTTTTACCCATTTCACAAAAATGTTATTACATCTAGAAACTGAGAAGAACACAAGTGCATTATTTAACAACATGATTTATGACAAAAATAAACAAATTAGGAATCCAGTTCTGAAACTGCTAAACAAGGCTTGGCTGTACAATTCCTCTACACTAAAAGCTTTACATAGATAAACTTTTTAGGCTTGGGTGTTATTTTTCTTTTGCTTTTAGATTTTCATACTCTTCATTTCTTATTAGGAAAATACTTTTAAAAGGCTAGACTATAACTCCAGTTATGATCCAACCCAAATTGGTGGTAGCAATGTGGTAAATCATGACACATGGCCAGAACCCCAGGCTGTATCCCCAGTTGCTACCTCAACAAACATCTTCAAATGAGGAAAATTATCATTAAGCCCAAAATTCTTTCATTTTCATTTAGCTGTAACTGACATGTTGAACACAGATTTTTTTTTACCACAACACATTCACTGCCAGGCCACAAACAATTTTCTAATTGGATATGAAACACAAGAAACTTTTCTTAAGGAAAATTCAGACAAAAATTAAGAACAATTCACAGACACAGTTTTCCTCTCCACGGCTTCTCCAGCACAAATTCCCCCACCTCACTCTATTGTTCTTCCTAATACACAGGAATTAAAGTAGGAATTAATTGTGAAATCACAGCATCAATAGGGTTGGAGAAGAGGAGCTTTAAGATTACCATGTCCAATCATCAAGCCAGCAGCACCACTAGACCATGTCCTCAAGTTCACATCTGTCTTGGTGGTGGAATTGTGGCTTTAAGGTCTGAGTGGACTCATTTTTATAACCCAAATAGGGCTTCACATGCCCTGGAGACCACAGAATTCCATTCAGCAATTTCCTCCATGTAACCACAACTCCTCCTTCAACTCACAGAAGTGTTTTTAGATCAGTCACACATTCAGTTCTGATCTGAAGATGTGGCACAAGCTTCACCACATCCCAGAACAAGTTGCTCCCAAGGTAAACTGCCCTCATGGGTAAAACTTTGGAACTTACTTTTAGCCTGAAGTCACCTGGCTTTATACTTGAATTTAAAAAGTAGTAGTTTGAAGACAGATAATAAATGGAACTTCTGGATGCACAGAAAGTTACCAGTCACTGACAGATAAAAAGTGAGCCACAAGCATGTGAACAAAGATCATCTCCACCTCTTTTCCAGACCAGTGCAGGAGCCCAGGAAAAAGCTCAGGTGCAAACACAATCATGTCTGAAGGGACAGCACATTGCAGAGCCACAGGTTTGTTGCACCAACACACTTGTAACTAACTCAGGGCTTTAGAAATTGAGTCAAAGGAGGAGTCTGGAGTTATTGTCTTCAGAAGTACCTGGAAAGAAAAGGGCTATTACTTTTTTAAGTACAGAATAAACTTTATTTCCAAATGTCATACCTTTGTATTTTAAAAGTTTTGTTTTATAGCAAAAAGCTACAGGAAGCCAAAGGAGGGCAGGGTTAGATGGGCTATTGGGAGGAATTGTTCCCTGAGAGGGTCAGGAGGCCCTGGCACAGGGTGCCCAGAGAAGCTGTGGCTGCCCCTGCATCCTAGAATTGTCCAGGGTCAGGTTGGACGGGTCTTGGAGCCACCTGGGCTAGTGGAAGATGTCCTTGCCCATGGCAGGGGGTGGCAGTGGATGGGCTTTCCTAAAACAAACCCTTCTGGGATCCTGTTATTCCATGAAATTCACTGAAATTTTGAGCAGTTTTTTATTGATGTGAATGAAGACAGACACAGCTCCAAGGTTTAAACATTTTTCTAAACCAGCCAGGGGAGCTGTGGCAAGTGTAGTGCATATCCCAGCCCACAAGCTAAGGAAACTCTGGGCTTAATGGAGAGTTCATTGGGCAGTATCACAGGGGGACTGTTGCCTGCAAGGAGCAGCAGCATCCAGAAATATTTATGAAGCTAGTAAAAGCTGTAGAAGTAGCTTGGTGTGTCCTTGGGCTAACCCAGCTGGGCTCCTGGAGCTTTTTTACCAGAGACAGGAGCCCTGAGATTTCCAGACTGGACAAAGCATGCAAGGTCACTGCTTGTGACACCTGGGAGTCACCTGTTCTCTGCCTGTTTGTGCTGAGGAAAGATGTAGGAAGGGATTTTACAGAGGTTTGTAGAGATAAGGAGGGCAGCTTGAGCTGACCCTGTGTAGGGAGGCTCAGAGTTTCATCCTGGCACCCGACCTTTCCTGTCTGCTCCTGGCTGAGCCCTTCTCTGCAGTGCCCTAATTGGCCATGCTGCCCAAAGCCCTTCCAGCACTCAAGGGAAGAGCAGAGTAAAATGATTTATTAAGCTTGGTAAAAGTTTTCACCCTGGGACACTGATATATTGAAGCATCAGAAAGGGTAAAAGTTTTTGTTTAGGCTTTCAGTAAGAGAGCTTTGCTAAGGGGAGGGAAAATAAAAGGAGAACAAACAGGAACCTTTCTGCTCTGCCCAGAAAATGACCAAGTTTCCTGCTCCCACTAGAACTGAAAATGATGATTAATAATTGACAAATTTGCTGTCTCTTCAATAGGTTGTGGGTTTATGCAGAGATGCTGAATTTTATAATGGCTTTAATCCCAAATTAATTTGCAGCCTTCTGACAATTGAACATGGTAGAGGGAAGAGTGATTCAGGGCAGATTATGGCCAAAAGTGAATGGAAATCTTGTGTGCAGCTACAGCTGCAGGGATGTGGTGAGGAAAAACTAAGGATATCTGAGATAAAATTTATAGCAGGATACTGGAGCTAATACCATGAAACCTCATCAGGGGCTTGAAATCCAGATTGTATTCAGAGGTTTAGAGCTCATATCCAAACAATACAGACCTGGGAAACATTCAGGCTTTAATGGGGAGAAACACTGAGTTTGTGTGCTCTGAGGTTTTCACACAGTTTTCCTGCAGTGGATCTAGAGGAGACACTTCCCTCGTGTTTCCTTCCAGGCTGGAACCTGGAATAGCTGGTGTCCCCAAAGTGGCCTGACCTCCTGTCCCTGTGGATGTCTGTGGATCCCCAGGATGTGCTTAGACCTCTGGAAAAACAAAAGTGCTTATTTTGATGCCAAGACCCTTAATGAAATAAAAGCATCCTCAGCTGAGAAGCCAGAGGGATAATTTCTGAGGATTCTTCATTTAGCTTTGAGTCATGGGCCTATGCAAAGACTGAAATACAGCAGGACTTGTGGCTATTCCAAAGTCAAGCACAGAGGGAAGAGCTGGCAGGACTAGGAGAGTGAAGGCTGTGCTGCAGCACAGCTTTGAATATGCATGAGGCTTTTCCATAGGCAATGGGTTGGATCCTTTCCTTTGAGACTACATCTTTGATTTATCCTGATGAAAAGACAATGTCTCCTTCCAAATCCATTGACTTTTACATCAGCCATAATTTGAGATTGCCTCTCTGGGGATCACTTACCTTGGGGAGCAGGGTATTTCAGAAAGAGACAGTTTAATGTGCAGTGGGATTGCCACAGCTGCACTCTTTCTATTGCAAGAGGGATTTTAGAGCTGATTTCCATGTAGAGTGAAGATAAAAGCTTTTCAGTGTTGGTTAACCTTTTTTGGGGGGGTAATTCTCTTAGTAAGTTATTATGGTTTGCATCATTTCACACCATGGTATTTTTGTTTTGCTTCCTTGTCCTCTCTGCTGTTTATCCTTGATTTTGGTTTACATTAATTTCAATTCCATTTATTAGATATGTTTTTTAGACAGAGAGAAAATTGTGGCATCTCATTTAAAAAGATGGAATTATTAACGGACCTGAGGGCAAGTTTGTATGGAGGCTCCTCTACCCTGAGTCTACTCCTATTGATTTAAATTGTCTTTTAGGGAAGTCCATGGCTAATCAGCTTAGAGCCCATACATTTGGCATTTATATACCTATCCCTGGTATTAACCTCTATTTATAGGTACCTGTAGATTATTTCTAATTATTTTATAATTACAGCCCTGGATACAGAAATTGAGCCTCCTTGCCTCTGTTAACAGTGGAAGGAGAGCTCTCCCATGCAGTCACTTACACATGCAGAGCCATTCTGAGTCAATTGGTTTTATTATTACTGTGCTCTTCACACTCATATGCCTCAAATTGGACTGGAGCCATTAGAATTTATCTGCTGTATCGAGGCAATCAAATGACAAGGAGTGGTAGTCATTGAGGATGGATTACTTTGGATCTCAGTATCATTATTTGCCTTGAGACATTCAAGCCAAGGTGGGATACTTCAGGTTTTAATTAATAGTTCCAGAATGCTGTTATTAACTTTTCTATGAACTTCTTTCATTAACTAAAGATTACAGCTATAGGTTGAATACATAAAGGGAAGGATGCAAACAGGGCATGATGAAGTCTGTCAAAGAAAAGGATTTTCTAACTTTTCCAGCAGAAGGAAAAATGCAGTGCTCTCGATCAGATTTCTAGATTTTAATGCTGGAACCCTTGACACAATCCAAAGCAAGTAATTTCTTGCAATCAGCAAAGCACTATCACTTAGAGCATAGAAAACAGAGCAAAGTTGTTAAATGACAGTAAGATAGTAGACCATATAAATTGATTTTTAATTCTGAGTGCATAATTTTAATCAAGTAATTAGTTTGAACTCTGTATTTTTGAACTTGTAAAGTTTTCTTGTGTGAATATTAGAAATGTACCCTTCAAAAAGGGAATGGATTTTAAAAAGTGACTGTTTGATCTTACTCCTGTAAGCCTTACTTGGCTTGTCTGTACAAATACGATTCAGAACCTCCTCTCCATGTAGTCATAAAGTTGGACTGTGGCAGAATATGCTTTCCTGATGGACTGCTTCCTGATTCAGAGTGGTTCCTGAGATCCCAACAGAGGAACCAGCAGGTGACAGTGCTGACAACTGACATAACCCAGCCTGGGGACACCTGACATCAGTCACTCTGTGCCAATAAAAGCCCAGCCCCACTTTTTAATGGGAGGATCTTCTAACACCCCCCTTCTGGGAGTGTGTGGAGAATCCTCCCAGGAGTGGGGACACCCTCAAGGTCATCCTTGAGGGTGAGGAAAGAGATTCAGTCACTGGGATGGGTGAGTGACATCAATCTCTACCTCATGACTGTTTTTCTAGCTTTAATATCATTGCTTCAATAAATAGTGCACCACATTAGTTACAGCTGCCTGTACTGTGCAAATAATTCTGATTAGATCTCTTAGTCTAATCACTATTATCGTGATTTTAAATAAATTATTTATTTAATTGATATAAATGCATATGGGGTCCTGTGGGAATCAAACTAACTGAGATAGAGGCATAAACCTGGGAGGCTGGGCACTGCAAAGATGCTAATTAGCTCATTCCAAAGTAAATCTTATTCCTAGCCCTGATTCTCTGATGGTTGGAGATCTTTGACATATAAAGTCAGGTCCCTGTCCTGCATTCCAAACTGGACCTTTCCCTCAGCTATTCCTGTGTACTGTGAACCTGACCCCTCCCCCTGGTCTTGGGATGCTGCCTTCTCAGACTGCAGGCTCACAGATGGATTAAAGGACATCTCAGGTGCACCATCATACCTCTCCTGTTTATTAGCCACGCTCTAACCCAGCTAAGCTGGTGAGGTTGTCACAAGGGGGAAACTCCCCTGCAGTTGTGACATGGTCCCATCCTCAATACTGCAGGACAAAGTTGTATAAAGCCTCCATTACACCTGCAGGCTCTTTTAGACAAGTGTGGGACCAGGACTGTATCCAGCTGAGGAGTTTAGGGAGCTGGGAGGCTCCTTCTGCACCTGGTGATGGGAGGGTCTCCCTGGAAAAGCCTTGTCTGAAGCTCCCATCCTACTGTACTACTAAGATACTAGTAGTAGTAACGTGACTTGAGTGGTGCTGAGTCTGAGACAAGGACACCAGCACTCTATATCCATGAGACAGAAGTGTTTTTTTCTTGTGCACACTCCTTATATAGAGAATTTGGAGTTCCCAGGCAGATACATATGATGGGTTGGGAGTTTGGATTGCTCAGCTCTCTGACCAATGGCTTCTGCAGCTTAAGATGGAACTCACTGGGTGAAATCCCTGTTTGAGTTTGAATCTATCCTACCATTGTTCACCTAGGGGCCTGTTTATCAAACCAGGCTACTTGAACTGAATCTTTTATTTATGGCCAAATTAATTGCCCAGCTACAAGCCAGCTTGTGCTATGACAGTAACACTAAGCCAACAGCATTCTGCAGATTAATTTGTGCTCCTACCTACAGGATGATTCTGTAACCCAAGCTTGCAGGTTTGCTTTCAGCTGGGAAGTCTGGATGTGAACAATCTTGCACTCTCCTCTTTTGGGATGGAGTTTCCAGCCTTGGGCTCAGCTCTCCAGGAGGCACCTGGGTGGGAAGGGGGTGATGGGTTGGGAATGTTCTCAGGCTGTTGCCCTGCTCTCTGCTCCCTGTACGTGCAAAGGCAATGCTGGGTATTGCACTCTTGGCTGCATGCCTGGCTCCTGAAAAATCACTCAGGGTCCTGCCACCAGCCTTTGCTGCTGGAAGAAATTCCATTGCCTTCCTAGGGATGAGCCATCATTTCTGAGCCATTACTGCCTCTGTGGCAGCTGTACCTTCTGTGCACAATTGGCTTCCTGGCCATACAGCCTCTTCCACATTGCTCTGCTCTGATTTGCTCCATTTAATTTTTATATTATCCTGTTACTTTCTTCTGATTCAAGTCGAGAGTTCAACTGATAACCAATTTTTCTGTAGTGCTGGTTATATTATGTCAGTAAGTGGGAACAGCACAGCCTCTCTGCTTTCACTCAATGGGAAGTGACATCCTGCTGATTAAAATTTATTGCTAATATGTTTTGATGAATGTTTCAGAGTCTGTACTGGTTTAGTTTTTTCATTGCTGGATGCTTTTTATTTCTGTTTTATCAATTCTATTTCCTCCAATTGTTTTAGACATTATGTATGATGCTAATAACACGTCAGCTTCAAAAATCAGGAGCATAAAATGATATTTCTGCTGAAAACTGCAGTGAGAAAGGAGAGTGATTTATAATGTTCTTTAAATTTTGCAATTACATTTGTTGATTGAGATGCCAGTCACATGCATAAAAGTAGGGGAAGATGTTTGAATTTCCTGTTTCAGATTGTTTATTATGAAGTCATAATTTAAAAATGGAAAGCAGGTTTATTATGTAAGCAAGCCACCTGTGATCAGAAGGACTATTCACTCCCCAGCACCTCTTCAGTCCCCTAAACTTCCAGCACTCCTTGAGAAGACTTTAATGGAAGTTTTATGGCTGTTCAGTCCATTAATCTCTGCTTATTTTTTTCTCTTTATCCAATAATGCCACGGTCCAGCTCCACATGTGGAATCACTCATTTTCCTAGCAGAGATTTGGGTCATGTAGTTCACATGATCACCTCAAGTCCATTTTTGTGATAATGAAACCCACCTTGTGTTGGAATAAAGGACTCAGGGAAGTTTAGCTGTTGGCTGAGGTAAAAAAAAAATACTATGTAGGATGATGTAAACTAATTCTTAGCTGTTTTCTGGCTGCAAACACCTGCATCTGGCTGCAAAACCCTGGCTGCAGACTTTTTGGTCCTTGAGACCCCTTTTAGCAAGGCTAAAGTGTATGATTACCTTTACCCACCACATTTCATCTCCTTCCATGTGCTCCCATTTTTTCCTCATTGACTGCAATTCCTCCAAACTGCTCCTGGAAGTTGGCTCCAGAAGGCTTATCAGAGAAAAGAATTCCTGCTGGAGCAATTCCTTTGCTGAGCAGGAGAATGGTCACTCTGTGGATGTGCTATTCCATACATATTTATGCTCAACCATGTTTTTCCAGCTCCACCACTGCCAGCTGATTGCTTCTTTCCTGTTTTCTCCTTTATTCAAAGGATAAATGCTTTGGATCATTTGTCACCATCTCTATTCTTTAAGAATTTCCCCCAACCTCAGATGTGTCTAAATTATAGGTTTTTTTGTTTCCCTCTGCCTGTGTTTCTGCTTTGCTTGCCTTTCTACTGTCAACTGTCTCCAAATATAGATTAATTTGATAGTTATTTTAATATGATTATTTCTCAGTATTCCACGTCCTTTAGGAAAATATTAAAGAATAGGAATGATAACCACAATTCCCTTGTTTCTGCAGAAGATGCCAATTTGGCATCCTTCTCCCCCTCCTCCTCCTCCTTCTCCTCCTTCTCCTCCTCCTCCTCTTTTGTTTACATTCAATTAGTCAGGTTTTGGATCTGCCCAATCCAATTTGAATTAACATTTCAATTTCTTTTGCATGGAAAAAGAAAGCAAATGCTTCATTAAATTACATTCTTTATTAAAATAGTCATCAACATCTGTAAATAAACTTTTCAACATGATGTTTTACAATAAAAGTGGGTTTGCACAAACTAGCACAGTCTTGAAATATCTTTTTTTCAATAGGTTGTAATTTATATTGTGAGATTTTTAATGTCTTCTGTATGAGGGGATGATAAACTGATCTGACAGCTAGAAGTCTCAGGTTTTTGAGGAAGTTCTGTGGCTTTTTGGGGAAATAGAGCATTTGGGTCCCTCTGAAATCATAAATCACAAAGACTCAATGAAAAGACCATACCCATACCCCAAGGTACTGGCACAGGAGGTCCCCACTGATGGAGAGGATGGGGGTTGAGGGCAGAAATCTGCCTGGAATTGTTCAGAGTCCCCTCCAGGGCAGCTCCTATGGAATGGATGAAATGGGTGAGTGTTCCTGTCAGCTGCCCACTGAGGTACCCCTTCCTTTGTAACTCTGCCAGGAATATCCCTGTTCCTGCAGAAGAATGGATGCTGTCACTGCATTTTGGTGCTTTTGCTGGATCCTGGGCCTTACAGACTTTTCCCTTCTCTCTTGGTTTGACACTAGCCAAACACCAGGTACCCATGAAAGCCATTTGCTTACTCTGTCTTGCTGCAGTTGGGCAGATGAGAAGGAAACAAAAAATTAATGAAGGGCCCATGAGTGGAGATAAGGTATTTTAGTAGAGCTCTGCTTTTCCTCCTGGCCCATTTGCCAAGAAAGAACCTGGTAAAGCAATGTCAGTAGGTCTGCTGGAGAAAAGCAATAGCTCCACTCCTGCAGTTGCAGAGTACACTCCTAATTATGACATGAAGACATTTTATAAAAAAGACATAAAAAGTACCATTTTTATTAGGTGTTCACACGCCAGCTATAATTAATTCTACACAGGGAAGTTTGCTTTCAGTTCATTTAGACACATCTACTCTTAACCTGGATCACCAAGTAATTTTTTATAAACCAAATCATGGATTAATGTTGAAAATATGTAGGTGACCTTTTTTTCCTTTGTTTTTCTTTTTTTTTTAAGCCCTGCAGCCATCACCTTGTGAATATATTAACTGGGAAGCCATTTCATCAGTGCTGCAAGATTTAAATACTTACAAGTTGATCCCAACTGTGTAAAATGCTGAGAACTGCTGTTGAAATGTGAAATATTTATTAATACAATAATATGCTTTGTCTCAGATTCAATCTATGATTTAAATTGTGTAGCACAGGGGCACAGCTACTTCCCCATGGGCTGCAGGGGAATCTCAGCTTCAGGGCTTGGCTCTGGGTGTCTGCAGGGCTGTTCCCCTCACATACCTTGAAATTTAAACAATAATTTCATATTGTGCCTGTGAATTATGTGGTTGGGTATTTTCACTTGTACTGTTTACGGGCAGGAGTAAAAATTGGACTACAGCTGAAATTCAAGATTTTAATATGAGCTAGACTTTAGTTATTGAATTTGGAGCTCATAGTAAAACAATGTCATTCCATATTTCAGACCTCAGAGAAGCAAATCCAAGCTCCAAGTGCCAGTACAATGCAGCATTCCTTGATGGAGTATGTTAGGGCCACTTCATGAGCCAGAAATGTGCAGTTTTCCTCCTGCAGTGTGATTTTTTTGTCAGTAATTTGGCATTAGCTTTTTCCATCATCACTTGTGAAATGCCCTCAGGAATGACAAATAGTTTTCACTTTCCACTCTTTAAAAGTGAGATGGTGATTCATCACTCAGATGTGGATGTGGCCTCATGGAAAGGATAGAGGAGAACACCTTCTGTCCAGTGTTTCCTCTGAGTTTGCTCCATCCCATGTTTTCTGACACTGAGGGGTTGATGGGAGAAGGAAGAGGAGCAGAGTCCTCTTCCAGACAGTTCACCTCAAATTTACTCCAAATTTACCCTCCAAGCCTGGTTGAAACTCCAAATTTTCGTGGTCTGTGTGAGCCTCAGATGGATTTCAGCTTGAGTGAAAGGAGTAGGAGCAGCAGCAGCAGCAATGTAGTGGGTGCTACATGGATTTGTGGTTTTGTTTGTTTGGATTTTTTTTTATAATTTGCTTTTGCACTTTAGTGTTTCCCTTTTTAAATGCCCTGCTATTTATTATGCAAGGAGGTTGTTGTGTATTGTGGCATGAGTAGGACATTTACAAATAACAGCTGAATTAAAGTGCTGATTTGGACCGAAATCAGAATTTGATTTTGTGTGTGTCACCTTTTTTTTAAAAATACAAAAAAAACCACCCCAATCCAGGCATGTCTTAACCTTCAGAAATTGTAAGAGCAGCACAGGCTTGGATCAAAACAGAGACTTGAGCTGTTCTTAAATAACAGGCAAGTTCAGCCCTTGTTTACATGCATGAGACTTTTACTAATGATGAGCTTTAAAGCTTTAGGTGCTACTGGCACAGAATACATAATGAACTGTGGAAAATAACTCAGAGGCACCAGTTTTTTAAACATGGGCTTGAGATTCATGCTGGGCTTAAGGAGGGGATTAAGAAACTCCCATGGAAAAGGGCTCTGAAGGGGTGAATTGCTCAGATGTCTGCTTGGGATGGCAACCTGGCAGAAAGTTGTTGTTTCATGTCACATGTGAGGCATCTTTTTGATATAATTTATCACATGAGACCTGCATATTCTCCTGGAGCATCTCAGGTCAGTTCCACCAATGCTGGGATTAAGCAGGAGGGAGTCCTGAGCCCTGCCCATATCCAGGGATCCATCAGGACTGACCATCCTGTCTTCCTCCTTGTAACCTGTGAAATTTCAAAGCTAAAGCAACAGTAGAGAGAGAAAAGAAAAAAAGCTTATTTGTACAAAACTACTGTTTTAAAACTTTCCTTGGAGTTCTAAATGTGCTTTCTTCTCATTTCCAGGAACAGATTGAAGCCAACTTATTAAAGTCTCAGTGGACCAGAATTGTTGGTTAACATGGTAAATAGTTCCTGTAATGGGCACTTATTAGGAAATGGGGTGTTAAGGTCAGCAAATCTAAATTTGCATTTTTTTTCAAAGGAGCAACATCCTGCACGTTTCATTCTTATTATATTATTCTTATTGTAACTCTTTGCTGACTGATTCAAATTGTTTCTTATCTATTCTTGTACTCCTGGATTAAATTTCAACTTTACACTCCATCAATGTAGGCTCCCACAATATCGTTTTATATTTTGATGTTTGCAAGGTATTAGAGAAGATATGGAATATATTCAAATGAATTCCATCTAATTGCTTTCTGATATGTGCTCAGATATTCATTTTATTCACATCCTTAAAGTGTCTGTGAAGGATATTTGAGCTGGGCAATCACTTGTGAGTTACCAGACTTGGGAAGATTTTTTTTTTTTCTCATGGCAGATGGTGGATATTGAAGAGGGGAGAAGTTTCCCAACATTGTGATTAAACAGAATCCCAGAAAGGACATCAGAAGGGTTGGAAGGGACCTTAAAGCTCATCCAGTGCTACCCCCTGCCATGGGCAGGGACACTTTCCACTAGCCCAGGTTGTCCAAGCCCCATCCAACCTGGCCTTGGACAATTCCAGGGATCCAGGGGCAGCCACAGCTTCTCTGGGCACCCTGTGCCAGGGCCCCCCACCCTCACAGGGAACAATTCCTTCCCAATATCCATCTAAACCCTCCTCCACTGGAATATTCACCATTATATCCTCTTGTAATTTCCCAGTTTCAGCTGGAGCTATGTGAACATTTCTGTCATTTTGAAATAGTATTCCAGAAGCTCATCTCTGGAGTTTTCTGCTTCACCTCCTGAACCCTGTGAGTTCTCCTGTGCTTTACTCTGCATTGTAAAGGGGTAAATGATGTCATTCTTGACTATAGTGGAAGGAAAGACTTTTTCCCAATGACCCCAGTATTTTCACATCACAGGTCTTGATCCTAAACTTGGTGTTGCACATGCTCCATGTGCAAGAACCCCTGCCTTTTTCAGTGGGACTCTAGCCTGATTTTAGAAGGGAATTCTCTGCTGAGTGTGCAATTATCACAGGAAATAGACACCAATAGAATAATACTCTTGGATTTAATTGAACAATTTTCCAATTTCTTTAAAGCTTGTAATTATTTGTAATAAATTTTAGCCTGCAGCGTTTTCTTCTACAACTGTCTTGGTTTAAAAGACAAATGTCTCCTAAGGAAGGCAGGAGGCTCCCTTGGAATGGAAAAATGTAACTACCATCCCTCCAAATGACTGTAATTTTGAAATTAAGGGGCTTTCAGGCAAAGATATGAGAATAGGAGTAACAGTTCTTTATGAGTATATATATATTAAGCAAACAAACAGCAATCACTATGGCATTAACAACAAACAGATCCACAAACCCAGTGACCTTTCCCAGCCCAGGGCCTCCCCACCCTCACAGCCAAGAATCCCTTCCCAGTATCTATTTGGAACTTCTCCTATTTTTAGGTTAAACTGTTCCCTTTTACCCTCCCACTATCTACCTATGTCAAGAGTCAGTTTCCCTCTTTTTTTCATAAGCTTCCCTGAGGTACCAGAACCAGAATGAGGTATCCCTGCAGTTTTATCTTCTCCCAGATGAACAACCTGAATTCCACTACAGATCTTTAATTACAGAAGAAAATAAGCCAAATGTCTCTGGGTTCTGCACTGGGAAGGGTTTGTTGATCCTAGATGCTTTATTGAAGAAATTAAATGACCTTTTAGGAAGAACTAAAGAATAAATACAATCCACTTGGCACTAGTGCAATATAAGCATTTTACTACCTAGAATTTTAGGCAGCTGAGTTCACTGTCTTGTAGAAATCATAGGACTAAAACCTGTGAAAAAAAGTATTTCCACACTTTTATGTGACTTTTAGGACAAATATAGGAAAGAAGGTAAATGTTAGCAGTCATAGCATTAACATGAACTATGGATAAAGAAACCCCTTTCCCACTTGTGCTTTCAGATAGCCCAGAGCTGTGTGCTCCTTTATCTCACTGCCCAAATGAAGATGCCATCAGTCCTAAGCTATGGCTGCAAATCTATTTTAGGGACAAAAGTTAATCAGCACTTTTTGGGTGCAAATGGGAAAGTTGACCTGAGGGTTATATAGAGGCTAGATCCAAGCAAGCCCTTCAATGCCAATCAGAATACATAAAAAAAAAAAAAAAAAAGTCCAGATTATACAGTAGGTAAAGTGAAATTAAAATCTAAAAATGCAAATCTTCTAACAAATCACATTTCACTTGTTTTAACCTTAATGGCTCAAATTCCAAATTGGTGCAAGCTTTCTTCACCTTCTGCTTTGTAGCCAGGTAAGTAAATTACCTCTGAGTCTGTCCCACAGAGGTTTGAAAATGGGCATTTTAACAGGTAAACGCTGTTTTTAACCTTGAGTTTGTAGAGAAAAAGGCAGTTCCCTTAATCAGCAAAAGAATGGAGCCATTCCTCACCTCTGCATTTAGTGATGCTTGTGGGGACAAGTGTGTGACAAGAACTGCTCAAGACTTCGTGCTGTAAATTGCCCACTTTGGGGGTGAGATGCAAATATCTGATGATTTTAGATGGGACATTAAGCTCATTAGCTCCTACAGCAGTTATGGGCTGACATCCTCTTTGTGGGCATCACTCTGTGGAGTTAGCAAGCAGTTAGGAAAAAGGATGTTTATAATCTTTTGATTCTCCTCCCCCCCATACCCCTCCCTTTTAAGGAGATTCTGCCTTTAAATGGTTGGTTTGAGAGCTCATGAGCTGAATTATGGAGTAACTTATATCCTCTCTCAATCCTGGTCCACTCTGCTTTATAGAGCCTTTCTAGTCCCTGTTTTAACCCCAAAGAATTACACCTTCAGTTTCTAAATCTGGAAATAATTCTAAATCTGGGAAAAATTCCCCCAGTCCAGCTGCCTCTCCAGAGATTTTGGATCACTCCCTTCCTCCATCACAGCTCACTCCTTGCAAGCTCCAGACCTTCATCCTTCATGTCCTGACTTACAGGGGTAATAATATAATGCTGGAGAGGTCTCCAAATCCTCTGCTGGCAAGAAATTCTGTTTGTTTGCTTATCTTTAATGAATATTTAATTGGGTATGCAGACAAGGGGTTGTATCATCAGTTGTGGTGAACTGGCTAAGCTCTGTCAAAGCTAATGGTGCTGTATTGATTTATGCAACATAAGAGGCTGACTTGGAGTTAAAGGAAAGGGCAGAAATCTGGAATTCTAGGAAGGAAATTAGAAAAGGAGGAGTCATGCTGTGATCTGTGGTATGGTAATCACGGTGTGCTGCCTGCAAGGGAAAGGTGACTCCTGCAAAAATGACTGGGAGCTTTTTTTTTCCCCTTTCTTTTCTCCTCTTTTTTTTTTTTTTTTTTTTTTTTTTTTAATAATCTTACTATCATTGTGGAAAGTTTATTGCCAATTAACTTTATGGGAAGGGATGGTAGTGGTGGTAACCAATTAAAGAATATAGTCTGTATTTAAGCAGAGGTGAGCAGAAGTAATAGAACTTAACTTGCTTTTTAAGCTGGGCCATAGCCTTGTCCCTGGATATAAGACTAACTGCTGGGCTAAGAACCTGCATTTTGTTAAAAATCAGAACATATTTTCTTTTATTTATTAGTGCTAGTCATAAAACTCCTATTGAAAATAGCACACAAATGAGCTCCTTATCCATAAAATCATTGAAACATAACATTACATTTATTACCTGTGGTACATAATTAGACTCCCATTCACTTGTATAACCTTTTCTTCCAGCCATTGGTGATTTTGAGACAAGCTTGCTTTCTATTAAAAAGTGAAAGCTTAAAATGTCTCTTATTCTCTCTGTGCCCCCCTCCTCAGAAGGTGTTATTTTAGACAAAGTAGGCTAATCTGTAAAAACAACCCCTAATTCTGTTTAGGAACTGCATCACAATAATTTAACTTCTCCTCAGCTATTTTCTCTTTCTGTGGTGAAGTTATTTATGTAGTGTTTCACTATCACTCCCTAATAGCGATTTTAATTATAAATAAAGTAATTAATCTGCAATTAATGTACAACATTCAAGATGGTCAAGATCAGGCACATAAAAGTTATCCTTCACCATTTCCATTTGTAAAATAAAGTCCAGTTTCAAAGTGAGGTTACAGACTTGCTTTCAAATTCAGTTATTGAATATAAATCTTAATAATTTATTTAAATAAAATATTTAAATTTTTTATTACAAAGTTTGACTATCACTAAGATTAGATTGGTGTTGAGATTTTATCTAATCTCCAAGACTTGATGCATTATCCTATGATTTGTTTTCTTTATCAAATGATTGCTGCCATCACCTCAAATCCCACTGAGCTCAATGGGGATACCACATGAGGATGTTGTAGCTGTCCTGAAGCAGGCTGAGGAAAAGCTGATCATTGCATCAATCCAATGATTTTTTTTCCCTCTGACTAAAGTGGTCAAGCAGTTCTTACCTAGTGCAACTTCAGAAGCCTGAAGCTTGGAGGAGCATCTGAATCCTGTCCATCTTCAGAGGGAAGAAGGTGGAATTTTCATTGGCTTTCAATAAAAGAGAACTGACATTTGATGTCTTCAGGGTGGGTGAATTCATTGCATGAGGAAAATTTTACCTGACTGGAAATAACGGAGTCATATGAAGGTGCTTTTAGCATTTATTAACCTGCAAAAACAGCTCTAAAGACAGTTTTAGGAGCCTGAGACATGAGTTGCTGGAGGCTCAAGGCAAAAACCTGATGAGGAGCAGCTGATGGAGCTGGGAAGGGGCTCAGCCTGGAGAACAGGAGGCTCAGGGGGAACCTTTGGCTCTGCACAACTCCCTGACAGGAGGGGACAGCTGGGTGGATCAGACTCTGCACCCAGGGAATGGGGACAGGATGAGAGGAAATGACCTCAAGCTGTGCCAGGGGAGACTTGGATTGAATATTGAGGAACATTTCTTCATGGAAGGAGCTGTCCATGCCTGGCACATCTGCCCAGGGCAGTGGTGGAATCCCCATCCTGGGATTGGAAAACCATGTGGATGTGGCACTTGGGGACATGGGTTAGTGGTGGCTTTGGCAGTGCTGGTTGGACTCTATGTTCTTAAAGGTCTTTTCCAATTTAAACAATTCTATGAAAAGTTTAAAAATAAACCAAAATTAAGATGCTCTTCAATGTATCAACAAGGTCTCTTTCTCCTTGTTGATAATGAAAAATTTGGTCTCTTCTAAGTCATGTTCTATTGACAAGGCTTGTTACCCTCTGTGGTAGAAGGATCAAACACTGCCCTAGTTCAGAAAAAAATATGTTTTTAGTCTTTCAGTTTCATCTGGGTTATGTATATCTTAATAAAACCATGCCTAGGATGAATTTGGGTGCTCCTGTGTAATGGGATTTAATGCCCTGCACACATCTCCCTTCTTCTGCCACTTGCTTCAGAAACCATTTGACTTTGGAGTGGATCCAGTCATTGGTGAATTATTCCTGAGCTCTTTTAGGTCTGAGAATTTCAGATGGAGTGAAGGGAAGGTTGTAGGCTGAAACAATTATAACACAGTTGTTAATTGGACCAAATAAATCACTGTGCTCAACACAACGACCAGGGACTCTCACTGTAGTGCTGAATAGGAAAATCTTAATAATCACCTTCCCTCTTACACGTGCAGGAATTTGATAGTATTTGTAAAATTTTCATGCCAAAAGGGATTTCAGATTAAATAACAATCCCTGTGTGCTTGTTATAGCATTTATGCATTTTATTGTCTGTAAATACCTTTTAAACTGCTTTATGAGCCTTCCTCACAGCAGGTGCCTGGTTCAGAAAGCCTGAGCAAATGAGGAGTTGGAATTGTATTTCCAAACATGACAGAAGAGAATATTCCACAAGTGCTTCCATGAATAACAATGCAAATTTAGAAAATCTTAGCAGGTTCCTGCCCTCAAACCTCTCCATATCTTTACTTGGGCAAATGCCACTAAAAATGTGGCCTTTCTCTTTCTGTCTTCTGAAGTGACTCTCTTCTGCAAATAAAATTTATTTTCAGATGGTCTTCCTGGACTCAAAACTACTTAATAGCTTGAAATATTTTATCTGAGATGTATATTCCAAACTGTGTATTTGTATCTGTCATTAACTGTGAAGGACAGCTCCTTAATGTAATCAAGAATAAATTACAACCCTAAATAGGAAATTAGAGTTAGTTTTGCACAAAGCAGAAATGCAGAGGAGACTGTCTGAGTAGGTTAAAACTAACATACAAATATTCAGTATATTGCTGACCTGCAAAAGGATTTTTATTTTCAAATTTCCCCTGAATCTTCCACTCACATCACATTTCCAATTTTTTTATTTTTTGAGGTTTGTTTTTTTTTTTTAGGTTTTTTTTTTGGGGGGGGGGGAGGTGGGATTGAGTTTATTTGGAAGGATATTGCTGGATATCGCTGGATCATATGCATGTGCTTAACATGGATTTTCTCCATGCCTGGAGCCAGATGTACATATACCACTCCCCATCTGTGGCACTGTCCATCACCACATCCATCTGAACCCTTGTGGGAATGGCTACTTAGAAATAACCCAAATCTGAGTTTTCAGATTCTTTTTTTTGGTTATGCAGTAAAGTCTGAGCTGGCCATCCAACCTCCCTCACTATAAAATCATGAAGAAAACAGTTCAGATTTTAGTAACAGCTAACTTGAGTTTATAGTCAGAACATTTCAATTCAAGTGTTGCAGAAACCTCTGAAGTGGTTCACTTGTGATATTGAGCTGTTCTGTGTCTTGTAGGTAAATAATTCAATATACACAGGGATGCAGGAGACCTGAGAGCTGCTCACATGACTCTAAAACTCACTGAAGACTTCAGCAAGCTTGGTAATGCTTCCTTAATTACTGAAACTGGAAATATTTTGGAGCAACCCCATTCTGTGTGATTTGTGGCACCAATTTTGTGGGTTTGCTGCTCTTTGCCTTTCAGTGGGTGAGCTCTGTTCAGTGGAATCGCTGGAGGTTTCAATGAGGTGCTTCATTCAAACTAAATATGAACCAGAGGGATTTGTGGGGAACTTCTGATTATAGTAAATGAACCAGATCTTTTAGTGCTACCAGGTAATATAGGAAAGGCAATAAAGGATGGACAGAGACAACATATAAAGGTAATCACTGGTGGTGCCAGGGTATTTTAATTCATGGTGTGAGATCTTTGTGGAATCCTTAGGAGCTGCAAGGCTTTTCCAGTGCACCAATCCACTCTAAAATGAAAAAAAAAAAAAAAAAAAAAAAGAAAAAGAAAATCCAGTTTGAATGGGCTGTGATTTTTATATGTTTGGTTTAGGTGGCAAAACAGAACTATCACATAGTTGTGTGGCACTTTGTGCCTGCACTGCAGCAGCGTTTTTCACTGACTGCTGCCTTGTTTACAGCCCCTTCCTACAGTAAATCTCCACTATTGTTTTGTCTTTATTGGCTGTGCCAGAAGGCTACAGAGCTAAAGCACATCACAGCTCTCCTCCAATACTTATGAACCCTTTCCCATTGCTCATCCATCATTTTAACTGGCAGTTATCTTGATGTAAAATATCTGGAAGTCTCCAATCACCTAGAATGCTCAGGATCTGGAAACAGTAAGGATTTTAGAAGCAACTGTTCATTAATAGGAATTATATAAAATTAGCATAGAAAAAAAGAAAAAATATTAACTATCTTGCCTAATTTATTTCAGGAAACATTTCCAGCCCAAAATCTAGTAATCTTTCCAAATTCTTAACTCTGGCTGATTTTGTGAAGCCTGCATCCTTTCTGCCAGTCATTTGTAACAGGGGGAGATCCTGAAAGGACACATATTTAAACATGCCTTGTTTTCAGGTTATGTCCTAATGAGGTAGTTGTATAGGGCTGTAGGTTTCTCCCTTTGTCTGTCTGTTTATTTAGGGCATATAAACCCCATTTTCAAACACAGTGCTCACAGGGTAAAGCACAGATTGACCTTTCTCTCTGAGTTAACAGCTGTTTTAATCAGGACATCTATGCAGTGGTTGGAATTAGATGATTTTTGAGCTCCCTTCTACCCCAGGCTGTTCTGTGATTCTGCAATAAATTCCTTTCTCCTGGGTGAAGAGGAACAGGACAGTCCTGGATGTGTCCATTCAGGTGCCCACATCACCCAGCAGGCTGTGGTAAGAGACTGGTTTGGAAAAGTAGAGCAAGCACTACCACACTCAGCAGCCAAGCCAAAGAGAAGAGTTTTATCCTCAGAAGATTCAGCTGTTGCACTGGTTTCAGAACAAGTGAAGGGCCAGTGAAGGTGTCCCTGCCCATGTGAGGGGTCAGAATGAGATGGCTTTTAAGGTCCTTTCCCATCCAGACCGTTCTGTGATTCTGTATTTGCACACCCTAAGCTTCCAGAAAAGAAACTGAAATCCTCATTGAGCACTCACTGGAAACTCTGCACTGAAGGATTATCAAAAGCCCTGAGGGATTTGTCTGTCTTGGTGTGGTTTGGCCCAGCTGGATGCCCAGTGCCTCACCAAGGCCCTTCTATCAACCCCTTCTTCAGGTGGACAGGGGGAAGAAAATGTAATCAAAGACTTGTGGTTTGGGATAGGGACAGGGAGAGATCACTCAGCAGTTCCTGCCATGGGCAAGACTGATCTGACTCGGTGAATTTATATCAAATCTGAGTAGGTGTCATCTTAACACCTCTTCCTCCCACCCCTCCTTCCTCCCTTTCTCAACTTTACTTCTGAATTCTCTCCCTTGTTCCCCATAATGGTATTTGTTTTCCCAAGTGTCTGTCCCTGTACTACTACAGGAATTCTTCACTATTTTTATAGCCAGACTGTTCTAGCTGTCAATACTGTTTGAAGAATTGGCTGGTTGTTCCTAATTAACAAGCTCTGTTCCATTTGGGAACTCGATGATGGTTTTAGTTGTCTTTAGTTGCTCCTGGTAGAGTGAAGTCATAGAAGTCAAATACCACAGAGTATTGTCCATCATTAATGGCCAATAGAATGGAAAATGGGAACCCCAGGTTTCCCAGTGCTCTACACTTCTCAAGCTTTAGATAATGCACTGCAACAATTTATTTGATTTTAATGACAGAAAGGAGGAAACGTCATTTTTCAGTCATTTCACACATGCCATTAGCAACATAATTTGAAAAGATAATGATTTACAAACCACCTGCTGTCTGGCAGATGCTTAAATATTGGCACGTGCTTGGAATGTGATATAGAAGATATCTGAGGGGTTTAATTGCCCACTAATGCAATAGCTTCTGATCTGTGCAGGTTAATGAGGGAGAGTTGCTTTGCTTTTGAAGCACATCTGCCAAGGATCCTGTTTATTTGACAACCAGCAAGGATGATCTTCACAGCTCTAGTCACTTGTTTGCAACTGCTTGTATATTAGTTGCTTTGAAGTGGCAAGAAATGGGGAATAACATCAGGTTTGAAATAAAATGAGACCTTTGGAAAGCATTTTGAGAAGGAAGTCCATGTCAGGACCTAGTATGTCAGAACCAGTGATTGATTTGTGACCTCAAATATACTGAGGATGTCTGATCTGCTCAAGAGTGAGTAGATAAAGTCATCAGGAGCACTTTTTATGGAAAGCCTGTGGCATCCCAAATCCTGTGCTAAGCTCAAGGTTCCTCCTGGGTGACATTTCCAGCAGCTCAGGCTCACATCTTGCAGTGACTGTTGTTTATTTATGGGTGCACAATTCCTTTAGTGCACTTAGCAGCAAGGAGCTAAAGCAAATTAGCACCATTTTCCACTAGAATTCAAACCTGTATCAAAAGAAGACACCTGGGTGGGAAAGAAAGCCTTTCATGTGAATAACCCCCAGAGAAACTTTTATCTTGGTCCAAATTCAGTCTTGAAACAGGATTTGCTTACTCCTATTCCCTTTCAGTGAAAAGTAAGAAAATCCCCACCTCTAAACCCAGAAAGTCTCACACATCAATAAGACAAAAATCACAGTCACTGTGACAGCACTGGGATTGCTTAGGGGTCCTTGGATAAGCACCTGATGCAGAAGCAGCACCCAAACTATTGATTCCACATGTGGACCCAACTCAGGTGGAGATTGGGAACCCATAATGTCAATTTTTTATGGATATTGGCGGGTGGCTGTAAAATATTGTAACAGTCTAACAAAGTCACCACCGATGTATTTGTGAGGTTTGTGCTGAAAACATCAGAGTGGGAATTTGTTTTAGCCACTCCAAGGGGTGTGATCTCAGGCACTAATCTGAGCCAAATGGAAAAAAAGCTGGATGCTAGTTAAATGAGAAAATTATAACCTCCTAGACCTGTATGGGCAGACAGGAGGAAGGAGCAGAGCTGGTGCTTAAACCAACTTGGGGATCTTTGCACAGACAAATCTGGCCAGGCTAGAGATGCCCAAGCTGACAGGAGTCACAGCTTTGGCACAGAATTATCTTTTCCTGTCTCTCAATGCCCTGTACCAGATGAATCAGAAAACTATTCTTTTAATTCCAATGTTTTATTCCAACTTGGATCCAATGATACACTGGAATGAACGACCACCCCTCTAGGTTTTTTCAAGGTCGCTGGAAATGCAGCATCATTTGAAAAACTGGATTTTAAACATTCTTGTATTTTTCCAGCTTACATAAGGATTAGAAGCTCTTCTAAATCCATCTAAGTAAAAAATTCAAACAATGGCTTGGAGAAACATCTATAAAAGTGGAAGAACTAACAGTCCCCAAATGTTCCCCTTGATGCATGAGTGTTTTACTGAATTGTGGAGCTGCTGCAGCTACAGCATAATTCCTTCTCCTGTGATTCTCAACTCTCTTAGCCATAATTTTGAGTGATTAATGATTGAAATGTTTATTAAATCACTGAGCCTTCTTCTATCAGAATTCAAAACTAACTCGCTAATGGGGAGAAAACTGAAAAATCTGTTCAATTGTTTCTCTCTTCTTCTTTGAGAAGTGCTAAAATCTTTGCTATTTCTGTTCTCTACTACAAGGACAACATAAAGGGATGTCTCAGAAGGAGTGATAATGTAAACATTTGCCCCTGACAGATAAAGCAGTGAGGAATAAACTGGCTTTGACAGCATTAACAAATTTACAGTGCTGGGTTTGAAGGCATTAGCTGTGGAAAAGTTTGATAATGTTGTGGCTTTCAAATGATGGTCTCAGCAAAGTGCTTAACAGATTTGTCTACTGTTTCCCATCTGTAAATGACTACATAATTTACACTTTTAATGGGTGTTAGATTACCTGTCTGCCATTAGACTCTCAGGCTGCAGTGAATGAAAAACAGAAAACACCACTTTCCCAGGACATAAATGATTAGTTGCCATCACTGGCACCCATGTATCAACCTCCGTTGTCACAGCACCGTGGCTTTGGAAAATCCAGATAAAATGGATGGTTATACCCAGCCATTAATTATATTTAAGAATTTCTGTCTATTATCCACAGAAAGATGGCTGGGGAAAGGTTGTTTTATAGTCGTGGCAGGTTAGAATGATGTTTAATCAAAACAGTGATGTTGAACATTGATAACCCGGGGAGATAATCTCTGCCATAATAAAGGTGACCTTTAAAAAAAGGTTACTTCATTGAGGCTTCTTTTTCTTCCCTCCTGACTGGCAAAAAAGGAAGTAACAGAAAATTGTGGAGCATTTATTATGCCATTAAGCAGCACTTAATATCCTAAAATAAATATTGGAGTAGGTTGAGTACTTACAGATAAAAGATTTGAAAATATTTCAAGGTTTTGAAGACAGGTAGGGGTAAACAGGACTTAGTGACCTAACTTGTTATTATCTTTTTTATAAGATCACTTGAAAAAATCCTAAAAAATGAATGGTTGCACAGCTAATAAACTCTGTAAAAGATAAGCTATTGGCTTTGAATAGGTTTCCTTGTCTAAAAGGATATGACAGAGTTTTGATAGAGAATTTTTTCATATAGTTTCAAAGTGACATAGAAATTAAAAGGAATATCATTCCTAGTATGCAGATTTATTAGCAGGCTTTCTTTCCTTATTGGCATGCAATGAGGTCTCCTCCATCTGTGTGTCACATTGATCAATCCTCTAAATTATGTGCATTGATGCATTTCTGGTACATCCTCACTCTGCTCCAAACCTTCAAGGCACTTGGGGAAATTGAATCCAGCCTTGCTCTAAGCTATTCCTAAACCTTCCCACTTTGTGGGCTAAAACTTGTGCCAGACTTCCTCTCTCAGTCTGGCCAGTTTCTGTGACTTTGACTTTGCCCCCAGATCTCAATTTCAGTCTCAAATTTGGGTGTTTTGGTTCTCCCAAGGGACACATGGGCAGGGGATTTCAAAGAGGGGTTTCAAAGGAGAGGAGCTGTTTTAAAGGAGAGTTTTGGTAGCTAAAACTGGCCTTGGTTTTTTGATGGAAAATATTTGCTTTTGTACTGATGGAGTCAGTATTTCTATCACAGAATTTGCTGGTTCATTTGCTTGAACAAGGATGGTAAAGATGGGATCTTTCCTTAAGTACACTCTGCCAGCTGAATTTTTGTGTCTTTTGTCCATTTTCCCAATATGGAACACGATAATTTCCCTGATTCCAAGCTGTTATCTGGGTCTCTATTATCCAAAGGCTTTTTAGCACAAATGAGATTTTCAGTTTCTAATCTAATTTTGAATGATGATTTACTCCCATATCAAACAGGCCTGTAGTTTGTGTCTAATTTACACCAGTATTTGAGGGTCTGATATAATGCTTATTACATCTATTGCCAGTGTGATATGAACAGACCCTGCTGTAAATAAGAATTAAACCCTGTGACAAAGCCTACTAAAATAATCTTATTTAATGAGGTTTCATTTCTGTCAGGCATCCTATTTCCCATTGTGTGTAATTAAACTCAAAAATAACTGCCCAGCAACTAAAATATGTAAGAACAAAGAGAAGCTGCAGTCTTGAATTTATTAACAATCCATTATTTATTTGCAATGGTAATCTGCTATTTATATGTGAAGAATAAAATTAAATTTAATTGTTCATCAAGGTGTATTTTGTTATAGTGACTCCAGCTAGAGCTTTCAGGACATTATGACATAAATCCAAATATTACTAAGTAGTTACATCCAAGATATGATCTGTAAAATTAATAAGCATGTGGAAAATAATTAATATCACGAAATTGATTGGCAGTCTCAGTGAAAATGCCATCTTGTTTTCATTAAAAGGTTGGTATACATTGCTAGTACTCCGTTTTTCCTTTAAATTATATTTTTCTCTAATAATTCTAAATAATCTTTCAATCCAAGTTTTTATGGCTGTCGTTATTTCACAGAGGGAGGAAAGAAATACAACAGGGTTGTGAAAATTTAGCACTGCATAAAAGTGCCTGTCTGCCACACTGCCAGCCAGGAGGGATGGACCCCCAAAGTTCCTTTTATTCCCTTAGAGCCATCACAAGGCTGGGAGAGGCACCAACTTCTCCCAAAGAATGAGGCAGAGCCTGTTTTGAGCTGAAATTCTCACTTTTAGGGTGTGAACCAAAACATCTTTAACTTAGGGCACAGCCTGCACTTGGCATTGGAGAGAGGGGCTCGCTTCAGGCAACACTTCCAGTATGAATTCCAGAATTTCCAGATGAAACAGAGGCTGGATTTCATCTGGATTTGTAGTCTCTTTGTAAACTTTTTTCTTTGAAGCAAGTACTAGATTTGAGCTGGTGTAACTCAGATTTCCTGGTAGTCTCTCACTGTTTCTCAGCCACTTTAAGATCACATTGCTGACACAGTCAGTAATTATCCTGCTTTACCTCCAAGTGAGTGAGCCCTGGTGCACAAGGACTGACATCCATCTCCTTCAGAGTATTTATTGATCTAACTGGAGCAAACTTTTGAGCATCACTGGCTTTGCTCTCTGGTTTGTCGAAGAAGCAGCAGCCCATAAGTGCTGAGGTGCTTTAACTCTCAGAAATTACATTGCTCAGGGAGAATAAATCCTCCCTTTTCTGCTGTTATAGACTATTGTTCTGAAAAACAGGTCAGGTTGCTGCTTGTTCATATAAATTTCTGTCCAAAAAGTAAACCAGTCCTGCTCCAGCCATTGCACAGATATCTGCTCTGGTGCCTCTTTGTTGCTGTTACCCTCTCCTCCTCTGGCTTGCTCAAGGTACATATGTCAAGTTTGACAGACTCACATCTCTGTGAAACTTTGTGATATGACCAATTGATTTGGTTTGTTAAAATAATTCCTCATGTAAACATTTCTTTCCTGCTGTCCTTTATTCCTCCTCCTGTATTGACTATTAACACAGTGTTAAAATTGATTGTGGATGCTCAGGTTTGTCTCCAGATGTGGAAGGTTTGTGGATCTTGCCAAGCAGTTTGTGCTCTGCTGCACACACAGAGCTGGTGACAAGAATTGATGACTCTTTACATGTCTCTTGATGAAACACAGGGAAAATGTAGGAAATTGCTGAGTTTCAAGAGCTGTAGGTGGCCAGAAGAGATCTCAACAGACAGAGCTGCTCTTTGGCCAAATAATGGTGCATTTTGCTCTTAGCAGCTCCCTGTAATTGTGTGTGTGCTTGTCATTCCCACTCTCCAGCTCCTGTCCTTTACAAAATTGTTTCACTTTCCACACCAGTGTGTGGATTACTCACCTTCCCTACTGCTGCTGTTCCCCACGGGTGCTGCTCAGCCCTGCCACTCCCTCTGCTGCCAGGGTTCCTCCTCCTTCCTGCACTACTGCATTCCACAGGATTCCCTCAATCTGACAAAGCTAGTAATCATACCTGGGCATGCCCCAGTTGTGGATAATTTGCCATGGAAATGAAATTTCTGCAGCATTTTTTCCGAGGTACCAACTCTCCCTACACCAGGTGCTGGCAAAGCATCCCTGAACATCTGACTCTCTTTGAAATCCTCCTTTTAAAACTCACACTTGTTTCTCTCTTACTCAGGGAGAAAAAGCAAACTCCAAAAATATCCTATATTTTAGGTTGTTTGTGATGCATTTTCTAAAGGTTATGAGTGAATTAAAAAATCTATTGAACCAAGGCAAAAATAACCGTGCCCAACTGAAGGAAAAAGGCCAGCAGAAATTTCATAAGAGCTTTCATAAATCAAGCTCCTTTCCAAATGTTCTTAAACACTTTGTCCTCTCCAGGCAGGGCTGGAGAGCAGGCTCACTGCCTGCTGGAATGCTGTGAAGAATGGGAGAGGAGTGTGCTGTGCTGATGTCAGGCAGAGCAAATGGCCCTTGCTGGAGGATTTGAACTGCCTGGGAAGGGAATGTAAAGATGAAGTGTCTGGGCTCAGAGTATTCAGGGTCTTGTGCCACGTCTGAGCATCCCAGGAATGCAGGGAAGCAGCTAAGGCAGCACCAAATGCCCAAGGGATCCTGTCCCACACAACAAGGTAAATGTGCTGCTCATCCCTGAATAAGCACCTTTACAAATAAGGGTAAAAATCCTGAGCAGAAAGCAGCAGCAACCTCCTGCACCTGCCTATCCCAAATGCAACTGTGTGGATGGCTCTGCTTTCCTGGGAGTCCTGCTGGGAGGCTTTCACTGGCTGGTAAATCCCATGGGAGTGCCAGTGCTGTCCATGGAAGTGACTTGGATGAGCAATGGAGTAGGACAGCACCTGGAGAAGATCCTGTGTCAGGCACTGAAGTTGTGCCTCCAACCCTTTAAATAGCGGTAGTGTAGAAACCCAAATAACACCAAGAAATTATGATTATTACTGGGAAGGAATTGTTCCCTGTGAGGGTGGGGAGGCTGTGGCTGCCCCTGGATCCCTGGAAGTGTCCAAGGCCAGGCTGGAAAGGGCTTGGAGCAAGCTGGGCTGGTGGAAATGTCCCTGGAAGTGGGTGGGATGGAATGAGTTTCAAGGTCCCTTCCACCCAGACAATTCTATGGTTCTCCGACTGCTTAAAAACATGAGAGTTGGTGCTTGAAAGTGGCAGATTTTTGATATTAAATGTTCCTTGTAACCCCCTTGTCTGCAAAAATCAGATATTTGGTATGCATTTATCAGCGCCAAAGTGCTGATGAAACTTCTATGTGATTCAAAAAGAAATAATGTCATTCTGCATTCTGAATAGTGCTGCTGGTGATAGCAGTCAAATGGCAGATTTTTCAAGGGCAGGAGCAGGGATAATCATCTTGGTCAAATTACAGTTTTAATTTAAGGAAAACTTCTTTCCTTACTGAGAATATTACCATGCATATTTTCATTTTATTAGTTTATGTACATAAGCACTAAGTTATTTGCATGCCATAGGATTTTATTTTGTACTTACCAAATGAATGACATCCAAGTAATTTTAGATTTAATTTGATCAATATTTAATGAATTATAATTATCATTACAACTCAGAGTTTTGCACTGCTGTTTATTGCTGCATAATGTTTAATCAAGGGGAGAGACTAAAATATAACTGGAAAACAGCTATAAAGTCTATGTTAAAGAAATGTAGTGGGATTATTAACTAAATTATAGTCTAATTTAATAATTTTCCTAGTTACAGCTTTAAGATTGAATTTCAAGAGCATTTCTCTAATTTATATTTTTTAATTGACTGCATTATATATTTTTTAAAATACATACACAAAGACCAAAATTATTCTGTGGTATCAGAGTTTGAAAATGGGAATACCAGATAAAAAAGATATCAGCTTATATGGATGGAACAGTCAAAAGATTTATAGGTTTATACATATATGTAAAAATTGCAGGAATCAGCAAAATCATTTAATGTATCTGAAAACACTGAAATAGGTCAGGAAAATCCACTCAAAAAAAGTAATTTTAAAAAAAATTTAAAATTTAAACATCTTTTTCCACAAGTCAAAGATTTCTTTTCCTCAGAAATGCAGGTCAATGTTTAAATTTAGTCATATCAATGTGATTCCTCCATTTTGGCAGATAAGTAAAGTTTGTGGACTCCGAAGCACCTCTCTGATGATGCCAGTGGGACAGAAACCTGTGTGGGCAGAACTCATTAGGAAGCCTGGAAAAAGTCTAAAACTTTCTGGTTTATAGAATCCCAGAATCCAAGAATGGTTTGCATTGGAAAGAAACTTAGAGCCCATCCAGTGCCACCCCCTGCCATGGGCAGGGACACTTTCCACTGTCCCAGATTGCTCCAAGCCCCATCCAGCCTGGCCTTGGACACTTCCAGGGATCCAGGGGCAGCCACAGCTTCTCTGGGCACCCTGTGCCAGGGCCTGCCCACCCTGACAGGGAACAATTCCTTCCCACTAGCCCATCTAAACCCTCTTAAACTGGAGTATTCACCATTATATCCTCCTGTAATTTCCCAGTTTCAACTGGAGCTATGTGAACATTTCAGCCTTCCTCATCATCCCTGCACCTTCAGAGGAAACTGCACCTTCTACAGGAGCACTGCTCCAGCTGAACCACATCTGCCACTGCAGGAGGATGCAGCCACCATTGAATGGGACTGCTACCAACATCCTGACTGACTGACAGGGTGCCAGGTTGGAATCTGACTCTGTCAGTGTTTTGGGTTTTTTGTATTACTGTATTTTTATTTTATTTTTTCTAGTAAAGAATTGTTATTCCTATTCCCACATTTTTGCCTGAGAGCTCCTTAATTTTAAATTTATAATAATTTGGAGGGAGAGGGTTTACATTTTCCATTTCAAGAGAGGCTCCTGCCTTTCCTAGCAGACACCTGTATTTCAAACCAAGACAAAGTGGTAGGAAGTTCTTTTTGTTTCTGATGGATAATCTTATTCAACACTCGGCATGGAAACTGTTCCTCTGGAATATGTTCCTTAAGCAGTTGAGTTGTAGCTTTTACTTGTGGCACAAGGCATTTGTTTGATGCAAAAGCCCCTTTATTTGTGTTCAGTTCTTCTCCTAGAGAGCTGCCCTGGTGCAGAGATCCTCCTGTGCTAAGGATTTAAGTCATGGAACCCCAGAATCCCAGGCTGGTTTGGGTGGAAAAGAACCTCACAGCCCATCCAGTTCCACCCCCTGCTATGGCAAGGACACTTACACTATCCCAGGGTGATACATTTTCAAGCTTTCAAAATGGAAATGTTTTATTTTTCACAGGGGTGAGGCATCCTCCAGTAGTTCTGACCCTTCCCATCTCACCTGGAGCACAATGGTACCCTTCTCTCTTTTCACACATCATGGAAGGAGCTTCTGACAATGAAAAACAAATCAGAAAGTTTTATTGTCCTTTGGATTATTTTCCCAGCTGAGCCATATCTATTAAACCTGCTGTTAGGGACTTCATTCACTCACTGTGAGAGTTCTCTCTTCCTTTTGTCAGAGAACTCTCCAATCTTGCTTCCACTGGATTACAAATCTCCCATCAGCTTCCCTGGGACCTGGAATTCTTCTCTGCTTTTATGGAAACTGAAAGCAATCATTACCAAACAGAACAGGATGGTGTTCTGAAGGAATTACAGTGGACACATTTGTTTTGATGGATGAAAAGGAAGTCTCACTTGAGGAGGGAAACAGTAATCTATTCATAGCTCTGCCATAAAAACAAGAGCTTTGGAGATAAATTTCACAGGAAACAAATCTGGTTGGAAATAGGAGCTAATCTTAATAATTACCCCAGGACCACAGGACCAAGCTGCAGAAATGGACCTGAAGAGACAGCAGCATGGCAGGCTGAGAAGACTGCATTCCTTAGGAAATGTTCCAATATGCTGGAATTGGATACAAGACAGCAGCCAAAACAAAAAAAAAAAAAAAAAAAAAAAAAAAAAAAAAAAACAAAAAAAAAAAAAAAAAAAAAAAAAAAAAAAACAAAAAAAACAAAAAAAAAACAAACAAAAAAAAAACAGGTTTTAGTTTTGAAATAACTCTGTGATTTGTGGCTGCAGTAAAAACTAAATTTTTTTTTTTTTTTTTTTTTTTAATTACAGTTTAGGTAAGCCCATCTGAAGCAGTTGGACCTGGACACCCTGTAGATTTTCACTTGGATCCAATCCCAAACTCCATACTCAGGGCAGGTCTCAAACTGAGGTTGAGTTTCACCCATTACAAAGTTTAAAGAGAATGTGCAAAAAAAAATCCATGTCATAATGAGCCATGTGAAAACTGCATTATTCCATGGCCTTTGATAAAAAATTGGTGAGTCTCAGAGGTGAGATCTCTATAGAGACAACTCAGAGAGAGAGAGAGATCTATAGAGTTCTGTTTAGGATTTCTCTATGAAATGAAATCAAAGGAAATAAAGAACAATAAATATGCCTGACACATCTATGTACTGTATGTGAATATTATCCTGCTCCTGGAGTGGTTGGTTTTGGTTCAGTAATTCAGGTTTATTCTTCAGCAGCATGTCCTCAGAAGAAAATCTGTGGTTTGTGTCTATGCCTATGCAATTTGCAGAGGATTGTTGTTGTTACACAGTTTAATTTTTAGAATTTTTTTCCCTTTTATTGTTCCCCTTATTATTCTCACCCTCTACTCTCAGGCCCACAAGCTAAAAAAACACAACATAATTAGGGACAGAAATAATCTTTAACATCTGTTTTTGCCCTAACAGTAGAATTTATCTAATACAAAGGTAAAATAAATTATATTATGTTTCTATTTTTACTAGAGAAAGGGTTTCTGCATTCCTAATTTCTGCACTTGTTTGGAACTCTACATATTTCCAAAGAAATCCCTTGTTCTGCATCTCCTTGGAAGTGATTTTTCTCTCTCTTACTCTTTGAAACACCTCCCCTTATGTTCTTTTATTTATTTTTAACTCTTATGTTAAAGGCTTTCATGAAATAACATTTTTCAACTTCATCTAATTAATAATTTCATTTAAAATATTGGTTGTTACTGAGCTACAACATAACTTGTACATTGATTTACCTTTCAGTACTACTCCAAAATTAAATCCCTGGAACTGGAGACAAATGTTATTATCAAAGTTCTCAAGCAGAATAATAATGTGATACCAATAACCATCTTGTCTATAAAGTGGAAAGAATTTTGTTTTGTAGGAATTTCACATCTACATAAAACCACTTTGGATTAAATGTTGACTGCTCTACAAGTAAAATTTGCTCACTGGGATTGTGGAAAATCAAGGCTCTTCATGGAAACTCCTGAGCATACACACAGAGCAAAGCACACAAAAATCAGCTATGGCACTGCTATAGGAGTCCCCAGTTCAGTGAAAAGTTGTCCAGCCCACATTGTCCAGACTGGAAAAAACACATAGGCATTTACTCTGTGCTTACCCAGATGGATTCACAAATCTTCCAGATTTTTGCCCTCCCTGTCTAAAGCAGATTATTTTCAGTAAATGGATCAGATTAGAATTGGTGCCTTAGAAATCAGAGTGCTTATGGTGCTTTATGAGCTGGCTCCCTCACTCCACAACTGTTCTTCATCATTCCCTGACTCCAGCTGAACTGTGCTTCCCAAAAAACTGACTGCCCTGGAAACAGCACTCGAGACTCTCTGAAACATCTCCCATCAGTGATCTGGAGTCACTGAAAAAAAGCTTGAGAAAGTTGTTTTCCCCTCAGCTCCTCACATCATCACCTCAATGGCAAATACAGCACAAGGAAGGAAGTGAGGAGAGTTTTTCTCCCAGCATTGATGTGGGCAAGGTGGCTCTAAGCACAGCAGGTTTTCCACTGCTTCTCCAGGAGGGATGTGACACACAGCACTGGGGCAGGAAAGGGCAATGTAACATATGCAGGCGTTGCAAATGTAAAAACATTCTGCTTGTACTTGGAGCAATGATGTGCAAGATGTCAATCACAACTCAGCATTGGGGTGATTGTGGGGCCTTGGTTGATCCTCACTCTGTGACTATGACACACTGCTGAAAATTCTGAGGGGATCAAAATCCCTCCCCACCAGAAAAAAAATAAAAAAAAAAAAAAAAAAAAAAAAACCTCCATCTTTTATTGATTTAAAAATTACAAAAATGTGTTTCTCATTCCAGCTTTCCATAGAAAACTCTTTCCAAGTCCAGAACAAAACAGGTTGATGGCTTAAGATTGGAAATCACAGAACAACAGAGTGGTTTGGGCTGGAAGGGACCTTACAGTCCATCCAGTGCCACCCCTGCCATGGGCAGGGACACCTTCCACTATCCCAGGTTGCTCCAAGCCCCATCCAACCTGGCCTTGGACACTTCCAGGGATCCAGGGGCAGCCACAGCTGCTCTGGGCACCCTGTGCCAGGGCCTCACCACCCTCACAGGGAACAATTCCTTCCCAATACCTAACCAAAATTTCCCCTCTTTCAATTTGAAGCCATTGCTCCTTGTCCTGTCACTAGAGTTCCTGATGACATTTTGTAGTCAGCTGAAAGCTCAGTTCAGATTTCCTACACCTGAGAAAAGCCTTATTGAACTACCAAAATTCCCTGTTTAGGAACCCCAAGAACCATTTTACATTCTTTACCCAGCTGATGATAAAACAGTAGGGAGTAGGTGGTTATTTGGTAGTTATTTGGGTGTTCACTGGCATCATGGATTCATTAAGGTGGGAAAAGACCTTTAAGATCACCAAATCCAAATCTTCAATCTAGACCCACCCCCATGTTCACCATTAACCAATTCCCCAAGTGCCAAGGACATTGAATCTGTCCCAATCCCCTGCAGAATGAGTTCAGTTTAATTTTGGAGCTGTATAAGGAATCAAATCAAGTCATGACCATCCCATGCAGGTTTCCTCTTTGCCACCACCTTTCCACTTGGAGTATTTCCACACCTAAGGACCACAAAAGAAATTAATGTCTCAATGGCTCCACTGTATAAAACAGCAAGAATTCAACTTTTCATCATCCTTTTGTTTAAAAAGAAATCCAGCCCAGGAAGCAATGCAGCACAAAGGACACGCTGTCTCACTTCCCCATGAATTTACATGGAATATTAACCAATGAAGAATTTTGATAATTTATGTTCTTCACAAAGGTTGCAACAAGAACAAGAAATGGGGGAACTAATTCTTCATATGGGAAACAGTAAAATGATAATTCACTGTAATTGCTGCCTTAGATTTTAATTTTCTGGTTCCCTTGGGCTCCACAGTGGGAGAAACTGAAGGACCTCACAGAAGAATTAAAAAGGGATTTATATCAGTGAAAAAATTGACTCATAAATAGTTATAGATTATATTGCAAGTTCTCATCAGACCAGTTAAAACCAAAGCAGAGAGCCTAATTTAGCTTGTCAGGGGGTTTTAATAATGATCCTTTCAATTAAAAATCCAATAAATACATAATGGAAAACTTATATTGTTTTCACTAAACAAAACTGTGGTGAGAGCTGATGGAAAAACAACATGCCAGCCAAATCTCTTCTTCCTTCCCATCTGTTTTTTCTCCAGTTTTACTCAGATTTGAGCTAAAAGGCCCAAATAAAAAGCATCAGCACCCCATCTTTATCCCAGAGAGTCAGGGAAATCTGGTTCCCTGCCTCCTGATAACAGGCACATGGGAACCTGTCCAGCAGCCACAGCACACAAAACTCAGATATTCTGCCTTTTGTTTCCAAAACTGTGGGGTTTAGTGCTGGGAAACTCCTGGAACGAGGCACCTCCTGTCAGGGCAGCATTTCTGTGCTCACAGTGCACAGGTCTCACTTGCTCTGGGAGAAGGGAAAGGAGAGAAAAGAAATCAGTGAGACAACAGCTTGGAAATCCTGTATCAGAAAGCCTCAGCTTGGTTTCTTTCTTCCCCACAGGAAAAAAAAAAAAAAAAAAAAAAAAAAAAAAAAAAAACCTCCCAAAAAAACCCAAACAAACAAACAAAAAAACCCCCCACAACTATTACCCAAAAGCTGCTGGGGCTGTTCAAATCCCTTTCCCAAGCACAGCCTGCAGTTTCCCAGTGGAATGAAGCACCATGCACCTCAAGCAGCACTCCTGTCACTGGTTGCCTCTTGAAGAGCATCTTGGCTGTATCCCAAGGAAATTCAAAATAGACACATCTCCCTGTGGGGCATTTTCACAAGTGCTCTGCCATGAAATGCTGCTTTGCCCACATCTTAGGAGCTTGGTTCCATCAGAAAGCAAAAGTATAAAATAAAAATGTAATAAGGAAGTGATAACTGAGAAAGGACACATTTCTATTTTATTCTTATAAGGAACCAAATTCCTTGGCATTTTTAGCAAGAAAGAACTTTATTTTAGTGGGAATTCAGTCCATTTACCTGTTCTTCAGCAAAAGATCATCAGAGGGATGGAACACCTCTCCAGTGAGGAAAGGCTGAGACAATTGGGTTGTTCACCCTGGAGAAGGGTCTGATAAGATCTTATGACATACACCTCCTGCACCCATGGTGGAAACAAACCCAGGCAGGAGCACTGGAGAAAATACAGAAAACTCTTATTTCTTGTACAAAGAGAATGAGCATTTTTGGTGGGAAGGCAGATTTCTGGATAAAAACATGTATTTCTCTCTCATGATTGAGCTACTGGGAAAAGAGAAAGAAGAGAATAATTTAGTTCTGTCTTTTCTAAAATTTCTTTTGTTATTGCCTGAGGTTCCTGATGGTGCCTCTGCTTTTCCCATGTCTTTCTAATAAACCAGCAGAATTTGCCATGTATTTTTTGTGTGTGGTGGATAAACTCACACTTTGTGAGGTTTCACACAGCTGAACCCATATTTCTGTACCTTATTCCACAGCACCTTACATGCATAAAAAGCATCTTTTGCCCAGTTTTTACCCAGGCAGAGCCAGGCTAACCCAGAGGGGGTTTGGGCATAGCAGTGCCCTGCAGCTTTTTCTGTCTCTCCAAGAAAACACAGAGCTCATCTCCCTCTTCCTACCAAAATCTGCAGCAAATCTTAATTTTGCTGAAAAAAATAATGCACTTTCTACAACACTGTTGTGCTTAAATGATACCAAAAATAAATTGTAATTAAAATAGAAAAAAAGAAAGCCACCAGTACAAAGCTAAAAAAGCAAATCTATACATTTTTCTAGAATACTGAGGTGCATTTACCTCAATCTAAGCACTGTCCCCAAATGGTCAGTTCTTCACTCAAAAGTTGTCTACCCCAGTGCACAGTAAGTGGGTGTTACCTGAGGAGCTGTAGGCAATAATATTTAGTATTTTATTTTTTATTTAAGATGTCATGGTTTGCCTTCAGCTGAGGACTTCTACACTTTTCATCCTCAAGGCTAAATACCAGCACCAAAAAAAAGAATGAAACTGATACAAAAAACTTTTAAGAATAAGCCTGATTAGGCCATACAGCATTCCTGTAGATTGGAATTATTTTCTGTAATTCTTTAAAAAAAAGATCTTTTTTCATGTTTCAATTTGCACTGATATAAAAATACATTTTTTTTAAAGAAAGAAAACCCACCTTATAAGTATTTTCCTATTTCAAACAAATCCTTTTATCTAAGGGTGAGCCCAGGTTGTTACTTGAGATTGTTTGCATAAAATCTCATTAGCCTATTGATTCTCCTTCTAACACCTGAGGTGGTACTTCATTACCATGCAAATAGAGACAGGCTTTTTACATGTACCTTAATGCAGCACTGATTATTCTCCTTTCATAGCACCGACAACAAAGCATCGTAATGAAAGTCATCAATAATTGTTCAACAGGTGAAAGAGATTAGAATCAAAGAGATACTTTCTTATCAGCAAGAGCTTCCTTTTCCCCTCCAAAGCACAAATTTGGCTGATTACATTCTCAGGGATCTGCAAGGCTCCCAGTTTCATCTTTTCCTCCCACAGACAGGCACAATGCACTGCAGGATGAAATATTTTGGAATTCAGAGTGAAATCCCAGACCCAAAGGAAGCAGTGGTGCTTCCAGTGCTGCCTTCTTCCCCAAATCCCAGCCCTGTCCCTCCAGCCAGGTCCAGTGATGGCTCTGAACACCACCTCAGCTTTTAATTTAACACTTTGGATGTGGAAGGTCCCTGCTTTAATGTGGAACATGGCCATGAGAAAGAACAACATAATCAGAAAGTCCTGGAATGGTTTGTGCTGGAAAGGACCTTGAAGATCACCTAGTGCCACCCCTGCCCTGGACAGGGACACCTTCCACTATCCCAGGTTGCTCCAAGCCCCATCCAACCTGGCTTTGGACAATTCCAGGGATGGGGCAGCCACAGCTTCTCTGGGCTGGATGATCTTTGAGGTCTCATCCAGCCCAAAGCACTCTGTGATTCTGGAAAGTCATAGTGGCAATACAGTGGCTACAAATCTACCTGAATTTTTACCCTAAGTGCCCTCCAGGATGTCAGCAGAGCATCTCTGGGTTTGCCCTTGGGACTGAGTTGCAAGTGCAGAAACTCCAGCAGGGAATGTTTGTTGGCAAACAGCCTCTGCTGGGATAGAATCACAGAATCACAGAATATCCTGAGTGGGAAGGGACCCAGAGGGATCATGGAGTCCAACCCTGTCCCTGCACAGACACCCCAACAATTCCACCCTGTGCATCCCTGGGAGCATTATCCAAACTCTCCTGGAGCTCTGGCAGCCTCGGGGCTGTGCCCATTCCCTGGGGAGCCTGGGCAGTGCCAAACACCCTCTGGGGAAGAGCCTTTCCCTGAGCTCCAGCCTGACCCTGCCCTGGCACAGCTGCAGCCATTCCCTGGGTCCTGTCCCTGTCACAGGGAGCAGAGACCAGAGCTGTCCCTGTGCTGCCCCAAAGGTGGGGATGCCAAAGGTGTCCCTGCAGGAAGTGTAGCCCAAAGGAACCCATGCTCTTCACAAAGAGCCAGTAGAGACTATGGTAAGGAGCAGGACAGAAAACAGAGAGGAGAGGGGGAAAAAAAATCCAATAAAGCAGATTGGAAAGGCAGCAAAATGCAACTGGCTTCACTGGAGCAAAACTGTCTTGAGAGGAAGCCCAGGATGAAGCACTCCACCTGACTGAACAGTGATTTTAGTGCTTCTTCTGTGTGATCACACCCAGGAGCTGCCATTTGAGACACCACAAACACTACTGATAGAGGCAGGCACTACCCATGGGGTGAAATTTGTGCAGAGCCAAAAAACAAAATCTCATCTTCAACTCAGTCTGCATAAGGAAGGGAGGGCAGCTGGCTACAAAACCTGCTGGGGTGATAATGCAAAACCTACACATGACCAAGGACTCAGGAAGAGGGACAGGCTGAACCCTGCTCCCTGTGACAGGGACAGGACCCAGGGAATGGCTGCAGCTGGGCCAGGGCAGGGTCAGGCTGGAGCTCAGGGAAAGGCTCTTCCCCAGAGGGTGTTTGGAACTGCCCAGGCTCCCCAGGGAATGGGCACAGCCCCGAGGCTGCCAGAGCTCCAGGAGAGTTTGGACAATGCTCCCAGGGATGCACAGGGTGGGATTGGTGGGGTGTCTTAAAGCTGGACTCAACAGTGCTTGAGGGTCACTTCCAGATCTGCAGATCCTGTGATTCCATGAACCAGGAGCAGAGGTCTGCACAGAAGAAATACAGGGATGCAATAAAAATGTTGGAAGCAGCCTCCAGCTCTTTTTCCTTAGCAAGCACAAACATAGGCACAGAGCAGCAGCACTAGAAATGTGGCTGTGAGAGGCAGTAAAAGACACACCTTTAGGAGCAGAGTGCTAAGTGGGGAAAAAAAAAATAAAATAAAAAACACCTGAGATTTTAAGTGAAGGAAACATTTCCTACCTGTTTCTCCCAAAGTTAAGGGCAATGGGGTCTCCCATGTAGGCAGACAGGACTTGATTGTTAAATTTTCCTGCAAAAAAGAACCTGTAAGAAAGAAATCATCAAGTAACCAGCCAAATAAAGGAAGTAAAATTTCACTTGTATGTGCCTATAGTTTATAACGAATTGAGCCCCATTTCTGTAGCAATTGTGAGCTGAAAGCCAGAGCTTTGCTATAATTCACTTTGATTACTATTGTTGACTTCCTTTTCAATAGTTTTCCCAAGAACCAATAGAAAAAGGCAACAATCTATTACCAAAAAGTCCAGCAAGGAGGGGAGAAGGAAGAGGGAATGCATGAAATAACAAAAATTTAGATGTTTTGAGCAGAATCTTCTATTAGAAGGAAAGGATTTACTCCACAGGCAAATTTTACTCCATTGCCAAAAATTAACAAGCAAAGGAAAAAAAAAAAGTCAGAAATTCTGTTCTGTCTTGTCAAAAGCAAAGCAAAATAATTGTAAAATGCAAAAGCAAATCAAAATAATTGTAGATATATACATGTAATACTAAATGATATTATACAGCTCAAGCAAAACCAGCTAATGAATCCCACTGCCTCAAAGAGCCTGCTTCAGTTATCAGCATTCCAGTCACAGCTGCCACAGATTCCACTTGTGCTGTCAGAACACAGAAGTGGCTTAAAAGAAAAGGCAAAAAACCCTAGAAATGCTTGTATAATATTTACTAATCACAACTAATTCAGCAAGATTTAGGAATTTGTATGCCTTCAGCTGCCAAATATCATCTGAAATGTTTTAATACTCTTCAAGACCCTTATTGCCCTTTCACTTGCAAATTTTAGACAGGATTACATTTTCTTGCTTGGTTTCTTTGCACAGAAATTGTGCTCTATGCAAAGAATCAGCATTATGTAATTAACACAGGCAAGAAACAACACAAATAAACAGTTTAAAATGGGCTGGAGTGACAGGACAAGGGGGAATAGCTTCCCACTGTCAGAGGGCAGGGTTAGATGGAATACTGGGGAGAAATTATTTTTTGTGAGGGTGGGGAGGCCCTGGCACAGGGTGCCCAAAGAAACTGGGGCTGCCCCTGGGTCCCTGGAAGTGTCCAAGGCCAGGCTGGAACCTGGGATAGTGGAAGGTGTCCTTGCCCATGGCAGGGGGTGGCACTGGAGGGATTTAAGGTCCATCCCAAACCATCCTGTGGTTGTGTGATTGAGTGGATGGTGTTGGCAGCACCCAAACCAATGTAGGATAGGAAAAAAATGCCATATTCCTTCCACTATTAAGGAAACAATTCCAATACAGTGATACTTATCATCCAAAACCTATCAGTCAGAAAACATCTTTAATGGAAAAGCTAACAATGTTTTCATCATGAGCAGGTCCTGACACAGGATCATCCAAATTTGCTATACAATCATTCAGAGAGCTGCTGCTAATCTATCCCAGACAACTTTCTCCCTGTACTCTTCTTTGAGGCACTTCAGAAAACAGGAAAAATTAAGTAAGTTGATGAAAAACACAAACCCAGGGTTTACTCCTGTGGTTGTTTGGTTTTTTTCTTTCTGTTTTTTTTAAGAACTGCAACCCATACATCGAAGGTTGTGTTTGATTAGCCAGCCCCAAAGCAGTGTTTGGTGAATACCACTTGGAGCAGTATGCAATGATGGTCAGCTGCTGCTACATTCCAGCACACAAACACACAGGAGCAGGCTCCACAACCACTAGCAAAGGGTTTTTTACTGAGAAGAGAGGAAGAGGGAGCCTAGCAGGTCTGAAAGGGTAGTTACAGGACAGGGTCAGTGTTAATGAACAGAAATGCTACCTGGTGGACACTGGGTACCAAGGAGACTCATGAAAATATGCACAGCTGAGTGTATGGCTAAGTGAGTTGTTTCTATTAGAATTCACTTTGAAAGCTATTAGATTAAATTGAACCATGGAAAATTGTAAGGCGATTTGCATTCCTGCTTAAAAATCTATAGTCTGAGTAAATTGCCCTCAAAGCTTCATCTCTGTTAAACTAAAGTGTAAGACTCAGTATTAAAGAGCAAAATTTACCTGTTGACAGCAGTGATGGACTGTCTTTGTTCAAAAGACATTGTTTAATTAAAAACAAATGGGGTTAACGTGAATAAAAGCTACGAGCTCAAGTGCAATCAACAGTCAAGTCAATCTGAGAGTGGGATGACCTTTAAAGGAGAATGTTTTCACTCATTAAATACATTGCTGACTTTTGGGAAAGAAAGATAAAGTTTAAAAAGAAAAAAGGGGTTGTTAATAGGCTGTGAGAAAAGGATCTAAAGAGAAACAATCTTACATCTTGCTCTTCCGTGGCAAGTGAGACAAGGACCTGTATTTTTAATGAATATTTTCTGTGCACTTTCATTTATCTCCTCCATATTGTTCCCCTTAGTGTCTACAGTTAAATCAAAAGAGACACTCACTAGGGAAAAATAACCAAATCGAGCTTAACAACAACAAAAGTGCTGTTATCCACAGGAATACCACAGCTTCTAAGGAAAAGAGAAAATCAGGGAGCCATTAATTAGAAAATTAGTTCCAACCAAGCTGGCAAGGTTTATTTTCATATGGAAAATGGGAATGTTGCTGTTTATGTCTCTCAGAGGCCTTTAGAGATACCAACTGTGAAGAAAGTCAGAAATGCTCAAAAATAAAGGAATTTTTTTCTTCACTTCAAAGCACAATGGCAGAAGAATCAACTAATTATATCCCATCGTCTCCACCAGCACATGAACAATGGGATGGGTTGAAGAGTGAGGTGTGAGACAGCAGCCAGCCAGGGCCACTCCAACCCACTTTTTATCCATAAAGATTCTTGAAAGCTTAGGAGAAGCTTTTTATGAAATTTCAGAGAAATAAGAGTCTTTAGAGGATGCCCTTCTGCCAACAGAGCCCCAGTCCTGCCCACTGGGGAATTTCCACTAGGACAGAAACAGAGACCCACGAGGAAGTTCCCAGGGAATGAATGAGATTATAATTTTATAGCACAGTTACCTTCACAAAACTTATTTAATCTTCACAACTCGCCTGATTGCCTTTCTCATTATTATTGGAAAGTCATTCCAGAACCTCATTTCCTCTATCTGTGAGCAAGCTTCTGAAGTCCAGCTGGAATTTATGAGCAGACTATTTGAAACCACTCATTCTTATGCTAACATTTCCCTAGAACTTTCTCCATTGATTACTTTTCTCTCTAAAGTGCCTCTCCAGACAAAGTCTATCGCCTGTCAACTTTAATTTCACAAGGTATCATCATATAAAATAGGTCTCTATTTCTTTAGTCAATCTAATCATTTTAGAAAAATATGGGACATTTTGCAAGATAAATGTTGGAGAGCTAGGATTTAACATGAATAATAGGACTTGGAATAAGGGAGTGCCTGGATGCAGGAGGGCTTTCTGTCCTCCATCCCTCCTGCTCCCTTCTCAGAAGTGACACCTCCAAAGGGCGCTTTAATGAGCCTGAACTGGGCAATAAAACTTCACAAACACGTATCACCTCCACACAAAATAAACCAGGAGCTGTCCTCTATAATAAGCAATTTCCAAGGATTGAAGCACTCAATCCTTTCTTTTCTTTCCTAAACAAGGGTATATTCACATCTTTTTCTCACTTAAAATACAATTTAAGGCTCTCTACCAGGGAATAGAAAAGGTTACAGAGACTAATTGTGTCACAATTCATTTTCTCAGGAAAGTTCCCAAAATCTCAGACTGAGGATTAAAAGATCTCAGGTTAGTCATGCACAGTTCCCAAAGCCAGGAGGAGAACTAGCAGAAGGAATGCTCTGTCTGCACACTGCAGGAAGATAATAAGGAGTCCTCAATTTATTTCAGGAAAATAATATGCAGAAAGAAGAGTTTCCTGTTATACAAAGGATTCTGGGAACACCTGCAAGTTCCAGGATACCAGTTGGTTTTGGGCAGGTCACAGATTTTTTAATGTTTTCCTTCTGTGTCTTTTCTATGTGTGGTTTCCATGGTCCATGTCTAAAAAAAAGAAAAGAAACCAATTTTTCAGGTGTTTGCAATATCCTTCCTGTGTTGACTCTACATGTGGGATGACACTCTGAGTGAGTGAGGATAGTAAGGAGGGCAATGCCACCTAATATGATCTGCTCTGGAAAACCACAAATACTTCAGTTAAAGCTAAACCAGCAAAAAAAAAAAAAAAAAACCACAAAAAAAAACATTTAGTGAGTGGTTTGGGGCTGCTATAAAAGAAGGGAAGACAAAAGATGGGCTTATTTAATGTTTCATGAAAGGTCTCATGACCATTGTGACAAACCAGAACAAAATTCATTTCTTCCCCATGACCAACACGAGGCCATGCTCTCCTACTCCAGACCAAGGTTATTTGTCTATCTGTGTCCTAATCTGCTGATAGACATCACACACCTCCATTCCTTTTCATTCAAAATTAGATAAAAGTTAGGAAATGTGGCAGCACACCGTGTCCCCACAGAGAGACACTTGGATATTCAATGTCATCTGAAGTCTCCCTGATGTGAGGAGCCCAGACTAATTTACTGCCTCTCCCAGTCTAGACAAAGGATAAACAACATCATTTACTGTGACCTGCGGTGTGCTGCTTTCTCTTCTATTTTTCAGACATGTTTAATAAGTTTCAGAAAAGCACAAATGCAGAAGTCAGAGACCAAGTGACAGGAATAATTTACTGAAACCTGGAGATTCACATCGCTCTTGCTTTTAGCACAAGTGGCAGCTTTCACTGCCTTTAAAAAGGAGACTGAGGAGCTCGGCACTCTGCACTAGCCAGGTTTGAAAACTCTATCCAGGCACTTTTATTTTCTCTGAAGTAGCAATGTGAGAAGAAAACTCGAGTTAGGATCTCCACAGTCAGCACCAGGACAGGAGGATTTAACACCAGCAACCAAAAAGGATAAATGAGCCTCCTCCAAAAACCCCTGCCTGGAGACAAAAGAAGGAATTTAACAGAAGAGCTCACTGCCAACAGGAGCCACCAACCTGGCAGGGCAGCTGCTCTGTGCCTGGAGCTGAGGGACAATTCAGGGAACCAGGAAAACCCCAGCCTTTAAAAAAGCCAAGGTGTCCATCTGAGCCATAGTGTTCCCCATAGTATTCTGTTATAGTTTAGAAAATGGCATGTTTGGGGAACAAGTTATGGGATATCTTAAAAAGCTTAGAAGTTAGAGGTTAAGAATGTAACCCTTAAAGACCTGTATCCTAGTGGAAGGATTAGAAGTTGACAAAGTCTGGTTGTACAATATGCAGAACCAGCAGAATACACATATGGAAACATTTAAGTGAAACTGATATGCATTAGAAAATACTTAGAGCCAGCCAAGAGAAACCTAGCTATCATAAATTTGGACACTGAAATTAATAAAGACCAGAATGAAGGGATTAACAGGTCAGGTATTCATAGAAATGGGATAAAGAGTTTAGAGTGAGGTAGATGATCCTTACTTCATCCTTTGAAACCCTTTGACTCAATTAGAAGCCCACCGACCCAAAACCAAGGGGATACTACATAACCCCAATGAGTTGGACAAAGTAGCAATAAATGAAACATAGAACAAATAAAATTTTGGGGGATTATCACTGCTGCTCTCATTTCAGAAGAAAGACAGAAGGGGGATTTCCCAAGAGACTCTCGTTTCTTAAAGACTTCCTAATATCAGATTGAAACTACACCCAGCCATCTTCACTGTGGGACTAAAAAGAAGGCAAAGGCTGCAAGGAAGTTGCAGCAGTTAGACACACTTTGGTTTTATCCCAGGGCAAGAGGGAAATGCCTGATTTCCTGTAGCTGTTCTCTGTGATCCCAGGGCAGGAGAGACTCACCCCACCTGCTCAGCACCCCTTCTCATTCACCCCTTCCAGCCATCAGCAGATCCTCAGGGAGTGTTGATTGCTGGCTACTGCCAGGCTGGCTGCCACTGGCAACACTCAGATGCAAAGAAAAATCTGGAGCACTGATGGGATGATCCTAGGATATTATTGGAACAAAAAAGGATTCATTAGAGGATGTGCCTTGTCGATGCTATTGGCATTACTTTCTCCTTTAGCAGCTGTAAATCCAGTAACTTGTTCTGATACAAATCTGGAACCTCAAATCTGCCAATCTGTGCATTTTGCTGGCTTAATTTATCAATAATACCAATTAATATAATTTATTAAATAATACCAGTGAATTAAAAAAAAAATCAAATGCACAAATGCTCCTTCCCTCCTGCTACTCGGTTACAGAGTGAATAAAGTCCTTTGAAGGGGTAAAGTGGACAATTAAACATTCAAATCTTTATCTCACACACTAAGACATCCTGAAGCCTTGCCTAACACAAACCTTTTCCAAAATAGAGAAAAATACCATGGAATATGAAATAAGAGAGGAACACAGAGTTCAAAGCATATTTGTGCATTGGTAACACGGTTTTGTGGGGTAACCACAGCAAAATAATGCACTGGGAGCTCTTAAAAAATGAAATCCCACACAGATCTGGATGAAAACTGGCACTCTTTCACAAGAGTGGGCTGCCACAGGGCTCTAGATTCACCCACTGAGGATTTCCCACCTGGAAAACCCAAACATACAGATATGTGTCTGCCCAAAGGCATGTTTTATTTCTAAGTTTAAATTCTCGAAAAATATTTTGGTCTGGTGGTTGCAACCATGCAGATATTAATTTAATGCCTGCAAATTAAAATTCAACTTGGCAGCCTGTGCACAGAGCAAGCATTACCTGTCCCACATATGAGGCAAAGAGTTGACAAGCTGCTTCCTTTCTGTGAGACAAAATGTTTATCAGGTTGTTCCCCAAATCAATACTGGGGAGCTGTAGCAAATTTAGAGGCCTCTGACACTTATTTAACTAGAGCCCAGCTATAATTAATATTAGCTTGCCTGGAATGCAGGAATAAGCAAACTAAGCTGCTTATGGGGTTCATAATTTTTGGAACACCACGATGACACAGGCAGGCACTGTGGAAGGAATGTGACTCCCAAAAGGGTACAGATGTGTGCAGCTGCTCATAGGAGGTACCCAACAAAACTATTGATAAAATATTATACTCAGGAAACTTGAGCTCAGTTTTGAAGCTGAGCTCTTCAGAGTTTTCCCTGTCTCTCCATTCAGCCTTTCCTTCCTCCTCTGCAGCACAGGGAATGAAGAAGCCTCATTTTCCCTCTTCCTGCACACCTCAACCATTTGATTTACACCATCCTTTACAGGCTGCTCAGGTCACCTTTTGTATCTGAAAATATGAAAATAAACCAGGATAGAAGGCATTTTTCCAAGGGATGTGATGGATCATAGGGCTCCTGCTCCCATCTCCCAACACACAGCTCCTGCACACCCACAGTGCTCTCCAAATTGAATATTGAAAACCCTCAGACTGGAAGAGCAGCCCAGGTTAATTTTGGATAGAATTTGATAATTAGAGTTATCAGACAGCAGAAACCTTCCTCAGGCATCTTTGACACTCTCTCAAAGGAAAAACAATGTGATATTGTGAATATATTATCTCTTTGCAAAGATAAAAGCTGGAGTCATGCTGTGGTCGTCATAAAACCTCTCCCTCTTTTGGTTTCTGATGTTTTTTCTGCACTTTCTGTAGATCTGGTCTTCTGTTTCTTCCATCTGTATCTGCTTTAGACAAAACAGTCTGAAAATCTGTAGTAGTCTGACACCAGCTTATTACAGCAAACTAGATCTGAAAACACATCCTACAAGTCCATCCATTAAATGGATGCCAATAGAACAATATATAAATTTTAAAACCTGCAGAAAATGCTGAGATACTTGAAGGTCATCACATCTTGCACTAAAACTCTGACATTCTATCAGCTTTCAATTAAATTTATTTTGGTTGCAATGTCCCAGTGCCCAGTTCTCCCTGCATTACCTGGTGGGAAACATCCTTCCTGTGCAAGCCAGGGAAAACTCAAGTTAACTCCTGTGTAGAAAGTTGTGCTTATAATCACCTTTTTCTAAGGAGCTGGAAGTTTTGGGGAGCATATTGTGGTTAACAATGAACCCACTTGACAAGGTCAGGTGGTTTTTGAAGAGAAAATTGTTGCCTGTGTAAAAGTAATTAGGTTGCACTGAAGAGAAGCTGCCAAAGTCCCAGCAGCCTCCATTGGGGTAAAGCAGAATAATTAAAGCAGTTTTAATGCCTACTTAGACCAGTAAAGTCTGGCTCCAACACTGGCTGTCAAAAAAAAAAACAAAAAAACCCCCAAAAAAAAAAAAAAAAAAAAAAAAAAAAAAAAAAAAGAAAAAGAAAAAAGCAGAGGTGATGAAATGGCACAATTTCATAGAAAGTTACTGCTAAGTAATGAGGTGCTGGTGCAGAAATACCCAATTATCCACTGGAATATGAACCTCTTTGCCCACAGGTGTCCAAGTGGGAAGCAGAAGAGGGGAATTTGGTGCAGTCAGACCTTCCCTGAACTTTACCAGCACCTAAAGCCTTGAGCTGCTGCCAGCAGAGGAGTCCATTATTTAACCTCAGCTCATGTTCTGCTCTGCAAAACCCCCAAAAAGGGTCAGCCAAAGCTTTCTGCAGCAAAAATAGCATTGACAGAGAGTCTTTGGAGCAAGAGAAAAGCTCCAAAGGATGAGCTTTAAGAGCTTGAGCACAAGTTGGATAATCCAAAACTCGAGTTTTCCAGGGTGCTGAGGTAAGGGTGCCTGACCTCAGCTCAGTTCTCCAATACCCAGACTATAACACTCTTGGATTTAAACAGTATTTCTCCTCCCATAGTTCCTGGGAAGGAATTTGCTGTTAAGGTCTAAATTCCATCCACAGGAACCAAAGATAACCTTAACTGGTGAAGAGATAAGCCTTAATAATCTCTTAACCATTACTGATGTTTCTATAGTTCCCATATGTTTTTGAGATTTGAGGGGCAGGTGCTCTTTTGCTTTTTTGTTTTGTTTTGTTTTTAATTAAGCAAAGCAGACAGTTTGTACTAACTCTGTAATTTTCACCTCACCCACAAAGAACTTTGAACAACAACTTCTTCCAGCTCTTTCCATTTTACCTGTGAGCTCAAAGCCGAGTTTCCTCTGCTGCTGACAAAGTGAACCTGAGCAGTGGGAAGCCAGTAAATCTCAAGCAGCAGTGATGCTTTATGTACCTTAAGTACTGCAAGATTAAAAATGTGGTTTTATCACAGTGTGATACTGACGTTAATAACTCGTCTGGAGCAGGAATTCAAAGCTTTCACTATTCTATAATTGAAAGTAGCCCAGTTGCACACAGATTCAGGTAGCAACAGAGGAGCTCAGATCATCTTAGTCAGTGTTTCACTCCAACAGGAGCCTGAGAAGGGCAGTGAAGCATCCCTCAGTCAGGCATTACCCACACTGGGGTTTGCATTAGCAAATGAAGCGACATGCAAGTCACAATCCCACGCCAGCCGACTACAAAGCAGGTCAGGCATGCAGAAAAATTCATTCGTGGCACTTGCTGAAAGCAGAGAGAACATTTAAATTTCAGATTTTCAGCCCATCAGCAATAGCCTTACCTGCTGCTACATTTTCAGTTGTCCCAGCAACAAGCAATTCTTTTTTTTTTTTTCAGCCTTTTTATTATCACTTCTCCTTTTCAGTAGGCTTTTGCGAGACAATTATTTCATAAATCTTAGTTAGTGTTTCATTTTGTTTTGACTGGGCTCAATATAACAAGTGCAGGCTGTCACAGAAAGCAGCTGGCCACTGCAGCTCTCGATGCAGAGCTGGCACTCACACACCAAAAGGAGGCAGAGGAGCAGGAGCAGGAGCAGGAGCAGGAGAGACTGGAGGGATTTCAGGGCAGGACAAAGGGTGGTCACAGCCTGGGAAGAGTGGGGGAACAGTGGGGTGTGGCAAAGGCACCAGAGAGGCCAGTCAGGGCACTCTGGTGGAGCAAGGAAAGGAAAGAAACCTTCCCCAAATAATTTGAAGAAGGCTTTACCCTGCCTGGGAGCTCCTGAACATCCCTCCTTGCAGAGAGCTCTCCTAGTAAGGTGGGGAAGATAAACCTTCTCAGCTTGCTAAGCAGAAGGAACATTTAAATTCCAATAACTCCTTTTAAATCTCTTCACCACACACAGTTCACTTCAGCAGGAGAAGCCAAACAACCACCAGCAAGAGGAATTTGAAACATTCATCTGGATGGCAGTGCTATTTCATATCTCCTCTTTAGCCATTGCTGGCATCAAACTTAGCACAAACCCCAGAATCTGAAATGGTTTCCAATAAAAGCAGCACTTCCATAGCTGCCCTGGAGCACCATTAAACTGAGGCCACTTTCAGTGGTGGAGCTGCAAGTTAATTTTATTTTCCTTAATGGATTGCAGCTAGCCATGCTGTTCACCACTCTGTTCCTAAACCCCATCTCACCTCAACACATGCTTCATCCCACAGACTTTGCAGGGAGCTGCTGCACATTTAGTGCTCCCTTATTCTCTAGTCCTTGGACTAAGTTAGGAGAAGTGCATCTCTTTTCTCTGCTCAGGATTAACTGCAGCATGAAACAGTCTGAGAGGGGAGCACTGCTCTTGTGCAGCTGCATCTGGAAGTTGTGGGTTCTGCCCATAAAGACACCATGTCTGGGGTGGCTGGGACACAGAGCAGCTTGTTGCCTCTCAGAACTCATCAGAGCTCAGAACAGTGAGCTGGGAATAACATGGGGTTACAGACAAGGTGCTAATGCTTAGGAAATACTAAATCACAGAATGTCCTGAGCTCGAAGGCACCATCAGGAACCATCCAGTCCAACCCTGTCCCTGCACTGACACCCCAGCAATCCCACCCTGTGCATCCCTGAGAGCATTGTCCAAACACTCCTGGAGCTCTGGCAGCCTTGGCCACTGCCCTGATCTGCTTGTGTCTAATAAAAGTGTCAGAATGTCATTTTAACTGCTTTTGGTTACAATTTCACCCCCTTCTCTCCTAGGGCACACACACTGGACCTGACTTCAAAAGATCATAAAAATGTCAAGGATGCAAAAATCCTCTGTGTGTGTCCACAGCTTTGGACAGAGCTAAATCAGCTCTGCACTTACAGTCATCTCTGAAAACCAACAGAAGTCTCTGGGCACAAACTGTCACCATTTTAATTCCTAAATCAGCTTAAACACAGCCTAAAACACAGGGCTCAGTGCTGCCTATGAGCCTGTGTAAATGGCTCTCAGTGCATACACATTGCTCATTTCCCACCTGGATTTCCTGCTAGTCCATCTCATTTGTGCAAAGCTCGTGTTTCTGTTCCAGATCAGGCTGCAGAGGAGCAGGAGGCAGCAAGGGGAGCTTCAGCACACAGGGAGAGAAAAAGCCAATTCACTCCTCCCTCATAAATCATATAGAAACTAGGTAGGTAGAGCACAAACTCAGGCAAATTCCTGCATTTCTGGTGAAAGAAATCTAAAGGTAGCAGTCAGAAACTTGCTAGGAATTAAATAATTTTAAAAAATCAACTTATGCAGACATTTATACATTTTTCAAAAGAAGGAATATTTAAATGAAGTGTGTGAATGTCCTAAGGTGGAATTGAAGAAGTTTTAGTCAGCCATAATTTCATTTGAAAAGCCTAATAACACCCCTGGATTTAAATTCCATACATCATTTTGCTTTTGTTTTGCAGCTGTTGAAAATGCCATCACAGGAAAACAATGTGCACCATTTCTAGTAGTGCATATTTATAGTTTTTGGCTTCTTTATTCCAAGAAATTGCCACATACATAAAGAAAATCAATCTTTTCAATTTCCAAACTGTTTTTGAATTTATGTTCATTTTCTATTTTAAGCATTTGACCTGGTCTATGAGAAGTCAGATGGAAAAGTTTATACCCTTTGCAGTCAGGAAAAATATGTTCATGAGTATTTTTAGACTCTGCAATGTACAAGTCTTAAAACCTGAGATATCCCTTCATATTTTTTTTTCCTGATGCTCAATGTCTTTTCTGTTGCCTGTTTGTGATAACAATTCCTTTGGGACATAATAAGGGAAAGCCAGAGTTTGTTCCAGTGATAGGGATAGAGATGCTGAGCCAGTTTCTGTACATTTGACCAAAAAAACAAAAAAAAAAAAAAAAAAAAAAAAAAAAAAAAAAAAAAAAAAAAAAAAAAAAAAAGCACCACTAAGATGAAGCTGTAGAAGCATTTTTGTTATATTTATCATCAGATGTTCTTCCCTGTCAAAAATGCAACTATTAATTAAAACACAGAGTGGAAGTAATAACAAGCAAAAACTGGACTGATGTTGCCAAATTTTTGGAAAATGGCTCATCATTTTTTATTCCATGTAGCTGGTGACCAGCTCTGGGGATTACATTCCTGCTGAAAGGAAGGCACCAGGATGTTGGAACCCTGAATCCTGAAAGTGTTGGGTTTTCCTTTTTTTCAAATAAAAAAAGTAGAGTAACCATGCCTGAGAAGATGCTGACACTGCTTAGAAACCAAAGTGATGGGAAAAAACCAAGGTTGGGAAGTCACCTCTTATGGTTTAAACCATTAACTTGGGAATCAAAGGTGAAACTCATCAATGCAAGGTACAGCTTTTGAATGGTCTGCTGGGGACTGCCTGCAGAGGCAGGAAGGATTCCCCCAAAATGGGTAAAAGGATATGGAGGAACTGTTTTCCATAAAAGATTTCCCTGTTTTTCCTATCAGCACTGAAGCTCTGCACCAGTTCCTGGTCATCACAAGTAAGAAAAAGGCAGAAAAATCTGGAACCTCAGTGCAGGGTATGAGAGGGGAGGAATATTTGCCCAGGATTATATTTTGATTAGATTTTAGTGTGCTCTGGTGAAGTCAACAAGTAAAATGTGCAAGTGGGGTGGCATTGTGAGAGAATGAAGGATTTTCTGTGTGATGGGAATAACTCAGGGAGGGGACATGGAGAAGTGGCACAGGCAACATGTTGTGCCAGCACTTCCTCCTCTAGGATTTGGCAGCAAAATTCTTGGAGGACACAATAAAAATTCAAATCCACCATGAATTTGAGAGGCTGCAACTCTCTAACAACAAGGGACAGTGCTCTTCTCCAGCATTATGGGGGAATTTTGTCTTTTGGAAATGTGGACCTTAGCAAGATTCAGGGATGAAGTCAGGCAAATCTAAACTAATATAAATCAAGGTAAACATGCAAATCTGTTTGGGCAGAAAGTACAGTTTGTCTCTATCCTACTTACACATTTCTGGTACTTTCTGTGCAGTTTCAATCACTTGTATTTTTTTTAATGAGAAGAGAGGCCAGTCTCAGGAATTGCAATGTAATTGTGAAACTTAAAGGTTACCATCCAAGTGTACTTTCATTTATCCTCTTTAGCTCTGAAATATCCCACCAAGCTGCTAATATCTAATAATCCATTTAGAGAAGCTGAATGTTATCTGTAAAAATTAAATTGTTTACATTCACCATGGCTTACCATAAATAAAAATGCTCATTCATTATTTAAAATGCAGCACAGCATGGTGAATTTTGTGTTTTCCCTGCTCAGTTTTGGCTCTAAACAACTCCATAAATACGTTAGCACCATCTTTTGGCTAAATTGGGTCCTGACCTATATTTGTATCTTTTCCTTACAAGTGGGGTGGTTGCATTCCCCTGGAATTTCTAACATTTGAACATGAGGAAGAGCCAAACAGGGAAGTGAAGCTCAGGCTGTGGCTGACAATCCAACCAAGACAACATTTTCAAATCTACACTGAGGTGCCTTTATGTTGTTGCAGCCCTAAAACTGATTTTTGTAATAATTCTCCTTCTCTTAGGATTGTGTAAAGGTGATTTTTTTTTTGTACAAATGCAAATCACCTCCACTAATTATTAATCAGATGCTTGTTTGCATCATATCTTTTTCATAAAACATGGAATGTGGCCCTAGTCTAGGGATTTGCTGCTACTTTGCCATTCACTTGTACTTTATGTTACCCAATATAAAAGGCTCTAAATTCAGGCTTAAGGTGATTTGTAAAAAGTATGTTCCCTCTTTATTTTCCTTTACATTTTTTAATGTGCTCGTTGAAATTAGTTGAAAAGTGGGATGAAAATGCAGCTTCTATTTAGGCAAAAATCTCCCCTCCCTTGTGTATCCCTTTTGTCCTCCTGACATCCCATCAGGAATTCCCTCTTACATCCTTGCTCTGCTAATGGTGCCTCATCAGGATCACATCAGAGCAAGGATGGAGGGAATGAATGGCAAATAAGACAGAAATTCAGGACTTCAGGACATTGCACAAATTGGACTGCTGGAATTTCAAAAATAACAGGTTGGGGTTTTGGAGGTTTGGTTGGTTGGTTTTTGTTTGTTTGGGGAGTTGTTTGTTTTGGTTTTTGTTGTTGTTTTGCTTTTTATTTGGCTTTTTTTTGCTTGGGATTCTGGATAGAGATTTCAAATATGAGCACCTGTGGAGCACAAAGGACTTTGGAAAAAGTGGAATTGTGTCACTGTTACAGACACAGAGGATCCTCTCAGTCCAGTTTCAGCCTCACCCAAGTGAAGTGTCCCAGTCTGCTTCCACAGAACTCTCTGGAGTTTGGCCAGACTCCTGTGGGATTACCTGGAGCTGCAAGGAAAGGGTGATGAGGATCCTCAACTTCTTAGACTGACCTGGAGAGAACAACCACAACTCAAGGTCACTTGGGATTTCCATCCCATGAAATCACCACACACACAGTGGGATGCAGAGGAATTTCAGGGCAGGACAACAGCCAACTGCAAAGATGGGTGATTTCAGACAGAAAGGACAGTTTGGCACAACCTTCTGTCGAGTTTCCATCATCCATACACCTGTTAATCCCATCAGAATCCCTCCACCTCATTTGCAAAAATTTCCCAAGGCAAACCAGCATGAAGTATTGTGCACTTTTAGTGATATTATCTGTATTGCAGCTTGGGAATGGGATCATTTGGACACTGTGCTCTGAAAAGCTCTCACCATCCATCACCACCCTGATCCAGGAGTGCAGATACATCAGGATTTGCCCCTGGCACTGAGTGTTGCAGCTTTGGTAATCTGGAGCAGAAAAATAATTTACTGCATGAGAGCAGCAGATACCAGAGCAGAACCTCATGTGAGAGGGAAGCAGTGAGAAATACGTGCCATGTATATTTATATATTTAATATGGGCATTTAGAAATATATCTTTGCCAGTAACAGCTACTAGAGTAGGGTCAGTGAAAGAAAGTCAAAGAAACTTGCCTAAAATTGGTTGAACCTGTCCAAACAGAAGGCACTTCTCCTTCTTCCTGTTCTTCCTTTGGACTTGTTTACCTGCCATGAGAAAAGCTGGTTATAATTGGCTGCATTGTTACTTATGGCTAAAGCCATGCAGCTCAAAAGTTCCTGTGTAATATAATATCTGTCTATATAATTTTTACCTATATAACCCACACATCCACATGAAAACATATTCTTGTATCCCTACTGATGTCATTTCAGTCCTCAGGACTGAGAAGTCTGGAAACATTGCTTGGACTGGATGATCTGAGAAGCTCCTCACCTCAATGATTTTATTATTCTGTGATTCTAACAGAACAGGGGTGTGAACAGGGGTGTTTTAAGGCCACGTGGGACAACAGCTGGAAATAGGAGGCAGATAAAAATGTCTTTAAAGAATATTGACATATATCTGGAGAAAATGATGCTAAGATGGGAAGAAAAGCAAGGATGTACAAGAGCTTGTCTCATTCCAGCTGGCAACAATCACATCAACCAGGAGATTCATAGGATAAAAAAACCTGTAACTTGACATTTCAGGAAGGTAGGGGAGGTGTTTTTCCATTATTTACCAAATGAAGGGGAAAAGATGTTCCAGGGCTACACTGCCTATATGATTATCCCACACATATCTTTTCAGGCAGGGAAAGTCTTCAAGGAGCTGGTGGGATTCTGTTCCCATCTGAAGAGCCAGATTATCATAACTTTGCATCATTGACTGAAAGCACAGAGCTCAGGAAATTATTCTTGAGGGACCCAGCCTGGCTCCATCTCATTCCAGTTCCTTGCAAGCACATCCAGTGGAAAAGCTGCCCTGATAACACACACCAATGACAAAATCTATGCCAGCAAAATTTGATGCAGGAAAAGAGAAAGGCAAAGAACCGAAAGGAAGAACAAGTTTTATCAATATATTTGCTATGCAGAGGCAAAAACTGAAATTGCCTGTAGGAAAGTAAAACTGCTTGAACTGAAAAGTTAGAAATATAAGTTTCTCTTTTAATTCTGAAAGGCTAAAAAGTCTCACCACATACTTATTTGAATGAGGAAGTCTAAGTTCAAGGAGATGTTTTAGATAAATAAAAATACTAAAGACTGTTCCTTTAGAGGTACTACCCCAATTTGTTGCAATTAGTTTAAATCAATTCAGAAAGTGTTTGAAACACACCAAAAATAGTTTCTGAATAGAAATATGCTGAATATGGGGGAGGGAAGGGTTTGAACTTGCAGGAAGGGTTTTTCTCCTTGTTTTTCTCCTGGATTTACTGGTCATTTCTTAAAGCATCTCTAAGGCTTTAGATCTATAGTTCACCCATGTTAATTTTCACACTTCTGTTAATTAAAAGTGTGAAAGCTTTGAAATGTCAACGAATAAAACATACTGTTGGGTTTTTTTCACCCTCCCAGTTACTATTTGATAGTGGGCTATGAAACCACTTATTTGAAGAGAGCCCAGCCAGTCTCAATGACTTCGGGTACCTGCATTAAAAGCAGTACTCTTCTGCTCTTTACAAATGGCACTTTTCCCAAGCCAACCACACATTATTTGGTATCCTTTGGCACAGTGTGTGCTGTACCATTATCATAGGAAGTGTTTTGTTTATTGAAAACCCTCTAAGCCAAGTAAAATTCTGTATTTAACAGCACTCTGCCCTGGGAAAGGACTGCTGCAGTCATGTATTCAAGCACTTTATTGCAAGCAGCAGAAAACCAGCTCTGCCAGGCTTATATATTCTCTTTTTAAATCACCTAAGGGCATCTTATGGAGACTGGCTTGTCTATAGAAGTTTGGTGTCACTGTTGGAGGCACCCAGGGCTCTGCACAACAGGAAGGGGCAGCTGGGGGAGTCAGGCTCTGCTCCCAGGAAACAGGGACAGGAGGAGAGGGAACAGAAAAAGAGCCTGTCCTGGGGTGTCCCAGCTTCCAGAGGATCCAGAGCTGGTCCAGCTGAGAGGGACACAGACCCTGCCATCCTTCTGAGCCCCACCATCCTCCCCAGAAGGATGGCAGAGGGATGTCAGGGACATGACCTCTCTGAAGAAGTGGGAGAGACTTATCAGATTTTTCTTGTGGATTGAGGGAGAGCTGGGGAAAACAGGACAGCTGGTTTTATCTCTCTACTATATTGTCCTCCCTAAAAATAAAAAAATAATTACTAAAGGAAAAAACCAAACAGGAACCACACTGCAGTACCTTAAAAAAAATCCCAAACGACAATCCACACATCATCCTAGATGATCCATTTTCTTCCATAAAGATAAAGCTGAGCACTGCTTCCCTTTTGGCAGGAAAGGATCCTTTTAAACAGCCCTAACAGACATGTGTCACTGCTCCACAGTTGGATTTTCCTACCATATAAAACCATTCTACCAAATACCAAGCAGGCCAAGTTTTCCCTGGCTCTTAAAAATCATCCTCAACATGAAAAAAGATATCAAACTTCTCACCAACACTAAATCAGCACTCCACAGGCTAAGCCATAAATGTATTCAACCAAGTCAGCCTTAGAAACTTTTTGTTTAGTTCTACAAAGATAACACTGGATCAGCATTTTCATTAAAAAGAAATGTCATGGCTCATTCCTTTCTGTGATTGAAGAGGAAGCAGCAACATCTTCCAAAACTCAGGAGAGAAACATATGCTGCAATAAAAAATAAATAAAACTGTGATTGTTGTTCCATTAAATATTTCAGTCTATGATTATAATTATTTCCTGATTGGGAAGAATCCTCATGTTAAAAGCCCCATGCAATGACAGCTCAAGTAGATTAAAAAAAAACAATGGCAGAACTCACAGGATGAGCCAGGTACAAGATGCAGGGACAGAAACTTTACTGGTCTTCATTTGTTCTGGTTTTATTCTAATTGTGCAGCTGAAGAATATTTCACTGCCTACCACCTCTCTGTTACCTGTCCAACATCTGTAATTTAGCAAAGCCCTGGAACAAAACAACTGGAATACCTAAAGCTACAGCAGATTTTGGTTGTGGCAGGTCAGCAACTCCTTACCAGGTCTTTCCCTTTGATGTCTGCAACAGCCAGAGTGGGATGGCCCAAAGACTGGATATGAACAAGTCCTTGTCCACAAAGAAAGTGTCTTGGTTTGGAAGACAGGTATCTGCTAAAAAGACAAAACCAGCTCCCAGCAGAAAACCACACAACAGGAGGCAGTGTCCCTGTATGGGGCAGGCACAGACCCCACACACTGCTATGGTCTGTGCTTAAAGGCTCCTAAGACACAGACTAAGGAGCAAACACAGGGCAGAGCAAATGGGAGGGGTTTGGCAAAACATCTTCCTTCCCTGCAGATCATCTGAGGTCAGAACTTCTCACTGGAGGGGGGATGAGTTTCAAGGAATGATTTCCACAGAAGTCTTTCTTCAGGATGGAATGACTGGTTGGAATAAAGGGCTGATGGAGAAAATGAGGGAGTAGGAAGGGGAGAGCCTCAAGAAGCAGGAGCTGAACTTCCCAACATTATGGCTGGCATATCTGGTTCCACCATGACCCAAAACTGTCTGAAAAGCAGGAGGTGCAGCAAAGGTGCTTTACAGGCAGAATACAGCCATCCCCAGGGCCCATGGCAGGGGGACATCAATGGGATGGAGCCAAGCCTCAGGCACACCCAGACTCCCCTCAGGAGTGCAGCAGCTTTGTGCCATTTCCATTGCTCCCCTCCCAGCAAACCCCTCTGCTAAAGCCTGATGCTGTCCAGGATGGGAGCTCTACTTGAATCCCAGAAAGGTTTGGGTTGGAAGGGGCTGTAAAGATCATCCCATTCCACCCCCTGCCATGGGCAGGGACACCTTCCACTGTCCCAGGTTGCTCCAAGCCCCATCCAACCTGGCCTCAGACACTTCCAGGGATCCAGGGGCAGCCACAGCCTCTCTGGGCACCCTGTGCCAGTGAGCTGCTGCATATCCAGGTGGGAGCAAATCCTCCAAATTCCTCTGTTTGAGTCATTGAAATAGACTCTGATAACTGGAGAGGAAGTGATGAGTCTTAAGCCAAAAGCAAGTTTCTAAAGTTCACATATTTTTCCTTTTTACTGAAGGCTTCATGTTCAACCAGTGTGTGAATCCAGCAGAAAACAGCACTAATCTTTCTGCAAGAATCCAAGCCCAAATTTGCAAACCAAAGTGAAGACCTGAAAGAGTCTTTTTGTTGTTTACACAGCACTGTCCTCCAGCTCTTTAGTACCACAATGTAGAGCACTAGTAATTCAACATAAATACATAACTGTACATAAGGAGCATACACAGAGTCACTCACAAACAGCATCCCCAAAACCCACAGACAAGGAGCTGGGAACCTTTGCTGTTGATCATCACTACTTTCTTTGTGTTAACTTTAAAATAGTAATGATTTTCTTTTATCTTAAATACACGAACAATGAAGTAAAACAATGTCAAGTCAGATGAGAGAACCCTAAGTCACTTCAAACAATCAAGATCTGACACTTACTGTAAGTAGAGTTCTGCTTTCAACAGATTAAAGTACTCTCAGATCTATTTTTTGTTCTAGTCAAAGGCAGACACGTTGCATAAAACATCAGGGGACCTTCTTTGATCAGATGCATAACTTTACATTTCTTGTTAAACAGTTATAAAAATAAAAAGGCCTTATAAGAGGTAAACTCAGAGGATATTTATACTTGCCCGATGACAGCTCAATCGGGGTCTTAAGTTTAGCACCACTTTCAAGATGTAAAAATAATTATTTGTAGAGTAAGTTTTCAACTTACTCTCTAGAGGAGATAAAGGAATGATCCACAGCTCTGTGCAAAACAAGTCCCACTTGGAGAGGGTTGTTACCTTCATTGAAATAAACCTCTGCTTAATATCACTGGATTAGAATAGAGAGACTTTCTGAGCATTAATAGGGCCTTTTTGTGCCACTCTGCAAGTTCACAAGAATGATAAAACTGTCTTAATTAAGTCTAAAGATTTTCTCAGCATAAGAGATTATCCCTGGGAGAGGCTGCCAGAGCAGTTCTTTGTCTTCAACAATTAGATCAGATCTGAGGCACAAATGGCAAAGCCCAGAACAGGAGCTTCTAAAAATAAAGCATGGCAAGGACAGGCTGGTGCTCAGCCTATAGCCCCGTTTTACTGAGGGGTTAAAGCCTTTTCCAAAAATAAAAATGGATTTGAGCTATCAAGTTTTTATATTGATTTTTCTCTCATTAAAAAGAAAAAAAAAAAAAAAAATTAATAAACTGCTGATGAATTGGAAGGAGATTAACCATAGGAAAGAACTTGCAATACAAAGGAAAATGGGGCTGTTAAGACCCTCATACTTAGGGTGAGATAAAACCCATGCTGGACTGAAGGTTGATTTCTCCAAGGTTTTTTTATCTTGCAGCTCTGCAGATTTTAACACCCAGCAAAATAAATCCAACCACACAGTGAACAGCTGCTTTTCCAGGGAGCACTTTTTTTTTTGTTGGATCCCCAAGTGAGCACCAGGGATGCACAGAAGAGTTTGGGTTTCTGTGTTTCCCAGGCAACTTAGTTTTAGCAGTCAGAGTGAGGAGAGAAGGAATTCTCCTTAACACATCAAAAAATCAAATAACCTGCTGGCAGATTAAAGGAGTTATATCCTTGTTTATCTAAACTCCTTGTCAACATCCTTAAAGTGAAAGGGATGTAGGTCAGCTCTGCTGTCCTTTGAGTCAAATCTGAAAACCACAACAGAGTTCAGGCACTTTGAAGAGCATCAGTTCTGTGTGCTGCCAGTCCCACCCTTGCCCTCAGCAATGTTAACTTTCATCCTCTGTGTTTTAAAAGTGCCTTTTTTTTTTTTTTTGCCACAGTGATATGGCAGCATTTCTAAAGTCTTGGTCTCTCCACAAAAAATTCTTACTGGTTATGTAAATAAAGGCCAGCTCAATGCTTTGGGCTGAGTTAATTGACACAGAGTTAGGAATTCATACACACAACTTTTCCAGACTGTAGGAAGCAATTTCACTCTGATTTGCAAGACAGCAGCTCAGAACCATCAAAGTTGGAAAAGACCTCCAAGATCACATAACTGCATTCCTTTAGTGGCTCACTCTCTGCACAATCCCTCACCTGTTTCACAGTATGTGCAGAGTTATGATGGAAAAACACTTAAATTCCAGCTCCACTCTCATTAAAATTACATACAGGTACCCGTGTTGTGTATCTGCCAATGCATTATTCATTCTCTTTCTCAAAGCTGGGGTAGATTGTGCAGTTATTCCTTGAGGAGGTGCACAGGAAGCCAGGAGCACAGCCCAGAAGCTGACCCACAGCTGCCCAGGGGGATATTCCATCCCATGGAATGCCCTGCCCAGTGCAGAAACTGGGGGAGCTCACTGGGAGGGAACAATCACTGCTGGGCAACTCTGATACTGGGCATCACTCATTTTCCTGTTGTTTTCCTCTATATCTCTCCCTTTCATTTCAATTACTATTATCTTTTATTTTGTTTCAGTTATGAAACTGCTACTTTCTTCCCAAACCTCTTCCCACCTTGGGAGGAGAGGTTGAACCTCAACAGACAGAAGGATATTTTTGTCTGCAGCTTTGTTATTCTCAGACAAGTCCTTTGGCCAGTCTGTGTCATCCCTGGCAGGATTTTTTTCACATCAACCAGGAGAGGAACCAAGAAATCCACTAAGGCTTTCAATTCATCTTTCAGCTGTATATCAAGCATTTAAGGATAAGTATCCACCAGATGAGCAAGGGTCTTTGGTAACACAGCTTGGGAAAAAGAGCTCTATTCCAACTTTCAATATCAGACACTGTCTCCTGTCCACCTTTGTGCAAAATAATTTGCAAAGAGCAGATACCACAAGATGGGGCAAGTGATAAGGAAAACTCCTTCCTTCCTTCAAAGGTTTGAGGGTGTTCTTTTCCAGCTGGATCTGTGCTAAAATGCTAATGAATGCATTTGCATAATCCCTTCTGAGTAATAAATAACAAGAATAATAAAAAACGAGCAAGAATCACAGAGTGAATTCTGTGTCTACACAACAGGAGCTGGTGTCAACCTCCCACTCTCCTTTGCTGCTTTCTGGGCATTTTTGTTTCACTGTCCTGTGAGACCTAAAGTGATATTCTATTCTAATATTCTAAAGCAACCTTTTATTTCAATGTTTACATTCCTAGGATTGATCCTTCTTTGTACTGAGCTCCTATGTGGATGTTGCTCCACTCAGAGCTCAGAAAACATCTCTCCACTCCCCATGATTTGGTTTTTTATGGTTGTTTAGACAGTTCCAGGCAGGCTGGATGGGGCTTGGGGCAGTGGAAGGTTCCCTCCTGAGAAGAACCTCTCACCTGCCCATGGCAGGGGTGGAACAAGATAATCTTGAAGGTCCTTCCAACCCCAACCAGTCAGTGATTCTGTGATATCTGCAATAAAATCCCAGTTTCCAAGTCACAGTTACTGTCCAAAGAAAAAACTCTGTCTGTGTGGCAAGTGATGGCTGGAAAGGAGAGGGGAGAAATTCCCTGTGTCTCACAGGGCTGCATCCATGCAGAGGTGACAAATGGGGGGACAGGCAGGCAAGACAGAGAACAACCAGGATTCCTGAGCAAATTCCAGGTAAATGTTAGAGGATCATCCCTCAAAGAGACACAGGTTGGGGTCCCAGCTGCAGCCAGGAAGCACAAGCCAAAATCAATTAAGTTGAAGTGATTTCAGCTAATGAAGCAGTTCAGATGGAAACCCCTCAGACAACTGTGACACACAAACACCCCCCTCCAGTGAAGCTTTGAGAAAATGCTGAAACCTGGCCATAAAGCCAAAGCACATCACACATGAGCAGGCCAGGACCTCATCCTGAATCCTGGAATTCTGCAGCAAAAGCACCAATATGAGGAATGTGGCACTGGGATTTTCAATTTTATCCAATAAACCTACAGGAAGGTTCCAAGATACATGAACAGATTCATGTATTTTAACAGTTTTGGTGCTGGCCCTTTCAAATGACCCTAGAATGTTTTATACTTAAATAGTTTCTAAACCCCCATCCCTTTTAATTTTTTTTTAACAGGTATCTACTCTTTTCTTAAAGTTATAAGTTAAACTAAATGGTAAGACTATTTCTTCATACACTTTATTTTTAAACAAAACATGCTATGTCTCAGGTTAGGAAGAATTGCTGGCATAAAGTGACTTCTAAAAAAACCCACAAGGTTCAGAAACTTTCTGTTATTACCCCATTATGGTCAACTTTGAGTAAATATTTTCTGCCATGGGGTGAACCTTGCTTTTAGAAGTTCCATTCTTCCATACCAAAAATGTTGCATAGCTAAAATCTGATGTTTGCAAATGGACAATCAGCACCATCTAAAATTAACTCCAGCAAGGCACCAAGATTGATGTTTCCTTTTGCTTTGGAAATTTTACCATTGTACAACATTAGAAAAACACAAGATTAATAATTATCCTCAAACTTCCCCTTTAATTCTTGAGGGGGAAACACCAAACTGACCAAGACCTTCAAAATACTCCATGTTTCTAAATACCAGAGCCAAGGGCTGCTGAAAGTTCCAGCCAAGGCTTTTAAATCAGGATTATCCTGGGCAGAGGCACCAGGAAAGCTCAGCGTGCTCATTTCAGGTGCAAATTGAGCTGTTCCCAAAGGATGGGCAAAAAAAAGTTAACAAAGCTTTGGCTGGCACTCAGCTTGAACCCTGGTTGCATCACATGTGCAGACATTGTGTTTCAGGGAAAATAAAAGGTATTGCTGACATCAATACATCAGAGCCAAAGCTGCAAAAGTCCCAGAACTGAAGGGCTGCTTGATATCACCCAAATGGGGAAGCAGGAATTACAAATGGCCAACACCTGCTGCATTACTGATCTGGATTCTCTTCTTCTGAGCCTGTGGGCATCATTTGAAATTTCTGTTCCATTTGTACTAGACCAAAGATTTCTGTCAAGGCACCATCTGTAGCAATGAAATCCCCATCCAATTCCAGTTCCTGACACAAACCAAACCAAACCAAATGGAAATTAAACCTGCAAAGCACCTACATGAAAGTACACCCCTCCAAAGTATCAAAGTCCTCACCCATCAGATTGTATTTACACCCTGTGTAAAATCCCTTCTGGGATCATTTGGAACAGCCATAGCCAGGAAAAGCCTCAGTAAAAGCAAAAGCACAACAATCTGAAAAAGGCTGACAGCCTGCCTCCCCAAGGCACTCTCCAAAATGGTTCATTTTATTCTTCTGGGAATAATTGGGGTGTTTGGGGCAGTCCAGCAGCTGCAGGTGCTGGTCCCAGGGTGTGCAGGGACCATGTGCACAGTGCAATCAGCAGAAAAGAGAATTGTTTCTGATATAAAAACCACCTCTGAACTGCTCTCTTTTCTTTTTTCGTGATCTGCTGAAGGAAGTAAATGATTGGGGATGGGATGAGATCCAGCACTTTTGCATAGCTTTTTTCCCCAGGAGCACTTGGATTCTCAGCCAGGCAGCGAAAATAGAAATTAGTATCTTACAAGGAGAGAAAAATGAAGGGTTTTCAACACTTTGCACATTTTAAGCTGGAACAGGGCACACAACCAAGTGTTGTGCAAACACAACATGAAAGAAGATAAATTTGTCCCCATTTCTGTTTTGCTCAGTTGTGAGAGAGGAGGGGAAGGTCTTGGAACACACTACTACAGGGAGGAGCTCTGTGCAGTAGGGTCATGCTCAGCACCTCCCTCACCTCAGCAAACTCTAATTATCTGGGGCTGGTGACCCAACAGAAGTGTTTGGCATGAGAATTTCTCTGTGCTTTTGAAGGAATTTAAGAAATGAAATGCCTTTGACACCTCTGGGGTGGGGATCACCAGCTACTGAGGTTACCCCCAAGGGAAGCTGAGCTTGCAGGCAGCAAGAAAGAGCCAACCTGCTGGGGAACCTCCTGTTCCTGGAGGTGTGAGTTAAAACCTTTCAGGGAGAAGAGACAGCTTTAACATGGGTCACCACAGAATGCCAGAGTGGTTTGGGTTGGAAGGGCTTGTCCAATTCCACCATACACCTTCCACTAGATCCAAGCCTTGATGTCCATGATCCTAGGAAAGGGATCCCACATTTTAACACAAATTCATCATGATCCTACTGTTCCCTTCTCACCAGCCCCAGGATCCTGAGGCAGATCCAGCACAACCTGGGCTGGGGCAGGACAAGCACTCCCAGGCTGCTCCCTTTGCTTGCCCACACCCAGCCATGAATCTGCCAAATCCCACCTGCCTGGGGATCCTTACAGATATTAAATACTTTCTCCAAGAGACACAGTTGGCTGGGTCAAGAAAATTTATTGAGCTGTCTCCTCAGACAGTTAAAATTGATGAAGGGCTTCATATTAACTAGATTATATATAAACATTTTAAAACACTTCATGCAGAAGTAACTGGAATAACTCAGGGCTGAAGCCACGAGGATTTGTTTTGAAAAAGTTACATTTTTCCTGTGACCAGAGGTTTTACACCACAACTATATAGTTGTGGCCACTGAGGGAAAATTTTGTGGCTTTTGTCCAAGGTCATTTTGAAACAGCATCCCCTCTGAGAGGATGGATGGAGGGTTTGCTGCTCATGTCTTTTCTGACCTTTGAAAAGAACATCCAGAACTGCACACAAGCAGCTCTAAGTGGTCTATAATTAATTAACACTCGTGCCACACTCAGCTGAGCCCACAAACCCTTTTCTCTGGTCACTGCAGGCACAGAAAGGAAGGGAAAATAAAGTCTGGAGAGGCAAGGAGAGGCTGAGGCCACCCAGCAAAGCCCTGGCACAGGAATGTAATCTGGGATTTGAACATCTTAACCCTGTGAAGGCCAGGATCTCTTTGCAAAGTCCCAGAAGCTGTTGCTGCTCCCTGATTCTGCAATTCCAGTTTGCAATTTATGGGTAACCCCTGCAACATCACCTTGCTGAACCTGCAGGCAGCCTGAGGCAATTTTGGGGCATTTAGCAGAGTACATGGATGGTTTTACCTTCCACAGACCCACAGTGTGATAGCAGATTGAAAATCTCCTCTTGACTTTCTGCACCAGGATGTTTTGCTGAAGGTCCCCCTGTAAAGTGGAAAGAAAAAGAGTAGAAATCAAGCCTGTGAGATAAAACTCAGTTTCACAATTAATCTGAGCATGGGAATGGCTGGAGCTGTCTCAGAGGAGGATTAGTCTGGATATCAGAAAAAGATTCTTCCCCTAGGGAGTGGTCAGGCAAAAACAGCAGAAGAGACACAAAGACACACAAATTCACTTTTAAAATACATTTTCCTAAGTCCTAATGTAACAGAGCAATAGCAGATGAAAACATGAGAGCCCAAAATTAAAACTAATGGCAAACTTCACAACAATTCCTTTAATCCCTGAACTAATAACAGAGAGTGCAAAGCTCATTAGAAATTCCTCGCAGGACTCGAGGAAGAGTTAAAATGGGCAGCCTTTACTATTTGTTGTTTTCCTCTCCAAAGTGTTGCCTTGCACTGGATGTATTTAATGTGCTGAGGAAAAGGGCAAGAGAGGTCCCTGCAACCAGAAGACTTCCAGGGAAATTGTCACTTTCTCCTCTTAAGTGACAATTTTGTAAATTCTCGATGTGACAGGAGCAATCGAGAAAGCGAATTAGGGAAGGGGAGGGATGTTGCTGGTGCTGGGTTTGGCACAAGAGAGAGCTCCACACGCTTTGCTCAGGAATTTCAGCTCCTGCAGAACACGAGGAGCATCTAGAGGATGTGGGGAGAACTTCAGAGCAAGGAAAGCTCATCCTCGGGAATGGGAACAGATTAAGGGAGAAAATAAGGGTGTGCCCTTATCCCCTCCCCATTAGAGATGCTTGAACAGCCCCAGTCAAATCCCACTTTGCCAAATTTAAATGGGATATTATGGCATTGCTGCTGGCAAAATGAGTAAATTAATAACACACACAAACACACACACAAAAAAAAATATCTCAGAAATCCCACAGCAGGTGGGGAAAGATGACAGACTGCAGGAAGGAAGAGGTGGTCAGTGAAAGGTGTCCCCACAATGGCAGGGGTGGAACAAGGTGAGTTTTAAGGCACCTCCCAACCCAAACGAGTCTGGAATTCTGTGATTAGCAGGTGAATTTTATTTCTCCATTCTGTTGGAATTAACAGCCAGCAATGGCAGAGGACTGCTCACCTGGCTCAGCCACCTGAAGCCTCATCTCTGATGAGAAGGGATGCAAAAACATCAGCTCTTTTAACAAAACATCTGACAACTGCAATCCAAACCAGGAGACTAAATTAAGAGCAAGATATTAAGAAATATTATTGCTTACTTGCTTTTTCCTCATTGGTGCATCTGCATTCTTGTTCTTTGTTCCCTTTGTTATTCCCAAATCAGCTTTATCAGCATCCTTGTCGCATCCCTAAAGGACTCTTGGTGCCCACTCCTTGGAGGTGTTCACAACCCCCATGACCTCTGTAGCTTCCCTGGTGGCATTTTGGGGTCTCTCTGCTCTGTTCTCCTATTTTTGAATGCGAACAAGTCATCAGCACAAGTCCTTTCCACAAAGATCCCTTCTCCAGAGTGCTGCTGAATGATCCACTCCAGCAGAGCAGAGATCAGGAGTGTGGGAAATGACACCCACTTTTAAAATTTCAAGGGTTTATTAAACCTTAACAAAATACAACAAAGGGCTGAATAAGGGAAGAGGCAGAGTGCATGATCTGCTGTAACAAGGTGGCAGAGTCATTCACATGTCCAAATAAGACAAAAGTACCAGCAGCTCTTGATTTTCCTTCAGTATTTTATGAGAAATTCTTTCTCCTCACTTCCAACCATCCTCTGAAACTCCCAACCAACTGGAATTAATGGTTATTTGAAATATTGTTTAAAGAACTAAACCTAAATAACTCAGCTCACACCCTCTGGGGCAGATTCTGCATGGCTGCCAGATTTGGGCTCATTTATTCTTCTTCCCAAATGTTGGTTATTGCCCACTTCAGGGTTTGCTCCAGCTCCTGCTGGGAAATTTCCAGCTGTGACAAAGGAATATCAGGTCCTGGAGGGCTGGTATCTCCTCCACATGTGTTTTTGTAAGATAAACAGCTTCCAGCAGCTTCTCCTGAAAACTGGATCCCACCTGTGGTGTCTTAGCCTAACTCTTAAACACATCAGGAATTGGGAGCTGATTTTGGCAGGGGTCAAATTGATGGTGAGATTTGTTGTTTCTTGATAGTTTCTCATTTTTGGAGAGGTCAAACCACTGTGGTTTGGTTTTCCCAACAGCTCAAAAAACATTGGATGCCTTTCCCTTGCCTCTACTCTCCTCCTGCCAATACAAACATGGTGGGGAACTCCCGAGGAGCCCCCAAAAGGGGTCAATAACTGCACAGAGCTTAAAGTTACCTGGAGAGAAAGAGGCCCTGGGAAGAGGCTGCACATAGTCCTGGCTCCCACAGAAAAATATAAATTGCATGCTACAGTATGCTAAGCAAGCAGATTGGAAATAAATCTATTCCTGCAGAGCTCCTCCACCACCCCATCCCCTGGGAAAGCAGGAAAGCTTTATATCATCACCTCGGGTAGCTCGTGCAGATCGGGATAATGCAGACTCGAAAGCAAAATTCCCCAGCACTTCATTTCAGGGTGCTCTGACTTCATTTCCAGGGCTCTCCAGATGAAATGCTTGCAGCCCTGAGGGACAGCAGTGTCACATTCTACTCCTCTACCTTTACAGACAGATATGATCTCGAGAAGAGGCAAAATACTCTTCAGCTACAAGACCAATTTAGCACCATAAATGAGCAGTGAGAATTTATCCCACAGCCTCTCTGCCCCAGCATTCAGGGAAGGTTTGCTGGACCCAAAGGGACACATCAGCATAGTTTCCACCTCTATCTCTGGCTCCCTCCCCTCAAAGAAACTAAAACATGAACAAGGTGTTAAAAGTCAACACTACCTACAAAAGACAAATTTAAGATTAATTCAGTTTGCTCCTTTCTGCTCTCTTGGACTATTTAGTCTCTTTCAATGCTAATCCATCTTGGCTCATTTACTGCTTGTATTAAACAATAACCCAGGGTCAAATCTGAGGGTGAGATTACAAAGGGGGATTCATTGCATTTTCAGAGCATTTCAAACACACCTTGACCTCTAGGGGTACTCCCTTCCAAATCCAGCTTTGCAAGGTCGGATCAAAGCACCAATCACTCCAATTGTCCTTTGAGCCATTTGCAGATTTCCTGACCTCTCATAGGAATAAAAGAGTAGAAGATTTTGTTCTTTTTTCAGCCCTGAACAGGCACCTACACTTCCCAAAATCCCACATTACCAAATGATTTCCTCACTCCCATCCTTGACTCCCATTTGCTTGACACACAGAATCCCAGAATATTTTGGGTTGGAAGGGACCTCAGAGCTCACCCAGTGCCACCCCCTGCCATGGGCAGGGACACCTCCCACTAGCCCACATTGCTCCAGGACCCATCCAACCTGGCCTTGGGCAATTCCATATCAAATAGTTGTCAAATTGACCTGAAATTTCTATTTCAAATGAACTATTTTTCATTATTCATTAATCTCCAGATTAAACTGTTTTAATTAAAGATTTTAGTCCAGCTTGTTTCCAGGCTCCTACCAAATGAGAAAAAATAGGAACCACTTCTTTTATTGTTAGCAAACCCAATTTCTACCTGTTTTCCTTTTCTTTCCCTTGTCTTTTGCTCCAGACATGGGAAAACCTGACCATATTCTATGCAAAGAAAAAAACGAGGGAGATTTGATGCAATAATTCCAGTTTTACTGCTTAGCACACAGGAGCCAGAAGAGGATAAACTCAAATACTCAGAAATATAGTGCAGTGTTAGAAGCTTTGTGAGTATCTGGGTGGCCTGATCGATGTCCCTGAGCCTCCCAGCTTTGCCTGGACCAGCCAGCCAAGGAGAACACTAATCCCTGGGATGCCATATGGAAAATGGGCAATGACACAGATCCCAAGGGTGGCCTGTAGGGTAAACAAGGTGAGTAATGATCCCTGTGAGCTCCTTTCTGGTGCTGGAAATAAGGCTGCAATTCCCATCTCGGTATTCAGCTCCAAGCATTCACAACAATTTCAGATTCATGCAACAAAGCTGGGCCTTTAAATTATGGCTAGGACAGCAGAAAGTAATAAAGGGAAATTTTATAGAGCTGATAGTCATCGTTATGCACTTATAATCATAGAATCATTCAGGTTGGAAAGGACCTGTAAGAGCATTCAGTCAAAATCCTGTGTTTGACTGAGGAGAAAATGGGGGGCGGGGACAGATCACACGCAGACCACATTTTCATTTAAGAAAAAAAAATTAAAATATATCCTGACACTTTGATCTCCAGTGTTTTGCTCCTGCCCTGCTGGGATTGCTGTCCTAGTTAATCCAATAATGAGAGCAAATAACTGTCCACTCAGAGTTGTACTCATTTCCAGTTCCTTTCCTTCCTAATGGTCACTTTGACTCCAGGTGGCAAATTCTCTTCTGAAAGGGGGGAAAAAGAAAGCCACAAAAAGCAAAAGCTTCTCTGAGCAACCTGTGCAGGGCCACACCACCCTCACAGTAAAAAACTTCTTCCTTGTATTGGAGGGGGGAACATTTACACCAGATTTTCACTGGTGCAGCTTGATCTTGTTGCTTTCTGCTTTGTCTTCACCACCTGCACTTTCTAGCCTGCTCTTTAAATACCCAGGGACCTCCCTCAATTCCTTCAAAACTTTTTATTGCTTCTTGTTAACAATTCCTTAATGTTTAAGTTGGGCTGAAATGAAGGACTGCCCTTGTGGTTTTCCAAGCCATCCCCATCTTTAGGGGCTCTAGCAGACCACCCCTAAACCCCTCCAGCAGGCACCATCCCTGGAAATCTGCCTTCCCAGAACAACAAAGGATCCAAAATGCATTGTCTTAATCGGTTACTGAAACTGCAATCAGCTGTGCAAGAGCCTGGAGGGATGGCTGAAAAGGCAGTGGAGAAATGCACCTGTGCTTCTGTGAGTTAATGAACAAAATGCTGAACCTCATCCTGTGGTGTTTCCACTTCACACCCCTGTCTCCCTATGGGATATAGTGGGTTTCTCTGGAAGATCTGGAGTGGGCCACTCATGGGGACTAAAAACCCCCACAAAAACAACAATAAGAAGTAAAACAGCAACAAAACAAAACTGGACAAACCTGATCTGACCCAAAACGTTAAAATCTGCTTCAGCTCCCAACTGTGTCATTCACAAGGGCAGGTTTGGAATTGGTTTCAGAGATGCAGGTATTTCTCATTTCCTTAGGCGGTGGTACTAAACTTCCAGCTGCTGCTTTAGGGACTTTTCAGATGAGCTGCTGCCCCTCACATCCACGGTTTTCCTCGCTGAAGAATAGAAATCCGGGCACAGCCCATCCCTTAGCCCCACGTTCAGCACCAAACTGAGGAGCTGTCCCAGCGCCAAGAGGTGGCGCCCAGAAACCAGGAGACCTGACCTACACTCAAACATCTTTATGTAGAAATCTTCTTCTTCCTTCTTTCTTCTTTTCTTCTTTTCTTCTTCTTCTTCTTCTTCTTCTTCTTCTTTCTTCTTTCTTCTTCTTCTTCTTCTTCTTTTTCTTCTTCTTCTTCTTCTTCTTCTTTTTCTTCTTTTTCTTCTTCTTCTTCTTCTTTCTTCTTCTTCTTCTTCTTCTTCTTCTTTTTCTTCTTCTTCTTCTTCTTCTTCTTCTTCTTTTTCTTCTTCTTCTTCCTTCTTCTTCTTCTTCTTCTTCTTCTTCTTCTTTTTCTTCTTCTTCTTCTTCTTCTTCTTCCTTCTTCTTCTTCTTTCTTTTTTCTTCTTCTTTCTTCTTTCTTCTTCTTCTTCTTCCCACTTCTCCTGAGCAGAGTCTCATCCTACAGGGCCCACATCCAGCTGTTAATTCCTCACACAGTGAGCACCATTTGATGGTGAGGGAAATTAAGAAAGAGGGTCTTCACGATTTGCATGCATGAAGCTCTTTATTGATACAGAAAGTTTATATACCTCTTGAGCTACAGCGAAAAAAAGCACACCAATAATATTCATATAACTAGGTAATATTGCCCCCCGTGCTCTGTATTTATTTACACATTTCTCTGTCTGTGCCACACAGAGAAACCACAAATTTCTTTGAAGTACTCTTCAAAAAATGACACTTGAATTTAAACACTTCACCTGCTTAAACAGAAATCTGTGCAATGCCTGGAATGACATATTTCCCCCCCATGTGCTGCTGTATCTGCCTAATAATTATTGTCATTCTGATTTAGAGACAATGTACAGGGGACAGCTGAACACTTTTGGGAGGGTGACCTGAACAGAGCTTTGAGTAAACATTTTGTTTAGGAGACAAGGAACAAAATAGGAACATTGCTGCAAACACAGGATCTAACTGGACTTAGGGGGAAACAGGAAAAAAAATTTGGACTTCTGGGCCACTCCATCTGTTTTCTGCCCACTGAAACCACCTCATTTCCACAGTGCTACTAACCAGGGTTGGCTTAGTGATGGAAGAAACAGTAATTGAAAATCTACATTCATGTCCATTTCAGAGTAGCAACAAAACATTCTCCAGGATCTTTTTTTCTTCTTAAATCAAAGAAACATATTCTGTATTAATTCTAAACCAAGGAAGTGTTAAATTAATTGTTAACATATTTCACTGTTACAAATTCATGACTTTTGAAGATATTTCTTGTAGTTTTTATGCAATTCTGAAAGTTTCCATAATTTCCAAGAGATATTTCTAGTAGTTTTTACACAATTCTGAAAAGTTTCTTGAAGTTCCTAAAAGCAATTCTCATTGTGGAGTTATTTGCAGAATTCCAAAACAAGTGTAGCCACTAACTGGAGAGAAGTTGTTCTGGATAAAAATACAGATCCTGCACAGCTGTCCTTAATCAGAATCCTGATGGATCTGAGCCACAGTTTGATGCAGTATTTGAGCATATTCCAGCCTCAGGATTCTGTGATTCATTGTCAGGAAGACAAAATAAAGCAGGTAACGATTACAAACTAACTTGTGAAATAATCCAGCCTCATTTGTGCAGGTAAATATTAACTGAGAATGAATGAAAAGTTTTAGTTCAGGGTTGGAGGCTTAAAACAATTCTGTGCATGCCTGGGAAAACCCTGATGGTTCATTAGTGCTCCTGCTTGGCTGAAGGGTCAGGAGCTTGGCAGTGCTGCCTGCCAGAGGCTGCAGAAAAAGGCTGGATGACTTCCACTGGTGTTCTGAAGGATGTCAGGCAGTCAGGGATGTCCATGGCAATGTGGGGGAGAGATGCTGAAATTTCTTCTCTTCTCTTGGTGCCTCCATTCCTCCTGGTCTTCATAGAATCTCAGACTGGTTTGGGTTGGAAGGGATCCTAGACCTCATCCCATTCCAGACTTCCACTAGCCCAGGTTGCTCCAAGCCCATCCAGCCTGGCCTTGGACACTTCCAGGGATCCAGGGGCAGCCACAGTTTCTATGTGAGTCCCCTCACTATGGAATTCTGACACAGAAAATGTTTAATCAGAGATTTTTCCCTTGCTGTTTACAAAATGCAGGAAGTGCCAGAGGCCATTCTGTGATGGGATGTGTTACCCTCAGGACCTTCACAGGACCTGAAGAAGGGGAAATAAAGATGGGAGAGAAGAGTAAACCATTTTAGGAAATGAAATAATAGCAGGTATTTTTGGTCCTAGTTAAAAAAAAAAAAAAAAAAAAAAATTGTTGAGATCAAACCTCCCATCATACTGTCCATACAGTAAATGATCTACACTGCATTTGTCTCCTCCTTTTAAAACAGTAAAATAACTTATCCAGTGGAAGGTGTCCCTGCCCATGGCAGAGGGTTGGAACAAGATGAGCCTAAATGTCCCTCCCACCCAAACCATTCTGTGATTCTTATGGATGAAGGTATGGAATGTCAACCACAGCAGTTGAAGTACTGCAGTAGAGCACACCCAGAAAACATTACCCAAGACACAACCAGAAGCCACAAAAATCCAGGGATTCTTCCAAAATTTGCTATTAAACCTGACACATCTTGAGTGTTATATTAGCTCTGCTGTTTCTAAAAAACGACAGCTATAAATAAATACATGTGTTTATCTGCATCTAAAAGTCTTATCAATTAAAATTAAGCCCAAGTAAAGAGTCTCATTTTCTTCCTTGCCTTCCCAGAGTGATACACAATAATTTGTGAGCCACTTATGTGTTAGGTCTTTAGAGCTGAAAATACCTAAAGGAAAGAAAGACAATAAATCACAGAACAAAATAAGAGAGACACGTGAGGGTCCCACACTGCAAGTCCCAGCCCCAGTGCCAAGGTCTCTCCTGGGCACTGACTGATTTCTGCAATTCCTGCTGGGTAAGAGAAAGGGCCAGCAGCTCTCCCTTGGTTTGTCAGCAGCCCAAAATCATGGGAAATCTCAATTTTCCTACTTTCAGATGCAGAGGGTTTTTTTCTTATTATTTTTACACACATTGTCCTTGTTCATAACGTGAGCTGTGGGCTGGCAAGGTTTTTACAGCCACAGCCCCTGCTGTGGATTGATATGTAAATCACTTGGCAATAATCTGTGAGTTAACTAACTAAACTTAGAGTCTTGAACAGCACTCACAGGTGGAGGGGGCTGGGTTAATCTCGGGAGCTCAGTGCACAGAGGCACTAAGAGTGCCTTTTCCAAGTTTTCTTTTACACTTACCTAGAGAATACCAAAACCATAAAGCTGCTCAACTATTCAGTTGTGAATGTCTTGTATCCATGTACAGAATTCTAAGGCAAAAAGAAAAGAGAAGACTTCCAATTATTTTTCCTGCATTACCAGTGAGTAGTAGAGAAGGAGAGAATCACGTTTTGGGATAAGATTGCTGAGGAAAATCTGATGACAAATGGGCAGCCAAGCCTTCCTGGAAGGGACGACTGAAACCTGTCCAGTTTTCCACTGAAATGGTTTCTGTTCCAAGGTTAATCACCTTTTTTGCAGACTGAAGTAGTGACTGTGATGTCCCTGAGCCACTCGTTTGCTCACAGAGGTTCCTCGAGGGACAGCCAAGTTGCTGAGATGCACCTGGTGTTAATGCCTTGCAAAAAGCTGTTGTGCATCCAGGAGGAATGTCAAGAATCATTAAATCCCCATTTACTGGCCTGTATATCAGCATTTAGCACCTGATGCTGGCCTGGCAAAGGCTGTCACCTCTGGGGGCTGGGGGAGGCTGGAGATGCCCGGGTTTTGCAGGGAGCAGCCCCTGGCTCCCAGCACTGCCCTTCCCTCTCTGGGTTACTGAGAGGTTCTTGACCTCTGGTGCTCTAGGCACCAACTCCAGAGCTCTTGGGCTCCTACTTCGTCGGGTTATCTTCTAAATAAGCAAAGCAGCTAATAGTTAAAAAGGTTATTTATTACAAAGCACATCTTATTACCAAGCACATCAGTCTCAAAGGCAATAGCAAAAAGCAATGGCAAAGCAATAGCAATAAGCAAATGGCTAAAAGCCAGAATGGCTAGAAGCACCAACTCTCCCCAATACAAACTCCTATATAGGATTTTTCCAACAAGCTAAGATGTAAGCTTGGACCACCACTCCTTAACCTATTAGAATTCCAGTTTCTCAGCACACCAGGTTATGTATAGAACTATGCATACACTCTATCTTGTTCTATCTGAAAAATGTAAGAAATATTCTTACTATAGCTCTATTATGTTGAAGTCCTGTCTACAGGTGTGGGCCTGGAGCCTCTTGCTGAAGATATCAGTGTATTTCAACCTTCACTAGAACTCGCTCTGCTACTCTGGCATTTGAAACCCTTTCACTTACTCAAAGCATTAAAACTCACCCTAAAATTACTGACTTACTTCTGCTTTAACGTCTACTTTATGTGTGTTAATATACTTCAATCTATCCAAAGGCTTTAATTCAATCCCTGCACTCTGATTTCTCTCTGAAGAATTCAGAGAGACCCCTGACTCACTGAGTCTAACAGGTTACATTGCTCTGCCAGAGACCTTCAGCCCACAGCAGTGAGGGGGCTGGGGACATGGGGACACCAAGGAACCATCTGGGAGCCACTCCAGCACTGTGTCCTCCTCCTGCTGGGAAGCAAAGGCTGGATCTTCACATTATTTTTTTTTTTTTTTCCTAAACACCCTGTGTTTATTTAGATGGCAAAACACCATTGCTCGGCTATTACCTCTGGATTCATAACACCAAGTTTTCTGTTCTGCAAGAGCTTTCCTCGGTGTCCTATGACACAGGGAACTGGGAAAATATGAGCAAGGGCTGTTTTCCACTGCAAGGATTTGCCATCAGAGAACAGTGATTCAGTGGCATCCTTTAAGCCAACAAATATTTGTTAAGTGCATCTTACAACACCACAGGCAATTATAAAAAACCATTTCAATGGAGTTGAATTTGTCAACCTGACATTTATTACATTACACAACAGGGCAGAAGAATTGGCTTTGGTCACACTGCAGAACATGAATTTTGGAATTTTATATTGGTGTGAAATGCTCAAACTTCACCAAACTGAGCTGTTCAGACATGTAGCTGCAGGGCTCCAACTCCTCATTCTGGTCTGAAAGGAACTCAAATTTCAAGCAGCAAATTCCCTTCAGATCCCCATGCCAGGCTCAAGGGAACAGCTTTCCTGTGCACAGCTCCCAGGGCACATTTGTCCAGCTTGGCCCCTGCTGTATTTTTGCAGGAGGAGCTCTGGCCTCACTTTTCCAGCCACACACACAGAGGGGCTGCTGGGTTTGGACCTTGCCTTTGGGGCATCCCATCCTTTCTGTTAACATCTCTTTAAGGGATCAAACAGGGTCTGGTGGGTTTATTTCATTTCAATCAGCTCTACCAAGGCTAAATTAGATATTGGGAAGGAATTGTTCCCTGTGAGGGTGGGCAGGCCCTGGCACAGGGTGCCCAGAGAAGCTGTGGCTGCACCTGGATCCCTGGCAGTGTCCAAGGCCAGGCTGGATGGGGCTTGGAGCAACCTGGGCTAGTGGAAGATGTCCTTGCCCATGGAACTGGATGAAATTTAAGGTCTCTTCCAAATCTAAACCATCTGTGACTCTGTAATATTTGCTGACCTGATTTCTGCTTTGTGTATCAGCCATGCCATTGGTCCAGTTCAGATCTCTCTTGCTAAGTCCTTTTAAATCAGTGCACCAAAACCAAGTTCTAAAACAAACATTAAATAAAAAGGGAAAACACTGATTAAATAAGATAAGACACTGATTAAAGACCACTCACGTCTCAGGTTACCAGAGGTCAGAACTGCCTTGGTTGGGCAGAGGGAAAACTCACAGCAGAAGGATGGCTGGGTTTAGTGCAAAACTCCATGTTAGACTAAACTCTGTGCCTTCAAATTTCACTCAAATTGATGGAAATTTGGCTGATATTGTAGGCAGTTCTCACTGCCTGTAAGAAAAACATCTACAATAAAGTGTGTGCTGTACAAAACACCTGAGGCTGCAGCCTTCAAGACACACTGAGGCTTTCTGACTCTGGAAGTAGTGAAGCCACAGTAGGCAACTCAGTGCCCCTCAATGTTCACCTGCTTTTCACATCCTCACCGTTTCTAGAAACTTAATTAAATTTAGGCCACTCTCATCACATTTTGCTGATTGCACAACTCACTCTTCTCACCACTGGTACTAAATCATTTACAAGCACAAAGACCAACCCCAACACAGTTGCCCTTTCCTGACACAGGGACCAAACAGCAGAACAATGATCTTTTAGGACTTTAAATACTTCCTTTAGCTGGAAATGTGCATTGACCGCCAGGGGTGAGAAGAAAAGAAGGGTGGGTTTGGTCTTGAGCAATGACAGCCCATAAGTTGAACATAAATTTTAAATGCAGATATTTAACTGTTTAAACACCTGGGTTCTTCATCTAGAAGATTGTATTTCCTGGATTTCAAACAATTTACACTGAAACACTGCTCCCTCACAGCACCCCACACCTGCTGCTGGATCTTCCAGCTATCCCAGCTCACAGCCATGTCACAGAGCATGGTGGTCACCATTCCTGGAGGGGTTCAAAAACCGTGTTGATGTAGCATCTGGGGACAAGGTTTAGTGCTGGACTGATGGTTGGACTTGGTCATCTGTTAGGTCTTTCCCAACTTCAATGATTCTATGATCCCAAGATTCCAAAATAAAAGAAAAGGAAGTGAGCAACAAACACGCACGGGATTTCAGAGGTCAAATTATTCTCTCATTTATTTTCTGGCAGCTCTTGAAAAAAGAGAGAGAAAAGACGCAGAGGCAACAACAGAAAAATGCCTGTGGTTTGGTGGGGTATTGAAACCTACTCTGTATCATCTTGGAATAAATTTCTTTACCTTAAAATGGGTTTAAAATGTGGTGGTTTTAAACAAGGTGTTAAAAGAGGCACATGTTTGAATACAAAGCTCCCTCCTTTCAGCCTCTGCTCCCATCCCTCATCCCACCCCACAATCCACAGCCAACACAGCCCCACGGAGGAGCAGAGGGACCTTCAGCCACACAAAAATGCCCTCAGGCAAATCCCTGGGGCTTGGTAAAAGCGGACCAGAAGGCTTGGCATTGAATCCACAGCTGCAAAGCATCAGTGTCTCTGCTTCCCAAACACGCTGGCGAAACACTTCCCTCAATCCCTTCTAAAGCCGTGCCCTTAATTCTGGTTTGTGTTTTCCAGCACACGCCCTAAACGAGCTGTGAGAAAACGTCTGGAAGGTGTTAAGCACCAATGGGATGTAGAGGGTGTCTCTTATGTTCTTCTCCTCATCCCAGAATTTACAAACTGCCTGGCACAAGCCTTGTGTCCCATGCTGTCAGTGCTGGCCCAGCCATCCATCCCCCCAGTCCATCCAAAATGTTGGGCGAGGAGCAGAAATGCAGCTAAATTGCGAAATGATACCAAACAAACGATATAACTTTAGAATCATAAAATCATGGAACAGTTTGGGTTGGGAGAAACCTTAAAGCCCATCCAGTGCCATCCCCTGCCATGGGCAGGGACACCTTTCATTATCCTGGGTTGCTTCAAACCCTGTCCAACCTGGCCTTGGACACTTCCAGGGATGGGAGGTGTAGCTTTACCAGTGTAGTTTATTCTTCAATGGCAGATGTTACAGTTTCACACCCAAATGAGCCCAGAGCTGCCTATTTTTCCCTGCTCAGTTTTAACTTGCCTAAAACAATATACTCGGGTGAGAATTTGAGAGAGACACGAAGGCCAAAACCTCTTCAAGGTTCCCAGGTTTCTGCAGCCAGTTTGGCACAGCTTTTGAGGAGGACACACTGGAAGAGCATTGTACTGATTAAAGACAAAATATTTAAGTGTAAAGGTGGTTTGATGTTAAATTCTGTTAAATTCTGACTGGTCTCAAGATGGCTCCACATGGAGTGGCAGGGAAGCCCCAGGTGCTGCAGAGCAGCTCCCAGCCCCAGTGACCCCATCCCAGCTGGGGTTCCCCTTTCAGTGCCCCATTTGCCTCCAAGTCCTTCTCAGACCTGGATGTGTTTCTGGCATCCCTGAGATCCAGGCCCATCCTACCACATGGGTCTCTCCAAGCTCATGGCATCCTGCTTTGGGAGTTCTGTTCCCAAACATCTCCTAACAAAACCTAACAAAAACCAGGAGTCTTCAGGCTTGGCCTTTGCTCTCTAATTTCAGGTTAGTGGGGCTTGGCACACACGGGTTACACGGCCACGTAAGCATTGCTGCTCCTGTCGGAGCCAGCGCCGTGGGGTTTGGTTTGTGTAAAGGCTGAGGAGTCGCCGTGTCCTCGCTGTGCCCCGGTGCCTGCTCCTCACGCACAGCAGGGCCGTGTTTGTGTTGCCATGGGGAATTCCTGGGAGCCCTCACAGCCCCCGTGCCGTGACAAGGGCCCTGCGCAACCTCCCGGGTGAGTCACATCCCGCACAAACCTGGCCAGCCCAGGTGCCAGCAGCCAGCCAGGGCTGAATTTACAGCTCCAGGAAACGTCTGCTCGGCTTTGCTTCCAGCAAGCACCCGAGCAAAACCTGTTATGTCAACACGAGCACTTGCACAACCAGCTCCTGGCCTTGGGTCCCACATCCACTCCTGGGCACAAGCAACTCTGGAGCACCAGCTCTGTGTGTTCTGCAGGAACAGCTCTGCAGGTCATCACTCAGGTTTCATCCCACAGCAAAACATGCCCAGGGGAAGGGGAAAGGGCATTGGCTGCAGCCCCATTACCTACCAAAATGGATTTTCTTCTCACCAGCACAAACACGCCGAGGTCACAGCTCCAGAACTCCAGAGCTCCCCAGCTCAGTGGGATTTACTCTGAGCATTCCCTTCTGCTGGGAAGGGAAGGGAAAGGGAAGGGAAAGGGAAGGGAAAGGGGGAAGGGGAAGGGGAAGGGAAGAAGGGAAAGGGAAAGGGAAAGGGAAAGGAAAGGAAAAAGGAAAAAGGAAAAAAAGGAAAAGGAAAGGAAAGGGGAAAAGGGAAAGGGAAAGGGAAAGGGAAAGGGAAAGGGAAAGGGAAAGGGAAAGGGAAAGGGAAAGGGAAAGGGAAAGGAAGGGAAAGGGAAGGGAAAGGGAAGGGAAAGGGAAGGGAAAGGGAAGGGAAAGGAAAAGGCAGGCAGAGATTCCCAGTGCCCATCCCAGCACTGCAGCCTGCCCAAGGTCCCAAAGAAGAGAAGCTCAATGCTCAATGCCAGGTGTCCAGAGCACACCAGAGGGGTTTTCCAAGAACTGAGCTCACCCCAAAACTTCACTGCCTTCAGGAGCACAGGCTGGCACTTCCATGTCCTTCAGGCATGAAGGATCTTCGATGTGCTGCCCCTAATGTTTGAAGCCTGCAATAATTAATTCTCTAAATCCACCTTTTTCTGCCTCCTAGGGACCACATGCTGGGTTGGAAAAAAATACTGTGCACATAAAGCAGAAGAACCTGGATTAAAGGGAGGGAAAATGAGAAACAAGGGATTACATTTCTAGGTATGGGAAAACTCTGTGTGGTTGGTGTCACATTGTGTGTCGAAAGAGGGTTTTCCTGCATTATTATTCTCCTTCCACATTATTTTTAATAATGTCAAAGGAACTTCCCTGCTTTATAAGGAACTCAAGATTAAAAGCAGCAAAGACTCATCCTGTGCACTGTCAGTCTTGTGAGCTGCTCCACACCATCGAGCTGCTCCACATCTCTTCACAAAAAAACTGAAAATAGCCCACAAGTTACCAAAATAAAAATGTCTGAAAACAGCAGGTGACAAATATAGCTTTATTCTTTATCATCTGGTAACACTGTGATAATATAAACTTTAGAAAGCATGATAAAACTCTTCCATGAAACAGAGTAGGTACATAAAATAAAAAATACAAATATTACATTACCAAAAGGAAAAACAACACTTAAAAGAAAGTATTACAATAATATAATGGTACCAGTTCTTTTCTGTATTCCAGAATTTATGGAAAATGTTTAAATTATGCAGCACTAAGATAAGTTACTTTTATTTTCTCTCTTGATTTTAAACATGCACTAACTCAAACAGAAATAAAACCTATAGATCAATACAGGAAATGTTATTTAACCACAGAACTTTGCATGTAGATTTGGACCAACCTAGGCTAGTGGAGGTGTCCCTGCCCATTGCAGGGGGTGCCATGAGATCAACTTTAAGGTCCCTTCCACCCCCAACCTTTCCATTATTCTTTTGGTGTAGCAGCTGTTAAAAGAAATGCATTGTAATTATTTCCCTTCCCAGGGATTTACTGATTTTAGCAATTAAAGTTTTCAGAGGTGCAGCTGCATTTTCTGTGCATTTGCAGAGTTACAGCAATACTGGTTGAGATGGTACTAAAATAATCTCTGTCTGTGCACAGTCTTTGATTATTCAAAGTACTAAGAATATATTTTTAAAATAGCCCTTAAGGCTTCACATTCTTACCTGGGCACGTTTTACCAATTCCTAGTAAACAATGTCACCGTCCCTTTGCAGAAATGTGTTGTTTTAATCATGCTCAAATTCAAAAATCACTGTCAACTTATGAAGAAACATTCAGGTTAGAAATACACAAACTGACAATAATTTAACACATGGTTTCCAGCAGCTCAAGAGTTTAAGCAATGTAATTTTGAGGATTAAATGAGAAAAAGAAAATATCAGAGGTTTAGTTTTTGGATGAGTGGTACAGACATTCTCATATCTTAGTAAAGTGGATTTCAATTTTTTTATTCTAATTCCATCTTACCCTTCAAGCTATGCCCAGTTTACATCAATTAAAAATCAATTACTCCTCCCAAAAAGAAACCAGTGTTTACAATTTTATAAGAAAACAAAAAGACACTGAACCCAGTGATCTCCAACTAATTCCACAGTTTTAAAAATGAGGATCTCAGCCTAGTGAAATGTTTTAGTTCTTTAAAAAGCAGTACACAATGCTATTGGGACGTGAGCATTCACAAGAAGTCGTGTTCAAGAGTGTTGCTCAGCCCTGTGAGGAGCAGGGATGCTCCACTCAAGTCCTTTTGACTCCAGTTCCAAAGGCAGGAGCAGTTTCTGGGCAGGGCAGGAAACAGCCCCTACGTGTGGTTGTTGTTGAGGCTGCTCTTGTTGAAGAACCTCCTGGCCTCCAGACTGCTGAGGGACACGGAGCAGCGCGAGGGGTTCTGCTTCCTGTACTCGATGCTCTCCATCATCGCCTCCTTGATCACCTGCAGGGAACAGCACAGCCAGAGCAAAACTCACATCTGAACCACTGGGAAATGGGCAGAGGCAGCCCCTGCTCCCATTAACAGCTGCTGCTCCCACTATTAGCTCTGCTCCATCACTGAGCAAAGGCATCAATGAGTTTTGGTATAAATAGTATTTCTTGAGTGTATAAAACACTGATTTTATTGCATCAGTGGGGGAGGCCACTAACACCAAAAAAGTCACACAAAAATACAAAGTACTTAAAAAGCCCCAGTAAAACTCAGAAGGGTAAATCCAAACATAGAGAAAATCCAAATTTCAAGGATGTAGAAAGTAATTATTACGTTGAGAAAGATTAAATCTTTGCTTTTATTTCCTTTGTGCTGATGTAACAAGTTTTCTTCACTTTATTGATTAAAACCCCATATCTTTATCTGGGATGATCATTACTCTTGTCATTCCACAGAGGCTGGGATCATGATGTCATGTTTTGCCAACTATCAATTACAAATAATTATTACTAACTTAGCTGATAAAGAAATTTACTTCAGAGAAAACTTCCAGTGTCCTTTTTGTCCAATTAGACAAAAAAAAAGCAGTATAAAATCCTGCACATCATATTTATATCTTTAACAGTCCCCTTTGCTCAGTTATCCTGAATGGCTTGGGATGGTAAAATGACAAAAGCAAGGCAAGAACCAAATGAGAAAATCAGGCAAACACTGAGGCAAAGCCCTGTACCTTCTGTAGGGCAGATTTAGGGCTTTACTCACATCACCACTTCCCTTTGTAACAATCCAGCCCCTTTAATCCCCCATACTTACATCCATGTTATTGAGGGTGTTGAACTCCATGAGGTCATGGAGCCTCTTGAAAGCCTCATTAGGATACTGGAAGTTGAAGGTAGAGAAAGGTGTATCTGGATCATCAAAAATATCAAAGTCTGCAAAATCCTTCTCTTCTTGTGTTTCTCTGGGAACACCTGCACAGGACAAATACAAAAATTCCACCCAAATGTTAGGGCTGAGGATTTGTTACCTTATTTTTAACAGCTCCTTTGAATTAATCCCCTACATAACCACCAAATGATTCCAGAAGAAAAGGAGGATTCAGTATCAGGAGTTGTGAGCTCACCTGGAGCTTTGTACTTCCTGAAGTCGATGTTGGCCAGCACAAAGTGGATGATGGTTGGACAGTCCTTCTCCGAGGAGGTGTCCTTTGGTTTGAAAACATAACACTCCTTCAGGCCCTCCCGGTCAAACACGTTGGGGTCTATCTTGGGGAAAGGAAGCTTGTTCATTTTGGCCCATTTTTCAGCCAGCAGAATTTCCTGGAAAGAGGAAAAAGACTCAGGTGCATACAAGCTTCCCCTGCAAAGTCAGGAGGATTGCAGAGACAGGGATCATGTGGGGTGGTTAATGTAATCCATAAACTATTAAGTCTCCAACACAGGAAGGATGTGGAGGGAGTCCTGAGGAGGCACCAGGATGATCAGAGGGATGGAGCAGCTCTGCTGGGAGGAAAGGCTGGGAGAGTTGGGATTGTTCAGCCTGGAGAGGAGGAGTTTTGGGAGCTGACAGGAAACATGGAGAGAGACTGTTTCCAAGGGATGGAGGGACAGGAGAAGGGGGAATGGCTTTCCACTGGCAGAGTAGGGTTAGATGGGATATTGGGAAGGAATCCTTTCCTGTGAGAGTAGTGAGGTCTTGGCACAGGGTGCCCAGAGAAGCTGTGGCTGCCCCATCCCTGGGAGTGTCCAAGGCCAGGCTGGATGGGGCTTGGAGCAATTTAGTGGAAGGTGTCCCTGCCCACGGCAGGGGTGGGATGAGGTTAATGTCCCTTCCAGCCCAAACCAGCCTGTGGCTCTCAGGACTAATCAAGGCCATCTCAGCACAGATGACCCAGCAGGACCAACTGAGCACCTCACCCTGCTCTGGCTCCACCACCTGCCACATGAGTCACAGGAAGGAATGTGGTCTGCCCCAGAAACCTGGGGGTGAATTTACAGAGCTGACAGCGAGGGAAAAGCCATCCATAATTTTACTTTGCAAAGCAGTACCAGTGCTGTGGCAACCACTGAGAGCTCCTAAACACTGAGCCATGCATTGTTGCACTCAGAGTCAATCCCCACACACAGCAGCCTCTCAAAGCACACAAAGTGAAGAGCTCTGGAAAACAGGCTTCTTTTTCTCATGACAACTCAGTAAACAAGATAATTTGTAAATAATGACTCAAAAGCATGTAATGAGGTTGTGTGAGAGGGAGGAGAGGGAAGGTCAAACATCTTTAATCTTGGCTTTCAATGAAATCGGACCCTTCTCTGGACAACTGTTTTGGATACGCAAGAGATTTAGAGATAGTGGGTGTAAAATGGTAAACCAAGGCTCGAGTCATTGAGCAAAATATTAGAGTGCTACCATAGATACAGGCCCACTTCTGAAGTGGCATTTGCTCTTTGCAATGCACCAGTGGGACAGAACTGGTTCCTGCTCCTGTCCTCTCTCTCAGGAATACACCTGTGTCTGCCTCAGCACATACCTACTTGTGCTTCAGAAACAATGGACCCTTCTCTCCAACAGAGACTTCTGGAAAACCTGAGGCATCATCTAATTTCCCCACCATTTCTATAGTTTAAAGTAATTTTTTGCCTTTTGGAAATGACAGTTTTGAGAAAAACTTTCAGGATGCCACTTGAGAGCTAATTAATCTCTCAATGTTCCCCAAAATAGCCCAGAAAATTGCAGCTGACAAAGACAGAATGCTAAGGGTATCAGGCATGACCATATACAGCCTTTTGCACAGACTCCACCTGTGGGATGTTAAAAGAGGGAGGAAAAAGATGTTTCAGAGGCAATGGCAGTGCTGTGTCAGCAAACCCAGCTGCTGGGGCAAACACTCTTGATAAAAAAAGGAGATACATTCTTATGCAAATAGAATATTGAAGGAAAAAACAGACTCTGGGATTCAGTCATTTAAAGAAAAACAAAGGATCTCAAGCACTAGGAGTCTTCTCAGGGGTCTATTCTCCCCAGTAGCTCCAAGAGACCTAAAAATTACAGGAATTTCTCCTTTTTATTCTCCCGTGATTTGGCTTTGCAGTTGGCAGCACTGATCTCAAGCTCATTTTGCTACTGCTGTTATTTTCTGATATTATTTTGAAGGTTTTGTCATTCCATAGCAGCTGAAGGAAAATAATTCTGTTTGTTTTAACTGAAATTTGTCTGTAAAGCAACAAGGAATGCCAGTTGTTTCTCAAACAGGAATATTTTTTGATTTCCCTTAAATTTTGTTTTAAAAATCCATTTGGGTTTGAAATAAATAATCCCTCTTTTTTGAGGCTGATGGAATTGTTTGAGGCTGTTGGAAAAGACCTCCAAGATCACACAGATTAACCAAATCCCACCATGCCCACTAAACCACAGCATGAAGTGAGAACCTCACAATAAGTCTCTGAAGTGCTGTTTTTTCTGTAGCAGTTACCAAAATGATTGATGTAAAGGTTTTGGGATCACAGCTGGAGCTGTGTGGACATGCAGGTTGTACAGACTGACAGCTGTGCTTTCCACACCTGCTGCAGAAAACAGCCATGGCACTTACTCCCTGTTTTCCTCTTGCTATTTTGCTCTGGATGGATTTAAGAGTCCCACTTAAACCAGTTCTGGGATTATCCCAGTGAGAGTCTTGATTCCAAAAGGTTATTTATTTAGCAATCCTGAGATGATGCATTTCTGCAAGATGATGACATGAAACCATCCATTTACATCACAGCACATAGAGCAGAGCAGCTGGGCAGAGGGAGAGTACAGCAGGGAAAATGACTTAATTGTTTAATTCTGACAGAAAATAAAACTCTGCAACCAGTGCCAAAGCAAAACTTCCATAAAAACAACCTGCTTCAAAGAAATTTCATTATCCATCTTTGTGCCAGTTGCCTCATGGAAGGCATGTAAACAGGAACTGAGGCACAGGGCAGTATTCTGCCTTGACGTAGAAAGAAATATTCCAAAGCTGTAGATGCAACAGCACCAAGGCCTTTCTGGGATCATGTGGAATAGAACTGAGTCACCTCAAACTCCTGAACCCAGGAAAGGCACCAAGGCCTTTCTGGGATCATGTGGAATACAACTGAGTCACCTCAAACTCCTGAACCCAGGAAAGGAAGGGCCTGTGTCACTTACTTTGAAAGGAGGGCTGGAATCACTTGGCCTGGCTGAGAAATCAAAGGAGATGATGAGATCCACACCTCTCTGGGGCCTTAGGATGAGCGGGTAGGGCAGGTTAAAGGTCAGCCCACTGTCTACGATGTGGATCTTCTTGCTCTTCACATCCAGGGGCTCGTAGATCCTCTCAAACTCGTCAGGATCTGCGTGGAACACGGGAAAACCAAACCAAGCAGGGACACCTGAGTTAAGAACTGAGGTTCTGATGAGCTTTCCAGTGTCTCCCTAAGTTCTGGAGAGAGCATGGAATTTGAACTGCACAGTGTATCCCAGGTAAACACACCATGAATTCAAGTGTAACTAATACTCTTAAAAACTGGAGAATGGGGTGAAAAGCCAGAACTGTAAGGGCCCTCAGAAGGCCAAGTTCACGAGGCAGACCCAGAGGTGGCTCGAGGCAAACCCAAGGGAACAAACACCCAGGTTTGATCCCAGCCCTCCCACCTTCACTCCATCATCCCAAACAACCCAAACACAAAGGAAAAAGGCTATGGAATAAGAGATATTCCATAATGTTCCAGGGGATGGTCCCAGACTGTTCAGTGGTGCCAGTGACAGGAAAGGAGCAATGGCCATAAATAAAACACAAGTTCCACCTCAGCAAGGAAGAACTTCTTTCCTTGGAGGTGCAGAGCCCTGGAGCAGCTGCCTGGGGAGGGCGTGGAGTCTCCCTCCCTGGAGACATCCCAAACCCCCTGGATGTGTCCCTGTGTCACCTGCTCTGGGTGACCTGCCTGGGTGATCTCCAGAGGTCTTTCAACCCTAATATTCTGTGATCCCCTCAGTGTCACACAACCCCTGCCCAAACCTATTCTTACAGGTTCCCTCCCAATCCCACGTCATTCCCAGCTCTCCCAAATTTACCCAAAAATTCTCAATGTGGCTCTGCCCTCATGTGACACCTTGTGTCTGCTTCTGCTCATTCAATTGGGACTGTCAGGTCTTGTTTTTCAACCTGCACCAGACCTGATGACCTCACACTCACCACTCCACCAGGAACAAAGAGAAATAGTGACCCATATCTATATCTGTATCTATATCTATATCTATATCTCTAATTTAGGCACTGGACAGAATTCCCTGTCAGCCACTTGCTGCTGGTACTGTCCTAATGTGGTACCCAGCACTCTTTTCTCTAAGCCCAAGCTGATGATGTTTCCTCAAACCCCAACTTTCCCTCGGGTGCAGTCCAGGAAAAACCAATCCATTTTCCCTGGCTATCTTCATACTTACCAGGTCTCTGGACACTAGAAAATGAAAGTCTCTGGACACTAGTAACCTATCCCTGCTGTACTTAAATTTTTTCCCTTGACAATCTTTTCTTATTCCAGACCTTACAAATATTTCCTGAGCATGGTTTCACTTTTTAACAAAAATCTAATGCTCGTATCTGTAGAGGGCAGTGTAATGTAAGGAATGCTGGATAAAAAAATATAATTACTTCTGCTATAATTTAATTTCCTGGCACCTACTTATTGACAATAATGGAATCTGGACAAAAAAATCTGGAAAAAAAATCTGGAAAAAAAAAGTATTTTTGAAGCAAAAAATCCATCAATCAAAAATAATTCTAACTCTTGTCCCTGTCGTTTCAGGAGCAGCATGTTGTAAGCACCAAACCAAATCTTAAAACAGATGATTTCGGTTTTTATTTCTGTTGTTATTTATAAGAGGACCCTTTTCCTAGTAATGACTGCCTGGATTTCTAAAGGAGAGAACATTTTAAAATCATTGCCTATTGTTAAAGGGCTAGGTGTGTTTATAAACCTATTTTAGAACCAGATACATTTCATAATCATCAATTTGCATTAATGAATGAAAATGTATCAGTATTTATCAAATTCATCACAATTTAAAAAAACAGTAAAAAACCCACACAGACTACAGTTCCTTTTAGCACAAGTAGACCAATTTGGTTTTCCTCTTCTTATTTAAAGACAACATGTCAAACATAATTTAACCATTGTTCTCACTAGAACTTCTAAGAAATTGCAAAAATATTTTTGTTCAAATTTCATCATTTCTTATGTTACAAAAATTGAAAGATCCTTTAATCAAGAACAGCATCAGCTATAACAGTGTTTGTGGTGGGAGTGTTATTACTGCCACACAAACTTCCTCCCAGCATTGAAGAATGAGATGGATCCTATTGCTTATAGCCCTCATGACCCTAAAATCAAATTTATCAAAATAATCTTACTATATTGTAAAGGAGAAAACATCTTAATGTCGTCAATAAATCTATAAAAGCCACAAAAATGGGTTTCAGTAATCATAGTCTTCATAGAATCCCAGAGCCTGGGCCATGAATTTTCAGCCTTTTAGGAAAGATGCATTCCTATTACCAGCACCTTCCAGTCCATCAAAAGAGCAAACTGGGAGAAAATGGGAGGATGTGGCACTTGGGGACAGGGTTTAGTGGCAGTGCTGGGTTGATGGTTGAACTTGATGATCTTAAAGGTTTTTTCCAGCCTAAACAACTCTGTGGGTCTGTGTTTACCAGCCCAGCTCCATGTTTAGCCAGCTCAGTCCTGCCAACTTCCCAGCAATGGGATACACAGACTGTTATTTGTTAGGAAATTATAAAGAGGGCACGTCCTAGAGACCAAATCTGCCACAGCTGGCAGCTCCAGTGGAAGGAGGGGAGATGAGAAGGGCATTTGCTACTGACGTCCATCTACTACAACTGTTTCTATAAATACTGAAATAAGGAAGCAGAGATTAGGGGTTATTTTTCCCCATTGTTATGCACTTGGCATTTTCTCAAATTGTTCTGGTGTGTTGTAACATCAAGAAAAGAAACAAAACAACTCAGAGTCCACAATGAAATAATTCCTGATGAAATAAGAAAACGTTTAGCATTATGTCCACAAATAGAATCTGTGGAAAAACAAAGCCAAGGCTTTTACTTCCAGACCAAGCAGCTGGGATCTCTGCTGCAGGCACTGCAGACCCTAAATTCAATCCTCAGTAATGACTGTTAGATTGCCTTAGGTGAGCCACAGTTCATCCTCTGCAGAGGGTTTGGGACAACTGGAGATGGAAAGTATTATTGATATCCTTTTTGATTCACTTATTTCTCCTTTGGAGTGTCTGGCAATAAAGGAGAGTAAGACTTAAAGCAATACAGACTTCTCTCTGCACTCAAGCTGACAGGTAAACTGCCAGTGCTAGGAATAAATATGCACAGCTTAAATGCATCCAGTGAAATGGTAATCTAAGGATTTAAATTTTATACCACAGTCTCCTTTCTATCTATGCCTCTGGGCTCCTCAGCTCTTCCATATATTAGGAAAATTCACAGCATTAAAATATGGATACTCTCATCACACCACTGAATGATCACATTTTATATTAACTACTGACGTTTCAAGGGGTTTTTAACTATTCTTGACTGTAATATTGCAACCACTTGTAGCTGTCAGATCTGAGTTGTTACTGCAGGTTTATGAATGTGGGCTTTGGCTAACAGCAAAAAACTGCAGTCATGTCAAACTTTTCCCATTTTTACCCACAGAAGTTTCAGGCACTCCAAAATAATTGTGTCAGAGGTGCAGAGTTCTGTCAAACCAGCATTTTATTTCCATCAAAATCAAATCCCAGGAAGTTGATAGTTGATTCTGAAGACTATCCATGTGTCTTAATTATGCAAAATTCTCAACTGTCATTTTTTCCAACCATAAATTTCCTACCCGCTTTCCTGCCTCTTTTCCAAGTACTATAAATATTAAGACTACACAGTTTGTAAACACCTCTGAGATGATAGAAATATTTAGAAAGTGGAGTCCAGATGGAAATTACTCTTCAAGCCCTGCAAGGGATTTGTTACATTAACAAACACACATTAGAGCATGGCTGCTACTTAAGCTTTTAAATGACATCTGGTATTTACTGTTGCTTAATGAGCGGCTGGGACAATCTCCTTCCTCTGAATAGGAAAGGAGGGCTGAGGAGAATGTTGCTGTCACCAAGGATGGTTGGTAGGGCTGTGCTGGAAGGAACACCCCCTTCAGAGAGGTGTAGTTGTTCTTTGCTTGATGGATCACAGAATCATGAGATGGGTGGGTTGGAAAGGACCTTGAAGATCTCTCAGTGCCACCCCCTGCCATAGGCAGGGACACCTTCCACTATCCCAGGTTGCTCCAAATCCTGTCCAGCCTGGGCTGGACACTCCCAGTGCCAGAAGAGCAAGAAATTAACTGCCTTTCACTGAACAGATTGCTGTGAACACTAAGGCAAGGGGTCTAAAATCCTAACCAAACACAATTATTCTTCACAGCTACTGTCCCATATACCACATCCCTCATGGAGTGGGGGAAGACTTAAAACTTCTTTTGCAAATTAATATTTTTCTGAAATTCTTATCCACTATCCACATTCTTTCTTAAGCAAACATGAAATGTGGATGAATCTGCACATCAGGGACCCTGGAATGGGAGTGGTTTGTCAGGTGAATTCACACTGGGAAGAACATGGTGTCAGCTAAATAAGAATCTATCGACTGTGTCAGGGCAGGGTCAGGCTGGAGTTTAGGGAAAAGGTTCTTCCTCCAGAGGGTGCTGGGAACTGAACAGGCTCCTCTGGGAATGAGCCCCAAGGCTGCTGGAGCTCCAGGAGCTTTTAGACAATGCTCTCAGAGATGCACAGGATGGGATTGTTGGGGTGTCTGGGCAGGGCTGGTGTTGGACTCCATTATCCTGGTGGGTCCCTTCCAAAATGCACCAATTCTGTGATCCTACAAGTGAAGAAGTGTGTTGCCTCCAGGGGTTTTTCAAAAGATGAAGACAGCAGATGAGCTGCAGGAGACCAAGAAAATGTTTCATTTCTACCAGCAGGCTTAGCATCAGTAAGAGCCAAGGAACAACCTGGATACCCTTTGGAGAAGGCAAAGCCAGTGAGAAAGCAGATGTTACAAAGGGCACTATACACAACAGCTGTTTGGTCCCCTTCTGCCAAACGAAGAGCCACCATCCCTCCACAGGCTGGGCCAAGAGACAGGGCAGGAGCAGACAGATGTCACTGTGTGCCCTTTGAGCCTCCCAGCCTCCTCACAAGCTCTACTGCTGGACAATCCCCACGGTGCCCTCGTGACCCTCCTGGTGTGATGTTCCTGCGCTGGGAACTTGCTGCCTCTGGCTTCATTCATTACCACACACAGCACCAGTGTTCCAGAACTGACCTGCCACTGCTGCTGGCTCGTCCTCTTCCAGGGACTCCTGGGTGAGCAGCTCTGCCAGAGGGGACAGGGGGTAGCAGGTGTTGAGGTTCAGCCCCAGCATGAAGTTGTGCACCTTGCCGGCGCGGCCCTCGCGCGTGTTGAACAGGGCGCTGTCCCCCACCAGGGCCATCAGCATGCGCTGCACCCAGCTCTCCTGGCTGCTCTCCTGCCAGCAATCCTGCCTGCTCTCCTGCCTGCTCTCCTGCAGCCTCTCCTGCTTTGCCTCAGCGCCCTCCGTGCCTGCACACAAAAATCAAAACACCCAGAGGTATTTAAACATAGAAAGTGCAACCTCACCATTTCAGGGGCTATAAAATAAAGGACCTACAAAAAAATAAATCTTTCAATGAGCCAGGGGCTGGGTGACAGAGCTTTGCCACAATGACTTCAGAGGAGTGCAGAGAATCCATCCTCTCAGCTTCACAGCCCAGTGAAACCTTTCATCTGCATCACAACAGCATGGATGTGTCCATCAGGAAAATACACTGGGAACATTAGATGACCTGAGCAAGACTTAATTAGTCTGAGGGCTTTCTCTTTAAGCTCTGCTGGGTTCAGGGACAGACCTGAGCTGGTAAGATCCATACCTGATGTGGACATAAATTTATCTGGATGTGCATTGACAGCCTTCTCCATCTTTCCTGCCTGTGAGAAATCCAGCTTTCCTCAGGAAAGCAGAGTTAGTCTGCATAAAGGATAATGCTATAGCATGGGAATTTTAAAATATATTAAATCATCATTACAGTAAATTGTAAACTACAATTAGTATCTGGCTTTAATTAACTAAAGAGTACAGTGCAAGATCCAGACTTAGATGTCTGCAGTTGGAGCTCACAGTAAAATGACCTGGACTGGCATCACCCTGCATTCATTCACCTATCAAAACTTGACTTTTTGGGGTGTTTTGGATAAGAAAATACTTCAGGTTCAATCTTCATACTTTAAACCCAGCTTTTAAACTTCTCTCTTTAACCCAGGCTCTAAAGAAGCTGAGTTTTATAGAAGTAGAGAGAAAACAAGTATCAGAGAAATCCAACATCTGTCCAATAAAATTCTATGGAAGTAAGAAGGATTTCCAAGTGTTTACAATCCCAGATTTGTTGGTTGTTCACTATGGCTACAAACTAGGAGGGAAATGTGTTTGGTGCTGTATGTAGTGTTTAAACAGGAAATCCACAAATAAACACAAAACCTGGTACCACCTATGGTTTTTACACATAAGGGGAGTTGAAGAAGCAATCACTGAGCTGAGCTAATGACATAATTCCCTGTGTCACCATACAGATTTTTTTTTCTTCTGTAGATCCTGAAATCACAAACAGCTGCATTCCCATCTTTGCTCCACTTTTTTAAAATAAAACCAGGTTTTTGCAGATGAAAATCACCCCAAAAATATCATCAAATACAGAAAGCTAAGACATCAGAAATCTCCAGGTGCTTTAGATATTTAGAGATAATTGCCAATAGAATAATTTTTTCCCACTGCCCAACATTCCTTTTGTGGTTATGCTCCTTCTGGGCACCTGGACTTGGTCATTGTTACAAACACTGTGCCATGCAAGAAGAATTTCCTGTATCAGATGTCATTTGTAAAGGCGCTAGAAGACACCTGTGAATGCTGGAAACACACATTAAACCATTCTCAGGTAAATATTTGATCAGGAAACCCTGGAAAATAATGGATAGTGTTGGTTTAGGGGGCTGGCAACAATTCCAAAGTGCCTCTGAGCTCAGTAGCTTGCTGGAAACAGAGGAGAGCTCTGGCCCAGCAAACCACATTTTTGGGTGTATGTGAAATTCCAGATGTGTGTGAGAGAATCCCTGATGATGAGCTTGAGCAGGAGACATGAAGTGAAGCCCAGAACCTCCTGGGGTCTCTTGCTCTCTATTTTCTTGAGTCACACAAAAGCTGATGGAAAAAGGAAATGGTGAAATGAAGTCTGAGCATTTCCTTACCTTTTGGATGCTGTGATTCATCTTCACTATCTGAACTGTCGTTGCTCACAAGGTGCGTTAGCCTAATGTTTTCTGTTGAAAGAAAGACAAATTCCTTTAAACTGCTGCAGTTTAACTGGCAGAACAGCTAAGAATTTCAAAACAATCTGAGTCATAAAATTCTCATAGTCTTTGTAATAGAAAATAAAGCTGAAGAGACTGGGTCTGCTGTGGACATTAGAAAGTGAGCAGCAGGTACTGGATTTTGCCTGCAATTTTTGGGCTGGAAAAGAAAATGCAACCTAAGCAGTACCTCCCACTACCCTCTGCACTACATACCTAACACTTTATTCACCTTCATTAAAATGTAGATGTTTAGCTTCTGTCCTCTCAGTAGCTCTTACTGAACTAGGAAAATGTTTATCTAATGTTACAGTCCCAGTTATCTAATGATAACTGTCCCAGGCACTGAGACATCTGAAGCTCTGCTCCAGACTGTGGTTCAAATCACGTGAGTATTTTCATATCTGATCCCACTTCAAAGAATATTTTTTAAATGATATGTGAAATGAGTCACAGATGACAGATAACATTCTGTGTCTTACTATCTTTCAAAAGCAGACTTGTCCGTGATCACATTTATTTACACGAACCATCCATGAGGAGGTGTTAACATCCATGAGTTGTATCAGAAATAGGAACCTGGAGGTCTCATTCTCATCCATAAAGAAGAGATTATCAAGCAGCTGAATTCCATCCATTAGGAGGCAGACTGAGTTTATTATTTAAAAGCTATCTCAATCTACATTTTCTCTTCAGAAAGAGCTGGCTGTCTAGGACAACTTTTTTATTGGTCAGATCTTCCCTTGTAATGCTGCCTTTCAATAGGAAACAAAAATTGATCATTAACTACATTCTCAGATAAAACTCGATAAAGTCCATCCAAACCAAGCCACAACTCTTTCTGTACAGCCATCTTGCCATTTGTGTGCCAGGAGTGATATCAAAACCATTCAATTTCCAAGCAAAGGACCAGATACCAACAGGTTGTGGTTAGAATGGAGCAATTTAACAACCCAGCAATGAGAAAGTTTAGGTGCATTTTGCTAATCCCATTAACAATATAGCCCAGTGTCAAGAGACTACACAAGTAACTATCAAATACTTGTCAGCTTCTGCTGTCCAAAAATCACAAAACAACATAAAAAGAAGATTCTATTAACTACCAGAAAAGAGCTGGATAGACACATGTGACTTTCAGCAGCTCTGACTGACCAGAAACTAAAGTGAAAGAAAGGGAAGAACATTCCTAACACCCTTTCCCCACCTCAGCACCATCCAGCAGTGCCAGCAACTAAAGGTAATTAATTCCACATTCTTAAATAACTACCAGCAGTGCCATCCTTCCACAGAGGGAGAATCTTGCCAGTAAGTGCTCTGCATAGTGGGATTATTTACTAATAGTACCTAGTTCTTCTTCCATGGTGGGCCCTTTATTCTGAGAATTGGAGACACCAAGGACTCTGTTAAATAATATTGAAAATGCACTGCCCCAGACACCTGAAAGAGAAAAAATAAACAATGAACAGTGCTTGGCAGAAGGAAAATAAACTCCACATACCTTAAAAAGTGCTATTTAAGCAGTTGGTTGCTCTCTGAACACACCTCTGAGTTTGGAGCAGGCTGAGTCATAGGCTCAGATGTCCAAATCAGAACAAAAATCCATGGAAATAAGAAACAAACAAATAAACAATGCCAATCCATATCTGTGAAATCTTTCAAATTAATGTCTTCCAACAGAGAGCTCCACTTTCCGTCTCACACTTTGTGTGACTGCATTTAAAAGTCCATGAACTACTGAAATTGCTTTTATTTTTAAACTTCTTTCTGTCACATACTCACCCATCAGGAAATGCAAGGGATTTTCAGCATATTTCTTCACCACTGTCCCCATGAAAAACTTGCTTCCAAACAAATCAGGAGACATGAAAGTGCCATACTTGGCCATTCCAATTTCATATGGACTGAATTCCACCCAGTCTGCAAAGTCAGAAATAAAACTCTGCTCAGTCAGAAATCTCAGCCTGAATAGAAACAGAGGAGGAAAACACAGAAATGAAGGAAGCAAAGAAATTTTAGTGAAATGGGAAGCCAAATAACCATTTGGAATATCAAATCAAGGTCAGTGATGTCTCAGCAGGGAAAGAATCCTCATTCTCTCTGATCACAATAAACTTGGGTGAAAAGAATGAAGTTGGAAAACCAGAGGTTATAAAAGGAGAGATCACAAATGAGGAACACACAGTGACATCTTTATTCATCCCCTGCTTCAGCATGATTCCACACATGTGGGTCTCAGCTCCAAGATGCTTTTCCTTCACTGCAATTCCACCAAAAATATGGAGAGCAATGACAGAGATGGCACAAAACCAGGCATTGAATATCCCAGGGACAGTGAAATATTCTAGCAGAGGCATGTGGATTCTACCCAAACCTAAAGTTTTGCAGGAAATCCAATATCAAAGGGCAAAGCTGAGAGGCAGCTGATAAACTTAACAATTCAAACATTGCCAAAGTTATCTTTAAAAGTCCATTTTATTGAATAGAGAGCTCAAGAAAAATATGGAATAAAATGTTCAAATGCATTTTCTGATCTTAGCAGAAAATACCAAAGTGATTTGCATTCTATTGATGTAGGCTTTTGGAAATGGATCTTAGCTGACTTGGAAACTTTTTTTTTTTTTTTTTAATATCAGTGGAGTTGCTTCCATCAGAGAATTGAGTCCAAAAAGGGAGCAAATAACAAACAAAACAAATTTCTCTTTTTACTATTTCACCCATTCATCTATTTGACTTTCCCTATTTTTAGCATGGATTAATTTGACTGGAAATAAATCAGAAGTAATTCTCAAAAAGAAAGGCAAAAGAGGCAGCTTTGAAATATCCCCACGTGTCATGGAATGCCATCCACCCTCAGGATACTCCTGCTGACGTGTGGAGCAGAAGGTGAACACTTGTCCTGAAAAGGAAAGATTTAATCATGATTCCTGGGAGGTTCATCTCACAGGGTAATGTTTATCTGAGCTACGTCAAATACAACATCCTATTTCCCAAATAAATCACCCACAAATCTTCATATTCACTGGAGCAGAAGGAAATTCCTTTGAAGACCCAGTCCAGGAACTTCATATTTCCTTTTAGCTGTATAAACATGATACATATTCAGAACCAGGGTGACAGCAAAGCTGAACTGAGAATTAGAATTAATTTGTGTTAGTTCACCTGAGCTTGCATTTGCACTGAAGGAGATTTCTCAAATCACAAAGCCTGCTCAGGGAAATAAAATTTCTGCCTTAAAATCAATTAGGAAGTGTAAATATTTCTGTTCAAAATGTACTGAAGCTCTCACATCAGGAACAGCTAAAAGGAGAAACAGAGTTTAAAATAAGAACCAATCAAGATCTAGCTCCCTCCATAATGACAGAGATGCCAGCCTCAAAAGGCAAACTCAAGATCCACTGGCACAGGAAATACCTTTTTTTAGAGTAGAGTAAAGTAAAGCCTACAGGTGCTTCTGATCTTGCTTACAGAAAGACATCATTAACAAAAGATCATTTTTGTTTTAAAACAGTAATCCAAATAAAATTTATTGAAAAACAGAAGTTCATCTAAAACCCAAAATATTCCTATTTCCAAACAAAATGGTATCAGTTTCCTAAGCAGCAAAGTTTAAGACACATTTTCCCTTATTTTTGCCTAATTTACAATTCCTCATTTTCATTTCTAATCAAAGTTTTGACAGCAACTTCTCCAAATAACTATTTTAGGAAATACAATGATGTATAAACCTGAGGCAAATCACCTGGCACTTCCCTTTCCAGTCTTGGATATAACCATATATAGATGCACACATCCTTATCTTAGTGTAGCATCTTCCACAACTAGACCCACTCTCAACTGAAGTTGCCAGAGGGGATTAAAACCTATGGAATAAATACAAGTAAAAGGGTTATTTTTTGTGTGTGTGTGTTACCAACAGCATTTCATACTGGGCAAGAAGTGAAAAAGAGGCATTATATTTAATTTGCCCAATTTTAATCATGGAATCATTAAAGTTGGTAAAGACTTCTGAGATCATCAAGTCTAACTGCTGATTTCACCATTCTCTGAAATAGAAGGTGACTGAGGACATTTTCCTTTCCTTGTTTGACACACTATTTTAAACACCTTTTCCCTTTTGGAGTCACCAGGTTTCTCTTTGGCTTGGCACTCCTACTTGAATATGTGATCACCTATCCCTGAGTAACTCCTTATCATTCTGTCACATTCCCAGAAGTCAGATGCAATTGGTCTCAGGTGTGTTTAAAAAAAAAAAAAAAAAAAAAAAAAGTTTTTTTTTAACCAGCCACACACTTCTCTTCTTGCTACAAGTGACTCAACACAGACTGGGAACACACCTGCAAACATCAGCTCTGAGACATCTGGTTTGACGTGCAGACAGGTGAAGAGTGGCAGAGCACACTGGGCATTATTGACCTTCTCTTTCATATTGCTCAGAGTGGTGTCCATCCTCTGCAGGAAAGAAAGACATCTGTCTCAAGAAAATCCTGTAAAGGCCTGCTGATATATATATAAAAGTATATAAAATACATACATACAATATTTATAGTTATATTTTATAATTTAAAATAAAAATAATTTCTATTATATATATATTTATGTGACTTTATATATTTTTTAAAATTAAAATAAATATTGCATGTTATATTTTATATAAAGATCTGGGAGACTCCTCCTGTTGATGAAATTTGATAAGAAAAGTTTTTCACTGATGTGTCAGGTTCTGATTTAAATTAAAGGTCTGTGCATTTTTTTCATCCCTTGGTAAACAGGGACTTCTAACCAACCTCACACAATCACTAACAGCCCTTCAGCATCAGAATTCTATACATCTACCACTAAAAGCTGTGTTGCTTCTTTTTCAGTGTTTTATATTGTTTAAAACCCACTATCAGTGTACACTCAGGAGGGATAGAAGTGTATAAAATACATCTGCAAATCTATTGACACATTTCAATCTTGCCAAAATATCAAATCCAGCTGCTGCTTACCTGACTCGTTTGAACTTCAAGTCTTTGTGCCTGATTTAGCCAATTAGGAATTTTCAATTATACAACACAACAGTGTGAAGATTCCTGTTCTCTTTTTGCAAAAAAAAACAACAAGGGGATCTTTCACACTGAAATTAGTACTTTTTAAAGCAAAAGCTGTTTCTTATAGCAAAATGTGCATGCTTTATTACATGTATTATGCTAAGGTAATTATAAAAAAATAGCAGCAGTGGGAATGTGAGTTGCACAGCTTTAACAGCATCAAAAGCAAGCAGTGCACTCACATCATGGATCAGTGTTTCCCCTATGAGCATCCCAAAGATGTCTGTGAAGGTGACAGGCTGCCCTGAGCTCTTCTTGTTCCACAGAGCCTCGATGTAGCGCTTGACCTTCTGAGGGGTGAGCAGCAGCAGGGGGTTGTGGCTCACAGACTGCATCAGCTCCTCATTGATCTCCTTGGGGCCCTTGGCTGGGAAATCTGGGTGGGAATACAGCGTTGACATATACCTGCAATGGCAAATAGGCCCTGTGAGCACCCAACTTGCTGCAGTGTCAGCAAAGCTCATAAAAGAGTTTATACGGTTTCTGATTAAATCAGGTTAATTACCTCTCCATTTACACAGGAAATTGTCAACTCCTTTTTCTCAAAGCACAGAAAGCTGAGCAATTTGTTGTAAATATAAGCATAGGATCAGACACTCAAGCATGCATTTTCCATAATGTGTATGAAATAAATAATTAGAGTCCTCATATTTCTGTCTAAGGGATAACAGACAGAACATCTAAAGCTGAAAGGAGCTCCCCCAGTTAGCACAGCCCTTTGGCAGACCAGAGGTCCTAGAAGGACACATGGAGCTCTCTCCCTGCAAGAGGCATCTCTCTGCCCTCCAGTTCATTATCACTATTGAAACACTCCTACAATATCTCAGCGTATCACAGAAGCCCAGAATGGTTTGGGTTGGGAGGGACCTTAAAGCCCCTCTAGAGCCACACCTTCCAGCAGCCCAGGGTGCCCCAAGCCCTGCCCAATCTGACCTTTGGACACTCCCAGGGATGGGGCAGACACAGCTTCTCTGGGCATCCTGTGCCAGGGCCTCACCACCCTCACAGGAAAGGATTTTTTCTCAATATCCCATCCAAACCTACTCTCTGCCAGTGGGAAGCCATTCCCCCTTGTCTTGTCCCTCCATCCCTTGTAAGCTTTGTCAGCTCCTTCAGGCACTACAAGGTCACAGTGAGGTCACCTCAAAGCTCATCCTCTCCAGGTGAACAATCCCAGCTCTCTCAGCCTTTCCTCCCAGCAGAGCTGCTCCATCCCTCTGATCATCCTGGTGCCTCCTCTGGGCTCTCTCCAGCAGCTCCAGGTCCTTCCTGTGCTGGGGCAGCTCTGCAGGTGGGCTCTCACCTGAGCAGGGCAGAGGGGCAGAATCCCAATCCCTTTCCTGCTGCCCACACTGGGGCTCAGCCCAGGGGTTCTGGCCTGGATATGGCCCCACTTTCCTGGATATGATGCTTCCATAATAAACTGAAGCACAGGAACTACAACCTGTGCAGAGAGTTAGTTGACTGTGAGGATGTGAAAGAGGCAAATCATGAGTTTGTTACTGGGGAACAAATTTAGTTTTACTGCAAACAAAGCTCAGACACATGTGCAGGCAGCCCTGGCTTCCACTTGGTTGGGTGGACAGGCCTTTCTAATCTAGGCTCATTTGCTATTATTTACCCAGTGACCTGGCTCAGGTACACATCCCTTACTCCAGGCACAGCTCTGACACACACAAGGGGTCAGCCTGGCCCCGAGGTCATGCCCAGCCACTTCTGTTAGAGCACAACCAACCCTGTCCCAGGGCTCGATCCACGGGCTCCACGTCAGCTCCTGGGTGCAGGGAAAGGGGAATGCAGCTGCAGAAGTCAGCACAAGGTTGAAGCAAGATGGCAGAAAAGCACTGCTCCAAGGTAAGGCATGCAGCTGAGGGGACAAGCAAAAACTTGCCTCTCCCGCCAGGAAAGGAATTTTCCACCCTTCAGGAAAAAAAGAAAAGAGAATTATTCCCAAGTGACAGACTGGATGGAAAAGAAAGAAAAGAAAGGGAGTGCCAAAGTGTCAATTTATTTATTCATCAAGCAAGGAAAGACTGAAGGGTGACATCAGAGAGCAAAAGCAAATTTATTCAAACACAACTGTGTCCAATCTGGAACAGTTCAGATAATCTCGCTATTTTAATTCAGATTTTATGGGTTTATATTAGATCAACTACATATTCACCCCTGGGTTTTCCCCAAAACAGACCTCATAGCCAACAGAGTGACCTCTGTCCTAAGCAGGGACTGCAAACCCTTCCCTGGAATCACAGGGAATGTTTTAACACCACATTGCACTATTCCACTGCTCTTCACCTTTTTACAGCTGAGACAGAAATCCATCCATCTCTCTCAATGGACAATGACAAATCTGCCCCCACCACCAGTGATAGAAAACATGGGTTCCAACCTTTTATAGTCCAATCTAAATGAGAAATTTACTCTAGTTCACAGATACTTCTGGCATTTCAAAACCTCCTGGCATTCTGAAAGCTTCCCTCTAGTCTGGGAAGCAAGCTTTACATAATGAAAAATAATTGACAAAAAAAAAAAAAAACATACAAGGAGTAGAACTGATCATTATCTCCTTCAAGAGTCAGTTTTGGAATTAGTGTGGAATTAAAATTCATGTGCTTCCTTAGAGCTAAACCAAGTGATAAAACTCATCCCAGGCAGATTCCCTGCTCGTTTATATTACAAGTCTTTTTCTCTCTAAGAGTTGAGACATTTGTACAATCTCATCCCTGAGTCTGAAAGGACCCTCGAGGTCTCTGCTCCAGTCTCCTGCTCAATGCAGAGCCAGCCTAAGTCAGATGAGGCTGCTCAGGGCTGTGCTCAGTCAAGTTCAGCTTCCACATGAGCACTGCCTGAGTCAGACTGAGAGGATGACACTATCCCCAGCCTACTCAGGTGAGAATGGCTCAACACATTGGAGTACATCCAATTACTCCTTGTCCTTTCTTTGGGCATCTCCAAAAAAAAACTGTTTTCTTCACAGCTACTTAGCAGGAACTGAAGATAACAATAAGATTTCCCCCATCAATACCTGTGCCTGCTCCTCAAGGCCAAATGAACTGTTTTATAACCTGACTTTTGTCTAAATTAAAGAGTGCCAGTGGGACTGAGACAGTGGGAAATCCACAGTGGGATGCCCTGGAGGGTGCAGCCAGACTCTAGACATTCCTAGTAAATCCACCAGGATTTTACACTGGGTGTAAAATGGAGCAAGAGATATTTCACAAGAATCACAAGGTTGGAAGAGACCTCCAAGATCATCGAGTCCAACCCAGCCCAACACTTCAACTAGACCATGGCACTGAGTGTCACATCCAGTCTTTTTTTAAACATATCCAGGGATGATGACTTCACCACTTCCCTGGGCAAACCATTCCAATATTTTATCTCCCTTTCTGTAAAAAACTTTTTCCTAATATCCAGCCTGTATTTCCCTTGACACAGCTTAAGACTGTGTCCTCTGGTTCTATCAGTTGTTGTCTGGCAATCTTTCCATGATTTTGAGGAGCTTTAAAAGCCCTCCCAAAACATACAACACATTTTGAGTTGATTGAGCCATCAGCTTCAAACCACAAGGGATTTTTTTTGTTTTTTCACATTTCATCAGGAAAATAAAACAACACACATCAGGTGTTGATAAAGAAATATGGATGCATATATGTGGCACCTCTTTCCATCCTTTCCCCCTCTCAAAGCTCCTGAAAGAGCACCTGGAACCTGAGCTGTCCTTGCCCTTCAGAGCATCCAAAACACCTCCCCCAGCAGACTTGGATGTGTAATTATAACCATAGAAATAAGTCAGCTCTGGTGACAATTCTATCAGTACCTGCTGCAGGGAAGCTGAGGATAACCAAGAGAAAGGCCTTACCAGGTGGATCCAGAGAGCCCAGCAATGTATGTGGCACAGTCCAGGACTCCTGACTCATAAAGTGCTTTCATGACTCCAGCAAAGCCCACCATGGCCCGGAACCCCCCTCCCGAGCCCAGCACGGCGATCACCGGCACCTGCAGGGATAAGAGCAACACAACCACCACATCAGTGACAAGGGACACTCCTGGGAGCACCCTGTGCAACCCCTGGGCATCCCAAGAACAACTAGAATTTATTTGAAGAAGTCATCGCTCGTAGCAAGATTTCTAAACAAATATATACTCAGAATTTCTTTAGAATGTCTGTCCTTCTTAAACACAATCCGAAATAGAGGAGATATTAAATTCAGTTATTAAATGAACTATTCAGTTACAAGACCACAGAGATTTTTAAAGCAACATAAACACCAGCTTTAATCCAATTCATATCATTGTGACAGAGCCAAAGGCAGCAAAATTTACTAATGAGAAACAAAACAGAGACAAATAATATTTTGACTGGGAGTTTAAAAACAAGTTTTATAACAAAAACATCCAGTATTACTACATAGCATGAAGACAGTCTCAATTTTACCACTACTTTGCAAAAACTGCCAGAGAGGTAATGGGAATTCATGGGGATCTGGACAACTACTCAGCCACCAAGAGAGGAGTGAGCAGAACTAGACATGTTTATTGTGGCACCAGGTTAAAATTGTGTCCACAGGGGTTTATTTTACACTTTTCTCTTTCTTATTGCCCAGCCTGGACATCCAGGCCATTCCTCTCAACTGCAGAGCTTCCCCAAGTATCTAAAAAGAAGACAAAATGAAATAAAAATTCTTTTGCTCCCCCATCATATGTTTTGGCCTAAGTGAAGGAAGGGCTCACCTGGTTCCCAGTTTCCACAACCCAGGAGAATTTTCTGCTGTTCAGTAGGGACAAAGGAACCACCTTGTGGTTTCTACTGAGCATAAAAAATCACACAGCTGTGCAGAAAGCCCTATCTGATCAAACTGCTAATCAGTCAAAAATCTCCCTGAAAGGCAATTTCAGCTGCCAATAGATGGGATTAGTGACAAGAAAAGGATCCACATGACGACAGAGCCCTGTTCTTTCTGCAGACTCCATGCTCCAAGCCATGAAACTACCCTGAGGACAGACTGTCACAAGGAAATGCCCATGAACAATGACCAAGGCACTCAAGATGTTTCTTTGAGGCTTCCACTCCCCAAAACTGCTTATTCTGGATGCGGTGGGATTATTTGGTTACCTCCTTTGTAAGTGTTCAGCTTTAGTAATAGAAACCACAAGTATTCCCCAGCCCCACATTCATGGTGCAGCTCCAGAGATAGGGATCTATCCCAAAAATGACACAGCTCAGGAAGGGTTTGGGATATGTTTTGTTAAGCCAACACCCCAATAACGGAGCAGCTGCTTTGAAGGAAGAGCCATGTCAGTAATCACTCCTTTAATAACATGGGGAGCCTTTGAAAGCTCCTCAGGAGCACTGCCCACTCAGCCTGAGCAAACACATTCCAACAGCATGGAGATGTCACCTGCAGGTGCAAGCCTGGAGAAGGCATGTGAGAACACTTGCAGAGCACCACTGCTCCACTCATCAGTGCACTGGCACCAGGGAAAATGGGAGTGTCCCTCAGGAGGCAGAGGAATCTGCTATGGAGATGGGCTGGCAATGTCCAGGAGAGTCACCAACACCCTGACTGCAAATGCTTCCTGGATCCACAGGCACTCTGGGCATCCCAGATTCCTGCACTGGGAATGGTGGATACAGCAAGGGGAAGGTGGATGATGGAATCACAAAATCGTTCAGGGTGGAAAAGATCTCCGAGATCATCAAGTCCAGCCATCAGCCCAGCACCACCACTGTCTTCTCCTTGACTAAACCTTGTCTCCAGGTGCCACAACCACACATTTTTTGAACACCTCCAGGGATGATGATTCCACCACTGCCCTGGGCAGCCCCTTCCCAAGCCTTACAGCCCTTTCCATGAAGGTATTTTCCCTAATATCCAACCTGACCCTCTCCTGGCACAGCTCAAGGCTGTTCCCTCTCATCCTGTCCATATTCCCTGGAGAAAAGCCAGGCCCCTCTGGCTGCCCTCTCCTGTCAGAGAGTTACAGAGAACCAGAAGGTCCCCTCTGAACCTCTTTTTCTTCAGGATGAACTTCCCCAGCACCCATGTGCATTGCACAGTAAATAAAGAAAACTTTAAAATTATGATAAAAAATAACTGAAGAGAAGCACCTACTGCATTTCCACTCATTTATTTCAATAGAAGCTGAGCTGCAGCACAAATCAAGTGAGGCAGATTCAGAGTCCTCTCCTGCTCTGCAGAGGAAGCAGGCAGGCTTGTTAAATCAGCTTTTTATCTCCAATTCAGTCTCTGACATGTTTAAGGGCACAAAACAGTAAAAATTGAAATGAAATGCACCCATCCTGCAAGTTGCCCTATGGGATAAATACAGCAGAGGCAGGGAGTGGGGAAGGAGCAGCAGCCAGAGCACCCAGAGCCAAGAAACCAAGTCCTAATGAAGAACAGAGAAAAGAGAATACCAAGGGCTGCACACTCCTCTATTGAGCCCCAAATCCTTTGTACAGAACCACCAGCACATGAGTTCACTGAAACCAAAAGGTTCTTAATCATATCTTCCAGTAATCAGGCAAGAAAAAGCTAAACCATACTAAATCTTGTTTTGGGAATGAGTAGTGCAGATGTCTTTATCCAAATGCCCTGGAAACACAGTGCACAAAATCTGAATACCTGTGGTGGAAAAAGAATGCCATAGGGCACACAAATGATTATTAAAAAATTGTTCTGCAAATCCAGTCACAGAGAACTATAGGCTTTCTTTAGAAGATTATGGTGTTTTTAGAAAATTGCTTGAAGCAACAAAAATTTAAAAAATAAACTGAGCAATAACAGAAGTACGAGAAATCTCTACCTCTGTGTTTCCAGAATGTGCCTCGGGATTAAGTCAGGAAATTTGAAACTACTCACTTCCCCATCAAGACATGTATAATGAATACAGAGGTATTAAAATTTCTCAGCATCCCTGCAAAGCACAATCTACTCATAGATGAAGCAGCTTGGATGAACTTTGAGTATGTGACTTGTCCAAGATTAAACAAAGCCCACAGACAGCTAAAACTACTCAATGTCTCCCAACTATATGTTAAGACTGCAAACATCCCACAAATCCTCTGCTATCTTCCATCTGCAGCAATAAAAAAACTACAGTTTAATTTGAACAAAAAGGTTTTCTTCATTGCTAGGAAACAGATAAAAATTCTGACAAGTCAGCCTAGAAATACACATATGGCATATGAAAAATGGGAGGATACCTACAGTTACTGTCTGGGAAGATGCAGTTTAACTGATAACATTTCAGTATTGGAGACAGTGAGGGACACCAAAGGAAAATGATGACACAAAGATTAAGAGATCTTAGCTATCCTTTGTAATAATTTATGCATAGATACCACCTGCATGGAACTGAGACCTGAGGCACCGAGCTCCAACTGGAGCTTGGCAGAATATCCAGATCCTTTCTGAGGAAGATCCTATTCTGCTCTAGGTCACACCAATGCCACACTGACAGATTCCTACTCTGATAAGATCTGCATGTGTTAAAATTAAAATAACTGAATTGAAAATTAAGAAATCTTGAAAATGTTCCTTCACAATACATACAATTAATCTCAGTCCAATTAAAATATGTACAATACTTGTTAAATTCCTTCATGTTCCTCAGAAAGTTCACAGAAGAGCATTCACAAAGCAAGACAGAGTTCAAAAGTACACAAAAATAAACATTTACCACCTGCTCAAAACTTCATGGAAATGTAAAAGATATTCTTCAGTGCTGGTTTCAAAACAGACACATTCTCCTTATACTAAAAATGTATAAAAGGAATCAATGCCAGTGAAGAAATCAACCCAGATTAATTCAAGGACTCTGTTCATTGCTTAACACCCTCACAGGCACAAAGTGCTCCTGTCACAATTTTGGAAGCAGCACAGGAGAGGGAATGGGCAAGGAAGGAAGGGATGGAAAAGCTACAACAAAGTAAGTAGATCTGTCCCAAGCAGATTCGTAATTAACCCTAAATAATGAAATCACTGAAGAACTCAGTAGGATCTGGGCCCCTTCTTCACTATGGTGTGAGGCCCTGGCACAGGGTGCCCAGGGAAGCTGTGGCTGCCCCTGGATCCTTGGAAGTGTCCAAGGCCAGGTTGGATGGGAATTGGAACAAGCTGGGATAGTGGAAGGTGTCCCTGCTCATGGCAGGGTGGGGAACTGGATGATCCCTACAGTCCCTTCCCACCCAAACCATTCCCTGTTTCTGTGATTTAACCCAAGCCATCATCAGCCCACTGACATCTACTGGCTGCCTTTCTTCTGAGCTTGGCTCAAAAAGCCAGTAAAGGAAAGCTGCAGTTCCTCATGTTTCAAAGAGATAAAACTTCATAACCCTAATCCAAGGAAATCCAAGGCTCAAGAAGGAAGGAAAGAAATAAACTAATTTCCAAGCTAAGTCTAAATTTAAACCAGCTCATTTCCTGCCTAGTCTTTCAGAGATGAAGGTAAAAAAGCATGGGATGGGTACTGGGCATGCAGGGGCACATTCTGTGCTGGGTGAGTGCCCTGAGCCACTGCAGGATTCAGCAGGTATTTCACACACCCTGAGGCACTTTTCAGATGGCAATCTCCCCTCAGAGCCAACACCTTAACAAAGCCTGGGATTCAAAACGGGAAAAATTAGAGCAGTTTGTTTAAGGGGCCAATGAATCACAGAATCCCAGAATTATTTGGTTGGAAGGGACATTAAAGATCATCCACTGCCACCCCAGGGACATCTTCCACTATCCCAGGCTGCTCCAAGCCCCATCCAACCTGGCCTTGGACACATCCAGGGATCCAGAAACAGCCACAGCTTCTCTGGGCACCCTGTGCCAGGGCCTCCCCACCCTCACAGGGAAGAATTTCTTCCTAATACCTAATCTAAATCTCTCCTTTTACAGCTTCCTCCAGTCATAAACTTTAATCTATAAATTTAGAGCCAAGAAAAATTACTTTCCAGGCTAAATACTGTACGTTCATAGAGGAAAAGAATTTTTATAAACAATAATCTTTCTCCATTGAACCCTTCCACCTCGCACACCTCATTCTTTCCTCTCACAGGCAAACGAAGGATTCCAAAGGGGATGCTAATCCTGGTGGGAACTCTCCTAACTTACATCACGGGAAGAGGTCAGGTTGTGGCTGTTGTCCCCCAGGAATGCCTTGATGCTGTGCATGATGTTGTCCCTGCGCTGCTGCCGGAACCTCTTCTCCTCATCGCACAGCGCCATGCTGAACCGCAGGTCTGTCGAGGAGCTGTTGGCAAAGGGGACAGGCTGTCACCAGAGCTGCAGCTCCAAACATCACAAACATCACCATGGGAAATGGGCACACACAAGCAGAAAGTCCTCACCCACTTACATAAGATGAAATTAAATAGTATGTTCCATGTGACACCATGCATCAGCTCTGAAGTGAAGGAGGTGAAGTACAATGTGTCTTTAAGACATGCATTTGATATAGAACTCATTAAAAGTGAGAGGAATGTTGGGTTTGTCTTTACAAATAAGCTGCAGGTCTGCTGGTAGATAAGGTTAGCACTGAGAGATAAAAGAAACAATGGGATGGATTCCACTGATCGATGAATGGAAAAAGATATTTGCCCTTACAAACAAACTTCAGGTTTGCTGATAAATGAAATTGGATATTGGATGATGAAAGAAGCAATGGGGGAAAACTATGAATTCTATAAGAATTAAAAATTAAAAGGGAGGGTTTGCATTAGTGAGGAATCTCAGGTATCAGGTGTTCTGGGAAGTCTGTGCCTCTGAAGTATCTCATCCAATGGGGAAAGAGAGAGGGAAAAGCGGCCAGGAAATTGGGATAAAAGAAGGCTGGGTCCTCCAAAAATTCGAGAGATCCCAGGGGAATGCCCCATGGCCTCTCCCTTTATTTGAATAAAGGAAAAAGGACTCCTCTGTCTCCTTTTTGAACATAAATCTCTGGTGTTTGTGGATTAATTTTCCTGACAAAAGCAAATAATTAAATACAGCAAGTGAGCTCTCCACTCACGTACAATTACAAATCTACACCACAGATCATACTGGCACACCACAGGAAAAACTAAGCCCTTTCCTCTGTATTTTTCAACACATTGTGGGATAAAAAATGTGCACAAGGCTGTGTAAGGATCTCAGTGCTGTATTTAAATAAAGGTATAACTTCAGCTGCCACTTCCCATGGACAGCAGAGAGGAGTGGACAATCCACCCTGGTACCCACTGAAAAGCACACAATGGTGAAATGGATCCACTGAGACTCAGATAATAATTCTCCAGATTTTTAAAACAACCTATTATGTAATAAAAGAATAGGATTAAGAAAAGGGGGAAAAGACTCCCTAGAAGCAATGTTCCATGAAGACATCCACAATTTGCATGGATATCAGGGAATGGCAGCAGAACTTGATAAGATCCTTTACATTTCAAAGCCTAACAAGAAGGCACAGCCAAGCATCTTCTGTTTATTTAATGTCAGAGATATGAAATGCTTGTAATGCACAAAGTCTGATAAATGTCTCAAGGACCACCCACAAATGCATTTTCCTAGTACAGCATGATGAGCAGAAATTATCCCTGGGGGATGTTTGTCAGTCTCCGGAGTAATCAGGAAATAATTTGACTTTTACAGTGCTCAGTGCTCCTATTTATAGTTACAGACAAAAAATGACTCCTTAAATTCCTTCTCAGAAATAACTCTTAGACTTGAAATGTGTTGTTCTGATTATGCCTCATTGTGATTTTTGGTCTTTCCCAGGATAGGTGAAGAATGAGGAAGAAAGACAGCTAGAGGGGCTAAAAAAAAAAGGGACAATAAAGGTAGACATCTGCTTAGCTTTTACATGGAGAACTCCTGGCCCTAAATCTTCACCTGAATTTTCAGTGTATGGTATTTACATTTAAATACATTTTAGGGGCAGCTTCTGTAACAGCAGCTGAAAGTTCATGTGAGGGGCCAAGTTCCCAGGGAAGGTAAAACAGTGAGGATGAAGCTGCACCTGAGTGAGATCTGTGCTTTTTTAGAAACAAAGCCCCTGAGAAGGAAAGGCTTTCACATAAACCAGGCTAAGAGATCTACATGGGGTAGCCTCATTCCTGCAAACATTTGCCAGGGTCACACCTCTTAGTCCAGTAAAGGTGTTTAGTCAATAACAGGATTACAATGTGAAAATAAACCAAAGCTGTAAGATTTCCTCATTTTTACAACCTGGTATTTCTATGCTACAATGAGGAATTTTTGCACTCTATCTCACATATTTTTAAGAAAATCCCAACAGGGTGGGACTCCTGGGGTGTCCTGTGCAGAGCCAGGAGTTGGACTTTGATGATCCTTGTGGGTCCTTTCCAATTCAGGATATCTTGTGATTCCATTAAAATTTTAATGAAAAGTTTTAAATAAAAAAAATTCCTTTGCTGCTGGTATATTTTCACCCTTAAAAAAAAAAAAAAAAATTTGATACTCACCATACTTCCAGAGACAATTCCAAAGTCATTTCTGTGACCTAAACAAGAAATATTTAAATATGGTTACAGCACTTAGAGAGGGAAAATCCACAAAAACACCTGGAACATCAACTACTACTGTCAGAACTTTTCTTTCTTCCTTTCTTCACGATTTTTTTAAAAGGAACATATTTTTGGCACATATGAATGAGAATCTTCTCAATGGATTTTTTTTAAAGCACACAGTATGATTCCAAAATACTGGAATACAGTGGAAAATGTTGGTAAGTGCTGACTTTCATTCCTCAGATCCCAATGTCTTGCCTTTCTTGCAGTGCTAATCCTTTCCTGACAGTGCAGCTGATCTCTGTCCTGAGGGAATCTGATTCTCTTCACCCACTCATGGCTGGCAGGAGAACCAGGGGATCACATCTAAGTGCCACCTGTGTGAGGGAATCACTGCTCTGCGTTCCACAGGAGCCACCAAGTGTCCCCTCACAGCTAAACATGACTTAACTAGCAATCAGGAAGGGTGACTGCTTACAGCTTGCTGGAAAATCCAATAAATGTCACTGCACAGCAGCTTCACTTGCCAACCACACTGAACTCCCTGGCCACAAGCTACAGGTTGGCCTCCTCTGCCTTTCACAGAAAGGGTTGCCTGCAGGCAAGAAGTTAAAAAATTATGATTAAAGCACCAATTCCCTGTCAGGCACAATCCAGGAGTGCTGGCTGTGGAACTAAGGCAGAATGGAGAGGCATTTTCACCCTCTCTCTGTGCAATGGCCTCACTGGTGCAGCCCTGGAGGAGTGACAGACTCAGATTGTCCTCTATGTAAAAGCAGATTCTCCTCCTCACTTGGGGCATGTGAGCACCAGGGATGGAGCCACAACACACCAGACTGAATGTTTGCTTGATCCTCAGACAGCAGTGAAGGATCTGGGATGCAAAGCTGCCTCTGACTCCCACATGCAGACCCAATCCTGAAATGGGATTTGCAAATGAGACAGGGCATGAGCAAGGTAGGGGGAAAAGAACAGGCAGAGAAACAACAAAGGGAGAACATGAACAGAGTGAAGACTCACTGACGAAGCACTTCAAAGGCAGGGAAGCAATTACATTATTCCCCACCTGATATTACTAATTTAGAAAGCACTCCTGAAACCATGCAGTGATCCAATGCTTATAAAAATGTATGCACATCAAATAAATCCTTGGAGGGAAGCATTCCACAGGGAGGTATCATGGCATTTTCAGTGCCTTATACAAGCTGCCTCAGCTATTTCAGGAATACATGCTATGTATATATTGTCTACATCAGGCTCAACCTGACTTATCTCCCCTTAACTATTTGCTTATAAATTTCAGAGTGTATTTGCCTTTTTGCACTGTTTTTTTCCCCCTGTGACTCCCTACCAAGTTTTGCTGAACACTGATGAGAAGTTCAAGCAAGGCAAGGCCTTGTATTAATTGAATGAGCTTTGTGAACTGTGTTTGCAAAATGTATTCATCAGTTCTTTCTCACTGCCCCACCTCATGCCTGGCAGAACTGGGACCTGCTCTCAGCCCATGCTCTGGAAGCCCAAGAGTTACTGAAACACTTAGTCAAATAAATATGCAGAAACTTCAAAAAATGCTGTTATTTTAGAAAGGAAAAATAATGGAGGGTATCAAATTTCCAACAGCCCTAAGGCTATGCCAAATTAAATCCTAAACATAATACATGAAACTTCCTGGTTTCCAATAAATAGGTCTTTAACCAGTTATTTGCTGTAAGTATGCTTTTAAAGTTGTATCACATGGAAAACAGCAGAGTGACACATCAAGATCTCTGCTCATACAGTAAACTAGAGCCCAAACCAGAAATGCAGATGGTATTCATAGATTTTAATATGTGCAGAACAAGTACAATTCCACCCAGATTTAACAATAGTTTCCAGGCGTTACAGTGCAGGCAGACAAGCCCCGTTCAAGTGATCCCATCCGGTTTGCAGACATGCTTGAAGGGAATAATCCAATTACTGCATCATTGCATGCTAACTAGGGCTGTGTTACAACAAGCCACTGACAGAAAGTGAAACGTGTAATAATAAAAGAATTCCTTCAGCTTTCTGGAAGCCACAGGCAGCAGCAGGAGGGGCAATGAATGCACTGACCAGCAAACTCTGAGTAACCTCACACTAACTCAGACCATGAAACTAAACTGCATCGAGTGCAGAAGAAACTGCTTTAGGCAGAGAAAGTTCCAAACTAGACTTTTAAACAGGATTCTTCCAGCAGGGACACCAAGGCATTCAGTGGCACTGTTTTGCCTAATTCTCCTCTCAGTAGGGCTGTAAAAAAGATAAATAGTTAAGGCTTAAAAGTGTCTTTAGGCTCTGTGCTTATCTGTGGGCAACAGTGAATGCTCAGAAAACTTCAGACCAGGGCAAAGTTATGAATGTTCAACTTACATCATTGAAAGTTAACTGGACTTCCTTCTTCTCTCCCAGTTTCAGAGAAGAGATGGGAAATGTGGACGTGCCAAGAGTCTCATCCATAACATAGTTGGCATCCATGAGAGTTACCTGGAAGAGATATCTGGATATTCAATTCTACTGCAAGAAATCCCTTTTTAATTCCATCAAGCCTACGCCTGAAGTTAAAAAAAAAAAAAAAAAAAAACTATAGGGAAAAAGAATGGGCCTGACCCAACCCAGTCAATGCCCAGTGCCAACTGACATTTCTTTTAAACCAGGATAAGCACATGGACAATGGAGGTGGCACTTCAAGGAACTGAACTGCAGGAGTACACCAGGATTATTCACAATGGGATTTCCATCCTAGCATCTTTCTGGCAGCAAACCTCACCATCTTTCTAATACCTTCAAATTCTACATATAAAGCACAGTACCTTCAAATTTCCAGCCAGTAAAATTTCCCTATGGAGAAACTTGCATAGTTCCAACTGTGATAGGCCAGAAAACCATCCAGCAACTTTCCAGAGAAGATGGAATCCACATACCCCAGCCTTGACTCTACAGACCAAGATTGTTACAGCAGTGATTTGGCAAAGTGTGCAGCATTCCAATTTACACAAAGCTGCTCTCTGTATCCAGCCAGACCTTCAAGTCTCTTCTCATACCCTCCATGTTGGAGCAGAGACCTTTCCAAAATGTGATAATATCCAAAGATGGATGTGGATATGGCAGAACACCATTCTATGCTTTTGCTCTAATCCATGTGGATCTATATTTAGCAGACTTTTTTTTTTTTTTCTTCCCTAGTGGCTGCTTTCCAAGTAAGATATTCAGAAAGAATTTCAAATTATCATTTACACAGTTTTTATTAAATGAGATCTCCAGACTAATTTGACTTACGGGTTTTTTTCCACTTTGTGGCATTATATCTTCTAAAATATCACATACTCGTGGCTTGGACTGTATCTTTTGCAGGAAACAAAAGGAATCAAGATACAATCACTTGCTACATCTGGGATCAGCCTCTTCTCAGCTATAAAGAATCTTTTTCATCCTGTGCCACAAGCAACCCTTTGAAATTATGAATTCTCTTTATTTTAGGACAAAGCTCATTATTTTAATGGCATTTACATTGTTCTGTTTCCTTGCAGAACTTTATGATGATTCCTGCAATCTCTGAGCGCTGTCTCTTAAAACCAAAAGCAAAAACTTCTTAGTGGGATTTTGAAGAGCTGCTTACACTTTAGAGGGAAAACTGCACTTGGGATAGAGTTAAAATTGCAGATTAAAACAATCCAAGGAGTCACAAGGATTGTGGAGTCTGAGCTTCAGAATTCACAGAGGGTTTGGGTGCGGAGGTGATTTTACTTATTTCTGACACTGCACTTCACTGCAGAATCCGAAGGCTCTTGCCTACACTACTAGGTCAACAATTAACCATTATTAAATGCCATCATCTACTCTTTGCAGGCAATTTTCAGGGAATTTTACTGCACTATCTTAGAACCAGCAACAGCCTTTAGTTATTGCAAAGACACATTTCTACCTGCAATCCATTTTGCTGTGTTTGTGACTGCAGTAATTTTTATCCTTTTCAAAACCCTTGAACCAAATTTTGTCCTCAACGAATTCAAACATTCCTACAGAAGCTGCCTAAGTGTAAGGGAGCTCAGAGTAGGGCCCAGGTTCTGCTCCAGTAGGCCCAGCAATGGCACCAGAGGAACAGGCAGGAACTGATGCCCAGGAAATCATTGTGAATTCCCTAATATTTTTTGTATCTAGAGCAGGATGCATGGGATAGCTCTTCATGATCCAACAAGTTGACCATGGGTGTAATGCTCAAACTGTAGAGCATTCCCCAGGAACACAGGGAACTTGTAGGAAGCACAACTCCCTTTCAGACCCAAGGTCTGATGATCAAGGAAAACCTTCAAAGGCTGCAGCCCCATTTCAGCTGGCCAATCTAGACTGAACTGTATAACCTTGGGTCAGAAGAGGGCAGGTGGCAGGGCTGTCCTCTGTGAAGAAAGCTCACAAAGGAGCAGAGCTAACCTTAAATCCTTGCCATGCCCACTCAGAAAACACACCTAACATTCAGCTCTTGTGCACAGCCTTGAGAAGTTCAACACATTGAGACTGAACAGTGGCTTGGCCAACAAGGCTGTACATGGAGTGGTCCCCAGAAGATTCCTGGGCGGGCTCCAGGCAAGGAGGACACAGCAGAATCTGCCTTTGCTTTGTCTCCATGGGCAGAAACTTGACTTAAGCCCTACCTATTTCTTGTAAGAGTGGAATCAGGGAGGAAGCAGGGAGTACTCCACAGCTGATGTAAGGAATAACAAACTACTATCCCTCAGGAGCTGTCCAAGAAATGACCCACAGGAGTATCTTGTAATGACTCTTCAGGCTACTCCTTGAATAATTCAATCTATCCAACACAGCTAAACATTTTAACCAAAGGGGTGATCTTGAGACATCAGATGGCACACACATGTAAGCCACTGTTACTTTACCCTTCATCTCCCCAGCCCAGCCATGGGATTTACCTCCAGAACATTCTCCAGATTGGGGTCTAGAATGAACTCGAAAGTCTCATCCCACACAGGGTTGATGTCATTGTTGAAATGCTTGGTTCTTTTCCTGCAGTCAGGGGCAGTGGGGATGAACAGCTCCACGTAGGGATCTGGAGTGTCAACTGTGGAGCAGAGCACAAGTCAGGCAGGGGAAAACTCCAGCTTGGGCAGGAATAATTGATAAAACAGTGTGAAACCGCAGATCTGCTCATGGTCACAGACAGAAATGTAACTCTATAAATTACAGAAATGTAATGACAGAAATGATACAATGATACCAACAATCTCCCCAGAAGAAACATTAGGCTTTTAGGAGGGCTGGGGAAAAGCCTTGAGCAAACAATGGCACAGGGACTGAGTCAAGTTTATTGGGAATATGCAAACATCTGCCAGGCAGTGGTAAACGTTTTTAAAAGCTTTTACTTCCTCCTCTCTTTCTAGCCTTTAATGGCTTTGGCTCGTGTCACAGAAGCAAGTATCCCACAAAGCAAGGAAAACAAGCATTTTGCTGTGGGTTTTGGATCCTCTTTCACCTTTGCTGGTTTGGAGTGATGGAGGAAATCAGTCACAGCACTGCAGTGCTACACACAGCATAAGCACTCAGCTCTGAAACAGTGCCACCATCACTGCTCTGGGGAGTCACCACAGGATCAGGACCTTATTTACACAGCAGAAGCCCAGCTGGAAACAGAGATATGGCAACTGCAGCTGATAGGAATTACCAGGGGGTGAAAAGGAAACATTGGCAAATCCCATGGACATGTCTAAAAATAGCCATTCCAGAGAGCACAGAATGCAGCCTAAGAATGTACTTTCTAATAAGTTAAAGCATGCAGGGATTTTCTGTACAATGACAGGGAGGAAGTTTTGTATCAAATGGGGCCAGGGCTCAGACGCTTCCCAGGAGAGTAGGGGAAGTTATTTCTGTGGTTGTGGTGGTTCATGAAAAGCCTCCCACGTCTTTCCAACACTGAAACAAGGAGAATATCCTGTGCTGGAAGGGACCCACACAGATCATCAGTGCAACCCCTGTCCCTGCACAGACACCCCACCAATCCCACCCTGTGCATCCCTGGGAGCATTGTCCAAACTCTCCTGGAGCTCTGGCAGCCTCGGGGCTGTGCCCATTCCCTGGGGAGCCTGGGCAGTTCCAAACACCCTCTGGGGAAGAGCCTTTCCCTGAGCTCCAGCCTGACCCTGCCCTGGCCCAGCTGCAGCCATTCCCTGGGTCCTGTCCCTGGGCACAGGGGGCAGAGACCAGAGCTGTCCCTCAGGAGAAAGCTGAATCCTCTCCTCCAGCTTTGCCCTCTGCTTCAGTGAAACATTACCAAGCAAACCAATACTCACCACAAACAATTCTTTAAAGGCCTGTTTTGGAAAGAGGTTAAATCCTATCATGAAGAAAAATAAGTCCAAACATTCCTCCTTGTACACATTATAAGTCTAAAGATACCTTTTTTTCAATAAAGGCAAATTTTAGAAACTCTGGCAGCTCAATAAGACCTTATCCATGAGATTCCTGAGGCCTAGAACTACTTCTCCCTCCTGCTGGGAGAAGAAGGAAAAGAAGAAAACAAAGAAGTTGGATAGTTTCAAATCAAATGTCTTTTGGGGAAAAAAAACCAAACACATGGAGGCTGGAGAACTCAGGAGGTTCTGAATGTGTCCCCAGGCAAATCCTATTCAGTATTATCCTAATCCAACTTCTCAAGGAGTTTACCACTGTGCTCCATACCTGTGGGGCTCAGCTAATTGCTACAATGAGGTGGTCTCAGTGCTCTTTAAATAACAAACAAGCAGCTATTTAAAGCTGGGGATCAGCGTGGAAAGCCTTTAAATAGCAACCTTTATTAGCTCCTGAGGAATTATGTCTGATCTTGTCTCTTTGTTATGGGCAGGGCAATTGGGGGATCAAGCCCCAAGTCTTTCCTCACCAGCAGATGTTCCAACTTGACAACTTTTCCATTAGTTCCTTTCAACTACTACACAAAGCTCTGCCACAAAGACAAGAATCAAGAGAAACAAGGCTCTTTGAAACTAAAAATCTATGAAGTGACAAGGTCTCATTTGCTAAGTCTTGATATCCAGCACGACTTTGGCAATAAACACCTGGGTTTGCTCTGCCAAGAGACTGAAGTTGCCTACATAAACCTGGATTTTAGACAAAATCCTGATGGCTGAGCAGAGTTCTGGGCAAAACATCAATGCCTCCCTCTCCATTCAGATCGTGCTGTGATTGGTCCCAACTCTGTTACAAAAATCTAATTTTTCTTATCAACACAAACAACAAATGGCTTCCTATCCATATTTAAAAGCCCAAAGCACATAGAAACCTCAGAACTCTGACATGCAGATCCATTACTAACTTCATATCAGGCAAACCCTGGTAAGTGTTGAAACAGAAACTAAACCCAAGGCATGGATCAACTAAATTTGGAAAAATCAGTCTTGGTAGTTCACTGTTGCCAAGTCACCTCACTCCATCTCTTTATTAGCTTTTTAACCCAAGGCAAAGATTTAATCACCTGGCCCTTTCATGTCTAAAAGTTTATTTGGAGCTATTTTCAGTTAAAAAAAATTAAAATCTACTGGTTTTTAACTTCCTTCTTTAGATGAAGAAAAATATATGGGAAGACTGCTTACTCTGATTAAGATATTGCTATAAGCTATACTAAATACTTCTTTAAGATGTATTAATCAAAATGTCACTGCTTGGATGGGGACCAAAAACTACCAACAACCTGGCAAATAACATGAAAGTATTCACTTAATGTATTTCAAAACACTAAAGTTATCAAATGTACATTAAACAGTCAGCATGCACTCTCAGCATGGGTGTTTTTATTCCTGCTTGGACTTCTGCTAATTGATTTGCCAAGTAATGTTAAAAAAACTAAGCTGGAAACTCAACTAAAAATAGCTTAATCACCACAGTTATCACAGCACTCCAGAATGGTTTGGGTTGGGAGGACCTTAAAGCCCATCCAGTGCCACCCCCAGCCATAAGAAGGGACACCTGCCACTATCCCAGGTTGCCCCAAGCCCCATCCAGCCTGGCCTTGGACACTGCCAGGGATCCAGGGGCAGCCACAGCTTCTCTGGGCACCCTGTGCCAGGGCCTCACAACAAAGGATTTCTCCCCAATATCCCATCTAACCCTGCCCTCTCTGGCAGTGGAAAGCCACTCCCCATGGTCCTGTCCCTCCAGGCCCTTGTCACAAGTCCCTCTCCAGCTCTCCTGGAGCTCCTTTAGGCACTGGAAGGCTGCCATGTATATTTTGATTTTAAAAGGAAGAATTGTTATGGTGTACGAGTCAAAAGCTGGTGTTCAGCCATGACAAGAGAATTATCTATGCCTGAGAATTATCTCTATCTGGACCTGATGACCCTAAAGGTCTTTTTCAGCTTTAAGGATTTTGTATAGGGGCAGCACTGTTGGGGAGCTGGTCTTTTGTTGCAGCAGCTGCCTGAGATACCAACCAGTGTCCTCAGCAGCAGCCACCTGGGGGAATTTGCCCTGGTGCCCAGGAGGTTTCTGAGGAAAGCAGAGCTCCTGTGCAGCTCAGCCCTGCTGGGGCTGCTCCTTGCGCAAGCGCTGCCGCTCCATCACCGTTCCTCAGAAACAAGGCAGGCTGAACAACAATTAAGCACAACTATCTCAAACCCAACCTGCACACTGAAAAACACAATTAAGGCTTTCAGCACTGATGCCAAGGAGGGTCCTGCAATGAGCAGCTTGGAGGCAGATGAAGTCTTGGGTAATTAACAAAATGTTGGTGATAACTCAGATTTACATTCCCCCCCCCCCATCCAAAGCTCCAGGGGCTGAAGACACACATCCAAAAACAAGAGCAGAGTCAGCATCTCCACTGCTGTTTTTCAACTGATGCCTTAGGAATGACTGAGAAGTAGAAAGTAAGGATTTGCTGACTTTTCCTCATTTGATTTATCTCCTGGTTAAGTCATGGCTATAGGATTCTCACTTTAAATTGCATTATGAATCACCAAGTGAAACACACAGTGGACAGTAATTAGGGTCAAACATTTTCACAGTGAAAAATGAGTAATGCTTTAAGCAATCTGGCTATTAGGGAAACCTGTAAAATTTTCTGCAATGACTGGAAACCATTTGATCTTATGTTATTAGTCTGGTGAAATGACTGTCACCAGGCCTCCATATTAATATGATTAGTATTTCAGATATATGATTTATATTTCAGTCATTTCAATTTTAATTATTCCAACAGCATAACTACCATAAAGAAACTATAGAAAGCCTGCTTAAGTATAATACTAAGATGGACACATATCTATCTCAAAATAAAATTTATCCACCATTAAATGCACTCCCATTGATAAAAACTTACTAGGTCCCAAATGACCATCTTTGTGTTTTTCCCACCATTTTTTTGGCTTGCTGCACCACAGTACAACTTGTTTAGCACACGCAGCTGAGCAGCCTGGTAGAGGTCAAGCCAATAATGGGAATTGCTGGATGATCTCTCTTTCCTCAAAGGGGAAGGAAGCTAAATAACAACTGCATTTCTATTCAAATTGTGAATTCTGTGGGGCCTTAGAGTGGCATGGAAATATGAGTTGGTCTCTCTGCCGTGGTCAGGAGAAAAAGTAATGGATTTTAAATTCAGTTTTCCCAGTTTCATATGATTTTTCAGTTTTTAAAAAAGGGAATTCTTAAAAACTGTACTTATCAATAACTGTCCCTCCAAGCATGGAACAGATATTTGAGATGCTCCAGACAAATCCATAGTCTAGCAGTAATGCAGATGCCAGGAGACCTGCCAGAAGGCCACAGAAACAAAAAAAAAACCTGAGGAGTACTCACTGCTGCTTGTGTTTAAGGCACCACAGGGAATGTCAGGGCTGGTGGCTTTGGAGATTTTGCAAAGGGGTGATGCAGTGCCAGATTTTGTGAGCAGAAGGTGACTCCAAGGGAAGTAAGGCAGCTCTGAAGCAGCAGCTGTGCTTTGAGAAATCCTGGGATTAGGTAACACCTTCATTAAAAATTATTTATGCCTTTTATGACAGTGCTTTTTATCTCTGGTGTTACTTCAGCAGGGGGAAGAACCAGCTCCCAGCACAGGCACTGCACTATCACCCAGTTCACTGGTGCAGGATACCATTGCTTCCACTGACCCAGCCTTGAAAGGGGAAAAAAACCCCTAAACAAGTCAGCTTTTGGTCAAACCACATTTGTAGAAGTGCCAAGAGCAAAGAAACACTGCCTTCTCTATGTTATCTGTACAAGCCCCTTTGCAGACACACACTGAAAAGTGACTGAAGCATTAAGCAAAATAACATTTTTCTGGTGTGCCAGAGTCCAAGAGGTTTAGGATTTTTTAATGAATTTAAATACTTAGTGCTCACTGTTAAACCAGTGAAATATCTCACTCCATGCATTGGTTGTGCACAACCTGGTTTTTGGTCACCATCATGGTGTAACAGAGTCATGGCAGAGCTTCGTCTAGGATGGGAATCAGTTCTGACTAACCTCTCACAGAAACAGGACCCCCCTCAGTAACTCCATGGCAAGCACTCATGGACAGAATTTCCCATCAAAATGGTATTTTTGCAGCTGAGATGAGCAGCATTATCTGGATCAGTTTCACTGTGGAACACACAAGCCTGTTTCTAACATGACTTCCACCTCCCAGCACTGGATATCCCTACACAAGGGAAAGGATACTGGGTGTGCCAAGGAAACTCAAATCTAGAATTTGGTTGCCTCAGTGTTAGACTGGGATCTGCAGTAGACATCTTGAGCAGTTGTTAGCAGCACTGTTCATTTAAGACTTTTTCTTTTATCCATCTTTTATGGATCCATATTTCAGCCCCATGAAGATTTGCACATGCAGCTTGTAGGATGTGGAGGATTGGCCAACTCTGACCTACTTTTCCCAGGCTATTAGGCTGGAGAAGGGGAGCAGTTTAGCTTGTTTTCCCCTTGCAAAAATCAGGACCTGCTCCAGGGCCTTGCAGGAAGAGCCTTATCTGATGGCAGTCTGACAGGTAAGGGCACTGTAGCTAATGCAGGGTGCAGGACTGGCCAGAGAACAGCTGGATGAGTCCTGAAGGAGCTGCAGTAACACAAGCCATAATACAAGCAGGCAAATCTCCAGTTCCTTCCTTTCAGCTAGGCCAGGTTTAAAACCCTGCTCACACCTGCCTGGACTGCTGTGACTTGGGTTTAACCAACTCCAGGAGCTGGCTTATGGGAACAGCCCCAGAGCACAGGGGGTATGAGGGACAAACAGTGCATGCTGGACACCCCGTCCTCATTCCCAGATCCCAGTGCAGGGCCAGACAGGTAAAGGTGTGCTCCCATCTCAGTTTCCTTTGGAGATGCAGGAAGCAATGAGGAAGAGCATGTCCTGAACTTGCAGGGATGTCCACAGCTGGCTGCAGTGACGTGGGCTGACCATGCCAGAGCCACCCAGGGGCTGCTTCCCAGCTCTATTTGGGCAAGTTTTGCAACCAGAGTTGAGCTCTGGTGACTGCACTGCTCCCAGCACTTGTTTATCTGAGCAGCTTAGCTGCAGGGAAATGCATCCTTGATTCCAGCAGGGTGCAACCTATCAAACTTTAAACATTTTTAAAAAGGGAATTTTCTCCTAAAAATACCCATAATGACACTGTTCACTACCACAGCATCAAAGAAGATGAAGCAAGGAAAATCTGCAAATCCCAAACAGGATTAAGCAAGATGAGTGATCGTTAAGAGCAGAGTCACACAACTGGTTTCCTCTGTAGATGCCATTTGTTGTGAAAGCCAGTACACTTAAATACATGTTTAAAGATAAAAGACAAATTTTACAATGCTTCCTCCAGCCCAGTTTTCCACCAAGATGCCTGAAAGTCCAGGAGGGGAGAGATGCTATGGAAAGGAGACCCAGTTTGCAAGCACTGTTCTTCCACAATGCTGCAGTTTGGGACTCTGGTATTTTTTCTTACAAGTTCTTATACTGTCATGGAGGTAAGGAAAGGCTCTACAGTTCAGGTGGCATCTGAGAAGACTCAAAACTACACATCTACTATATAAGAACTCACTGGGCCAGAGGCAAGGTCTTTTTCAAGAGGTCCAGTCAGAGAAGTGGTTTTACAAGGTCTGCAATCAGCAGCAAGCTAAGCAATTAAGATAATGAAATCCTCACCAAAGCCATATAGATTTTCTGACTTTTCACCTGGTAATAGCTTTATGTAGCAGGTTTTGGACAGCAGGGGCATAGAATCCTAGAATGGTTTGGGCCAAAAGGGACTATAAATCTCTCCCTGACATGGGCAGGGACATCTTCCCCTACCCCAGGTTGCTCCAAACCTCGTCCAACCCAGCCTTGGACACTGCCAGGGATCCAGGGGCAGCCACAGCTTCTCTGGGCACCCTGTGCCAGGGCCTCACCACCCTCATAAGGAATAATTTCTTCCTAATAAATTTTTTTGTCTTCTTTTTCACTGAACTCTGTTTCTGCCAATTCAGCAGGGTCCATTGGCTGACTCCAATCCCATCAATAGCTGGTGGAGAGGGATGCAGATGGAAAAAAGGAAAGGTGTGCAGCAGGAGGTGGGTTTAGCTTTATTTCTGACTATCCTACTCTGCTACAATTAACTGACAATAAATTACAGTCATTTCCTCAAACTGAGCCTGTTTGCCTATGTGGGTAACAGGTGAGAGCTGTTCCTGTCCTCATGCTGACCCTTTGGACATGTTCCCTCCCTGTCCTGTTGACAGAGGGAGTGACAGAGTGGCCAGCCAAGGTCACCCAGCACCCATCTGCAGCACTTACTCAGCTCATAAACCTTCCAGCCTGGAAAGGAGCTGAGCACACCCACCAGAGCAGCAGCCTCTAAACAAACCATGATTTAAACCTTTGTAAAGCTACAACTGCATCACCTAGATGTTGACAGGACAGTATCCAGGGTGTGGGAGTCACTCAGACACTAAAACTGAAACCAATAAAGGAAGGACTTCTATAGAGGCTACAGGAAATGGGCAGGCACCTGAAATAAGAAGGGACTTGAATGAACTGCTGGGAAAGAAAGGGTCTGCCCTCAAACTTCTTTTTCTCCATCCTCAGCATTCTGCATGGTGTCTTCTTACAGGAAATCTCATTTATCACCCCCACACACGAATTCACAGAATGATGAAATGGCCTGAGGATGACACAACCATTAACACTGCCCATTCATGAAGAGCTCAAGAAATCTTGGAAAACTTTCTAGAAATACTGGTTACTTGCCCAGCCTGGGCTTTAGGAGACAGAGGTGTGGATGGCCATGCCAGAGGAGTCAGTGCCTCCATGCCACCCACTGTGTGGGGCACCACACACACCAGACCTGCCAGCTAAAACTCCTTGAGCACAGGTAGAGTTCAGAGCCTCCAGATGAAAAATATCACACAAAGCACTTCAGTATATCTCATAAACTTAGATTTGCACAGATCTCTCAGAGCTGTTCCAGAAAGTCTTGAAAATTCTGATATGGAAAAACAAACAGCAACACAAACAAAATCCCTCATGTTCCCCCAGGCCCCCATCACCCCACAATGTAAAATTAACTCTCTTGCTCCCAGAGCACCTGTGGCTCATAATCTGGAGCAACAACGACAAAAAAAAAATAAAAGCAATCCCCCAGAAGAGTCAACAGCTTGGGAGTGTCCATGAGAGAAGAGAAATTCAGGTACCCACCCCAAACAGGGCTCACACATGGTCTGTCACAGACATCTTCCTGTCTTTGAGACAAAAATCCTGATGGAAAAGTTCAGCAATCCCCTTAACAAGTTTCATTTTTGGCAAATCAAATCAAATAAATATATACATAGATTGGCACAATCAACTGTAAAGGCCCTTCCCCATTCACAGCTTCAAGTACCTCCCCACAGTAATTAACACAATCATTCATTTGTTCAAGTAGCTGCCATGCTTCTGATAGAGAATAAAAACACTTTAAAATTTTCCAAAATTAAAAAAAAAAAAAAAAACAAAACAACCCCATCCAGAAGTAACTAACTATCTATTTTTTCTCACTTTGGAGGATTCACCAGGACCCCAAGACCAGCCCTGGATCCTTGGAAGCTCACCCAGAGATGCCCCAGACTGGGGGTGCCTCAGGCTACTGAGCTGGCAGTCACCTCAGACAAGAAGCCAAGCATGTTTCAGTGACCCTACAGCACAACTCTGGCAGGTTTTATCAAAATAAAACGTTCTTCCTGAGCAGCTTCTTGATTTTGATGAACTTGCTAAGATAAGAGGATTTTTTTTTTTCAAGGAAAAAACACAATTACATTGATGGGTAATATTTGAAGTTTATATTATAGGTCACCCATATTTGCTCTGGTGCACAAAGTTGCTATGATCTTCTGGCTTGTGTCACCCTTTCCATACTCCCTTTAATATCATATCATGGGGTCCCTTCAGCCTCCCCTTTTTCCCTGCCCATGTTGCCCAAACTGTCTCACAACAGACGCCAGTATTCCAGAACCTGTGTAGAACCTGTGTCTTTCCATTTAACTCATCTTCTCACACAAACAAACTCATGGGCTCCTTGTTCCACTCTTCCAGCACTTCTCCTGAGGTCTTCTTATCTAAAGACCACCATATATATGAAATTATACATATCTGTATACACACAAAAACATCACTGCATCTTCTCTGTGTGCTCCTTCCCCTTACCCTACAGGGAAAGACAGATCCCAATTCCTTCTTTCCCCCTTTGCCAGGGCTCCCCTCTCTTCTCTTGTACTTGTGGCTGTTGAATATCCCCCTGTAATTTCAGCAGTAGACTTCAGCTATGAAAATCCTCTGAAGCAAAGCTGTGGGTCAGAGCAGCTGCTGTAGTTTGACCCAAGAGCAGCTTCCAGCAGTTGGGAAACACTTGTATGTCCAGTCAGCTGGATGGGAGAGTAGGAGCCAATGATCACACTCATCCTCCCTGCCCCAGCTTGCAAGACTTGGGAAGCACAGGGAAAAGGGAGGGATGGCCTGGAACCAAAGCAGATAGACCCAAGGAAGCAGGAATATTCGTTTTGCAGATTTGGCCAATGTACTCTCCCTCTTCCCTCCTTAAGATCAGAGCAGAGTTGTTGTTCCTAGTGGCTTCCTGTTCAGCTGCAAAGTCCAGAGGCTCAGCAGCCTTCCAGAAAGAGGAAGAAGTGCTGGTGTCATCCATCTCCCCACCACAATATCTGCTGACCCATTTGGGTGGGTTTTTTTTAAATGGCTTACATTTTTTCTGCTTTCTGCACTGACTCAGCAGAGCTCTGGGCTTTTTTCCCCCCACCAAACCACAGCCCTGTGAGGTGGCAGCAATTTCCAGTTTCAGTGCACTCACACAGCACTTCTGACAGAGCCAAAAAGCTAATTGTAGGTGTTGCTGGCTTGTAAGCAAATCGTTTACAACTCACTCAGCCCTACTGGATCAATGGAAAGCAGCGGCAGATCTGCTCTCTGAGTGAGAGTGAGCAGTGACATGGGGACACTGCCCCTGCTTTAGCAAGACACACAGAAACCCACCACCAGTAGCCCACTAACAACCATTTAATGCACAATGAGTCACCATCTCCCCCTGCCCACTGCAACAGGCTCACAGAAGAAAGGCAAAACAGAAAGAGCAAAGAGCGATACTCACGCATGTCACCAATGGCTCCTTTGGTGACATTTGTGGCTTTCCTTACTGTCACAGTGAATATGTGTGAGTACTGGTGTTCCACCTGGAAGTCAGAGAGTGAGAGGTGATTAAACTCCAGAACCAAAAAAAAAACACCTATCTATCAAAATAAAGTTTCATTTTGTTCAAAAACAGAGAGAGAAATCACCCAGTCAAAACGTAAGGGAAACTCATACTGGATAGAGCATCCTAAAGCTGAAGTGCACCCTGGAGCTTTACCAAGAAGTACCTGCACTGGGGCTGCTGGATTTTCCTGCAGCCACACCTGCTAATCTCAACCAACAACACTCCCCCTCACCACAGAACCTGCTCCGAGGCATTTAGTCAGGCAGGAACCACTGGGTACGGCAAGGGAAAAATAAAAACAGTCTATTCTACAGCTTGTCTTAGTAATTGCCTTCCCCTGCTAAAAAGAATGGCAGGAATTACTTCAAAGTCTGCGTTCTGGAGCAGATAAATGCACACTGCACACACAAGGGGTAGAGTTAGTGCTGTACCTTCTAGTACACATCAATATTCAGTGTGAAAGCAGCCTCCAGACAATGTACGGAAGGTGCAAAGCAAGCTGTTAAAACAGTCACCAGCACATTTCATGCACATTCTGGAGGCTCCCTTTCCTGCAAAGCCCAAAGCCAGGAGCTGCCTGCCTAGGAGCAGGTGTGTCCTCAATAAACCAGGGAAGTAGGAAAAAATGTGAAATTAAGAAACAAAAAGTAAAAGCCTTAATAAAAAGAGGGTATCAACTCAGCTGTAGATACGTTGCTTTATCTATCTATAGCCCTGAGTTTGACCAACCTGCTGGATACCACTGAGAATCACCAGTGCCAACTGCAGGGCAGCCAATAAGGGCTTTATAGGGTCACAAAGATTGGAAGGAAATATGAGGTACTAAAGCCAGGATCAGGTCTCACACAATTGTATATTTTCTATCTTTTCCTAACTACCCACCATCCTTGTGAAGTACATTAAAACAAACACAGCCTATCAGTCACTGGGATCACAACAATCAGGGAGAAGGCCACCACCAGGAAATTCACTGAAATTAATCTAAAATCATAGACAATACCCTTGCTATGGGACATGCTTATTCAGGCTCTGCCTTGTGCTTTCCTGCTATTTTTTTCATCTGGATATTTCCTAATTTTTTTCCCCAATACTGGTTGTTTCAGCCAAGCCTCCTCATTTTTGTGTCTACAGCTCACACTCAGAAATCTGAACCAAACTGTATCCCTCTCATATGAATAAAGAAAAACTTGATATCTTATAGGCTACATACCATTTTCTCAAAAAAAAAAAAAAAAGGAAAGTCAAAACTAATCTTCCAAAGACAGCAAAGTGACTTATGAGTGCTTAAGTGGCATTTGAGTCAGGACTCATTAAAAAGCACCTCCAGTGGTACCAAGACAACTCCTGCAGAAGCCTGAGGTGTGCAAAGGCACAGCCACATCCCCATGGCAAAGGCTGCAGGAGAAAATGCCCACAGCAATACAGGGGGTGACTGCACTGCAGCCACTGTCTGACCCAGACACCGAGTTTATCAGCCTCATCTGGCTGCCATCACCCCCACGCTGTGTCAGCTGCTGCCACGAGTCTCTGCCTGGCTCTGGAATTTTCCCCTGGCAGCCACAGGAGCTATCTGGATCCAAGACCAAGCGAGCATGTGGGGGAAACTGTGGCAATGCCATAGCACAGTTCAGCAACCACAGGAGAAGGGGAATTCAGACTCTTCCCAATTCTTCCAGTGGGATGTTGCTCACCTCAAAAGCGTCAGACCCAGCAGAGAGGGGTCAGCTGTGGGAACCCAGAGTTCCTAGGAAGCAACACCTATTTAACAGCCTTCCATGGGCTGACATGAAGACATCCCAATGACTGAGCTACATCCATCAACTTCTGCACTGCAGATTCCAAGATGGATAAACGGGAAGGAGGATGTGACATCTCCCTGAACAAATTTCTGCTTCTGCCACAGGGCAAAAAGAAGTCCAGAGTCTTCCTCCACAGTGGGGTAAACGGGGATTTTCGTGGGTAACTAGGAAGGGCTGGGAACAACACAGCTATGTGAAGTCACCCCAGCTCTGTCATTTACCCTGCCCCAAGAACTTTTACAAGCTGTGACTCTCCAGAAACCACCCGCTCTTGCTGCCCCCCTATTTTCAGTTTGCTGTCTGAAAATGCTCAAAGCTGCTTTATTATCTCCCTACTATATTATCTCCCAAGTATGCCAGATTGGTGAAGTTGGTTTCACAACTGGCCTCAGTTTCTTCACGCAGACTGAAGCATTTCCTTTGTCCAACCTTGTAATTAAAAGAAACAGCCCAAAGTACAAACACACCACCCTCCTCCTTTTTCTCAGCTGTCAAGAAAGAGCTTGTCCTCCCTGCAGACCACAAATCAGAGATCACTGAGCATTTAACAGTGAAGAGGAGTTATAATTAAGTGACAAGGATGGGACATGGGCGTGCTGGGTTTAGTTCTCAGCTGATAAGTGAAATTCATGTGCAATTCTGATGTCTGACTGGAAAAAGGGGATACTACATGATACTCCCTGACAACAAGCACTCTGTAAAGTAATTTGCTTGCACCATCTGCCTAAACACATGTGCCTACCATCAAAGCAAGGCCAAGCCACCACTTACCAGTTTGCTCTCTTCCCAGCAGCACAGAGATCACCACTATTTCTATTATAAGTTGATAACTGTTTTACTAATGCCTTCACAAAAATTGCTTTTTATTGACTTAAGCAGCAAATCACATCATTCCAGCTGTTGTACTGCCAGGAAAATTAAGTCTGGTTTAAGACTGGGATCCTCTGAAAGGCGTGTGAGAACACAGAGGCCTGGCAAAAGAAAAGCAATGTCTTCTTCCCTGTGCCTCACCCAAAACACCACATTGAGGATTACAATTATACACAGTTATTAATATCTGGCCATAGTCATACACTTGGAGGAAATTTGCCACTACTGAAATAAACAATCTCCCTCTTAGTAAAAAAAAAAAATAATAAAAAATACACAGATACATGCAGGAAGTTCAAAAGTCTAGATGTCTTCTTATACCAAAAAAAATGTTTTTCATGCAAATTAAGTGCAGGTGGAAATTAGGGCAATTTTCCACTAAGGGTCCAGTTTCTAAGGAGATCAAAAGGCCTAAATTCCATATTTCAGAAGCATATTTTAATTAGCTTTTCAAGAATTCTGAAGAAGGCCCCTGAAAACACCATGAGAAATGTATTTATCCCGAATGCCTTTACAAATCCAGCCCTTGCTAGTTTAGATGACTAAGCTGCATTTTCTCAAGTGACTTATGTTCACCTTAAGTCTTGATAAAAATCTGTACAAGTTCCTCAAGTACTTCTGAAAAACAGATAATGGTAAATAAATCACTTAAATGTTGCAACACTGAGAGGAGCAACATCTACATTCCTTTAAAAATCTAGGATAGGCTACAAATTTCAAAAGCTCACAATTAACTCCAGTGCAAGGTGTCCCTGCCCATGGCAGTGAGGTGGGATGTGCTTTAAGGTCCCATCCAACTCAATCCATTGGGACTCTATGGATTTAAAAAACTAAAATACACTGTCCAAAGTGACCTCACTTTACACATGTGTTTCATTTCACTTCCTCTTTCTCCATAAATTTAGAGAGGAAAGGAGAAAAACCAAAAGGTTTTCACCATGCCGTGTCTGAATATGGGTTTTCTGAGTTATGGAAACTCGGGTGGACTGTGTTCAGTGTTCAATCCACAAGGTTTTCTGTGACTGCACAGCCATGGCTCAGCACCTCCTGTTTTCACAGCACAGCTCTCCCTGCCTCTTTTGCTCCTTTCTCACCCTTGAGTGCTTTCCTTCCCCTCAGTAGAATTTCCCTAATTATCTGCTTTGCTCTCTTTTAGATGTCCCTGCATTTGTGAGCACAGAAACAGCACCCCTTTCCCCCCAGGGGCAGGGACACAGCCCCAGGATCCCCCGTAACACCAGCGCGCTTTGCCTGCCGCCCTTCCGGCCGTGCCCAGAAAAGCAGGGATTTGCATCTGCTCATAATCACATCTGTCATATTCCAGAATGCTGAGTCACAGAGCAGAGCTCCACCAGCACACTGCCATCCTGTGTGCCAGGCAGCAAGGTGTGCCAATCAGGAAGCTCTGGCACGGGCAGACTGCACAAGAATGAAATGGGTTTACTTCCTTCATGTTAAGGACACTTGAGCTAACAATGGGGCTGGACAAATGAAAATATTTGCCTGTTTACTTAAGTAATTGATTTTCATGGAGTCCATGCTCTTCTTTCACAGGGTATTATAATTAAGACAAACTTTCATGCCTACACACAAATTTTATCTCAAGTGCTTTTTTCCCTTGTTATAATATTTACCCCCCGTATCAAAGTAAATGAAGCTGTATTACACACTTTAATTCTTTGCATTTTTTGAATAGTAAGTTCTGTCTGCACTTGTGGCAGCTTTCTGAACATCTTAATTTATACCTCAGAGTCTTTCATAAAATGAGAAAAAAAAAAGATCAGAAAACACACAACAGTCAGCACAAGGACTTCTGGAAAATGCAGAATCCTTTTGAGTAATTTAATACCAAATATCATTTAAATCCAAGATTTTTGCATTGATGTGAGCCTGCTGCCCATGACTGACTAACATTTCAGTAAAACTTTCCACAGAATTTCAGTTTTCAAATTAAAAAACTTCAAAGATTTCCATTCACTTTCCAAGCAATTAAAAGATCAGCTCTTGCACAAACAGTGCTGATTCTGGAATTAGCAACACTCCCACAGCAACAGTTCAGCTTTCCCAGGCAGCTCTAACTACATTTACTATACACACTTTTTTATTCATTATAGTATATCAGTAGGACAGGTCCATTTTGTTGATTATTGGTATCAAAAAGTCCTTTTAAGTAAGTGATTTAATAAAATATAACTGAGTGCCTCAGAGACCTCTCCCATAAAGGTACAGATCATTCCAAGCAATCCATCCAGAAGAGGGCACCGATGCTGAAAGGAATTAAGTCAGTATTGTTTTAACACAGACATCACCCTGAGGTTTGTCATCCCTCCCAGCAGTTCACAGGACTGGGGAGGGAGCAAAAGCCAGTTCGACATCTGCTGGCTGTGCACTGGTGTGGAGGATGTGAGTGCATGGGGCACAAACCACAGGGTTGATAAGAGATCACTTCTAGGAAGCACAGGGAGTATTTTTAGCTGTGTAAAAGTAAACCACTGTGACAAGTGTGTGGCAGCTATCTCTGGGGACACCTCACTGCTGCTGCTGTCAGCCTGGTTCTGTTACGAGAAGCCCCTGATAGGAACACACCCAGTGTGGCTCCAGATTTGGCTTGGGCAGGAATTGCCATTCCAGTGTTTGCTTTGGAAACTCCCTTCCAGCAGAGCTGCATTCAGACTGCTGAGCCACAGGCTCACCCCACAAAGGGCAGTTCTGCTCCCATCTCCCTCCTCTCCTTCCCTTGTTCCTACTTCTACACTTTCATGGGCTGAGCTCACCCTCCCCTTGGACCAGCTCCAACAGCACAGGATGGATTTTCTAACACTTCCATGGAATCTCAGAATGGTTTAGGTTGGAAGGGACTTCACAGCCCATCCAGTGCCACCCCCTGCCATGGGCAGGGACACCTTCCACTAGCCCAGGTTGCTCCAAGCCCTTTCCAGCCCAGCTTTGGATACTTTCAGGGATCCAGGGGCAGCCACAGCTTCTCTGGGCACCCTGTGCCAGGGCCTCACCTCCCTCACAGGGAATGATTTCTCCCTAAGAATTTTTTGTCTTTTTTTGTATTGAACTGTTTTTTTCTCATTCAGAAGGACTAACTGGCTCACTGCCATCCCAAGGGTTTGATAGCTGGGATAAGGATGCAGCAGAAGTGGAATAAGGCAGGAGGAAGGCAGCAGGGGTACAGTGTGCTGCTGAGCAGCACAGATCATCTTACTCAGAGCTCCTATGATATATTTTGAGGATTCTCTTTGAACCAACATTAGTGATATACACCAGTTTCAGATCTAAATATCCCAAATTGTCAACTTATCCCTTCATTCATACTAATGAAAAGGAAAAAGTACAACCCCCCTCCCCCCAAAAACTGCACTATAAAGAAGAAAGCTAGACACATCTACCATTTCTTGAAGGAAACAGTAACAACTCCAATGTTAGGTGCTTATTTAGAGTAACTTCCAGCAGGGAAGTCATTATACAAGACAGTGTATATCACAGAAGGTTAGATATATGTATAAGATTCAGTGCTACTTACCACAATGTGTTGATAAGGATCTATGATAGACATTTTTGCCTTAGTTTATTCTAGGCAACTGCCAAATATCTATTTCAATCCCACACAGGAGAGGCTTCCCCTTTTCTCAGAGCAGAGTTCCGTATGAAAGGTCCTTTAACTAATAAATAAAAAAATATATAATTAAAATTAATCTGTTCCTTTTAAATTGTATTTTACAGAGCAAATAAGTTCTTACTCGTTAGGAAGGTTTCCACAATTCTTTTTTTTACCAAGAACTTAATTTCACATAAGCTATGGAGATACAGGTATTTACCTGCCTGAGCTGGAGAAACTTCTGGCGCTTATTTTCTCTACCTCAGGGTAAGAGCAGGAATCAAGTATCTTAAATTCCAGTCATCCCAGTGCTTCCAGCAGCTCTACAGATAAACAAATGAAGAGAATAATTATATTTATCCCATAAATATATTGTAGCATTTATGCTTCCATGCATTACAATCCTACTTATGATTGCTAGCTCTGCAGGAGCAGCAACTCTGCCCTCTGTAAATCCAGGGAGGGAATTCCAGCTGCTAGAGCTGTATGTGACCTCCCAGCCAACCCTGGCTCTCTGGAGATGTTCCAGAGGCTTGGAGGGGCAAACTGCAAACCAGGACTTCATGGCTCTTCAACAGGCTCTCCATTTTCTGAGCACTCTGTGAAGATCAGGGGCCATCAGAGGCCTTCAAAGTCACAACTGTTTTCAACCATCCAAGTAACAGAGGTTATTCCTTTCTGCATCTCTAAAAAACCCTGGGAACTGCTGCACAGGATCAGTTCTCAGATCCAGCTGGACCATGGTCAGACCCGAACCATCAGCAGAAATTCTGAAGTGAAAAGAAGAGAAGCACCACGTGGAGTTTGGTCCCAAGGGAATGATTCCTAATGCTAAATTCTGAAATGGCAGGATAAGCCCTAAACGATGATTTATGTCACTCCTAAACCTTTGCTCTTGAGCAACTACATGAAGGCATGACAATAAAAAATTAGTTTAATTATCATCACTAGAACATTACAATGTCCTTTCTTTAATCACTGAATCATTAAGGCTGGATAAGCCCTCCAAGATCATCAAGTCCAACAATTAATCCAGCACTGCCAGGTCCATCACTGAACATGTCCCAAAGCACCATATCCTACACATTTTCTGTCCCAGAGTCAGCGATTCCATCACTTCCCTGGTCATGCCTGACCACCCTTTCCTGTCAGCCCTAACAATAGTTTGAGTTGAGGAATCACCCTTGGTTTATTTATTCATTTTTATCTGAGGAAGTATGAATAAAAAAAGATTTCACCATTGGAGAATCATGGTAAACCTGCCCAGTTATACCATTTCTGGAGGAACTGCTGCCATCTTAGAAGGCAGTCCAGGAAAGGGAAGAGCACGAGCTACCCAATCACGTAACAGAGAGGAAACTTGTAAAACCAGAAAATACTCATTTCCCCTGAGTGCACAGCCAGAGGATACACAAAACCAAGCCAAGGATACTGCTCTGTCTGGGGAAATAAGAGAACAGGTTAGACCCAGGACGAACAGCCTGGTTCAAGTTAATGTCCTGCATCCGAACGGCAGAGCGCCAGTTCCCCAGATGATCCCTCAACCGGTTCAGACATGAGATCATCTCTCTCTCCTCTCTAACCCCCACCTCATCTCAACATCTGCAGGAAGCACGCTCGTGGCGCTGCACACAACAGTCTCTTTGGCTGCGGGGCCAGGACGAGTCCCCAAGCACCATCTGCCCCCCGTGCTGGATGAGGCAAGGATGGCGCAGACGGACAAAAATGCACCCACGTCATCAGCAAGTGCATCGCAACAGGCCGCGGGCGGGATCCCAGCGGGGAGACCTCAGACAAAGCCTGGCATCCCAGGCTCAACACAGCTCCAGCCACCAGCCCTGCCCATGCCATATACTCCAAATGGAGCTCCTGGCTTGCTGTGCTAGCCAGAGTCTCTCAGGATGTGATAAACACAGGCAGGTACCCAAGCACAGGCCCGGTGCCATTTCAGGGCTGGCACAGGGACAGCAAGACATCTCAAGAGAAAGCAGACGTTTAAGTGACTTGAATACTTAATCCCTTACAGTGGATTTAATACAAATCACTTAATTACACCACACCCTCTGGAATCTCACCCTACATTACCCATGGAGTTTGGGTAAAGCACACAAAGAGATTTCTAGGTCTAAAAATTGTAGTGTGGTAGAGGAACCAAATACAGCACTACCAGGAAATCCTGATTACACTCATCAAGAGCCGTGAAGAAAGTAATGAAGAATATTTACTGCAAACATCTGCAGCAAATAGAGCTGTGATCCCAAAATTATCTTGCTTAACACTTCCCCAACACACAGTCCATCCCACACAGTCCATCGGAAAAGTCTTCATGGAATCAGAGAATGTCCTGAGTGGGAAGGAACCCCGAAGGACCATCCAGTCTGACTCCTGTCCCTGCACAGACACCCCAGCAATCCCACCCTGTGCATCCCTGGGAGCATTGTCCAAATGCTCCTGAAGCTCTGGCAGCCTTGAGGCTGTCTATTCCCTGGGGAGCCTGGGCAGTTCCAAACACTCTCTGGGAGAAGAAGCTTTTCCTGGTATCCAGGAAAGCCCTTCTCTGGCCCAGCTCCCTGGGTCCTGTTCCTGGTCAGAAAGCAGAGATTGGAGCTGCCCCTTGGGAGGAGCTGCAGCCCCCAGTGAGCTCTGCCCTCAGCCTCCCCTTCCCCAGGCTGATCACAAGCACATACAAAGTCCTGCTCTTAAGCTGCAGTTGGTGAACCCCACCCTTGGCAGATGCAGGGAAGCAGTGCCTCTAAGCACATCTTCAAGGGCACTCTGATATTACCAACACAGATTGTTTTGTTTCCCTGGGGGTATCACACCATCTGTGACTGTGCTATTGCTGGGGCTGACAGCATTCCTCCTCAAGGAAAAGCAGCTCACAGGCAGCACCGCTAACTAAGCTGGCCAGACTGTTTAACTGTATATCATAGTAATCAAAGAAGACATTAAGTCAATTGGAGAACAGAGGGTTATGTGGAGACCTTCCAGCAGCCTTTCAGGATGTGAAAGGGCCTACAGGGAAGCCAGAGGGGGACAACATCAGGAATTGTAGTGACACAACAAGGGGGGATGGCTTCAAACCGACTGAGGGAAAATTCAGGTTCAACATACAGAAGATCCTCTCCCCTTTGAGGGTGGCAGGCCCTGGCACAGGGTGCCCAGAGAAGCTGTGGCTGCCCCTGGATCCCTTGAAGTATCCAAGCCCAGGATGGACAGCGCTTGGAGCAACCTGGGAAAGTATCCCTGCCCAGGGCAGAGGGTGGCACTGGATGGGAATTAAGGTCCCTTCCAACCCAAATTGTTCCATGACCCTCTGATTCTCATTGTTTTATGTCCAAGTTTACAAATTACACAGAAAACAAGCCACAGTTTAGCCTGGCCCTGTCATGGAGAGCCAGCCTTTCCCTAAGTGCCTAAATCTCACTTTCACCCAAAAGTGAACTCTACTTCTGTCAGGACAAGGGTGTCATTGCTAGGCACACTTTTAGACACCATCAGTACCAAGCTATCAGTGGATAGCTGGATCACTCCTTGAGTCAAGAGTCTTCTGTGATCTCAGCTCATACTCACTTGAGCTGACAGACTTAAGTGGAGAAGGAATTATTGTCTTGGAAGACAAATTATAATAGAATAACTCACAAAAAAAGAAGCTACACACATACACATGGACAGAGATTATTACTGGAACATTTTCATTTTCAGAACACTCCTACAGATAACTCAGTTGTACAGGATATGCCAAAAGATAAGAAGAATAATGAGATTTTTCCCATGCAGAGCACAAGCTTACTCTGTAGTTAGTCTCACCGGGTGGAAAAGCTCTGTAAATGAGTAAACACAGCACAATATAAATATCATCACCAGAATACGTCTTCAGGAGTGTAAGAAAAATCATTAGAGGGAGTTGTTTATATTAAGCTGTCCAATTCTTTTTCAAAAATTAAAGACACAAACAGTTTTAAAATAATAAGTGTGACTCACCAGCACAGTCATTAACTCTCGATCTATTAGGAAAAGAGTAAGGGGTAGAGAATAAGCTAAGTAATGACTCAAGCTTTTTGTATGAATGTCACCCTCCATTTCTATCAAATCAGATCACAGCATTTTATTTGGTTAGATTGATCTTGTGATTGTATAACAGAAATAACAAATACTCTGTTTCTACATGACTTTGCTTAGCATCCTGGAAAATCACTGTAATGTTATTTCTTAATTTAGGGCTTCCCACACAAGGAGGAAGGATTACCTCTGGCTCCATGTAGAGCACCCATCACTCCACTTCCACCACAAATGGAAAAGTAGATGGTCTGCTGGTGTGCCAAGTAGACCCATGGGCCACAGCCAAAGGGATGAGGGTCAACAAGGACAAGTGCTGGCTTTGGGACCCCAACCCCCTGCAGCTCCAGGCTGAAGGGAAGAGCGGCTGGAGAGCTGGAAGAGGCCTTGAGGGTGTTGGGGCAGAACTTAAAAATTAGCTCAGGTGTGCCCAGGTAGACCAGGGGCCAATGGCCCCTGGGCTGTGCCAGCCATGGTGTGGCCACAGGCCCAGGGCAGTGGCTGTGTCCTGTGCTGGTGCAGCTCAGGGACCTTGAGTGCTGAGTCCAGTTCTGGGCCCTCATGGCCAGAGAGACCTCAAGGGGCTGTAGTGTGTCCAGGGAAGGGGATGGAGTTGGGGAAGGGGCTGGAGCCCCAGGAGCAGCTGATGGAGCTGGGAAAGGGGCTCAGCCTGGAGAAAACAAGGCTCAGGGGGAACCTTCTGGCTCTGCACAACTCTCTGACAGGAGGGGACAGATGAGAGGGTTGGGCTCAGCTCCCAGGAACAGGGACAGGATGAGAGGGAATGGCCTCAAGCTGGGAGATTGGGCATGAGGAGGAACTTCTTCACAGAAAAGCTTGTCAGACATGGGAACAGACTGCCCACAGGGGAATGCCCATCCCTGGAGGTGTCCAAGGAACTGCTCTGGGCTGATGACAAGGTGGGCATTGGTCAGAGGCCTTTTCCAACCCCAGTGATTCTGCAGCTCTATGACTGCTCTCCCCATGCCTTGCTAAGGAAGCATGGGTGGGTGGAAGGAAGGATTCTGAGCAGAAGGGCAAGAAGTTCAACCTTTATGCCACATTTTTGGAGGACACTGTGGGGTGAAGCTTGTCAAGGAAGTTGACACAGCATAGCTAGAGAGGAGATTTTTAGATTTGACTTCCTGCTATAAGGGAGGTAATAGATGAAAAGATAGTGAATCTTTTTTTAAAGATGACTTGTTGGCCTATAAGCAATTACTGAAAGTATAGGTGACACAGCAATAGTTGAAGGAGGGCTATGAACATTCTAGCAGGGCTGAAACTCTGGAGAAGTCCCAACAATCACCACCAGTGTAAAGTTTCACCTTTTCTAGTGCTGAAGGCTACTTTAGAGGCCAAAAGTGAGGAAGACAAGAGTTACAAAATTATGAGGCCACGAGCACACTCCATGTTACAGGAGGCAAGGCTTGGTGAGTCAGGGGCATCAGACATGGTCATTTAATAAACTTGAATTAGGCTGGATTCAAAACATCCTCCCTATCTAACATTCTGGAAGGAATGGCCTCCCCAACAGGAATATTCAAGAGGCTGGAAGAATCTCTGCCTGAATACCCACACCTGTGTCACGCTGGCTATGGAATTTCCCTGGACTGAAAACCCAGACAAGTGCTGTAGTTTCCCCATAGACAGCATCTGCAGGTCTGAGGAAGAGGCAACTGATTCAGGGCACAATGGTTTATGTTACAATTATCCTGCTTACGCAAAGGAGGCTTAACAAGAACCACTCACTTCAACAGCCTGTGAGGTTATGAGAAAAACCCATGTCACCCTATGTGAACTCACTGTATGGCTAACTCACAGAAAGATTCCAAAGTGGAACTGAGTAAATTCAAAGTAAGGAGTTCATTTATTCAAGGAATGAAAGACTTCCTTGAGTTAATACCTTTAAATAACTGTTCTTCAACATCATATTTCACTTCAATTGAAATTGCACTGAAAATAAGAAACAGCCTTGAGAGGAAACAACAAACTCAGCTGAGAGATGCCAAGAGTACTCTTTAAAAATGGCAACAATGACTATCCCTTGCTACAGAAATCAAAGCCACAAGGCAGAGAGTTTAGATGGCAGAGTCTCAAAACTGGTCAAAAAACCTCAGGCAGCTGACCAGTAATCCCCACTGTGTGGGTCAGGCTTTTGTGGGAAGCAGCTCACTTGTTTTCCAGCAAGAAAGCCAAGAAACAAAGAGGAACGTGAAAAATCTGATGGAAGTTCCACAAAAAGGAATTATTAGGATACAGATCTAAAACAATCAGAATGCACTACTCAAGTCCAACTATTATTTGTGTCATTTCAAGATCATCTCTGCAGGTAATTTACTATGGGCACAGTGCAATTAGGAAAAGTAGATGGAAAGATGCCCAACATTTCTATACCATAGGAATTTGGAACCTAGTTATTCCACAAATAAACTTTCCATCATATAATCCTGGAATGATGTGGGTTGGAAGGGACCTTGAAGCTCATCCAGTGCCACCCCTTGCCATGGGCAGGGACACCTTCCACTATCCCAGGTTGCTCCAAGCCCCATCCAACCTGGCCTTGGACACTTCCAGGGATGTTATTTGGTTTAAGGGTATTTTCACTTTTGGAAGCCCAGCTTAAGGCTCACTTTTGAATTTTGAGATATTTGCTTCCCCAAGTACCCAGAGCCAGGCTCTCTGAAATGGAAAAACTCATTGCCAGTGGCAGCTTCCAAAGTCTTGCCAGGAATGCAAACACTTATGCAAGAACTCCTAAAATTAAATGATAGACATCTCAACTGCAACACCTGACTGGGCAGAGCTTTTTGTTGACTATATTCCTTTAAAGCTCATGCGGAGGGGGGAAAGGAAGGGGAAAAAACCTTCCTTGCATTTCTTTCTTACCTGGAGCATTGGCAAAACTTTCCACTTGCTCTGCTGCGCTGTGGTCAAGAGCTGCTTCCTGCCAAAACCTCAGGATCCCCCTTCTAGAAGCCTCACTGGCACCGTGGAAAGAACTCGTGCTGCATGATTTAGAGCTCTAGTATCAGCATCCAAAAATCTCATTCCAAATCCATCCCTGTCCCCTGGGGACAGCACCAAGCTCAGCCAACTCCTGAGTATTTCTGGGCCAATGCCTTTTAAAGATTCTATTAAAATCATGGGGGTTGGGTTTGTACATATCTTTAACTTATCCACACCTTCATTACCCTTCTTTTGCTTCCCTGCTGTAAAGCAGGAATGGTTTAAAAACAAAATGTCTAGAGATAAAACATTAGAACAAGGTTTTATTTAAGTGTTTATGGGGTTTTAGGGGAAGAATCCAACACACAAAGGTGCCTGATGCACTCAGGCTTCAACTGCACTGACAGTCCTGCATTACAGTTATGCAGCGGCTTCACACAAAAACCCAACAAAAACAGCTAAAAATGGAACAAGCTGGTAAAATTTAACAGCTAGCTGCTGGTTAGATAATGCATGTAAAACAAATTTAGCTGAACTAAGGTCAGTATTTCCTTTCAGTATCTTTTTCATTCCTTTTTAGTTGAATTGGTATCAGTTTTGGGGACTTCCTGGCATTTTGGCACAGGCTGCTGGCACTGCCAGGCTGGGGGAAGGGCTGCACGCACAAGGTGTGTTTTGTCATCTCCCACTCGTCATGTCTGCACAATGTGACTCAACTTTCTGGTTTTGGGCTCCTCACTCCAAACACGAGCTCTGGTCACCGTCTGCAGCCAAGGGGACAATTGTGCAGCACTTCCTTTGGTCTCTATGGTCATAGCATTTAAAGCATGACAAAGTTGGAGTGACTCAAGGAAATCTGTCTGGACTTTCTAGTAAAAGTAGTCATGAACAAACTTCTGACACTGACATTTTTCAGCCTCTTTAAATGCTGAGAGTAAAATTTATATGGAAATATTTCATGAGCATTGACAAGCTGGAGTCTGAGTAAGTAACATAAATATATGTTTTACACACAGACACAAAGTCAAACATAGACATGCCCAACACATATTATATTTTTGAGAGGAGAGATTAAGTACTTCCATAACAGTGATCTTTGTCTTGTATCCAACCCTTGGCTGCTGAGCAAAGCCAGACCTGGAGGAAATCCCACCTGGCTCCACACTGCCAAGCCTCTGGCCAAGCAGACCTTCAGCCCTGGATCTGAGCTGTTAAACAGAATGTCAGACTGATCTGAGTTAGGATGGGCTTTAAAGGGGAGAAATGATGCCTTGGGTTTTAGCTTTTATATTTTTCAGATCCTCTGCTGCTTGGTGTGTAACTCTGAAACTTCATGTCAGATGTTAGTGAGTTCTCTTCACAGGGTAGTTAGACAAAACAATCCCTTCCCAGCTTGAGAATCAAGGACAGCCTGTACCCAAAAAGCACAAACAATGGCTAAGGGAAGGGGCAAGCCAGGGGGCTGAGACTTTATGGCCTGGGGCTGTGGTTGGACAATTGACCCCAATATTAGATGAACCAAAACTTATAAAAGTGTAAAAACTCATGACCAGGATCCACCTTGAGTTTGATTTAGGTGTAGCCCCAGCCAGGCTCTTGCACTGCCCAAGGTGTATCCTTTCAATAAATACCTATTTTATTCCTTTTGCTCTGCCTACTCTCTGTTCCATCTCGTTCCACCCAGAGGGAAGCCACTTGCTATCCCAGGTTGCTCCAAGCCCTGTCCATGCTTGGACATTTCCAGGGATGGGGCAGCCACAACCTCTCAGGATCAAGCAGCTCCTGAGCTGCCAGCTTTGTGTTTGAAAGCAATCTAATTTGGCAAAGCACATGCACAGGGGTTTTGATTTTCTCCACGAGACTTGGCTGGGCTCTCCTCCACCCTCCTGTCCTGTTGGGGAGGGCAGGCAGTGGCTGGCACCTTCCTGCTCAGACACCACACTGGGAGCAGAGCCTCACTGCCCCTGCCTGAGTGCTTCCCCTTCCTGTGCCCTGGCTCTCACAACTTCCCCAAGTTCTCTGTTCCCAGCCCTGCCCTGCCAACAAGGCCCTGCTCCTGCTCTTCTCCAAGAGCTTCATTTTTCTGCCCTACAGTTTCAGATGGATTCAGAGTGCCAACAGCAAAAACACCAAGCTGTGGCATGAGCTACAGTGCCACCCCTGCTGATTTAGGAAGAAAGCTTTGAATTAGGTGCCACTTCAGTTTTAGGTAACTGTTAGCCACACAGACACAGTTAAGCCCTGAGAGGATGAAGGGAAGGACTGAAGCCACTACAAATGAATGCCCAGCATTCTCAACTAAGGCTTTGGAGGTGGATTAAAACTGAAAATAAGATTTTTATACAATTCTTGGGAAATCCTCCCTATCATAAGCAAAAAAAAAAAAAAAACAAAACCAAACAAACAAACAACAACAAAAAAAACCAAACAAACAAAAAACCAAGAACATTTCTCTTTACTGTTATGTGATTCTACCAGTACCAGGAAGTTAATTCCATCAGTGGTTACACAAAGCAGAAAAAAAATCACAGAAGTAATAAAACCCATAAAAACACAGCAATTTACATGGCATTCAGGAGTGTGACACAATAACTTCAGTCACTAAGGAGCCACAAATACTGAGTTCAAAAGTAAAAGGACAGCAATCAAAGGGAGGAAGAAATCCCAAATTTACATATCCCATTGTTAATAGAGCTTTGCAAAATCTGGGACACAAGGGGGACTTTCATACTCCTCTCTGAGGCTTGGTTCAGGAAACTCAAATGAACTATGACTACTCTCTTACCAAATTACCTAAACTTCTAATTTAACTATTTCTTAAGACACTGAGGGCTTAGTACCTCTCTTGCCAACTCAAACTCTCTCTCAGCATATTAAACACCCATGTGCTGGCTCTGTGGTGAAAGGGAAATGACTGACACATTAGAGGGCAAAGATTACATAGTGCAGGTGTTCGAGCACCTTTCAAGACTTTTTATAAAGAAAATGTCAATTTGTCAAAGCACAAAGTTGTCAGAAGAGAACTACATCAGTTCAAACTAACCCACCTTTCAAGACTTTTTATAAAGAAAATGTCAATTTGTCAAAGCACAAAGTTGTCAGAAGAGAACTACATCAGTTTAAACTAACCCATTAATACTCAAAACAGCACTTAAATGAAAACAGCCAGTGAGTGGCCAGGAAAGGTCACTCTCAGCTGGGGGAGAACAATCTTGCCCTGCCCACACCATTTCTTTCAGATGGTGATTTTGATTCAGGTTTGACTTAATGCCTCAGAAGATGCTATTTCATTTCACAGAATCATAGAAGGTTTGAAGTGACCTTAAAGCCCTGTGCCATGGGCAGGGGTATCTTCCACTACCCCAGGTGGCTCCAAGCTCTGTTCAACCTGGCCTTGGACACTATCAGGGATGGGGCAGCCACAGCTTCCCTGGGCACCCTGTGCCTAGGCCTTCCCACCCTCATAGGGAAGGACTTCTTCCTAATATCCAATATCATTTTCTCTCTATCAAAAACACCCTTAAAAAATTTAACCTGCAGTATCCAGGCCACAGGGGAGCTGAAGAGCTCATTGAATAGCACACTGCATTCATGAATTTGGGATTCTTGGAAAAAGGAAATTAAGTTTAGAATGAAAAATAACACTTGGAAGCATGTCCCAGCTGAATGTAATCACTCACCAAGAAAGCCTGTGTGGACATGTGCTATTCCAAATGGAAAATGCCAGAGAAATGCAAGATGTTGGCAGGCTTTGCTATTAGCAAAGAACTGGTTCTCATTACCATCAGCACAGGTTTCACAGCAGCTCCCTACAGGAACCTTACAGTGCCTGGGAAAAGCAGGGAGTCTGAGAGTATCATCACTGAAACAAACACATACCCATAAAAATACTCTGGATTTAGGGAAAGCCAAGACCTGCTTCCCAGCACCCTCCTCTCAGATGCTGTTTCCATTTGTGTCAGGTTTTTCACCAGCACTGTCCTTCCATCACAGCTGTAGGACTTTGGTTACACAGGGAAAACTACTTTTTCCCTGGTTAGAAACTACTTTTTTCTATGGTTAGAAACTCATTATCCATTCGGCTTGGACTAAGGAGGAAAAGGATTCAAACAGAACAGCAGCACATGAATGGTTAGTTCTGTATTTTACAGAAATTGTTTAGGACAAGAGATGGCCACTACTGCAATGTTCTCTTAAACACACACCCATATTGATCAAATTAAAGAACAGATATGCCTCAAAAGTCTTTTAAAATTCTCCATTATAAGCCAGTTTTGAAAAACAAAACAAAAGCAGATCCAACCAGAAAGTTTCTATTTAGTCACATTCCACAGGTCTACAACCATCTTCTCCTCAAAATGTAGTTTTATGTTGATTCTTCCAGGACTGCCAGATCAGGCAGCAGCTGCTGGCTTTGCATAGAGCTCCAGTTTTGCATGTGAGGTCCAAAGGCACAGTTTTTGGGATGGAGCATGCAAAGTGATGGTGCATGCCACAGCCAGCACTGCTCCCTGTTCAGTGCAATCATCCACAGGTGCTGTTTGCTTTCCCCTGAGATGGGGCAGAATGAAACCTCTGCTTGAGGGCATTTATTTTTAGCATCCACTTGACAGTGCAGTAAGTTAAATGCATGAGAAACACAGTTTTAGTAATTAAACCCTATTTATAATATCTGCCCTTGAGAAACACACATGGTAATGGTGGCAGGGGAGGGGAAGCACCAAAATCAAAAGTAACTTCACACCAAACCTGTAAAGCCAAATCTTTCTATTTAATGGTCTGGCCAAGGCCATGGAGCAGATGGGAGGAGACAGCCTGAACATGTGCATCCAATTCTTACTCCATCAGCCCCATCTATCCCAACATTCCATTTATCAGTCCTGTCCTTCATGCATGTTGGGAGCTGGGACTGCTGCTTACTGCAAGAAATACACATTTGTACAGATTATTATCTGTGTGTGTGCATAAATAAGGACCTTTATGATCCCAGTAAATACAAAAGGATAATTTATTATAGAAGTGCACATTCCTACACATCTTGGCAAAGGATATGAGCACTGATAATACTAATAGAAAAAGAAATTAGAGTCTTACTGATTTATGCTGAAATCATTCTAAGGAAAATACCAGATGAGTATCAAAGATGAGTCAGTTCAACAGCTTTACTATCAGATAACCACAAAAAAACACAGATGTGACTGATACACCTCAAATAGTTGAGAACTTGTGTATGTGGAAGCTTTTGACCCTGTATTTTGTGTCTCCTTCCTAAACTTGCATATTTAGGGAAGCTGGAAAGACAAAGATTTTTGTTTGCAGACTTAGCTGCATTTTGAAAAATACACTGTCAGCATCCTAAGCTGAAGTAACGTTGTTATCAGGAGCAAAAGCAGCTCTGTATCCTTCTCTACAAATTACCCAGTGCTACCACTCATCTGGAAGCAGATTAAAGATCACAATCCACGAGGGCTTGCCAGCAGAGCTGTGCAGCCTGGACAGCAGCCCAATGCTCAGAGACACCACAGGCACTCCAGCTCCAACACCAGCCCCAGAGACTCTGCCCTTGCTCAGAGCAAAGGGCACTCCCAGCACAGCATCTCTGTGCTCTGAGGGATATCTGTTTGGAATCACATGGACTTTATCATGGAAGCACCAGTTTTTCCTCCAGGGGCCACTTAGCCTGGGACACTCCCACACTGACTCCTACTCTGGCTGCTTGTCAGTCCAGATCCCAAAAACATCCTTCCTTACACGTGCTGAGAGTCTTGGAATTCCCAGCACACAGCAAAAGTGTGAGCTGAGATGAAAGTGTCATCCCCACTACCCACTCTCTGGGAAAGGAAAATATTCTGGGAGAAAAGCTGCAGTGTCTGTGTCCCCTGGCTAGGCTGTCAGCTGAGACAGGACCAGCACAGGCTGAGAAGCACCACTGCTGACAGCCCATAATGAACCTGTCAGAAAATGAATCAAATCTGTACATCTATCAATACATGGCTGATATTTCCCCCGCACCAACACTGTGGGCTTATTTTTTACAGGAACTGTGTCATTCTGTAAAATACCACAGAAGCCCAGAGTGATTTGGGTTGGAAGGGACCTTTAAGTCCATCCAGTTCTACCCCTGCCATGTGCAGGGACACCTTCCACCAGCCCAGACTGCTCCAAGTCCCTTCCAACCTAACCTTGGACACCTCCACAATGTGTTCAAGCTGGGGAACTAACTGATGTTTCTAAAAAAAGTCCATGAATTCTCACTTGCAGTATCGCCACAATTATTTTTCATTGTAGTAAAACTTACATGTTCACCAGTTTCTTTTGCTTTCCCCATAATCTGTTTTAAAAATAAAAGAAAATATTGGAAGCTTTTGATGCTTAGTTTGGTCCTGCTTTGGGGACCACTTTCCCCTGTCCTAAAGCCCACCTCCCATCCCTGCCTCATAGACTGAGTAACTCTGCCCCAGACGTTGACACACAGGCTACTGGAAATCGGTACAGTCAGGAAATCTGGGTCATCTCTCTGAGGTAAACAGTGAAATGAAAACCCTCAGGAAAGTCTGAATACCAAGGTAGTGAGGGGCTGCTTTTTTTCTTCTTTTTAAAAAAAGGAAGAATTCTTTTGAAAGTGTTCTGTTACTACATCACGTTATTATAACCTAGGGCAGGGATGAGGTAATTTCCATTACCAAGGCAGGTTCTGGGATTTGTTTTTCAGACTACTGAGAAAGACACAGTTATATCACAGTGCCACAGCAAACCCAGACAAGAGTTCATCACCTCACAGCAAGATCCTGCTGCCCCTGCTCATCAAATCAAAGACAAATTCTTCCACAAATTATGTGGAGCTTGTGTTTAGAAAGAGACAAATGAAATAAAGTCAGATCAGCTGCATACTCAGTTTAAAAGTGTGTCTTGTGAGTGGCCCCCAGGCTTTAACTGGGAGCTGAATCCTGAGCTGAACCAGAGCTGTAGGGAAGGACCTGCTTTTATTGCTTAAATCACTTCCAGAGTGTAAGACACCAATATTTTTGACATGTACTTGCCCATCAATGTCAACTAAACAATTAGTTAAGAATTGAGTTTTGCTCCCTCAAGGAAGGCCACTCCCCTTCCTTGATACAGAGGATACCTGCCCTGACAGATAGGGAGACTGCTCCACAGCAGTGCTATGTGTCAAGTAAAAATAAATTGGAATTTAATCTCTCAACTCCACATACACCACAGGCCATACCATACTCTGAGCTTTTACCTCTTGAGGTAGAAATTTTCCATGGAAAACTAAGTTTTTCTCATATTTTGTAGTCAGTTTTTATATACTTGAACACCTCCTTCTCTGGATGCTGCTTGCTGTTATCCCTGGTATTTTCCATCCCAGGCCATTTAATTAACTTCATGTGAATTGAATTCAAAGTTCCCAAGTCTCCAGTTCCACTACCAATGCTGTCCTGTTCCATCCTACATGGAAGTCACCAAAGTTGCCACATCCCTGAATATTGCACATCAATTCAAACACTCCAACAGAGGCATTCCCATTATTGCTGCAGCAATGTGCACCCAGAAGGTCATTTCTGCATTGCACTGGGTTCAGCCCTTGGCATTGCCAGGAAGAACTGAGGTTATCCAAAGTGTCAGTGAAGTTTGCTCAATGGCTTTGCAGGAATACCTCTGAGGGAAATACTCAGTGTTCACCCCATGCTCGTGATTCTCCCCTTTGTGGGATGAACATTCATGAACTGAAGGGAAAAACCATGGCAAAACCTGAAATATTTCTCACTCTAGCTGGTTTAGGCCAACTGGCAAAAGCAACCTATTCAAAGTGCCATGAAAATTATACTGACAATAACAATGTTCAGTGAAACATATTCAAGTTAAGCTGAAATCAAGTATGCAACCCCAGTGACGCAGAAGCATTGGATAACTGTTCTTTCTTCCTCTTTTTTTTTTTTTTTTTTTTTTTTTTTGGCTTTTTTTCTAATTTTTTTAAGAAAAACAAGTCATAAGCAGCTCTTGGTGCCAAGAATCAAACTGGTGTTTTTCCAGTGCAGATTGACTGGCCATGCAAGAAGAGATTAATTTATATGATTCAAGCATAATTCAATAATTGCATTTCTCTTTTGTTACGGATCCCTACCACAGGGGAACAAGAGAGTGCAGAAAGGTGGACAGGGCCAATGTGAAGATTTGGGGAGACAACAGTGGTAGAAGAGCATTTATCTCTACACCATACATTGAAAAGCTCTCACTAACAAAAAGAAAATAAAATAAGCACATCAGTTTTAGATTCATGCTTTCTGTGTTGAATCCTGTTCAGCAGGCTGAACAACTCTTGGTAACCACAAAGCAGCTCATCCAAGGCATCAATAGCTTCAGGAGCATCTCACCCTACTGAAGTGCAGAACAGCATCTTCTGCCAGGAACATCGACTGCAGTTACAGATCCTACTCATGCCACTGCTCCTCCCTTGGGGCTGGAGCTTTCACCGGGAGTTTGCATCCCATCATCCACATGGGAAATTCCACACTCAGCAGTTCGGGCAGCCGAAGGGATTTTCCCCAAAGCAAAGGCACGAGGTGCCTGTGGACAAGCTCTGGGCAGGGGTCACACAGCAGCTCCAGCTCACAGCAGCTCCCCAGGGAAAGGGACAAGCCCCAGTGATAACCCCTGAGCTGCTGGGGGGAGCACGACCACCAGCACAGGAACTGGTCCCACCACTGCGGCAGCAGCTTCTGCACTGGTGCAGCAGGACAGAGCAAAGTACGCTGCACCTGCAAGGGTGGGAGCCTGGTCCCAAAGAAACCCAGGGAACCCCACGAAAACCAGGGTGTTCCAGGCCAGGCTGGAAGGGGCTTGGAGCAACCTGGGAGAGTGGAAGGTGCCCCACGCATGGCAGTGGGTGGGAATGGGTGGGCTTTAGAGTCTTTTCCAACCCAAGCCACTCTGTGATTTTGGTCCGTGATCACACCAATATAAGTGAACAAAAACCTGCTAAAGGCCGTCACCGGGAACTCTTACAGGTATTTCTCTCTCATCAGACCCAAGAGAAAAGCTGCTCTCGCAGGCATTTTGCGAAATGTTCCCTCTGCAGCCGCCCTGCCACACTTCCCCAGAGCTCGCACGGCCGATTGCTGCAGCGCCGGTGCCCGTGCCCGCACCAGCGGCGGGGACAGGGGCCGGGCACGCGCCCCCGCCCCGGCTGGGGACGGAGCTGCGTGCCGGGAACCCGCGGTCCCGCTCCCACACCCCTGCCCCGCGCTGCCACCCCCGTACCTCTCGGAGCCCTGGCCGCGGAGCGAGCGCGGCGGGCGCAGCCGAGGGACTGCTCCCCGCGGGGCTCCGGGCCGGACCGTCCTGTCCCTGTCCCTGTCCCGCCGCGGGGGCGGCTCCGCACGGCCCCGGCGCTGCTCCCCGCCCGCCCCAGCCGCGCCCGGCCCCGCTGACCCCGCTCCCACCCCGCGCTTACGGCTGCCGGGCTCCGCCGAGCGCGTCCCGCTCCCGCTCCCGCCGCCGGCGGCTCCGCGCTCCGGGCGGGGAGGGGCCCGCGCCGCCACCGCCTCTTAAGGAGGATCCGGGGCTGTGAGGGACAGTGGCTGTGAGGGGGACAGGGGGTGTGAGGGGGAAACAGGGGACATGAGGGGGATAGGGGACATGAGGGGGATAGGGGACATGAGGGGACAGCGGCGGGGCTGCGGCGGCTCCGTCGCTCTGGGCGCTGCGGTGACCGGGCTGAGGGGACGGAGGAGCCCCGGGCGCTGCCGTGGGAAGACGGCAGCCGGAGCGAGCGACTGGTGTGACAGAAAATAATAATCAAATAAAAGGAATTTGCATTAAAATATCCCTTGCTTTAAAAACCCCTTGCTGTCGCGGCGGCGGTGGGTGTTACTGTGGGAATGTGCCTTCCTCAAGGTGTTTAATTCAGCAGGTGTGACCACTTTCGTTCTCTGCAAGTACCTCGTGATCATTTGCACGTGTAACACTTTGACTTAGAGACTCTTGGTTTTGAAAGGATTGGTGTTGAAACAGCGGTGACTGTGCCCTGTGAACTTCAGCCAGGTCCACCAAGGTGTTGCTTGACTCAGTCCCCTTTGGTCCACTTTACACTTCCATCTAAAAAGTGGAATTTTAATTCATTATTAATTCTGTCAATTTCACCTTTTGTGATGATTAAAGAAGACCTTAGAATTCCCTTCCATTCATTCGCATTTTTTCTGTTTTGCTGTAATAGATTTGAAATTGAAGTGTTTTGAAATATACTGAAATTGGAAAATTTGTTTCTAAATTGTATTATTTGCTACATTGTTTCCTGCTAAACAGGGAGTGGCCTTAAACTGAAGGAGGGCAGGTTTAGATTAAGAAAGAATTGCTCCCTGTGAGGGTGGTGAGGCCCTGGCACAGGGTGCCCAGAGAAGCTGTGGCTGCCCCTGCATCCCTGGCAGTGTCCAAGGCCAGGCTGGATGGGGCTTGGAGCAACCTGGGACAGTCTAAAGTGTCCCTGCCCATGGCAGGGGGTAGCACTGGATGGACTTCAGGGTCCCTTCTAACCCAAACTATTCCATGAGTCTATGATCCCTTGATTAACACCCAAAAAAGTATTTCCCATCTGGGCTTTTAGAGTTCACTGAGTCAGTGGGAGAGTCTGACAGGCTCAAACCTCAGCTGCTTCTTGCCCATAACCTGCACTCTTAATATGACACCTCTCAAAGATGCCAGTTGTCCTCCAGACACACCAAAAGACAAGACCGAATTTCAGTTCATCATTGACGTCAAGCTCTTTCCAAAGAGCCATTTTTACGCTGGGGCTTTGCACAAACTCAGTGCCTAAATTGGAACTCACTTCTTTGAAAAATGCGGTCATAAAAAAGCAAAGATAAAGGGTGGAGGAAAAGGCTTAAATGACTCAACCTAGACCTCCTCAAAGTGCAGCAAACCAAATGATACTATTCTGTAAACGAGGGGCACAGAGGTGGCATTCACATTGTATTAACAAAGTTAAGTGTCTGGCAAAGCAGTGGCCACAATTAGAGGACAGCAAGCCATTCCTTCGCACAAAGCAAGGCAGAAACCTCATTTTCTCCATTATCTTACTGGTCCCCTGCTGTGATGCAGCGAGGGGCTGAGCCTTTCTGGCCACCACTGATGACTTAGTGGTTTGTCTCAATTGTGAGGGAAAAAAGCAGGGTAGGGAAGAGCTGCCCTGTAAGTGCTGTCACAAAGAAGGGCAAGTGTGTGTTTAGAAAGCCAGCCTAGGACTGCCAGCTCAGAAAGCGCCCGTTTGATGTGGCAGCCTCCTCCTCCACATCCCCAATGTGCCATTTGAGGGAACATTAACCAGAAAAATGCAGCGAATCCGCGATGGTGCCATTATTTGGGTTCTTTTGTTTTCCACGTCAACCACCGTCTGAAGACCACCTCGTCTCTTGGTAGGAAAGGACTCTGGAATGTGTCAGACAGCTCAGTATTGGTCTGGAGACATGCAGAGATGACAAAAGCATGAATAAAACTGTTCTCATTGAGTTAGTTACCCTTTCCCCTTTGACTGGGGATTGACCAGCAAGGCTGAAGGTCTGACCCCCCTGTCTGTGCTCTAACTCCTCCAAATGTACTCAGCTGAAGTACCCAAGGGATGCAGGGGCAGCAGAGTTCCCAGCGCTCAGAGGTGCCCGTGGGTGCCCTGGGCAGGTGTGAACCACATTCCTGGGGGTCATCCTGCTCCCCCTTCTCCCTGGCACAGCCCTGCTCCAGCCACGGACTGGTGTGGAGCCACAAGCTGCTCCCAGGCCTGAGCAGCTGCCCCTGAACTCTGCCAAGGAGGGGGCATCTGCAAACCCAGCCTTTATCTCTCTTGCTCAGCATTTTAAATCTCTCCAAAGCGCCATTTGCAGGGGAGGACTCTGGTTATAGTTTTTGTGGTTTTACAGATAGCAAATGCCGGAATAAGCACAACCCCCAGCAAACAGGGGAACTCCAGTATTTCCATTAGAACTCCCAGAGTTTGTTCTGATTATCAAAACCCTGATTTCTCCCTGGCCAAGGAAACAACTCAGACTCCTAAGGAGCTGATAAGGAGCTGAGTAACTAAATGTCAAAAATTCCTCTTCCCTTCTTGTTGACGCAAGGAGAAATAAAAAGCTTTTTTTATACATTGTGACCGCTCTTGTTACTTTATGAATTATTTTTGGTCTTAATCCTGTTTCTTCAAGAAAATTACGGGTAGGGTTTCATGATTTATTTTTCTTCCCTGTGACAAAGGAAGTTTAGCAGCTGCCTTCCTCCACGCCTCATTCTTCCCCACACACTGCAGGTCCTGTGTTGTGGGGTGCCTCACCAACTAACCTTGGAATGGGTTAAGAAACTTCTTTCCCTTTTATGTGAAGCCATGCCAAATTACAGGGGGCCTCTTACTGTGTCTTCAAGGGCACGGCTTCAGGCAAACAATGGAAAAGGGAGAGTGGGAATAGCAGGACAAACACGAACTTAAGTAAACAAAAAGGGGTATTTTGTCAGATGCTCCACACAAACCCACTATTTTCTTCCAGACATTTCACCATGTATCACAGAAAATCACTCTTTGATCAGGCTCACAAACATGAGATGTTCCATGGAAGGCTGACATTTGGTCAAGATAAAATATCTCTCCTCCTGTGGTGAAAATCATTATCTATAGCACCATGAGGTGAGGGGGGGAACTGTAAACTTGATATTAAGATTTCTCCTAGTGCCATTTGCTTATCCATTTCATATCCTGACATGGTTTAGCTAGGGCTCTGCCTAAAGCAGGATTTTCAAGCTGATTTCTGCCACTGACATCTGACAGAGTAAATGCATTCCTTTTTTCCACTTTACTCAAGACCATCTATCAGATATAGCAGGGCTGCAGAAAAATGGCTTTTCCTCCAAGCCAATTTGCCTCTGCTCTTACTACCCCATTCCCACATGAAAATATTTCCCCTATGACATAAAAAAAATAAGTAATAATTCTGGAGGACTTTCCACAGTGAATGAGATAATTTTGCACCAGAAGAGACTTCTGAAGGGAGTTCTCAATCAGGTGTCTGATTCTTTGATATTCCTCTTCTTCTTTCTCTCTTTGCTTACACCTACAATGTGGTTTTCTGGGGCTATGGCTGAGTCACCCGTGGCACTTATGAAAACAAACATAAAGGGCAAAAATAACAGCAGGTTTCAGTCACAATCCTGTGATCTTGAAATATCCCCTGAGTGCTTGAAGTGCAGCACGTTGGGGGAAACCTTCATATTAAGGGAGAAGTCAGTCCCTGTAATTGCCTGCTATTGTATCTATGGTGTCTGGCCTCATAAAATGGTAGAATCACAGGAGAACTGGCTGGAAGGGACCTCAGGAGGCTCCTCTCCAACCTCCAGCTCAAAGCAGAGGCAGCTCTAGGGTCAGACCATGTTGCCCAGGGCCTGATATTTCCAGCTTTTCTAGACAGGAAACTGGATTTTCATGTGACTTTGACTTGTGATTTTTCAACAAATTAGAATAATTTTATATCTAGACTGATTCTATTTATACTGGGACATTTTAAGTGAGATGAGTATAGGATGAGTATGTCTTATAACCATTATTAGAGAAAAAGTCAGTGTAAACAAAAAGCTACAAGAAATAGGATTCAGTTTGAAATTTAAACTAAAAATCAGTAACTGATGAATACCTTGTGATCAAAAGAAATTAAGTCAACCTCACTCCTAAGAAGTGCAAAGAACTCCCCCACATATCACAAGAAAACTGAGAGGAACCCAGAGACTAGACTGGAGATATACTTTTGAGGAGATATATTTTCATTAAATAGCTGAAGGTGTTTGGACAACCTGGTTTGCCCTTTTGAGACTAATGGCACAATCAAAATTCACTTTCACACTCTATTAACTCATTATTAACATCATGGGTCGCTGGTTTTATGTTCATTCAGACTCTTCAAAGACAACACTTAAAGGGCAACTTGCCCATTTCCTCTCTCAAATGGCCATTTCTGTTCTAATGCCTTCTTTTTCTTTCCATGCAGCCATTACTCTTCTGCTTCTCTGTTGGCTAAATTCAGTGTAAGCTCTGCTGTGACCATGAGAGACTCGGTTCCACGTCAGAAATTATAATGGAAATCCATTTTAATGGAGCAGTGCAAAACTCCAGGTGTGACACACCAACGAGAAGCTCTGGAGAAATGTGTTTGCTGAGTTTTGCATCTTCTGTTGACAAACACTGCCTTAACCTCTTTGGCAGAGGCTGGGTTTATTTTAAATATGTCCTAATATTCAGGAAACCTCCTAGTTACCCTCAAAGTTTTTGGCTATCAGGAAATCTTATTCCCTAATGTCCTAAACCTATTCTATTGTTATGACAAAGGCAAAGCACATAAAAACATTCCCTAACCACAAAGAAACACTCTGTAAAACCAGTTAAACTCAATTAGGACAATTTTTTAACCAGTAGGAGTTATGGACCCTCAGTCCTTTTCCATTATAGGAGAAAAAAGATATTTTTGTGTGCTGAGGCTGCATTTGAATTTTCAAAATACTTCTAGAGCAGCAGAACCTCAATGTACTGATTCAGCCTGGTACCAAGCATCAAATAATCAAAAATAAGTGTTATATGGAACAATCTCCCAGCCTGCTGTTTCAGTAAGAATTGAGTCCAAATTTGCAGAATACACAGAAAAGTAAACATTTTTTTACATCTGCAGAATGAAGAAATTGCATTTTTTTCTAGCTTGGTTTTTGTTTGATGCTGAGGAATAGATCAGCTGGAGGTTAAACATATTTGCCTTAATATACAAATAAAAATAAGGAAATCAGGAGCCAGCTGTTTCTCAGGTATTGTACAGACTTTCACATCTCTCCCTGAGAAACTATGAAATATTTTCTCTATCTTATAAATAGTCAAAGGCACTCTGAATTAAGAGAGAAAGATTTCTCACTGACAGCTGAACTTGTGAGTTGCTGTTCCTTATCAGATTGATCCCTGGCAGTCAATTCTACTCAGTGATGAGTATTTCCATTATTTATTTCTGAAGTGGAGGATTCTGGTGATTGAAGACATCTGGTCCCAGAAATAGCTGGAAAACATTAGGATGAAGCAAACATCACCCACACCACCATGCCCAGCAGGAAGCCATTACTGTCCCCAGAATAACAAACTGATCATTTTGCAAGTAGAAGTTAAGAAACATAAGAAAAACCTGGAAATATCCAAAGCCACCATCATACAGAGATCAACACAGAACAGCTGATAAATACATGGTGCATGCAGAAGGATTTTTTTACAATTCTACAGACAAACCTGGGCATTCAAATACAGCAAGGAAAAAAAGTGCATTTTGTGTCTCAGGACCTGACTCTTCCAATTAGTCTTTTTGCACAATGTTGAGTTACAGTAATACTCTGGGTAATTTTCCTGTATCTTCTCTCATTCTCTCAAACTTTGGGGTCTGCTGGCCCCAGCCTGGCATCCCTGCTGTTTCTGCTTAAGGCAGTATGAGGCAAGAAAGGCTTCCAGCCCTGTGATCCCTGTTCTTTAGCTCCATGGACTCATGCTCTGTGCTGGGACAGAGGGGTCTGGAGGGAGGAGAGGGTGGCCTAAGGCAACTCTATTCCTAAGGAATTAAAATCTCTTTGGTGGATGATTCCTAAACATGAGCTGTGCCTTGGGATTTTTACTCATTACCTCTCACAGTAATTAACTGGACCCTCCCAGGATAAGGTAATTTTTTGTTACATAAGAAAATTGAGGAGATCCCTATGATTCTGTGAAAAAGGGGACTTCTTCCCCACAAGCAGTGTCTCTTCTGGGAGGGCCTCTCTCCACAATCCTGCCTTTAAACACCTTCTCTGTCTCATTCACTGCCTTGGGGAGAACCAAAGACCAGAGTGCAGAACACCAGAACAGGAGGGTCAGGCTGGGAAAGGCTCTTCCCCAGAGGGTGTTTGGCACTGCCCAGGCTCCCCAGGGAATGGGCACAGCCCCGAGGCTGCCAGAGCTCCAGGAGAGTTTGGACAATGCTCCCAGGGATGCACAGGGTGGGATTGGTGGGGTGTCTGTGCAGGGACAGGGTTGGACTCCATGATCCCTGTGGGTCCCTTCCCACTCAGGATATTCTCTGACCCAATGATTCATGACTTATCTACTCACCCCTTACAAGTATCACTATCTACTGGAAAAGAATACACAGCAATTTGCCAAAGAAAACAAACCTCATTCAGGAATTAGTAGAGGATGTTTTTATTTGATAGAGCTTTTTATTAATGACTAAATGGGTGCAACAGCTTAGTCCTCAATGATTATGCTTCTTTACATTCCTGGATTTCACAAAAATAAACTCTGTGAAGGAACATAACTCTGTATTTACCATGAGTCCAACAGGGCTTACTCCTGTGGAGGTGCCAAGTAAAACAGCTGAAGAAAAAACACACAGATTGAAGCATAAACTATATTTGTGTCACTATGTGACATCGGAATGTTTCAGTATGACAAACCAGCCTGCTAGTGGCAGAAGGACACAGTCCTGTGCCACCTGCAGGAGCAAACAAGTGAATGAAACACACGAGAAAAATAGCTCACAAATAATATTGGTAATTTCTTAAAGACCCTGTCGAAGAATCATCATGGTAACAAGATACTCAGGTTTGCAAATTTTTAGAAATAGTCAGGATGCAGAAAATAAGGAGGACAAAGCAGCTATTGTGCTTGAGACATTTGCAGCATTTCTCTTTTCTTTGTTCCACCTTTTCTTTGGGGGAATTCCACCCAGCTGCCCCGGTGGAACTGTGCTGACTGCAGAGCAGGGCCCTCACCTGCAGCTGCACCCTCCACTCCTGGGCCTGCAGACCCCAACCCTTCTCCTTTTGCTCTGCTTGCCTTTTTTTTTTTTTTTTTTTTTTAACACAGAAGTATCATAAACCATTACCAGCATTCATCAGTTGTCAATACCCAGACCTCAGCAAGCAGGCACAGCAAACCAGCCCTGAGAGCAGGCTCAGTTTACATCAGCATTCCCTCTCATTTGATGCCAAGCACACAGAGCTTATTCCAGCACTTTGCTTATCAGAAGAAACCCTTGTTTCCTTGCTGGCCACCTCTTCCCTTTTCATGTGGGAGGATGGCATCTCATTCAAGGAATGTAAAAACATTCCCTGCTGCCTTTTCCTAATGAGCCCTCTCCCTGTACACCCCCAAACAAAGCTTCCAACAAATTGTACAAAGCTGTATCAAATCCTGCCATTAATCCTGCAGCCAGCTCTGGTTCTCTGGTACATTTTTATTCTATTGTGCACACATTTGCCAGTGGGATTGAACATCACATAAAAATGCACGGAAGCTTTAAGGATGTCTGTTTCAGTCCAGGTTTAAATCAGCAGCACTATGAGGTGATGGAAGCTTCTCTAGTTAAGATATCACTTAAGACCTGTTGAAGTCCCATTGACATCAAAGAAATAGAAATATATGGTTAATTTTAATTGTACGCTTAAAGGCTGATCTGAAACGGGTCACAAATGGCCACCTTCTCTATTTGTTCTGAATCCTATGGGATCATTTTCATCAGGGGAATTAATTCTCACTAACACATTCATTTTTCCAAGACCAAATCCTTTCTGCATTCTCTATGTGTAAACCATTCTAAACTTAAACAGGAAAAAATCCAAAAGCATGAGTACCTGACAATAAAAAACTACGTTTCTTATAATAGACTGTTGAAGACAAATCATTACTGTGCTTAATGATTAATTTGTTAAAAAGTCTTCAGTTTTGCCTAAGGCTGTTCCAGGCCATTACTTGCTTCAAATGTCCAATTTCCTATGTGTTTCCTTGGGATTTATTATAACACTATTGAGGGGTAAAGGTCACCAAACAAGTCCTGCAGAAGCCTTTTCCACCTCTCCAGTGTGGCCTCTGATTTCTGTTGTCCCTTTGGGAGTATAACCCACTGTCTTGGCTTGAAAGACAGGTGTCTGCTAAGGAGGGCAGGAGTGCACACTCCCTTGGAATGGAAAAATATAACCACCTTCCCTCTGAATTACTGTAATTTTGAAATTAAGGGGGCTCTCAGGCAAAGATATGCAGATAGAAATAACAGTTCTTTACTAGTATGTATAACAAGGCAAACAAAACAACAACTATGGAATTAACACCAAGCAGAACAGGGACCCAGTAACACTCCTCTTGGCCACGAGCACCAGATAAGAGAAGCACAACCAGATGCCCTCCCTCCCTTGGCCACTTCTGCTTTTCTTTAGTAGTCGTTACTGTTTCCTAGTAATTTACCGGACAAAATTCCCTAAGTAAAAAGAAACAAAAGGAAAGAACCTAACCTCCAGCATCCTCAGTAAAAAATAAACATGGAATGTTATCATGTATGGCATATACAGAATAATGGAATTGTTTGGGCTAGAAGGGATCTGAAAGTTCATCCTGTTTCCCACCCTGTTATGGCCAGGGACACCTTCCACTGTCCCAGGTTGCTCCAAGCCCCATCCAACCTGGCCTTGGACACTGCCAGGGATCCAGGGGCAGCCACAGCTTCTCTGGGCACCCAGTGCCAGGGCCTCAGCACCCTCACAGGGAACAATTCCTTCCCAATATCCCATCCATCCCTGCCCTCTGGCAGTGGGAAGCCTCTTGTCCTGTCCCTCCATCCCTTGTCCCAAGTTCCTCTCCAGCTCTCCTGGAGCCCCTTTTGGGGGTGGAAGGGTCGCTGAGGTCTCCCCAGAGCCTTCTCTTCTCCAGGTGAACACCCCCAGCTCTCCCAGGCTGGCTCTTGTCAGGGCATGACTCCCCAGTTAACTGGTGTCAATTGGTGTCACTGTAGGCAGTGGGCATTCCCTGTTCTGGCTCCTCTGGATGGACATTTCCTGCTCTGCTCCCAGGCCAACCCTGAACTCAAGCTCTCACATCACAGCTCTCTGCTACCAGCCACACAGGAAAGGCAATTAAAATGTGTCCTGCTACCTAAAATCCCACTGTCATGGGGATGGAATGTGTGTTCCAGGCAGGGCTGGAGGGATTCTCAGGCGCTGAGATAAAACCCTGGGAGCAGCTGTGCTTGGAGAGGCTCTGGCACATGGAACAGCCCCAGCTGCTCGGCAGGATGCTGTCCTCCAGCAGCCACTCCCAGCACAGCTCTGGGAGGAGGAGAGAACAGGACTGGGGTTTTTGCCCTCTCTCCTGCCTCTCACAAAGCACTTTGTGCCTTCTTTGCTTCTTGCTACCAGGCCACCTCCTTCCCATTCCTCACGTGCTGCTCAGCACCCTCCAACTTTTCCATCACTTCTCAGAGAGAAAATGGGATGATCTGCAAGACATTATTTTCTAAGGATTCCCTCCCCTGTATCCAGATGGATATTTCCTCCATTACTTCATTCGCTATTTTTAAAGACACCTGAAACTCTTCTTTCCCCACCAGTGTGTCCATAGAAGGTGAACTGTCATGGAGCCAAGTTGTGCTGTATATTTACCTACTTTATTATCCTCTCAGAACTCCAGCCTTCCAGGCACTTACCTGGTTTATTTCTGAGTCTGAACTTCTTCCAGCTCTTCTCTACTCAGAACGGAATAACAAGCTCTAGGTGGAATTGGAGTTAAAAAACCATTACAATCCCACTCCTGTACGGGATGGGACCAACCTCAAAATCATACTGGGTTAACTTCCTAATAACTGGGAAGTTACTTCTGTAAGGAAGCCATAATTATTGAACATCTTTGACTTACTGCTGATCAACTCATTATCATCCTGCTGGAAATTTCAAGGAGTTTAGCACTTGAGATGGCAGAATTTCATTTTTCTCCCTTTTGACAATGCTTCACTCAAACTCAGCTTTGTACTAAGCTGTCATCCCTTCAGCCAGTAGTTTTGTAAAACTCTCCTAGGAATGGATGTTGGAATTTTGAAGGGGTGCATTACTATTCCTGGGTCTAAAGAGTCTTTTTAGCCCAAGCTTGAACAAAACACCTGAAGTTTTGAAAGTCTGATTCACTTTTGAAGTCCTAAAATGTATCTTGGATCCAGACCTTTTTTTTTTTTTTCCAAATGTTTATCCTTCAGTGTAAAGCATCCAGATGCTTTATTGTTTCTAAGAACTGAGCAGCAATTCTAACATTCTTGAAGGTCCCAGTGCTTGCAATTCTAACTGAGCTGAGGTCATAAATCCAGGTTAACAGTGCTCAGAAAATCCCAAGTAGTCCAGCAGACACAGAGGGCCATTAGCAAGGAAAGATTAGGTAGAAAAAACTAACTGCTCTTTCCCTGATGGAAATTATTTCCACTTTAAACTCACCACAGTACTAAAAGCTCCACAAAACTGAAAGGATCCCAAGGAGGGGATCCCTGCACTGAGGCTGACTTGGGAACTGTTTGTTCTAGCAAAGGACTCTGCTCCTACTCCATGCCAACTCTGACAGTGCCAGAACAGCTCTGTGATTTTACTGCAGTTATGCAATCTCTAGGATTGTGCCTGGCACACAAATAGTCTTCAACTCCTTTCCCAACTTAGATAAATATCCTTATTTTTTCCCCATCCACAGCCTCAAGTAATTGGATGGGAATGCAGGAGCAAAGGGTGAGAAGGAAGATCAGGAATTCCATCTGCCATTGTTAATTTTACCTTCTTTTAGTGCAACAGGCCCCTAGTGCAAACAGGGTGCACAGAGCATGGTGAAATTCTGAACCCATCAGCACCACACAGAGCCTCTGCATTCATGTCATTCATTTGGGTTAGGGGCTTGAAACAGTCTACCCCTAAATCAACTTGACTGCAAGTTCCTATAGTGGTTAAGTAAGATTTTATCTATATTTTATATAAAATTTTATCAACTGCCAGACCTCTCTAAACACACATGCTATAGATTTCTTAGCCAGATTAGAATTAAGTCTAGAGCTTCAGACACACCAAATAAATTGTTCACAGTGGGCTCTCAGAAAACCCTGTCAGGAAAGGTTTATGTGGTTGGATGTGCCACATACACAAACATACCTCCACACACTCTGTATCTACATAAATGTATCTGTCCAGGATGGTATGAGCCACAAACAGGCACGAAAAGCAAGGCAAACACAACCTGCATCACACTGGAGTAATACCCATTACTGCCAACCCAGAAAGGTTAAAGAAACCAAAGGAGAAATACTAACTAGCTGAGGTTTCCTCTGTAAAACTGGACATGCTCAGGTTTAACAACAGGATCCCAGAATGGTTTGGGTTGGAAGGGACCTTAAAGCCCATCCAGTGCCACCCCTGCCATGGGCAGGGACAACTTCCACTAGCCCAGGTTGCTCCAAGCTCCATCCAACCTGGCCTTAGATACTTCCAGGGATCCAGGGGCAGCCACAGCTTCTCTGGGCAACCTGTGCCAGGACCTCTCTACTCTTAAGGTAAAAATTGCTGCCAAGAAAGCTGGAAGATTAGGAATGATGTTTTCCACCAGGATGCCCATCGCTCTCTGGCAGCCAGATGCTCTTCTGTACAGCAAAGATGTCCCTGCATCCTTGTTGATTCCAGATTTAATTTCACCTTGCTAATATTAATCAAAAGCTGCAATTCTTGGACATTTTCACAGGTCTTCAACTGTGAAACTCTTCCCTCTGTGAAAAAACAACTTGACCAAATTATCAGCCCTAATTCTGTGCCCTTCTTAGCTGATTTATCTGCTGATTTATATTGACAACTCACAGCTGTGATTCTGCTCAGCCAATCCTGTGTCTCTGCTTGCTGGAAGGACTGGGAAATTTGATATTTTGGATAGTGACAGGAACAAACTTAAGACACAAATGCCACTGTGTGGTGGTATTTGCTAAAAGAGGTACAAGATACAGCTAAAACTTGCTAGGAAAGAGACATTTGGTGGATGGTTAGGGATAAATAAATGGGATCAGGATCCTAAAACTTCAGCTGGAAATAGGCTGGCTTTGAGAAAACTGAGGTCATGCTCAGCCAACAACATGCCAAGCAACTGAGAGCTCATGGGCAAGAGTCATCCTGGAAGGAAGGGGTCATGGATTCATGTCTGGAAACCCAATAAGCTGGGGCTGAGCATGGATGGACCTTAACAAACATGAGTACAAGACAATTTGCTTGCAGACCCCTCCTCAGCATGGATGGAGTGACCTGAAAATTTCTCTTAATTGAAATGCATGAGGAGAGCCAACCCAATGAGCACAGATCACACCTGGTGATCAGAGTTTGCATCACAACCCTCAATCCATCTTGTTGGCAAGATTGTTTGCACTTTGTGACATAGGCTCCCACTGCCCCTGCACCCCAGGTATGGTGAATTCAGTAAGAATTCCAAACTGTGCCCAGCCCAGGGGACAAGGCAGAGGTGAAAAAACAGTCCTGTTCCTCTGCTCTTACACTTGAGGGTTTGGCACAGGAACCTGAACAGTTCTCACCAGGCTGCATGTGAAGCTAATGGCAAAAACCTAATTTTAACCTCAAAGTCACCATTCCTCTTCTAGCTCTGGAAGAACTAATTTACTTGCTTATTTCTCCAGGGATATCTTGCATAAAGCTTAAGGTGATAATGTAGTGCCTCGCATACATGGAAATTTGTGATGAACTAAAAACATGCAAAACAAATAATTATTCACTTCCTAATATTATGCTTTCTTTTAAATAAAACACTATATTGCCCCCATGTTCTGTCAGAAGAAGTGAGAAAACTGATCACAAATATAGAAGCTTTGAGACTGGGATTGGGTGAAGATTTGAGAACATTCATATGATCGATAATGCCATTAACAGCAAAGACAGCAATGGGTTTGCTCTTAAGAATACATATCTCCTTAAGTAATTATCTTTGAGCATAAGTGAGAACATAAATATGTATGGTTGGTGTCTGGAAATACACAGATGGGTCCTCACCCTTCTGTGAACAAGGTGGATCACATGTTGGAAGAGCAGGAAAATCTGTAACACAGTGCACACACCTGAATAATCTTTGTTCTGGGGCTTATGTCAGCAGCTTAAACCTCCTATTCAATTCTTCCCAGGTTCAGCTATTCCTAAAGCTTTTCCAGTAGGGTCCCACTTGTATTAATTCCTATTTTTTCATCCTTACAGAGATGCATGGCTCTTTAGAGCTGAGTACATCAGAGTCCACTTTTCCTCATCACAATTCTGTGCATTAAAGGATGGGCACAAGGTTGTGCCACTTGCAATGGAGATATTCATCAGACAGGATTAAATCAAAATCCTTTGTAAGCCCTTATTTTGGCTCCACCTTTTCCATTTTTAAAGTTGTAAGGAGACAGCCCAAAAAGAGTCACTATTTCAACAGATATGTGGATAAATTTTGTGCCCTCTCCCCAAAATGTTGATGAGTTTAATTTTTTTTTTATTTATTTACAATTTCCTGTTTAAATTAATTTTATTATGCCTTACACATGTTTATCTAGTAAAGTTCATAAAACATAAATACTGGAAACCTGGCCAGAAGAATGGCTGAGGTCAGAGTCAGGGAGAGGAGATAGAACAGGGCATGTAATGTACATCACTATCCATGGCTTGCACACTGTCACCATCAGGAGAAGGTTGTGGACTCCCCATCCCTGGAAGTGTCCAAGGCCAGGCTGAACGGGGCTTGGAACAACCTGGCATAGTGGAAGTGGCAGGGGGTGGAACTGGATGGGCCTTAAGGTCCTTCCCAAACTAAACCATTCTGGGGTTCTAAAAATAGACTGAATCATATGTGTGTCCACACCCAGCTGAGAGCAACTTGCTCGGAATTTTCAGTTGGTAAATATTTTGAAAACAAACGTTTTTCATTTTTGATAACAAAGTGGGAAGACAGTGGGAGTGAGAACCTAAAGAGAGATGATTATTTTTGCTCTTGCTACATTTTCACCTTTATTCTCTGTTCAAACATAAGAACAACAGGAAGCCAAAAATGATCACCTAGCCATGCCCATTATTCCTTAAATCCAGTCTCTGTGCTGAACACAGGATCTCAGTGACACAAAGGTAGCCTGGTGTTCCAGAGCTTGTAGCTCCTCATAATCCCCCATAAACTTTTCAGAAGGTTTCAGGGGTTTCTGACAACCTCAGGGAGCTGAACAGCTCCTGTAACAGGAAGGCAAACAAGGCTCACACAGCTCCCAGCCCACGTTACGTCATATGGATAAAAGGAGGAGGTGTGACCTCAAAGGACGACAGCAGTGGCTATCACTCCTGCAAAATTTGTATGGATTATTTTAGGATGCACGTCAATTCAAATTTGTCATCTCATTTGCCTAATAGTACTTTATTCAGTAACTAAACAAACTACTTCTTTTAGCATTTCTTACCTTCATGTTAATGATTACCTTTCAGTTTTGAGTGTAGCAAAATAAAGGTTTTTTTCCTTTTTTTTTTCCCCTCCAGAGGTTTTTATATGCATCTCCCCCTAGCCACAGTACCCAGCAGGTTTACTAACTCAAAATTGTGGGTGGGCAGGCACTGGCAGGGGCTGCCCAGTCCCCATCCCTGGAGGTGTTCAAGGAATGACTGGATGTGGCACTCAGGGCTCTGGTCTGGCTGACAAGGCCTTGTTGGGCTGAGTGCTCTGGTCCAGCTCTGGTGATTGGACTGGATGATCCTGGAGGTCTTTTCCAACCTCAATGGTTCTGTAATTCTAAAACCTCCCTAGGAAGCCACACTTCTAATCCACCCCAGGTGCATGGAAAGGGCAGAGTGGTGAGTCCCTTTACCAGGCTGGACTAAAATACTTCAGCTCTCGTCAAAAAACAGCACTTTGCATATCCTCAAGAAAAAACATTGTATTTTAAAGAAAAAAATCTGCAAATATGGAATACATTGTTTGCTAGAAGCTTCAAATACACTATTCCACACCTGGAAATGGATATGGAGCACTCCATCCCAAAATCAGTACTGATTCCAGATACTGGTAATTTAAAAAGAAGGTTAAAAATGGCTATATCAAATGTGAAATCTAAAGTGAGAGAAAAAGATTCACCTTAAGATAAGGACAGAGCTATATCAGGTGGAAAAGCAGTTTTTAATGCACATGAGGTGAAGACTTTATTAATATTTTGGTTAAGCATCAGAGCAAAATGGAACAGCTGAGAAAGAGTAAAATTAAAATCACCCTTCTAATTAAGTTGGAATCAGAACACCTGGGAAGGGGATGTTTTGAAATGTTCACCTGGATGAAATCCAAATGGCTTTAGGATATGGAATGAAACACATTACCTCAATCAACACAATTTTTGATGACTGCAAGCCTGAAGTCGTTTAGGGTTTTTTGCATAGGAAGTGGTTCCAAGTTAGGTAAGTGTTATCCAGCAGCATATGAAACCACTGGACCTGAGGAGTTCTGCAAACAGCCTTGTCTCACTCCTGTGCACCCTAAACATTTTAACTGTCCAGATCCTGATGCTTTGCATAAGTTCTTTATTTCATACTGATCTTGCACTGCCTTATGCTGAGGAGGACTTCCAGGTAATTGGCAATCACTAAAATATTCCAGCCCAATGATAAGTAGAGCATCCAAATCATTGCAATGTAAATCTCCATGGGGCTGCAGAGACTTGTTTTAGAGCAGGTAACAAATCACCTGATATGAAAATACTGCATGCCCCGTGGGTGCAGCACACAGAAAAGGATGTAGCATGGTTACCTGGCGATTCCTGCTCTATTTTGCATTTGTTGGGGGCTTTCTCCCCATTCAGCATTGCTCACAGTGCTGCCTTTACTCATTTGCATTCATTAGTGCTGCAGAGCAGGGAGAAAGGAGCCTTGGGTAAGGGGCCCAGCATTCCTGTTGCTCAAGTATAACAGAAATATACTTGAAATATACTTACACACTTATACACATAAATATTTCCCCTCTTACCCTCTGGAAAGTGTATCAACATTTAAAATCCCCAGGAGCTAAGCTGCAATGCCTCAGATTTATTCTGTGTGGAACAATCCATCTTTGATGGATGTGGGCAGGAGCTGCAGCCTTTCACAGGAGTTCAGCGAGCAGAAGTTCACGAGGTCTCTCTTGCCACATCCACACTTCTATTCCCAGCCACCCCCCATGGGCCCAGCCCTGGATGATCCCAGTTCATGGAGTCCAGGAGAGAGGGTAGAGGAGTGTGTTTGTGGTGAGAGGAGTTTGTGTGGGAGGAGTTTGCATGGTAGCTCTGGCCCTTCCCACAGAAATTTATTCAAGAGGAAACACCAGTGCTGCAGACAGTCAGGTGTTCTTAGCCCAGGAAGAGCTGGACCCCTTACAGACCAGGCATAGAAAAGCTCCCTGGAAAAGCAGGGAACTGTGATTCCCGCCAGCCCTGCCACCAGCTGCTGGCCTGTCCCAAGGCTGTGACAGCCTTTGTGATGGCTGGAACAAGTCATACGCAGGAACTGCCGGTGCCTCAAAGAAGCACCAGCCCAAAATTAGCTGCCCAGACAGAGCTCTTTGCTGGTGACATAAACCCTGCTATTTCCACCTAAACCTGGCCTCCAGCCCACTGGCCCTAGGTTGCTGGCAACTCTCTCCAAAACAATCCCTGGAAGAATGCCATCTGAACCGAAACCCCAAAATAACACACACCACCAGAACGCTGCAAAGCCCTCATTTACTTAATGAACTCCCTCCAAGCAGCACACAGAGAGGCAACCAGCACAGAGTTTCCATAGCTGCTGCAAACCACTGAACCAGACAAGCTGATTGTTTTCTGTTGGGCTTGTATGATTTATCTTCTCTACACCGGGGGTCAGGATGAGAAATAAATCCCAAAGTAATAGTCAGGACTGCCTCTGGATAAACAGAAAAATAGTGGAAGAGAGACATGTCAATATGAAACCAAATTTACTGCTCCACAAAGAAACACCATCAAAATTCACTATATAGGATGAGTTGTGTGAAGGACAATAATAATAACCATAAATTCACACACTTTACTTGTAAAAACAGTAATTCATCTAAATAGGTGTTATTCTCTAACATGGACACTTCAGTTCCTGGAACAAACACACTTGTATGAGAACACATTCCCTTGGGAATCATGGTTGAAGTTGATGGTGTCCAAGGTCTTTTCCAGCCTTAAGGATCCTGTGATCCCCAGTTCTGCTCTTTGCAAAGAGCTGTTTCTGCAGGCACATGGGGCACCTGGCTGGTTTCAGGCTCCCCAAGACATCCAAATAGCAACGACAAACAGATGATGTTCCTGAAGAGGGATGACTGACACAGCTCCAGCACTGAAAAGAGACATGGGATGTTTTTCCTGGCAGATATAAACTCTCTGGGCAGTGGGTCTGAGCTCTCACAGCCGCTGCAGGGCTTGTAGATCCTTAACTATTTTCTATTTCTGTAACTTTGATCATTGTACTTCTTCCCTAACTGCATATTCCAGGGAGAGGAGTCAAAGCCAGCAAAGCTTTATCTCCTGATGAGCATCTCCAGGGCACAGTTTCTTTGGAGGTTGGATTTTAAGCCCAGTGAGCTGGCCAGGTTTTTATGCCATTGCATAATTGGCCATCTCAAAAAGTACAAAAGCATTTGAACAATTTCCAGATGATCTGCTTTTGCTTAGAGTCATATGTCTTGGCAAGACACAATATGATGTGATGTCTCCTTCCCAATCATCTAATTTTACTGTGAATAAAGTAGGAATTTCTCCAGTTTGTCTTTCCCAAGGTGTACATTGTCTTGATCTTGTTCTGACCTGAGTAGTTGAACTCAGTCTATTTCTTCAAGTGCTTCCAATTCCCACTGATAACTACAAATAATTTGAGTTTCTGGAGACCTGTTACGTAAAAGGATCATGGGGCACAATTTTAATCTGGTCACCGAGTCCTTTTCCCTCACCAGTAATCAGCTCATTCAATATCATTTCATCCCTTTTATTTCTTCATTTCTTCCTATTTTTTTTTTTTTTTAATTGTCAGGGTATGTTTGAAGTGTGGCAAAATGACAAGCCACTGGGAAACAGTCCTGATTTAATTCTGGAAGTGAAGATAAGTAGAGAGGAGCCTTGGGAGTCTGGGTATGCTGCAGTGGGCAGAGCCTGCTGCAGGAGCCTCCCCACCCTGGCGCGAGCCATAGCCGTAATTTGTGTGGGCACTGTCCATCCCAAGGGCTGCCACGGGAGCTGTGTCATGGAACATTCTTCTGTGGCTGACACTAGATGACTCCTCCAGCCTCCAGCTGGGAAGAGCTAGAGTCAGTTTTAAGGAACTCAGTGTCTCAGTATAAATATTTGAATCCCCTCTAGGCTCCAGGAAAGAGCCTGGGGATACCTTGGTGGCACCAAGGGAAGGGTCACAACCAGGAGTTTGAGAGTGAAGCTTCCCCCTGCTCAAAGCACTGGATGTCATTGCCCTGGGGAGACCTTGGAGGCCTTTCCAGCCTAAAGGGGCTCCAGGAGAGCTGGAGGGAGACTTGGGACAAGGGATGGAGGAACAGGACACAGGGGATGGCTTCCCACTGCCAGAGGGCAGGGTCAGATGGGATACTGGGAAGGATATTGAGGGTGGGCAGGCCCTGGCACAGGGTGCCCAGAGAAACTGTGGCTGCTCCTGGATCCCTGGCAGTGTCCCAGGCCAGGATGGATGGGGCTTGGAGCAACCTGGGCTAGTGGAAGGTGTCCCTGCCCATGGAAGGGGTGGAATTGCATGGGCTTTAAGATCCCTTCAAACCCAAACAGTCCTGGGATTTTGTGATTCCATTAAACAATGAATTCACAGACAACCTTACAAAACCCTGCAGAGCAGAGCTTACTGGGTGAAACAGCAGGTTTTGCACTGTTGTAAACCAATCTGGTAAATGCTCTTGTAGGAAAAAAAAAAATCTTATTTGCAGAAGTAATGTTTCCTTTGTTTAAACTGAATGAAAAATGGGGTTAATGAATAAAGCTAAATAAACTTCAGTACCCAAAGGCATGTTTTATGTAAGAAAGCACTACACTGAAATAATTTTCCACTCAGCAAAACCTTCAGTTTCCCTTATCCCAGTTTAATGTCCATGTGCTTGAAGCAAAGGAAAATTCCACGATTGTATTTGCACAACAAAGGAGCATGAGGCTGGATGACAGATTTCACTAAAAGTTAAGCAGGAAGTTGCTAAAAGAAAGTCCAGCATCTGCATTGAGGAGGGAAGTATTTGGAAATCTCTCTAAGGAGGGTTTTCTGTGTAGGTTTCCCACAGAAAGATAGCATTTCAATATACAATGCTTTCTAAAAATGGCCCAGCAATTACCTTAATGTGAGTTGCAGCTGGTGACCAAAAGCAGATAAAATGTCAGCTGACGTTTCTTTATGTAAGGCAGTTACAAAATCTCATGACGTATTTCAGAGCTGCCCATGATCAAATGTCCACACCAGAAACACATGGAGACTGCCTGGGGAAAAAGAGGGGCTCTGCAAATCCCAGGATCATGGGAGCAGGGAAGTTCACGGCTCAACTTTGGTAACAATTGCCAATAACAATTGCCAATAAAGAAGATAGCCCTTTCTTTAGTGAAGAAACAACGAAAGATATTTTCCATTTTAACAGGTACAGCTTCTATAGGAAAAAAAAAAATCCCATAGATGAGTGTAGTTCAGCAAAGTCTCTGAAAAATTATTTGAAGTTTAAAAAAATCCAGAGTCTAATCCACAGTAAAAAAATCACAGACAAAAAGTCTAACCCAGAGTGTGGCTGCCAAAATCTTATGTTTATCTAATCTCATGTTTATGGCCTTCCCCTTTACCATAAAAAGAAATGTAAAGTCCAGTGACTAAAAAAAAAAAAAAAAAAAAAAAAAAGGGGGGTCGATTGTAGCTAGAATGAAATTTTCAGTCAGCCTCTGCCTCAAACTACCACATAGGATAAAAATACTGTGCTTCATCCTCCATTCATCTACACTCCTTGGAAAAAGCTCGTCCTAGAGAGCTTCAAGCTGAGTTTAACTCATTTAGGGCTTGTTTGTCCAGGAACTAGTCTGGCAGGACTAAAGTTGTGACTACCAAGAGCACCAATGAGGAAAGGAATCATCTAATCCACTTCATCTGAACAAACAAAACACAGCTCTGAAAGCCATTTCTGCAGGGGCTTCATTCATTCATTCATTCATTCATTCATTCATTCATTCATTCCCTTTCATTTAAAATCGTGGGGATTCGGTGTCTGGGCACCTCCCAAGGAAAGAGCTCAGCCTCGCTTTGGATCGGGTGGAGATGGAGCAATTCTTGTGTTCTTTTCCTCTCTGGTTTGGTAACAAATTGATGTGTGTCATGTTCCAAGCAGTGTGCAGATGCCCTGTAGTCATGATATCATACAGGTATCTGGCAAAGAATCTCATCTCTGCAGGTAAATCTGATGTGAAGTCACCCTTCTCACCTGTTTCATTACAGCCTCTAACTTAGAACCAGGTCTGTCAAGAATGCCAGGGAATTAAAACAAGAACTCAGAGACATTATTAAATTGAATAGGGCATGTTGAGCAGGGCTTACTCTATGCAGATGTTAATGATAAAATAAAAGCTATCATATTGGAAAGCATTCCTTGAAACTCTTACTGGCTTGCAAATAAAACACAAACTGTGGATTTATGCTGTTTTCCAGCAGCTAAAGTCCAAAGGAAAGCTGCTCTAAAAAGGAAAATAAAAGGAGGGACTCAAACTTGCAAAGGTCTTGCCTAAATCAGATGTAGACTTTTGTGCCACCCACCTTATATTTTTGCACATTAAAAAAAAAAAAAAAAAAATCCAGGAGCAGAAACAACCCCAACTGAAGCTGATTTGGATAACAAGGTACATTCCATTTCCCTGCACAATGACTCGTGTCCACAGGTACACCCCCTGAGGTGAGCTCCAGGCTCACCCCTGCTCCTGGTCCCCCTAGAACAGGTGTGTGCCAGCAGCCCCTGCCCATGCACAAACATTCCTTGCCAATCACTGTCCATGGGATTTCTCCTGAGGGCAAGGCAATCCAGCTCCCTGCTCTCACACCCTCTATATTCATATGTCGTTTTGCCTGGAATTGATTTGTGTTCTGAACAATTCCAAAATTGCAGTAGCCTGAAAACTCCACAAATTAGTGTCTTGGGTTGCAATACAGGATGTAGCCAGAAATGTGAATTCTGTCACCATCTGTTGCAGCCAGGTGGGGCAGTGACCCTTATCTCCATGGTACATATTAGCTGCTAATGGGCCAGCTTTAAACCAGCTGGGGCAATAATCTTTATCTTTCCCACAACCCATCCTCCCTCCAGGAAGAGATCATCTGCTGCTGGCCCATTCAGTCCCACTGCATGACTGATAAAATTCCATCATCCCACTGGGAGATGCTCCAGCCAGGGGGAGCAGCCAAGCCTTTCCTACCCAGAGAAAAACTGACATTTTGGACACCAAGGTACCTTCTTTCCACTGGATTCCAGAGGAAAGCCAGACCTTTCCACATCATCCCTGCACCTTCAGAGGAAAACTGCACCTTCTCCAGGAGCACTGCTCCAGCTGAACCACATCTGCCACTGCAGGAGGATGCAGCCACCATTTAATGCGACCGCTACCAACACCCTGACAGGGTGTCAGGTTGGATTCTGACTCTGTCAGTGTTTTGGGTCTGTTCTTTGTAACACTGCATTTCTATTTTAATTTTCCTAGTAAAGAACTGTTATTCCTAATTCGCACGTCTTTGCTGAGAGCCCCTTAATTTCAAAATTATAATAATTTGGAGGGAGGGAGTTTACATTCTCCATTTCAAAGAGAAGCTCCTGTCTTTATTGGCAGACACCTGTCCTCCAAACCAGGAAAATGAGGTACCTTTTGATTGTGATTTTCCTGGGGAAAATAAGCAAACCTCCCTTGTCTCCAAACCAGGTAATGAGTACTTTTGTTTTCCAGTACAACCCAGGGTGCCAATGAAAAGGGAGGGAAAATACTTCAAACACATGAAAAAGGCTCAAGGATAAATTCAGTGGAAATTCAGCGCAAATTCAGCTGGGTTCAGTAACCCATTGAGAAATGGAGCAGCACCAATGCTGAGATACGTTTTCCCTATTGCCACTCCATCTCCTCTTCTTTTGGTGGCATCACTGAAGCATGTCAGTCCTTATAGGTCACTGCATCCTCTGATGTAGTCCTGAACCCTTGCCTTGGAAAGGTGTGAACCTATGCAGTTACACCAAAAAAAGAAACAGGAACAGCTTCAGGGAATTGCCTCCTCCAGAAAGGTCAGCGAATGCAAAAAGGCTGAGGTTGACGAAGGTTGTCTGTTCCACAGGCTGCTCTCACCTGGACCAAAAGGTACGTCAAGTAACAGAATGTTAAGAATTAGTGTTATTTTTCTAAGATGGTTTATATGTTAAAAACAAAAAGAGCACTTACTTGATGTAAAAAATCTCCACCTGGTGGTGAATCCTGCCACAGCAAACTTTCATTTCTAAAAAAATTCCCTCTCCAACATATAATCAGTTCTTTACCTGAGCTAATCCCAAAGCAACAAGTAGGGAAGGACAGCCTTCAGAGAAGCAGCACTACTGTATCTCACTGATTTTTCATTACTTTGGAAAGCTGAAGAATCCCTTCAATTCTACTGCAGCAGACAGTCACACAAGTGACCTTCCCCAGCCAAAATCAGACCCTAGAGAGGTCATACTGAATGCAGCATTGAGTGGGAGGTGGGGGGCACTGTCTGGTTTTCTAGTAGCAGAAGTACTGCTTCCCAAGGGGAAACATCCTCTCCAAAGCCTGGAGTTCTGTCCTGTTTCTTGGTTTACATATTGATTAATTACAATACTTGAAAACTTTAAGCATCATCAGTTACCTATATCTCCAGGGTCCTCTAAATCATAGCACACTTACCTTTGTCTTATCATTTTAGGGACAACTGGCTGCACACAATTACTTCAGTTTTCCCCTTAATGTTGCTGGTTCTACATGCGAGAAACTTTTTCCTATGCACATTATTAAAACATAATGTCTCACTTGCCTGTTGTTTGTGACAGCATCCACAAAAGCTTTGTGCCATGGAACAAAATCAGTGTGAAATGGACATATGAAATGTATGAAAATGTGTGTAGACCATGGTGCTGTGCATTCCACAGCCTGATCCACTGAATAACCAGCATTCCATAATTAATTGATTTGGCTTATGCAAGAGCAAAATACCACCTTTTTTACGTTTGATAAGACTGAGCAAGATGTGGCTGTGGCCACAGGCTCCACTGGCCCCTGGTTCAGTTGGGCTGACTTGACATCCTCTGCTTAAGTGTATGACCCAGCCTGTGGTTTCTGCATGCAAATGTATAAAGAAATATTATCTGCCTTCTCTTGATTGTGCAGCTTTTTGTGTACCAGTCTTAAAACATGCAGGAAGACCCACTACTGATGTACACAAATTACTCACTGACCACAATACACTTTGGGGCCAAAAACAAGATTATGTTTAAATCGGTCTGAATCCACTTTCTGTCGAGTCACAGATTTGTAATTCAAGCACCATCAGCCTCACAAGCTTTCTTTGTTGAAGCCACTTTGGTTTTTGGTGTTTAATGCTGACCTCGAGGGCGAAAGTGCAGCTCCACACTGCGGGGTTGCACAACCATGACATCCTCCTCCTTTCATTGTTGTTCCTCACGCAACAGGACTATAAATAGTAGCAAAGCTTTCTGATTAATAAAAATTAACCTATGACCAAAAGATAAAGTATTCTCAAAGAAATGAGGGAAAATTTGTTATAGTGTAACTGGGGGCTGAACTGAAAGGAAAAGTGCAGAGGAAAAGCCACTGTTTGCTCCAAAAAATGCCTAATAACAGGATTTGGTTTTGTCAGACGCACTGAATTCCCTAAAACTAAACTAGAGCTAAATTCCCACCAGCACTCCTTCCTTCCCGCTGTGCGTGGCGCTTTGCAGCCCGTGTGTGATCACAGCCCTGCGAGCTCCTGCGTAATGAATTAGATAAACAGTGAGTGTCACCGAGCGGAACCCCGCGCCGGCAGAGCGCGGCGTGGGCCGGGCCAGGCCCGTGCCGCCCCTCAGCCGCTGACACCTGCCCGAGCGGGGCCGGCCCGGGGCGGGCTGAGGAGAAATTTCCCGCTGGCTTCATGCTTCCGCCTGGTGACTCAGCCGGGCTCCGCTCCTCGCTGCCATAAATACGGGATGTGCGGCAGGGGCCGGCACTCAGAGCTGCCGAGCCAGCCTAGCCCAGCCCAGCCCCGCCATGCCGCTGCTGCCGCTGGCCCTGCTGGCCGCGCTGCTGGCCGCCGGCCGCGCCGGTGAGTCCGCCCCATCAACGCGCGCTTGCCTCTCTGCTCTCCTGCTCCTCGCTCCTTGCCCTTTCTCTGCTCTGTGTGCGTGCCAGGCCCCCGCTGGCCTGTGAGGGATGATCTGCCCTTCTTAGAGGGGTGGTTGCTGGCAGCAGACAAGGGAATTCCCGCGCTTTTAGAAGCTGCTCTTTGATAGCCAGAGGCTGCCGGGGATGGATGGTCGCTGTGATGTCTTCCTGCTCAGCCTTAAACTCGTTGTGTAAAGTCCTGGGAAGGTGGGAGCGTGTTGCAGAGATGCTAACCCGAGCTCTGGTTCCCGCAGCCAACCCCTGCTGCTCGAACCCCTGCCAGAACAGAGGCGTCTGCATGACGGCTGGGCCGGATCGCTACGAGTGTGACTGCACCAGGACAGGCTACTACGGGCAGAACTGCACCACACGTGAGTATCCACACCCCTCTCCGTGGAAATGAGGCACAGAATCCAATTCCACCCTTGCAGGTTATCCTCCATGAGCTAATTAATAATAACCTTCCTATTGTTGTTCGCAGCGGAATTCTTCACGTGGCTGAGGGTAACACTGAAACCATCACCAAACACTGTCCACTATATCCTCACCCACTTCCAAGGAGTCTGGAATATCATCAACAACATTCCCTTCTTACGGGACGCTATCATGAGATATGTACTAACGTGTAAGTGTGAATTGTCCCTTCCAGTCCTCTTGAAGCTTACTCCAGAATATTGCACTGAATTGATCTGTCTACAAACCAAGCAGCCTAAATTGCACTGAAGTTAAAACACCAAAATTTAAGACTTCTGCATGATGCAGGCTTGTATGAAACATGCTGAAGTGCAGCTTGATTCTGCTTTCTGCAAGAGTCCAGGATTTTGCTGACATGAACTTGGCACCCCATTGTTCTTATTAATAGTGAGATCCATCTGATCCACCAGGATCCAGTACTGTTACTCAGTAACTGTAATCATACTTAACATCAGTAACTGATATGTGTGGAATTTGTAACTGCTGCCAAATACATGCGAAAGATCTGGCTTTGTGATTTACTTTTTGAGACTAAAATGTACAGTAAAAAATAACCAAATATTGATTTGTCTTTCAGCAAGATCACACTTGATTGACAGCCCACCAACTTACAATAGTGACTACAACTACAAAAGCTGGGAAGCTTATTCCAATCTTTCCTACTACACAAGAAGCCTTCCACCAGTAGGACTTGACTGCCCAACACCAATGGGTGTTAAAGGTGAGGAATAAACCAGACACATAATGATTCCTTGGTGTTTTCTAAGAGGAAAAAAATAAGTAATAGTTCCCATGAGACCTACTTGTCTCTAGCCTTTTTTCAGGGTAGTTGACTTTAGGAACAACCATGTTTTGGATATATTGTTTGAAGATCTAAAATTAATTGTTCTGGTTCTTGCTTTTGAGTTGTATGCTAAAAGCAGGGAATTTAGAAATTTCTAATAAAATCAAGAAAGTGAGCATAGAAAGTGAGCATAGGTAATTCCTCTTGTTTGTATGCTGCTGTCATAATATTCCACTGAAAGTCTTAAGCCTTTTTGTTAAGAATAAACTTCAGTATTGTATAAAGGGTTGTCTTGAGTATCTCACTGTCTGTTTCTCCCACAGGCAAGAAGGAGCTTCCGGATTCGAAGCTGATTGTGGAGAAGTTTTTGCTGAGGAGAAAGTTTATTCCCGACCCGCAAGGCACGAATGTGATGTTCACGTTCTTTGCCCAGCACTTCACCCACCAGTTCTTCAAGACAGACCACAAGCGGGGCCCTGCCTTCACCAGAGCGCTCGGCCACGGGGTACGGTCACAGATGGGGACATGGCTTGTGCTCCTGGGGAGCTGCTGAGCGGCTGGAATGGCTGGAATGGCATCCTCTGGGTTGCCAGGGGACACAAACACCTGTGCACACAATCCTGGGATTACCCCTTCTGTAACTACTCCTCAGGCCAAATTCCAGTGTTTAGTAACCTCTCTTCCCTGCTGTGAGCTCTGCACAAGTGGTTCTGTTTAAAATACCTACCCAGTGATCTCTTATTGTTCCCAAAAATCTGCTTTTACCTAAAGCATGTTAGATGTAGTGAGTATCCAAAACTTCTCTGGACTCTGTCAGTTTCAAAGAGCTGTATCCAGCACTTCAGTATTGCTTATGTACTGCTAATAGCCTTAGTTTAAAAAGAACCTCAAAAGCAGATTTGGATTTAAGATCTTTACCTACAAGATAGGCATCCTTTGGACAAAGAGTTCTTCACTATAAGTGTCACTCCTATGTCCAAACAAAAGCTGTAAATTGTGTGTGTATATATAGAAAGCTGTCTGCATAATAAAAAGTTGCTGACACTTTAAACAGAGACCTTGTAAATTGCCGATGTAACAACCTCCTCTTACGCAGAGATGGCACCAGTTGCCAGGAAATAATTTGGCTTCATCTTAAGTATTGGTGCATGATACTTATAAGGTAGCGGTAATATAATTGAAAAGTAAACATCTAGGGGGTGAGCTCCTATTGGTATCCATAGAAGGGGGACTTATCCTAAAATAGCAAAAAATGCAGGTTGGCTTCATGTCCCAAATGCTTTTATTTTATAGGTTGACTTGAACCACATTTATGGAGAGACTCTGGAGAGGCAACTTAAACTGAGGCTTCGAAAGGATGGAAAGCTAAAATACCAGGTATGTCTTAGCTCAGAATTCCTACCTTCTTACTGAACAGCACAGATTTCCTAAATTAGTGCTGTGTGAATGGTGTAGGTGATCTAAAGTGTGAGTCAGAGCTACCAAATATCGCACACAGCTCACAGCTCCTGTTGTTTGCCCCTTGCGCAGATGATCGATGGCGAAATGTACCCGCCGACGGTGCGGGACACGCAGGCAGAGATGCTGTACCCGCCCCACGTGCCTGAGCACCTGCAGTTCTCCGTGGGGCAGGAGGTGTTCGGGCTGGTGCCGGGGCTGATGATGTACGCCACGATCTGGCTGCGCGAGCACAACCGCGTCTGCGACGTGCTCAAGCGCCAGCACCCCGAGTGGGACGATGAGCAGCTCTTCCAGACCAGCCGGCTCATACTGATAGGTGAGAGCCCCTGCTGCTGTGTGCAGCTCCAGCCCCAGACTGCACGCCTGGAGTGAGGGTGAAGCTATCCCATAAGCTGGGGTGTGAGTGGCTCCTTCATGGCCTGTCGCTGGGGTTGTGTTGCGGTGCAGCTTCCCCCCAGCTCTGCTAAAGATGGAGCTGAAGAAAACTCAGCGATCCTCAGTTCTCTTATCTGAGGGAAGCAGAACTGAAAGCAGTGAAAAGACAGGAAACTCAGGTTCCTTTCTCAGAGAAAGCCTGTGAGGCTGGATGACCTCAGGCTCCCTGATCTGGGGCTTTTTTTCCCCTAGGGTTGGGTCAGCTCAGGTATGCTTTAAAAGAAAGGCTGTGATTAAGTCTAAAGTTCAGAAGGTTATGTAAAATGTAACTGCATAGTTCTCCTGTCTAATTGTGTGCCCAGTGATATTTCATCTTATGTAAATGGTGATGTGCTCTAAGCTGGAAAAAACCTTGCCCCAACTGAAATCAGAAACCAAGACAATTGTATTATGTAGTTCAGAAGCTGAGATTTGCTTTCAGACATCAACTTTCTTCGTTATCCCCTCCCTCTATCCTAGAGATATTGTATAACTGAGCACAGTGTAAATACTGGTGTGCTGTTCTGTGGAGGGTGCAAGGAATAGTGTCTTCGGAGGGGAAGACAGGCTGTAGAAAACACCTCACTACCCACAGCCCAGAACTCGGGATCTGAAGTACTGTTCCACCCCTCAGTCACATAAAATGCATGCATTGCTTTCTAGAAGAGATTACAGGAAAGTGTTTGTTGTCCTGATCACTGTAGTATATTTTAGAAAAGTTCAGAAATGGTATTTTCCCTGCCACTGAAGAGAAGCAACATTTTCTCCTGTTCCTTTGTCCAACAGGAGAGACAATCAAGATCGTTATAGAGGACTATGTGCAGCACCTGAGTGGGTACCACTTCAAGCTGAAGTTTGACCCCGAGCTGCTCTTCAACCAGAGGTTCCAGTACCAGAACCGCATCGCAGCCGAGTTCAACACCCTGTACCACTGGCACCCATTGCTGCCCGACACCTTCCACATCCACGACCAGGAGTACACCTTCCAGCAGTTCCTCTACAACAACTCCATCATGCTGGAACACGGCCTCTCCCATATGGTCAAATCTTTCTCCAAGCAAAGTGCTGGCAGGGTAGGTCCTTCCTCAAGTTGATGGTGAACCAACAGGGGCATGAGCTGGGGGTGGGAAAAGGGAATGGGATAAAGCTATTTAAAACTAACCACTGGAAAGGCACAACTTCCTTGTGACTCATATCAGGAGATCTTACAGCTTTTCCTCTTTCACAAACAGGTTGCTGGTGGGAAGAACGTTCCTGCTGCAGTACAGAAAGTGGCAAAGGCCTCCATTGACCAGAGCAGGCAGATGAGGTACCAGTCCTTGAACGAGTACAGGAAACGCTTCATGCTGAAACCATTCCGATCCTTTGAAGAGCTTACAGGTAACAGTCCTCATCCTTCCCAGCAAATGAGAGACACTTTTAAAATGCCCTCAGAGTCCTGCAGTGTCATTACTGGGCTCGAGCAGGACAGTCTTGCACAGAAAATGGGATTTTTCCACTTACACTTTTTTACTGGTTGCAGGAGAAAAAGAGATGGCAGCGGAGCTGGAGGAGCTGTACGGGGACATCGATGCCATGGAGCTGTACCCAGGCCTGCTGGTGGAGAAGCCCCGGCCCGGGGCCATCTTTGGCGAGACCATGGTGGAGATGGGGGCGCCGTTCTCCCTGAAGGGGCTGATGGGCAATGCCATCTGCTCCCCCGAGTACTGGAAGCCCAGCACCTTCGGGGGCAAGGTGGGCTTCGACATCGTCAACACGGCCTCCCTGCAGAAGCTCATCTGCAACAACGTCAAGGGCTGTCCCTTCACTGCCTTCCACATCCTGCCTCCCGAGCCCACCGAGGCCACAATTAACGTTAGTACCTCAAAAACTGCCATGGAAGATATCAACCCCACACTCCTGCTGAAAGAGCGCTCTGCCGAGCTATAGAAATCCAGCTATCTATCTATTTATTTATTTAACTGTGTTATTTATTTTATTTATGGCTTAGTATTTAAAAAACCAACTTGAGCATCTTCATTGTGGGGGTTGCCTTAAATTCCTTACTGAGGTAAGGCTTCCATTTACAAAAGGGATTTTCTGTGTTTCAGCGTGACAGTGGTGAATCCCTTGTTTAAAATCTTCTGTAACAGAACGATGTATTCCAAAGTGGATAAAGGTTCCATCTTCTTTTTACTATTGTTTTAATACTTGATGAAGGGGAGTGGTGGTGATTCTGTCTGTCAGTTTTCATAGGTCACATAACACTACAAAAGCAACTTTTTTTCTCAGCAACTTGAAAGCAGCTATTGACCTAAAACTACAAGAAAAAAATCTGACTTAATGAAAACTGTCAGAGGAGATTATGGATTTCATAAGAGCACTCAAAAATGAACAAAAAAAAAATACTTGAGTCTCACTTTTTTTATGTAAGGTCAGAAAATGCATTGCATTTGTTGTTGATACTACCTCTCCCTCACTGCAGATAGAGCACTTTGTATCCTAACTTAATGTCTCTTATGTGCAAATCCACTTCTGGATTTAGATGAAAGTAAATATTTTTGCAACTTTTTAAAAATATGTTTTTTAATGGTTTAAATATTTAAAGTAAATTTTTTACAACTTTTAAAAAATGTTTTTAATATTTTAAATATTTAAAGAAAATAGTACTTTTCATGGATTCTACTTCTTTTTGAAGGAAGTGTGACAGATATATTAGTTGTGTAAGGAGGTGAGAATGAGATACTGAGCTTAGCAGTAGCTGACTCTCAGGCTGCAATACAAGGCTGCTTGCATTTGGATAGGGATGTTTTTTTATGTAACTCTGGGGAGGTCTTAAACTTAGCCCAAGGCACTGGGATTCTTTTCATAGCTGTAGTTCTCTGGTCTACTTGATAATGTAATTTTAACGTCTGTTACTCTAAGGACAGTATAGCTGGAGTTAGGATGTGCTGTGGCTTTGTGCTCCCAAAAATGGGGGAGCTATAAACTGAGCAGCTCTGTAAATACACAGAGAACTGAGAGATTCAGTAGCACTTCCAGGCACAGGAGGTACCTCTGCCTCTGTGCACAAGCTGTATGCAATTTCTACTTTTATTTATTGGGAGGGGGAGGAGGGATAATGTTTTATTTATAATTTATAAACAGTGGTACTTTAAATAAGTGGCTTAAGCTTCTTTCAAACTGGCCAGCACAAAATCTCCTAGACATATTTGTCCTAATCCAGCAGTAAAATATCTAGTCTCATCTGGGCACATAGGTTACACAAGATCTTGTATAGGACTTCAGACTTTGCATGTAAGGGTATCTTTTTTTAATTTCTAGAGAGGAAATGTAGAAGATGATCTTCCCATAAAAGCAGCTGGGGAACTATAGGGAAAAAGAAAATGTCACTTCAGACTGGAATAGAGCAGCAACCGGGTATTCTGTGCCCCTGCCCAAAATTCCTTGACTACTTGTGGAAAAGGACTTGAGTTTTCTATTTCATCTGAACTCTAAAGCACTTGTAGGGGCTTGTGCATTGTACCAGCTGTGGCAGCAGTGTAGTTTGTCTGTGGCTTCTGTTTCCATGGATTTGTGTAGAGGCAGCCATGCCTCGTGCTGGGTTGGTCTGTAATGGTGGCCATGAGCAGCCAAACCAAGCTCTCCTGCAGCCATCAATACCAGTGACTGGGCTGGAGTGGGCCTTGGTGTGGGTGCTGTGGCACCAAGAAGGGCATTTGTTTTCCTTTCTCTGTTTGAAGCACGAAGAAGGGAAAACCTTCTCTCCCCTTGTATCCAAAGGTGGTCAGTACTGTATGTGCTAACAAGTGAACACTGCCTGGACACTTTTTCCTCATGCAAATTGTCCATCAGATCTAGCTCTGGCACCCTTCAGAGCACCTTTCTGCCATTAACCCAGGAACAGGGTTTGGCAGAGTCATAAGGGAGGCAAGTCTGGACAGATTGAGTTATTTTGGGGTAGGTACAGAGGAATTCCTCAGACCATCTCAGCTGAGTTAAGTTACAGGCTGCTTCAGCAAGGATTCCTGTGCACTCTGTGTTTTGTACTCTACTGCCACTAAATGTGGATGTTTGAGATTATTTATTTAAAATTCTGTGAATTGTTTTTCACTTTATTTTTGTAGGACAACAATGTTGTTAAACTGCAGTTGTTTATATAAATAAATTGAAAACATTACCTTTATGGGCTCCTTTGTTTGTGTTTTCCTTCAGCAGCATTTAGGATGGAACAGTTCTTTAATTGATTACCTGGAGAATTACAGAGTATTACCAGTAGCACTAAATTCTCTGATGTGTCAAACCCAAAATGCCTCTAGCTTAAATTGCCCAGATGGAGTAATTTTTTTCCCTTTGGCCTCAAGTGAAAAGGGATTTCACTGTTCCATCCCTGGAGAAGCCAGCTCCTCTTATCTGCAGCAGGGATGCCAGCACTCTGTCAGCTTCAAAGGGAAAGTACAATACTGGGGTTGCACAACACCACCTTGGTGTGACTGACTTCCCTTCCTCTCTTCCCTTTTCCCAGGATTGAACAGCCCAGAGCTGTTTCCTTTCATGCTTGACATTCTCCAGAAGGGGAAACTGCTTTGGGATGCAAGTGATCACTAGACTAGAGCAGGGCTGTGCTCCCTGAAAGCTGGAGCAGGAGCTTGGACAATGCTCCCTCTCTAGCAGTGAGTGTCTTTGGGGCCACCCAGCCTCTGCCCAACATTTTCACCTCTGGTGAGAAACAAGGGAAGCTGGAAGGAGACATCCCAGGAGATCACTGTACTGCCTGTCACTCACCACCTGCACCAGCCTCTGACCAAATGTCACCTCAGTCCCCTTCAATCATCCCACTGCTGACTGTCCCCATTACTCCCCCATCCCAATATTGGTGCCCTGTCCTCTCACAGCCCTGCCTAGAGACCAGCCCCAGAGCCACAGTACCTCCCCCAGAGTCACCTTCCTTCCAGACACCCAAAGTCCTCCTTGGTCCAAACTCATCCCAGTGTGCCACAAGTGAATATTCCCAACAGCTCTGCAGTCCTGAGTGTGGCAGTTCTGCTTCGGAGCTCATTTCCATCTCCATAGGTGTGCAGTTCCTTTGCATTCCAGGCACCTAAACACCTCCAGCAATCCTCCTCACCACTCAGTCCTCATCACTTCAGTGACCAACTTCAGTCCCAAAAATGCAATGTCCTGAGGACCCTTGCAAAAGCATCACTCCAATGCCTCTCCAGGCTGTGGGTGAATGGGGGCAGGTGCAGACCACATGTGGGGCTTTTTTCCTTTGACACCCAGTCAGCTCAGTGTCCCCACAGGTGAACTGCCACTTCCCTGTTCCAGGGGGAAGCTGAGCAAGGGAGGAGTGACATCAAGACCAGTGGTTTCAGTGGGAGATGACAGGCAGCTGCAGGATCATCCATGGAGAAGGTGCTTTGGGTAACTGCTGCCCTAATTAGGGAAGCACCAGCCCAAATGGATTTAAGCATGATGGCTGAGATAGTCTGATGGAGGAGGAGCTCCTCCTTCCCCCTGAGCAGGGGCATGTCCCGATGACACAAAAGACAAGAATGTTCCCCAGAGGAAACCTGCCCTGCCAAATTCTTGCTCCCCAGCCTGGGTTGAGAGAACTGTTTCACCCCAGGCAGTGTGATAAAGAAGGGGGCTCAGCAGGAAGTCCATCCAGGCTCATGAGAGCTCCACGTTTTGGGAGCAGGTCACTTCCCATCCTTGCCAAGGGCTTTCCCAGCATCACTCTCTCTCTGCCCACTGCACAGGAATTCCTTATGTGCGCTGAGTTGGAGCCCTGCAGGCACCTGACCAGATTGGTTCTGCACCTGAGCTGAGCTGAGCTGAGCCTTTACACTGAGCTCCCAAGACAGCTGCTTTTCCAGATTCCAGGAGACCTTCCTGCAATGAGTGGCTGCAAGAAAACAATCCCTTGGTTTTCAGTATCAATCCAGAAAAGTCAATAGGTGGCTTGGCTGGAGAGAGGGAATGGATCTGTAATGAGTTCCCTGCCTGTCCACAGCCAATGAAAAAGGTGAACAGCTCTGGAAAGCTTATTGCAAATCTGAGCTGTTCCCTTTGGAAGACCAGGAAGGAAAACACCTAAATGTTGTAGGAATGCACATATAGGACAGAAAGGAGCAGGCTATAGCTCTATGCTCTAAATATGGAAAAGGAGGTGAATTCAGACATCCTACCCCTTTGCTAAAATGCATGAAAAAAGCCACAGAAGGCAGAAATGCAGCAATATCCCAAAGGAATATCATAGGGGAAAAAAACTCTCCTTGGGAAGAGCTGAGTGTTCCTCTTCCTTTAATCTGGGATTTCAGTTTGCAAATAACATATTGAGGAGCAACGGAATTGGATTCAATTTGTAATTCTTTCCTCTGATCCTCTTGTTTTTCCTATTAACATAAAATCTGGGACTTCTGTGCTTACTTATAGAGTAAGTCCAGATATTTTCATCAATATTGGCAAGACACTGATCACAACTAAAATCAAACCCAACCAAATTTTCCATTCTGTGATTTTCTTGCCTGAAAATCCTGAGTCCACACTGAAAATCTCAGCATTCACATCCAGCCAAAGCTCGAGAAGCAGAGCCAGAGGTGGCCTGGGCAAGCTGGGAGTTGAGCACCTTTGGGAGAGGGAACCTGTTATAACTGGTGAGATCTCACTGGTTTGCCACTGGGAGAGGGCAGGGTACAGGGCACTCCTAATTTGACTCATGCTATTTATTTTTAGTGGGCATTTCCCATCAGACAGAAAGCAAGGCAGGGAAACCCTAAATCTGGGGAAAGAAGGCAAATAATGTTCAAAGCATCTGCTTTTAAACCAACCCACTGCATACCCACTGAGGATCTCTGGATCAATGCCCTATTCCTGGAGGTGTCCAAGCAACGGGGCTTGGAGCAGCCTGGACACCTGAAAGTGGCAGGGGGTCAAAATTATCTTTAAGGTCCCTTCCAACCCCAGCCAGTCTGGGTTTCTATGATTCTGTCTAGCCTATAGCAGAGCACATCTACAAAAAACTTGAAAATACTTTGCATCTTCTAACCAACTGCAACCCAGATAGATAGATAGAATTCTCTTATGTTAAATTATTCAACAATTACCAGAAGGGCACTGGCAAAACACAAAGTGTCACACAACCAGGAGAATCCTGCTTGCAAGTGCCTCAGATCTTTACTTAACAGAATCACAGAATCAGTAATGTTGGAAAAGACCTCCAAGATCAAAGTATCAGGTCATGCTTCTGTCTCAGGACAAAACCCAAAATCTTTCCAAAGTACTGTGGGAGCTGCATTCCTACTCTGTATTTTATTTTCTCACAGTAACCAGGTGTAGCCCAGGCTCTCTCCATGGTGGATGTAGGTGTGTGCGAGCATCCCTGTCCAAACCTGCCCTGCTGACAGGGAATTTAACACCCATTTAACACCCCAAAAGCGCTGCCTTTGTGGTCGACTTTCCTCTGGGAGCACCTGAAACCTCTGAAACACACACACACCCCAGAATTGCTAAAAGAGTGAAAGCAATGTCCAGCACACTGAGCAGCTGTGGGGGTGGGAAGACCTTTCCCCCAAATGGTTTCATCTTCCTTTGCCCTTTAGAAGATCTACCCAAAGAAATTATTGCATAGGCATTCATCAAGGAAATGCCATGCAAGCCACACAGGCTTCAGTTAACAGGGATATCCCCAAATTTATGCTGGCAGGTCCTTAGAGGTGGGAGGTGAAGCCAAGACCAGGAGAAGCACCAGGACTTTGGGGTAAAAACCCAGCAAAAGGATCTTTTAATATGATTTTATGCACTGAAACTCTCCAGTGAGCCATGACCGAGCAACAAAACATGGGTGTTCTCCAGCAGCTCCAAAACCCTGCCCTGAGAACTGACACAGCTCAGTGTCCTCGCAGTTGTGGCTTTCCAGCCTGTTGCCTAGACAAGATTAATTAATCCTGCCTAACAAATAATGGCAGAGTTTCTAAGTAGCTGTTGTAGGTACTCATTAAAGCAAATCCTGGCTGAGCTGACGCAGAGGTGAAATAGCAGCTCTTACACAAGGCAGGGATGTTCCATGTGGTGATGCCACCACATCCAGAGCTATTACAGAGAGACAGAGAGGGAGAGACCATTCCAACTAAATCAAGGCTGGGATTTTTATAGCATGGAGAATTTCAGTGAAGGCAGGAAGAAAGAAAACATTTTAAAATTAGAAATGGACTGAATTTTCTGAGTTCCCAAAGAATTGGTAGAATTTCAGGCAAACTCAAGATCTGTTTCTGGCAGTGGGACAGTGAACCATCTTTTCACTGCTTGCTAGGGCAAGTGTTTCAGTATTTGTCATCATAACTGACCGAGGCTGGATGGGGAAAAAGATTTCCCAATCTGACTGTGAAGAGGAAGACCTTTTTATAAATCAAGAAAAGGATTTAGCATCATTCCAAAGGGAAGATGGCATTACTGTACAGTAAAAAACTTTGGATGTTCTACATGGTCTTCACTCTGTACAAGGAATGGTTTTCATTCTATTATAAATTGAATCTCCAGCTCAGTAAGTGGACATGGATAAAACACTGAACTGAAGGTTCCATGTGCTTTTCCTCAGTCTGAAGAAAGAAAAAGGATACTTATCTCATTTTGAGGAAAATTTGAGGGGCATGTGAACACTGTCCATGAAGTTAATGTCTCCCATAACTGCAGAACAAATACCAGAACACTCAAGGAGAGATGAGACTTTGAAAAGTGACTCTGTTTCAGCAAAGTCCAGGGGGTTGGTTTATGCAACTCCTGGGCACTCCTAAAAGCATCTCTGGAAATTTTCTGTCTGGCAGTGAAGTCCACATCATCCTTAGAGTGCAGGCAGGTTTTCTTGATCACTTAGGAAGGAGATGCCTAATGTGTAAGGCTTTTCAGTTAAAATATCCCTTTAAACAGAAGAAAAATTAGGGCAGGCAATGGTTTACAGCAAGCAAAGATCAATAGTGTTTCACAGCATGTCTTTAAAAGCAGTAGCAAAAATAATACCATTTCTCATGTGAATTGAGAATAAAAGTCCCCAGGATCCCTGATTTTTTAGGAAGTTGATTTCCTCTTTCATTTCCTCATTCACCCTTTGTTGCAAATATTTCTCGTAAATCCCTTTAAACTTTCCTTGCAAATAAGTGAACATTTACCACCGTTTTCCCTAATATTTGTTTATTCAACAGCCAGGTCTCCAGTGCCTTCAGCTGGCACGTTCGAGGTGGCATTGGTGAAATTGCACGATTTGCATGACACTGGGCTGTTGTAAACATCATTTGCACTTCCCACCCTCCTTCAGCGGATGCAATGGCAAGAGAGATGCAAAGCCCTTTCCCTATGGAATTTGTTATAGACTGACGGTGTGATTCGACACAAACCAGCACCTTGGGATGCTCCATGCGCTGAATCAATCTGAAAAACTCTTCTGCAGCTGTGTATCAGATTTAGAACTGATTTCTGAAAAGCTCAAGAGCACGCCTGCATCTCCTGACACTGCAAAAATGGTCAGGGGAAACTCCCTAGAAAAGGTTCCCATGAGATTTCTGTCACTTCTGATTTCCGACAGATGCTACAAGACTAATCTTCAAAATAGAATTTTAATTTTTTTAAAAAATTTTTTTGTCCTCTTTACTTAGAGACCAGGAACCACAGGACAGAATGAAGAATGATTTCATAATAGTTTAAGAAAAAAAAATACATAGAGAGAAGGATGTGCTGCTCTCCATCACATTAAATCTGTTTGCTCATTTTCATTAACTACAAACTTTACTGGGGAACTGGAAGTCAAGTAATTCATTTTGAGTGACCAATAAAATTTTTATTTATTTGCCTCTAGCTCCATTTTCACAGGAAGATCCTTCCTTTAAAAAAGAAGCTACATTACTCATGAACCAGCACCTGAATGGGTAGACAACATGGGAGGTTATGATTAAGATTCTTTATTATTAAAGGGCCATAAATGCATGCACTTCGACAGAGCAATCCATCATTGCCTGACTTGCACAAAGTGAGCTCCACCTTCCAGTTCACAGCCAGGCTTGATTCTCCTCAAATCAAGTTCTTACTCCATTGGTAATGGCTAATCAAAAATAACTTAATGACTGCTCACTTTGAGTCACCTAACGAGCCCCCTCCTCATTTCCCCTCCCTGCTTCTCAAACCCTGACAGGGCACAGACTCTAAGGTGATAAGAAGTGAAGTGCATTAACTTGTAAAACAAGTTCATACAAGTAAATTTTTCTGCAAATTTTGCTTTGTGGTTTTATTGAGCTAGGCTTCACCAATCTAAAATCTATCTAAAAGCTTGAAAATGTGAAAATTTGGACTTTGAGCCCCTCTTTTTTTTTTTTTTTTTTTAACAGACAACGCTTTTCCAGTTCTATCCTCAGACCTATTTTTAAAGGAGGAATATGGGGACCACCCCCAGGGGAAAGGAAGAGCTGCTTTGTGTCTATTACTTTTTAGAGCTGGAGCATGTCTTCAAATCCAGCATTAAGAATTATAATAAACATCTTCCAAGTTTTGATCTTTCCTCTGCAGGCTATGATAAAACCTCTTTTAGGCTTTTTGTTTCATATTTAAACAAGAATGTCTGTTTAGTACTTAAGTAAGAATATGTTACAAGAAGAAGAACATTTTTGATTTAGAATAGAATAGAATAGAACAGAGATGTTGCAATGAATAAAAGTAAAGTTTGAAGGAGATAAAGAACTGCATGTCAGGCAATAAACAGCTTCAGCCCTACTTCACAATGATATCAGAAATCAGAAGAGGTGCAATGAAATAAATTTTAAAATAAATAAATACATAAATGATAATAGAGGAACACAATAGGTAAAATGAATGGGAGGGCAGTGCTGAGGTTCCCCTGGCTGAGTGCAGCAATGAGAAAAGCAATGTGGGATTTTACTCTCAAATTGTTTTTTTTTTTTAATATTTACAATCTCCTTACAATGTCCTTTCACAGCTAGCCAAATTCTTAATCTTCCCATCCCTAAGCACAAAGCCATAGGACCATGGAATGATTTGGATCTTCTTGTCCCACCCCACTGCACCATTTGATGGAATTGCTCTGTTCAGATCTCATGGGCCATGGCCAGTGCTGAGGAAACTTCTTTGGAGCCCAGCTGGGCCCTGGACTTTCCCTGCTCTCCAACAAAAGCATCTTTAGGGGGAAGTTTATTCAGGTCTGTGGCATTATGCACGTCGAGGATGAGTAAGGAGCAGACGTGTGGATCCGCACTCGCCCAGAGCTGGAATCCCCTTCAGCCCCCGCCCCAGCACAGCAAACAGAGCTCATTTCCATCTCCTTTGTGTCCTGGGGAGCAAGGAAACCTCTCAGCTTGAGCCCAGGGAAATTTTCAGACAAATGAGCCTGTTGTTGGAATGTAATACTTTGGAGACGAGCCAAGTTCAACTGAAGTGTCCTTGGGAAGTGTTTTTCAGGTCTAGCAAGGAATATGTTGGTCAAAACACAGCTGAGGCCTTTCCCCTCCCTTTTATCTGAGGTTTAACCTCTCTTGGAGGATCTTAGGGTGAGTTTTTGTGATGCCTTGATCTTCCAAGTAAATACATTAACTCCCAATAAAATCAATGTTGCAGGGTCACTCTTCCCCCATCAATTCCTTTCTTTCATTAAAAAAAAAAAAAAAAAAAAAACCACAACTTTAAGTTTCTATTTCTCTTCTGCCATAAAATAGGAACACTTTTGTAGGATGACAGATCTTCTCCTGCCTACCACTAGTCTTGGAGCAGAGTTCTTTGGCTCAGTTGGCACAGAGAGCATCACCTGGACAGTGTATTCCGAGGGCCATGATGCTCCAAGAGGAAACAAAAGGCCAAAATATGATAGCACCACTTAGATCTTATTTCTTCAATTATCATAGGGAAAAAAAAAAAAAAAAAAAAAAGATGTTTAACATGGTATGTATAAGCTGTTTGGGGTTTGAAAGCCTAAGGAAAATCAAGATATTTAATGCTGCCCTCAAATGAACTGGGGCGAGGAGAAAGGTTTTAAAATTCCCCCTAAATGCAAAGTGGAGCTGCTGTCAAGCACAAAAAGTCATGCTAGAGCACAGCAAAACTACCTCTGGGAAGCAACCCAAATACATTTAAATTGGGTAGGGAAAACCCTGCCTGTTTGTTTGCTCTGACTCTGATGCCAGCCTGTGAAGATAAAGACACCAACCCATTCATACCTTGGAGCCCTACATGCTGTTCAGAGCAGACACACATTTTAAAGGCCAGCATTCACTGCTTGGCTCAGTGCCTTTGGAATAGCTCCACAAGCTCACTTGGTTGAGCACAAGCCCCATCACCACAGAGTGGGGATGAACCCCAGAACCTCTGGGGTGGGGATGTTCTAGAAGGATATGGGAAAGGGCATTGCTTTGGGAACTGCTCCACAACTGCAGGAGGAACATCTCATCAGCCTTTCCTTAAGGGTCTCAAATGTCAGCCCTGTTTCATCAGTTCTTCCTCCTCTTCCATGCATGCAGTGCTCCATTAGTTATGGTTCATGTTCTCATGGTGCCCAGAGGCCTCCATGGGCAGCAGCTCTTGAAGCCCAGAAATAAAAAATAGCAACACAGACCTTCATGTGAAGGGCCTCCTTTTCAGAAAGACACAACTCAGCAGAGAAACAAAGCATCCAAAGTGTGGTGGCTTTCTTTGTGTAGGAAAAAAAATACCAAAAGGAGACAAAGATGGAGCAATGGAAGAAGAAGAACAAGACTGATGAAAAGAAAGCATAAGAAGAAGAGAAAAAAAGGAGATGGTTAGAGCAAAGGAAGGAGGGCAATGGAGGAAGGGAAAGGCTCTGGGAATAAACAGAAGAGGCATTTGAGAGTGGGCAAACAGACACCAAGCAGGAGCATCACACCATGTCCACAGTCCCAGATGGACAAGGTCAGCAGGAATGGGGGCAGAAAGGGCTGGCAGGTATGACCTGGACATTCAGCTGTCCCCAGGAGCTCCAGCTGCCCCACAGAGCTCCAGGACAGCCCCTGTGCCTGCTCACCTGGCACATCTGCAGGGCCACCATGGAGCTTCCCTCCCTCCCATCACCACCTCTGCTTTCCAGCTCTTCCTTGCTCTTTATTTTCCTTTCCCTTTTACAGAACAGCTCTTGGGTCTGTGGCTCTCCCAAAGAGATTTGTCTGTCAGGGTCAGCACAGCTCCTTTTGACAAATCCCAGGAATTTTTTCCCCCTGAGGAAGGAGGCTCAGGCTCACCTCCTGTCTGATCCTTCTCTGGTTGCTTTGTGAGCACAACTGAGCCGTGACTCAGAAGACAAAAAAAGAGCCTTTTCCCCCCAGTGTGGACAGAGCTGTGCACCTACAGAGGATGATTCAGACCAACTTGGATGTGTAAAACCTTTCAGTTTTTGGAAAATTTTCCGAAATTCTCTGGAATTGTAAAGTTCCCTATGGCTGCCCAAATAAACTGTGACTTACAGTAAAGCAGAGGAGGGAGAAATACGGGCTGGGGCACTTGGGAGTGACAGAATATGATGAAAATTTCATGGTTTCTCCTTACATTACATGAATCACATCAAAGTTGGACTTCTTTTTGGGTCCCTTCCAACTCAGCATACTCTGCAATTCTATGATTGTACATAATGTAGAATTGTAACTTTCCTGGCTTTTAGAGAGATTTGAATATATAGAATAACCAAACAAAGATAAAAATTATGAAGGCAGAGACTGTTTATGATCTCTCATGCTGTCACTCATGCAGGAAGAAAGTACCCAGAGCGAAATATTTTATGGGGAGAATAAAGAAGAAGAGCATAATCACCTCATTGTAAGCCAGAAGTAGTGAGAGAATCCCAATAAACTGAAAATTCTCTGGTTTACAGCCAAAACACTATGAGATCCAGGTTAGGAAGACCTTGTGGAAGGCTTTGAGAGCTAGAAGTTGTATCACAGTGTCTGGAAAGCTCCTCCCAGCCCCATCCCTCCTTGTCCAGCTCTGGAGGGGTGGTGTAACAGCACTCCTGTTCCAGCACTTTGGAACAGCACCAATGATTTCTTTTGTTGCCTTTTTTCATTTTTTTAAAATACCTCGACCCTGACATGGCCTGGTGCTGGTTGGTGAAGAAAGTGTGAGTTCCTGGAAAGGCAGGGATGCAGACAGATGGGTTTTCCATGTGCTGCCCTGCTCTGGTGACGTGGTGCTAGCACAGCACACCCAGACCCAGCTTGGACTGCACACAAGGAGTGGAGGCTCTTTCCTTCTGTCTGAGAAAAAGAAAGCCTTGAGTGACCCCAACTGATTGCAACTGCCCAGCAAAATGTGATTTATCTGCTTTGCTTTTACCCATTACCACTCCACCTGAAGTACTCTAAATGAGGAGTGCAGTAACACTATATAAAATGGAGAGTATGGACATGTTCTAAACTCTGTTTAAATCCAAACAAAGGACTTCTAACAATGCCACCTGAAAGGTTTCTGAGAGCAGAGGATTACGTGTATAATGTAATTACACATGTAATGTCATCCATTGCTCCTGACCTGTTTTGATCCAATGGATTGCTTACATCAGTAGCCTGAATTAAGAGAAGCTTCACCTTCACGAGTGATTTCTCTGCCTGCTGTGAATCATCAGCCCCAAATCTTTCTTTGACCAGAAGCAGACAGCAGGGCTGTCCAGCAGAAAGCTTAGGTGTGCGTAAGCAAGTTTAGCACAATGAGGCAGGTCTGGATCCAAAGCCTGAAACTTGTTCAAATATTCCTGCTCTCATTCCTGATGGAAAACCTTACTCCAATGGTATTAATGCAGCATCTGTGTGATGATCCCACAGGCTGAAATGAAATAATCTATAACTGCTTCTCCATGAGCTTAAATCCTTAAAGGAAATACCAAGGACTGGCTAACTTTTGAAACTGATGATAGAGCAGAAAAATGCCTTTCAGGATCATCAGGAGAAGCCATTAGAGACCTGAGGTAATTTATTCCCAGGCACCAGGACACGCATGCAGCTCTCCAGATTCCTTGTCTTCATAAGCAATGTCTACATGAAGAAATGCTCCCAAGACAGAACAATCTTTCAGGGCAAAGTTTTGGCAACAGAATTAATTTTCCTAATCAGTTTTGCTTTGCATGTCTGGCAGAAATACGACAAAAACTCAGGTTGTCACCTGAAGAGAACCAATCTCAATGTTGGCTACTGGCCAACCTGCAGAGGAAACCAAAGATCTGTGTGGAAGACAAGTGCTATGGACAAAGTCACATCAGGACCTGAGATACTTGGACATATAGATTAGATTAGATTACATTACATTAGCTCAGTTGGTGAAAGCATGATGCTTACACCATGATTACACCAAGGTTTTGAGGTAGATCTGTGTAGGGCCATTCACTGAAGAGTTGGTCTTAATGATCCTTGTGGGTCCCCCAACTCAGAATATTTGTGATAATAAAGTTAATGGGAAATGTGCCATTCTGTGATTATAATATTTTATATTTTTTTTTGGAAGAGAGCTGGTGGGAGAAACTGACTTCTAGGAAAACCCAGTCTGGAAGGGACCTCAGGAAATCCCTGTTCCAACCTGCAGCTCAAAGCAGGTCACCTCTGGGGCCAGCCCAGAGCTTCCCCCATGACACAGGCATGAGCAGGTGGCATTTGGAAGGTGACTGGCACTGCTTCTCCTGACACAGCTTGGGGCCTATTCAGCTCACCTGATGCAATTCTAAAACAAAAGGCTGACATTTTCCACACGACTTGTAAAGCTGCACGATGTTTTGGTGTAATGGCAAAGCCCAAAGTATAAATAGATGTAATAACTAGTTGGATTAATGGAAGAAGGGCCATTCATTGATTAGTAACAATAAATAAACGTAAGTCAGTATGATCACCCTTATGCTATGGGCCTGGGCTGGGTTCACAAGCAAAATCCTGCAAGTAAGAATTGCTGCCATAGGTAGAGGACCAACAAATTTAGGTGTCTGCAGCCTCAGCTACTCTGGTCTCCTAAAGGCAGGGATGTGAGCATTGACATCATCACCACACCAGAGCTGTGCAGGGCTCTCCTTCTGCAAGGACACTTGTCTGCTTATGTCCAAACAGCCCCTCCTTAGAAGAGAGCAGCCCCAAGACTATATTCCAAGAAAATTCCATTTATGCCACCACATTATTACAGAACCCACATTAGCCCACACAAACTTTCACAAATCCATATTTTTAAGGCCTTAACATGTTCACAAAACTATTGTTCGTGGCAGGCTATAAAACTCTGCAATAACCTGCCAAGGGAAATTTCAGAAAACTTTTCATCTGAGTCATCAAGGGCATGAAATAGAGAAAACCTTTGAAACAAATTACTGGTTTCTGAGTTGGAAAAATGACCAACACCCCACCACACACATACACACACACACACCCCAGTGAAGTAAGGTCTTTCACATCACTTGCTTTTGTTTCTCTGTTGTTGTCCACACTACTGACTCATTCCTGTTGCATGGCTGAGAAAAAAAACCTGTCACACATGGCACGTCAACAACAGCTCTTCCAATCTGCAGGGAATTCGAACATTTTCAGTGAGGGTTTGTTGCAACTCAAAGAAAAATAGGCTTTCAAGAGTTCTCATAGAGTAGAAATTTTCTAAAAAGAGCTTTCATAAAAGCCAACATCAGGAATAATGAAATAAGGGTGGCTGGGATGGATTTCATCAGCTGTTGATTGATTTCATCATTTTCTTGCTTTGGTCATGCACCAGTGATGCAGCTTTACACTCTCTCATAACAAGACTTATTACCAAAAAAAAGACTTAATTCAAATTCCTCTTCACACTCATGTGCTCACTCACAAATCACAGAATGGTTTGAATTGGAATTACCTTAAAGTTCTTGCCAGGGGCAGGGATACCAGGCTGCTCCAAGCCTTGTTCAACCCAGCCTTAAACACTTCCAGGGATAGGGCAGCCACAGCTTCTTAATTAATTAATTAACTGATTCAATTATCAATATCTGAGGAGCAAATAAATTGCACCTGGAAGTATATGAAAACATATCAACCATCTGCTTGAGCACCTCCTCCTTAGCCAGGCCTCCTTTCCATGCAGTGGAAATCAAACTGTTGGGCACCAAGCAGCAGCACAGGCCTGTTTACTTTGAGAAGGAGCTCTGCAAAGCCATGGACCAACATCTTGTGCTCTCCTCAGGTTTCAGTGTTTACTGGGTGGCTCACACAGTAGGTATGTAAACACGGATTAATCCATTAGATGAGAATGTATACAAATAAATGAGTATAATAAAATTTTCCCTTAAACCTGGCAAGTAAATGTCACCATGGTCACAGCAAAAATGTCCAGGGATCTGCCCAGGCCTGCAGAATATCAACATCATATAATCAGATAATTAAACTTTGCCTTCTAGAATAAACATTTTAAACATTTTTTTTCATGTGTAAGCAAAGGCTTAGGCTTCTTGACTTCTATAAACATTCATGGCAGCTCTAAATACTCTCACCTGGCAATTTCTGATTCAGTAGCACCACTTAGAAGAGAACATTCATGCAAATACCATCTTGATTATTTGACAGGGTTAATAGCCGGGTGAGAAGCTGAAGACACAGTGCTCCCCTAGTACAATGAAAAAGCAGAAATCCAAGTTTAGGTCTAAATAGAGAAGGAAATCTCTGCCTTGAGACATTTTCTCTGTTTAAAACTGAAAGCAAGTTCTCACAAAAATAGGAAGTCTGGTCTGGGGATGTGGAAGTTCGTGGCAGCCTGGTCTACACTGAGCTGCAGCTGGAGGAGGGAGCACACAGATCTGGGAGCAGGGACAGTCTGCAAAGGGAGGGAGTAGGACACATGGCCCAGGCATCATCATCAGGAAGGCCACAGCTCAATGGACTGGATCAAGGGCAGTACAGGTGGACAAGGAAAATGTGTCAGAGTGGGGCAGAGGATTTAGTGACTGTTGATGCAGGTGGGAATGAGGGACTCTGTCTTTGCAGCACTGATCACCAGGAAGGTCTCCAGGCTCCAGAGCTTAGAGATGGGGCTCAAGGAGGAGAGGATCCACCATTGCTGGAAGGGAATTGACTCAAGCTCTCTTAAGAAACCCTCTCCCCTAAAGTCAACAGGATTTGTGGGTGGCATCCACTGGTGCCCAGAATGCTGGCTGGCATTCCCTGCAAGACCTTCCATCATCTCTGAAAGGTCATGGACATCAGTGAAGGCCCCAGGGGATGGGCAAGGCAAATGTCATTCCTGGGGTCTGTTCCCTGCAAAAAGATAAAGGAGGGTGGGAAAAGTAAATAATATAATGGAGTCCTAGAATGGCTTGGGTTGGAAGGGACCTTAAAAAACTCATGCAGTTCCACCCCTGCTATGGGCAGGGACACCTTCCACTAGCCCAGGATGCTCCAAGCCCCATCCAGCCTGGCCATGGACACTTCCAGGGATCCAGGGGCAGCCACAGCTTCTCTGGGCACCCTGTGCCAGGGCCTCCCCACCCTCACAGGGAACAATTCCTTCCACGTATTGAACCTAAATTTCCCCTCAGTCAGTTTGAACATATTCCAAGGATTCAAACAGACCTGAAACTTCTCAAATATTTCACAATTTCCTTAAGCAATGACAGCACTATAAAAAGTTGCAATGAGAAGAATGAATTTTACTTTAATTTCGTTGCCTTCAGCAATTGCGTGTTATGTTGCAATTCATTTCACTCTGTAATGCTTCCTGTTACAGTAGCTGGTATAAATCACCCCCATTTTGTTTATAATGTGCATAAAAACATTCTTTGTACATAATAATTCCACAAGCAAAACAGGTGGATTTCATTTAATCCCTTCACCAGTCACTGATGACAGTTAAACCGGCCATAAAAAAAGTAAATAAAAATACTTTTCCCATCCATGGCTTAAAGAATCTGTTTTGTTTTACATCCTGCCTGGGGCAAGGGGAAAAATATTTAATTCAAGTGATTTTCCTTTAAGGCTTTAGCAAGGACAATAGGAATTATGCTATGCAGCCTCTGAATGTTCAGCCTCCTTAAAACAAACTGTGCAGTCTTTAAAAGAAATGCAGGGGGGAAAAGGAGTGTTGTCTCAAGAAGGAAAAGTTCCTATAATTCCTATTTCCTGGCACAGAGAGGGAAGCCATATCCACAAGGCAGATCCTGGCACTCTTCTCACCTCAACTCCCAACCATCTGTGAGCTCCCTGGGGCCTGGCTGGAATTATCTTGGGGGCGTTTTCTTGCTATTGCTGCTCAAACACTGAACATTTCGTTGTAGTTTTAGTTTTGTTGGAATCTATTCCCTCTGCCTAGGAGACAAGCAGAGTAACAGCAGTGCATTTGAGGCCAGAGCTCAGATGGGCTTGAGGCTCCCCAGGCTGAGCAGGATTACCAGCTCAGGAATTGATTAGGATGGGGCATTACAGTGGCCATTTGGACATGGGGGCTGGCCCCACTGCTCATTCCAGGCAGAAGGAAGGGACAGTGTGCTCCCAGGGCTGGCTCCATCCATGGAGGCTCTCAAGTGTGGGAGTCCAGGCTGTTCCCCTGGCTTCCCTGGATGCCTCTAGACCCCCCTGGCAGGGGTCTCAGAGACCCTGGCATGGTACCCAGGAGTCTTGGATTAAGTCCCTGGAGAAATCTGCCAACATTGTGGGAAGAAATACAAGCCACAAAGATAAGCAGAGTATAAATTAGACTGTTAGAAGGTAGAAAAGGTGGATTTCTAGCAATGTTTATATTAGAGGGTTCTTAGCTAACATGGAGGATTTGGGGTGTGGTATGTTTCTTCCTTCTTCTTCTCCATGCCATCCATGTTGGAATGCCAAGCTGGCATCCTTTGATTGGACTGGGACAGAGTTGGACAATGTAATAAAATTGTCATGTATTGGAAAATAATTGTAAATATTAGGTAGGTAGTTTAGAGTATAAAAGATAAGCCTGGCCCAAGGCCGAGGCATTCTGCCCTGGATGTCAAGCTGAACAGATCACTGTTAGCTGGACAAAGAGTTTCTGAGATAAGAAATAATAAACAACCTTGAAAACCTCAGAGAACAGCCTCCTCCAGTCTCTTCCGCTGCCACCGGGGAAAACCTGAATTCCAAACCACCTTTACGTCCTCTTGGGGTGATCTCAAGCCTAAGGAGACACCTCAGGCAGTGACATCAAGGCTGCTGCTGCCAGCCCTGAGTGACCTGGTGTGACCCAGAGCTGTCCTGCTTTGAGGGGGTTGGACAGGGACTCCCAAGGTCACCTGGAGGGTGAGTGATTCCGTGACCCCACGGCACAGACAGGGTGCCCCGTGCCCATCACTCAGTGTGTCACCAATCTCTGACACAGCTGACTTCCTGCGCTTGTGCAAAGCCATTTCCCTGCAGGATATGTCATTCTCAGCAGGACCCTGCAGGAGGAGGATCCTCAGGCTGGCCACGCCAGCAGCTTCCTCACGCTTACACAACCAGTGACCTAAGAGGGGTTACACACCATCCTTTCAGCTTCCACGAATGAAACACCAGCTTTCGTGGATTTACAGCCTTTCCAAACGTAGTCACTGGCTGCATGTGTTAACCTATGCTGCAATACAGTCAGTTATTAGTGGTCTGTTAATTGTACATCCATTTTCTGTGCAATTGAGGTGGAAAATAGCTGTATAAAGGTCAGATCCTGCTTTTCAGCTCCCATCCAAACATGACCCAAATTTCAATTGCTGTAACTAGCTTTGTGCATGAAAAAGATTTGGGAGACCCTTAAAGCCCATGGAGAAAAAGAAATGCTGAAATTGGAATCCAAAAAATTCCCCTGGTCTCTAAGAGCAGAAGGAGCAGCCTCATGTTAACCATTTCCAAAAGTCCCTTGGACCAGACATTGGACCAGACATTACCTGGTCTCACCAGGTCCAATGATAACTTCCAGGGTGCTCTGCTCCTTTAGCCCTCATGATTTGCTGATAGACATTGGCTTTGCAATAGCTAAATCTGTGGAGAGAAAAGTAAATATTTTGGTTCAATGCTTGAGGAATCTGGATTTCCTGCACACCATGCTAAACTCTGGCACCAGTATGTAGATCCCTGACAGCAGCATGAGAGGGAAGGAACTGCAGTCACTGGATTCCTGCAGCAATGTCCATGTGGAAAGTCCATGTGATCCACCTCAGGAGCCAACAGCAGAGGCATTTTTAACCAACAGAAGCAAAAGACTGGAGAAATCTGTCCCAAAGAGTGACACGGGTGTCTGAGACACCAGGTTGGCTCCAGCAGCTGTTGGAAAAGTGTTTGCACTCGCTGATCTCCATCACCTGCTGCAGACACATTTTGTGAGGGGCTGCCCACCCTACACCCACAAGTATCATGGGGGCCCACAATCCCTTTTCCTTTGCTAGGAAAAGCTCCCTTGGTTGAAGTTGTAGGCTTAGAACAGACAGACCAGAAGAACTTGATGAAACTTGATTCCAGCTCCACCACGGGTCACAAGCCCTCATATCAAGCCCACATGGGGCTCTTATCAAGCTCAAGTTACACAGGAGAACAAGCTATTCACTGAACTGATTTGTATCACCCCTCTCAGTCTGCCTTTCCTCTCAGATCCTTCCTATACAGTGCTGGAAGTGTTTCCTTGTTGGTGAACTAGCTGTTCTGAACCCAGCGATTTCCCTTATTTAGCTTTCCTGAGACCTTGATAAGATACATGGAAGGGTTTCATAAACCCCAAATCTCTCCCTTCATATAATTCAGTAAGGTCAGTGGATAAGGTTGTCCCTAGAGGCATTAAATGTTCTCCTTCCCTAATATCTGCATTTCAATCAAGTTATTCATATAATCAGGTGTTGAACTTGCACAGCAAGTTCTACACACCAATAGAAGGGCAATAAACCATTTCTGCTGGCTCTGTCCTTAACCAGAGCAGCCAGTGTAGGAAAATGCAAGTGATTTGGACCTTTTGAGAAGTTTTTGTACCTGTTTGCTGGTGCTTGACAAATACACTAATGTTTGACCAAGGTGGTGTCACTTCAATTTTTCTAATACTTAGTATAGAGAGAATCAGAATAGGCTGGTTTTATTAGGAAAATCTTCCCTGTTTCTTAATGCAAGTAAGGAGCAGTTTTTAAATATCCCCCCACTGTGAATCTGGATATAAAGGAGCCAACCAGCCCTCTGAAGGGAAATCACTGGATGACCAACAGGGTTTAAAGTCCCCAGCCCTCCCACTGTCTTATATACCATGGTTTGCCACTGCAGAGTTAACATATTCTCTTCATCCAGCAGGGTTTGGGAAGTTACAGTATGGCAAATACCTGCCCATTTCCTGTGTCTGGGACCGTGGGACAGGCAAGGGAAAGCTTCCCAAAATCCCCCAGCTGATGCAGATTGAGTGGGACTTTAGAAGAAGAGCGGAAGCTCCATTCATCATCCCTGCTCTCTTCAAACGGGAGTTAAAGGTACTATTTTTATTATTCAGCGAAATATAAACAGTTCCTGAACAGACTGGCTGTGTGAGAGCAGTGACTAGGAAAAAGGGGAACTCCTGAATTCCCTAGAGAGGGTTTTTTTAGCCAGCCAAGGGGCTGATGCAAGATGCCTGAACCTTGTACACGCTGCCAGTGCACAATCACTGCTCTGTGCCAGGCACTGCTCTGTGCACCCACAGGGGCACTTCCCTGCTGCCTGGGTGTTCCAGCCTCCCCCAGTGAGGAGAGAAAACAGCTGTTTTCATTCACCCTTTAACATGCAGTGTGGGGAGAGGAGACAGGAGTGAGGGGGCTGTCAGGCTTAGCTGGGCAGGGAGCACCATGGTGAGACAGAGGGAGCAGCACTGGCACCAGCACCAACCAGACTGAGAGAGGAGACAGGGCTGAGCTCACCAGAAGCTGCAGCCCCTCCCAAGGGACACCTCTGGTCTCCCTGTGCCCAGGGACAGGACCCAGGGAATGGCTGCAGCTGGGCCAGGGCAGGGTCAGGCTGGAGCTCAGGGAAAGGCTCTTCCCCAGAGGGTGTTTGGAACTGCCCAGGCTCCCCAGGGAATGGGCACAGCCCCGAGGCTGCCAGAGCTCCAGGAGAGTTTGGACAGCACTCCCAGGGATGCACAGGGTGGGATTGGTGGGGTGTCTGTGCAGGGACAGGAGCTGGATCAATGATCCTGGTGGGTCCCTTCCCACTCAGGAGATCCTGTTATTCCATGATGCTTACATATGGTCCATTCACAGCATCCTTGTCTAACAAACAGACAGGCCTTCAGGAGGGCATCCTAGATGGACCCTAGTGGAAAAAGCCACAGACTAACATGGGGCATTGGGAGACTCACCTGGACAGGCTGTTTTTGACACAAATCCTCAGATTAATCCCCTTAAAGTTGAAATTATCCCATATTTCCTGGAAAAGTGAACACCAAGGCATGTTACAGAGGTTATCTGGTGAGTAAGACTTGCCAGAAAAATCTCCTTTACCTCATGTTTGAGGGATCACCAAGGTAAAGCATGTCCCAAAGGCAAGTCTGCTGGACACCTCTGGCATGGCTGAGCTTGTATTCCAGGAAATCACCCTATGGCCCAGCTGTGCTGAGGCTGTGGATGCACCCTGGAAATTTTCCATGCTTCAGAGAATCATCCCCCAGGCTGATGCAGCTGAAGTGGTGCTCTTTTTGCATCAATCAACATGAGGCCTTTGGCACTGGCTCAGTGGAAGTTACCCAGAGGAGATGTGCTGATCCCCTTCCTCTCCCACTGGGAACGGAAATCTCCAAGCTGCCCATCCCCTTGTATGGGCAGCACAGGATCAGTCCTTACTGGGAACATGAAGTTCCACCCTTTTCTCCCTAATTTGCAAACACTTTTGACAGGAGAAACGTTCTTGTGCATGACTGTCACCACAAAACCTCACGTAAGATATTGATGTCACAATCTTCGAGTTTAACGCCAAAATCCTTGAATTTTGCTGTAAATACCATGGTGGGGACATGGATGCACCTTGGCTGATGTGTTGCCTAGGAGAAGGGGAAAACCACTGCCTGCAAGTGGAGGATAATTGTTGGGAACTTGCGCAGTTCATGCAAATCTCTTCCAGTAAGAAGAAGGTCCTTTTAGAAGAAAGGCATTTAAAAACCTTTACTGAGGCTGAACTCTGAAAATGAAGTTATCCTGTGGTGTTTGGGCTGCTGCCCTCCTGGAAACATTCAGATTAAAAACTAGATGGAGAACTTTCCAAAATCAAGATATGGTGTGAGGGCTGGAGCCCCTCTGCTCTGGAGCCAGGCTGGAGAACTGGGGTGTCCAGTCTGGAGAAGAGAAGGCTCCAGGGAGACCTTAGTGACAGGACAAGGGGAATGGCTTCCCACTGCCAGAGGGGATAGAGGGAAGGAATTGCTCCTGTGAGTGTGGTGAGGCCCTGGCACAGGGTGCCCAGAGAAGCTGTGGCTGCCCCTGGATCCCTGGAAGTGTCCAAGGCCAGGCTGGATGGGGCTTGGAGCAACCTGGGACAGTGGAAGATGTCCTTGCTCATGGCAGGGGGTGGAACTGGATGAGTTTTCAGATCCTTTCCAACTCAAACTAGTCTGGATTCTATGATATGTTGAATCACTGTGGGTTTTTAGAGGATTTTTTGCTGTGATTTCTGACAAGTAAGATTTTAACCTCCAATCTCAGCATGGAGCACACTCAAATACACACACACACATCAGCAACAACTCAAAAAACACATTAATGAAGAGTTTGGCTCAAAAACTAACAGCCAAATACAGATTTCAGCCATCAACAGGTCCCCATTTTGCCCCTACTGTGGGGGGGAAGGAAGTTATTAAACAAATGAATATTTGGGTTCCCTCTTCAGTTTGAAACAGTTTGAAATAGGTAGCTTGAAGGCAAAGTTAGATAATATGAACCAACCAAAGCAAAAGAGCATTTTCATATTTAAGATGTGTAATATGGAAAGAAATTTGTACTTCCAGCTCTGGAATGGCACCATTGCACTGCCAGTCCTCCACAACAAGTGGAGGATTTTGTCTTTACAAATTAGCTGTGGATCTGCTTATCTGGTAGATAAGCATATATATATGATATTTTATATTATTTGCTTATATGCCTTTACAAACAAACTTCAGGTTTGCTGATAAATGAAATTGGATATTGGATGATGAAGAAGCAATGGGGGAAAACTATTAATTCTATAAGAACTAAAAATTAAAAGGGAGGGTTTGCATTAGAGAGGAACCTCAAGTATCAGGTGTTCTGGGAAGTCAGTGCCTCTCAAGTACCTCATCCAATGGGGAAAGAAAGAGCGAAATGCAGCTGGGAAATTGGGATAAAAAGGAGGCTGGGTCCTCCAAAAATTCGAGAGATCCCAGGGGAATGCCCCATGGCCTCTCCCTTTATTCGAATAAAGCAAAAAGGACTCCTCTGTCTCCTTTTTGGACATAAACCTCTGGTGCTTTTGGATTAATTTTCCTGACAAGACTAAGCAGCTGAAGTCCTGAACTTTCTTTCACAGTGTTGGTTTGGGGGTAGAATTATCAGATGCAGGAACTACACTCACCCTTGGGATTTACCCTGCAACTCCCAGCTGCAGATACTGACATCTCCCATTGTGCTGGAAGAGATACCAGAGATATCATGGGAATGACCCAATTCCTCAGTGGCCAGAGCAGTGGCACCCTGCAGACCTGTCTAATTATGTGATTTGATTCACGTACTCCATGAGCTGTGTGTGCTGAGGGAAAAGCTCCAGTGCTTGTGAGACATCCAGCTGTTATTCCAGACAGGGCTGTTGGCACCTCCTCAGCCCTGCATTGGTCAGCCTGTCCTGGATTTATACAGTGACTCAAAGAGCACCCAGTGGTTTCTGGGATGCTGAAAATGCACCTGGAGAAAGATCAAAAGATTCCACCCCTGAGTGGTCTTTCCTGGCTCAGCCTAGAAAAGCCTCAAATCTGCAAGGTTGTCTGGGTGGGGAAAGCATGGAAAAGGCTCGTGGGGCATGAAACACCTGTCACACCTGCATGGATACTGACTGGGCACACACCTTCAGATCCATACAAAGCTCCCTGCACTGTCACACACCTTCATTGTCCAAATCCATACAAAGCTCCCTGCACCAAAATCCCAGGGGCTCTCTCATCCCTGGTCTAGGAAAGCCGTAGATGGGAACAAGACCACACAATTCTTTTCAGGCCCCACCACAAGCTCTGTTCTGGCAGCTGGACACCCTGACTGGGCCAGTTCTGGCTCCTGTCCAAGAACTGGGCACTCTGCCTTGTCCAGTTCTGGCTCTCTTCTGAGAACTGGACACCCAGCTGGTCAGACTGGGAGGCAGGATGGTTCCCAGCCTCCCAGTCATTGCCAACACAGCTTTCCCAAAACCTGCTCTGGTCACTGGGACTCCCAGTGGCTCCCTCTCCCAAGGGCAGGTAACCAGGCAGGTTTATACCAAAATCCTGGCTGTTTTGGCCATGAGTCCCTCAGAAATGACATATTTTCTTGAATTCTTGTGGGTGTGGGGAGCTCAACATCATGTCTCCCTTCTCCACTATGAATTTCTCTGCTTGAGATCATCCTGGATGCCTCCCTTCTTTCTTCAACTTTCTTTCTTCAAGCTTTTCTTCCAAATCTGAAAGTGAACACGGCACTTCTGAAGATCCAGATAAAAGGGTTTGTTTCCTCAACTGCCTCGTGCTGAATGAAAACCAAAATCAGAGAGGAGGAAGCTGCATGCCCTGTGATAGGAAATCTGTGTTAAACAGCTCTGCAGAATCCAAAAAGCAGCTGGGAACAGCCTAACTTGTATTTCTGATGGATAAGAAAGAAGAGAAACCAGGATGTGGTTTCTTTTCAAAACTTCTCAGAAGATTTTTAAAACATAACCCAGAACTCTGACACTAAGGAAAAAGCCCCAGGAAACCTAAAGAAAACCCCAAAGAAACAAACACAAAGATATTACCTTTTTTCTTAATGAAACAATTGATGAGCAAGTTGTGTGCAACATTCCTGCTAAATCTGACTATGCCTGACTCACAGGCACTGAAATTTATGGATTAAAATCTTCCTGCCCTCAGAAAAATGAAACAGAGAGTTTTGCTTCACTGTTCATCATGTAATTGAATAAATAAATTAAAACAAAAAAACCAACAAAAAAAAAAAAACCAGTGGAATAACCCTAGGTGCCAGCAGGTGCTAAAATGCTCCTTAATATTACCTCAAATTTGTCATGGGAAAGCAGCAAACCAATGGGAGCTATAACCTCCCTATTTACATGTCACCTTCCCTTCTGTTACTCAGGGCAGCGTTAAGCTTCTCACCTGTATTTATTCAACAACATGGATGGGTGCAAATCTGACCAAGAATTAATGGAAGCCAGGTCAACAAATATTTGTACTGATAGATGATTTTACATTTTACACCCACAAGCATAACTTTAATCCAGTACAGCTAAACCATGCCAAAAGCCATCATCAAAACCCAATTTTGCAGTCTGGTTAGTGCTCCATCTCTGCTTTCCTCTTCCTGGGATTTTAGAGAGCTCTGGAAATGAGTACTTACAAAATTATGTACAAATTATTTAAGGTCTTGTTCAACTTCAAAGTGAGAATAAAAATACAGCAGGGAGGAGAATAACAGGTCAATTCCTTCTAGAAATTTTCCATTGCATGCAATGGTTTTAAGATTGTCTTGTTGCAAAATAGAAGTTTAGGTTTTTTCTTAATGAAACCATCTTTTTCTACCATAGTGCTGACATGTTTCCTGAAAGTGATTTTGCCAATTAAACCAAGGGGTAAAAAGACAGATACTGAAACAGGCACAAAGAACATGAGGTATTTCCAATTATTTCATAGAATTGGAAGAGGATTTTTTTAAATCCGCAATTTCTCCTTAAATATTTCCAGCTAGCCTAATAATAACTTCAGACAAATAAATCAACTTCCTTTCCTAGAAAAATCTGAGGTCAAGCACCATTTGCCATTTTTTATTTCCCTAACATCCCTAACTTTACACAGAAGAGTTCAGACAAAAGGAAACACGAAAGTTCATTAAATATGCACCACACAGAAGGAGGGAACTATTTTTCAATGTTCATTAAATTAAGCACCTCAATAACATAGGCAGAAGAGGAAATCTGGGAGCTGGAAATGCACTTTAGTGTTTCAAACTGTTATACTTTAAGTTCCTGTTTTACTTGGGGGATTCTACCCTCCTCTCCCCTTAGCTGAAGGTAGAAGTTATGGAGTCTGCTTTATTTGTGGTTTTGGGTTAATTTTAAAGCGAGTACTTAAATATAATTATGGACAAAAACAAGTTGGTGCAAGAGGAGCTGATTTGGGTAGATCCAGAAACAGAATTTACTTTTATTTCTGTAGCTACCAGGACAGAGGAATCCAAGCCACTCAACCTGACTTAAAAAAGCACCAAAGGAAAAGAAAAAAACCAAAAAGCTTCAAGCTGTTGAGGCTGCCTCAATGTGATTTCGAGCAGGGCTACAGATTTTCCTTGTGCAGGTGCAGAAGCTTTGGGGTCTGAGAACACAGGAAAACCTGCCCAAACCCTACAAAAAAATACAATCACTGTAGAAATCCAAGCTGTACCAACCTTACAAAGTTCAGATTTACTGATTTGATGTTTACTGATTTTACTGATTTGATGTTTACTGATTTTACTGATTTGGTGGTAATTCAATAGCTTTGCTTCCCAGCTACCAGAGGAATGTGATTTGCAGAATCAACAAGAGACAGTCCCTGCATCCCTGTCAGGTTACAAAAAGACTTTCCCTCACCCCAACAGCCCCACCAAAGTACCTGAAACTTCGTATTTTCCCCCATAAAAACTAATTCCATTTTTATTTCTAGCCTGTGGTTGCAGACTCCACCTACAACACACATCCAGGGAGCTGCCAGAGGTGTGATCCACATACTGGGAATGCAGAATGTGACTGAGCTGGTGGCATGAGCTACATGTGGGGCTTCCTTCCAGCATCACACAGGAGCATTGTCCCAGAGCAGTGGAGGGACACTCTCCACTGGCCACAGCTGGCACGAGGAGGGATCAGAGTAGCAGGAAATCATTAATTAGCCATTAATTCATAATTAATAATTAATAATGAACATGTGTCTGCACTAGAAACCATTAAACACAAAACACCCTGGGCTAGCTGTGTGCCTCCAGCAGTGTTTCCTGATGAGAAAGTTAACTTAAAAACAGCTTAAGTGGCAGGGAGAAGAGAGAGTTTGTTTAGCCCACCAGAGTCACCCTGAGCCCACAGAAGAGGAAGGGCTCAAGAGTCAGATTTTGAGCCTGACTCTGGAGTTCCAGCACGTGAAATGGGCAAAGTTTGTGTCCCTGTTTCCCAGACACACGGGCAATGCATTCCCAGCATCTCCCTGCCTATTCAACATCTTTTCCTACTGTCCCTTTGTCCTCTCTTCCTGCAGTTTCAAACAGAACCACCCCAAGCCAGCTGCTTCCCTGCATGGCCAGAGAGGCAAAAAGCTCAGGGTTTTTCCACCAGTCTGGAATTAAAAGCTCAGAGCTGCTCACTTGGAGGAGCCCCACAGACAGGAAGAGGGATTTCTGCAAGGAGAAAGAGGAGAAGTTCAAGCCCTGGTCAAAACAGAGTTTTTTTGTTCCAGTCAGCCAAGTTTAGTTATTCCAGGCTGCCTTAAATCAATAAAAGTGCAGCTCTGCAAACCAGTGCCTAAGAGGGGCTTTGCAGAGACCTCAGATCAACTCCCTTGCAGCAGAAGTGGCACCTGGAGGTACCAAACACATGAAAGAAACCTCATTAGTGGCAAAGTTCACCAGTTTGGTCATCCAGGCTCCATCCCTGGGCTGTGGATAAGGAGTGGATGTGCTCCCAGGTGAGTCACCCCTCACACTGACAGATGTTCATGATGTGTGGTACCCAGCCTCGTTTAGACAAGACTTCCAGAAGGCTAAATTTAGACTACATTCATTCTCTCCAACCATGATCTCACTCCAAACCTGTGAAGTCTTGCCCCTCTCAAGGCTGCAGTAGATGTGCTGTTGTGCAGGTGTTGGCATTCCAGCATCACTGTTCAAAATCCAGGGTTCATTCCATCTGTGCCTTGTGCTGGTTACCAATGGTGGATTAATCATCCTCAAGATTTCTGAGGCAAACACCAAATTCCCCTTTTCTACACCAGCATGCAAAAGTTGTGGTTGATTTCCAGCAATATTGACCATCTTAATGATTCTAAATTGAGATCTCTAGGAAGCATAAAATTTACCCAATTCTGCAATTATCACATCTGTTAAAATCACCTAAATACACAACACAAGACCCACCATCACCTTCCTCTGATCTAAAAACTGCTGGAGGAACAGCAGATCCTTTTCAAGACCAATGTTAGATGAATAATTTCCTCTAAATTCCTGGTCCAGTCAACAGTGACAAGGGTTCAGCATTCTCCTCATTATCTCAGTAATCAAAGTATCCTATTTTGAATCCAACTGTAAATTGTTAATTACAGTGAGCTGCTCTAAAGCCCAGCACAGGGCTCTGAGGCCCCATAACTGAGCATCCACTTCAATGAAAAAGAAGAGGAGCAACTAGGGGTGGGAGGAAGTTTTATTATTTCTTAGTCTGTATTTGAAAATAAAGTATTTTCCAAAGGGCTCAAGGTTTGCATGGGAGAGAATGTCTGAGTTTATAATCTCATGGACACTTAGATGTGCAATGAGGAGCTCCAGCTCAGCCAGGCACTCCTCCTGCAGCCACTGCTTGAGGGGACATGAAGGATCACTTCACTTCATTGTAAATTGAGTTTCTTCAGTGCAATGAACTTAACAGAGCACCAAGAAGACACCAGAGCTTGTTTTTTGTTTAAGAGGAGACCCCCCAGGAAATGAAAACAAGGCTCCAGTGAGAAGTGACAGAGTTCTTTCTTTCAGTTCCTTTGAGACCCACTGCCAAGTTTCTGCTTGTGATAGGAAATGCTGCAGAGGAGAGTGGGGCCTGTGGGACAGAGGCACACTGACACAAAGGAAAGTGGTTTTCCCCTGTTAAAGGCTGATTCCCAGCAGTGAGGAATAAATGAACTTCAGTGCCACATGCAGAAAACCAGGATTAAAGCTCCTCTTGCATGGCTTACAGCTACCCCTTCCCTCCTGAGCTATCCAGCAGGATCTCTGGGTGTGAGGACACCAGGCAGGAGCAGCTGAGACCAGGCCAGGACAGCAGGAAAGGCAGAGCCACATTTGGGATCTGGGATGGGCCCGGGATGCGCTGGGCAGTGCGGAGAGCGCGGAGCTGCCAGCCCTGCCTGGGGGTGGTGGGGCCAACACTCAGCTCTGGGTGAGATCAAACCATCCCTGCTGCTTTTGCTGCATCCAGCACATCAGCCCCCACAGGGCTGCAGGCTCAGGCCCTCAGCCAATCTGCCCAGTGGCCAAGGCTGAGATCTCACATCTGGGCACGTACAAAGCTCTGGCTGGGAACTGGGAAATTGTGTCAGGGAACAGACAGCAAAGTCATGTTCTAATTTTGCTCTGAATAATTAACTAAATGGGTTAATTGCATAAAATTAATTGCTAGTGCTTGAATCACTGCAGTCCATGTTGGGATCATCAGTTCAGCTAAGAGCTGTATTGGATTTCACAGCCTTTCACTGCTTCACTCTCCAGGGGAAGAAAGGGAATTTAAGTATGATACAAATAGCCAAAAAAGAGAAATTATCCACAGCCAGAAGAACTCAATTCCAGCACTGTTTGAGAGGGAAGCCAGCTGAGGAAATTCAGCTTGTCTTGGGTCCACTTTGACAATAAGAATAAGCAGTCACAGGAAGGTGCTGCTCTTCCCAACTTCATGGTTAGTCCAACTTTCCCAGCTCTGTTCTTTGCTCAAATTACAGCCCTGCTGAAACCAAAGCATGCTTGTGTCAATGCTTCCATCTGTACCTCTTCAGAGTAATTTATTTCCTTCTCCCTTTCCCTTTATTTTTTCACAGACTCAAGCTCCAAGAGACACACTTTTGTTTCTGGCTTTCCCCCACTCCCTTCCCTTTTAATTTCTTTTCCCCTTAAAAGAATGTATGCAGACTTAAAAATGAGTTTTCTAGGATGAGTGTTAGAGAGCCCAGCCTCTCTGCTGAGGGCTGGATGCTGCCAGCTTTACTGGAAGTTTCTCCTACTCATTTTTGTCCACAGATTCTCACATGTGACTCCATGACCAAAGCACCCTCAGCCAGAGGAATCCAGGGGAGAATTCCCTATTTTATCACTTCCTTTGCCAACACAACCAACCCAACACATAGTGGGTGAGCTGTAGGGTGGAACTGGCCAGCACCAGATGCTTCCTCCATCAGCCCAGAGCTGCTGCAGACACAGGGCTCCTGCACAGGCAGCAGTGTACATACAGCATCCCTGCTCTGCCTTCCCAAACCATCCCTGCTCTGCCCACCCTAAACCATCCCTGCTCTGCCTTCCCCAAACCACCAGCCCAGAGCCACATCCAGCCCTTCCTTGGACACCTCCAGTGATGGGGACTCCAACACCTCCCTGGGCACTCCCTTCCAAGGCCTGACCACCTCTTCTATGAAAAATTTCCTTCTGATGTCCCTCCCCTGGCACATCTTGAGGTGTTGCCTCTCCTCCTGTCCCTGTTTCCCAAGTGCAGAGCCCAAACCCCATTTGGCTGCACCCTCCTGTCAGGGAGATGTGGAGCACGAGTTCTCTGTGAACTCCATACCCATGAATTCCCATGATTTGGTTCAAGTGTTTAAAAACCTTACTGTGCACTTTAAAATTAAAAAAAAAAAAAAAAAAAAAAAAGCATTTAGAAGCCAGGGGGTTTATGCTATTGCAGCCATAATCATAGGGAAATGTCCTATTGTAGGGCCTGTGGTTGCTAATAAAAAGGTTTCTGATGAGGGGCAAGAAGTGATGAAATAAAATACCCAAAATGGGTGGAATCTGCCAAACTTTAATGTATGGAGGAGAGCAAGGAGCTGGCAAGAACTGCCCTGGTTAGAAGTGAGGAAAAGACGCCCAAGGAAAGGGAATGGTGCTTATTCCCTCAGCTCCAAGGAGCCTCCACGTGCTCCCTCCCATGACCCCAAGCCATGATCAATTTGACCCAAATAATTTGACAGATGCTGGTCCAACCTATTCATAAAAACCTCAGAGATACCACACCCTCAGACCCATGCTTTGCTTCCACCAGAGACAGGCACTGGAGTTTGCTATTGGAAATTAAACCTACAGCTTCTTGCTTTGTTGCCTGTAGCCAGGAAGGAATAGCTCATTCCCTTAATCCCTCCCAGAGACCTTTCCCAGCCAGAGGATGTGCTTCTTTCCTCCAGGATCCTATAAAACACAACTTAAAACTAAGCCTACAGAGCAAAGTCTATAAAATATAGTGTAGAGAAACAGTGCTGCAGGAGCTCCCATAACCATTGAAAACATTCGTGACTGAAAAAGCTTCAAAAGCTGTGTATAAACCAATCTGTTTTTCCATTTTTCTTTGGTGATCAAAGTTCTCCAGACATTGCTCATTCTTGCCAACTTCCTCTCCACTTTAATTGAGCCAGAGCTCATTAGGATCCCTCAGCCACCACATCCTGAGCACCCCAAACACAAAGGGCCTTATCCACCAGCCAACCCCCAGGAATCTGCCCAAAGGCTGCTTTGGGAACAACGTGGGGAATCAGCCAGCAGTGCCAGGGAAGGCACTGACAGTGCCACAGCTGGGCTTCATAATCCTTCTTTCTCTCCAGCCATTTCCCAGAAATTTCACATGAATCTTTGGGTCTCAGTCAATTTGCAGCCCTAGGATCAAATTCAGACTGGGTCTGGAGCTTCATGGCTGAGCCTAAATGGTGGCCTGGGGCCATGGGCAGGGGTGAGGAAGCCCCAGCTGAAGCCACTCCACATTCCCTGTGAACGCATCTATTAGTTCTTAAATTCACCTTTAAAGGTATTTCCATCCCTCTCAGTATCTGAGGTTTATTAACTTAAATATCTGTCTGCATTATATATCACAGCACCCTACAGAATCTTTATTTTCCGGAAAGTACTAGCTGCACTCATAAACATACTTTTAATTTTATTATAAAATTCATCAGTGTCCATATGCCTAAATCAAAAAACAGCAAAGAACTGCACTTCAGCTGAGACAAAACTCCCAGGAGACAAAATGTTTCCATTTAAGAAATGTTTTTTAAAAAAGAGCACCAGGAACAGCAAAGCATATTATTAAATATGCTTTGCTGCAGTATTATTTCCTGTGCCTTAGTCCTGCAGGCAGTTTTACCAGATGACTTGCCTTCAAAGCCTGAACTCACCTTGCACTTCTAATGGGCTCATAAAAGTTCAAGGCAGCAGGTTCATAATCAATAAAAATCAAACTGCCTTTGAAGCACTGCAGGAGCACGTCTTCCTCACCCCTCACCTGCTCATGTCCCAGGCTAGCAGCTGCCATCCTGAGCATCCTGCTGGAACAGGCACTCCAAAAACTCCAAAAATGGGAGAAATGGGGGGCTGCAGCTCTGGCAGGAACCCCAATAAACCCCAGGTGTGCAGCAGCTTTCCCTGGAGGAAACACCCAAAGCTGTGATCAGGGTGGCTCTCCTCGACTGCCGAGGCACAGAGTGACATCCATGGGAACATCAAGGCTGGTGGGACCTTCTGAATGAGAAGGAGGCCTTGGTGGCCCCAGTGGGATGTTCCTGAGCTGGTCAGGCTGCTGAGAGCCTTTCCAGGGAAGCTGTGACCCGTCTGTGTGCGGGGAGCGCGTGGTCACCAGTGCTGAACCCATTTCCCTGAGAATTCCTATCCCCCATTCCACTGCTGCCTTTCCCTGAGGAACTAATCCAAACACCCTCTTTGCCATGTCCCTCTGCCCCCTGAGACCCCTCCTGCTCCCAGGCTGGTGAGGCTCCAGCCACAGCAAAGCTCCAGGAGCCAAGTGACCGAGACAGGAGGAATGTGCTGAGCTGCCCTGCAACAGACACTGGCAGCTCTTACCATGCCCAGACAAAGGAGGAGTATATTCCAGATTTTTTCCTCTGTGTGTCATCCTTCTCCTCTGGTCAGCCAGGTCATATTCCTGCTCTTGTGCACCATCAGAATATTCTGTGATTCTGATCTGATCTGTGGAGTGGGTGCCTCCAGGCATATGCCTGACTCTGGCCACATCTTCCCCTGCCTTTACACCTACATTTTTTTTTTTTTTTCCTTTCTTGGGCTCTCCTGCTCTTCACCCAGTAAATCTCTCAGAAGTATCCAGAAGCTTGCTAAGAATTGCAGGTCCAAAGGTGTGGCCTCACCATAAGGCACAACCACAAAAGGAAGGCTCCACAGGTTCATCTCCCATCCAAATCGAGGTTTTGGCTTGCACAAAGACAAGAAGACAACAAGTTTTTAGCATCTCTTATTTTCTGCATCCTGCAGAGGGAACAGGATTGGGCAGACTGAATTTGCATTGCAGTACTTGCCCAACAGTGTTTGGCCTTGAATCCACCAACCAGCTATGTTTGTCTTCTTTAAAGATACATTTCAAGAAAAAAAAATTAATTAATCATCAGGAAAATAAATTCTCTTTTGAACAACCCCCTCCCCCAAAATAGTCTTTCACTTATTCTTTCATTATTTCAGCAGCTATTTTTTAAAAATCAAATATAAAAACCACTTTGAAGCTCAAGCTTTGTTTAGCTTCATGAAACAGCTAGGGGAACAGCTCCATCTTTAAACCTGCAAGGCAGCACTGGGCAGAATATCTTTAAATATTTACAGTCTTACTTAGCTAAACACTTGAATTACTTTTTAAAATGGATTCAAGCTGTGCTTCATAAGGCGAATCAGACAGGTCTACCTGGAATATCAAATGATTCTTTAGAAATTTAGTAAATATTTTAATTTTCTTTAATTCAGTATTAGATTTATCTACATTCAAGACAAACATTTTGGAGCACTGATGACCCCTGAAATCAGAAAAATAAACAGAACTGGAAAATTCAGGTAGTGTGGGGGTCAAGAAAAAATCTTGAAGGTTTTGGTTTTTTTTTTTTTTTTTTTTTTAAACAAGAAAAAAAAAGTCTTTGTAAGACAGCGTGATCCCGCATTTGGACTAGGTAGGCTTCAGAAAACACAAAGAAACACAAAGATCTCCAGCCTGCTTGAGATGAGCACAGAGATTGTGTGGGAAAGGTGAATTTCCTGAGCAATGGAAAAGTCTTAATGCCCAAGTTCTGAGAAGGGTTTCTCAGAGAGGTTTCCAGAGCAGCTCAGCCTGCTGGGGAAGCCAGGGGCAGTTCTGGGGTACGTAACAAGATGTGTGACACAAAACTTCCCCCAAAGCCCCAAAAGCCAGGATTGCTTTCTTGGCCTTACAACTGCTCTGCAAACTCCCAAAATCACGTCCTCTCCATTCCTCAACCCCCAAGTTGTAGCTTGGAATGACACCAGACCCACAGGTCACATCAGTGCTATGCCAGGGACACCACACAAGGATGGGTGGATGGATGGATGGATGGATGGATGGATGGATGGATGGATGGATGGATGGATGGGAATAACTCTTGCATTTTCTCTGGACCATGGCAATGTTACACCACTTTTGAGATCTTAGGAGGGGAGATAAAACCCCCCAAAAACCCCATTTTCCACACAAAACTTCTTTAGAGTTGCTGTCCTATTGTGAAAATGCTAGAGTTAAATAAAGATTAAACAAAGAGAAACTCAACACATCTTCCACAGCCAGAGCTGTTTCAGAAGAGCTTAATTAAGGGTTTATTTTCTCTCAAAATCCTCCATCTGAAGTAGAGCTGATCTGCCACAGCTTTTTTCTGCTTTGTCAGCCCCTTCTCCAGGAGGGAGCAGCACGGGATATTGATGTGATTTAACAAATTCCACTTGGTATGAGACTCTGGAGGTTATAGCTGAAGGGATAACCTTCAACTGCACTGCCAGCCTTCTGGCTGAAAGTTATTCCACAGATTTATTTAACTTAAGTCTGTTCCACAGATTTATTTAATGTAAGTCTGGCTTTAAGCAGAGCTTTATCTGATTTTTGTCGTGTTCCCCATCAGCACTTCCATTGTGAGGTTGCCCAGCCTCTTCATCACTTACACCAGTCATGTTGATCAGAGGAACACACATTATATAAAAGGGGCTTTTAACTAGCAGAACTAAAATTCTTAAAATCAGATTGCAGAGTTACTCTTCATCCTGTTAGAATTATGGCACCTTTCATCCCATGCTGGCTCTCTTTGCTGGAATCAGCAGATAACCACTCATTTCTTCCAGAAAAAACCACATTGTTTTGCTCTCCCAATTCAGAATAACAAAGGAACTCCATAAATACAGGCATAATGTGGTTTGATGTTTGGGTTTGATTTGCTCTGTGTTTCAATATCTTATTATTTTTACCTCAGTGATGCACCCTGAGCAGCATGTGGGGACCAGATCAGCCAAAGAGACAAAACTCTTTAGGAAGCAAAGATGCTCCAGTCTGTGATATCAACTGCCTTTCTTTGTAAAACCTGCCTCAGTGAGAAAGAGGACTATTAAAATACATGCTCATGATAATGAGAAAAATAAAATTTAATTGCTGTTACCAACTCACCATCCAGAAAATAAAACATGAGAACGTGGAGAATTAATAAATTGAAGTTGGCTTTTTCAGTCTTACAAGCAAGTTATCCAAAACCTCTTTTTCCTTTGCAGAGATTCTCCCCAGAGAAAAATTATACAAAACTTGCAATTTCATGGGGGAGGGAAGGAAAGGAAAGGAAAGGAAAGGAAAGGAAAGGAAAGGAAAGGAAAGGAAAGGAAAGGAAAGGAAAGGAAAGGAAAGGAAAGGAAAGGAAAGGAAAGGAAAGGAAAGGAAAGGAAAGGAAAAGGAAAAGAAAAGGAAAGGAAAGGAAAGGAAAGGAAAGGAAAGGAAAGGAAAGGAAAGGAAAGGAAAGGAAAGGAAAGGAAAGGAAAGGAAAGGAAAGGAAAGGAAAGGAAAGGAAAGGAAAGGAAAGGAAAGGAAAGGAAAGGAAAGGAAAGGAAAGGAAAGGAAAAGGAAAGGAAAGGAAAGGAAAGGAAAGGAAAGGAAAGGAAAGGAAAGGAAAGGAAAGGAAAGGAAAAAAGGAAAGGAAAGGAAGGAAAGGAAAGGAAAGGAAAGGAAAGGAAAGGAAAGGAAAGGAAAGGAAAGGAAAGGAAAGGAAAGGAAAGGAAAGGAAAGGAAAGGAAAGGAAAGGAAAGGAAAGGAAAGGAAAGGAAAGGAAAGGAAAGGAAAGGGAAAAGAAGTAATGTAAAAAATGAAGCAAGGCAGCTTTGCAGGAGAGTATGAGGCAATCACACTATTAACTAAGTTTCCTACATTTACCTTTGTGTTTCTTGCAGCTCCTTGGTTTTGTTACACCTCCTGGACCAGACAGGGCAGGGGGATGCAGCCCTTTGGATGTGCAGCACAATAACAATGCCTGACTTTGGAGGATAAAAATAGATGTCTGAGCTCAGCTTTGGGTTTCTGAAGCTCATCTGAAATAGTAGGAGAGGGGAAAAGGCATCTGTTACCACATTTTGGTCATAAATGGCTCTGTTCTGGAAAGGGATGGCAGAGAAGTGGAACAGGTTTGTGGAAAACAGGTAGTTTCTTCACTTCCACATATCAAAGATGTTTTATGCATTGCCCTATTTTGTCCCATTTCTAGTGCTTCTCTAAGCCCACACAATTCTGTCTTGTCAACCTGAACCAGCCAGGAAATCCTGTTCAGAAATACCCATCTCCTGCCAGGGCTCAGCAATTCCCATGGTCAGTGGACAAACATCATCCCACCCAGGTGCTCCAGCAACAATAGACCTAGGAAAAGGCCATCCATCAGGAAAAATATTTTGGTTTCAGCTCATGTTCTGGGTGAAGTTTGCCATTTAAATCTATCCCATTTCTTCCTCTTTCATGTGCAGAAATTTGGCAATGATTGATGTGCAGTCATTTGTACAGCAGATACAAATCACACGCAGAGGAGATGCTTTTAGCAATGAAAATGAGATAGAGGCAAAAGAGGAGCTATCTGTAAGGAAAAAAAGAACCATCTCAGTGGTTGTTTTCATGGTGGAGATGGTTTAATGCCAGCCCAAGTGGGCACTGTGTGTAAAATTCAGCATGAGAAATAAAGACTCCACTGTGACTGCTGTGCCCTGCTGACACTACCATCCCCAGGGGTGCATCTGCCCTGGGATCCCTGGGATCCCTGTGGCCACTCCTTGCTTTGGGAAGGTGGGAAAGGGCAGCACAGACCCCTGGGTTGGGTGCCTGCAGGTTTCTCTGCATGGGGCAGTGGCTGTTCCCTCAAACCACAGGCTGGACTCTGGGAAAACCTGTCATCTGCAGCTCTGTCCCAGGCAGGAATAGCCCACATTACAGAATACCAAGTGGGCAAGGAAAAACCACCTTTTCTCATTCTCAGCATGGAAACTGTACTTTCCAAACAACCGGCTCCCCCTGGCACTCGAGGCTCAGACTGAATAATTCCTGGGATGGTTTACCTCATCCCTCCCGGATGGTTTTGACCTCAGGCTGCCTGCAGGACACAGAAGGACAGAGGCAAGCAAACAAACCAGCAGCTGTCATGCATTAGCCAGTTAGAGACCTGGAAAGGCTGGCAATGGAATGAGAGGTTTCCCACTTAATTTTTTGTTAGCTTCTCTGTAGGGCCATTCACACTCTGCCAAGTAGCACAAACTGATCAGAGGAGACAGAAATTTCAAGCCAGTTTCCTAGAAATGAAGATCCTTTTCATATAGTGGATACATAAGAGAAATGGTGTAGACAACTTTTAAGGGAAAAGGATGCCTCAGACTACACCAGCCCCATAAGGCTTTGGAGAGAAACTGGAAAGGTGTATTTTTCCATAGACACTACCCAATTCTGGCTGTCATGTTCCCTCTGCCCCCTCTTCTTCCTTCTTGCCCACCCTTCAGAAACCATCACCTCCACCTCATCTGCTGCCTTTCTCTCACTGGGGACACCCAGCTCTTGAACTGTCTCATATCTTCCCTCTGTGCAGCCTGAACACACATCCATTAAACCAAGAAAACCAGCCCTGGAACAGACTAGGAAGCTTCAGAAATCCCTGTTTCTAGATGATTCTAGAATTTATAGCAAAATAGGGGACTTGCTGCAATGGTGACCTAATTCTGCATTTGCTCCTCCTTGTGCCCATGGGACAGATTTCCAGGACCAGCCCCTGGTAGGTGCTGGAAGCCCACCTGAGCAGGAAACGTGGATGAAAGAAGATGCAGGTGTCTCACAGGCCTGTGTACAAGGTAACTGTGCCTCAGACTGCAGCTGACTCCTCCCTGCAGACTGTTCATGGTCCCCAATAAACAGCAAAGCACACACCAATACCTTCTGTTTGGAGCTTTCCCTGCTTTCCCTCCTTGCTCAAAAGCAGAATCTGGGATCCATGTCCTTAGAGCCTCCCAGCACTCTGCCTGTCAAACACCAGAATGCCAATCATGAATCACTCTGGCTGAGGTAAAACCATCTCTTGCATAAATTAAGAAAGTCCAGAGCAAGAGCTAGCGTGAGTAGAGAGTAAACTTCCTCGCTGTGCAGCTTGCCAAACTCTAGAAAGAAAACCTTTGAAAAAAGGGCAGGATGATCCTATTTCCTGTTGATTTACTCTCTCCAGCCACAGAAGGGATGATGGTAACACAGACCACTCTGGCTTTAAAGCAGCTCTAAGGAATTGTCATGGCTGGATCATGTCACCAACAGAGGCATTTCATACACACAGTCACATACAGCCATGGCAGCACCAATTTATTTTACTGTTTCTTCACACACTTAGCTGTTTTTCTGTATATTTCTTAGTTTAGACCAATGTTTATAACAGCTGCACGAAATGAACCATTTCAAGTGTTTTTCTACAGCTTGTTAAAACCCTTCAAAACCACTAAAACATAAATTGTGCTAAATCAAGAGAGAAAAAACTAAAAACAAAATACCAAAATTAAAAAACCCAAAATAAAAGTAGGCAGTAAAGTTCTAAACAATCACCAATCATCATACCTGGAGAATTTGTGCAAAGTGTGTGAACAGCATAAAAGCACCAATCCAAAAATGCATAATCACATAAACAGTAGTCTTAAAATATATAATTAGAGCTAAAAGGTAAATAAATAATAAATCAGCTTCTACATAGTCATATTAATTTGCTGTCCAAAAGTCCTGTTTCTCCTGCACAGTACCCCCACACTAAGTGCCAAAACCACGAGCACAGGGTGAAAAAATTTTTTCTATTTTCTTTCTTCAAAGAGAAAAATTGGTGTTTCAGTACTGCACAACCACAGCTGGAAACACACAGATTGCAGGCTACAGGCTAGATTTTATAATCTAAAATTGAAAAATTAATAAAAATTAATTTTAAAGGGTGAAAATGGCAGCATTATTTTGCTAAAAGCATTCAAAATTTCAGTTTGGAAAACTCAACTCAGCCTTTGGAGATACTTCTCTTTAAGGCTTTAATCACTGTGCTAAATATTCATCATTGTCATCTTCACCTTTCTCCTGCAGCAAGTTAAGGAATCAAGTTAAGACATGGTGTTCTCCTCCAGCCAGAGAGCCCAGAAAGGGCTTCCCCATGCAAGTCTTTGTTCCAACCCATTGAAGTGAGGTTCTGTCTCAGAGGAGGTAGAAGTGAAGTTCTACCTCAAACCATTTTTTATTGTCTATACACTAAATAAGAACTGGCCTTGGACCAGAGAGCAGGAATGGGGATAAGACCCCACCTCACCTCCTGCAGCATCTGAGCTTTGTTGGGATCATGGTGGAGCTCAGCCTCACGTTCCTGAGCTCTTGTGGGGACAGAAATCACAAGGTCTGTCTGTGCTGAAGTTTTCCAGACATTCCCCAACTCCTGCAGAGCTTTTCCCCTTCCACCCCCACACTGGGCCTTGTGACCAGCCCTACAAGGGTCATTTCCCATTTCACCTTGCTCAGAGTCCCTTTTCACCCAAAGCTGGGAGGCTTTTTTCAGTCCCTGGCATCAATCAGACCCTTTTACTTTGAGAGAGGAGGCCCAGGGAACAGAAGGGCTCCCAGGCACAGCTCACAATTTCTGCCATGGTTCACTGTTTTCTGGGCTCCCCAGTGCCTCTGGCAGAATATCACTGAAATTAAGTGCTAACAGATTGATGAGGAAACCTTTCCTCACACTGGGAGGCTTCACCAGCCTCTTTTTGGAAATGTACAAAAGTCACAAAAAAAAAAAAAAAAAAAAAAAAAAAAAAAAAGCTGGAATTTTCCAACATTTCTTCTCCCTTAAAAGCTTAAAATAGAGCTTTTCAGGGAAAAAAACAGAAAAAAAAAAAAAAAAACCCAACCAAAAAAAAAAAAAAAAACCACCAAATTCAGTCCCAGACATGGAAAACACAGCTGAAGGAAAAATTTTTACAACTTTCACCTCCCATGAGAAGCTGGTGTCAATGGCATTTTTGAAGGAGCACAGAAGACTGAAGAGATATTAATTGAGATTAAATAAATATGAGGTGCAGGAGCACAGGAAGCCCAGCCTTACAGTGCTGCTGTTTATCACTTTTATTTAGGCCACTGAAGAGAACACCTCCTACAGCCTCTGACTCCTCTGCTATCCTTCAGCCAAAATCCTCCTATGAATTTGAAGGTCCAACAAAAATTCATAAATCTGCACATGTAAATAACTAGGATGTGTTTAAAATTTCCCAGCAGAAAAGCAACTTATCAAAAGCAGTCTTTTCACCAAAATGTGTGAATTTTGGAGACAAAAAGTGCCCAAACTGTTCTAAGTTTGTATTTGTAGTCAAAATAGCTTCCCCACAGGGTTATTGCTCCTAGTGCCAGCTGGCTTCCAGGTATTCTCCTGGCAGACTATTCCAAGTTTGCTGTAGGAGCTGTTCCAAAATAGTTCAATAATTAGGCATTCTGTGAAGCAAGAATTTGTACTTTCTGTATAAATTGTCATGTAAGGACATAAATTGTCCATGTAAGGACTGTAACCAAAGGACCACTCACCCAACTTTTCTCTAATCCTCCTCCCCCAGCACAGGCAGAGCCACATTAAAAGCAGGAATGACTCAAAATCTAGAGCACATGCTTAGGACACAGATTTGACATTCAAACTTATAGAACACAGGAAAACTCCAAACATGGTTGTTGCATCGTTAGATGGAAAAGGAAATTTTTCACATGCAAAAATTTCCACAAGATTCCACAAGGAAGCTTCCCTGCTGTGTTTTTTTTTGACCTTTTATTTATAAAGCCTCAGTCCCATCCTGCATCTGAAATACTACACACAAAACTGACAAGCCTGAGAGAAAAAAACCTGATTTTTCCCACCCCCAGGTCAGAGCTCCAATTGTTAATTAGCATCATGGCTGTGCCCAGGGATTCTGCCTATACTGCACCCTTTCCAGAGGGATTAATTTTATCCCACAGCAGTGGCAGCTTCTTTAAGGTCCTTATTTTACTGTGAAATATCTTGTGCCTTTATTTGTGTACTGACTGTGCATTGGGCTGTAATTAGTAACAAGGCAAATATTTGGGTTTGGTGAAATGCAATGAGCTCCCAGCCCAGTTGGTTGGTGTGGGAGAGGTGACTTAAGTGACATGTGAGAGCTGGCATAAAAGACTGAGAATATGAATGAATAAAAGAAATTAATAAGGGACATATGATCAGCTCTGCAACAGTCTCCACAATTACCCAAACTGAGCAAAATGCTCCCATTAAATAAAATAATGAGAATTCTTGTGTGGTTTGGAGGAGAACAAAGAAGAAAGGAGGACTTTTGGTCGGGTCTTTATGTTCAAAAATGCTCCCAAGCATCTTTGGGATACAAAGATGCATCCCAAGATGTGTCCCAAATTATAAATGTCCAGGTTTTAGATGTAAAGGGAACATAGATGACAGGGACTGGACCCAGAGATATTCACAGGGAGGAGAAGGGCACCAGGCTGAGCAGAAGTGGCTCCTGCAGGAAATTAGGGGGAAATACACAGAAAAATTCTATCTGGCACTTCAGCTGATGAAATAAGGAAGCAGCTTCAGTGGAGGTTTTTATAAGAAGCCAAATGTAACACTGAGTTACCTTCAAGTGTTGTTTACTGGTTTGGATTTTTTTTTTTTTTTTAGGTGAAACAGAAACTTTAATGAATGTATGGAAAAGAAACTTTTGAAAAAGCTGTGCCCCAACACCTTTTACAACAGAAAATTCAAAGTTTCTCATGAGGAAATATTTTACTCCTGTTTTATAAAGGTGGAGAACAGGAAACAGAAGCACAAGAAACATTTTAAGATTTTCCTAAAGTCCAAAGGTGACAAAACAGAGAAATTAGGATGACTAAGTAGAAACTGTAAAAGTCCATTGAAATAAATTTGTCCTGTGGAAGGTCTTACATTGTATTTATCCTCTAAACATCCACCTGAAAGCAGCAATTCTGCCCTCAACTTACTGACTTAATTCCATCCACTTTAGTGCTGTGTTCCCAAAGCAGTGGTTCACCCCAAAGGAACTTAAAAGTTCTTCAGGGGAAACTCCTGAAAGCAACTTCTCCTTTGCAAAAGGGCCTGCCCAAGATTTAATCTTCCCCTGAACAATTACTTCTTTTTGATGAGGGAAAAAACCCTCATAAAACTGTTGTAATTGGTGTCAGCTTAAACCACATACGAACTAAGAAATGAAGGAATATCTTTATTAATACAGCTTTTGTAATGTAGTATCTGTCTCTGAAAATGAACTGCAAGCACTAAAAATAGCCACAAAAAAACCTTTGGGGCAATATTACCTCTGAAGAATAAACAGCTCCAGAATTTTATTCAACACACAAAATTCCTCTGCTGCAACCCCCTCCTGTTTGCAGGCAAGGAGCCAATAAAAAATAGATTTGTAATTAAAATCCCTGGAATTTGTGCAAAACTCTTCATTAACATTCTATTTTTAGATGCTGAGTTAGCACAAGAACACCACTTTTCCAGATTTACCACTGCAGCTTTTGATTCTTCTTTCTACATTTAGTTCTTCCAACCATCTCCAAACTTCTAAGCTAACCAGAGTTGTTTTATTAGTGGAGAATTAAGGTGCCCACACAAATACTTTTTTCTTAAACAGTCTAAATTTTTTCCAGCTCTTGAAGAGTTTCTTCTTTTCCTTTTCCATTTCTTTTCTGTGTGGCAATTACACAATTGCATGTTTAGTTTATTGTTTTATTTCTCTTGGAGTTCTTCTAAAAATGACAGCCTTTCTCAGTAATGGCTTTAGCTTACTTTTCCTTTTCAAGAGATTTCCAGCCAATTTGGATTTAATATAATATTGTTAAAAAAGAAGAACCTATTTCCAGCTGGGAATGCACACCAGGAAAGTAACTCTGCACAAATGAAAAGAGAAAGTCATCAAATATAAAACTTCTTATATCAGGTAAAAATTACTTTAAAAGGGAGTTAAAGCTGATAGTCCAAAACCATAACTTTGTATGAGAGATCCTACCACAAAAGTAACCAACATAAAATAAAGATAAACTAAATAAACTAAATAAATAGCATAGTTTTCTTTATTTTAAATAAATAAATTAATTTAAAGTTCATTTTAACACAAAATGAACACCCAATAAGGTATTAAAAATATATATATATGTAGTCAGCAATACTGTCTGTGTTTGAGGCACAAAAGCTCAGTTTCAAATCTCATAGGCACAGACAAAGTATTTTTCCATATTTTCTCCTTTTACAGCATCCTTCCAAGGCAGCTTTGGGTAGTTTTGGTGTTCAGACTTTCCTTCCTGGGAACAAGACATGAAGAAGACAAGTTCTGTGATAGTTTCACAGAGCACTGGGAAAAGCTGTTGGTTTATGAAGAATCATGGCTAGAAAAGCATAATTTTGAATCTGTTTTTAAGCTGAAGGTAGGGAAAGAATTGCCATAAATTGAACAGGCAATTTGTATTTTCATTAGTCCACAAAAAAAACTTGGCCTGATATCAGGAACTGAAGTTCACAATGAACTTTCTTTTTTAATAAGCCAGACAGAGAAAAATGGGCTTTGCTCTGAACATGTGGCAAACTGAATAAACCGTGAAAGAAGAAATCTGTAATTTTGATCACAATACTCCCTCTCCCTTAGTGAAAAATGAGGTTTTTCTCATCCCTGAGCAGAACCAGCATGACCCCAGCACTTGGTCAGGATTAACCTTCTCTGATGAGTAAGGTCAGTGTGAGTCCATCCAAAATACTTAAGCAATTAAGTGCAGCATAGAAGACAAAAATGAGGGGATATTATCAGTTTGTGCTGAGTGATGAGCACAGTCCACCCTGAGTGCACAGATGCATTCTCAGAGTGTGAATTCACACGTACTCAGCCCAGTGGGATCACACCAGGGAAAACTTGCCAGATGCTTGATTCAAGAGGAAAGATTTTCAATTAGCACAGCTGAATACCATTCTCTTCTCTTTCTGAGTAAAACAACGAAATGGAGGGCTAAAAACTGTCATAATGAATCACATCAAGAGTCTTTCAGACAATTTTAGAACAATTATTGCTAAAGGAAGTTGATTCTTAATTTCCTCCATTAAAACCTTCCAGCCTCATTCTAACAGTGAAGCACTAATAACCACCCAGCCTTCAAGTGCCTATTTCCAACAAAATTCCATCTGTCTCAATGAAGAAGACAGGAATTGTGCTACCAAAGAAGCAAATTTGAAAGTTCCACTTCATAAATGCTCAAGATGTTATTGATCCCCTGTATCAACACAGACACCCTACAAGGATGGAAGAAACTAATTTAAAAAAGACAAAAACCTAGTGTAAAAAAAATGTTTCACAGTTTAAGAGAGCCACAACTGGATCAGCAGCAGGTGAATCAAAATTGGATCCCTGTTTTCTCTGCTTGCCAAAGGAAGGACACGTGGCATAAGGGGCTGTAATGATGGAAAAAGTCCTGGACCAAGGACTGGTGGAATGTAGAGCAGTCAGGTTCATTTTAAGTTACATTGCCAGGAAACAGACAGAGTTAATTATATCTGGATCATGATGGGAGGAGGTCGTTGCTCAGGAGAATTGGTATCTACAAGTCATCAGACCTTTAGGATATGGCAGATTTGCTGCTTTCCAAGAGGGATCTGCCATGTGCATGTGTCTCAAATGCCTAGAGAATAAATAAATACCCACTCCAAAGAGCAGCAAACAGGACAGTGGCTCTCTTAACACCTGAAAAAAGGATTGGGATCACAATATTAAACATCTATGTAAAATAGACATTAAAATATTTGGGGCAGCAAGTCTGCAGCCAGAGCAGCATAAATGGACTTTGCAACTTTTCCTCACTGAAGGAAAAAAAGAAAAGGAGCTATTTGGTCTCATACTAAAATGAGATTTGCTATATTTCAGGGAAGAGATTAGAGTATAAACCCTTTGAACTCACAGAGAGGAATGTTGAATTCCTCACATGCTGTATTCGTGTCTTCTCCTGCATTCCCTCTTTCAAGTCCTTCTAATTTGAGTTTCAGATTCAAATAGCTGCAATTATGGAACAATGCAACCACAGGACTGGAAAAAGGGAAAGGAAAAATAAAACCCTCACCATAGCACAGTTTGGCAGGGTGTGTTCTGCTTTAAACAAGGATTAAAATTAGAAAGATTGTTCAAAATAAATTAAATTCGTGCAAATTCCGAGAATATTGGATTAATTCTCTTTATTAATCCTCACCTGCAATAGCTTAGTCAGAAAGTAATTTTCCTTTCTGTGGGTGTTGTTCAAAGCTGCTGTGCTGACACCTAGAAAATTCACCAGTTACCAAGGCAGTGTTGGGATTTTAAGAACAATTGAAGCTAAATTTCTTAAACTGGCTGAAGCACTGAGAACAAATCTGACAACCAGCAAGAAGCCTCTTTTACAAGCTCCCTTCTGCAAAGCTGGGCAGAGATCAGAAGAATCTCAACACACAAAATCTGATGCAGGCTGAAATTATTGGAAGAAGCAAATTCATCTTATTGTCATAATAGCAACCAGCCCTTTGCTGACGTTCCAGATTATTCAGCCCCTGTTCTGTTGTAAGGAATTTGAGACACACTGTGGAAAACTGTGATTAAACCCAGGTTTCTCATGTGAGTAGGACCCACTCCACCAGCACAGGCATTTCCAGGCATGGCCCACTCACTGCAAAAACGCTTCCCACTGGATCACGCACCTTGGGCAAAATGTCAGGGGGACAATACAATCTGGAGAGCCTGTGCAGGGCTGGCTACCTGCAGGAGATCCCTGGAGATGCCCCCAGCAGGTTCCCTGCAGGCAGGAAGGGGCAGCAGCAAATTTACACATCACCCACGCACCAACACCAAGGCAAAGTGAAAGGTTGTGTAATTTGGGGATTTTCCAGCCTCAAAACAGAAAACTGGAAATTAAGAGAGAGTCATTGCTACACCTGTGTCATGTCTTCTGAGTCAGGCACAGACATCCCAGCAGCAATGAAGAATTACCATTTTGTTTGGTTTCAGATGTGTTGTCTTTGATGAAGGGTAGTCAAAGGTTAGTTTGGGCAGTTAATTATTGCTTGGAAACAGTCTGTCAAATTAGCATCAATTTTTTTAAACAAGTTACACTCAAAATGCCTAAAATGCATCAATACAGAACAGACAGTGGGTGACAAAAGGGAGCCCAGAACTGTGAGTTTATCTTTTTTTTTTTTTTCTGATGTTCCTGAAAGAGTGACCGAGGTCAGGTTTCAGGTGAGGAACATGGTGCTGCAAAATAACCTGCATTATGTCTGTGACCCTCCTGGTCACAGCTGTGCTGTCCAAAATCAAAAGAAATAAATAACCTAAGTTTTATGGGTAAATTCAGTTTTATTAAGGTGTAGCTCACTGAGCTGTGCTTAAAGCCAAGACAAAAGTTGGATGTGGAAGTCCTAAGGGACCTTGATCTGTCACTGAGCTTTACATTGAAAAGCCAGAAAGAGATTGGGCCACAAGAAACAAGCAGAAAGCAAAGACATCCCTGTGTGACTAAGAAGAAGTGTGAAACACCTCTTGAGGCAGTTAGCTGATCATGAAAGTATTAAAAGTAGTGGCATTAACATTTAATGAGAGATTTCCCCCTGCCTCTCCCTTAGTTACCCTTCTGCTACCACATATTTAGAAATACTTTTTTGTAATCACATCACTTGCCAGGTGATTTATAAAGCAGAATGAGCAACAGCCAAACATTTACTAGAACAGTTGCTGAGCAGTGAACAAATTACCTGCTGTGCCACAGTAGGACAAACAAGCTGGGCTGAGTGGTCCATGCATAAACACTAATGATCTCATTAACTCAATCAATTTTATTAATCACTGCCAAAGTAAAGGCCACACTTCTAACCTCTTCTGTCCCTGGATACACTGCTCCTCTCAAATGAATGAGTTCAAAGTCATCCTCTTAAAACCTATCCATGGTCACCACCTGGCTTGCTCACACTGAACCCTTGTGAAAATGTGGAGAGGTACTTTGCATATTCCCAACTAATTCCAAGAATTCAAATAAGTCCTCATTCTCTGAAAGTGAGTCATTGGTTTGAGTCCACCATCATCATTGTTTCCAGTCAAAACATCTCAAAAAGGAAATTACAGCAGCCAAGATAATCAAGCATTGGGGGAGATATTTTGACACCTTAGATCTTACCATGGAAATTTGCTCAGAAATTTGAATGAATCAGTAACCTGGAAAAATAACAAAGTGAGTAAAGCAAGAACTACAATAGGTTGTGATTCATTTTTTTTTCACTGTTAAGGGGCTACGTGCACTGAAGGACACACTGAGGAGAAGCAGGGCAGTGAGGGAGGAGGAGAAACCCAAGGCAGCATCTGCACCAGCAAATGTGACACATCCCAGGTTCCAGGGCTCCACAACAGAAAGGGTGCTTTGACACCCAGTCAAAATGATGAATCTAGTCGGAAAATAAGGTTGGACAATAAATAAAATAAGTTGGAAAAGAAGTTGGACAAAGGAAGAGAGCTCAGCTGATGGAGTCATCTCTTCACCACAGGGATCTCTTCCGAGGCATTGGGCAATATGTTTTGCTCTTCAGCGTGATGTTGAATGTTAAATCCAGGGAATAACAGGCTCTGTAGTCATTGCCAGCTCCAGCTGGCATTGAAAATGGTGAATCCTTTCCTTCCAAGAGGTCAGGTGGGCACTGATTTATCACTGAGGGGAAACCTTTTGGTTTTATTTGTTGATTATTTTAGCTTGGTGGGGGAAAGGAATTAGAAGCCATCAGGACATTTTTAACTGAAAATTTTCACTTTAAACACAGCAACATCTTTAAAACCTGGTTGAAGTTAAAATCAAAAGGTTATCCAAAGGTATCAGTGATTTCAAGATTCAGTAATACATTTCTATATAGTAAGAAGTCAAAATAACTTGTTAATGTTTTCATTTCAACAAAAAAGCACTGAAGATGTTATTTTGACTCAAAAAAAGCCCTTTTTTCAAGTTTCAGTTACCTTACTGAGCCACATCTCTCTTCTGCCTAGCCCTAATTTTTAAAGTCTATTCAGCACATAAACTGAACAAATGACAGCAAGCATGGATGTGGTTTGATACTGGCAAAACACCAGGTATCCACAAAAGTAATTTGTTCACCCTCAGACCCCAAGTGGAAATGAGTTTAAGAAGTTTTATTGAGAGCTAATAAAAAATTAACAAAGCAAAAGGGATATCATTAGGAGGGTGGCTGAACATCAGAGGCTCATCCACAAATGGCAGCTTTGCCTTTCACACCCCTGGGGTTGCATCAGCCAAATAAATATTCATAAACCTTCATGCATATTCAAACATCTTCCTTACATATACCTGGCCCCTCCCAAAGTCTGCCAGTTGACTCTTCTGTGCTGTCCATTGGTGGAGACCTTGCAGCCTGGCTGGAGGTGAGCTGTTATCACACCAAGTCCCCCCAGAACAGCTGCCCCCATTCCCCATTCCACTTAAGAGCACAAGCATTTCTTTTATTTCAGAGACTGAAGTCATGGAAGGCCAATGAGAAGAAAAACAAAACCAGAAATATCCATTTTTTTTTCTTGCACTGGATCCCTAAACCCCTGTGTTGAGGCCTCTTGAGCTAGGAAAGCAGAAAGCTTCTTTGGCTGCAAGTATTAAATCATAGTATCCTTAAGGTTGGGAAAGACCTCCCAGACCATTTTAAATAAATAAAGTTATGCTACCATCCTTTATTGATCATTGGCAATATTTGCTCCAGTGTTTGTGTACAGGGATTAAAGGACTGTATCTAATTTTTCTTTGGGAAAGCAGCTCTTCCCCACGGGTTTGCAATAGTTCAGACACTTTTAGTCCTGGGAGGTGCTGCTGAGTCTGTGGTGCTGCTGCCCTGCACGGGCTCCATTCCCACCCCACACTGTTCTCCAAGGGACTCCCCACACATGCACAGCTGTGGGGGCTCAGGACACTGGGAAAACCACTCTGGTGTTTTGAGGAGCGGGGAGGAAGGAGGGAGGGTTTGTGGCTTTCCTCCCAGCCCCCCACAGTCTGACACCAAGCCTGTTTTCCTGCTGTCTGGAGAGCAGGGTGGGAGTGTCAGGCTGGGTTGTGATTTTGCCTAGCAATTATCTCCCATCTTTTGGTAACATGCTCTACTCTCCTCCTTCGCAGTCAAGAGCTGTCCTGACACAGATGTTCTCTGAAGCAGCTCTGGAGCTGCTCTCCACTTCAGTAGGGGGTTTCTCTTGTTTTTCTTTAAATATTTATATTGGAGCAACCCACTGAAATATCCAAATGTATACACAAAGAACCCCAAAGCAGGAGGAGACAGCCAGTCCTACCTTCTTCATCACCTTGTTGTCTTGCTGCAGCAGAGAGAAGCCAAAATACACATCTGGAAGGGGTCCACACTTAAACCACTGGAACAGGGGAATTAGATTTTTCCATTACTAGATTGAGCCTTATCTACCATTTTGGAAAAGATTCTCAAACCTTACCGGTGAGAGACTAGAGGAAAGTCAGCAAAAATGAGAAACTATCTCCTTCCAGCAGCTCCTGCTTCACCTATTTCAGTTTATGAAACTACACAGCAAACCCTAAAGGCAGAAAAAATCTAGGAGAAGATAACGAGTGCAACCTTCGGTAACAGCTGTGGGATGTATTTCATTTGGAGAGGGGTTACAGCGTTAAGGAAGCTTTAAGCCATCTTTGTGGTCCCCTAAGCCCAGGCCAGATGTGTCTGCTCAGCCATGGAACATAAATTACAGCATCCTGATGGAATTTAAACCAGCTATCCATGACCCTAGGGGCTGCAGAAAGCGTGTGAGCAGCAAGTGCTTCTTGCAGGATCACTCTCCATCTGTTGCTAAGGAGGAAAAGGAGGAAGATGGTGTCTTTGAAAAGTGTTTAGTCTATTTTCAATTGTTTGTAAAACTCTGATCCTTTATTACACCTGGAAAGAGCAAGATAACTTCATTTCACCCTAAGCATTCACTTCCCTCATCCTCCTTTCAGGTACTTGCATCATCCACACAGTGTTTCCTCATCACCTGCCTGCCACTGCTACATAGAACTCACATTGCTTGTAAAGGGCTACATCTCTGCAGAACAATTCAGTGGCATTTGTTCTGAGATAAAAACTAACTGTGCCATAAAAACCAAACATTTACACAGGCAGTTTTCTCTCTCCCTGCAGTTCCTCCAGTAAATCGTTTGCTGGCCCAGGACACCCAGTCTGAGGTGCTGCTGACACTGCTGTGCAGGCTCTTCAGAAGTCCTTGGATTGTAACTATGAGAAAGCTGAAATCCCACTGGTCTCTTTCCTCTTCCTTCTGTTGCAAGGGCAATAGAGGAAAGGTGTGACAATAACCCCCACACCTCCATGGATTTCTCCACTGGGAGCACCCCACCACAGCTGTACAATGTTTCACATGGAATCCCAGAATGGTTTGGGTTGGGAGGCACCACAGAGCTGGTACTGTTCCACCCCTTTCCTTGGGCGAGGACACTTTCCACTATCCCAGGATGCTCCAAGCCCCATCCAACCCAGCCTTGGACACTTCCAGGGATCCAGGGGCAGCCACAGCTTCTCTGGGCACCCTGTGCCAGGGCCTCCCCACCCTCATACTCAGCTGCTTCTTCACACACAAAGATTCATGTGCATGTCCTGGTGAGACTTCCCTAGATGGATTTATTTTATTCAGGACACCCTGGAGTTCAGCTGCACTTCATGAATCACTGCTGACAATGGGATGTGATGTGATGCATCGAGCACGTTCCTCTCTCAACTGATGGCTGATAACAGTGAACATTTAATTCCCCCCCCTGGATTACATGGCCTGGGATTTCTCAGAGGGGCTGAGGGGTTAGGTGGTGAGACCAGGGGGTTTCAGTGGGCACTCAGCTGCAATATTACACATGCATCCTATAACCTCTGGTATGTCCTGACCAGATGCTGGTTTACAAGCAAATCCCTACTTCTCATGTCATAGGCTTCAGGCTCCTGACTTATAAACAACACGGGACAGCTGCAAGGATCACACACAGCAGAGGAGTTTCAAAAGGCCACTCCTGTTAATATCTAAATCTCAAGGTGGACAGGGGTCCAAGTTTTCCCAAGCAAGTTGCTGTCAGATGAAAGATTGCCAGAAGAGACAATGCTATCACACTGGAGGGTCCTACTCTAAGCTAAATGAGAGTCTTGACCATGGATGTCCTTCTGCCTTTCAATTTTTATATTAAACTTTTTGAGCAAAAGATCTGGTGAGCTCATCCAAGCTGGCAATATTAGATCCACAGAAAGATAAGAAAAAATATGTAAGCATATATGAAAACTAAAGCACTGTAGACCTCTTCTTTCTGCTGGATAGTGATAATCTTCTCATGAGGAAAAGAGCCTGAGGTTTAAACACTCAAAGTGATTAGCCAGGCAATCATTACTGATAAAATGATAAGGACCAAGCAATAATTGTCAGCATTTCCCTGGATGCTTTATGATTCAGTTTGTAAAGGAAGAAATAGTGCCAAGACTGATTCCTATGTGCATTTCTACAACATCTTCAGGAGCTGAGTTAGAAGGGCCTCCATTAGACATTGACAGGTCCATTTATAATAATCTGTAAAAGATTATTTTTTCAGGGATTACCTTCAAATCATCATCTTTCCTCGAAGCCAGCCTTTAAGTATTCATCTAAATACCATATTTTGATATATTCTGCAGCTGCACATTTCTGAGCAGAGGAACGTGCTATTCCCAGCATTCCCACTGCTCAGGAAATAAAACTTGTGAGAGATGTTCACAAACATTATTTCTCAGATCTAAAATCTAACTGCCACAGATTTCCACAGCCAGTGAAAATAAAGTAGCTGCTTATGATTTATTTTACAGAAGTTTGTAGAACTGGAAGATTTTAAGGCATGATTTTGATTAGGCTGCAGTGCTGGTAAAGAAAAGATCCAGACCCTTGGAGGCTTTTGGAAAAAGGAAAGAGCCTTCAGCACAGACATGTTACCACATAAATCAGGCAAGAATGGGAGCCAACACAAGGATGATTTAAGAAATGCATTAGTTTAAATAACTGAGAAAGTAAAAGCCCCAGGAAACAGAGAAAACAATCTCTTTCCCTTAAAATCTGGGATCTGCCAGATTATAGAGCTGGGCACGGTGCCATTAACATTGTGCCAGACAAGGCAGGAATCCTCCTCCTCAGGTCATGACTGGCAGGTTCCACAAAGCAACTCTTTGAAAAGTCAGATGAGGCAACAGAAATGCCCAAGGAAAGCAGAAAATGCCAAGGGCCTATTTATAGTCCTTTCCTTTCTGAGTTTGGGAATCTGACATGCCAAAGAAAGCAATTAGCCCATTATTGTAGTGGTACCTGAGGAAAGGCAAAGACTTGAAAGAGAGCTAAAGACTATGAAAAATCCATTAAAAGGACTGGTAAAGAAAGATTCAAGAGCCTTGTGAAGGGTAAAAGCTACCCATAAACTCTGTTTCTCTGTGAGAAACAGCTCACCTCAAGGAAGTTGTTTTCAGTCAGAAAAGAGCAGAGTCACAATGCAGCAACAGAACATAAAAATGATTTTGTGTGCTGCAACAAAGGGAGCATGAAGTGGCTGGAGATGCAAATGGGTGACAGGGTACCAAAGCTAGGCAAAGAGTGACACCAGACCAAGAACTGGGGAGCTGCACCAGGGAAACATCAAACTGGGTCCTCAAAACAGGCTCCAGGCAAGTCCCTCCTCCATTTCTGTGCTCACACCAAAACTTCACAGATGCCAAGAACTCCCTTGGGTAGGATAAGAAAGGGAATTTGGACATCAACGTGCTACAAGAAGGGACAACAAAACATAAATGAAGGAAATGTTTCAAGCTAAAATTTATAGCATGGCACTCAGGATCTGTCCTTGTGCCTTAAAAAGCAGAGTTAGCATGTCATCCCATTCCAGATTTTTACTAAATCACATGCATGAAAAACAAACTTGAATCTCAAATATCCAAGGCTAATAGTTCACAAAGGACCTAAAATCTCAAAAATTCTTTACAAACTTTATCTAGGATCATACATGGATAAAATACAGTCTTGTCTGGATAACTCACTGCACTAAAAAGGCAATTCTCAATTGGAAAAGTAATTTTCAACTAATTAAACTTCTGTAAAGTTCCTCCAAGGAAGCGGAAGTAACTCAAGAAACTCACACTCTGCCAGGTCTAAATGTGTGTGGAACATAAACATATACAGGTGACACACACACACACACATATATATATATATGTATGCATCTGAGCCTCAGATTCTTTAGCAAAAACTCAGACAGAAAAAGCCCCAAATTTCAGCTCCCAGGGAACGTGTTCCATGACTCCTGCTCAGAAGGCAAAATTACTTTTTGAGTATACAAAAGTATACTTTTCCACTGAAAACACTGGGTCAGGAGCTCCTGGGAAGCAGTAAGCACGGAGCCCAAGCTATCCCATTTTTCACTGCCACTTCCCAGAGTTCAGCAATGCTGCACCACAGTGCTTTTGTTTGTAAGAGCTGGACAGTGCAGGAGCTGCCAAGAAAGCTCTCTGCTGTCTGTGATGACCCCTCAGCACACTCAGCACACTCCAACTCTTCCATGACGCAAGGGACTGGGCCCCATGACCAGCAGGGCTCCTTCCAAAGACCTCTCTGATTGTGTGCTGATTAAATACCTGCGTGTACTGCTGCCTTATTTCCTCATCTTGCTCCAAACTCATCAGGCTTGGCCCTGCATCACTTTATGATGTAAAGTATTATATCAGGACCTGTAAATAACTCTGCCCCAGGAAGTTCTTCCTTCTTTTTTTTTTTTTTTTTTTTTCCCCCTCTGGTCCATCCCCTGGTTTTATAATAATTTTCTCTCTGTGTAGTAACCACAGTCCTCATACAGACCTCCCACCAGACCCTGCACACAGCCTGACATTCCGTGGTGGATTCTCTGAAGAGCTGCTGAAAAGATGCCCTTGATGAACTGCACAAACCTCCCAGCATTAGCACAGGCAGTCAGAGCTTCACTGCTGCCCGTGGCTTTCAACTTTAAATAAACTTTGGAGGAGCAGCTGGACAGTGAAGAGAAATCTGAGAAGGAGCTTAAGGAGACCAGCAAGGCCTCTGCTGTTAGAAATGGTTTGTTTGGGTTTGTTTCAAAACACGCAAATAGGAGAGAGATCCAAAAGGCCTCAGTGACAGACCCTGCCAGAGCTCCAGGAGAGTTTGGACAATGCTTTCAGGGATGCACAAGGTGGGATTGTGGGGTGTCTGTGCAGGGCCAGGGGTTGAACTCCTTGATCCCTGTGGGTCCCTTCCCACTCAGGATACCCTGTGATTCCACAATTGCACAGAGATGACTTACCACACACAAGGTGGCTCTTCACCACATCACCCATGTGTACTCTGATCCTTGGAATCATTGTCCAAAGCAGAGGGAGCTGGGTGGCCTGGCTCTAGGAAACAGCAGCTCCAAACTCCTTGTACCAGAGCAGTCACATCCTGGATGCAGACATCCCTCTACTGCAGGGTGCAGCTACCTGGTGTCCTGACAGAGGTCCTGTGTGACAAATTAATACCTACAGGAGATTACCTGGACCCTGATAGGGGAAAACTTCCAACTTTCTTTTAAAACCTTCACTAAAACCAGACATAACCATATATGGAGCTCTGGTTAATCCTAAGAAGGAAAACAAACACATAAAAGCTGTCCCCATTTGACTATAAAAGCTTAAAAGCTTTTGAATAATAGCTTTTGGTTGTTTTTTTTTTTTTTTAATATATTTGTTATATTTGGAGAATAATGACTGATGGGTCATTTTACTCCGTTCAGTTTTGAACCTGATGCTTTTCTCTGTGAAAATGTTTTCACTTTGTTACACACATTCACAAGAGATTTCTGCAATGCATGCTTTGCACCTCGCCCATGGCAGGGACATTGCTGAGATCCCAGGTGACACTGTCTGCACGATACCAAATAGAGACTGTGTGAAATTCAGCAATGCTGAGTGCAGGGGGCTGCACCTGGGTCAGGGCAATCCCCACTGGGATTGAGAGCAGCCCTGCTCTCAGTGAGGATTTCTCAGAAGGCTTTGGGGATGCTGGTGGGGTGGCAAATGGGACATTCCTGGCCATGAGTGCTGGACAGTGGTATCCCAGACTGCATTCCCAGAGTGTGGACAGCAGGAAAAGGGGATTCTGCCCTTCTACCCCACTCAGGTGAGACTCTACCTGCAGAGCTGCCTCAGCCCTGGGGCCCAGCACAGGAGGACATGGACCTGTTACAGCTGATCCAGAGAGACCACAAAAATTGTCAGAAGGCAATTACAGGCAGCTCCCCTCTAAAGAACAGTTGAGAGAGTTGAGGTTGTTCAACCTGGAGAAGAAAATGCTCTGGGGAGACTCTATTACAGCCTTTCAGTGCCAAAAGTGTGCTTAGAAATAAGGTGGAGAGAGGTTTCTACTATGGCCTGTAGTGACAGGACAAGGAGTAATGGATAAGGATGAAAGGAGAAATTTAGATTTTAGGAGGAAATTCTTTGATATGAAGGTGGGGAGGCCCTGGGACAGAGAAGCTGTGGCTGTCCCTGGATCCCTGGAAGTGTCCAAGGCCAGGTTGGATGGGGTATGGAGCAATGCACTTGGGCTAGTGGAAGGTGGCCCTGCCCATGGCAGGGGTGGGACTGGAGGAGTTTCAAGGTCTCTTCCAACTCGAAGAACTCTATGATCATATTGAGGAGTGGCAAAATGAAGGTCATACATCAGTGTTGTGGAAATACATACATGGCAAATCCCTCTGAGAAGACAAAGGGAGAATTGCTTCACCTCACCCCAAGCTGCCATTCAATGTTAGCAAGCAGAGGCCATCAGCAGTACTGAAAGAGGCACAAAAGTCTCATTAGTGGCAACAAATCAGTATAGAAACTGCATCATTTAACAGCTCTCAGCCTCACCCTTTACCCATTGTTCTGGTAAAAGAATTTGCTGCCTAAACACACCAAGCCAACAGAAACTGAGGTGTAAGGGGAGTATTTCAGTGCCTTAGGTAACAGTCCTCCCTTCCAGCTTCAGATTCCAAAGGAAATCTGAAAGAGAGCGATCTTCATCTGCCTCGATGTAAATTGAGAAAGCCATGTATCATACTGTCCTATGCACTTATCTAAAAATAATAATTTAAAAAAATTAATAAAAGCAGAATTAGGAAGTTAATTTAATAAAAACTGAGGAGGAGCACACCTGAGTGCAAACAGGATTCCAACACTCAGAATCACTCAGCCACTGCCAAGATGCTTTAGGAGGAGAGAATACCTTTAAGGAGGGAAAATTATTATTACGAATTATGTATAAGCACTTTTAGCTGAAGATACCCAAAAATACATTTCCAAAAGCACTGAGTGCACCACACTTTCCATAATAATTTCATTGATAACCTAGTCCTCATAGGAACTTCCCAATGAATGGAGTCCCAAGAATTATCCAATTAAATCAATTGGTTTGATTTTTGTAGAATAACAGTCACTCTTCAAAAAGGAATTACACAGATTTAATTACAGGAACACATAGAACTGTTAATTAAAATATTATTAATTGTCACCTCACTTTCCATATGAAAGCACACAGAAACTAATTTAAAATAACATATTTAAATGTGTGCAGGAACATAACCTGTGGTTAATATAAAGAACATTTGAGGAGACAATCCTTACAAAACACAACTCGGTTGTTGAGTGACAGCTTTTATACTTTCCTCACTCAAAACCACTCCACAGACTTTATTTCCCCAAATATCTTCCATAATCTCTGGCAGACAGTTGGAGTAATTGCTCTCATGCTGTTACTATCCCTGACAAACCACGGGGGAAGGGTGGCAGGATAAAGAGGGAGCACTTTGTTCCACAAGCACACCACTGAAAATGTTTCATGTGCTCAGCCAGCAAAGGAGTGCATAAAATATATGTAAGATGATAACTACAGACACTGTTATCACTCTGAATTATCCTCTACTCCGCTTTAAGATATGCAAATATTTTATGAAATGTCAAGTTCTTGGGAGTTTTTTTAAATACCATGTTTCATCTTCTAAAATCTGTTAGAGGCAGCAAAGCCTAATGATGTACCAATGTACACCCAGCACCTTCCTTCTCAGGTACATCTCTAGAAGCTGAGGAGAGATGAATGTAACGTTTTTATCACAGGGAAGGGGGGGAAGCATCTCTGAAGCACAGAGGAGTAAGGACAGACTGCAGTGCTCCAGGCACCCAGCTCTGCTTTCCCAGGCAAACACCGACCTCTACGGGCAGCACAGAACTGTGCAAAGCAGAGCACTGAAGAAAGGACAGATGCTCGAGGAAAAAAGGGAAAATCAAAACGCTTGGTGAACTTGTCTGGAAGAAAAAGTCGTTGTACTGATAAGTACAAAGTACTGGATAAGGATCAACCCTCTGGATGCAGCGATGAGCTCCATGAGCAGTTACACCCCTTTTGTATTGACCCTTGCTGGGACAGATTTTGGTGGTAAATAGACTCAATGTACAAAGCACTCCTAAAACGGAGGGAATTAGTCCCTAAAAGGACCTTCCAGTGTCCGAGCCCCACTGATGCCAGTCTGGCACACCCCAGGTGTTCCTGAGCCCAGGAGGGAACTCAGACATCTCCGCTTATCCTGGATTGGAGGACAGGTGTCTGCCAATAAAGGCAGAAGTTTCTCTTTGAAATGGAGAATGTAAACCCCCTCCCTCCAAATTACAATAATTTTGAAATTAAGGGGCTCTCAGGCAAAGATATGGGAATTAGGAATAGCAGTTCTTTACTAGGAAAATTAAAATAGAAATGCAGTATTACAAAGAACAGACCCAAAACACTGACAGGGTCAGAATCCAACCTGACACCCTGTCAGTCAGTCAGGGTGTTGGTAGCAGTCCCATTAAATGGTGGCTGCATCCTCCTGCAGTGGCAGATGTGGTTCAGCTGGAGCAGTGCTCCTGTAGAAGGTGCAGTTTTCCTCTGAAGGTGCAGGGGTGATGTGGAAAGGTCTGGCTTTCTCTGGAATCCAGTGGAAAGACGGATAACTTGCTGTCCAAAATCTCAGTTTTTTATCTAGGTAGAAAAGGCTTGGCTGCTCCCCCTGGCTGGAGCATCTCCCAGTGGGATGATGGAATTTTATCAGTCATGCAGTGGGACTGAATGGGCCAGCAGCAGATGATCTCTTCCTGGAGGGAGGATGGGTTGTGGGAAAGATAAAGATGATTGCCCCAGCTGGTTTAAAGCTGGCCCATTAGCAGATAATGTGTGCCATGGAGATAAGGGTCACTGCCCCACCTGGCTTCAGCAGATGGTGACAGAATTCACATTTCTGGCCACATCCTGTATTGCAGCCCAAGACCCCGCTGCACATCAACATTTGAGCCCAGCCTTGCCCTGGCATCTCTCAGGGCATGCAGAGTGGGCAGCCAGGATGAAGGAGCAGAAGTCTCATGCCAGAGGCTGGCCAGTTGGGAGTATGGCTTCTCCTCATCCCCCTTCAAAGGCAGGAAGGTCACTGCCAGCAGGAGCAGAGCCATTGTCCTGGGTGATGGAGACTGGGGCACAGTGGGAGAAAAACCACTGTGACATAAACTGCAACAATACAGAAGGGCAGTGGGAAGGTGGCACCAGTCTCTCCCTGGCAGCAGGAGGCTGCTCTGATCTCTCCAGTGAAAAACCAACTAAATGGGCCACAATTCTAAGCCTTGTTTTGCCTCAGACCTGCAGCAGGGCAGGACGCTGAAGCTCCGTGACAAATTGGACATGGGAAACACATTGCTCCTCTTCCTGCTCTGCGTTTTAATCTTCCTTAACTTAATGACAAGGATGCAAACAAATGGAGTTTTCCTAATTGGTTTAGGATCAGTTTCCACGTCAAGATTTAATCCATCTTTTTGCAACAAAGGGGCTTTTTGAGCCAGTGATGAACAACTGTAATTTTGTAGATATTCTTGCAAGTGCAAATTCTTCATCATTAGATATAAAACTATTACAAAATAACACCAGTAATCAATTTTTTGGACAGATATTTTGTTTGAAATTGTGGCATGTACAGTGCAGTCCCTAGCAGTGAAAATGTAAACTAAAATAAAAACATTAAGGGCATGTTTTAACCTAAAGTTGTAGAAATAATATCTCACCAGAAGCAAGGGGGAAAGAAAAATATATAATAATAATAATAATAATAATAATAATAATAATAATAATTTAAAATATAAAGAGAGAAAAAAAAACCAAGAAAACCTTAAAAATTTAATAAAGCTTACCAGCTGGAGAAGACTAAATTATTTCAAGATGTCATTTTTAGGCCTGACAAAGCTTTTATGGGCATGCTAATTTAAAAGGTTTCCTCCACAGGCACAGTGGAAATTTTTAATGTTTTTTTATATTCCTGTGACTTGCATCAGGGAGAACCTAGAGGATGGTGGAGTTAAACCGTATCCAGGCCTTACACCAAAATAAGAGAACATCTCACAGTTTGAAGGTGCAAAAAATGGACAAAACAGAACAAAGATGAAGGTTTAATATTCAGAAACCATGATATTCAATATCCTTTTCAAATACAAAGCAGTATCCAGTAGAATGCCAGCTTAAATCTTCAAAGAACTGGAAGTCGAAAAGTTTATATTTAGGAATTCCCTGCCCGGCCCCTTTTCCCTGTGTCCTCCTTTGGGGCCCTGGAAAAGTTCCATCAGCTACTTCACTGCTGAATTGAATTCTGCCTACACTATGCTATGGTTTTATATGTTTTCACAGGGAATTCAATTTCTTGGTTTGCCCTTTGGAAGCGAGCTGAGTGAGATTCTCAATTTAATGGGATCTTCCATTAAAAATTAACAACTATCTCATAAAAGACATTTAGATAGTCCCTAAGGAAGTGAAAGGAATGAAGAACCTGGAATCCCTGGCAGCTCATGTACGTCAGGTAGGAAATAACTCAGGGCAGGTTAGCAAAGAGAGACACTGAGTCCTTAAATCCCAGAGCAGATTGGCTTGGAAAGGACTTTTAAGCTCATCTCATTCCAGCTTCCTGCCTTGGACAGGGACACCTTCCACGGGGCCACACAGGGAACAAAACCAGGCAAACAAACAAAGAACAACTGTATATAAAATTCTACATAAACCTTTCTGCTGGGAGAAGAAGGGGCTATCCTTGTGCCAGCCTTTCTGACATCAGGAAGATGGTGCTTAATGAAGACTGCTCTTAACAAGTACTGTGACCTCTGGAGAGCTTTCAGTGCCTTTCAAAGCCTGTGTAACCTAAGCCACCAGCCAGCCACTCCAGCAGCCCCTCCAGAGACACAATTCCAAAAGCTCTGGGTACCCTGCAACTCTTGCTCAATATTCACATGGGGATATAACCCTCAAGATTGCACCTGTGAAGGATGTTCTCTATATAAGTTTTTTTAACTGGTTCAAGTTTGCTGATTTTGGTCAGACAGGGTGGATAGGACAGGGGGAATGTCTTTAAACTAAGAGATGAGAGATTTAGATTAAATATTAGGAAGAAATTTTCCCTGTGAGGGTGGATTGGCCTTGGCACAGGGTAGTCAGAGAAGTTGTGGCTGCCCCTGGATCCCTGGAAGTGTCCAAGGATGGGGTTTGGAGCAACCCGGGCTAGTGGAAGGTGTCCCTGGCCATGGCAGAGGGTGGCACTGCATGTTCTGTAAGGTCCCTTCCAAGCCAAACCATTCTGGGATTCTGTGATATTCTTGATTGCAGAGCATCCAGCTACATGTCACAGCCACAGATGTGGGTATTTAAATGCAAGCCTTCCATTTAAAACTGCTTAGAATTTAATGTTCCTTAATGCCATGTAAGACATTTATATTTTTCCATTGAAAAAAATTCTCCCTCACCCATTTTTAATTTGTGCTCTGTCAGTGCTTAATGAGTAACTGGGTATGACTGGGTGATTTATTTAAATATTTGCATAATTTCTGTAAATACTTCTATCCTTTTTTATAAACTGGAGTCCCATCACAGCTCAGAAATACTGAAAAGGCCATTAGGGTTGTCAGGACAGCTTTCCTGCACCCAGTAATGGTTTCTTACACCTTTCCTATAATCCATCAGTACATATCCAGCATTTTAAATACACCTGGCTCTGCAATAGCAAGGTGCCATCTGTGATGGCTCCTGGGGCACAGTTGTTTTTCTCCCTGCCCAATTATATTTATGCACCAAATCCTTTAAACCTCTCTCCAGTCTGCAGCTTCATTGGCTCAAACTAATGAACAGAATTTTCTAATTCCCTCCTGATAATCCTATTACCTGTCCAAAGCTATTTCTGCAAGGGTCATCATTTCAGAGGGATGTAAATCTGGGGCCAGGTCTCACTGTGGTCAGCTGTAATCCAGCTCCTCTCCTGGAAACTTCAAGGACGTTGGTCAGCACCTGGGAACAGCAGAGCTGAGGACTGAGCCTCTCAGGTATGTGATTTGTATGTCCAAACCTTGCCTTTCAAGTTTGATTTCAGTAGGGGAAAAATACAGTGTTTTAAAGATGTATTAGTGGTACAGGAAAAGTTCTAATAAAGAAATGTAAGTGATGGGGTCTTGATGGGGCCTCTCAGAAGAGCCTCACATTTGGCAGCATGGTTGAAATGGGGCTGATGACATAACAACTACTGCCAGGTTCCCAGCTGTGAATTTGGCAGGCTGCTTTCACTAACCTGACAACAAGGAGCTGCCAGAGCTGTCATTATTTGTGCTTTAAATGAATGCATGGGCAGTGAGGGGTGCTTAAGCTGGGGTCATCTGTGGAAAATGGAAATATATTAGAAATCAGATCCCAGATCTGCTGACAGTGTGTGCCCAGACTATTGGAAGTGACACCTGTATCTAATTTAACAGGGCTTTTATATTCCTTGCATGGAATTCTGTCTCTCTTTATTTGATTTTGGCATTGATTTGATTCAAAAATGGGATTTCTACTCTTTTGTAACCTACCTTTGAATATTAACCTGTATATAAGGATCTGCAAGACAGTATAAAGACACCATTCCTTCTGCTCCTGCTGGGATGGAGCTGTGTGCTCTGGGGAAGGGTGACTGAAAGGCCCAAATAACTGGGAAAATCTCCAGAAGATGTTCATGTCTGGACCCGTTTTGGAGCTTCCAAGGAACTCTAAATGCTAATTTTAGAATGAATCCTTCTTATCCAGGTATCTAATCTCAGCTTGGTTTTGAAAGAACTGTTTTCTTGCAAAAGAATGTTTTGGTGAGCACAAATATTGGCTTGAAAGAATAATAACCCAAATGTACCACAGACAAGACAATTCCCTCTGTAGCTGATGTGACAGCACTAGTTTTAGGCAGATGACAGGTATGTAACTAAAGGTATAAATGATGCATTACATAAAAAACAGGGATAAAACCCCCAGTTTTTGGCCCTGAGAGATTGGTTTGGACAGCTGAGATCCCCGGAAGATGAGCATGTTTTTAATAGGACAGGTCTGAGTGGTCAAGAAACCTTGGGGCAAAATTACACCTTGGATTCTTGTTTCCAGCCCCTCACACAAATAGTATCATTTGCACAATCAATGGCTTTACAGGTTTTCTGAAAGTATTTGACATCTTTTTGACCAGAGGGAATTATTTCAACCTAACCCATTCTTCTGCAGCTGATCTGTACCAGATTGCTAGAATTATATGGAAGTGCTTCATCCTGTTTCTGAGTGGGATTTTAAGCTGATCTTTGTTATAAATATTAAAGTCTAATCCTAGTAATTATAATTAAAGCACAGCTAAAAGATGGGGAAATGCATTAGGGCATAACAAATAATCACCAAAATAAAACAGCTTGAGAGCAAGTAATATAGTTAAAGATGATTACTATACACTAGGATGTTCAACTGCTGGTTTCCAGTGATAAAGGGAATTCCTTTCCAGCAGCAGTGGGTCTCAAAGCCATCACAGGGTTCTCATATTCCTCATTTACAAAGTTAAAAACCCTACAGATATTTCACACCTCATGGTGCCATCTGGTCATACCCTCAGCTCAACTACTGAGGTTTTTCCTGGGTGAATCACAGCACCAAAGGGCATTTCCTGCCCCCTTCCAGCTTTCCAAAGCAAAAACCAGAGCCTGACCAATGCAATCAGTGGAGAAATAATTCTCCATAAATATTGCACTGGATTCCAGGATTAGGCAGCTCAGTGGGGTAATACTTGCATCTCTGGGAGGTTGTGACTCTCACTCAGCACCAGCTCTGCAACTTCAGAAGAATCTTAAAAGTAGAACTGCAAGAACTTAGGAAAAATCCACATCATCCTTAGCTTCCCACCATCTTCTAAACCTATTGTGTTCTTTCACATAACTAGTGATATGACACCAGCTTAACAACCCCACGAGGCACCTGTGAACAGAAAACCCTCCTGAGACAGTTCTGCCCACTTAGGCACTGGTGAGCAAGGAGAGGAAAGAAAATCAGCTTGCCTCTGAGTTTTGGTGTGTGTAAGGTGGCCAAAGGACACAGGGAACTCGGCTGGAGGCTCTGGTAACTGGCTTTCAGCACTATCCCATCTTAAACTCCATAAGAGGCTCACTCTAGAGCACATGGCCAACCAGTGAGACTGAATTACACCCTTAATTCTGAGCTGCTTGAATGAGCACAGTCTTCAGACTCAGTCCAAATACAGAGAAACCTCTCATGGATTTAAATGTAAGCTGGAATATGTTATAAACCAACATATTATTGTGTTGAGCAGAATGCATCCCACAGCTCCTTCCTTTAATGCTCAGTGCCTATAGAATTCCAGGCAAAGCTGAAAGGCATCTCCACAGTCAGCATCCCAGTCCAGAGAAACTCCTATTTTGCTGCTTCCTGGAATGAGCATATCAAAGGGATATGAGTAGAGGAAAACAAAGTGAAAGTGAGAAATAGGGTCTACCTCAAAACCAGGTATGAGCAGAGTTGGCCAAAATTATGGGATTTGCACTTTCTGAGTGAAAGAACAAAATAGAAACCGAAACAAAAAACCCTACCCCTTCCAACTTCAAGTGAAAGGCCTTTCCAATCTATCAGAGATCAGACAAATAAGAAAAATGCAGGAAATTGCAGTGAGCATATACCATATAGTTTTTCTTGCTGCATTCTATCAGGGGGAGGGATGGCAGGAGCAGTGAGTCCTGCAGACACAGCTGACCTTCCACAAAAGCAATCTCTTGGTTTTGAAAACATTAAAGGAGAGCATTCAAATGACATCTGGAAATGACATTTGTTTCTATTTGCATATCCCTGCCATTTTAGCAGTGTAAATCATTCATAATGTGACATGATTAAAATATTCTTGAATTGTTCCATTTGTGCAATACTTTACAGAGTTGTTTTGCATGGAATTAAAGACTTTACTGTAATTTGAGATGAAAACATGTTATCCTAAAGGTTTGGCATTCTGGCACAAAGTACCAAATAAAACAACTGGGGTGCTGATTCCTGTCCTTCTGAATTGCTGGAATCCCATGAAAACAGCTAATTCCAGCAGAACCCAAGGATAACCATTCATTCCCATTCCTCCTGGGAGCAGGGATGCTGTCCAGGCTTAAAGCAGTAGCAGCACAGCAATCCCATAAGGAAGGCCTTAAAGCAAGGTGTTTTAAAGGAAGTGATGAGATAAATCCTTGGACCTCACCTTTCTGCAAGCATACAATGATAAACCAGCTTCCCTGGCAGCTCTAAGTTAAATCCAGGTCCATGGTCACTGTTCAGAGGTTGGTCCTGTGAACACCCAGTGTCACAGCATAACCAGTCATAGGGAGTCCTCAATCCTGTCCTGAGATCCCAGGCAGCAGCACCTGCCAACTGCTCACCTTTGCCCCATTCCCTGCTGGATGTGCCCAGGTTTATTTTGTGACACTCCACATTTGGTCACAGGCAAGAGGCACATTTGGAAATATGGCCTGGCTAAAAATAGCTAAGCTATGCCTTAAGCCAAAGAGGATGAAGTAAGTGCTCAGGAAGAGTTAGGAGAAGTCAGGCTCTGCCAGAGGAGGAAACAAGCCAGACATGGATGGTCTGAGATCTAAGCACAGTGCCTTCAGACCCCTGGGTGCTTCCTCAGCACCCACACCTGCCACCTCCAGCCCTTCCAGGGACCATCTCTGCCAAGGAGAGTGAATTTTGGTCCCCATTATCCATACCTGCATCCTTTCAAGCTGTGTCAAGTTCTGTAGCTCATCCAAAAAGGGTTTCAGGCCACGACACCAAGTTGTCTCAGCAATGTCAGTAACCCATAGCCCATGGCAAACCTCATACCAGATTGTGTTTATCCACATCTGCCTTAGGGGACCAGTGGAAGATGCCTGGGAGCCAGAACAAGATGACCTTCAACATCCCTTCCAACCCAAGCCATTCTATGATTCTACAACTTAATCAATTTTAGGGTGGCTTTTTATTTAAAGCAGAGTAACAATTATTTTCGGACTTTAACATTTGATTATACCCTTCTGTTCAGTATCAATACTGGTGCATCACCCAAGACTCTCCTACAATGTTTGAAGTGAAGGGCTTAATATAGATTTGCTGCCATATAGCTTAATCTGGTGCTGTTAAATAGCTAAATGAATTGTGATTTGATTTTTTTTTTTAAGAGACTTTGTTGGAACACATCAATAAATGAGGCTCTTACAAGCTGATTCATATTTGAGCTGTTCCATTGGGAGAGCTAATGCTGCAACAGTCATTTCACAAATAAATCCAAATCTCTGACATTATGGCAATCTGAAATAGCATGGTTTTTCTCTGATGTTTGATATTCTCTGGGTTTACAGCAAGGTCTTTTCCGACCAGATCATTTTGTTTTCTTCATTTTCCCTTTTCCTTCTTTTCCTCTGCAATGAGCTCCTAGTCTCTCCTCCTGCTTGTTACAACATGCTTTGCTGCTGATGCTCTTGCACTCAGTGAATGTCAGAAGCCTCCAAGAACACTGTCAGATGGCTTCTCAAGAGGTGATACAACTCTAGCCTGAGCACAGAGAAGGCTAAAATATTTGGAATTAATTTTCAGATCGAGCCATGGCAGTCCCTGTGAAGAAGATTTAGAAACAGCCAAGTGTGCACAGAGAAACTGGCCCAGCATTTGTGCTCTAGTTTCTACATAAATAAAAGCAAGTCCCTGGGAAAGGATTTGCTCTGCTGTTTATCTGAGCTGTGTTTTGGAGCAGGAGAGGGACCACGTGTGTTTTAAGCCATCAGCCTGTGTTTCAAATCATGGCATTTATTTACATGCTCAGAGAAACACATGTACATGCCTCAGCTGCTGCATGACTGCAACCCCAGTTTGCCTGGCTTGGGTCTGAAAAGGAAGCATAGTAATTCTAATTTTGTGCAGTTTTACAAGCCACACGTAGAGGTATTTACAAATTAGCTGATGAAAGCTCACAATTTATAATCACAGGTAAATCACATGATCCAGAGGAAAATGTGAAGCCTCTGGAATGACATGAATGGTATGGAAGCTCTCTGCAGAAAAGGGATAAACTTTTCTGAGGGTGACTGAGCACAGAAACAGGCTGCCCAGAGAGGCTGTGCAGTTTGCTACTGGAGATATTCAAACCCACCTGGATAAGATCCATCTGCTCTAGTGGGGGGCTGGACTAGGTGATCTCAAGGTCCATTCTAACCACAACCAGGATGTGATTCTGGGATGTAGGGAAGTTACAGACCTGATGTAAACACTCCAGGGCTTTCAGTGGCCACACAATCTTGTCTGCTTTGGCTTTCATCTTCTGATTAATAAAGGTAGTAAGAGGAATACATTCCTATTATCATTGACTTCATGCAATCATAGTTGCCACAGGGATGTCAGGATCATTCAGTGAAGACAATGTTATTTCTGGTATTGCAAGCAAATGAGCAGCTGGTTGGAGCAGGACCTGGGCATCCATCATTCAATCAATTACATGGTAACTCCATTCTTTGGTAAATGGTCAAGTTTAAAAACAAAAACAAAAACAAACCAAACCCAAAACACCATCCAGCTGACCACAGCTTTGCAGTTCAATAGAGCAAATTTTTTCTTCTCTTTTGGATATACTGAACCAGTATACTGAACCAACTCCAGACTGGCAGCATCCAGACAGCATCTCCACTTCCTTTGAAAAATACAGATAAACCACTTTTACCTCTGAATCTTCCCATTTAAGAGAAATGAGGAAATTAATCTGTCAGATCTTACTAGAGGAAGAGATGCACTCAGGACACTTCAGCAGAGGAATAAAAAAGGGAATGGAGGAAGAGGAAACACCAGGCAGTCACAAGCCAGAACTACTGCTTAGCTCTGCCAGTCCTACAGGAAGAGTTCCAAGGCAGTAGGCTGGAAAATACAAGAAATTCTTCAGAGCACAAGCTCAATCACAGAATTTAGGTTGGGAAAGATCTCCAAAATGATCGAATCCAACCATTTACCCAGCACTGCCAAGGCCAAAACATGTCCCCAAGAGCTGCATCCAAGGGCAGCCACTGTTGAATCCCTGCAGGGGTGGGAACTCCACTACTGCCTGACCACCCAAGGTCACCTGTCCTTTTTCCTACCATAGCAAGGTCTTGCTCTGCTCTGACTTACTTGACACTCAAATCAGCACCACAAGATCTGTAATTCAACTGCCACAAAGTCAATAAATATCCCTGGTCAAGGGTATTTGCCCAGTGCCCTAAGCAGTATATGGTTCACTCTTCTCCCTTCACTCAGGGACTTTCTCTGGAAGGAGGAGGCCCAGCTGCAGAGAAAGGCACTAATTCAGTGAGAGAGGGTCAGCTAATTCAGTGAGAGAGGGTCAGAATTACAAGATAATCTAAATTTTTAATGATGGGAAAGCAGCAAACAAGATCCTCACACATCTCAGAGATAGATGTTAATGCTCAAAGAAAGCTAGGAATAAAAAATACCAAAAATTGTGAATAATTACATTTTTTTAATTGCTTAGCTCTTGAGTTTGAGATAATGACTGATTAGATCCTGCTTTAGAGGAAGCCTGTTGGCTAAGTCAAGCCTGCTTTTCCAAATGATGGTAACAAAGTGCAGATATTAAAAAGCAAATATACCTACTGATTTATAGTTACAAATACACATCTGAAAAGAACATCAACCAGCTAATGAGAGAAAAAAAAGCCAGAAAAAACCCCCACCAGAAGTAAATTTATAATTCTAAAACTATTTTCTTAACTATTTATTGTGGTAATTTTTGCATATTCAGAGCTTCAGGAGGCATTCTTGGTCAAACCCATCCCAAAAGAGACAGTGGATGCTCTTCCAGCTTCACAAGTGTTGACTCCTCTCAACCCTGCCCCACAGGCATCTTTTAGTTTTTGATGGAAAGGAGCAGTATAGCTGCTCCAAGTCCTCACAGGGTAACTACTTCTAGACCTTCAATTAATCTCACAACAAACTTAAGTTCCTTCCCTTTTCCACAAAATCCCAGCCATCAACCTCTCCAAGCTACTGTCTCCTGTCACTGCCAGAGTTACAGCTCTGACACAAGAGATTTTTGACAAATTACAGGGATTATACACATTGCAAACATCTGTTCATCTTGGGGAAAAAATATGCACAATCTCTCCCCCGGGCTTTTGCCATCCATCATGACTTTGCTAAATACAGCAACAAACTCCAACCAAGGCTCTGAAGGATGAGTCAACTTTAGCAAACATGAACGTGGAGTTCAAAAAGAAACCCACACTTAAATATCAACTGAAAACTCTGCCCAGACTCCCAGAGCAATGTGGTGAACTGTCCCATCCATCTGACAAATCGGGCCAGGCATTGAGGTTAAATATGGATTGAGGTTTGTGCCCTTAAATAATCTGCATTTGGAAATGCTGGCTGTTCCCTCTCACTTCAAATAGACATTTTCTCAGTATCTAGTCACCCTCCTCTTCCACCCTGCTTGATATAGCCAAGTTTGTTTAAAAAGAAGATAAATCAATAAGTTTCCTGGCAGAATGCTTTTTTTAAAAGGATTAATTCATCACAATAGTAACAATGATGGAGCTGCTCCAACAAATAAGTAATATGCCCCAAAATTTGAATCCCAAGTTTCAAAAGATATTCACTACTTCATATACAAAATTAAGCTTTTCCAAATAAAACTTTTTGGTTAATGCTAAATGAAATTTGACAGGGCAACTACTGGCAATACTAATACTATTGCCATAATAATGACAACTGTAATTTTTCCTCAAAAAATAAAACAAGTCCTGTTTTAAAATATCTGCATTCTACCTTTCCAGACAAAACTGTAGTACTCTGGTAGAAGTGAATCATAGAACCACAGAATCATGGAGTGGCTTGGGATGGAAGGGATCTTAAAGCCCATCCAGTGCTACCCCCTGCCATGGGTAGGGACACTTTCCACTATCCCAGGTTGCTCCAAGCCCCATCCAACCTGGCCTTGGACACTTCCAGGGATCCAGGGGCAGCCACAGCTTCTCTGGGCACCCTGTGCCAGGGTCTCCCCACCCTCACAGGGAAGAATTTCTCCCCAGTATCTAATCTAAAGCTACTCTCTGGCAGTTTGAAGCCATTCCCTCTTCTGTCACTGATTGCTGAGAAGGCATTGAGCTGATTTCCTGTTTTGGAATGATATCCAGAAATAAATGTGCAATCTAGAAAATATTAATCATTCCTGGTGCATAATAATAGGCCAAATTTTGAAAGACCAAAATGAAGAGGAAGAGAAAGGGATATTTATTTAATCCTATGATCTTGCAGTCCAACATAATGTTGAAGACAGCTGTAGTTCCATAAGGCATTTCCTAATTGGCAAAGCCTTAAGGATAAATGAAACATTGGACTCATCTATTTTAAATGCTTCGACCTCACAAATCAAGAACAGAATAACTCTGCTAAAGCGGATAGAGGGAATAATCCAATCCCATAACCCTCTCATCAGTACCAGTGACGTACTCCCTGCATCAGCCCAGTCTGCTTCATGTTTTATTCCCATCATATGACCTCTTTGCTAGCAAATCAAGTCCTAGCGTGGTGTTTTGAAATTATGTTTTTTCCCAGCCACCGTGACTTGATCACTCCATGATACACTACATTTTTATCTTGAGGCAAGCCCATGATGTTTCCATTTTTGCCATACAATCAGCCTATCTTTGCCCTTTGGGATGACACAAGCAGTCAAGGCTCTTAAGCCTATCTTTAGCCACTTTCCTGTAAGTGACCTGATTGCTTGTGATGCAAGGGGAGCTGCAGGTCCTCTGCATTTGCTGCTCCCTGGCACAGGGCCCAGGAGCAGATCATGGAAGGTGCTGTAGGGCCTTGAGCAAAGGGCTGGAACTCCAACATCAGCATTGGTCTTGGTTACATAATGCTGCTAATACCTCCTCCAAACCTCAGGGCATCCATGACCAAGGATTCTTGGAAACCTGTCCCTGCTGCAGGCATAGAAGGATGATGGCCCTCTCAAGGATGCATGAAGAGTAGAGGACTTGCTCCATTCCACTGCCCAGGCAGGGGGAATGATGCCTTCTCCAGTTCCATGTTATTTTATCCAGTCTCCCCAAATTTCAGGAACCTGAACATATAAATCCATGCCTTCTCCTTCTCTTGTCTTGCTTGCTTCAGAAGGTGCCCATGTGTCAGGTACATCTGTGACTATTACTTGCCATTTGAGAGAGAGGACAGGAGTGATCAGGGAGGGAATTCTGCAACTGGGAACGAGGGAAAATGGGCAGAGAAGCAAGATTCAAATTAGTCCTTGGGAGAGAGAAGTGCTGCTCAAGTTCAAACACTCTTCCCAAGAGCCAAGGGAACACTTGGAGCACATCCCAGCTGAGTGCCCACCCACACAGAGCTCAACACAGGAATGTGCAGCCACATCTCACTGCCAAACATCCTTCAGTCCTTCAGTTTTCACTCTTCCCCTCAGGGGTCCCCAAAACATCATGCTTCCCAGTTCACCAGCAATGTCCCACTGACCACTGGGGACTCGCAGCCTGCTGCTGATCTGCTTACCTAAACCCTGACACAAACAGATGGAAAGCAGCACATTTGTGCCTAGAACATGTTTATATTTTAAGAAAAATATTACTCATGTTTACTTACTGGACTAGCACCAAAATTCTTATATTGGAAAGCAAGTTTAATTTATTGGCTTTGTCCATTGCAGAATGCATCTTGCCTTTTACAATTTGTTTTAGGGATGCTTTTCTTTTAATTTCCTTCTCTTCTGTAACAATAACTCACAACTACGAGACACTATTTTTGTATTTACAGCTGCAATGTTTTACAAGGATTGAATAAGGCTGCATTACAAGTACACAGCTACAGTGCTACAGTGCTTTACTTCTGAGCTACCTCAGAAGATATGAGCAAGAGAAAAAAGTAAAATTGTAATTTTGGGTAAACAGGAACGTCTCTGTGAAGGCCAAAGACATAAAATTATGCCCCATCCCTGGAAGTGTTCAAGGCCAGGTTGGAAGAGGGATTGGAGCAACCTGGAGTAGTGGAAGGTGTCCCTACCAATGGCAGGGGGTGGCTGGATGGGCTTTGAAGTCCCTTCCATCACAAGCCATTCCATGATTTCATGCTTTGCTAATAAGCAGAAAACCTTATTCCATGTCGGATAAAAAGGAACCACTTCATTAAATGGTTATTTCTACCCTGTAGTAAGGCTGGCCCCTTGGGGCAGTTTCAGTTCAAAACCAGGCAGAAACACCAATTTTTTGCAGTGGTTTTGGTTTGCCAATTTGAGATTTCTCAGCCAATGCACCAATTTATGTGGTGGGTGTAGCACTGGCTAAATCACTAGTGCACCCACTAGGATTATTTACTTATTTCCTGCTGTGAGATAGTATTAGAAGGAAGGCAAAGCAGGCTCAAACTTTAAAGGGTATAAAGGAAAACTTTATTAACATAAACTGAAACTAAAAGTAAAAATAATAAGGATCAGAATAAAACCTTCAGAACACTTCTCCTCCCCCAACACCCTCTTTTCTTTCACACTAACAATGTACAGAAAACAAATCAGACACTCTACCATCTCTGAAATAGACTTTCTCCAGTTCATTTAGGGAGAGGAGTCTCTCTCATCATGCCATGTAGACTTCTCCACAAGAAACAATTCTCTCATGGCTTCGAAGTCACAGCAACTCAGCCATCTTGGAGAATGGAAATCTGATCACTGTGTAAAAGTCCCTCCCCTCAACTAACAGCTTTCCCCACAACTGTTTTCAAGGGCTCAATCTTTAGCTAATGGGGTACACTTTTAAAGATGAGCTGTTCAGAAGCAAAGGTTCTCTTTATCTATCTCTGAGATTACCTTCAGCTCTGGGAACAGAGGTCTTCTTCTTCTTCCCTGGGGGTAAAGAATCTTCATCACTCTTGTCTCTCTCTGTTCAAACTTCTCATGGGATCACAGCTACTTCAACGTCTGCTTGTTCAGCATGGATGCCTTTGCCCCCCCATGCTTCTTCTATGACTTACAGGGATATTCAATATATCATAGTCCATCACCATAGCTTACAAGAGAATTTCAGCTAAAGGCATCTTCCTATCCCATCTGGGACCTGGCTCTTCCTTCTTGTCTGACCTCAATGTCTCCATCTTGTTTCTTTGCGTGTCTTCATCTCTATACTTTTCTTTCATTCAAGAGAGAGAACCGATGTTTGCAGGTACCATCTGTGCAGTGAAAGAATTAACATCTTGCCCGAGGCCTGCAGATGATCCCTGCGAGTGCTGGTCAGAGCTGCTTACGATGGAGAATGTTTTGGCGGCTGTGCTGGGAGCCTGGGCCAGGAGAGCAGGGGGGCCTAGTGAGAAATGCTGGTGGCTGCTCTGGCTGCATGGCTGTTTTCTGGCTTTTGCTGCATTCAATTTCAGCCACAGGCTGATGGTCTCCCCTTCCCTGGCCGGCAGCTGGCAAGAGGTGGCCTGGCCTGGCCCGTAGCTGCTCCTGGGGCCCAGTGGTTTCTGGGGACACTCAGCAGTGGCAGCATTCCAGCTGAACTCTGGGCTGTGATGGGGGGAAGGGGAAGCATCCAGGATCTCAGTGGCCAATGGCCTCCCCTCTCCCTGCCTGGTGGTTTCTGGCCAAACTCAGCAGCCGCAGCATTTCAGCCATGCCAAGGGCCTGCCTGGCCATGCTGGGGGGAACCCGGCCCGGCCAGCGCTGCAGCAGAGGCAGGGCCCAGACAGACTTGGTACCTGCTGAGAAGCCAGGACCAAAAGAGAGATTCCCAGGGTTTTTTCGTTTTAAAATGTGTGTTCACAGAGGCATGTTTAGCTTTCTCTGTGGTATAAGAGTTGTCAGTTCTGAAAAACAATCACTGATTGGTTTTTGTCAGACATAGAGGAAGCTCTCAGCAGCTCCTCTCAGAAGAGTCACTTCCATGGGTTGGCTTCAGTGCAAAACCAGCACACCCATCCAGTTAAATGACACCAGAGAAACGAGCAGCAGTAACAGGAATTCTGCTTCTGATCTACAACAAGTTCAGAGCTCACAGAAATTAAATGGCAGCATCAGGCCTATACTTTGCATTTAGGTTTTTCTTGCTGAAGAAGATTTTTTGGATACAAAAATCTTCTCAATTCCTTCACTCAGAAAATCTGACAGAAAGACAGGAAAGTAACAAACTTATAGAATTATCAGTCTTGTAAAATACATATGTAAAGCCACCATATGCATGACAAAATAGGGCCTAGTGCATTGATGACCCACAGACCTGACAAGGAATAGTGGTTACACCCATTTGAACTTTTCAGGAGGCATCTTCAGTCATCAAAACCAATGAGAAAAGCTAATGAAAATATAGAAGATTTTTCTAAATTAGCATTTTCCCCCTCCCCAGAGACTGCTGTTCTTCTGGAATGTCAGAATGGTACAAAGGGGAAGCTTGGGATCAGTACCAATGGCAGCTGATGGGCTGGAAGATCTGTGGATGCTTCCTTAGAACTAGGAGACATAATTAACTCCAGTGATGACATTAATTACCATGTCACCATCACTGCACAGCTTCCTGCTGTGTTACTCAACACCCTCTCAGGGGACTCTGTGCTCCTACCCTGAGCCAGTTATATACTGGGATTGAGAGACTGCATAGTTACATGATTAAAATAAAATAAAATAAAATAATCAGCTGTAAAGCAGTAAGGAATCTGTCAAAGGAGATTGGGATGGCCAGGGACAGTCATTCTCCAGGACACAAGGCCATTCCTGCTCGATCAAATCATCCCCATGCAGAGAATCACTAACAATGCTCTCAGGCCGACTCAGGTTGATAATCTTTGCCAGGTGACCTTAAAGGAATTTCTAAAAGACAACACTATCAGTCAACAAAGTATGACCCACTTGCACCCACATGAGCCTCTCCATGGGGTTGCTGCTCTTGCAAGAGCTGCCATGTGATGCAGATAAGGGTTCCAGCCATCCCTATGCTGGTCACACCAGGTCCCAGCACACCTGTAGAGGTAAGCAGGTGGCACTTCTTCATCTGAGACACTTGTGATGGCCCTTCCTGACCTACACTGTGACACTCTCTGCTGTGCTGACTCAGCCTTACACATGGACATTTCCTCACAGAGGCACTTGCATAACAGCAACCTCCACAGCTGGCAGCACCCACACTTCCCCGTTTATTGGGAAGATCATTTTTAAGTTTGGAAAATGCTGCTTGCATGGCACATAAAAGAACACCTCCTCACCACCCCAAAAAAACCCCCAATAAGCCACACAAGAACTCCACCTCAAGCCTTGACAAGGATGTGGGAGAGTTCCCTGCCCAGGTGATTGCCCAGCTTTGCCCACACATGACACACAAGAGCTTCCGCTGCACTTTCCTCAGGGAGAGCCAGCTCAGCCTGGAACACCCTCCCATGGACCACCCTGTCCATATGCCCTGTCCTCAGCTGCCTGGTTGGGAAACACCTGGCTCAGCCAGCCCCATTCTTCCAGGGCTCAGATAAGAATGACAAGGATTTACAGCCCCACAGAGCCGAAAGGGGAACGGTTTGCATGCCTGGCTCCTAGCTCACAGCCCGACTCAGCCACAGCGACAGGATTAAGCTTTAGGAATTCCCACTCCCAGCCCATGGTCATCCACCCAGCCCATGCACGGTCAGGGCTGTTGCCTCGTGCCACACTGCAGAAGAATGGTGAAACACAGCCTTTATGCTGTTATGATTCATCTAATCTTCACAGATTTATGGGGCACAATAGATCAGCAACATAAATTTTACAGAGACCTTTCATTTGTTAAGCAATCCATTCCCACCTCTGGGAAGAGAGATGTTTCACTAAAAGCACAGTCAAGTTTTCTGGTTTGAGCTTACAACTGAGCGCTTGAGTTTCATACCCTGTGCTTTTCAGCTCAAAGCTCTGAAACAGCAAAGCACACAGAGAATCAAACCCTCTTGTTCCCCCCAGAAAAAAGAAAATCTGCAGCAGTGGTAGCAGCCAGAAGAGCTTATTGTCAATGTCCATGTAAGGCAAGGGAAGGACTTAAGGGTTTGACCCAGCATGTATATCTGTTCATCCCTGACATGGCAAAGATTCTTAGTTTTGCCTAGTGAGAAGGGATTAGCTTCAGATTTCTATTTCAGAACTGAGGGAATAGCAAGTGATCTGGTAATCTGGATATGTGAAGCAACAACAACCTATCTATAAAGCCACCTAGAGAATTTATACTAATGAAGCTTAATTCATTACCTGCTTTTCTTCCAAACTTACTTGCAATGTTTCCCACAGGTTTTGATTAATTGCCATGGGTACATGCATGGAACAACTTGCACATTTGTTAATCAGCTTTAGTCCCAATACATCAAGAATCAGATACCTTGTGTTATGTTCAGCCCTTATTCCACATTATCCTTTGATGGTGCTATGGAAAAATGAATTTGTCATTCCAGCCTAACAGCCGAGCAGCCTTTAAATAAGGCAGTCATGGCATGAAATGACATTTACTACTGTGAAGTCAAGCAAAGCTTAACTTAGCACCTGAACAGCTGAAACTAGTCTAGACTTAATGGGAGCACTCAAATTACCTGCCTTAAGACTTCTTACTGCTCTGTAGTGCTCTGGCACCACTGATCTGGGATCATGTCCTTGGTGGGAGCGCTCAAAACAAATGTGTTTCTCCATCAAAAACTCCACGGTAAGAGACAAAAAGGGTGTTGGTGAATCACAGTGCCCTGAGAGTGTCATCTGGCTCTTTGGGTTGCCTGGTTATGGAAAGGGTGGAACAAGAAAGTGATTTTGATTTATAACCATTATCAGTTTGCTGTTTTGCAACAAACATCGCCCAACCAGCTCTAGGATGTTCAGAGGTCTCTTGCACAACAGGTTCAAATACTTGGCTCCATTTTCTGTATGTGAAATGAGCAATTTGGGCAACCCTTAAAAAGAAATACTTATAGCACTTGGAAAATTAATAGAGTCCTAGTTCCAAGACAGGTATTAAAAAAAAAAAAATAAAATAAAAAAAAAAATACTCAGTACACATTTCCATAGCAGGAAGTTTTACACCCACTATTTCCCATGACCATGTCCCTGATATTCTCCACTGACTGGGAAGGAACAGCATAATAAAGGAACCTTCACCTGAGGATCTGGCCAGACATTTTTTTAAGGAGACTGACATATATCCTAATTGCTTTCTGTGGGTCAATGACAAGCTCCATAATTACCACGTGTATTTTGGTCTTTACTGATACTCACCAGCTACAGGAAATTACACACTGTGCTGTGCCTGCTGCAAGTTTATCCCTTTACTATCTTGTTGTTAACTGTTCTCCCTTTGGGACTTGCAGCATCTCCTACTCCAGCCACTGAAATGGAAGAAAATGCCAACACCAGCTTGGAAGACGACTTTGAAGGACAGGCATCACACACAGGCAAGGAAACTAACTGGGTTTTCTTCCCAAAAATAAGTTAAACTGTCAATGTTCACTGGGGAAGCCCAGAATTCCAGTTTTTCCAGTGGCCAAACCTCTTACACAAAAACACAGGCTCCAAAGGCAATGAGAAGGTATTTTGGGGCAAGTGACAGCCCCCATGGAGGGCAGGTAACACCAAATATTGTGCTGCTTCTCCTCCTTAAACCTGAAGCAAAGGGCAAATGCAGGGGACACCTGACAAAAGCCACCAAGAGCCATGGGCCAACATGGCTCCGGTTGGTTTATTGCCTCACTTCTGTGGTTTATTGCTTCACTTTGCTCTCCGAGGGAAGAGAGAAGACAACAAAAGAGCAACAAAACCCATACTCCCACATAAGAATTAGGTCATAACTTTTCACTAGAAAGGTAAAATTATCTTTTTCTTCTTAAAGAAGAAACACTCTGTGCTAAAAATGCCCCTTGTGGCAAACACAGCACAGCATTTAGAAGCTTTAAAACAGGTCTCCCTCAAAATGATCATTCTTTTTAATCCAGTGCTCAATCACCAGGATTTTTATAAGTACTGTCTGTGTTCAGCTCTACAGCTCCTGTTAGTGCCAGGTAATGGGATACCAGTCATTCCCTCCCTCTGCTCCAGGGGCTTCTTTTCCTTGGAGCTATAATGAATGCAGTTCTTGTAATAACTTTGGGGTGTTTTCCCAACCAGCCTTGCTGCTGTTGGCCAAGGTTATGACACATACACAGGTTGGATGGGGGTCTGAGCAACAGAGCTAGTGGAAGGTGTCCCTGGCCATGGCAAGGGGTGGAATGAGATGAGTTTTAAGGTCTCTTCCAACCCAAACCATTCTATGAAAAATACATACATACATATATATATATATATATATATATATATGTGTGTGTGTGTGTGTATATATATACATACCACATCTCATTTTCATCACATGTTCCTTGTGAAAATGAGAGCTGCTAACCTGGCCTTTTCTAAATTTTCCATAGGAAACTTCACCTCTGAAAACACTGAAATATTCTTTGGTTTTGCTTTATAATCTGAGATGCAGATAAAATGTTTTCATTTTAGAAAACAGCACTGGAATTTTGAAAATTTTTTTTCCCCCAATTTCAAAACTTAAGCAGTTTAATCAAGCAGCTCCAAAGACCAAGGTCTGCATTACAATCAGAATAAGCATTTGCCTTACGGGTTACTCTTCCAGTGCAACAGGTATTGTTTGGGGTTTTTAAAAATAGTCTCAAATGTCCTGCATTCTTAGTTTTACTCCAAGTCCTTATGTGCATTTAATATTTAAATTCTAATAAATATTTAAATTAATATTTAAATACCCTGTTTATAAAAAAAAATCAAATATTTGTCTACAAAACACCACCTTTGGCCAACATGACAGTTTTATCATGTTTCAACATCCTCATCCATATTAATTGCTCATGTAGTTCACCAAAATCCTTCCAAAATATCCTGATGGGAACCAGATCACCAAAGTGATCCAGGTGAGAAAAACCCTTTTCTTTCTTTCCGAGACACATTGATCCAAAAGCTCTGGTTCTCAGCACTCCTGGAGAGATCTCTGGAAAGAGTAAGGACAGATATACTCAAGTGCAGAATGAGAAACCAGCAAAAACATAAACTTCTCAGGAAACCTCTTGTTGCAGCCACTTTCTCAACCAACTTCATCTTTCTTAGGGCCCAAAGGTGTGATCAGTGACTGGAGGAAATTCAAATTAGAGAGCGAAGATGGAGATTCCTTACCACCGAGTAAGAAAGAAATACTTAGACAAATGTCTTCACCACACAGATCTTTCAGCAGAGATGATAAAGACACCAGAGAGAGATTCTGCCGTAAGGTAAGAGAAGCAAAAGGAATTAACTTTGGCTCCATATAAAACATGACTGCTTTAAGGTAGAAAATCTTGAATTTTCCACTCAGTTTCTTTCCAACTCAGAACTTTCACAAAGCAGACAGAACACATAAGCAAAACAATGGAGCAGGAGAGGGGGCTGGGGCACCAGGAGCAGCTGAGGGAGCTGGGGAGGCTCAGCTTGGAGAAAAGGAGGCTCAGGGAGGAACCTACTGGCTCTGCACAACTCCCTGACACGAAGGGGCAGACAGGGGTTGGGCTCAGCTCCCAGGGACGAGAGACAGGATGGGAGGAAACAGCCACAAATTATTCCAGAAAAGGTTTAGATTGGATATCAGGAAATTTCTTCCCCATAAGGGTGGTCAAACATAGGCTGCCCATGCACTAATGGCATCACCATTCCTGAAAGAATCAAAAAAAATAGGAATTCGGTGATCAGCGACACAGGTTAGAGGTAGATTTGGCAGTGCTGGGTTAATTTTTGGACTTCATTATCTTAGAGGGCTTTTCCTACCTTAATTAGCAGCTCTGTGTTTCTCTTTATCCTGTCCTTTCTCAAGCAAAGGGTAACTTCAGTAACACTAGCAGTGTATTTCACATCTATCAGAGCACAGCTTGACCTTTCTTCCTCCCTTCCCTGCCACAACACACTATCCTTGGTTAATGCAATGGAAAATTTTTACCAAGTTTAAAAACCTATTAGTCAGGATAGAGGTCTGAGCCCAAACATCACTCATCACCATTTACTAATTCTGAAACAGAGGGGAACCAAACCCCCCAATAACACAGGAATTAAACCTGCCCCACTACTGGCAAAATTTCCACCAACTTTGAGAGATCCATAAATTTTTGCAAAATGTGGCCACTGCCTTCATGTGTTGAGACAGGACCTTCACCTGTCTCTCAACAAGCCCTCCCAGAGTCCCTGTAGGGAGTGATGGCTCTTCTGGCTCAGCTTTGGGTACTCTCCAGACAGCAGGTGGTCTGTCCCCATTCCAGCTCCGAGGGGTTCCCAGTCACTAAGCTCACTCTCTGGCTGTCACAGATGAGCATGCAGGAGTACGAGCTGATTCACGCCGCGCAGGAGGACGAGAGCTGCCTACAGCAGTACCGCAAGCGCTGCATGCAGGACATGCACCAGCGGCTCAGCTTCGGGCCCAAGTTTGGCTTCCTGTGCGAGCTGCAGAACGGGGAACAGTTCCTGGAGGCCGTAGAGAAGGAGCACAAAACCACCACGGTCATCGTGCACATTTACGAGGACGGCGTCAAGGGCTGCGAGGCCCTCAACAGCAGCCTGACCTGCCTGGCGGCCGAGTACCCCACCGTCAAGTTCTGCAAGATCAAGGCCTCCAGCACGGGCGCCGGGGATCGCTTCTCCAGCGAGGTGCTCCCCTCCCTACTGGTCTACAAGGCAGGGGAGCTCCTGAGCAATTTCATTAGTGTTTCTGAACAGTTCAATGAGGAGTTTTTTGCTGTAGATGTGGAGGCTTTCCTAAATGAGTATGGGCTGCTACCTGAGAGGGAGCTTCCGGCGCTGGGAAATGGCACGGATGAGCCAGATGTTGAATAATTAGAGTCCTCACTGCCTCCCTTTCCTCTTCATTCAGCTGTAAATGAATGTCAGTAACACCCAGCCCACTTAGAGAAGGCTGTCTTTGCTGACTTACTTCTAACAAATGAAGATTTAAAAAATTGTTTAATTATTAGCATGTGGATTCTACTTACAATGCATACAGCTGGCAGTCTTGTACATATTTCTACACCAGCCACAAGTAATAGGAAACACAGCAGTGATAGCTAAGAAATATAGGAAAAACAAATTAAAAATTGAGGGCCCATGCCTGTCTCCACAAAGCACAAGTCCTTCATCTCTGGGGACAGGACTGGTCCATCCTTCTGTGCACCCAAAAAGCATCTCCATGCTCTGGAGTTACAGCAGCTCCTAGCTCCTGATTCACTTCCACCACCTTTGGCAAGAACAAGCAATTCTAAGGGCAGACAAATAGCCCAAAGTCCTTACGTTCCTAAATGGCTCAAGTATCTAGGTCATTATTTTATTCCACATTTAATACTCAATACTGATGCAAAGAGAGAAGTTAGATTGGTGCTTCTATAAGTTTTTCATCCAAAGAGCTGACACAGAGACAGCATCAGCTGATTTCAGTTCATCAGTGCTCCCTATGCTGAGCAATAGCATTTAAAATGCCTGTGAGTTTCTGGAAAAATATGTTGTGCTTATGTAATAACTCTGAATAAAGCTTATCAGTTCTCAAAACCTGCCATTGGAAGTGTGAAATATATTGGTAGTACATAACCTTACCCTTACAAACATGTGAAATATTAGTAAGTACTCACTAGATATTTACTAAACTCAAAGTTCTAAGTTTTGTTAAAGGGAAGCTGCTGAGAACTACAGTTTAACAGTCTGACTGAGATGAAGACATGGGGTAAACTCACTATAAATATTCCTCTCTAATACAAAACATTAGAAGCACTTCAGTGACTTCTGCACACTGACAAAGCTAAAGGCTGGATTTGACTGGGGATGGAAGTACCTGTATCTTACTAAAAATCTTAACAGCACAGATTATCTGATAATATTTGAGACTATCAGAATGTTAAAAAAATATTTTTCTTTTTGTTGTTCTTTTTTAGAAACTATCAAAATGCTAAGAATTGCTACTTTTAACATTGTTTTGCTATGGATGACTATTTTAACAGAGGTCCAGAAATCTCATGCCATGTACACTAAGCAGCATAAATGAAGTTCCTTACCTCTTGTACAATCTTCTCTAACCTGTAAAACAATTCATGACTTTATTACACCAAGAATTCAAATAGTATGCTCCCAAAATGTCATGATTTCCATGTTGTAAATTGCTGAGTGAGAGATTATCCCAAGTCTTTCTGATGGAACTCCAGGAGAATAAAGCTTTCCTCTCTCCCCCTACTAATGCATGAAGTTGACCCCTCAGGTAGTCACTTTCATCCTAACATTTCATTTGTCTCTTCAGGATATTTGCAGATCTACCATTTGCACATACACCCAACAGCATAAAATTCCAGTGATCTTACAGGAGTTTAGGTAGAAAATACTGAATTATCTTTTGTCCATCACAAAAGTAACCAGTTACTTGAGTAGCAAGACAGTATTTATCTTGCATTTTAATGACGTGTTTTGAAGAAGAGACATGAAAAATTTTTATCCTCTATACACCAAAAAATCTCCATGTAAGTTGAAGAAAATTAACTTCTGTGAGAATTTTTCCCTCTTTATCCAACTTGGTTTAAAAGCTATTAGGCTGTACATCAGCAGCCTCATCACATAAGCTTCATTTTTTTGACAACAAGGCTGAAAGTACAAAACCCCAACAATAACACTACAGAAGCTGCACCTGTAGCTACTCTAAGGAATAAGTTGAAACTCCAATTTAAAAGACAGATTAAACATGCTTAAGCAGGATTTTCTTCAACCTGTAATTTAAAAAACAAAAACCAAAGAGCAAATATGTGTGGCACCAAGCCTCAACAGAAGCCCATGACTAATGAAGTTGCAAATAAGATTCTGATCACAGCAGTTATCAGTTCCTACAGGGAAAAAACCTAACCTTAAAAACAAAAAGCAAGATTTGACTCAAATGTTTATTACCATATGAAGGTTTTTGAGTAGCAAAGAGTAAGTGCTTCAATAAGCTTATGGGAACAGCCTCCCTGCTCCCCTGGGCTGTGGGTACTCTTCTTTTTGATTCAAAGTCACAGCAACCCTGAGTCCCCAAATATTCTGATGGAGCAGAGGAGGGAACAAACTATCACTGGTGTCACTGCTGCTCAGACTGAGAGCAAAGCCTCTGGTAGATGCCAGTGTCCTGCTGTCAGCTGGGACAGTTATTCTTCCTCCCAGCAGCCTGGACAGGGCTGTGTTTTGGATTCAGTACAGAATCATTTTGATAACACACTGATGTTGCTGCTGCTGAGCAGAGCTTACCCCAAGTCAAGGGCTCTGCAGTGTCCCAGCGAGGAGCTGCACCAGAAGCTGGGATGGAGCATGGCCAGGACAGCAGATCCCCTGGCCAGAGGGATACTCCACACCAGGGGATGTCACAGCCAGTGTGTGAACAGGGCAGATGGCCAGGAGGGGCTGAAGGCTGCTGGGGGACAGGCTGGGCATCAGTGGGTGGGTGGTGAGGGACTGCACTGGGATCACTCATCTCTCTGGCTTGTACTCCCCTCTCTCTTTTTGTTATCTCCCTTTTCATTATTATTATAACTACTACTACTATTATATTGCACTTTATTTCAATTATTAAACTGTTCTTATTACAACCCAAGAGTTTTATCTTTGTTCCAAGCCTCCTGCCCCTTGCCCCAGAGAAGTGAACAAGCCCTGTGTGGTCCAGTTGGCAGCTGGGGTCAAACCATCACAACCTGTCACAACTTACCACAGCAAATGCTGCCCTCAGATGTGAAGAATTATAAACCTCAGTGACCAAGATCACTGAAGCTTTTAAAACTACATTTTAAAACCCCATGGCACAGAAAATAATGATTCTGTAAAGCTATTTCATACCATAAATTTTAGAACTTAAAAGAACCTGATTTTCAGGTGTGGAAGTCTAAACCATTCCTCTGAACTCTTACATATTAAAATATATATTTATCTGCAATCATGGACATGAGCTAACAAAGCTCAGTATCAGTCACAGTGGAGTTTTCTCAAACTGAAAGCTTCAGAGTATTATACAAGTAGGAAAAGAACAAATCTACAATGAAACCTGAGCTAGAGCTATGCAGCAGTCAGGAAACAGATTTTTAAAGGTTTGTTTTCCTTTTCTCTTACACAAACATTTTAATTTATCCTAAAGCCCTCATTTTCTTATGCTATCAGTGGTACAAAATGGTACAAGAAAGGATGGGACCATGAAATCCCCTCTTGGGTAGTCCTGTGATTCTTAGACAAGTGAGAACCTGCTTTCTTCTATACCCACTATATTTCCTCATCGCAGGATAACTGGAAGGCTCAATCTGTAGGTACAAGTCAAATTACTCATTTTTTCTTTGACAGGGTTGATTAATTTTTTATTGCACAGATGCTACTTCAACTCTCTCCTATATTACACCTGAAATCTCCACCAGAAAAACTTCCTTCTTTGCCTTCTTCCAAGCCCAAACTGGAAAATTAGATCCGTGATACCTAGTTAGCTCTAAATGGAAGGATTAATTTGACCATTACCACAAAGAAAAGGATCATTTACTAAGCACTGAAAAAACTTGCAGAGAGGAAGAAAAAAGAGGAAGTTCTTTGCAAGGAGATCTCTGGAATAATACATCCCAACAAGCTCTATTTTTGACACCACATGTACTAAACAAGAACAACTATGGGAAGAGTGTTTCAGGACAATTTTCTTCTCTGGTGTCAGAGATGCTGTACTTCACTTTTGTGTTACAGGCAACTAAAGAATAATCATTTTGTATTTTACCTCCAAAAGCATACTCTATTCTCAAAAAAAAAAAAAAAAAAGAGAGAGAGAGCCAAAAGACAGTGCCTTTCTATTAATTACATCCCTGTTCCTCCTTCTAATAGAGACTGCAGCAGAGCAATTTTTAAACCAACCATATTCTGAATGTTACAAAATTACTCCCATTTTCTGGATAACCCTCAGCCTGCCCTGGTTGTCATCCTACCTCCAGATTCCTGCCTATTGATTCCACTCACTAACACAGAATAAAAAGCAATTGTAAAACCTACAGCAGCTGAACCCAGTGCCTCCATTACAACACTCACCACCTTCCTCCAGGAGGCCCCACCTGAGAAATGCTGAGCATGGAAGATCAACACTGTTTTTCAAAATAGACTTAAAATACCAAAAGCAGCTCTTTTTTCCCAAACAAGTAAAAACAGAATACACAGGTGAGGCAACACCAGTCAAGACACTTTTCTCAGAGTTGCTTTTAATAAAAGTATTCCAGTACATACTTGATTATGCTTTAGAATCAGAGTTTATTTTTTTTTCTTTGTGTTCCACTGCCTTCAAACAAAAAAGGAATTTGTATTGGTATTAAAATGCTTTTAATTTTTTTCTGTTGTAGTTCAGGTCCAAGTAAGCATCACATTACATATACAAATTATCTTTTTAACCTTACCAGAATTAATTCCCTCCTTCCACCTTTCTCATGCAAAGTAAACATGTAACTGGCCAACATCCCCAGGAGAATCTCTTATAATGAAAAGCTCTCTGTATATAATCTAAAAATCCTGATTAGCAATAATTTTAATAACTTACCTGTATCTACAAGATACCCCACAAGGCCTGCCTAGGTGTAACTGTTGCTGAAATAGTTAAAATTCCAAGGTAACAATGATTGCATTGCAGCTGGATAAAGAAATCCTCATCAGGAGGCACTGAGTCAAAGGCAGCAGCATACACACAGCTCAGCAATGCCATGCATTTCATTGATTTCTGAGTTCTCCAGTCTTGAACCAAGCTATTTACAGGCTACCTTGGTCTAGTCTTGAAACTTTTAGAAACTGTTTGTATGCATTTTATGATAGTTAGCCAGTATTATCTAAAACAATGCATATGGTGAAATGCTGGCTTCACTAAAACTAATTTTCCCCCAATTAACTGTAATAAAAGAAGATTTCTCTTAGCAAAGGAACCCTTAAAGCAGGAATTGTCATACGAGGTCATTATGCAGGTTTTACTAATACCCTGAGAAACACCAGGAGTAGCATTTTGCATTAAAGGAGCCAGGAGGAAGAAAATGAAGGTTCTATATTTGTTTAAGGGATCTCCCCAGAAAATATCATCATCATTCATTTATACAGAGCAACAGGGTTAGTTTCTTGTAAACCTGTTTCATTCTCTACTTGATTCTCTAAGTGCATAATTCTACTTGATCTAGGAAGTATATGATGGAACAAGGTAACTGAACCTACCATTACAGTTCACATTGCACATCTACCTGGTGAGATTTAGGCAACAATTAATTCTTAATTACTAATATATTAACCCCAGCTAGTTCCATCTTGTGAATGGCCAACAGTTCCCAGGAGCTGTGGTGGCTGGAGTTGAATCACTGCAGATCAGTCACTGAAGTAGTTGAAGGAGAAAATCGACGCCAGGACTGCGACAGCAGCTGCCACGACCAGCCCTAAATCCAGAGGGAACAGGCAGTGAGGGAACAGCAGCACAACCAGCCCTAAATCCAGAGGGAACAGGCAGTGAGGGAACAGCAGCACAACCAGCCCTAAATCCAGAGGGAACAGGCAGTGAGGGAACATCAGCACAACCAGCCCTAAATCCAGAGGGAACAGGCAGGGAGGGAACAGCAGCACAACCAGCCCTAAATCCAGAGGGAACAGGCAGGGAGGGAACAGCAGCACAACCAGCCCTAAATCCAGAGGGAACAGGCAGGGAGGGAACAGCAGCACAACCAGCCCTAAATCCAGAGGGAACAGGCAGGGAGGGAACAGCAGCACAACCAGCCCTAAATCCAGAGGGAACAGGCAGGGAGGGAACAGCAGCACAGGCAGCCCTAAATCCAGAGGAAACAGGCAGTGAGGGAACAGCAGCACAGGCAGCAGCAGGCAGGGAGTGGAGGGTGGGTCAGGGGGAATGAGCACAAGGTGAAACAAAAAGAGCTACCCCAAAAACTACTTTTATCAGTGTTCTCATTACTTATGCAGCTGAGGAGACACACGGAAAAACCCAAAACACCTCAGGGATGTTGTAAGGGAAAACATTTTTACATTCAAAGCAAACACATATTTACTGCTCCTCTTTAATCTTCCAGCTACTATATTATATTTATTGTAATTAATAGAAACCAGAAATAACTACTTTGTTGACTAAAGTGTAACTATTTTGATACAAGCAAACCCAGAGCAAAGAGGGCTCTATTAAGTGCAGACAGATCACTTAGAGCTGGATAAGGCAGCACCATGGAGAAGCTGCAATAGAAAGGAGAATTCTGTGGCTGGTGTTCCCTGAATTCCTGAACTGAGAATTAGGATGCTGTGGGAGCTAACAGTCCTGAAAGGGCCCACTGCAGGTTCTGGAGTGCCATAGCAAAAATCTGGGAAGGAACATACCCATATTTTGTTGGAGCTTCAACAGCAACTTTGCTTTTGTCAGCTGTGCCTGTTGTGTGTCACTTGGGCTCTCAGTCACTGGGCAAATATCAACTGCATGGAAATCAAGGGAAGAAGGGAAAAATTAACAGTTGTGTTTTACAGTAAATTAATGCAAAAGGACAAGAACTTCACATCAACTTTATAAAGTGTATTTATGATAGAAAAAAACAATTAATTGCAATAGAAGTGTACAATAGCACAGTGCTGAACTACATATGAATAGAAGGGTAAAACTAAAGAGACAAAATACATTTCAGGAGGAGGTCCTCTTCCAAAACTGATTTTCCAAATCCTGCTTCCAGAGCAACATTCCCAACCCTCTTTGCATAGCGTGGGAGAATTTGACTACTCAAGAGAGAACCACCAAAATGTACCATTAAACACCTTCCAGTATCAAAGGTTCCCTTCAGAGCCATCTGTTCAGGGTACATGCAAATCCCACTGCCATGACAGGATGAGCCCAGCAGCATTTCCCTACCCAACAGACAGAGGTGCATTTTTCCAACCACAGAAGTTTCTTTTTGAAGATCCCCTAAAAATACCCTTTCACAGCAGGCATGGAGGACTCATTCATCTCTGGAATAATTACTAAATCCTTAGTCTGCCCAGCCAGGATGTGAGAGAGCTTGAGTCTATTTCCAGGCAGATGGGACTCAAACCTGTATCTATTTCCTTTGCAAAGATCTCCCTAATCCCTTGGCTATATCCAGCTTGCTGGAGGGGCAGGAAAGAAGAGGATTAATCTCCAGTCCTTCAGCCCAACTTGTTTGAGCCACACAGAGCCAGCATGGAATGCACCATACACCCCTGAGTGACAAGGCTGCTTGATGGTGGTGGGCCAAAGGCCTTCAATTTGCAGCATTCCCATTTCCAGGAGTTTGCTAAGACTTGCCAAAAGTTTGGTTACAATTCAGTATCTACGACCACAGGCACCTTCTGTACAAGCAAAGGGTGAGACAAAGTATTTGTCATAGCAGTGAGAGCTGGAAGTGTCTGGGAAGAATGGGACAGGCAGGCTCAGATAAAAGAACAAGCCTAACAGACTGTTCAGGAGACAAAGAAACCCCCATCAGTACCAGATATCAGGGTTTAGAAGGCCATGGGACACTGATCTGAATAAAAACAGATCTCCATTTCCACAGAGGGGTTGTCCACCAGCAATAAATCACAAATTACATGCTTGAGTAATAAGGCACATCCTTTGTGTGATTCATATGCAAATGATTCATGAAGTACTTTCTCTGTCATTAGTTATGGTGGAAATGGATAATCTAGACGTGATTGGAAAGGTTGTTTCTGTTGAGTCATGGGGATAATTGTCTTCAGAATCTCCTTAAATCAAACTTGCACAAGACCTGTTACAAAAAAACCCACCCAAACTAGGCTTTTAAAACCTGTCTTTAGGTTTTTTATCACTAAACCCAGTGCACTGGTACAGGATGTACTGCAGTAGAAAAATCACTGACTGTCTGATGTGAAACTCAGCAGGACAATGAGATATATAGATATACAGACTTTGCTTGGAGATCTCTCTGCAGGCAGCACATACATGTAAAATCAAGATAACAATATTTCAGTGCAAAGTGTGTTTTTTGATGATAAATTACCAAATATCCCTGAATCTCACTGGTCCTCAATGAGGCCATGGCTAAATCATTATTTTCCTTGTGCCAAGAAAAACAATCCCTCAGCTGCCTAAAATTTGAGCAGAAGCCTTCAGCTAGAGTAGTGAATTATTAATTGTTGCAATATAGGTTTTTCACTAAGTATCTTAACTAGCACAAGAGTTTTAAATTCCCACTTTTGGATAATCTGTCTGCATTTTTTTGGCCACCTCTGAAGTCTAGCTCCAGCAGGTTCCTTTCTGCTGTATATTGATGAGCAGGTAGAATGGCCTGTGCCCTTTAACTTGAGGTTTGTGCCTCCCTGTGATGAGCAGGTAGAATGGCCTGTGCCCTTTAACTTGAGGTTTGTGCCTCCCTGTGATGAGCAGGTAGAATGGCCTGTGCCCTTTAACTTGAGGTTTGTGCCTCCCTGTGCTGAGGGGACCATTGGAAGCTGCACATCACAGCAGCTGTACATTCCTCACCTGTTTAGAGGGGAAAAGTATAAAAAGACAAAGGGAAAAAAAAAAAAAAAACAGCCTTGAGCTATTCAGTTACCACAGGCTTTTACGTTGTCACATTCTGGAAGATTTGTATGTGGAGCAGCAAAATCACACAAAAGTTTTCATAGCAGATGCTTTCTAGTACCAATTAGATAAATCCTTAATTCTTCAGTCTCCTAACCAAGATGGGGAAGCGATTACCACTGCTGAAGTCTTATTTCTGTCTATCCACTCAGGGTATTTAACAGCCCACCCTCTGCACCAAGGAGGAGCAGGGATATAGTAAAGCCAATCAGAGAGCTTTCAGTGGCCTGTATTAGAGCACTAAATACCTTGAAATTACAGTGTTAGAGCTATTTAAGGCTTTCATTTATAAATAGCTTAGGGTTTACTTTCTGTTTTCCACATAGCAATTTTAAAGCATGACCCAGTGGTGTCCCCACTGGAGACCTGTACAAGGAGTCAAAAGACTAAAACTGCAGGAGACAGCAGGAGAGCCCAAGTTCAGTAAACACATCAAACTGACCTCAAAAATTCATGATTTGACTAAAAGCTGCTTCAAAAATAAATCTTTTGCCTATACTGATTAGATTCTCTTCTTCTAAAGTGCATATTTGAAAGAGCAACAAAAGCCCAACTTATTTCAAACGCCTGCTCGTGTTCTTGAATTTTAGAGAATTCTTTTTATCAGCAAAAAATAATTTCTATCAGTTTCCCAAGAACCTCAATATGAACAGCATTTCCAGTTAATTTGAGGTAGGTGCCTCAGACCACAGGAACTGTGACACAAACAGAAAGGCTGATGACAAAATTCCCTACAAAGCAATTACTGAATATTGACTATTACTAACAAAGTTAGAGCTAAGCTTCAAGAAATAACACATGCTTCCCAAGTCAAAATAATGCACTGGAAAAGCCTTTGCACAAGAGAAACCACAAACTCTCATTATAAACACAAAAACATGTTTGCAGCAATACTAAGACATTTCATAACAAAGCAACAATAAAAATCAAATATATGATTAATGGAGGTTTGTTTTTAGAATGCAGAACACTTTGTATGCATTTAACAGAACTCTTTCTAAAATTACCTTCCTGGTGTGATAAAAGCATACAAATATCTTGTGTTTTTAATAAACCACAAGTGACTGATGCATCAACATGAATTATCAGAATGAACAGTGCTGTGCTGACAGCATTATTGATATCACTGCTATTAACAGAGCCCATTACATGCACAAACTCTATGGTGGTCACCAGGACAAGGCCAGGCTTTCTCAAAACCTCCTTGCATGTTTTTTCCTCTCTTCTATGCACTTATTTTAATTTGGGGCTTCGGAGGTTTTTTTAAAAGCAAATACACACCTGCTTTAATTTGCTTTTCTTTAAAAAAAAAATGGAATATAAATCCCACCCACTTAACTCTACAAGCAGCAGGCTACAAGAACACCCAGGCTCCTTTTGTAGCCATCACTTCACACCTATTGATGGCTTTAATCTTTGGGATGCCCTGCTGTGAGTAGAAAGGTGTTTCCTTCCTACCTGCAGCTCACACAGCCTTGCATAAGCAATAAAGCTGAACTGAATCATCACCTCTCTCCTCCCACACCTCTCTCCACTGCTACAACAATACTCATTTGCTTTTCTAAGCTACACTGATGCCTTAAAGCTCAGTAGTAATTAGTTTTAAGAGTATTAAAGTTACTCTAATAATGCCAGAGAGATTTTTATTTGCTTTCCTGTTTTCCTTGAGGTTCCTGTACACCTCTTACTCCTCAAAAGGATGAGTCAGTTCACAGCTAAAAGGTCTAATTAAAGCCTGGGGGGGAGCTGATTCATTTAGAAAGACAAGAATTTATGGTTAATTCTGAAATTAGGAAACTCAAAACTCCCTCCAAGTTAACATGTAAATCAAGTAGAATATCACTACTCTCAGTTCACCCTGAAAGCAAGTCATGGTTATATTGCTCAGTTTTTGTCCCTAAATACCAACATCAAAAAGTGTTCATAGTTCTTATGTGAGAATTAGAGTTGGATTTTTTATTTATTTAAATTATAAAACTGGAATCTGTAGTTCATATGCACATTGATGGAGGGGAAAAGGGGAGTAAAATTTCTTCCATAAGGCCACAGGCAATGTTTTAGGTGCATTTCCATGTCATACTTGAATTCTACATTGAAATCAACATTGCAAGGGAAAGAAACCCAAGAGGGAATGATATTGACCAGAAATATTCAGAAAGAGGAATCCAGTAACTGGCAAAATATCTGTATTAAAGGGAATGTAGCAGTCTCATGATCAGACCATAAACTTGTAAAACATTCAGTAGAAAATGAAAAGTGCTCTCAATTTTGTTTTCATTCTGAGTGAACCACAAATCTTCAGGTTTGGAATCTCCATTTGGTACATAAATTAAAACACTCAGAATAAAGAAAGGTATTTGGTGTTTTTTAAAAAAATCAGGTTTAGCATTAAAACTTCCTGAAAGACAGATTAGACTATATGAATGTTTTGCCTGAAGAATTTTTAAAGTGTTTTTAATTCTGTAGTGAAAAAACAGTAGATTTGAATAAATCACTCAACTTATTCTAACTTGCCTTAAAACTACTTAGCACTAAAAAGATGAACTACTGAAAGTGTAAATATATATATTCATGTAAAAATAAAGCTTTACAGGGTGTTTTTAAAGAGTTTATTTGTCAGTAAAGGATCCCCTCTAATTCATGAGCAGAGTGGCACATGCAAACCTCGGTTAACCATCTCCATGTTTCCACAGCAGCTCATGGGCTGCAGCCATGGCTGCACTGAAAAACCAAAATATTTGAGAGGAGAAAGAGAAGCATGCTCCAAGAAACACAAACTGTAAGAAACTAGACCATTTTCCACAATATATTTAAGCTGTAATTAATTGTTATAAATCCTCAGAGTTGCATATGAAGTAAGTTGACTTTAGGCATATCCATATCTGGATAAAACTGGTTTATGCCATTAGCCCCTGACCCAGCCTGCCCTGGTTCTCAGATATTTACCTGTGCTAATGTCCTCAGCTATGTGCATATCTTCAGCTTGGACAGGCTGATCCAACATCTCCACAAAACGTTCCTGGATTTCTCCAGCAGCCTCATCACCAAACTTATAATCACACAGCATCACAATGGATCCAGCAACTGGGACAAACAGTCTCTGAGGCAAGACATGATATTCTCTCCCAAAATCTAAAAGGAAAGAGGGAGACATACCATCCCAATAAAAGCCTTGACAGTTATGATAAGATTCCTCCATAATCTCTGAGCATAAGATAAAGTCATTGCAAAAGAAGACCTCAAGGTCTCTGTGGAGAAACCCTGGTCTCAGACATGCCTGGCTTAGTTGGCTGCTATTATAAGGATTTATGTCCCTACATTATTAGTCTCTCCAGAAATATCCACGGCAGCTCCAAAACAGACCATAAATGCAAAGCAGAGCTTTTCTCCTGTTTGGAATGACTTGCAGGAGGGCTCTGGGAGAGCCTGCAGGTAAGAGCTCCCCGAGGAGCAAGATTCCACCAGCACAAAGGATTGCAGAGGTGTCACACTCAGAGCCACAAAGCTCGGGTGCCACCTAGAGAGTGAACTCAGAACTACGGGCAATGGAAAAGGCTCTCTCTGCCCAAAATACTCCCACTGATTTGTCAATTAACTCTTTTTTGGTTTAAACACAACAACAAGAACACGACACCACTGCACTGACTTAAAGGAGTTTAAAGAGTCCTGGCATGAGCTCAGAGATCTGTTTTCTATATTTTAATACGCTTCAATACTAATAGGAACCATACATGGATTTAAAAAATAAAAATATAAATAAAAATTTAAAGTGTACAAGGTACAGTTGGAACTTCAGAGACAAGAGTTTCAACTATAGAAGTTTTAAAAATCACCAAATTTCTAATGAGTCAGGAAGAAGCTGGGATTGGCTTTTGTAGTCACAGGAACTGAACACAAACATGGTACAAAAGTTGTGATGCCAAAGGACACAAACTTAACCAAAAAATTTCCAGATTTAAGAAAAAGTCAAGGCTGACAAGCAGCAATTATACCTTTTATTTTTTATTCTGCTCTACCCATACTGAAACTTCACTGTAACAGAATTTTCTACAACCACCAAAATTCACTGCTGGTGGGTTTTTTTTTAGTTTGTTTGTTTGTTTTTTTTTGTTTGGGGTTTTTGTTTGTTTTGGGTTTGTTTATTTCTTACTTTTTTTCTGAGGTCCTTCATTTAAAATCAGATCTTCAAACAGTATTTCACACCGATCACTCAATGTATTAATTATGTCTCTTTTCAAAGCCTGCAAGGACACAGTAAAATCATCAGGAATATCAAAAGTATTTGCAAAGATTTTAACCAGGAAGAAATAACCAGAGAAGCCCCATACATTAAACCCATGATGAAAGGATAGTTTTCTCCCAGAAAATAAAACTAGTGTGAATTTTCAAACTAATAAATAATAATTTATTAATAAAGAGAAGCTAACATCAAAATAATTGGTATCAAGAAGGAAAACTACAAAACATAAATGAAAAGCTGAGGAAAGTTTTAGGATTGTTAGGATAAGAACTGACAACCTCTAGAGATTTATCAGTAAAACCAAACAAAAATAATCATGAGGCATTTACTCAGAGAAAAAATAGATTCCTGTGCAAGTAAATCTGAACTTTACCTCTACAAATATAATATAGCCTGCAACTTTTTTAAAGAGAATTCTTCAAAGCCTAATCCCTTTGACAATTTAGGCAAAAACCCCTCAGAGCCCAACCTTTACCCACAGCACACATATCCTCAAGAAGAGAAAAACTAACTAAAATAATCCCACTGTCCAACATTTTGACCCCAATTTAGACCACTCTGCAAAGAAAAACCAGTCACATGTATTTCAGAAGATTGTTTCTGATGGACTAAGAGCCTGCTCAGTACCTGAATGGCTTCTTTAACCTTGGGCTTGTTGCTGTGGATGTAGGCCCTGCATTTCACAGCTCCCCGGAGGTTTATGGAGCCACTGCACACCTGCACTGTCGCCGTGGACCTGGCAGCAGTGCCCTGGCACTGAGGAACAAACACATCCACTTTTATCCCAGGCACAGGCACTTGCAGCAGAGTCACTAAAACTAGAACCAGCAAACTGACAGCAGGTGTTCACACACAACCTGTTTCCCTTATCATGTATAACTAATTTTATTTTAGTTATTTATTTGATTAGGTAAGACTGAAAATCTCTTTTCTATTATGGAAAATGCTTTTATCTCTCCAGGTGATTCAAACACTTGTGTCTATGAGATTTTAAAACTTTCCAGGCTTGTGGCAAATAACAGTATTGCAACTGACAAATCTTCTTGAGACTTTTTTTAAACAATGAAGTTTTCATGTTTGCCATAATCAGCGTAACCCAGGGTGTGCTGGGAGTCACCTCATCACTCAGTACCAAATTATACACATGGTCACACTGAGAGCTGCATCAAACTGTTGCCTAGAAACACTCTCCCTTATTACCACTACGAGTGTGAGCATGAAGCATTCCAGGACAACACCTGGAAACACTGGGATGCACAACTCCACACCAACTGCCGAACCACTCCTGCCAATAAAAAGTTTTGCTCTCCCTGCAGCAATTAAACTCAATACAATAGACAGTAACAAAAAAAAAGAAGCTGAGATACTCATGGAGTCTTTAAAATGGCATTGGAAACACTTCTGGTTTTGCTGAACATGACTTTGAGAATTCAAGATACCACCTGCCAAACATAGAAGGCTATAAAACAATGCCTGGACACATTTGGGTTTCAGGACCTAGCCTGGGACATCAAATTCACAGTTCTTCACAACTCTGGTATAGGGAGGAAACTCCTGACATAGATCCAGCAGTTCCAGATGATGATTCAGCTCACGGGATCTGTACCTTAATCCAGAGCTGGCAGCTGAGCTTCTGACAAAAGCATCCAAGTGAATGTCCAAGCTAGCCAGGGCAAGCTGTGGATTGAAGTGTGGGGGTGACTATGAACTGCAGATGCAAAGTCACTTGAAATCAATGTACACAGGTACCTACAGGTATCCTATTACCAAAGGAATTAGTCACAGGACTTCTTTTCCATAATCTGTTTTCCAGTATTTCAGCTATACTATGCAATTCATGGACAACACAGTTATCACACCACAAGACTCCCTAAAGGCACAAAATATGCAGATCTGTTGACAATCAGTTTCACATTCAATATCCAGGTGGAAAAAAAAAGTCTTAGGAATAAGCAAGAAAGATTTCTCAACAATAATTTAGAGTCTTGTTATTTTATTTTTGCTCTATTTTAAAAGTTAAAGGTAAGCTGATACTTTGCAAACCACTAAAAACTTACCAGCTGTGTCAGAACCTTGACATCAGAAAACTGAGTGCTGGGCTGAGTATTTCCTCTGAACTTTTTCTGAGGGGAAAAAAATTCTTGGTGTCATGAAACACGAAAAAAAAGTCCCTGAAGCAGTCTCCTCTCACTATGGCATAGCGTGCTCCCTAGTTTATAGCCTTTGAGAGAGAAAAATAGCACTTAGATACCAACCACAATAGAACTACAAAACTAAAAGGAGAGATGAATGCATCAGCCAACGAGGTGACAGATGCAGGTCTTTGAAATGTCATCACCCACATTCACACCTCATTCCATGCTCTGTAATAGGAACATTTCAGTCACTTCACACGTAATCACTGCATGCACACTGCCCGAGGAGGGAGAGGCAATCTGCAGGAATGGGGCTGAGAACAGGAGCGGTTCTGTGTATTGGTTACCTGGAACAGCCAATCAGATCAACAAATACTGCACAGGAGATGTCTCAGTCAATGCTTTGTCACACAGAAGTTCCAACCATACATCTATTAGAGCTCAATTCCTCCTTGTTTGGTACTCACCTGCCCTTCCAGCAGCTCTGTATCCTCATCTTTAACTTGGCCATTAATCAGAAAAACACTGTCTTCAATCTGTTTTGACCATCGGTTTAGCCCATTCTTTAAAGTAAGTGAAAACAAACAAACAAAAAAAAATCACAAGAGGAAAGAATTTCACTGAAAGGCTGGACAGTACTATGGTGAAATTTATAGAAGTATGTGTTTTAATAGTTACTCAGAGTTTTAAAGTATCTGAAAAACCTATGTTTTTCCAAAGGTAAACCTTAAATGGACGACCTTCAGAACAAATTAAGAAACAAGCATTGCAAAATACTGAAGTGCCACCCCAAGGATTTGGGGGTTGTAGAGAGGGTTGCAGCCCATTGAAAGTCAACTCATAGCAAAAGCACCCCATAGCCCTGCACGAATTTGGTGTAACCTTCCACCAGGTGAGGCACCAGAGATGTTACCTGGCATACTCATGACAATTATTATGTAAATCTGAACAAAGTAAACTTCTCACTGAGCACAGCAGAAGAATTACATTTAAAAGGGGAAAAATTGCTAAACATTCTCAACTGATTACTCCTACTCCTCTCCTGCACTGTTCAACTCTTTCTTATTTAATTTTCAGCAGAGAAATGAGTGTGGTTATTGGTGTGTAGGAACTGGTGCAGGCAGTGAGTTACCTTGGTATTCTTCTCCAGGTCGTGGTTGGGGGAAGTAGCAAGAAGTGGAATGTGGATGTTCACATTTACTGTGCAGCCCAAAGCTACCCAGGAAGCAGTCAGAGCACTCTGGTATTTCCAGTCTGCTGGTTTAGCTGAACTCTGAGAGCAGAAAAGAAAAGCCATAAAGCATCTTTTCAAAGCACTGTACTGAGGCTTTTTTTGGGTTTTAGCATTATTTGCCATGCATTAAAAGCTGCATGTGACACAGCAGGACGAGCTTACCTTTGGGTCCTGCACATCGTAGGTTCGGCAAACTACTCTGTGCTACTTAAAGAAAAAGATTCAATGAAAAGCAAGGGAACACCTAAGAACAATTCACAACTAACTTAGTCCTCTACTAAACTTCCTTGTCAAGCTAATTTATGCTCTGGAGCAAGTCCTCACCTTTCATCAGTGTAAAACATTGGGAAAACATTTGCTAGTAATCTCTACCACAGTGATGCTGTGCCATCTCTTACAAACAAATTAAGATCAATATGTATTAACAGGAGAAGCACCAAGGTAGCAATTTGTAACCTGTCCTCGTCTCCCTCTCCTCTCAGAGAAAAATCCCTGCTTTCTCTCCTCATATTATGTCATTACCAACATGTTGGGGGTTAAGGTTTCTTTTCTTTTGCTCCTTCTTACCTATAGAATCTTTCCCATGAGAGGCTGGGAAACGCTGACTGCTGGTACTTACGGGTACTTGAGAAAACCAAGGGTTGGCTGTGCCCAGGTGAAAGGAGGGCAGGGGACAGCAGTAATTTAGATGGCTTCACTTTATGCCAGTCAAGACTGACTGGGAAAGGTGTAATTTGATGCCATCACACATAGAGACCTCGTAAGAAATGATGGAAATTTTGCATGGACAAGAGGGTCAATAATATTAACCACGGCTAATCAGAAATCTCAATTATTTCAACTTATACATGTCTAGCTAAACTTACACAGCTTCCTCTTCCCTAATTCTTATTTATTCAGCAGTAATTTGATAAAAGAGGTTAGGGTAGAAGCCTCAATCAATAAACCTTGCTCATAAAGGATACTTTTTTGTAGCAGAACAGATTTGAAGTGCTGCTCTGTCTGAGACCTCCTCCTCAGCAGGTTTCCAGAGCCTTCTTTTACTCAAGGACTTTTCCACTGAGAAGATTAGCTAAAGACCAAAAATATATTGCAAAAACATGCACTACAGTTCCTGGAAAATAGTCTTGTACTAAAATTTTAAGTCCAAGCAGTATCAAAATTATGCATAAGCAGGAAACACAGCTCACATGTCACTAAAATGTCACGTTAAAAGAACATTCTGCAGGGATTCAGAAGCACTTTTCCCCAAAGTGAAAGAGGCTTGAGAACTCTTAATTTAGCTCCCTTATAAACCAAAGCAAGCATATACATTCATGTGTCCAACCTGTATGCTTTTGCCCTTACAGACATATTACAATTTTGTGCCTATCAGCTGGGTTAGGAAAGCTGTGCAAAATAGCTACTAATTATAAAAAACAAATCCCCCTCAATTTTTAATTCAGCAATCACTGATCATCTGGACACAGCTGACCTTTTAGGCAGCTACCAGTTTCATTAGCCACAACTGAGATGCAATTACACTCAACTGCCAAAATTGACTCTTGGACCTCAGGCTGCCAAACCTGCTCATGGTTAAAACATTCACCATGATCACGTTAGAAAAATGATAAAAAGAACATATTTTTTCAGAACAGAAACCAAACATGGCAGTAGATGCCCCAATACTGTAACAAAAATGCATTTTCAGTCTATCAGATAGTTCTGAGTATGTTTTCAATTTAATCCCACACCCTTAAATCAAGTGTGCATGCTCTAGACAAGATGTTTCTCTTAAAAGAATCAGAATTACAGATCTTTCACAACTGTAAACACCTCTAAACGGAGTAATTCATTCAGGCAAGGAAAGCTAACATGGTAACATCACTAGCACATGTGCCACAAGCATTTAGCTTAACATAAACCTTGAGGATGTTTTCTCTAAGCCAGAATTCAGAAGCCACATTCAGTAAATACAGATAAACACAGTAAAGAGAAATTCATATTTGCTATTGCAGTAGCAACCAGGAGGTTAACAAACAGTGTCCCACAGGACAGGGATTTCTGAGGTTCCAGTCTCAAACCCACACATCAAAGCACAACACTTGTGAAATAACACAAGAAAACAACTATTTTAGTCAGGAACAGAGAATTCCTCACACACAGAGCCAAAGATGCTGCTGTTCTTCCAGCAGGAACTCCGCTTACCTTGCGCAAAGCATTCTGACCATCCTTTGCCAGCTCTGGAGTCGCAATCATAAACACACCAAGAACCAGCAACCCTCCAGGCAGCATTCTGGACACCTTGAAAATGAACATTTATTACTAGGCTTGGCAATCTAGAGACCATGATACTCAAGATATCAAAAACCATTGGTGAGACAAGTCTGCACCAAGAGCAGAAATAAACTAAGGGAGACTGGTTTTCACTTACAGGATCCTCTCCATGCAGGAACACGTCCTGCAAGTGTTTTCCCTTCAGTAATATCCAGTGTCCTTTCATCAAAAAACTTGAAAACACTAAGGGTATTTCTGGTTTAAAACATCTGTGCCCAGCATGGCTAGGAAGGCTCTGTTACTTTGAGAAAAGGGCTTAAGATGGCACAAGTACTGAGATCATTGTGTCCATGTTTTTTCCCCTTCTGTTCCAACCACCCCTTTGTCACCTCCTAAGGTGAGTTCTCACCTGACTGGCGTGTGTGGTGATCCACTCTTCATCCAGGGATGCCAGCTTGGGAGGGCCCACACTCTCCTCCTGCTGCTGCTCCTTGGGAGGGGTTCGCACAGCCCGAATGACATAGTCCCGTTGTGGGGAACACTTGCCAAAACATCAGTAAAAGCAAAGACACCTTGAGACTGGTGAACAGGGGTTTCCCCAATCCACAGGAATGAATGGAAGGACAATTCCACACTTACCTGCCCTATCAACAGGCCAGTGACATATGGCTTCACCTTTGTGCTGAGTTCTGTCAGGTACTGCCCAATACCTTCCTCGACAAGGTAAGTTCTACCCATGGCTCCAGGTTTAAGTGAGGTGTTGTAGTTCCAACCTACAAAACACACAATGCATAAAGTGAAAGAAGGTACGTACACTGCAATGGGTACAGGAGAACAAGTCTCACACAAAGATCCTTTAGAACTGTTTGATTGAAAAATCCCTGCAAGGTCATTGAGTCCAACCATTCCCTCAAAGCCACCACTGACCCATGTCCTCAAATGCTGCATTCATATGGCTTTTAAATCCCTCCAGGGATGGGGACTCCACCCCTAACTCAAGCAGCTATGCCAGGGCTGGACAGCTCCTTCAGTGAAGAAACTTTCCCAATGTCCAACATGAACCTACCTGGCACAGCTTGAGGCTGTTCTTGGGAGCAGAGCCCGACCCCCATGGCTGCCCCCTCCTGTCAGGGAGTTGTGCAGAGCCAGAAGGTCCCCCTTGAGCCTTACTTTTCTCCAGATTGAGCCCCTCCAGCTCCCTCAGCCTCTCCTGGGGCCCCAGCCCCTTCCCCAGCTCTGTTCCCTTCCTTGGACCTGCTCCAGCCCGTCCATGTCTTTCTTGTCATGAGGAGCCCAACACTGAACCCAGGATTTGAATTTTGAAATGCCTTTAAGAAACCGTATCTTGCAGCATGATACTTCTGAAGGATGTGATGCTCCATTCACATAGGGACTTGCTAAATTCCACATGTGTACTTGAACATGCCCTACACCACTTCCATTCCAATTCCCAAGCACTCAAAGCACAGCATCTGTGGACATTCCAATGAGCTGCCTTTGCAGATCCCCCCCCCCAGAACCCAGGACATGGGGGCTGCCACAGACTCCCCCCCTTTCCCTGTAAGGCAGGTCTGAAAACCCCTTCATGCCTGGAAAGCTCTCCCAAACTGAGTTAAGCATTAAAAAGCTGAAACCCAAGAGCACAGGGTAAGGAAGCAAAGGGCATCCTGAACCTCCACAGGGAGGGTGCTCACACACCTCAACTCATGCCCCCAGCCGGGTCCCCACAAGCCGGGCTCAGCACTCCCAGATGCCCGGGTTCAGCGCCTGCATATCCCCGGGATCAGCGCCTGCATATCCCCGGGATCAGCGCCTGCACATCCCCGGGATCAGTACCGCCAGGACTCAGAACCCGCACATCCCCGGGATCAGTACCGCCAGGACTCAGAACCCGCACATCCCCGGATCCGCACCTCTACACCGCCAACTTCGGCACTCGCCCGTGCCCCAGCTGAGCACTGAGCTGGCCGGTTACGTCATCGGTAAGCGCCGCGGCGTAAGGAGATGACGCACGGCAATGCCTAGCGGAGCGCGGGAAAAGGGCGCGCGAGGGGACATTCCCGCCATGCTGGGAGTGGCGGAAGCGGCGATGCATCCCCGGCATCTCCGGGGCACACGGGACACATTAGAAGCACAGACACCTCCGTATCCGTCATGACGACGAAGCGGTGTGGTTTCCTATCCTGGCTGTGGCAGCTGTGGCGATGACGCGGCGCTGTCGCCACACCCATGATGGCGGGCGGCGTGGCCGAGCCGGAAGCGGAAGCGGCCCCGGCGGCGGGCCGTGCTGTGCCGGAGCGATGGCGGCTGTGCTGCAGCAGCTCCTAGAGCGGGCCGAGCTCGCCAAGCTGCCCCGCACCGTGCAGGGCAAGTTGGAACGCTTCCTGGGCGACCAGCAGGGCGAGATCGATGGGCTGCGGGCCCGACATGAGCGCTTCAAGGTGGACAGTGGTGAGTGCGGGCGGCGGGCCCGCGGTCCCCGGGCTCAGGAGGGGCAGCACGGGCACCGCACGGAACGCAGTGTTTTCCACAAGCTCTCGGAGCGTGCTCTGGGAGCTGTGAGGCCGGGAGGGGCCTGGGAAAGGGCCTGTAGTGGAACCTGATCGGTGTTTGTCTCTCACTTTAGCTCCTGGAGTTTTGTTTTGTTTTTTGTTTAATTTGGTTGGTTTGTTTGTTTTTGGTTTTGTTTTCTTCTCTTGCTAAGGGACATTCCGGGTTAAAGCTGCATATGAAGTGGGGTTAAAGAACAGCTTTTCGTCAGGTTTTTAAGTACCATTGGTACGCACAGGTCTGATGAGGAGGGGCTCGGCCTGGAGAACAGGAGGCTCAGGGGGGCCCTTCTGGCTCTGCACAACTCCCTGACAGGAGGGGACAGCTGGGGGGAGTCGGGTTCTGCTCCTGGGGAACACAGACAGGGTGAGAGGAAACGGGCTCAAGTTGCATCAGGGAAGGTTCAGATTCGATATTGGGAAAAATCCTTTGCTGAAAGGTCTGTCCAGCCCTGGCACACCTTCCCAGGGCAGTGGTGGAATCCCCACCCCTGGAGCAGTTTTAAAGCCGTGTGGATGCAGCATCTGGGGGCATGGGTCAGTGGTGGCCTTGGCGGTGCTGGGCAATGGTTGAACTCTGATCTTGGGTGTCCCTTCCAACCTAAACAGTTCTGTGTTTCAGTGTGCTTTGGTCCTCGTTGTGGGGGAGAAATACAGCTTTGTTCACACAGCTCTCAAACAGCCTTAAGTTTACACTTCACTGTTAAATTCCATTCCATAAAATGAGCCTGATGGAAGCAATATTTTTATAATGATTTGGAGACAGGAGACAAGAGTTTAAGATTGTGAATATGAGTTACTTTGTGGAGGATGTGACATACTTCTGATGTAAACTTTACTTCCACTTTTTAGCTTTTCTGTCTCTTTCATGGTAGAAATCTTGGTAAATATATTACTGAGGTGTGGTGTAAGTTAAACTAACCCACAGATTTTAGCAAGTTACTCTTTTCCAGGTCCATTCTTCTCGTGTGTGGCAGGAGGGGCAGCATTATTTGAAATTGTAATGTATGAGAGGGAGAAGATAAACAAACGTCCCTCAGTGCTTCCTTAGAAGCCCATCCTGCCCAGGAGTGGGATTAGTTCTGCTTTTACTGAGTATTTTAGACTGAAGCTCCATAACACAATTACTGTTCCAGGTCACAGAAATTCACATCTAATTCTCTTTTTTTTTTTTTTTTTTTTTTTTTTTTAACTGCTAAGGGAATAGAGCCCAGGAATTAATTTTAAGGAGTCTTCCTTAAAACTTTCCCCAGATCAAATCCCTTGATGTCTGGGGCTATGTGGATTTTATTGTATATGTATAGAAATACTCTAGGAGTAAAAGAAGTTCTAAGCTGATGAGCCCACACTGCATAATTGGGCTGATGCAATGTCTCTGGTTACATCAAAAATGTTAAAGAATATTCAGATTAGTTAGGCTTTTACTTGATGGGTCATTTCACAGAGTCATGGAGTGATTTGGGTTGGAATGGACTTTAAAGCTCATCTCATTCCAATTCCTGCCATCAGCAGGGACACCTTCCACTGAAGGCTGAAACATATCACAGTTTCTGGAAATATACACTTGTCATGCTAGCAAAGTGTTTTAAACCATGTTCCTTCAGTGTGGAAATGCAGGGTTTTGCCTTCAAAAATGTTGGGCATTTTTTGGTTGTGGTTTTTTTTCCCCTTCCTTCAAATTCTATTACATCTTAGTATTTTTATGTATTTTTTAGAATGATCCTTGGTAAAGGTTAGAAAGAAAAAATATCTTACTACGACTGAGATGACTTTGTTATTTTGCAGAACAACAGTACTTTGAGGTGGAAAAGCGACTGGCTCAGAGTCAGGAAAGACTTGTAAACGAGACCCAGGAATGTCAAACTCTACGGGAGGAGCTTAAAAAGCTTCGTAAGTGTAACTGTGTAACATCCTTAAGTGCTGGGCAGGATATTCACCCTTCAGTCCAGTGTTGTGGGAACTGCTTTCAGGTTTACACAGGAGCTGAAAATCTCTCATCAGTTGCACTTGTAGAGATGTGTTCTGGTGGTGTGTTCAAGTCAGCCTTTTTTAATGGAATCTTTTGTTCTCATGGAAAAAAAGCCCCTTGCTGGGTAGTAACAGTACAGTGGGCTGTGTATTGATCATCACAAAAGATGTTCTGCTCTAAGGATTGCCTGAGTCTGCCTCAATACCCTGGGTCCATCCAGGGTGAGGTCTGGCATTCTTCTCTTCCTTTTGTTAAAAATGTTTGTCAGGGAAATTTTGACTCTGTTGCATGTGGAGAGTGGGTTCTGTCACATTCTAGTGGAGATCCCTCAGTGCTGTTCCTTTCCCCCCAGATGAGCAGCTGAAGGTGCTCAATGAGAAGAACAAGGAGCTGGAGGCTGCCCAGGACCGGAATGCTGCTGTTCAGGTACTGCTGGGCCTTGGCCAGGAACTGAAATCCTGTGGCTGCCCTGGCCCTTTGCAGCACAGAATGCACTCAGTTCCCAGTGGAGTGTATCAGGATCAGTACCAGTATGAGCTCATGGAGATGTTTACATGTCCTTGGGCACGTGTGCAGGAAAACTACAGGAACTTTTCAAGTAAAAGGTGGTGGTTTAGCAAACTGAGTGACAGGTGAGCAGGTGCTTTTGTTTCAGTTTGGGTGGATTGTTCCATTCCAACTGAAACTTGTTGTGAAGAGACTTTAAACCAAATCCCCAAGATTCAGACAAAGATATAAACAAGAGTTCTGTTTTTCCCCCTCCTTTCCCACACTCTGGCAGTGTTTTGCTTGTGTTATGCCCAGAAGTCACTGGGTTGCAGGGTGAGTCACTTGAGCTGAGTGATCTAGCAGAATGGTAATTTTGAAGCAGAAGCTAAAACAAGTGTGTTAGATTTTTTCCACAATGAGAAGATGTATCTAATTGTTTCCCCCGAGGAACTTATCAGGGTCTGACTGAAGTGCTTTGTAGTGATACCTTGAGGGCAGAGACAGTGTAGCCTGTCAATGATTGGAGATTGACTTTGCTTTGATTTTTGTATTGATGCATGTGTTCATTCCTTTTTTACTCTGTTACCCTTTTTATTTAACCAAATAGAGCTGTTTCAGTAAATTCTTGACTATCACAGCTGTCTTTCCAAGAATATTGAATTGAAATGCAGTTTTGAATAGCTCCATTGTGATTTATCTGCCCACTCTAAGCCTCTTATCCCAGTGTTCATTTGGCTGGGGTAACTCACTAAGGTTTAGCTCACTGCTGTGTGATTCTGAGTGTAGGTAGTGGCTATAAACTGTTCCAGAGAGCTGATCACATTTCTTTATTGCCTTTCTGCAATCTTTTTCAGAGCCAGTTAAGTCGAGAGAAGGAAGAACTGGAGGCTGAGAAGAGAGACTTGGTCCGAACAACTGAAAGGCGATCTCAGGAAGTTGAACATTTAAATGGTACAGCCGGGAACACAATCAATAAATAATAGTAATAGCAGAAAAACAGCAGTTTGGTGCTTGTTTTTCTCAGTTTAAAAATATGCCTTATACAGCATCTTAGTGCCCAACATACAATTACATACAAAATTATCTTGCCTGTTGTCGTTCTTTACAATTTAGTAATTAAAGCTGTTACACAACAGCTTTTTCTAACACTGATTTCCCTCCTCCAGAGGATTTTAAACGCTTAAATGAAAAGCTTACAGAGGCAAACACAGAAAAGGCAAAACTTCAGCTGAAGTTGGATGAGCTTCAAACATCAGATGTTTCCATGAAGGTCAGTAGGGCATTATAAGCACAGTGTGTGCTTTGCATTGTTTGTGTGTGATGTAGTCATCATTTTGTTATGATTCTTTGGAAAGTAAGTCAAGTGAGTACCTATTATTTATAGTAAATTCTTTTATTATAAAATTGGTGACTGTGACTAGAAGTGAGATTTATTCCTAGAAGATTGGGGATATCAGGCTGGGCAAGTATGTCCACGCCATTTGGTGGCAGTGGTGGCTGCTCCTTCCTACTAGGAAGGACTCCAGATCCATGAAGGAAGGTAGAAAGGAGAAAAATAATTAGCTGTGAACCTGTACCATTACTCTGTGGGTAGAATAAACTCCATAAAGAGAGGAGGAAAGGATAACCTCAATATCATAATTAATTTCCTTAAAAGGCTGCTAATCTAGTTCATATTCCCAGCTAATGTAAGCTCAGAGGAAACTAACTCAAATGGCAGGAATTTCTCATTGCTTGACAATTGTAACTTACTACCAGTATAATAAGAAGCACTGCCTGTATTTACTGAATTACAGTACATTTTTGCTATTCCTCCTCTAATCAGAATAGTTAAATTGACTGCTTTATTTTCTGTGGAACTATTGCAATCACACTGTGCAATTCTCTTTTCAGTACCGGGAGAAAAGGCTGGAGCAAGAAAAAGAGCTGCTGCAGAACCAGAACTCATGGCTGAATGCTGAGCTGAAAGCCAAAACAGATGAACTGCTCCAAACTGCCAGGGAGAAAGGCAATGAAATCCTGGAACTCAAATGCAGTCTGGAGAACAAAAAGGAGGAGGTAATATAATTCCTGAGTCTTTATTTCTTAGAAATTGTACCACCTGATTAACTGCATTTAACAAAGCCAGTACTTTAATGACTGTATTTGAGAAGCTCTTTATACTCTTTCAGCAACTTTTGAGTTTTTATTTTTAGTTAAAATAAAGTTAGAAACAATGAGACAAGTATTTTTCAAAATAAACTGGACTAGGAACTAAAAATTTTATATAGTGTTCTCATTTCTTCTCTGAATAGGTTTCCAGAATGGAGGAACAGGTGAACAGCTTGAAACAGTCAAATGAAAACCTCCAGAAGCATGTTGAAGAACTTTTGAATAAACTGAAGGAGGTGAGATGGCTTGAAATGCATTAAACAGCATTACAGTTGCTTCTACAAATCAAACAATAAAATGAGTGTAATAGAAATAGTGGAATGCTCCCCTACCATGTTTCCTCTTTCATTTGCCAGGCAAAAGAGCAGCAGGCAAGCATGGAAGAGAGATTCCACAATGAACTCAATGCCCACATTAAATTATCCAACTTATATAAGGTGAGTTTGTTAATTCCGTTACAACTCTAGTAGTGGCTGAATCTTATGTAGTGCAGGCCAATTTGGAGGTTTTCCCCCACAAAATCTGGATGTGGAAAGGCTAACTTCTAACTTTGTGAAACATGCAAAACATTGTTTTCTTTGCTGCTGTAGTAGTCAGCATTTATTCTTATACTGTTTGGATTATCTTGGAGAATAAGCAAGGGGTTGAAATAGTAGTTTTCTGCCAGCTGTTTTGAGTCTTCATGTTGTAAAAATGTGGTTATGTCTTAGGATCTATGTGGAAAGTATGACTGTGGAAGTGATTTTCCTGAGTTAGAAGTTCATTTCTGAACACTGCAGGTGTTGGTGACTTGGTTAGGACCCAGCTGAATGTTCTGTACTGTGTCAAAGGCACACCATTTAAACAAGTAATATTTGTTCTGTTTGCTCAAAGAGTGAACAATACCCTGTAACTTTCTGACTAAGTCAGCTGAAATGTACAACTGCTTGCTCTTTGGTTTGCATATTTCAGTGCACAGGTTACTGAGCTCTACTTTGTGAGCTTTCTTGCACAGATGCCCAAATAAACATTTTACAGCTTTACACTTGGGAGATCTCAAGCTGGAAGCAAGGACATGTAAATTGTTTGTACTGTGAGTCCCTAAAAATACTATATTTTTCAGACTGTTTGAGATGGAGTATTGGGAATTCCCAGTTTTCTTTAGTCAGAAGAAGGAAAGAGCCAGCAGCAGCTGTAAACAGCCTAAAGGCCATACATTGTACTGGGAATTGTCCCATCAAATCTGTGTGACTGATGCTTCTTACTCTCAGGCAATTTGCATCAAAGTGAGACAATCCACATGGAAAGGATTGACCAGCTTAGGTGAATCTTTCAGCATTTTATGCAGAAAACTGTGTTCATAATTTGTGGTCAGTTTAAGCTTTCTTGTAAACTTGGGGCTGTTGTTGCTGTGTACTAAAGGTGAGCTAAAATGCTTTCTTCAGAGTGCTGCTGATGACTCAGAGGCAAAGAGCAATGAGCTGACAGGAGCAGTGGAAGAGCTGCACAAGCTCCTCAAGGAAGCAGGTGAAGGTAAGCTGGCAGAGGGAGGAGAGCAGTTGGGCTCCTTGGAGTACCTTAATGCTCTGAAAAATGGGGTTTTTGTGTTCCTTAAAGGAGTTTCATTAGGCTTTTGGGGTGATGGAAATACAGTCCCTGTGTAATAAAAACTGTACCTGACTAGTTGAATTCACTGATGGTTGGGGAACTATTTGCAAATACACCTGGAATTTTGCTATGGATTTTGATGAAAGGGTCTAATTTTCCAATATATGTCTTCGCTTTAGCTTTTTAGTTCCTTTAGTTCCTTTTCACTGCTAAGGACAGTTCATATTTTTGCCCTTTTCTAAGCAAAGGTGGTAGGCAGTGGTTCATGCTTTTCTCACACTTCTGAGTTTTCTTACCAGCATGAACTTCTGTAGATCACATAAAGTAAAATTTAAGGTATGCAGGTAAATTTTGATACTTTTAAAATAAAAATCAATCACGACACATAAGCTGCTTGCCTGATTTAATTTTAGCTAATAAAGCAGCCCAGGAGCATTTGGCTGAGGTGGAGGAGTCAAAAGCTGCAATGGAAAAGGAGCTGAGAGAGAAGATCAGTAAGCTGGAGAAGGAGCTGGAGAATGCCAATGATTTACTGTCAGCTACAAAGCGCAAAGGTGAGATAAGCTGGCACCTGAAATACAGAAACTCTTGGGCTTTTATGGAAGGATATTGTCCTGAGTTTCTCTAAGAACCAGCTGCATTAATCTAATGTGTTATCTTTGGTAATTTCTAATAATACATTTTAGAAGCTTTTTCATATATATACATATGCTTATACATATATATATAAAAATATGCTTCCCTCAGCAGAAAGTGCATCTCTCATAGTTATTTGAAGGTCTTTTGTTAATCTGTTATCTTTCAAGGAAAATGGAGAGGAACCTTTTCTTCAAGGCTGAATCAGCATGCATTTAGTGGTTTTATGGAGAGGGAAGTGGAGATAATAAACTAGTCTTGGTTTCCTCTTTAAAAAATGCAGCAGTAACTTCTGGCCTTTAAATTTCTGTTTAACATGAAATCTTGCTTAGTATTCACTTTTTTAGCTCTATCTTTTTTGCTGTTTGCTACATATCCATAGTTTCTAAAGGATAGGGAGCAGGAAAGAACAGAGGCATGGAGTACATTTGCTCTATCCCTGTGTTAATTTAATGAAAATAAACCAGTGCTCTGCTACTCCAGACATCTGTCAGTGTGATAAAAAAACAGAGGTTATGCCTTGCTCCAGTTATTTCAATATTCATGTTCTGAAATAATTTAAATTTTTGGAGTCCTAGTAGCAGCAGCTTTTCAGCAATTCAAATAAAGCCAGTCAGATATGATATTTAAGTGTATTTCTGGTGGGGATTATTGCAGTTTTGGATGATAATTGTGGGGTTGTGCTTCCAGGAGCCATCCTGTCCGAGGAGGAGCTGGCAGCCATGTCTCCCACTGCTGCAGCAGTGGCCAAAGTGGTCAAGCCTGGCATGAAGTTAACTGAAGTGAGTGAGCACAAACCCCTCCAGCAGCAAAGCCCTTGGGTGCCATCAGTGACACTGAGAATGGAAAAGTTCAGGCTTGAGGCACTCTTTGGGTTTGGGGTCATGCCTGATGAAGGCAAGGAGATCTTACTTGAGGCAGACCTCTTGCTGAGTTACTGGGATTTTTTTCAACATGCCTTAGAGTTTTTCTTTAATAGATCAAATTCATAAATAGGTGGGTTTTGTTAATATAAACTTACTTTCTATTTTTGTCAGGAGCAGCCTTTTTTTTGCTTACTTACATAACTTTTTAATCTGTACTGCTGTGCTTTTGGCCTCTACTTGCAAAAAACTAACGTAACAATAGGCCATACAGGTTCTAGGGGATTTTCCACTTCTGTATATGTAATTTGAGTTGTCATTGTTTGTTACTGATTGTTTCATCCAGCCATTAAATTCCTTTATGCTCTGTTACTGGTTTTGATATTTCTATCTTAAGTTTGCTTAAAACTTATCGTTTTGTGTAGAATTCTTTTATTGCAGACAGTTGCACTATAAAGTTTGCCATTTTAAAATTAATATGTGTAACTTCTTTGCTGTGATATGAGTCCTAGAACCATATTTTAAAATTTTAGAAGTCCAGCTTGTTTTTCTGAATTAACTAGTTCAATTGTATAAAATTCCAGCGCCATAAGGTAGGAATTGTATCATCACCAGTGGTTCTTTTTAAAGAGATCTGTACAGGCATATCAAAAACAAACCAAATTTTTTTTTCCAGCTGTACAATGCCTATGTAGAAACTCAGGATCAGTTGCATATGGAGAAGCTGGAGAATAAGAGAATTAATAAATATTTGGATGAAATAGTGCAGGAAGTAGAAGCCAAAGCCCCAATCTTAAAACGTCAGCGTGAAGAATTTGAGCGTTCCCAAAAAGCTGTTGCAAGTCTGTCTGCAAAGCTTGAACAAGCTATGAAGGTTGGTATAAAAGAGCATATATGATTTTGGAAAACAAATTAATTTTCAAATCTTTAATCCTAATTGCTGTTGTAAGTGTATGAAGTGGATCTTTCAGTCAACTTTTTTTATGGGAGATGTGTTGGACTTTCTGGCTTGCAATTTCTGGAACTGTACAAAGTCTTTTGTAGAACCAATGTATTTTGTAGTTCTTTATAGTGGTGATTCAGAGTCTCTGATTTTCTAAGAGAGTAGGTTCACTGTAAAGTTTAGTGTTTATTTGGCATAAAATTGGACTTCAGTGCTCACTTCCCACTGGTTTTAAGGCATACACCAATGCATTACAAAAGAGCGTGGCTTTTGCTTCCAGAACACCTGGAGTTTAACCTTGCGAGTGTAACTTTAAAGAGAAGTTTGGTTCCCCAGGCTTGTTTGCACATGCTGTTATCTCTTGGAAAGGAATGTGTCCAGTTGAGGTATGATGTTTGCTCCTCTTGGTGTGCTTGCAGGAGATCCATCGCCTGCAGGACAGCGCTGACCAAGCCAACAAACACGCCTCCTTCTTTGAGAGGGAGAGCCAGAGACTGGAAGTGCGAGTGAAGGATCTCTCCCAGCAGGTAGAAGAAACCTTGCTGTGGTTAAATGTGCTGCTGCATTTCAGGTGTTTACTTAGAAGTTGTGTTCAGCCACAGTCATGGAGACTTTGGCTCTCCTAAGTACCTTGGTGGCATTAAAGGTTCTCCTCAGGACAGCATGGTACTTGGGCTTTCGAAACTGGAATAAGTTTAACTGGATAGAAGTGGTGCTGCTTTGGGGTAATATTGTTAAGCATCTGACATGGAAAACTCACTTATATAATTTCTTTGTTAAATTGGACTGTCCTGTGATCTGTCCACAGAACTGAACAGTTTATGTACTTCTGATTTGTTGCTTTTTGTCAAGCTATTTTTTCTGTCATATAATTATCTTACAGGGATTTATTGGTTATAATTGTTTGCATGTTGTAGGAAAACCCTTTAATTAGCAACTCCTTTATTCCTAATATGTTGCTTTTTCAGAGCAAACTTTAGAGTCTGTGCAGGCCTTACATGAGGACTGTTCTCTTTCAGATCTGTGTGCTGTTAATGGAACTGGAAGAAGCCAGAGGCAACCACGTGATCCGTGATGAAGCAGTGAGCTCTGCTGACATCAGCAGCTCTTCTGAAGTGATCACTCAACACCTGGTCTCCTACAGAAATATCCAAGAGCTTCAGCAGCAGAATCAGCGTCTCCTGGTGGCTCTTCGGGAGCTGGGGGAGGCAAGAGAAAAAGAGGAGCAAGAAACAACATCATCTAAGTAGGTCATCTCTTCCTTTTCATTAACTTTGTGCAGTGTGTAGTAACAAGGATTCATTCAAGCGTTTTTCAGTTTTTTACTTCTGATTGTTATTAATTGTGTGCAGCAGCTATGTAACTCATAAAGGCAAGTTCTTATTAAGCTGCAGGACCTTCAGGTTTCTATTATAATGACTTGATAGCTTTTTATCTTATAGGTCCTGTCATCAAAACTTGAACTAAAAATAATTATCAGTCTTCTAATGATTTATTTCATACAACAGAGCTGTTTTTCAAAAAGATATGTTTTTATTCCTGTTAGCTGAACCAATAAACTCATGTGTGCATATCTAAATCACTACTGTAAAGGCCACAGGTGTGAATTCTGTGTGAAAGATTCTTAGCCAGACTCTGTATTCGTGCTACTGAAATTTTTGAAGTTATTCACATGAACTTTTTATTCACAGAATTTTGCTGTCCAGGAAAGAGGCCTGCTTTCTTTTTCATCTGTAGATGGTAGCCCAAAGGCCACTCTCCTAGAAATTTTCAGGATTCTGGCATGGATTCACAGAATCATTAAGTTTGGGAAAGATGTCCAGGATCGAGACCAAGTTATACCCCAGATGTCACCAGCCCAGAGCACTGAGTGCCGTGTCCAGGCCTTCCTTGGACACCTCCAGGGATGGGGACTCCAGCACCTCCCTGGGCAGCCCCTTCCAATGCTTAACAACCCCTTCTGTGAAAAAAATTCTTCTGGATATCCAACTGGAACATACCCTGCCACAGCTCGAGACTGTTTCCTCTTGTCCTGTCCCTTGTTTCCTGGGAGCAGAGCCTGACACCCCCACACACTTCCACCTCCTGTCAGGGAGTTGTGCAGAGCCAAAAGGTCCCCCCTGAGCCTCCTTTTCTTCAGGCTGAGCTCCCTTCCCAGCTCCCTCAGCTGCTCCTGGTGCTCCAGCCCCTTCCCCAGCTCCGTTCCCTTCCTGGACACGCTCCAGCCCCTTACCATCCTTACAGAAGGAAGGGGCCCAGAACATTGGATGTGCCTCTCTGGGATGTTGAAGGCAGCTGTTGTTGTTTCAGGATCTCTGAGCTCCAGAGCCAGCTGGATGAGGCTCTCAGTGAGCTGCAGCAGCTGCGGGAGTCACGGCAGCACCAGCTGCAGCTTGTGGAGTCCATCATCCGCCAGCGGGACTTGTTCCGCATCCTGCTCACCCAGACCACGGGGGCCATCATTCCTCTGCAAGGTACCCAGGCTGCAGGGGCTGTATGATCTTCTCTGGTAAGCAGAAGTGTTGCTTTAAAACCCTCTTTACCTTCCTGTAGCTTCAGGTATGTTACCGGAGGAGATCTGTCTTACATCTACTCCAAAGCGTCCGAATTTACCTCAGTCCATGGCAACTCCTGCTCCAGTGTCCATGAATGAGTCTGTGGAGACTGTGGAGGCCAAGGCTGCTCTTAAGCAGGTACATTTTTCAGTAGACACTGCACAAAGGCTGTCTCTATTTCTTTTTACTTGCTTTTGGTAAGCACTTTTGTTCTTTGCTGCAGTTGCAGGAAGTTTTTGAGAACTATAAAAAAGAGAAGGCAGAGAACGACAAACTTCTGAATGAACAGAATGAAAAGCTTCAGGAGCAGGTCACAGACCTGAGGTCACAAAATGCCAAGATATCCACACAACTGGAATTTGCCTCCAAACGGTAATTCAGCTACGTAATAGCATTCCCTTTCATGTTCCCTGGCTGCTTGATACTGTTTGCTCTCTTAAACATTGATACTGTCTATTCTGTGTAAGAACATAAAGCAAGTAGTTCAGGTGGGATCAGAGCAGAAGCTGTAGTTGAGTGAGTCATGTTTGTGCAAACTGAAGCATAAAGCCATGAAGCACCCAGCTGTGTGCATGCCCCTGTTGAGTTGGACAGTGCAGTGTGGAAGACTTGCTTTGCTGTGTTCCCTGGAAGGTACGAGATGTTGCAGGATAACGTGGAAGGCTATCGCCGGGAAATCACCTCCTTGCATGAGAGAACCCAGAAACTCACAGCAACCACTCAGAAGCAGGAGCAGATCATTAACACCATGACTCAGGACCTGAGGGGAGCTAATGAAAAACTGGCAGTGGCAGAGGTCAGTAACAGTGTGTGGCACTTTGGGATATTTTCCTTATGATTATCGTGAAATATCACAAGTGAAGAGTGAAGATGTAAGAACATTCCAAGCTGTTTCAGTTTGCAGGGAAAGCAGAATGTCCAATAGTTTTGTTATTATTATTCTTGGCTTAATTCACATGGATTTTAAAATAATACTAAATTTAATGGATGGATTTGGGATTGACAACAAAGTTTTTATTATTTGCTGTCTTAAAGGTGAGAGCAGAAAATTTGAAGAAAGAGAAGGATATCTTGAAGATGTCAGATGTGCGCCTGACTCAGCAACGTGACTCTCTGCTGGTTGAACAAAGAGGACAGAACTTGCTGCTCACCAATTTGAGAACAATTCAGGTATGTGGTGCTATTTTTATGCCTAGGTTGAATCTGTCAGGCTTTTCAATAAATGCCCATGAAAATCAAATAAGACTCATGGAATTGAGTCTTGACGTGGATTTTTATATGGTTACAAATCAACACAATATAAAATACTTCAGCAACTTGTTTCAGCAAGTTTGGGATTCTTTTCTTACATCATGATACTCTGTTACTTACCTGGGCAAAGTCCTGAGAATTCTGAGTTGATGAGAAGGATTTTCACAACCAAATGGAAACAAAACATATGAAACAAAGTGAAAGGAAAAAAGTTTGTAATGGTAATTTTTTTGATGGCGAAATTTAACAGTGCCCACCGTGGTAGTTGATTTTGCTGTTACAATATATTTACTTTTATACATTTATATAATTTATTATAATGTATATTGGTTCTTAGAATGTATTTAAGGATGCACATTTTACCATGTGACTGAATTCTATTTCTCTAGTAGATCTTTTGGAGGTGTTTTAGTCCACGGCATTGTACTGCATGGATAATAGATTTTTGTATAAAAATATTCATTGTATTAACATGGCTAATAAAACCTTTCAAAGCTAAGTCAAACACTGTAAGTGCTACTTTTAATAATTTTCTGTCTCTACCTATTATTTAATTATTCTTGGGGTTCAAGAAGTGTTGTGACAACTTTGTATGAAGTGCTGCAGTAATTCAGAAGAAAATTATTGAATTCTGTTGTAAACAAAATGCATTGTTCTCTTTTCTCAGGGAATACTTGAGAGATCTGAGACAGAAACAAAGCAGAGACTCAATAATCAGATAGAAAAGCTGGAGCGTGAGATATCTCAGCTGAAGAAGAAACTGGAAAGTGAAGTGGAACAAAGACATTCCCTTACCAAGAATCAAGAGGTGAGTGTAAATGTGCTGCACTTGTTGGGAGGAAAATAAAGCCCCAGGTGCTTCTGCCAGAGTGTAGCATGTTCTTCTCCATACCTGACATGTAGAACAATACTTGGCCTCTGTGCCATTTGGGAATAATTGCAAACTGAAGAGCCCTGTGCTTGCAGGTTCATATCCTGGACCTGAAGAGGCAGCTGGAGACAGAGACCAACCGCCACATCAACACAAAGGAGCTCCTGAAGAATGCCCAGAAAGAAAGTGCCATGCTGAAACAGCAGCTGAACAACACTGAGGCCCAGCTCACATCCCAGTCCTCACAAAGGCCTCCAGGGAAAGGTGAAATCTTCCTCTACAGTTTATTTCTCTTTATGCTAATTAGGCACTGCTATTTGCAGAAGGGTAAAATTCACAGTCTATTACAATTAGAATTGGGACAACAGTACACTAAATAATAAACCATTTTGTTCCTGCAATCACATACTCCGACTGATGATAGCCACCATGATTTGTAAATGTGAAATTCACATCCAAGCAGTCTTTGACAAAGGAGAAAAATAATGCAAAACTTCTTAAAGGAAGTATTTTATTTTTATTTGAAGGAGCTTAAATGTATTAGATTATATAGTTTTAAATAGTCAACAGTGTTTATTGTAAGCCCTTGTTTTTGTGAAGGCTTACAGTTTTATTTAGGGATGCTTTATGAAAGTAATTGTTTTTACTACATTATCATCCTAAGATCCAGTTTTCAAGAGAACAGTGGGTTTAAAACTAAATTAAACTTCAGTTAATTAATATGTTCTAATATTGCAGGTCAGCCTAGTGCAAATGAAGATGTGGATGATCTTGTAAGTCGGCTGAGACAAGCTGAGGAGCAAGTCAATGACCTGAGAGAGAGGCTCAAGACTAGTTCCAGTAATGTGGAGCAGTACAGGGCCATGGTTCTTAGCCTGGAGGAATCCCTCAATAAGGAAAAACAAGTAAGCAGTTAATTACTTGTTTTTATTTACATTAATTGCTTGTTAGAACAAAAATTCAATGCTGTTTGTGATTTTCCACATTTTCAATGTTGTTGTTCTAAATTAGATGCTGAGAATATCTATTCTGGCTTTAAATTGTTAATAAAATTCCAGTTTTTTATTACAATAATGTATCTAACTGGATAAAAAAATGAATCTCATGATGGATTTTAATGAAGGTGACAGAGGAAGTTCGTACAACAGTTGAAACTCGTCTGAAAGAGTCTTCAGAATATCAGGCACAGCTGGAAAAGAAGTTGATGGAGTCAGAAAAAGAAAAACAGGAGTTGCAGGATGAGAAGCGTAAAGCTGTGGAGAACATGGAGCAACAGGTATGCACTGAATATTAATCTATAAGTAATAAAATAATCACCATTACCAATGACTCTGTTCAGTACTCTGCAAATGCTTTGCCACTTAGTCCTGGGTTTCTTCTTACTTTGTTTTTGTTGTTCCCCTGTCACTGCAGCTTTCAGAACTGAAGAAAAGCCTGTCAGCTGTGCAGTCAGAAGTTCAGGAAGCTCTTCAGAGAGCCAGCACAGCTCTGAATAATGAACAACAGGCCAGGAGGGACTGCCAGGAACAAGTATGTTTGTGGTATTTGCCTATTTTAGCCAGGGTCAGCAAAATTTCTGTTAGCTTTCAGTTGAATTCAAAGTAAACTAGTTACTCAGGGGCTGCTGGAGGCAGGAAGAGTGTTGGGAGAGCACATTTCTCTATTTTGGGAGCAGCTGGTTATTGAATGCAATAGATTTCTGGTTTTAAGTTCTGTTTCATTATGTAAAAAGATTCATTTGGGGATGTAATTAACTGGTTTTAATGAATTGCTGCCTCCATGCCCTGAGAAGGGAGCTGAAAATGCTGCCAACAAGACAATGAGGAAAGTATTTCTAACCCAAAAGATAATTGTCATGTTTTACAACTGTGGGGCACTGTGGTATTTAGCAGCAGCTGATAAGATTGTCTTGTTACTGTTTTTTAAAGGGAATTTACTTCTCTGCAGAGGAGAATTCCAGCAGTATTAATTGGTGTCAAGGATGTTGAAAAACTTTTGGCTATTTAATCATCCCCAAATGTAGGAGATGGGCATTTCCATGTTTCCTGTGTTGAGAATAGCAGAGGTTTTGGGCAGTGGTTTTCTTTTTGCTTTGTGGTCACTTGATTTTATCTCTTTGTACACGTCAAACATACAAAATAAGGGTAACAGAGTTGATTTGTTCTGGTTTTGTGCAGGCGATGATGGCTTCTGAAGCTCAGAACAAATATGAGCGGGAGTTGATGCTTCATGCTGCTGATGTGGAGGCACTGCAGGCCATCAAAGAGCAAGTGGCCAAGAACGCAGCGGTGAGGCAGCAGCTGGAGGAGGCTGCTCAGAAAGCAGAGTCTGAGCTCTTAGAATCCAAGGCCTCCTGGGAAGAGAGAGAGAGAATGATCAAGGTGTGATGAGCTTGGTTGTTTCAGTGGGTTTTTTCAGTTAACAGAAATTGAACCACAGAAATCACAGTCAGTGAATGATTTTGTTGTAGGATGAAGCTTCAAAACTTGCATCCCGCTGTGAGGATCTGGAAAAACAGAATCGATTATTACATGAGCAGCTGGAGAGCATGAGCAATAAGATGGTGACTTCCATGAAAGAAGCCATCCCAACTGCAGCAAATGTTTCTCTTAGTGAAGAAGGCAAATCCCAGGAACAAATCTTGGAAATTCTTAGGTAACCTTAGCTCTGGGTTCCTTCTCTTGGGGGTTATAAATTAGATTTGAACATAAATAGCTCTGTATGACTTTATACTTGGAGGATACTGTTAAAAATTCAAGTGCTTTTTTGCTGGTGGGAGGTGGTTGTGCTAAATGAGAACATTTTCCTGGTGTGATGTGGTGTTGAACTCCTCCCTGCAGGTTTATCCGTCGGGAGAAGGAGATAGCAGAGACACGGTTCGAGGTGGCGCAGGTGGAGAGCCTGCGGTACCGCCAGAGAGTGGAGCACTTGGAGAGGGAGCTCCAGGAGCTGCAGGACAGCCTCAATGCTGAGAGGGAGAAGGTGCAGGTATGGCTGGGGGTTAGTGCTTATGATCTCAGTGAGTACAGGGCTGTTCTGGGGCTGCCTGTGCCCAAAAATGAATTTTTGAAGGAATTTGTTGGGGTTTTTTTTTAACTGGGATTGCTTATAACCAAATCTAGTATCTTGTTCTGAGTCTTCTGAGAGAGTGGCAATTTCAAAATCTCATATTAGGGAAAATAAAGATAATTTATCTTTTCCCCCTCATCTCCTGCTTTCCATTGTTTTGAATTTGCAAGCGAGATAATGAATGCCATGATTGCTTTCCAAGATGGTGGTACGCCAGATCCAGGTGGAGTATTTGTGCATGTGCAAGCAAAACAAATGACTGAGTTGACTCTTTGCACAGGTAACAGCAAAAACCATTGCACAGCATGAAGAATTAATGAAGAAAACTGAGACCATGAACATACTCATAGAAACCAACAAGATGTTAAGGGAAGAGAAGGAGAGGCTGGAGCAAGAGCTACAGCAGATACAAGCAAAGGTTAGTACTGAGCTTCACATAAACCTTTCAGATTCTCAGTGCATGAGTTAAATGTCAGGATATATCGTTGCTAATTATAGTAAATACATGACTTACATTGTAATTATTCCTTGAACTCATACACTAATGAGGAAACTTTCCATTTCAAATTTTAAAAGACGTTGGTCCATATACAGCATTGGAAAGCTTGAAGTTCAGTTCCATTTAGATGAACCTGAGAGTAAGTGTTTATCCTTGGCTAGAGGTATACCAGGAACAAGGATATTATCATCAATTAAATTAAAAATGGCACCAGAATACATATAAAACAGACCACAGTTTTATTAAGAGTTTAAAAGGGAGATAATTTTTATTTTAATGGAATCCAGTGCATTGGATTTTAACATTAATAATCTCTCCTGTACCAAAGTACAGAGTGAGCATCTAAGATTGGGAAGTCACACCAATGTTTTTTTTCTCTGTAGGATCATCCTCTGCTGTTGTCCTTGTCCTTTTCTCTTCCTCTATCTGGCCACTGGAAGGCAGAGTTAGGAAAGAAGCTCTATCATGACTTTTTCTTAAGGGATTCCTTCAGTCTCGTGAGATGCAGAGTGTAACCTTTACTGTGTTTTTTCAGGTACGCAAGCTCGAGGCAGACATCCTGCCTCTGCAAGAGTCGAATGCTGAGCTCAGTGAGAAGAGTGGGATGCTGCAGGCAGAGAAAAAGCTCTTGGAAGAGGATGTTAAACGCTGGAAAGCCCGCACTCAGGTGGGGAAATGCTTCCTTTCAATGAACATAATGTGGAAAAAAAGGCCCACTAGCCAAACAACTAAAAAAAGTGCTAAATTTTCTTACAAAGAATAAATGTTTGAATTATAAAGCATTGTTCACACAGCTTCAAAGGTGGCTATTCCATATCAAAATGCAAAAGCAGTGGCTCTAATTCAAAGAGATTTTCTGGCTATAAGTGTGCAAATATTTTACCAAAATGCCCCTGTTTTCTTCCCCTTTCAGCACTTACTGAGCCAGCAGAAGGACACCGATCTCGAGGAGTATCGAAAGCTGCTCTCTGAGAAGGAGGCAAATGCCAAGCGTGTCCAACAGATGAGTGAAGAAACAGGCAGGCTTAAAGCAGAAGTTGCCAGGTGTGGTATTGGTCAATTTGTAAAAGTTTTGTGCAAAGCAAAATATTCTAATTATAGCTGTATCTGGAAATGTAATTTCTTAAGTATCTCCGTGTAACTGTGAAACTTGTGGTATTCTTTCTGTGGCTTGATAACAAGTAGGTAAGGTGAAGTGAGAATTGTTTTGCAAGCTGTCTATTAGCTGAAATTATCCCAAAGTAATATATTATAGAATAACTTCTATTCTGTACTGCAAAATCCTAGAAAACATAATCCATTACAGATGATGCCTGTGACGTAACCTAAATAAGGGATATTGAAATGTGTATGGATAATGCCTGTGATGTATGCAAATAAGGGATATGTTTTCAAGCATCTCGTTTGCATCTCCCTCTCATCTCTTTTCATTTAGAACTAATGCATCCTTGACTGCAAGCCAGAATCTTGTTCAGAGCCTGAAGGATGAAGTAACTAAAATAAGAACAGAAAAGGACACTTTGCAGAAAGAACTGGATGCTAAAGTGGCTGACATACAGGAAAAAGTGAAAACTATAACACAGGTCAAGAAAATTGGTCGCAGGTACAAGACTCAGTATGAGGAGCTGAAAGCACAGCATGATAAGGTAGATAGAACTGAAATGGAGCATTCCTTGGAGTTCCTGGGGTTTGCCCAGAACTTCTAAACCAATCACTTGGTGCACAAAAGCATCTTGTGAAAGTAATGACATTGTGATCAGATAGTTCCCTTTAGCCTTGTACTCCTTGATGCCTTTCAGATGGTTGCTGAAGCATCAACTCTACCTTTGGCAGAACCACAAGAAGACCAAGTTTCTGCCCAGGAAGTACAAGAGCTAAAAGATACTCTCAGTCAAGCTGAAGTGAAGACAAAGAATTTGGAGACTCAGGTTGAAAGCTTACAAAAGGTAAGAATAGTGAGTAATTTCGGAGTATTGTTCTCCACTGCATCCTAAGTGTCTACACTTAGGGTACACTAGTGAAGAATGGGAGGGTGTTCTAATGTGTGTGACAGAAATATGGGAAATGACCAATTGTGCCTCTGCTTTCTTGGGAAAGAGGGACCAATCTTTACTGGTGTAAATCCTGTGTCTACTGTGTCTCACATTATTTCCTGGAATAAATGGGAAAGAGAATGCTGTTCTCCAGCTCTTGCATTCAGAGAGGCCTGAACTGTTACTGATAAGATGCCTTTTAACCTTAATCCACTGGTCAGCTAATACCAGCTCCTTGAAACTTGGCCCTATATATGCCAAAGTAGTTGGTTGTGGCCAACAGTTGCAATCTTTTTCTCTCCCTAGACAATAACAGAAAAGGAAACTGAAGTTAGAAATCTCCAGGAGCAGATAATGCAGCTACAGGCAGAACTGGCCCGTTTCCATCAAGATCTGCAAGAGAAGACTACGCAGGAAGAACAGCTCAGGCAACAGATCACTGAGAAGGAGGAGAAAACGAGGAAGACCTTGCTTGCAGCCAAACAGAAAATTGCACAGTTAGCTGGTATTGTAATTCTTTCTTTCTGTCCTTAGACATTTTCAATTATTTCTATGGAAAAACCTTTAGACAGGATGCTTGACAAATATGGCCTGCTTCATATTTTACTGAAAGTGTTTTCTAGACCAAATGCTGCAGGGATTGTTCTAAAGTTTGAAATTTAATTCCTCCAGAGGATGATATAAGTACATAAGTAACTGCACACTGGACATAGAAAAAGTTGTGCTTACTTTTGGCCAGCCAGCATGATAACCCCTGTTTTTGATCCTTCTGCTGATTAGAGCAGGTTTGCCCAGCTTGGGTAATTTTCCCCTTCTCTAAATGTACAGGTGAAAAACACAGTGTCTCCTCTGTTTTTAAACATCATTGAGAGGAATGATGGTGTAAGAGCTTGTTGAAAACATCTTGTTCTTTTGGGACTACTTTTTTAAGTTTTTATTTATCTATATTTATTACATACTTTTCTATCTTTAGTTTCTTTTTTATTTAATTGCAATTGAAAAGGAAAATGGCCATATTGCCTCCCAGATTTCCTTTTATAGCTTAGCATTTTTAGGATTTCAGAATACTTCAGTGATCTGGTAAAACACTCGAGTGTTCAGTGTGCAGATTGAGCACACAGGAAAGGCTGGACCCTTTCCCTTTCCACCAGGTACAAAAGAGCAGCTCACGAAGGAAAATGAGGAGTGGAAGCAGAAGAGCAGCTCCCTGGAGGAGCAGAAGACGGAGCTGGAGGTGCGGATGAGCGCCCTGAAGTCCCAGTACGAGGGGCGGATCTGCCGCCTGGAGAGGGAGCTCCGCGAGCAGCAGGAGCGGCACCACGAGCAGCGGGATGAGCCCCCCGAGTCCACAAACAAGGTACACAATGTACACATCCTGCCAGGCAGCCCTGGGACAGCAGCCAGGCCACCACTGCCCAGCCTGCAGTCAGCTGCCACCATGCCCTGCTCTTGGAAATACACAGGTTGGCTTCAGTAAGGGGTCAGAACTTAATTTAAATTCACTGTGGATCAGCCAAGGAGCTATGTGCTCTATTTTTGTATTTTACTCATTCATTCAGTATAATGGGTTCATGTCTCAAAGCTCCAGAAAATACCCGAGCAGTTAGCGAATCATTTTCCAGTCTTGTAGTGGCTGGCATGATTTGGTTTGGGGAATTTGCCATAATTACAGAGTCTGCCCAGGTAAATACCCAACAAGCAGTTCTCTCACAGACTTGTAAGCAAAGTGCTGAAGTGTTTTCCATGTCATCTGCTCTGTTTCATGTGTACATGACATGATATTTCTGGTTTTTTACCTAATAGGTCCCAGAACAGCAGAGGCAAATCTCACTCAAGTCTACTCCAGCTTCAGGTGAAAGAGGAATGTGAGTTCAAGGGATTTTCTGTGGTTGATACTTCTTGGGTTTATCATTATGTAGTTGCTCCTCTTTTTAGCAAACCACTGACTTTTCATAATTTTTCTTAAACAACTGCAAAGATACTGATTGGCTTAATACATTTATCCTATTTTCTCAGCTACATCTAATCAATAGAGTTTTAAGCTGTAAACTCTCATGTTAACTACCAGGAACATGGTATCTGAGAAACATGGAAGATTTTTTAAAAATGTTTTCAGATGTCAAGGGTTTTGAATTTGTATAATTTTGATTGTTAACTTAAATCTTTTTGGTTTTGGTAAAGATCTTCCTTGTGCAAGAATGAGAAATGGACCAAACAGATAATTCTAATGACACATAAAATACTCATTTGCATAAGCTCTGAAATTGGAAATACTGCTATGCAACTGAGCTGGGATAACAAACTCCCTCTCAGCTGTTATGAATGCATCCTTCAGACAGCAAGACCTTCAGAAATGTCTCCTAAAATTTGGCTGCCCCTTGTCTCAGCCAAGAGATGGTGTTGCTCTGTATTGAGTGAAGCAGTTTTGATGTAAGATCTGTTACTAGATTCCCACTTGATTACCTTGGAAGAAACCTGTCAGTTTTCCAAGCTGCATAAAATGCTGTTGATGGCATAGTGTGTCTCTCTTCTTTCAACTATGAAAAGTTTGGAAGACAATTCTTTATGCTGTTGTCAGGTTTTTAAATTTAAAAGCTTTAAAAATAATGTTTCTGGCTATGAAAATATATTTGTTTATTGTTTTTAAAATCTGCTTTTGTACCATGATGAAACCAATCTCCTGTTTTTCAGTGCCAGCACTTCAGATCCCCCAACAGCAAACATTAAACCAACTCCTGTTGTGTCAACTCCCAGTAAAGTGACTGCTGCTGCAATAGCTGGGAATAAGTCTACTCCAAGGGCCAGCATCCGTCCAATGGTGACTCCTGCCACAGTCACCAATCCCACCACTACCCCCACAGCCACAGTCATGCCAACAACACAGGTGGAGACTCAGGAAGGTGAGCTTTGTTGTGTACTAGAAGAATCCTCAGTACTCAGAAGTGCTACCTTTGCCTTGAAATGTTGGTGGCAGTCAGTTTGGAAGGGCCTCAGACAGTGTCATTGTCCCTGCATCTCTTGGAGCGTTGCACTCCTGTGACCATTCTACTTGCAGCAAAGTTCACGATTCCTCAGCTGGAGATGTGCATAACGTGAATTCATCTGCAAAACACTGAATGTGTTTCTTCAGGGCATCCTGAGAGGGGCAATATGAGCTGTGGTGGATGAATGAAGACCCTGACTGTAGTGCTGTTTGCCTTCCAGCCATGCAGTCGGAAGGACCCGTGGAGCACGTCCCAGTGTTCGGGAGCGCCAGTGGCTCCGTGCGCTCCACCAGCCCCAACGTGCAGACATCCCTGCCCCAGCCCATCCTGACTGTGCAGCAGCAGACACAGGCCACTGCCTTTGTGCAGCCCACCCAGCAAAGCCACGCTCAGATTGAGCCTGCAGCTCAGGAGCCAGCCCCTGCCATCGTGGAGGTGGTGCAGAGCTCCCAAATAGAGAGGCCCTCCACCTCCACAGCCGTGTTCGGCACAGGTTGGTGTCATTTTGTAGGCCTGCCTTGCTCAACAGTTCCTTGTAAGTAGCTTCAGTTGGATCCTTGGCCAACCAGGCCTCACTTCAGTTCTGGCCTTTTTCCCCTCTCTTAGTTTACTGCATATTTTAAGAACTTTTGAAGTTAGGCTTCCTTCCTGAGCTGTCAGAAATGGTGCCTCTGAAATGCTGTTGGCACTGCATTCCTTAAAGTAGAAAGAAAATGAAACTTGGTATTTGTGTTTTTTCAGAGCAGCTTTGGAGTTTAATGCATTAAACCTTGCTGACTGTTTTCATGGCACTATGAGCAAGTTTAATTTTAGGAGCCATGAGTAACCTACTTAAGCTTGAATTTAAAATCTAGAAAGTACTCTAAAGCAACACACTGTAATACACTGTTGCACATATGTTTGCCCTACACAGTGTAAATACAACATTTGTTCCTCCCCCCAAAAAAAATTCTGCAAACTGTTGGGATTCTCTTTTTCCAGCTGATACTCTGTTTAAAATTTTGGGTGTACTTGTCCAAAGCGAAGATGTTGGAAGAAATATTTGGGTTGTACCCTGAGGCTTGTATTTAGGGTCAGTTATGTTATGAATAAAGGCCTGAGAGCTTAAGACTTAACTAAAGGAATTGATATTTCCATGACCTAGGAAACAGCTCAGTGCAATCTGATTGTTTGTTGTCATTCAGTGCAGAAATGAAAGTGATCTTCAGAGGAAAATACCAAAGCTTTTGATTTCTGGTTTGTATACATGTTGTTCTGAAAATAACTGAGAGGTCTTTGAAGTTTCAGCTACCCCCAGTTCCTCACTGTCTAAACGCTCCCGAGAGGAAGAGGAGGACAACACTGTGGAGAACTCAGACCAGATCTCTGAGGAAACAGTGGATGCACCTACTTCAAAGAAACTGAGAATCATGCAGAGAGTTGGGCCTGAGGTTTGCACAAACATCAAGTGCTGCTACTTAATCTGTCCCTTTGTAGGATTTGAATGGGAATAAAAACTGTGTTACTTCAGAGCAAATCAGTGAATTCTTAATTGACTTTCTGATCTGTTGGGGAGGAAACAATTATATTTGGGTGTCTAAAAAGGCAGAGGTTAAACCAGTTAGAATGAATGATGTAAATCTTAACCTGTAGGATGGAAGAGAGAGGGCCATATCCTAGGATTGAGAAGGAAGAAGTTCAAACTTCTTTCAGTGTGGTTCAGAAGGTCTTTATCTACATAATTCTGGACAAAAATACAGGGTGTTTAGGAGATGGGAAGCAAAGATGAGTTGTTGGAAAAGCCTATAGAAGATGCATGTGAATTTTGGTGTGAGGGATTTGGATGTGCTGTGAAAAAGGGATGAAATTGAGACAGAACCTCACAGTCTTAAGGAAGCCAAAGATGTTTTATTAACTCAGTGCCAGAGGAATGTTCATAAGAGCAAGAGGGCAGGATTGCATTAGAACATAATCTCTTAGGATCTGGGAGGTTGGCAGTAGAATGAGAAGATTTGCTTTGGTTTTGGTCTTGAAAAGATTGTGATATGCTGAGGTCCAGTGGGCTGGGGGAGTTGTATTTCTCCAGGGCAGGGAAGTGAGTTTTTTGATAAAAGCATTGCTGAGGAAGCAGGAGAAAATGTTGCTCGTAATCTTTATGGGAAAAGATAATTTTTCTTAAAGAAGTTAAAAAAAAAAATGTCCCAAATATGTTTAGGGCTAATGATGTGTTTTAACTGAGAAAAATGTTTGTTCTTCCAGGAGGAAGTGACAGCAGAAGAGAGCACTGATGGAGAGGTGGAGGCACAAACATACAATCAAGACTCACAGGACTCCATTGGAGAAGTAAGCATATTTGAAGAGCAAAAATCTTCAGCAGAAATAGCCATCTGCCCCCCAAACTCTCAGTTTATTTAGAAGTGAAGTCTCAAATATAATCCTGCAAGTTTCCCATGGAAATCACTTAAAGTGTTTTAAAATTTAGACTTGAATGTTCAGCCATTGACATCTGTCACATCCTTTTCTGTCCTCTCCTCTGGTCAGCTTTTAAGGAACAGCAATAACTGTCCTCTAAGCATCAGAGTGTGGTTCTCTTGCTGTTGTATATGGTGCATTGAATTTTGTTTGTTCTGGTGATTACCTTTGGCAGGGTGTGACACAGGGGGAGTACGTGGCCATGGAGGACAGTGAGGAGACTTCCCAGTCTATCCCAATAGATCTCGGATCCCTTCAGTCAGACCAACAAAACACTTCTTCATCTCAGGATGGCCAGTCCAAGAGAGATGATGTGATTGTAATTGATAGTGATGATGAAGATGACGATGATGAAGAAAATGAAGGGGAGCAGGAAGTATGTATATCATGGAATTCCTTTTTGTCTTTCATGAGACGTAAAACTCACCAGTCAGGACTAAATATAATCAAAATATTTTTGACTGAATAAGTGGTCTGTATTTATGTTGCCTGAACTTGTAGTGTTTTAAAACTACCTGCTAATTCACCTTGAAGTTTTCTTCCATCTTCCTTTATCTGAACCCTCAGGCTTTTCCACCTTTTTCCTACCCTTGTCCTGTTGAAGTGGGAGAGAGTCTGGGTGGATGTTGATGCACCACATGCAGCCTATTCCACTCCCCTTTCTGAATTCCCCTAAGGCTCTGTTACTGTCTCATCACAGGATTATGATGATGAGGAAGAGGAGGATGAGGATGATGATGAAGACACAGGGATGGGAGATGAAGGCGAGACAGCAATGAAGGAACTGGTAGTGCTGATGGCAATGATGGATATGAAGCAGATGATGCTGAGGTGAGATTTGTACCTTTCTTTTATAACCTGTTAAATTTCTTGCAACAAATCAGTGCTGTCATGCACAGATGTCAATGCTTGGAAGAGAAAATCTTGGTATGAATTCATCCCCAAAGGTTGAGACTGATATTGGATGATGGTAATTTCTTATAACTGGTGTTTTCATAAGAAAAATCAACTTGGAATGTTTAAAAGGACTCAATAAAAATACAAAATACAGGAGCCAGCAGCAAATACTGCAGTTGCAGAGCTTGTGAGGCTTTTGAAGAGCTGGATATTTCACTATCTGTTGTTATTAAATGATGGTGGCTACATTGTTCCCATTTGTGTATGCACAAGTACTCAAAACTTCTGAAATCTCATACAGCTGAATATATTTACCTGATAAGATTGTTATATATTTGACTTTTTTTACTTTACTATTTACTCTTGTACTGCTTTTATATTCTGTTTACAACCTGTAATTTGTTTAGTCATACTCTGTTTATGTGGGATTTCAGGGTGCTGATGGTACAGATCCTGGAACAGAGACTGAAGAGAGCATGGGAGGAGCTGAAAGCAACCAGAGGGCAGCAGATTCCCAAAACAGTGGTACAGTTATTCCATGTTTCTTCACAGTCTGTGTATGTAGGGGGAGGGAAATGCAGAAGCTCTTTTCCATGTGTTAAGTTCTGGACTTAAAAGGAAAAATATAAATGAAATACTAAAGGCCATTTCAATGTGCAGTGTGGATTCTTTTGAAATGTTTTCTGGATTTATTCAAAATTCCTTTGAACATCTTGCAAATTCTTGTTGCCATGGAATTGGCTCAGTGGATTAATCTGTCTCTAAATCAGCACCTGAATAATTAATACTTTGTTTCAGTGCTGGTGGTGTAGCTGGCACAAGTCCTTTTAAGTGATTTTGAATAACAATACTGTGCTGTCCCCAGGCTTGCAAGGGAAGAATGTGTTAATGCATGGCAGAATTGGAAGATTTGCCTTCATGTTTTGAACGTGGTTCCTGGGGTTTTCCCCCTGTGCATTTGTGTTGCAGGAGAAGGGAGCACGAGTGCTGCAGAGTCCACGTTTCCCCACGAGAGCCTGCGGGAGCAGCAGCCGTCGTCAGCGTCGGAGCGCCAGGGCCCGCGGCCCCCGCAGTCCCCGCGCAGGCCCCCGCACCCGCTGCCCCCACGGCTCACCATCCACGCCCCTCCCCAGGAGCTGGGGCCCCCCGTGCAGGTACACACCAGCTCCAGCACCCCAGGAGGCTTGGGAAAAAAATTGCTGTGTGATTTATTGTAAATTGCATCCATTGGGAAAAATGTTGCCAGCTGTTCAGTGTCACAGAAATGGTAGCTGAGCAAAGCAGTTCAGTGTGTGTCACCCTGCAGATGATGGCTGGACAGGGAACATACAGATCCATCCCAAGTACCTTACTCTTTTTATCTTGGAATTCTTATTATATTATACCAGTACTGTTAGTCAGTGGCTGATGATATTTCCACTCAAAAAACTTTTATTGGCCAGGTTGTAGCTCAGATCAGAAGGGTTTTTGTCTGTCTCTGCCCCAGTGTAGATGGTGCAAAGGAATGTTGCCACTTATATTCCAAGTTAAACCTTTCACAGTCAATGGCTGACCCATGATTATGCTTTGATGAAGCCCTGTAGGGTTTGTAAATTAAAACATCACAACAGGAATTCTTAAGAACCATCCTGACTGAAATGATCCTTTACCATTAACTTGTGCTGAGGCTTGGGATCACAATATTTCTGTTTGCAAGTTTTCTGTTTTCAGTAGAGACTTGAGTAAAATATTACTGTCACTTGCCCAGAATATACACATTGTTCCCCAGAGGGTGCTGGGGCACTGAACAGGCTTCCCAGGGAATGGGCACAGCCCCAAGGCTGCCAGAGCTCCAGGAGTGTTTGGGCAATGCACTCAGGCTCTTCCTGGATTTCTTGGGCCTGTCCTTCATGCAGGGGTTGGACTCAATGATCCTTGTGGGTCCCTTCCAGCTCAGGATATTCTGTGAATCCATGATGATTGCTATACTTACTCATTTAGCTGCTATCCTTGGCTCTGCCTGAAGACTTGTATGTTGTTAGAATTCCAGGACCACATTCACACAACTTCCTCTTTTCTTTCCCTTAAAGAGGATACAGATGACTCGAAGACAGTCAGTGGGGCGAGGACTTCAGCTGACCCCTGGGATAGGTGGAATGGTGAGTGTATCAGAATCTACTACTAAAGACCTGCTTTGAGGGAGCATTCTAACTCTTGGAGTTTATTTTGGTTTTTAAAGAAGCCTGGCTGCTGGCTTCAGGTGGGGGTGGTTTCTGTAGTCTTGCAGAAAATATCCTACTCCTGTTAATTCCTGTATTAATAGAAGGCAAAGACTAGAAAACTCCAGAAAACAAAAGGTTTCAGAAGAGGCTCAATTGGTTCTGTCTAAGGTGATTTTATTTGCTTGTTTTTAGAGTCAGTTGAAGTGGCTGTGTTTCTGGAAAAAATAATACTAAGTTCAGTCTCATCCTAAGGAGCAAGGCTATTTATGCAGTGTCCATCAGCTAATTTTGAACCCTTTATTCAGCTGTATTTGGAAGAACAAATGCAGGTTCAGTGAGAGAAAAGAGAGAGACTGACTAAAGTACCTTTTGTGAGATCAAAGGCATCAGCTTCAGATGTCTGAAATTAAACAAGATTTTTATTAGAGATAAATCTGTCTTAGTTTTGCTGGACTATGTGGAAAAATCAACCTTTAACTCAGCTGGTAAAAACTAGAAATACATTGTAGGCTCTCATATCAGTCTCTTTTTTTCCAGCAGCAGCACTTCTTTGATGATGAGGACAGAACCGTTCCAAGCACACCAACTCTTGTAGTTCCACATCGTACAGATGGATTTGCAGAAGCCATTCAGTAAGTAGATGTGAAAAGAAAAAGGGAATAAAAGGCTTTTCTCTATTCTTTATTCTATTCTATTTTTCAGTGAAATGAAATTAAATTTAAATTAAATGAACTTGTGATTGGAGTAACATGCTAGATAGTAGGATAGATGACTGTATGTGCAGATAAGTAATTGTTGTTTGAATTGTGTGTCGTGTAACTGATCAGCAAATTAGGAAGTAAATATTCTCCAGTGTATTGTAACCTAGTGCTTTAAGAAGAAATTAAACAAACAGATAAAGTTCTATCCAATTTCCTCCCTCCTCATTAATATTGCCAATGAAAGTAGGAAAAGTTACCTCCATTTTTGCTTTTGGGATTTTCTGGACATGTCCAACAATCCACTTAAAATTGTGAGAGTGTATAGAATGGATAAGTAAAGAATATTCTCTTCAAGACTGTTGTACTGATTTTGAATGCATTTCTAATAGTTTGAGAAGCTAATTTCTGTTTATTTAGCAGTAGCTCAGCTGATTTTTATGGTCAGTATTAGCTCATTTTGTCTCATGCATGATTTGTTCTCTTGGTCAGAAAGTTCTTCCCCCCTGCCCCAATCTTTGGGGAAGTTGCAGAATTACTGAAGTCTGTATTTTGCCAGTTCCCCCCAGGTAGCTGGAGTTCCTCGGTTCAGATTTGGGCCCCCTGAAGATATGCCACAAACCAGCTCCAGTCACTCTGATCTTGGGCAGCTGGCATCACAAGGAGGTAAAGCAGTTTTCTTTTCCATTGGTCTTTGAGTGAAAAAGAGAGGATTCAGTCAACAAACTGTTGAAGTGTGGAAACCTGCAACTCTTAAATAATTGTCAGCAGAGAGAGAATAATAGAAAGTGAGGTGTTATCTTCAAGCTGCTACATTTCTAGTTGTGTTAGGGCTTTAAAATTGAATGAAATATTGAAGGAATGGTTTTTAACTTCAATTTTGCTATTGTTTGTAGCTTCCCTGTAGTGAAACAATAGGGGAAAACAGCAAATGCAAAGAAATCTTTGGGATAGATCCTTATCTGCTCAGAGATGGCCAGACTGTTTTTTGTTGGTCTGAATCTGTCCCTTTTCCCGACATCCTTGGAGCATCTCTGAAGAAAGTTCACAGCAAAATAATGGCATAAGGCAAGGAGGAAAGTTAAAAAAGCAAGCAGTAATATTTTGATCAAGGTTTTATCTTCCAGTAAATTATGACCAGCTCTGACAGTAAGTCAAAACAAAATAACAAAATTCTGCCTAAATACAAGTGACTGGATTTTATCAAGTGTCCAGAGGAAAGACATTGGTTGATCCTTTTTTAAGGCATTTATTTGGATAGATTGTCACTGGAACTTTGTGTTGCAGGTTTAGGGATGTATGAAACCCCACTATTCCTGGCCCACGAGGAGGAATCGGGGGGTCGTAGCGTCCCCACAACTCCGTTACAAGTGGCAGCACCAGGTAAGTGGCAGAGGTTTGCAGAGCAGGGAATGATTCCCCACGGTTGGCTCAGTGCTGCCGCTCCTCAGGAGCTCCTCAGCCTGTGTCTGAGCTGCCTGTGCTGGCTCAGGGCTCTGAGGGTGTCTGTGCTCCCCAGTGACAGTGTTCACGGAGAGCGCCTCCGCCGACGCGTCCGAGCACGCGTCCCAGTCCGTGCCCATGGTCACCACCTCCACCGGCAGCCTGTCCACCACCACCGAGCCCGGCGCCGGCGACGACGCCGACGAGGTCTTCGCAGAGGCTGAGTCCGAGGGGTAAAACCACTGCTTTGCTTTACTGGCACTGCTGACACGTTCATTGTCACCCAGGGGCACTCAGACAGCGTTTTGTAATGCTATGAGGCAGGACTATCCAAAACCAATGGTTTTCTGCTGATATTCTCCTTAGGATTTAACAAAGTTAATATACAAGTCACCAAAAAAAAAAAAGTACTTTTTAAGACTACAGAGGACTCTGCAGTTGTCAAATACTGATATTAAAGGCACAGGTTGAAGGATCAGTTTGTAGAATAAAGACTGAGGCATTCCTGTGTAATATAGAAAATCACTCCTCATGCAAAGCACACATATATGAATAAGTCACCCAGTTAAGACAGTGCATGTATAAAAGATGAAGCACGGGGCTGGAATAAGCAATTCTTGCTGAATTTTGTAGACAAATTATTTTGTCTTTTCCTTTACAACTGCAACTTTTTATGTTTATAATAATTGCTGTGTTTTGTATTGTGATGAACAAAGATCTAAAAGGGGACAGACAGTTTATCACTTTATGCTATATTACTTTTGATTTTCATTGAATCTTTGAGTTCCAAGATGGGTTTTTTCCAGAAATTTTTGAAGCTATGCAAATACATGGTTCTCCTCCCCCTCCTTCCCTTCTAGCATTACTTCAGAAGCAGGTCTAGAAATCGATAGCCAGCAAGAAGAAGAATCTGTTCAAGCATCTGATGAGTCAGATCTTCCTTCAACTAGCCAGGATCCTCCTTCAAGTTCATCTGCAGGTATAGTATAATCACAATAACAGTCCATACCTTTTCATTAAGAGTGGAAATTCCTTTGTCCAACATCATGGCTGGTAGCCAGGATACACACAATAAGATAAAACTCTTAGAATCACAGACTTATAGAATGGTTTGATGTAGAAAGGATCTTAAAGCCTACCCCTGCTATGGGCAGGGACACTTTCCACTAGCCCAGGTTGTTTCAAGCTTTGTCCAGCCTGGCCTTGGACACTTCCAGGGATCCAGGGGCAGCCACAGCTTCTCTGGGCTCCCTGTGCTGGGGCCTCACCACTGCCACAGAGAACAATTCTTTCCCAGTACCCCATCTGACCGTGCCCACTGACGTGGGACGCCATTCCCCCTTGTTCTGTCCTTGCAGGCCATTGTCCCAAGTATCTCTCCAGCTCTCCTTGAGCCCCTTTAATCACTGGAAGGGCCTGTAAGGTCAACCCAGATTCTCTTAGATCCAGATCATATTTTTATGCTTATAAAATCTTTGATACTTTTGATATTTTTCCTTGGACCTCAGTAATTGGAGTAAGCCAAATAAAAGTAAGACTTCAAGGAGCAAACATTATTGAAACTTTGGTGACTTAGGCACTGGCATATTTGATGTCAGCTTTAAAAATACTTTAAATTAAATTGTGAAACAACAATAAATTAATCTCTATTGAGTTATTAATTAATTCCCTTGTATAGATAACAAAAGAAGTCCCAGACTTATTTGTTTTGAAGCTTTTATTTATATTAGAGGAGAGGTCAATTAAATAAGGAGGCACCTTCATCATTCTAAAGTAAAGAAAGCACAACATGTATCAAAACACGTAAAGCTGAAGAGTGAGAAGCTGGCAGGCCCAGGCACCCTTTCTGCACTGCCTCTCTCCACAGACACGAGCAGCACTCAGCCCAAGTCCCTGCGCCGTGTCCGGCTGCAGCCCCCGACGCTGAGGACGGGTGTGCGTGGCCGGCAGTTCAACAGGCAGAGGGGTAAGTGCTGCTGGCTGCTCCCAGCCAGGCTGCTGCCAACACAGCTCTAGCCCTTTCCTCCTGTGGGCACCACATCTGAAGCTTTACAGGCCTTGCTGGCAGACAGGGAGTGACACAGCTGCCCAGCCCTCGAGCTTGGCGTGTGACACTAAGAGCTCTAGTTTGGGTTTAGTGTGTTAGGCTGAGCAGGTTTCAGACAGGCAATCTTCTTTCTACACCTGGCTCTTACCAGTAGAGAGAAAGTAAAGAGGATTAGATCTTACTCTTCAAAGTTTTAAAAGAAGGTTTCAAAACTCTTGTTAGGATAGCAGTTTAGAAACTTCTGGTTTTAGCATTTGAGCAATTTCCATTTGGTACATTAAGGGTTCCAGTTGTATCAATGTGTACTCATTGAAAAAAAAGCTTTATTGGAAGTATTACAGGTTGTTCAGTGCAACAGAGTTAAACCATGATAAGAAATTATTTTTGCAACTTCTGTATTAAGAAAAAGCCTTAGATGGATTTTATTCTGTTTTGCATTATTTTAACATTGTAGAAGACTCAATATTAGCATTGAAATGTAGATTAGCTGGAATTTTAAGGGGAAAAAAGGAGGTGGGACTAGGATAGATTTTCTTCCATCTATCACCACTTTTTTTATAACAAAAAGAAGGGGCTAACTGATTTAAGGTGTGGTAAAAATCCTCTGCTCATTGGTTTGGCTCAGGATCATAAGTCACCCCCAAGGTTTTGTATGACACAGGTGACATGTACATGTGTTACCAGGCTTAGGGGAGAGAGGGGATCTTGAATTGTATGAGAAAGGAACCACTCCAGTGCCCTGACAGTTGCTTGGGGAAGGATGAAGTATCACCTGTGCAATGGTTGATTAAAAGGGTAAGGAGGTTTTATACTAATGCACTTGTTTTCTTTGCCTGCACAGGTGTAACTCATGCCATGGGAGGCAGAGGAGGCCTGAACAGAGGAAACATTAGTTAAATGAAATGTAAAGTACTTCCAGCTGTGTATACAAAGTGCCAGTTTGCCTGTGGTTGCTTAGTGTAATGAAGCCAGAGCTTGAAGCAGCATTTCATACTTAGAGTTGTGTGCACACATTTCAGTGTCTTTTATTAATAAAATTAGAAAAAAAGTTGACATTCAAATGGTGTCTTGTTTTAAACTTCTCTGCTGTGCATCACTTGCTGGGACAGTTGTACCAGTCTTTGGATACAGTCTTTCCTGTGAGAGCAGTAACTGGTCGTGCTATTCTTTTGCCAATATCCAAACTGTAGTACCGATCTGAAAGGAAGAGAAGTCAGGATTAAATTCCAGAAACTACATCTAATGCACAGGAAGAATTCACAAATTCAAGCCTGCATTTTAATGTCACTTAGGCCTCAATAACAGATTTTCCGTTCCATGTGCATATAGGGAGCTGAGAGCCTCCAACAATAAATTTTTGTCCTCAGCTTTATTTTTCAGGTGTCCTTGGTTGCAGTAAGTTTTATAGCTCTGCTAATAATTAAATCTGTCCCAAGAGCAGGAGCAGAGAAGAATATTCTTGCATTGCTAGAACACAGAAATAGTTTTAAAATTTGGAAATCAAACAAACTGCCTCCACAACAGTCCTGCACTTAGTACAGAAGTGGGACGTCCATGGTCCCTGAGCGTGAATGGGCCTGTGAGGCTGATTCCTCCAAGGTGAGGATTGGATCTCACTGACAGGGTCTTTAAGAGCCTGTATTTGGGTATGCCTTGTTCTTAGAGCTTTTTTTTTTTAAACGCAGAAAATTATGAGGAATGCTTATATGGGATCCTGGCTGGGGGAATGAGTCACCTAATCTAGGATCATAAATAATTTTTTTGAGCTAAGTCAAGTGGTTCATCTCCTTCCTTTTTGTATTTTGTCAGAAACATAGTGCCATAGAAGCCATTGAAAAACTTGCTGTGTAGTGATCCAAAGATTTCAATCTATCTTTAACATAATCCTTCCTTTAAGTGCAAGGTTTGTCACTTTACAAGGCTGAACTCCCTGGCAACGCATTCCCCAGTTGCCTGCTTTGAACCTCTGTATTTCATTGCTGCACGTTGTCCTGTAACTCCTGATTTTCAACAGAAACATCTCTTGATTATGGGCTACATTTTAATTCTCAGGACTTTTTAGTAGTGCTGAAAGTAGTACCACAAGTGATAACAGAACTTCTTCTTTCCCCCCCTCCCCATGTATTTTGAGGTCTATAGTGATGTACTTTAGTTTTTACTTACTGTAAGAGAAGGCATAGTAATCGTAGCCATCGGGCTTGTTCTGGTTGGGCACGGAGAGAGTTGAGTGGATAACTTTGGGGAGTCCTCTCCAGTACGTTGTCATTTGGATTTCCTTGCGCAGAACACCTGCAAGCAAAGGGACCCCTCCGTGAGGAGCTGTGGCACTGCCCCAGCTGTCACAGGGCTGTGTCGCCTACAGCCATTAAAACCTGCACACACAGCGCTGTGTCAGACCCTGCAGAGGTGAAAGCCTCTGTGTAAGAGGCCCATTACCTGAGGGGTGGGGGTTGATCCTGACGGTGCGGATGACGGTTGGCATTCGCACAGCACGCTGCACGCGGCGCCGGATCACAACTCTGGGCACAAAGGCTGGGTACCGGATGGTGACCCGGGCTCTTCTTTGACACTTTTTGGCTGGTTCTTGTCTGTACACGTACTGCTGCATGTTTCCATCTAAAACACATTTGTTTTGTTGGTTTGGAAAAAAAAAAAAAAATCAACCCCACCTCCCCCCCTAAAAAAACCCACCAGCTTGATCAGGTATGAAAATGTCATTATATTCATATCACTCACAGGAAATCAGTAATAGATAACATTCTTGTGGTAGCAGTATAGTATTCATGTAGGATAAGGAAATTACTTTAAAATAGGAAATCAGAAATTGGGTTGGAAATTTCCACATATAGTTACAAACTAGCAATATTAAAGCCTTCCCTTCTCTAATTGAGACTAAAATAGCTTTACCACCAGATAAAACTCATTTCAATGTTTAGTCACTACAGTGCTGGATTCCTGGATTCTCACCGTTGCAGACCTGGTTTAAAATACACTGAAAGACCTCCAAGTATTAAGACAATTTTTTTAAAGCTTCAGGCCATTTTTGAGCACCTGGAACACTGGCATCGTTTGTGTTTCTGTGTTTGAAAGAAAGAGGTCTTGAGTCAAGAGAAACGGTGTTTTATTCCTGACTAAGGCGATTCAAGCAGCTTTTTATATTCCCTGAACTTCAGGTATACAAGACTTACCTCTTTTGATAAAATAAACAGATTCTGGTCTGTTGTTGTATCTTGCCACAGGGAGGGTTGCTACTATTCTCCCACTTAACCCTGCAAATCCAGTTGCAAGAGGTTTGGGATAGCCATTATCCATAACACCATTAGTGAAGCGCCAGTACAGGGGACCCTGAGCATTTAAGGGAAGAAAAAAGAAAACTTTAGAGGAACTTAATTCCTGGTTATTGAACTGCAAAACAAACATGATGAATAATCCATAAATAAGCACTAGCACTTTCATAGCTACATTGTAAAACTGACTGGAATCACTCATACATCCATTACTAAGGCAATAAAACTACTACAATTTCATTAAGTACCTCCTGCAGCCCTTTAACCTTTTAGTAAGGCTAGAGTATCTTAGAAGCTAACTTTAAGAGGAGTTACTGAACAAAGGGGTTTCCTTTCTAAATCTCCTAAATTTTCCTAGATACAACAAGCAGCTCGAATTCCAAGACTGAGCGATTTGTTGGGAAATAACTGCATAACAGCTTTAATGAGGCACGGGCATTGCATTAGCATTTTATTTCAGATTGGGAAACATACCAGGAAACATACTAGGAATAAGTTTAGGCAATTTTTTCCCCCCAATATCCAATCTAAACCTCCCCTGGTGCAACCTGAGGCCCTTCTCATCCTGTTGCTGTTCTCTGGGAGCAGAGCCTGAATCCTCCCGGCTGCACCTCCTGTCAGGGAGTTGTGCAGAGCCAAAAGTTCCCCCCTGAGCCTCCTTTTCCCCAGGATGAGCCTCCCCAGCTGCTCCTCATCAGCCTCGCCCCATCCCGCCGGCCGGGCCTGCTCCCACCTTGATGAAGAAGGTTTTCCCATCGCAGTTGCACCTGGAGAAGACGGAGTCGATGGGCGAGGGGATGCCCCAGCCGTCGGTGATCCGGCGGGGGTTGGTGGTCGGCGGGGTCCGGCCGTTCAGCAGCCAGTAGTAGTGACCTGGGAGGAAAGGCGTGAGGGGCGCCGGGGACAGCGCGTCCTGCTCCGGGGACAGCGAGGGGACAGCGAGAGGACATCGAGAGGACAGTGCCGTCCTGCCCGGGGGACGGACATCGAGGGCACTACGTCCTTCCCCGGGGACGCGGCTGAACCGGCCCCGTGAGGGATGTGAGGGGGCGGGCTCTGGGCTTGGGAGAGTTCCGTGAGGGGAGAGGGGGCACCGGGGCTAGTGAGGGAGGAAAAAAAGGAGGAAGAGCGGTGGGGCAGGTGAAGGAACAGGTGACGGTGAAGGATTGGGGCCAGGAAAGGTGAGGGGGAGCTCCGGCGCTATGAGGGAGAAGGAGGAGGGCTGTGGCCGGGGCGGGTGAAGGAGGAGCGGGGCCATAGCGGGGCAGGTGGAGAATGTTCGGAGCAGTCTCACCTCGGAAGACGGCCAGGGTGCCATTGGGCAGGGCTACCATGCCGTCCGCTGGCTTGCCGCTGCACAGGTCCTTCTCGTCGTTCTTGCTCCCTGCAAAACACAGCCAGCTGGGTTTGTTTAAGGCTTAAGAACGGCCTTAGCTTTCCCCCTCGGCCCCGCCAGTGAGCCAGGGGTTGATTCCTCCTCCGGGATGTGTTCTCAGGAAGGTCGGTTCTGGTGCTGAGTGACCAGGTGTGTGTGTCTTTGCTAATTGCCACCTAAGTACCTGTAATTCAGGATAGCACCTACAAACACCTCGTATGCTACATCCCTCATGGACTTGCTCCATGCTCTAGGATTTTATTGTTTCTTTAAGCTACTTTAGCAGCTTCTCTTCCCTTTCGTTTTTTTTTTTGTTTGTTTTTTTAAAGTATTTAGGCTTTCTTTCAGTTATATATATATATATATATATGCAATTAAATATAAAAGATGGATGAATCTCTTTTAGACTAAAATTCAGGTATTTTGCATCTAAACCCCTAATTTTTTTCCCCCAAAATATCTTTCAGTGTGTGATTGAAAAATTGCCCAAAAACCTGCAGGTTATGTCTGACTAAAATAAAGAGAAGGTATGAAAAAGGCTGTGGTAAAAAGCACAGAGGCAAGAGACTTGTCTCCTTTATATGACATTTTTGGTAGGTGGCTAGAAAACTCCAGGTTAGGTACCATGAGTGAGAGTGGATATGCACCTGACTTCTAGCAATTTTTTCATGGGATTTAGAAATTTGTCATCTTTTTACCTTTACTTTTTGTCTGTTTGCATCTTCTACAATAGCAAACAGGAGGAGGAGAAACTTACAGCAAACGATTTTCAGTAGGAGCAATCACTGAAACCAATTAATTTAGATCATGTTCTAAACTACCACGGCTGAGAACTGAGGTTGCAGTATTCAGGACACTGGCAGCTGTGGCTGCCCATGGGACACTGCCATGTTCCCTTGAGTTACTGATGGTTTTTGTACCTGTTGGAATGCACTTACCTTGTGTTTCTCCAGGGAACATTGGCAGGTCCCCAACTTGTATTAAAGGCTTGTTTATCTCTGGCTCTTCTTTCACTGGCAGAGTTTCAGGTTCAGTTGGGTGAGGTTCTTCCCTGGCCTCAGTGACCTCCTGGAAATGTATTGTTGGCTTGGATGTCCCATTAGACACAAGATACATTTCTTCTATTGTGTCTTTTTTATCCCTTGTTGTGGTTTCTTTGGTAACTGTAGTTACATCTTCTTTGGCAATACCAGGGGCCTTTTCAGTGACATCTTCCATTTCTTTTACAGATGTGGTGTCCATTTCTTTGATGGTTGTTACCTCTTTTTTACCAGCTGTTGTCATCTCCACAATAACACAAGTAGCACCTGGGCTCTCTTTGTCTGCTGCTGGCCCAGCCTGCTCAGTGGCTGTAGTTGTCTCTTTTTCATTTGGTGTTACAGCCTCATTGGGTTGAGGAGTTGAATCTTTGATGGTTGTTACCAGCACAGTGGGATTGGGCAAGGAAGCTGTGGCTGCTGTTGTTGCAGTCTTGGTGTCTGTAGAAGTTGTTTCTGATTCAACTGCTGTGGTGACAGGTTGCTCGGCCATAGGAGCTGTGTTTGGAATGTCATCCATATCTTTAGGAGAATCACCTGGTTTAGCTGTTGTCACCATAGCTACAGTAACTGTGTCTTTCCCAGTTGCAGCTGTGAAAATGTCTTTAAGCAGAGTAGTTCTGTCTTTCTTGGGTGTTGTTGTCTCCTTGCTATCCATTGTGCTGTCTGAAAGCATCGTGCTTGCCTCAAGTGTGGTGGAGTCCTTCCCAACTGTTGTGGTTGCGGCATTGCTTGGAGAAGCCGTGGCTTCACTGGTAGGGGTGTTGGCCTCAGGGGCTGCAGGGGTGGTTGGAGAGTCAGCATCCTCTGCTTTAGGGGTGGTGGGAGAGTCTGCCTTGGTTGTAGTTTCTTCTGGGGTTGTTTCTTCGGGTTTAGGGGTAGTGGGAGAGTCTGCCTTGGTTGTAGTTTCTTCTGGGGTTGTCTCTTCAGGTTTGGGGGTGCTGGGAGAGTCTGCCTTTGTTGTTGGCTCCTCTGGGGTTGTCTGCTCTGGTTTGGGAGTTGTCAACTCCTCTGGGGTGGTCAGCTCTTCTGCTGCGGGTGTTGTTGGCTCCTCTGGGGTTGTCTCCTCTGGTTTAGGGGTTGTCTCCTCTGGTTTAGGGGTTGTTGGCTCCTCTGGGGTTGTCTCCTCTGGGGGTTGTTTATCTCTCTGGGGGGTTGTTGGCTCCGCTGGAGTTGTCTCCTCTGGTGGGGGTTGTTGGCGCCTGGTTTTGGTTTAGGGGTTGTCTCCTCTGGTTTAGGGGTTGTCTCCTCTGGTTTAGGGGTTGTTGGCTCCTCTGGAGTTGTCTCCTCTGGTGTGGGGGTTGTTGGCTCCTCTGGAGTTGTCTCTTCTGGTTTAGGGGTTGTTGGCTCCTCTGGGGTTGTCTCCTCTGGTTTAGGGGTTGTAGGCTCCTCTGGGGTTGTCTCCTCTGGTTTAGGGGTTGTTGGCTCCTCTGGGGTTGTCTCCTCTGGTTTAGGAGTTGTCACCTCCTCTGGTGTGGGGGTTGTCAGCTCCCCTGGAGTCGTCTCCTCTGGTGTGGGAGTTGTTGGTTCCTCTGGAGTTGTCTCCTCTGGTGTGGGAGTTGTTGGCTCCTCTGGAGTTGTCTCCTCTGGTGTGGGTTGTTGGCTCCTCTGGAGTTGTCTCCCAGGTGGGGTTGTTGCGCCTCTGGTGGGGTTGCTGGCTCCTCCGGCTGTCTCCTCTGGTGGGGGTTGTTGGCTCCTCTGGGAGTTGTCTCCTCTGTGCTCTGGTGTGTGGGGGTTGTTGGCTCCTCTGGAGTTGTCTCCTCTGGTGTGGGGTTGTTGTTTCCTCTGGAGTTGTCTCCTCCGGTGTGGGGTTGTTGTTTCCTCTGGAGTTGTCTCCTCTGGTGTGGGGGTTGTTGGCTCCTCTGGAGTTGTCTCCTCTGGTGTGGGGGTTGTCAGCTCCTCTGGGGTTGTCTCCTCTGGTGTGGGGGTTGTTGTTTCCTCTGGTGTGGGGGTTGTTGGCTCCTCCGGGGTTGTCTCCTCTGGTTTAGGGGTTGTTGTTTCCTCTGGAGTTGTCTCATCTGGTGTGGGGGTTGTTGTTTCCTCTGGAGTTGTCTCCTCTGGTGTGGGGGTTGTCGGCTCCTCTGGGGTTGTCTCCTCTGGTGTGGGGGTTGTCGGCTCCTCTGGAGTTGTCTCCTCTGGTGTGGGGGTTGTTGGCTCCTCTGGAGTTGTCTCCTCTGGTGTGGGGGTTGTTGGCTCCTCTGGAGTTGTCTCCTCTGGTGTGGGGGTTGTTGGCGCCTCTGGAGTTGTCTCCTCTGGTGTGGGGTTGTTGTTTCCTCTGGAGTTGTCTCCTCTGGTGTGGGGTTGTTGTTGTCTCCTCTGGTTTAGGTTGTCTCCTCTGGTTGTCACCTCTGGTGTCTGGGGTTGTCTCCTCTGGTGTAGGGGTTGTTGGCTCCTCTGGAGTTGTCTCCTCTGGTGTGGGGTTGTTGGCTCCTCTGGAGTTGTCTCCTCTGGTGTGGGGTTGTTGTTTCCTCTGGAGTTGTCTCCTCTGGTGTGGGGGTTGTTGTTTCCTCTGGAGTTGTCTCCTCTGGTGTGGGGGTTGTTGGCTCCTCTGGAGTTGTCTCCTCTGGTGTGGGGGTTGTTGGCTCCTCTGGAGTTGTCTCCTCTGGTGTGGGGGTTGTTGTTTCCTCTGGAGTTGTCTCCTCTGGTGTGGGGGTTGTTGGCTCCTCTGGGGTTGTCTCCTCTGGTTTAGGAGTTGTCACCTCCTCTGGGGTTGTCTCCTCTGGCGTGGGGGTGCTGGCAGGCTCACTCTCAGTTGCTGGTGCATCAGTGGAGTCAGGGGTTGGGTCCTGTGTTGCCGGCAGGTCAGTCGGATCCTCTGTGGGATCTGGGGTCGCATCTTCTGCCATATCTGGAGTGGGAGGGTCAGCTTCAGTCGCTGGTTCCTCTGTGGCATCGGGGGTTGTGTCCTCTACCTTTGGGGTTGTAGGGCTGTCATCCTTGGTAGTAGGTGCCTCTGTGGCTCCTAGGGTTGTGTCTGCAGGTTCTGTCGTTGGAGCAGGAGTTGTCACTTGGATTTCAGGGTCTACAAAGCAAATACAAGTTCGGTTCGGCCATTGGAATTGCCATACGGGTAGGTATTGCCTATAAATATATTATACCCATTAGCTATAAGTGCTTCCTTTGGAATAGCAAGATCTTTTTTGAATGGCCAAACTAACCTGGACTGGGTGAAATGGGGGTTCCTTTTGTCTGCATGGGACTTTGCAGCAGCCCAGCTCAGTTTTGGGTGATCCCTTTTGGCCAGCCTGGCTCTGGCCTAGGTTCAGGGTTTAGTTTGGTGCTGTAGGGTTTAGTAGGTGAGGCTGCCTGCAGTTTCCTGCCACTTCATGGAAAGAAAGCCACTACACAAAATAGTCCTTCTAACAAAACACTTCCCTTTTCAGTCTTATTTTGATTTATTCCATTGCCCTACATTCTAACTTAGTCTGCACCAACAACCTGGAATTGGAGGAGAGAGGTAGGGAAGCAGGAGGAAAATAATTCCTGAACACATAATCCTGACTGCATCTCCTGCTGTATCTTTATTCCTTGAGTTGTTTTCCTCATTGTGATGCATGGATTTAAGGCTCTCTTTACCTGTATTTATAGTTACATTGATTTGAGTCAACTTGTTGATATTCAGCAAAAAGAACAGTAAATGCTTCTGCATTTCAATCTCTCCCTAAGTATTCTCTCTCTAAGATTTTGCAGTTTAGTTCTGCTTTCACCAATGTTGTGTGTTTAGCATGAGCAGAGTATTGCAGAACAGGTTTCACTCACATCCCATGTGTCTGAAATATCATAAGCCAGCTGTGATCCTGTTAATGTTTATTTGAATTTCCTTAATTTTCTTTCATTTAACCCACTATATTGTTTTTTGTTTGGTTGGTTTCTTGTTGTTGTTTTGTTTTTGTAATAGGAAATTAGAACACCAGAAAATAAATACTCCAAATCTAAAACAAAAAGTAAAAGGGAAGGGGAGGATTAAAATATTGACTGACTTCAGCTGCATTTCAAACTGGTCTCTTGAGTTATCACTTCAAATGCTGGAACACAGTACCAAAGAACACAGGAAAGCAGCATGTTTTCCAGTCAGAATGAATAAATGATGTGTTCTCTGAAGCAGTGAGGCCTGGCTTGATTAAAGCTAGAGGAACCTAGCTGTGCTGTGCTTACTGTGCTGCCAGTTCACCACTGTCCCACCCTTCCTGTCCCACGGATGCCGTCCAAGACTGACAATGGTCTGCACCCTGTTTTTGGAGGATGTGTGTGAAAATCCAGTAGGGACACAGGAGACATTACCACTCTGCACCATCTGTGCTGAGGGAACTCTTCAAAGACCTGAGGGCTCAGTGAGGTAATCAGTTTATAAACCAAGTGCTTCCAAGCTTGGTAACTGTCTGGTAATGTCTAGGATCAGCTTTCTATTTCCAGAGAAGGGAAATGGTCTTGAATGTTCCTTCAGGTAACACCCATTCTGGTACATCCATATACTTGCTTACCTTCCACAGGTTCCTCTGGTGACTCTTCCTCATCTGTGGAGGACCTTTTAGATGTTGATTTGTTTTCTGGAGGAGTTTCTGGAGTTGGCTTTTCTGTGGGTGCTGAAAGAGAGAAATGGTCCCATTAATAGATTGGTTGTTTTTTTTATAGGTGCTTGGTGCCAGCTGTATAAGAGTGTTTAAAAAAATTCAGTGACTATCTTCCATTTAAAAGTATGTTTATTTTTATCTATAGGATTCTTCGCACAATTATTTGTGTGAAAAAGAGCAAAAATACACTTTGGATCCTGAAGTGTTTCATCACAGATGGGAACAATATTTTTCCCAGAAGCTTGAGGTGAGGCATTCTTAGCTAATGGCAATTTTGAGGTGGAAAAGAAATGAATTCTGAGTGGAGCTCTGTGTTCTGAAAAGTTGTCTTTTTTTTTTTTTTCTCAGTACAGATGACTTCACTACTTGACTTCCACTACAGATAACTAACTCTAGTGGAAATAGGAGAGCTGTCACATTAGAATTTACTTTGATAATCCCCTCACAGTTCTTTAGATGTGATAATTCTACACAAGTGATTGTTTTGAAGAAACATTTTAAATAAATGGTTTCCTTGAAGGAGACAGGACTTTAAAAGCAGGCATGGACCAAGGAAATGACATGGATATTAAGCTAACTTCTAGTAGGCTGAGTTTTAGGAGAAATAGGAGATTGTGTTCAGATTTTCCAGCTCTGAAGAGTGAATGGAATTTCAGTTGAATCCAGTAAGAGCCAGATAATATATTATAATTAATTGTTGGCCAAATTGTACAGTTGGAAATGTTCTACTAGCATCTCCTTGTAGAAGGAACTTGTTAGTTTTGAAGGGAATGTGATGGAGCTTAGGGAACTGGCCAAATTATTTTGATCCAACCAAGGGAGCTGGTAACTGCCAGAGGTGTGTGTAATAAAGCTTTTACAAAAGGAATGGGATTTTTTGTCTCCAAGGGATGACCATGGTGTCAAAAGATTTACTTTCACAGCAAGCTAGTGCTCAAAGCAAGGAAGGTTGGGGTTGCACTACATCCTGAAACCTTTATTGAGGAAGAGACAGAAGTTACTGTTGAAGGTGAATGACTCCTTTGAAAGCCAATTGTTGGGCAGGAGAACATTTTAGTTATATGTGTACATGTATTCAGGGAATAAAGTGCTCCTGGAGGACAGGGAAGATAACAGGGAGCTCTGGGTATACATTGTACACTTGGCTTTACTGTACAGAAAAAAATGTTCAGAGGATGCTGAAACAACAAATTTATTCCAAGAGGTTTAACAGATTTCTCAGTTATTCTGACATAGTATAAATAGTAAAATACTGAGTACAGTGGGGATTTCTGCTGGATTTTTTGACAAAAATTGATAGCCAAGTTTAGTACAATACAGAAGAAACCCTTTAAGATTAGGCATGGTTGATTAATAGTGTTTTGTAAGTGTTTGGGTGTGAAAAACTCAACAGAAAGAGAGAAATATCAAGCAGCCTCAAAAGCAGCAAATTCACTTCAATAAGCTTCCAAGACACTTCTCTAGACATTCAGCCAAAAATGCAGAATACAGACTCTATTTCAGTCTGAATACTGTGCAATTCTGTGGCAAAGCCAAGCCACTATCCCAGCTCCTGGGGACCCCTTGGGTGAAGAGAACTAAATTGTGACTTATGTTGTGTGTTACACTGCAGGCATTGGGAACTGGCTGCCTTGGAGGTGGGCTGCTCTGTGGATGCAGTGGACCCAGTGCCAAGCCACATTTGTCAAGTGTGTTGACAGAAATTAGTTTAGGTCTGTAGGTACCAGAAAGTTTAACGACATGATGAAATTAAACATATTCTGTTGTTGTTTTTTAGAGTTCATTTGCTGGTATCCTTAAAGCTACATGAGGGCAGGACTGCGCCTCCTCATCTGTGCCTTTTTTGTGCTCAGCTGAAACCCCACCAGGCTCTGCAGAAAAGGACAGAACAAAAGAAGTGATTGCAGGTCAGTTTGATTCTGCCCTGGACTGAACTTGCAGCCTAAAGGTAAAATGTGTGTTTTCTTAAATTTTCTTGCTATAGTATGAACATGTAACATCCATTTCATTCCTCCTGCCTCACAGGATGGGTTTCTGTGTTGGGCTGCTTTTCCTACGTTGGATTTGAGACAGGAAGAATCTAGGATGTGCATCTCTAATATGTTGCCAGTGACTGTGGTGACCCCAAGCAAGTGGCCTGGAGGTCCAGGTAGTGCTGTCCCAAGGCACAGAGTAGCCATTCCCAACTTTTGGATGGGTGAGGATTTTAAGAGTTGAACCTTCTATAAAGTTGAACCTTCCACCTTGTTTTTATAAGATGAACTCAGCTTTTTAAAAAAATACATTTATTCATCTGCCTAGTGGAAAAAGCCCTGGGGTGCTGGTGACAGTGGCTGAATATGAGCCAGGTGTGCCCAGGTAGACCAGGGGCCAATGGCCCCTGGGCTGTCCCAGCCCTGGTGTGGCCACAGGCCCAGGGCAGTGGCTGTGTCCTGTGCTGGTGCAGCTTAGGGACCTTGAGTGCTGAGTCCAGTTCTGGGCCCTCATGGCCAGAGAGACCTCAAGGGGCTGTAGTGTGTCCAGGGAAGGGGATGGAGTTGGGGAAGGGGCTGGAGTGCCAGGAGCTGGGAAAGGGGCTCAGCCTGGAGAAAATGAGGCTCAGGGGGAACCTTCTGGCTCTGCACAACTCTCTGACAGGAGGGGCAGCCAGGGGAGGGGGGTCAGGCTCTGCTCCCAGGAACATGGAATAGGAAAAGAGGAAATAACACCTAGGAGCACCAGGGGAGGTTTGGGTTGCCAGGCTGCCCAGGGCAGGGGTGGAGTCCCCATCCCTGGAGGGATTTAGAAGCTGTGTGAATGTGGTACTTGAGGGACATGATTTAGTGGTGATCTTGGCAGTGCTAGGGGATTGGTTGGATACAATGATCTCAAAAAGTCTTTTCCAAGCAAAACTGTTCTGATTCCCCAGCTTCTCTCATTGAATTCTATTATTGATGAGCAGACATTGTCCTTACAGTGGTATTCGAGTAAGGGCTCTGATAGTTAGGGCATAGCTAGTGACAAAAGAGCCTAATGTAAAATACAACTTTACCCTCAGAATTCATGTCTTGGTGATGGCTTCCAGGGTATCTAGCTGTATGTTTCTATAAAGTGTTCAGGCTTGAGAAATTGGCCAATTTGTTTGTGAAATTAGGTTTTGTCATTTTTGTTCTGTTTTCTTCTGTCCAGTTGTTACCGAAGCCTACCCAGTTTTGTTTATGATAAAGCAAAGCACCTCTGTTTAACTATGTCTTTGTAAAACAGTAATGGAGCAATGTCTTACCCTCTTTACAGTGCTTGGCGTAGTCCGGGCAGCATTTGCCGTATCGCTCGCAGTCGGCATCGCAGTCGCACTCCCTTCCCCTCTGGAAGGACTCGAAGCAGCGTCCCTCGCAGGAGGCGCCTGTGGAGCAGAGCAGCACAGTCAGCCTTCGGGCCAGCACCTGTGCAACGCTGGGACCTCTCTACAGTGAAGTCGTGTGCTCAAGCTGCTGCCAAGAGCAGCTCCATAAAATCAGGTGCTTATCCCAGTCTGATCCAGGATTTGTCTGTAACTGTGGGGTTTGGATCAGGCAGCACTGCCAGAAGGGCACTGTGCCATGGCAGTGAATCCAGACAGATTGACAGTGCAGTGAAACGTGACTGCCGCGTTCACTTTAGCCAGGTCCCACCGTAGGAGGCTGCTGCTTCCCCAATCACAGAGTGCTGATCCCAAAAGCGATATTTGAATTCTGGGCTGGGTTTGCAGGAAGGTGTTCACCAGGGTATCCCTTTGCAATAAGAATATGTCTACCAAAGCATTTCTAAAAAAATAATTGGCCTAATTGGGTCACAGCTGAGTGTACCTAGTGTGTCCAGGCAAACACTGCAACCTAATAGTGTGAACGAGTTAACCAAGTTACCCCAAGAGACTAGTTTGGAACTGTTTATTACAGTTCTTAAATTATTAGTACTAAAGGACTATATACCATGTTTTGACATTATTAATAACCACATTATTTTAATATTTAATTTTTGGTTAACTTCTGAAACTTCACTGGCCAAATTGCTATTTCACATCAAATAATGACCACATCATGTTAGAAAGAGTGTGCACAGCCATTAAAGACTTCAGAAAAAGCACTTTCTCTATGTAAATCTCTATTGAAGTCATTGTCTCTGTGGCACACAAGACATAAAATCATGTTTTACAGTTAAATCACTATCTGGAAAAGTTTGGATTACTGTATTGGCAGATTCTGAACGTCTTTGGATTAGTGTATTTGTGGAATCAGTGTTGATGCCAGTGGATCCATCCCACATGTACAGGTGAGAATTATTTTTATTATCTTAGGGAAATTTTTATTCATAAATAATGTCTGGCATTTCTGTCATTTAGTCAGTTGATTCCACACTAACTGGACAACAGTCCTTAGCCAGACTGCCTGCATCCTTTCAGGATGGCATTTGCTGTGCTTGCCTGGACTCACTGATTTAGAGTAGGGCAGGGAAGAATTCCTCTAGCCTTAAACTTTTTGTTAAATGTTGCGTAGAAGCCAGAATACCTTTAGAATCTGACCCATAATGAATAAATAGTCTCCATAATTAAAATGCCTCACTCTGCATCTTCAGCTGTGAGAAATGCTGATCTCTCCCCCCAAAGCAAAATGAGGATGGGGAAGAAAGTGTCCTCAGTGTGTGTCAGGGACAGCAGAACTGGAATTTTAGGGAATGCTAGATCTGCATTTTGAGCAACACTCAGTGGTGTTGCTGATTCTGAGAAGTATTTGCTACTTCTGTAATCCTACTGGAACCACAGTGTAGTGTAACAAACTGCTGTTATCCAAATCACTGACATTTCTGACATTGGTGATTCCTAAGAAAATGCTTTTAATGCTCAGTGAAGCAGTTTGAAAAACCTGTGTTTATTTACATTGTACTGTTTTGCCTATAAATAAAGCATAAATTAATACTCATCCAACCACCTTTTACAGCAGACTCTGGACATGGTTCTGACCCAGAGTCAATTTCTGTCCGTGGAAGGACATCCTGGCTTTGGATTAGACCCCACAGCATCCATACTTCTTAAATTTGAGTTAGAATATGTCAGAATTTCTTTCTGGAAAACCCTGAATTGGCTTTTGCCACTGTTTTTCTTTGTGTAAGAGACAGACATACACAGTACAAATGCACTAAGGAGTTGAAAACAAACGTAAACTGGTTTTGCCTATCTTGCCTAGTTCTGCTTTTGTAAAAAGCAAAATTCTTTGTTTGGCAATAATCTGTGGATAATCAATTTTCTTTGGGTTGCAAGAGGTTATCCTGAGTATTTGAGGGGAACGACAACACATATATTAGAGGGAACAAGGACACAGCGAGCAAACAGACATTTAAGCATTCAGAGAGAAGACACTGGTGTGGTAGGGAAGCTGGGAGGGGAGTTTTGAGGAGAGGAACTGGCTGTGTTTGGGAACTTACCCACTGTGCAGACTTTCCTGAAGTCAGGGCAGCACTCCATGTAGTGGTGACAGTTAAAATCACACTGGCAGTCATGCTCTCTAGAATACCCTGCCCCACATCTCCCTGTACAGCTCGATACATCTAAAATCGCACAACACTGGTGTAAGCATTGCCAAACCACAACAGTCTTTAAGGAAATGCTGAATGGAAAAGGAGTAAAGTTTCTCTCTTTTTTTCCCTACAGAATGTGGTTTCTTCACTTAGTGACGCTGAGGGCCTGGTGTGACCCCTCCTGAAGGTGTGGGGAGCAGAGTTTGCTCTGAGCCAGCCTGAGGACCAGCAGCAGCACGTGTTCAGGTTAGAGGGGTCTTCCACTGAGCTAACTTAACCCCTTCTGAAAACTAAGGAATCCTTGAGGATTGGTTCTGTAGTATGACCACAGGCATCCAAACTAGCCCCTTAGACAGTATATCAGCTTTGCTGACTTATTCTCCAGTTTTATTCACCCTCTCTATGGTAATGTGTGTGCATTTCAACGTCCATACCTGACAGAACCCCTAGGTGTCTGATTTTTACTGTTGGTAATGCTGTTCCTACTAGCCCATCTAATCAGGTTAGCTTGGAAACTGGAGAGCATTGTCATAATAAATACAGCTCCCTGAAATAATTTTTATCAGAAGTTTCAAAATCTGCTACTCCCTACACTATATTTTTTTCCCTGGTGTCAGGGAAGAATTTGGTATCAGCTCTAAGGTTAAGAACAGTTGGGATCTAGCCCTGCAACTCCAATTAAATATAGTTTCTTAATTAGAAGATTACTTCCTAGCAGACTAACAGAAAAGCTCATCCCACAATGGCTTTACTGCCAGACTGCTGAGAGATGGTGGATAATAAGAAATGGTGCAGATAACAGGTGGTAAAGCAAGACATCAGGAGGTGTCTTGCTTTAACCTGTGAGCATTCCAGCTCAGAAGGTAGTGCCTTGCTACCTTCTGCTGCCAAATCAGATATTCACCCTGCAACCCTCCCCTTTCTCTGTGAAATATCTGCTAAAACAAACAGCTTCTTCTGGAAATGAAACATGCAGGACCACAAGTGAAGCGTCCCTAAATACAAACAAAGAAGCTGAACAATCAGCAATCTCAAACAGATAATCAGCTGAAACATTGAGGAACAACAAGGAAATAACATGTAACACAACACAACACCAAAGACAATTTGTAACAACGCACATTCCACATCTGTGTGTCTGAAGGAAGAGCATGGGATAACAAATATTTTATCTATTACCTATACTGTGATTTTTCAGCCAATTCTTGTAATGGTTGTTACCACTTTGCTACAAATAGAAAAGTGGAACCAAGGAATAACTGGAGACATTAATGGACTTGAGTTACTGGGCTATTAATACAGCTGTTGAAAGGGCAAGATGGGCACCTTGCTTTATGGATATATGCCCAACATATTGAACCCTTCTTCCTTTTGGAAAGAAAATAAGTCCAATAGTTATACAGTTAATATATAGTAGTGCAATTTTTATACCTTTTCATTCGTTTCTTTTAAGCTTATTACTTGTAAGTTACGGAGTTACTCATAAGGAAAATGCCTGAATGGTCCTGGTTGCTGTTGGCAAGTGTCTTAATTTTTGCTGAAACTGGTGGGAAGGCATCAGTTATCAAGGGGTCAGTGTAAGGTCATATCTGGCATGGGGCGTGTTCTGAGGAGATGCTCAGATATGACATTGTGCCTTCTACTATCAAGTAATAATAAATCATTTTCTACCAGCAAATAATAACCCAGTGTTATCCTCCTGAAAATTTGGGAGCTACCAGAAAACTGCAACACAGCACAGGATTTGCCAGGTGGCATGTTCTGCTTCACCAATAACAGTGTTACGTTAGTTACTAATCAATTATAGGGCTCAGAGTATCATTAGACAAATAACTCCCCAAATTTGCCTCAGTGCTGTAATAATGGTGCAATTAATGGGAAAGCACTTAGCAAGGTAGAGATATTCCTTTCCCTCAGCTTATTGAAATATTTCTAGCCAACCTTTGTGGATGTTCTCATGTTAGATTCTTCCTAAATCAACCTGCAAATCACTAGGGTTAAATACATCAGTGTAAGGGCAAGAGGCTCTGTAGATTGTCTACAGTAAAAGTAATAGATTCATACAGATTCTGCATTATATTTATATTTTCATATTATTCCTCAAAAAAGAGGACCATGCTACACTAAAACTTATTTTTGAAAATATTCAGTGATGATAAGACTGAATTATATTTCCTGTCTGAATAAAGTTCTAGAACTTAGTAGTTTTATGAAGATCCATTTAAAATATTCTTAATGTGTGTCAGATACACACTCCTAGACACCCTCCCTTCAGCTTTGTGTGTTACAGTACCTTGAGAAGACACTTCTGGAATCAAGGACAGTGAAAGGACCACCAGGGATAAGCAAAGTATGTTCCATATGATCATAACTTTCAGGTATGACATCATTCCTAAAAAGAAATAATCTCACATCACTATCCACAATTCACTTAATTAATCATTTAAGAATTGCAGTGCATATCTTTATATATTACTAGTTTGATTAAAAAAAATCCATAAAATAAATAACAAAACTGTTTGAATAAAACTGTTCAAATTTATAATTACTCCATGAATTCCTTCTTGATTATTAGTCAGTTAACCATTAAATTCTATAGTAGGACTATAGAAATTCATTATTAACAAGTAATAGAAATAGATTTTTGCAGAATTCTATTACATGACGACTACAGTCACAGTCGTCTTCTAACATGGGTACACTTCAGCACAACAATGTTTAAAGTTACAATACTGATAAAAGAAAATCTATAATAAAACCAAATACTGACAGAACATTAGGTATTCAGAAACATAATTTAATAAACCATAACCTAATATTGAAATATGTCAAGTGGAAACAGGCTAAAAGTAAATCTTCTTTCAGAAGGAAAAATCTGGGTTTTTGTCCCAGTTCCTTGTTTTCCTATTGAAGAAGAACTCTGGATAGAGACAGGTGTAGCACTTACCTAGTAGAGAGCGTGTCTGCTTGCAGGGCTGTTCCAGAGTCCTTATATATTGCTTTGGAACTGTGCTGGGGTCAGGTAATTAGGCAGCTTGTTAAACACACCACCAATGACAGCTCATGACAGCAAACTTTCCACAGGGCTTGGAAGAGGGCCCGGATGACTAGACTAACACAACATCTGGAAAATACTCCCATTAAGAAAAACTAAATCGGAGCTTACTAGTCAAAACACATTTTGATTATTGAGAGAAATGAACAAATTGTCCTCAATGCAGCTGGAAGGCATTAGAGAGTATTGCAGAGCAATAAAAAATCATCACAGGCAAATGCTGAGTGTATTTTCTTTCCTGTCAAATGGAGCTTAGGTGACAGTAGCCTGAAATTATGCAGTTTTATCTGCTACTGATGGTGTATCTTCTCCAAAAAGTTGTGAGAGCTATTTCATACAGACATAAGTAATTCCCCTCTTGCACTGAATATTTTGTACTTTCCCCTGAACTGAATGGAAACGCTGCCAAGACATTGGCTAGAAATCAAAGAATTGAGTCAAATCTCAAAGTTATTGAACTTTGATATGTAAGACATCAAAAATGAATGAAAGAGCCCTTAATTGTTTTAATGGTCTTTGTGTTCATTGGTTCCAGATTCAGGATAGTGGAAATGGTCATTTGTAACTCTCAGAGCTAAAGGAGGTTTTAACTGAAAGAGTCCTGACTCTTGGGCTTTGGAAGGAATTTTTTATTCAGAAATCATACTAAAGGCCAGGGAATTTTAGTACTTCTCCTTTATATTATTACTTGAGTCCCAAAGTAGTTTTGTTAACCCAAAATAATAAATATGGTATAGTACATATTGATCCCAGTTGAGGAAGGGACTTCAAATCAGAATGAGTCTCTTAAGGAAAATAATGCAGAATAGGAGTGGGTTTAAACATGTGTTTGAATGTTTCCTTCACTTGGTTCATTGACTGTACAGCTTTAGTATTTTTATGCTAGAATTTCTAATTTCTGTATTATCACAACAGAGATATTTTAATTCAGTCTTTCTGCATTGTGTGCAGATGGAATAACTATTTACTTCAATTAAATGGAGTAACTATTACTCTGCTTTGTGGAAAAGGGGAATCTGAGTTTTTATGGAGTTTATTCAAGGTCATACAAAAAGAAATGTATATTGCATATCTTATAATAAGAGTTTCAGGGCTGTCTTTAGTGGACTATGACCTTGATAAAGAAATCCTAGCTTGGGTAGAATGGTGCATATCTATGATTATTTGAAGGCTAGGGAAGGAGTACTTGTTAAGTAGCTAAATAGGATCAACACGAGGAGAGGTCTCCTAGAAAAGTGCTTATAACCTTATATCCTTATAACTTAATTAATTTATAATTTAATCAAGCAAATAATTTAAGGCTAAATTAATGAGTGTATCCTTACATTGAGATCTGTGACATGAAGGAGATTTGTTGTCTTTTCCATCAGTTCACAGCTGGTGCAGCTGTTATATTGGCTGGCTACCTGAGGTGAATGTATGTATGTGTGTGTATGTATATATATGTATATGACTCAATAAAAAGAAACAGAAGATCAAAATTATATTTTTTTCTGTTAACATGTCAGGGCTCAACTGTGTCATACAATTAGGTACATATGTACTTGAAATATGGGTAGTTATGACTGGCTGCTATATTGTGTTGTGGATGTTCCTTTTGGTAGGATTGTATTGTTTCATTTCTCTTCTGAATTGAAGTTTTGGGTTGTTAGAGGTCACATGGGGTTGCAAAGTTTGAGTGAAAAGAATTTCATAAGTGGATCAATAGGCTGTGAAGAGCACCTTTAAGCTGTAGTGTCACTGTGGCTTTGAGATGGGTTATCAGACAGCACTCAGGCAAGGGCTGATCCTGACCAGCTTTTGCTGGTCTTCCCTTTGTTTCTAGGCATGGATTTTGAAATCCTGCTTTAAATTATTGTTATGGATTCTTGTAGGTGGCAAGAAAAGCACTCAGGGCACATGTGCTGGGCAGAGTGTGCCCCTGCTGCTGTGCCCAGGTTGGAGTGCCAGGGAGAAGGGCCCAGGGAGGAGCTGGGAGCTCTATCCCAAACAGATATAATATAGGAAAAGTACAAAATGTTCCATTTCTTTCTTTTGGTTTCAGCTGCCTTTAGTGAAACAAGTCTCATTACATTCCTGATGAGTAAATAAGAATACATGACTTCACCAGCATTTTAATTTGTCTCAAAGCAGAACATGGGATCTAATAGTGGGGTTAGTCACTCCAATCAAAAAGAGAGAACCTTATTTTTATCTTATTTTTATTGCTTCACTTAGATATCAACTGGCCAGTCATTCAATTTGGCAAGGCTTTCAGGCAACGTAAACCCTTCATCAAACCTTGGCATGTGTATCCAAAATCTTATCTGTGCTTCCAACTTTCCTAGCAGATTGCATTTTTAAAAAACAGAAGAGGTTAAAAAAAAAAAAAAAAGTGCCTTTCCTTACAAACCCTGCTTTCAGCACAATTGCTGTTATTTTTTATTTCTGAATGAACAGATTCATTACGCTGATGCCATGACCCAGTGGTGCCTTTTCAGGCCTTGGCTTTTCCACAAGCTCATCCATCATTTTATGGTTGTGCTTTGGGGATGTGATCATATCCACTGGGATCACATGGAAAATATAAGTCAGTTAAATCCCATACAACTGTTGTTGGGATGATCTGGGCCTGGTCTGACAGCAGCCTTACTGCTTTTTCAGTTCCATCATTGATCCTCTTTGTAAACCCATCAGGATCTTCAAAGTATCCTGCGATTTTCAGATGAACACTGAGTTACCTTGGGTGCTCTGATTCCCTGTGAGGACTCAGGAAGAGCTGCTGGGGTCCCAGCAGAAGTGGCACAGGCAAACTAAGCTGAGCAAGAGGAAAGGGAAAAGGTATTTGGAGTAGTGTTGGCCTGTTAAATACTCACTGATTAGTGAACCCTTAGTTCAGGTAAAAGGAATCATAGAAGGAATGTAATTGTAAGTCAAGTGAGAATGCTGGAGGTCTCACTAAAGTTACTAAGAAAATTATCAAGAAAACTTCTGGTCTTGCAGGAAGGACTGATAGACTGACTGACTGACAGGGTTGGGGTCTTGGAGGGGCAAGGAAGGAAATGGTGTAGAGGAGATAGATGGCTTAATGTGGGAAACTCATAGGATTACAACTCTGGGACAACTGGTGATTGATCAAAGGTGCTTCCTTGTCTTCCTTCTACAGTCTCACTTTCGTCCATGCACAACTGGCTGTCTTTCACTGACATTTTGTCTGATTGTGGGGGAAAACAAACAAACAAACAAACAAAAAAAATTAATTTGAAAGAGCACCTCTGATTTTTAAGACAAAGGAATATTACAACCCTAGCTTTTCTGTGGTTTACAAGTAGCAGTTGTACTGCAATGAATTGTGCTGCAGCAAGGCTCAAAATGCTCACATACATCATCCAGCTGATGTAAATAGAGACTTATTGTATTTCCAATTCTGAAAAAGGTGAGAAAATTTTTTAAAAGTAGTAAATGGAGAGGAAAATATGAGTTAGATATTATATTTGTTCTCACAGAAATCTCAGGCGAGCCCAAAATGACAGGTGGAAGATGGATAGATTCTGCAGTTTTGTGTTATTTTTGTAGTACTACCAATATCAGTAGCAGAAATATTTTTATGCCAGAAAAGCCTTTAAACTCAGTATAGCAGCAGACATCATGGAATATCTTGAAGAGCAGGAGGAGGAGAAGCAGATTTGCTGGCTGGCTGTATCTATGGATGTAATGGACTTTTCTAGAGCCTTGGCCATAAGAACATCACTTTATAGCTGTCATAATATTTCTCAGTGGGTCCTCACAACTTAATTTTAAAGGTTTTTATTCCAAAGCTAGAGCATGAATTTATCTGAGCTAGACTGGAATCTCATTTTATGTGGAATCTGTGCTCTAATTCATACAACAGGGCAGACTTAGTGGCAGAAAATTACTGGGAAAAATCTTTTGGGAAATGTCTGGCAGAACAGGACCTCATTAAGTAAATGTTCAACTTTTCTTTCTTTTCCCCTACAGGAATTATTCCTCTCTGAACCTGGACCTAGTGAAATGGTTATAGATTTGAATACAGATAGCTGATAAAAGTAAGTACTGTTTCATAAAAAATGTCTCACAAAATGAAATATATTTCATATTGTTTGTTCTTTTATTCATGTAGTGTATAGACTAATTCTATCGAATCATAGCTGCAAGAAAACAAGAGATTTAACTATAGGAAGAAAAAAAGTCAAGCAACATTTGATTAATGTGAAGAATGGCCCAGGATATGAAGAATGAAGAAAATGAACATGAGAAAGGTAAACCTAGGAGAGCAAGAAGTTATATATATCTGTCTGTAATATAGGAAATTATGTTTAGTAGTTAAACCAGAATTCTCAGTTCAGTTGTAGGAGCTGAATTAGCACTGGCTCCTGGAAATCTTGGAAATGAAAATGCAGACAATCCTTTCAGTGTAGTTATGTCATTATCCCTTCAGGACAGATGGCTCCCAGAAACAGTCACCATCTTTCATATGGCTGACAAATAACACCCTCAGTTTGGCAAAAGAGCAGTGAAAAGGTGTCAGACAGGGTTTTTCAGAACTCGGTATGAAGTAATTTTCTTGTAACATGAAGAATCATCTTTCTTAGACATCACACTCAGGCTACTGTAAATAATTATTTTAACACATTTTCAAGCTTTCACTTCTTATGTACTCATGCAAAAATAATCTGTTTGAAAGTGTATATGCAAGGGGAAAATCTTCCTGGATCAGCATAATTTAAAGAAGAGTGAGGAGTAGATTTTAATGTATGCAGCTCTGAGAAGAGGTTTTTTTTTCTTTTTTTGGAACTTTTTTGCTGTTGCTTGACTTCAGAGTGAGAACTGAATAGTAACTTCTGATGTACATTCAAGAGGAAGCTCTCAATGGTCAAATACCAAGCTCCTGTAGAAAAAACTCTCCTAGCACTATTGAATACTGTATATTAGAGGTTTTGGAGAAAGCTTTGGTTAAAGCTTCCAGAGGCTCGTGGAATCTGTTTCTTTGTTACTGTAAACATTATTTTACAGGAATCTGAATTATTTCTGTGAAATGTTCAGTACTTCTGTCTATTCAGATTCTGTTGTTTAAAAGACACCTACAGTGAGCAAGGGTTGCCTGGGTGTTTGGCAGAGTGAATTGTCTCAGCATGATAAATCCCCTTTTCTTTGGCAGAGGTAAAGGTATTTAAAACACAAGAAAATGTTAATTTCCCCTTCAGTTTCATTGACCTTTGAAATTGTTGTATTCTCTTTTAAATGCTTTCAACATGAACTCTACCTCTGAAAGATCAGTTTTCTTCTCAGACCTCCTGCAAAAGTTGCACAAGCACAGCATAATTGCAGCAGCTCCGATTTTACTTCAAATATAACAGCAATTTTCTGTCTACAAATGAAACTATGCCAAATATGTGAATTATTCAGCAGGGCTATGTTATATCAGAGGTTGTGCAGTGCTGATCTGAAGCAGGAATGATCTGCAGCAAAGGCAAAATTATTGGCCTTAACTGATGAGGGAAAATAAAATTTTAAAAAACCCCAAGCTGTAGTTGTTATCTAGTTATCTTTCTGATATATCAGGAAATTTCTAGGCATTAGCTTCTGTTGTTCTGTAATTAAGTCTTGGGTTAGAGCTGAGTATTGGGTTTTGGAAATCTAAAACTGAAAGTCCATGTAATTACCTGTTTCTCAAGGGCACCAGCATGGGTGGGTGGTAGGAGCTCCCTTCTGGCAGGGAGGTGCTTACCTCTCCTAAACAGTTCTCCTTCACAGCATGGACTGCCAGCACTCACTCACAGCTATTGGGACTGGGGATGTGACCTAGTCCTCATATCCTTCCTGAGGGGTGACTGTGCTGGGTCAAGGTCAATCAAGCTTTGGAAAGATGAGCCCCTGTGGATTTTAAAGGAGTTGAAAGAGGGCTGGCAGCTTTTCTGTTTAAATGACTCATCCCCCTTCTAGACTTTAAATTAATTTTATGGTTTGAATTAAAGTTAGATTATAAGTCAGTGATTCAGCTTTGTGGTGTTCAGTTTTAGGGAGGTGCCTGGCACGGCCTTGTTGCTCTCATTTACTGTAGGGATTGATCAATATACTGAAATTACTAAGCATTTGTTTGGGCTCACAGTCAGGGCTTCTGGTGTTGGAGCTTTGGCACTAGGAGGTTAAAAGGAGGGCTGAGGGCTGACAAAGGTGTTACCTTTTGATTATCATAGGAATTGATCTTTACATTAAAATTCAGTTTGGGGTCTTCATAATATTAAAATTTATGGCTAACATTCAGTATATGCTTAGTAATAGAATTTCAGTGAAATTCTTTAATTTCATTACAGTTCAATTTATATATTTCAGTTTGGGTCTAAATTTTCAGGGATTTGTGTGTTTCAGTTGCTTCATATTGCAGCTTTCATTTACTGTAGGGATTGTTGAGGTTAGCCTAAGGATGTGGGCTGGGGCCAATATTTAGGCTTCTACAGCCCAAAAAAATGACCCACAGCCTTGTATTTTATTTTTATAGAGGTATTAATCTCTGCCCATAAGGAAGATTGGGTTTAACAATTCAGTACATCAATATTTACATTATCTGGGGATTGCAGAGATAGGATTAGAGTTAAGAAAAATCTAATCTGGTACTGAAGATCAGGGTTAGAGGATTTCAAATCAGGATTGTGAAATTTGGAGCCCTCTGTGGTATAGATTTTTGGTTGTTGGCATGTCTAGGTTTTAATTGGTGATTCCTTTTGTGTTTAGTCTGAAGTCCCAGAACTGGTTTTCTGGTGTATTTTACACAGCTGTAATTTGTACTGATGTCAATCTTTGGCTGTAAATAAGTGATATTTAAATATGTAATAATATTTTTTACTGCATAGATGGGTATGTTATAGTCTGTTTTAAGAAACTACAGTGTCAGAAATCCATTTTATTGATTGCTGTTATTGGTATTACTTATCCTACCAGGGCTTAGACTAAACCCATCACAAACAGTAGCCTTAATAACAGCCAGGGAAAACATCCTTGTAATGTTCCCAGAAAGAGAAAACTCTCCATCCCAGCTCATTCACCCTCACATGGAATATATGAACATGATGCATGTCTAGGAGCAGAACTGCTGTGCTCTGGTACATGTTTAATCACCAGCCAGCAGCAGGAAAAGACACCTTTCTCTTCCCCAAGGCACAGGATGAGAGTGCAGGTTCATCTGACAGACCTTTGTACCTTGATTGGCATCACTGTCAAGGAAAAGGAACACCAAAGTCTGGCAACAGTTTCCTGTATTTTCTGTAACTGACACCTGAGAATGAGTCTGTCACCAAACATGGTCTGCCCTGTTTCTGTCACAGTGTTCTCTATGCTGATGGCTCTTTAACTCAACTTTTTGAGGGACTCTGAACTGTAATGAGGACTACAAGGACAAGAAAATCTCTCCAGTAGAGAATCGAGCCATTTGGAACACTCTCTGATGGACTGACAGGTATATAGATAATATCTGCCTGCCTGCAGTAAAAGCCTAGCTTGAAGAAAGACTATTTTCCTTGTGAAGATTCCCTTTCTAGCATAGACACTGGGAAGGAACTTGCTTTTATTTTTGTTTTTTTGGGGGGATTTTTTTTTTTTTTTGTTTTATTTTGTTTTGTTTTTTGTTTTGTTTTGTTTGTTTTTTGTCCCAAAAGATTAGAACAGGTTTTGGATGTCAGATTCTGATGTGAGGAGGGAGGTGCATTTGTAAAGGACATGCTAGGAGAAGGTATTTAAGGGAAGTAGCAGGTCATCCTTACAAGCTTCTCTTCTAACAAAGGAAAAGGAAGGTGCTTTGCAACCAAATAAGAAAAGGCCCTTTCCCTCTGCACCTAACAATCTTGTTTCAGTAGATCATCAGAGATGTATCTGGAGGATGAGACTTTTTACGGGCAGCCTTCTTTTAGTCACTTCAGAATGAGTCAGATGTTTTTGTGACCAAAGCAGTTGGTTTGAAAATGAAAATTATAAATAATGCACCACCCTTAAGACAATTCTATTCCTGAAAGATTGAGCTCAGGGTATTGGCAACATCCTTTGCTCAAAGGTAGTTTTCAGAAAATAAGAGAAAATCCTAGGGATGCTGGTAAAGAATATGGGTTGACATAAGCATATTCTTACAAGAGAACATAATTTATCCTGTGTTTATGGGTGCTGTGCTGTGAGAAACAAATATCATAAAGGCTCAATCAGACTGGAAAGAAAAGAATTTGCATAACTATGATTGTATAAAATATCTGCTACTTAAATGCGTGGCCTTCCAGAAATCCTGTCAGCAACAAAATGACATTGCTAATTGCTTCCTTTTCTGCTTAGGAGTGAAAACCTTCAGCATGGGGTGGAGGTGCATGTGCCAAAATACTGACAATGAACATTAGAGCCCCTGCTCTGCCTGTGCTTTAATAAATGATTCAGCTGAATTCTTGCTGCTGTTCAATGGAGGATGTGAGAAATGAGCAGGTGGAGAGACAATTTATGGGAAAGCTCACTGTAATAGCTTGCCAAAGCCAATCCCACAGGAACTTAGTGACTATACTGTGATGTGAAATAGCAGTGAAAATGAACTCTCAGATGAATGTGGGGGCCGTGTGAGGAAATAGCCCAAACAAAGATCCTGCAATGGTCCTTTCCTGATACCTGATCATGGGTTCTTGATTGTCCTGAATACACTGAAAGGAAAAGGAGCTGAAAAGGGAAGCATTTTGGTCAGCCTTTCATGCTGAACTCAGTGGAAGTTCAGATCTCTTGATGTTTTAATTAATCTTTTTTTTTCCTTAAATCTTCAAGAATATATATAAATATATATTTATATATAAATGTATATAAATATATATACATTTCAACTAAGGGTGTGCTCCAAACTCACCAGTGTGTTCAAGGGAACAGCAAGTCCTTCTAAGTGTTTAGTGTAACTCTTAAATAATTTGATGTAACTGTGATAGGAACACCACATTTTCAAAATGATCCTCGGAATCCTTAAAGTGGACATTGCTAGAGGAAGAACTGCTAGAAAAGGTTTGAGGATGAATGAACTAAAGCAGTGGGACTGCAGGCTGTCTGTCAAATTCTAGGAAATTAATTTCAGACTCGCCAAAAAGATGCAACTTTTATTTGTAGATAAAGGGTTCCTGTGAAGACATTCTATCTTAATAAACCTGTTCTCATGTGAAAGTATGAGATGAGTTTAAACTAGAAAGATCTAAATTATAAATAGAGATAAAGTGCTTCTCCTCATGTTTTGGGCATGTTTGACCCTTTTAATGTGCTACGTAGTCTCATCTTTTTCTATAAATATTTTTTAGCTCCATTAAGCCTAGAGAAATCTAAATTTGTGACTTTGTCTTGAGTAAAATTAGTTTCATAAACAAAGTGTTTCAGATATCACACATAAATATTTACATTCCCACACCATTTGGGGCTTACTTTTAATGCATTACGGTGATTTTTTCATACAAATACTAGAGCTGTGAACATAGTCTAGGTTAAAGGGGTTATTTCTGAAATAGAACACAGATAATACATTTTTCTAAGCTTATATCAGGCTCTGATGAAGCTTGAATATCAATTGTGCCTGTTTTGCACAGAGTGAAGACCAAACAGTAAAACTCAGTTATTTGCAGTCATTTATAAATGTGATGATAAATATTTCCTTTAGGACCTTGCAACAAGTAGCTACTTAAATAATCCTAAGACAGCATCATTTAACTGGGAAAATTTCCTAAATTAGTTATGCCAGTAAAAAATGTACATAAAATAATAGATGCTATTGGAATATATTCCAGCTTATTACATCTAAGTGAAAAGCCACAAAACATCCAAGCATTTTTTTTCCCCACATAATACATTTTAAACCTTAGGATGCTTTTAAATTCCCAGGAGTTTCATTGTGGTTTCAGAATATGTACAAATCCTGAATATTGTCTTGAGGCTTTGCTGAGATGGTTGTGGTGTTTCTTGAGGTGGAAAACATGAAGGACAGACTGGCACTGTTATTGGATTATCCTGGTTTGTAGGTGATGTCCATATGGGATGAGCCCTTTTGTTTCTCAAGTTTATTGAAATATATATGAATATGAGTACATATGAATATGAAGTGACTAGAGGGTGCACTCTGCCAGGGTGGCCTTGTGTTTTACCCAGCTGCATTATTAGCTCCAGTGATAAATGGGGTTGGTTCAGGTGAATTTTAAATATGGCATTAATGAGAACGTAGCAGGAGGCAAGTTGAACCTGGGCAGTGAAGGTCACGGAGGCGCTGGAAGGCGTAAGCAGAGACAGAGAGTCTCTGGGCCCTCAGTGAGTCCCTCAGTGTTGGTGGAGGTTCTGTGCTGGTTTGTTTGGCCAGCAGGGCGTTGATGGGAATGGGCTAGGCTGCAGACACAGGAACTGAGAGCAGAAGGAGGGTTTGGCGTCAGTGAGCAGCTACCAGGCCGTGGGCAGCAGGCACTGCCTGGAATACTCACTCATGGAGGGGCTGGGAATAGCCCTCCCTGCCAGCAGATAGGCTTACGTGTTTTTGTCTTTGGGAATCCTGAGGGATGGGGGAGATGGCTGTGGAATTTGCAAGGATTGCAGAAGTTTGGCACCATTTTCAGGTTGATGTTATATTCATAACATTCTGTTCCAGGGCTCTGGCTGGGGCTGATGACTCTGTGTTACCTCATGGCAACGCCCTGGTGCTCTGCTCCTAAAGGCTCGGGTTACTCAGTGAACTTCACTGTGCGGCCAGATAAAACTCCCCCATTATTGTGAACACACTGTTCAAACTCTTCTGGTGACATTTAGACCAGCATAATTCAGAAATTCAGGAGCCTGGATTCAGTGAAAGACCACAGGCCTTGACTAATATTTTTAGACTGATGCAGGATACTGTGAGCAGCTTTGGCTGCCTGAGCACAAGGCACTGAAAGTAAGACAAATGAGAAGAGGCTGCAATAATAAATAAAGTCATGGAAAGATGCAAGAGGAAAGCACAGAGAAGTTTATTTTAATTCTAGCAAGGAGGGCTTTGATTTCTGTGCGTAAATACCTCCAGGCAATAAGGATCTGGGGGATCAAGAGGAAGAGGATTATTTGAACCTTTAGTTTAATAAAAACCTTTAGCTAAATCAACCAAAGTCCAATATTTTTAAGAACTTTGTGAGTAAGATTGCAGGAAATTAGAATAAGGTTCTTAAGCATTTTATCACTGAGCCTTGGGAGCAGCCTGTTGACCAAATGAGCTTTAAGCTGGAGTTGGATGCATTTTTGAAGAAGGTGAGAGAAGGATCTTGGTGGCAGGAGTTCCTTCCTGGTGTCCCTCCCTGTCTGCCCTCCCAGTCTGCATTGCTGTAAGAGCACAGTGAAGCTGAGGCTGCAGCAGGAACCTGAGGTGATTTTGGAAGGCTCTTGCTGTAAGACAGTGGAGTAGAGACAGTTATTTTGGAGACATTACTTCACTGTAAACAGATCTGATGTATTTCCATTTACTAAGTTGTCCATCACAGCCATCTGTCAGAGTCTTCTTTGGGCAGCCAGTAAAACCTTGCCATTTTATAATTAATGGAGAGGCAACAAGACTCATTTCCCAGCTTCCTGGTGGTGCAGAGCAACTGCCAATGGCTCCAGTATTTTACTTCAGTCCCTCCTCTGCTAGGGTAATTTCTGCTTTCTCAGTAGCTTGGGGTGAGGGGGGAGAAGGCATCAGTCACCCTTCTGAAATGTGTCCTTCCAAGTCTGTGAGCTCTGTCATTCAGTTATTGGTTTCTCTTGCTAACTGTGAAATTTAGGCAAATTTTGATGAGAATAAGAATCAGAAAAATCATTCCAGTAGTTGTAAAAGACAAGGTGTGTGGCATCTGCAGCTTTCTGTGAATAAAATTGTGAAAAATATCCAATCCTGCTGCTCAACAGCTTCCCAACCAGTGGTTTGTTTTGGGTGTTTTTAGTTTCAGAAGCAATGTTTAAGTAGATAATTGTAGTTGCTGTTAGAGCATTTTGATCACCTTACTAGTTTGCCTTTTAACTCAGTTTTGAAACCAAGGCTAAAATTTAAACATATCTCAGTGACAAAGATGATCTCTGAAAGACTACTTTAGGTTAATACAAGATAATTTAAAAGCAGCTTGCCTGGTTTGCAGCAAGATCACATCATTAAATAGTGAAGAGTGAGCAAGTGTAGATATTTGCCATTAGTTCCTCCTTACAACCTTATACTTTATGTTCTAATGAAAGGAAATATTGGTATTGGCTTAATGATAAATAAGATCATGATGATGTTCTTTTGAAGTCCATTTCAACTCTGCATTTGTTAATGAAAACAGTTTAATTCAAAAGTGTCACCTTTAATTGTCTCAGTTAATCTATGAACACTCCCTTGAGCAATGAAGTTGTCCATAGAACATGATAATCTGTAGGTTTTGCTCTATGTTTCTCTTTCCTTTTTTTCCCTCTGTGAACATCATGCATGTTCCCCTTCTGGGACCTTTGGGTCTACCAGGATAGTAGTTTGTTTGTGATTCATATGTGAATGTCAGAAAATATGGACACTTGGTGATGATTTCAGGGATATGATGTTACTGTCATCCTTTTATGCTTTTTACATTTTTATAATCACTTTATCTGGCATAATATTAAAGAGCATTGCAAATAACATTTATTTGGAGTGATTACTCTTGCACAAGACTGTCTGGCAGATTGCAGGCATTTCCAGATGTTCTGATTTACAAGTACTGTTGCTCATCTTATTAAAGTAAATGCATTTAATGCAGGACCAGAACACCTTAAAAATAAACAACCACTGTATAGTAGGTAAATGCAAACAAATATTATCTTTACTTACAAAATTTGTCTATGGAAAACTGGAGTAGAAAATTGACTGAATAACTGACATACCAGTTCTGCTACAGACACAGAAATTATAACTTTCAAAATATTTGATTTTGTGATTGTTGTTAAAATACAACAGATTTAATTTGAAATGTCAGTCTTCTGAGAACATCTATCAATAGAAGAGGGCTACCTAACCTGTGACCATTCATGCAATAGCAGTGGTTATTTTTCATGTCAGTCTCTCTCAAAGAGGACCTACAGCACACTTGGAATACAGGGACACAGGATATAATACTCCAGGTGAAAATGTATAATAACTCATAAAAAATAAGAATTCAAAGCATGTAGGCAATGCTTTGTTCAGGTATTCATAGGGAGCTTTTTCAATCTCTGTGTGAGAACATTAACTCTCATTTTATTAGTTAATTTGATTAAGTTAATATTATTGTTATATGCTAACAGTCTTATAAACACTACAAATACATATTCCTTTTGTGCTGGACACAATACTGAAAAAAATGGAATTTCATCCCAGAAGTTCAGAACAAAGCTCAAGCCTGTAGTTACTGTAGTTAGCAGGCTTTTTTTGCTAAGTAGCAGAGCTTTTTGATGCTCTATGTTCTGATAGCTTAAGAAAAAGCAAAACAAAATCGTGAAATCTCACATTTTTAAAAAATACCTGTCCACTGCTTCAGCAAATATGGACTCTGATTCTGATTTCTGTTTTGCAGTTGTCCCAGTGTGCTGTGGGCTTGAGGGTGCATTGGTAAGTGCTCATGTACTTGAAGTAGCTGCTCAGGATATTATCAGGACTTGTTGACAGCTCCCACTTGAACTAAATCCATACACCCATGGTGTAAAGTAAACATGACCTGGTGTTTGTGGATGCCCTTTCTGGTTTAAATGTGCCACAGGTCTGTCTGTGACTCCTGGGGGTTTGGTACTGCTGAGTCACTCATGTCCATGGACATCTCTGACCTAGGGAATTTTTGTCTCTGTGACCACCATTTGAAACCAGCAAGTGCTTGTGGCAGCATCTGATATTCATGGCAAGTCTCATTGGGCCATCTGCAGTCCAAGACTTCTGATGCCAGTGGGTCCTTCCTTTGGCACCACTACTCTGTCACTGTCCCCTTCCATGGAGCAACAAGGGCTCCTCCAGTTACTCCTGCCAGGTAAAACTCCGTTTTTTTGGTAGCAGCGTTCATACATTCGAGAATACTTCATCATGGGTTTTGGTGTGGTACCAGTGCATTCCTTGTAAGATAATTTATAAGCCAGAGGAACTCCCTGTTCTTCTCAGGAGCACATTGCAGAACAGGTCCTAAAATCCAAGCACACACACCTTTGTCTGTAATGGAACAGAGTTTATCTGGAGAGTTTGTAAAACTGGAAAAAACAGCTCAATAACCAGCCCTCTTGTAAGGGAAATCATTATGAAAGTGCTGTTTACCAACATGATGTTATGTTGGAAGGTGTTTAATAGCTTCCAAAACTAGTTTTTTAGATAACCTGTACAGAAAATGGTGTTGGACTCCTTTCCTGTAGCATTTCACTATCTTTGTTATATTCACCTCTAATGACAGCCCAACAGAGGAGTACTCTGGAGAAAGAGTTCAAAGAGCAAAATGAAGTCTTTCTGTGCAAGGAGCAAACTCCTGCCAAGTGAAAAAAGGCCAATTTGAGAGGAAAAGCAAACAGATCTGGAAGTGTAGTGAGGCTGATTCCTGGCAGTAAAGACAGGCTGAAGAGGACTTGAAAGGAAGGAAGTAGCTACTTGTTTGTAGACTAAGATCAAGATCTTTGTAGTAGTACGCAGAGTTATTTTGAGTGGGGGGAAGGATTTGCTATAGTCAGAGGAAAGGTTATTGCTATAATTGAGAGGTGGCTAAGAAGTTGATGCTCAGGTACATAAAGCTTAGACTTTGACTTCAGTGTGATTGGGACCAAATACCTTATTTGAAGATGTTGTCTGAATGTGCATCTGAGTATTGGAAGCATTTGTTGAAAAGCACAAATGATGACAGAAAAGTGGGAGAGCTTGGGGTTTGCCAAGTTGAACAAACATCCATTGTGTTTTTCTCAGCTCAGCTTTAGGTGATCAAAGAACTCTGTCAAAATCCTGCAAAAACTTGTGGAAATGGGCAATTTACTCACACAGCTCTAGATCATGAAAATGTCTCAGACTTTAGCATGACTTTTAAATTCCAGTTTCAGGCTGGAGATTTGGTGATTGTTATTTTCTTTCTAGCACACAAGATGGGAGCAAAACCAGTGCTGTGTGATTTATTTTGATAACCAGCAGGGCTTTGTAAACAAACAGGGGCTAATCTTAGGTGGTGCTGAATTTCACTGCTGAACCTGACTGCCCCAAAACCAGCTTTACTTCTCCAAAAAGCTGATTCTCAGCTAAGTTTAGCCTGTTTCCATTAGCTGCTCTGCTGGTGCATTTTTACATGCTGTGGCAATTCATTCTGCAGTGGGCCCTTCTGTCCTGTTTATCATTTTCAAATCTGTATCAGGACCATTCGGGTTACATCAGCTCTAACTAAAACTTAGCTTTTGCTATTACTTGTAGTATCTGCTGAGAAGTTTTGTATGATTAAGAGAGATTTTGATTAGCTGAGGTGCTCTATTTGAAGGCAGTTGGAGTTTTTTAGCAAGGTTGTGACTGGCTTTCATTAGATGTGACTTTTTGGTAATTGCTGATGGCTCTTTGCCTGTCTGTAGTAAAGCTACTACAGGTAGTAAAAACACCATGATATTACCTCGCTGTGCATTTGGGCTGGTGAACACAAACCACTTCTGTCTTAGAGTCTCCTCTATTAAAGGACAACATTGTTTATGCATCCAAAAATTTTTCAAAACATGAGCTGTGAAATGTTAGCAGTAATATTTTGGCACAGGCTTTGCAGGGTTACACCCAACTTGATGTTCTCTATCAGTCTCTGCATCACTGACAGCATTGCAGAGCAACCAGTAAGAAAACCACCAATATTTCCTTTCCAACAAGGCCACAGCAGCTGAGAAAAGCAGGTTGGCCTGAAGGATTGGTAAAGAGTGAGTACTGGTGAGCTAATTCTGCTCACAGACAGATGAGGAAGGATGAGACAGATGAGGAAGGATGAATAAATTTGATGCAATCAGAGTTATTTACAAGGTTTATATTTAACATCCAGTTCTTTTAAGTAGAAGACAAATTGAAGAAGTGATGGATGGGAGCTGCTAGGATGTCTCAGCAGAAACTGTCTGGTTCTGGTGCAAGGAAGCTTTGTCCTCCCCTGCTTATCACTGGGGCTCCTGTAGTCTCTTAGTGTGTGTTTTAATGTTGTTTTCTCATGTTATTTTTGCTTCTTCCATTTCAGTCGGTCATGCAGTGGCACCAGAGAACTCTGCATTTTCCTCTCCAGACATAGGGAAGTCCTCTTCCTTTGCCTGCTTTATGTGAAGAGCTGGCACACTCCAGTTGTTCCTCTAGTATTTGGGAACTCATTATTCTCCCAGGTTTGTAAACCTCATTTTTTACATCTACAGCAGTAGATTCCAGAGAATGCAACTAAAACCCTGTGAAGAAACCTTGATGATGTTTGGAACTGGGCTTTTTTTATGTGCCACTGTGCTTGTCAGGGACAATGGTAACAGGGAATACTCATGAGAATCTTTACTTCAGGGATGCTGGTGGGCTTTGCCTCTGAAGCTGGAAACCCCAAATTAGATACATTCCTTTTTTTTTAAAGCTTTTATATACAACTTTGTGCTTGCCAGTGGTTCTGCTACAGTTTTACATGGCAAGAGTTTGGCCTTGCTTGAATTATGGGGCTGTGCAGGGATCTTCATACCTCTCAGGTGTTCTCTGTGAGTGGAGTCCTTGAGAGACTTCTTGTGATTGAGCAGAAGGGCAAGACTTGATTTGTGTGACTGCTGTGCAGTAAGCTGTTAAAAGGTGTGGGGGGGAGCTTACCTCAGTCCTTAGCAATGAGAAATTATTAATAAGGAAGCCAGCTGCATCTCACTGCATTGCAAGACTACTTAAGCTATCCAGAACCACAGGAGATGTGCAGTGCTCCTTACACAGCATTACTTCAGAGCACTTCCTAACCTTTGCTCTGTATTCTGAACAGCCCCTTGGTTTGATGTTTGTGATGCCTCCATTATTTAGCTATTATAAATTATAATTTGAATCTATGCTAGTGCCATATGCCTTTATCTGTAAGCAAGTCTCCTTTGCTTCCCTTTCTAACACTAAACTTATCAAAGCAGAATAATCTGGCACCAGTTGTGCACTGAAGATGTGAACATTGAACCCAATGATGTGAGAAGTGAATGGAGTTGTGTTGTGTGTCCAGACATGCAAATGTGTTTATAAAAATCTGCAGCCAGCTAGGGATCACATTTAACCTTATTCAGAGGGCCTGGCTGGATGCACTGCTTAGATGTTGAGATGATTAGTGCAGTGCTGCTGGGGGTGTGATGCCTGAGGCCCCATTTAGCTCTGGCCATCAGCTGGCACTTTCTGGTGTTTCCTTGGTGCCCCAGCTCACACCCAGAGGCTTGTGCCTTGCAGTCTGCCCAGGGTTACAAGGGGAAAATGAAGTCATTCACTAAGAGTTCTTGTAGTCCCTGTGGAGCAGCAGCTCTGCATGTATGGGGAACTTCTGCATGTTCAAGAGCTGAAAATGTCTCTGATTTTCCCTAGGAAACAGAGCTGCACTTAAGCCATTGAGAGTCTCCAGCATTAATGGAAGCTGGTGAAGAGGGTGCTTTAGATTTCAGACTTCATTGTAGTGCTGAGTGATGGCAAGGAGATCCATTTGTTTTTTGGGCTGAATCAAAGTTCTCCACTGAAGCTGATGCCAAAGACCTCAAGGCTGGAGGAGCCTTATCTGCCCTTAGGATTCTCCACAGAAACAAATCACGGCACTGCCCAGCAGCCCTCGCCCATCCATGCATTTGTACATCCCATATCCTGACAGAGGTGACGGGAAATGCGGGAAATGTGCCAGGTGCCTCCTCTGCACCCCGGCCAGGGGATCCCACAGCCAGTGCTTGTGTCCTGCTCCCACCCGTGTGGACGGCGGGACAGGCACTGGGATTCCAGCCTCGTAAGATAATCCATGGATTTCAGCTGTTGCACTGTGCCAAGTTTTTATTGGCAGCAGCCTTGGATTTGAGCTGCCAGAACTAGAAACGCCTGTGAAGTCAAAGGGCAGCAGAAGTCACCCCTGGACCCCAGGAGCAGTGTCCTGCCTGTAAGTGCCCCGCCGGTGTGGGCAATGACGGCCGCATTACTCAGCAGCTGGCTTGGTTTCGCACCCACTGTCTGGATCTGACTTGGATGTGGACATTTCCCAGTCAGGCACAGCTGCTCTGGTCCTTGCTGACATGTTTTCCCTTTTGCCCACAGTGCTGTGCATCCAGCACAGGCTCATTACTGTACTCGTGCAGTAGCTTCTAACTTCAGCCCGTGTGTGAAGGAAAACAAAACCCCAGTGTATTTCCTCTCTCCAGAGGCTGGTCAGCTGGATCCTTACAGAAGGTGTGATGGGTATTCCTTACCTGCCTCTGGTTCCTGAACACCTGCCTTGTTGGAGGGTGTGAGATACAGAAACCTGATGCTGTGGTGGGGTTGGCATTAGAGCATCAGTCACCTTTAGCAGATGCTGGTTCTGAATTTTCCATCCTTTCTGGCCCCAGTTTCATCCCTGAACTCCTTTTCCTGCCTTACTCCTTTCCTAGACCATAGATCTGGAAGGAATCATAGGGGTTTTTGCAAAGGGCTGTATTTAACAGGTAGTTTCCTTTAGGCTTTACCAAGAAAGGATTTTTTGAGAGGAAGAGTGAGTCTGGTTGTGCTCTGGCAAAGGCTGGGGTTTAGCAGATGTTTTCCTGGAGTACAGGTGTCGGCTGAGACACTGAAAATTGCATCTGAAGTTTGGACAGCCTTATTCAAAGTGGTAATAAACACAGTAGCATATTTGTTGCATTTAAAATTTGGATTTATGAAAGCAGAATTTATGTTTAACAAACACCCAAGTTCCTGTGGGCATGTAAACATGTACTAACCTGCCCTTTGCCTCTCAAGTTAGACCAGGAAAACTGATGATAAGCAGCAGATTTTCCAGCCTGTCAGCAACAGGGCCAGGTAGGCCTATGGAGGTAGAGCAGCAGCAGGTACAGTTGCCCAGAGATCTAATTTAACATACTTGCAATCTTTTTAATAGCACAGAAATGAAAGATGTAACACAGCTCAAGATGTCCAAAGAAGAGAAGGCCATGGGCACAAGGTGTCCTTTACTCAGCACTTCCCTTCTGAGTCCCTGAGTGAAAACCACCACACTCACAGTGACCCACATCTCACTGGGCCCTCAGTCCTGGCATCATCTCAGGGTAAGGAACACCTTCCACCTGCACAAGCAGATCCTCCTGGAAAGCCTGGATGAGAAGTCAAACTTGGAGCCATGGCTGTATGTGGCTTCCATCTGGTGACTGTTACTTAAGGTCAGATTGGCCTTTAAAGGCTGTCAACTCTGTTGGCATTTTTTCCATTCTCACAAAATATGTCAGAATGGAAATTTTTGTCTTCTAGGACTGAAATTAGATTTCTTTAAGGACATCACTTTCAGTCTGATTCTCATCCTTAAAAGACATTGAGGTAAGTATCTGTACCTATTTTAACTTACTCTCACTTCTCCTTCCCTCATGTCTTTTTCATGGGATTTGTCTTCTTTGAGCTGCTTTTATTTTTCAAGTCAGGTTTCCAAGAAGGAAACCTGTTCAGTTTGAAGTCTGTAACTCAGATAAATTTGTATAAAGTGCAAAGTAATTTTAAGTTGTCCTTGTTTTGCAGAACTACTTCACTTGGTGCACTAGAAAAGGAAGTAAAAACAACAAGTGGAGATGTCTAGTTAGTTAATAATATACATGAATAGAGACAAAATTCTACTGGGAGACAATTTGTCCCTGTGGTTAAACATCTACTTTAAAGCTGGTGATAATCTCTTACTACCCTAGAGTGCCAGGAAGAGGGAGAAGAGCTGGAGCTGCTCCCTGGTTTGCTGGGCATGATACCTTCTGCATTTTTCCCTGGCACTTAGGGTGAGAGTTTGAGAAATGGGATTTTTTCAAAGATAAAACTCCCAGCAGTCTCAAAGGTGATGGGAACCTTTATTATGATTATTTTCATTGTACTGACATTGTCCTTTTATGCAAACTTAATTGTAAAACACTCTTGAGATACTGCATAGAAAATACACATAGGAAAAACCACATATATACACGTCCATAAAAATAGAATACATCTTGGCAAAATTACTTGTGTACAGTGTATTGACATTATTGAACCAAACTTACATCACCTTTGGAGAAAAATGTTCCATGTGCGTAAAACCCCAGACCATTTACTGAGCTGGGAGTATGGCAGCGGATATGGGTTTGGGTTAAATAAATGGCTATACCTGAATGGTAGAGTAAAAAACAAGTTATAAAATACCTGCTGTATAAAGTAGAAGCCATTTTGGTTTTTTCTTCCAAAAAATAGCAACATCTCTACACTTGCATAGAAACCAAAAGTACCAGTTCCAAATTCTTCTGTAGATTTGTTAGCTGCAAACAAACCTTAATGTCATTTGTTTCAGCATTTGAAACCCTTGGGCACTGTGGCATTTGGTGGGTTCAAGCACACAACATAGTATAGCACAGCCCTAATTCTATTGGGCAATTGATAAGGAAAAAATCTAATAGATATAAAATTTAAATCACTTAGCAACCTTTAAAATATGTAGACCACATGAAATTACAGGTTTATTTTCTTCAGTTACTTTCAGTGGAGGCTGCTCCTTGCTTACTGCTTAGACTACATGGATTTCTCTGCTGGTTTTCAGAACATACTGTGGAAAATGACTATTCCAGTGTAATAAATAAAGCAAGTGGTAACAGGTCCTCAGAGCCACGGATCTTCCTCTTGAGCTGGAACAATGGAACTGGAGAGGCAGCCTCTGGGAAGCCGGGGAGGAGAAGAGAGCATAGCACCCTTTGCAGTGCAGTGGTTCCCCAGCGGGGCAGGCAGCAGTCAGGCTGAAGCACAGCACGGTGGGCCTGGGGTGAGGCTCAGCTGCCGGCTCCTGCAGGCGCTCAGTAGGGGAAGGCGGACACGGCGATGTAGACGATGAAGGTGGTGCGGTACTCGACGCTGCCGTCGGCGCCGTAGGACAGGGCGCGCACGCCCATGCGGTACGTCCGGGGCTCCCGCAGCGCCCGCGTGGTGAACACCACCCCCTTCCAGTTCTCATCCCTCAGGGCGAACGGCACGGCGGGGTCCTCCTCCGCCATCAGGAAGGTGGTCCTGGGGTGCATCACTTGGTCGTGAGTGTAGGCCACCAGCCGGATCAGATCCTGCCCCGCCGCGATGCCGAAGGGCAGCGACAGCAGCTTGTACTCCAGGGCGTAGGTGCTCAGGTCACACTCCAGGTCATTGGCTGGGCAGCTTTTGAGGCAGAATCTAGGAACAAGCAGAAGACTTTAGCCCAGTATCTTAAGTACTGGGATAGATCTTAGAGGAGAAATTCTTCCCTTGTTTACCCTGTTGCAGATTAAAACTTCTCTAGAAGTGCTCATGCACTTTTCATCCTTTGTTCCTTTAAAGCTGCAGCTCAGTTTAATGTCCCTATTTGCATATTTAGTGACTGTGCTCTTAAACATTAGAATGGGAAGATCTAGTTTAAAATGTTCTGAGCAGCATTTGAGGTATGTGTCTGTTAAGTCATAAAATAAAGAATTTGGAATGAGGGGTAGAATAAAACTTTTATTAATCAAAACTTAAAACATTAAATCTTTGCTAGTGCAGTTTGCCAGTGCTAATGGAGGTCAAAGGACACGACTTCCATGTCAGCATAAGTATCACTGCAGTTGAGTTTGATCCCAAAAGATGGTTTCTGACTATGAAACAAGCTATTTTTCTTTCAGGATATTGAAAGATTAAAAGAAATCAATACGGATTTTTTCCCCCAGAACAGGGAAATAACAAACCTTAACAGGAACTTAGCATGATTTTCATGACTAAAAGAATATATCTGATGCTTTGAAGCTAATGGCAAGTCAGGCCATTAGAGAGATTCAGATTAGATGTTAGGAAGTTAACAGTTGAGGCAGTGGCACAGGGTGCCCAGAGAAGCTGCGGTTGCCCCCATCCCTGGAAGTGTCCAGGGCCAGGCTGAACAGGGCTTGGAGGACCCTGGGCTAGTGGAAGATGTCCCTGCCCATGGCAGAGAGTGGAACTGGATGTTCTGTTAAGGTTCCTTCTAACCCAAACCATCCCAGGACTCTCTGATCTTCAATGTCAATGCCTTACCTTTTGCTATTGTGAACTCTACTGGTGTCAGGCAAAATTAAATTTCCTCCTTTAACAAGCACAGGTTAAGGAGCTGAGCTGGGGGCAGGTGAGAAAGGGCTGAGAATAAAACATACCCAGAATGTGGCTCTCGCTGGTAGTTGGGTGGACAAGGAGTGTCTATGCACTGGTAGCTTCCTCTCATGTTGAAACACATCTGATTGGATCCACAATTTATGTTCTCTTCAAGACACTCATCAATATCTGGATAGAAAAACGTGCAAGGGATCAGCTTCTGGTGAAAGAATTAAAGGGTGAAAGCAAAGTGGCTAAAGGCTGAGCAGAGCCCAGAATGTGCCTCTGTTTGACTCCAGAGCTTGGAGCTCGGTGTGTAATGGGAGGTCACAGGGGAACTGCAGATAATTAGAAGTTGCAATTGTCTAGTTTCCTGATTTTTTATGAAACAATAAAGTGGGGAATATAAAAACTTCTAAAACCTGAAATTTTGAATGCTGACTCAAACAGCCAATTCAGAGGTGGCTTAGGCATGTGCTGGGCCTGGCTTGTGTCTGGTTTCTTTGCAGACGTTGCCCTGAGCACTGCAGGGCTGGCTGTCCATACCTTGGCAGGTTTTGCCGTTGGCCATAAGGCGGTATCCCGCGGGACAGACACACTGGAAGCTGCCCAGGCTGTTCCTGCACTCGTGCTGACACGTGTCTCTGCTCTCACACTCATCGATGTCTGCGGAGAGAAGCACCAACACCTCAGCATTCCCTGAGCCTGCCACAACACAGGTACTTTTCCTCTATTTATGTACTGCAAGTGTATGGGCAGAGCTGGTGGGAGTCATCTCAATCTTTTTTTCTGATGGGATTGAATATCTAAGACTAGTGTCCTCTCTCCTTACCTGTGCCATTCCTTGTAACTGCAGGCACTAAAGTCAGCTTTGAGGGGCTCCTCCCTTCGGTGAAGAGCAGCTGTGACAGATGTTACAGCTGAGGAGACCAGTGCTGAGACAGAGCTCTGGGAGAAAGGGGGATGTGCCACCTGTGTCCACTGACAGGGTCATACAAACACAGTCTTGCCCCAAAGCAATCTGAGCTGCCTGATAATCAATGTTTAGGGAACACTCAGACTCATTATCTCACCAGAGGAAGCCTTGTTACTGGGGGAGTCTTCCTTACAGTCACTCCGTCCTCAGGCAAAGCTGTTTCCCTTTTAAACTGACCTTGCCCATGCCAGAGGGATGAATTAGGCTCAGTACTTGGGAAGACTGTCACTAAATGCTCTTCTTTCGTCTTTTTTTCAACCTCCCTCTCAAATACAGAAGTACCAGTACCAGACCACATAACATAAAGTTTACAAAGCACATTAGCATGATTTAAAAAGAGATAATATAAAATTATAATGGCTTTTGAAACATCTGCCTAGTTCAGGACAGCAATAAAGTAATCTCATTCAGGAGAGATGCATGATTAAATCAATGGAAGGAAGGTCTTTGCTTCCCCTCTGTTTGACTGACAAGTGCTGAGTTAGATCAAAGTGCAAACAGAGAAGAGAAACAGATGTTACTACAAACCTCTGTGCTGTTAGCAAATCCTGATGGTTGCCTATTGAAAGAATTTTCTTTAACAAAAGCATCATTTGGGGGTATTTTTTAAATTAAGATATTTATTCAATGAAATTAAAATTTCATGGAATATTAGTATTATTAATATTCATGGCACATTAACTAATTCCAACTGAAAGCTGGGATGAAGATCCAAATTTGAAACAAACCCTTCCTTTCCTCAGTGCAAGTTGTATTCCTAGGTCTATCAGTTAAACTCCTATACCATAACTACCCACATGCATATGACTACTGAAACCTCTTTGTAGCTTAAATACAAGGTTTGATGTCTTCTCCATGCTCGCTGAATTACATTGCAACACCTTTTCTTACATAAAATAATAATTATTATTATTTAAAAAATAATAATAATTATTTAAAAGCTTCTGTGCCTGTTGCCCATATGACAGTGACTGACAGTCCTGTGGCAGTGCTGGCACTGACCCCAGTGTGATCGATTCTAAAATGTTTATTCCAAACCTTTCTGACACAGATTACTGCTGCCAATGGGAGTCTGACAGAAGCACTGTGACTAGACTGGGGCTACTGGTGGTTTTTGAAGTGTGAGAAGATGTACCAAGTGAGCTACTGTAATCAAGAGAAAGAGACTAAGAGGTAAATACTTTGCAAACAAGTAATAAGTAGCACAATTAAAACAAGAGGTTATAAGGAGGTTTGAGAACATTTTTGCTACAATGTAAGCTAATACAGCTGAGATCAGAACATGCAGAACCCTCTGAATATTGACCAGGGTAATAGAAAACACAACCCCAGCACCACAAACCCTCAGCCCCTGGTATATATCACACAGTAACCTAAGAATAAGGCCCAAAACAGAGTTGCATAGACAGGACTGACATTTACCTACACATCTGGCATTTCTTGCCTCATAGCCTTCAGGACAAGTTTCTCTAAGGTTCCTTCTAGTCCTGGAGAAAGGTATTCTGCTGTTCCTATACTCTGAGAAGGAGCTGTAGAGATTTGAGGAGTGCCTGTAATAGTGCTGCAGTTGCTGGTTGTCTCTCCCAGGGGAGAATTGAGCATAGTTATAGCTACTGTAATAGGCACCCGAATTTGGCACCCTCTCCAATCCAGCGCAAGATTTCCCATCACCCAGTAACTGTTGCCCAGGTGGACAGAAACACTTGAAGCTGCCGGGGGTGTTGGTGCAGTGAAGTGCACAGGGTTTAGGCACTTGTTCACATTCATTAATGTCTGCTCATGTGACATGATCCAGAGCCCCAAACCATGCGGAAAGGAGAGAAAACAAACAAACAACAACACATAACTATACGTATATATACACACAGATACTTAGTCTCAGGAACAAGCTGAAGACATAAAAGTAAGATTTGGAGGCAGTAAAGCGTAGAGAACACTAGGCCAAGCAGGCAGGATCTACTGTCCTGGCCTGTAAGAGATCTTTATTATCCCACAGGCTGATGTCACTGTGCTCACCAGGACAGGAGCCCTGCTGAAGCCTCATTTCAGCCTCAGCTGCTCAATACTCTCAGTAATTGGGCTTTTTTCCTTAAGTGCTCCACAGATGAGTGGAAGAAGCTGCTGGGCCCTTCTTTAAAAGACTATGCTTAACACAGAGCATTCCAGAGAAGTACAATGCTAGAAATTCCTTACACCCCACACTAAGGGATGCACAACAGGCTCTGATGTGGTTATTGTGCCTTGTGTTGGGGGAATCACAGAATCATGGAATGCTTTGGGTTGGAGGGACCTTACAGCTCAGCCAGTCCCACCCCCTGCTATGGGCAGGGACAGCTTCCACTATCCCAGGCTGCTTCAAGCCCTGGCCTTGGACACTTCCAGGGATGAAGCACTGGGCTCAAGAACGTGTTTCAAGGCTGCAGGGGCAAGAGGTTGGGTATATTCTAACTTTTGATGCTGTTACTGGTCATTCCAACTGTGACAGGTTAGAAACTTAAGAGTACATATTAATTCACTTTATTTTTGCTTTCCTAAGCAATGTCTTTTCAGTTGTTTAAATTGCAGTCCAAAGTTATTTGAGCCACCCCAGCAGTAAATATCCATCCTTAAATCAGAACCGAGTGCTGAGCATACAAAGTATAGTAAAGGCCTTGAGGGTAAAACATGCTGAGTGTCCTTCCCTCCAAGTAACTATGAGTACTCTTGAAACTGCAGGACCTTCTCCCACAGTCTCTCTGCCACTACCAGAAAAAAAAATTTCTTTAGTTTTTATCAAGTTACTTCCAACTCAGCTGGAAATTTGACACATACTGTATTTCTTTTCAAACTTAGTATTTCTTCACCAGAAAAAGACAAAAGTCTTAATTCCAAACAACTCTGCAATGACCAGAAATAAAAATCCTGCTGTTAACATACATCACAGAATATCTATAATTGACATATATTATAAACATTCTCCTACTAGAAATTAAAGAGGATCTTAATGGTGACTCAATAATAGTTTAATTATTTCATAGCAGTGTGTATTCTTTCAATTACTATTGTAAAAATGGCATTAGTGTGTTACAGTTTTATTTGGATCCCCTGCGAACAGGCTTTTTAGCACAGCTTGTAATTCCCCAAGCCACAAATTCATGAGAATAGTATTTAAAAATCAATACTGTCAGAAATATAGTAGAACATTAGGCTGCTTTTTTATGAAGTGGTTAATATTTGATACATTTAAGGTTTTAAACAATTTAGGGGGATATTAATAATTAAATGCTTTAAGAGTTGGAAATCCAGAGGTAGTAACTGCAGAGTGTTACAATATTTTCCAGCTGTTATTTGGCAAACACACAACTGAAACTTCACATACTTGTGGAATTATCCTTAGGGTAGAATTTTCAGGTCTTACAAACGAGAATTTCACTTTAAGTATGACAATAACTAATCTGAATTTTAAGTGTATTAATCTCAGTATGTGCTTAAGATACAAAATTTATTATTCATATAAATATAAAAGAAAACAAACTCATTCTTTCCTTAGCACTCAAGCGCTGACTTTTACATTCTGCATCTGCCTAAAATAAATTAACACTGATGTCTTTATGACAACCAATGTCCTTGGAACAAGTTGTGGACAAGCAGTAGAAGATTATCACAGAAATTACAAAAGAAAACAGGTAAAAATTTGAGCAATTTCTTTTGCAAGAGCAGCCTGTGCAATACAAGCAAAACTGACTGCAGGGAGTCACCAGTGTTGCTCACAGGCTGCCCCTGTGAGAAAAGGCTACTGAGGCATGGAAACCCTAACATTTACAAGAACAGGGTAAAATTACTTTGAAATTGAAATAGCTACATTTTCAGGCTTTCTCTAATTTGATAAACAGTACCTGATTTTATATTCTAGATAGCCTTGCATGTGTAATCTGCATTATAGTAACTCTGAACAAAGCCCTTCCACCTATGTGGAAAGGAGAGAAAACAACACAGCTACCAGAAATGCTGCAAATGGGCAGACAGAGCTCTGTGGGGGTCCCAAAGGAGCATCTTATCCCCATCCAACAAACAAAAAAGGGAATTGTGGCACAAAGGGCTTTACCCAGGGTAAAAATAGCACAAAATTCAGGCAGGAACAAAATTCACTTCTCTTTTCAGTCAGGGCCCTACTTACTTTTCAACTCCTCCCTGTGCTCACTGTCAACAATGATATTAAACATTGGATTTTATTAACAAAACTAATACTTTTGATAAATCAGTATTTTAGATATATTTTTAGGAACATAAAAATTTGAAGGATAAAAATACTTTAGGAGGCCCCTTGGTCAGAAGGTAGCTTAAGGGTTCTGGTGTTTTGTGAAAACCTACAGTCCTAGACTTTACCTGGCTTTTTCCTGTCAGATGTTTAAATGGCTTAAATATAAGTTAAGAATCTGGCATTGGTTTTATTTCAGTACAGAGGCAGGTGGCGAAAGTAATATCTTGGTCTACAGCCAAACACTTCTTAGTGCAATTTAATATCTTTTTAAAAATCCCAAACATTCCTGGCTTTTGACAGTCCAAAATCTTAGGTTGTTAAAAAAATAAAATAAGAAAAAAATATTTATTACTTAGGAAAGCTAATCTTGAAGGAGTCATCAGGGAGGAATGCTTTTCTGACATGATATGTAATAGCAACAGAAACCAACCTCACTTGGTGTCACTACCCACATTCTGAAATTCTCATTATCAGGGTAGGTCAGCTCTTACATTTTAAATATTTGACATAAATGTAGTAAAGGTGATTCTAAGTGATCCTGCTGCCTTCCTGAAGTCTCTTAAATGCCAGGGGAAGTGCTTATCCTTTTTTTTAGACTCTCTTGTTCCCCACTTCAGAGCTCTGGTGACATGGAAGAAAACCCTGCGTGGCTTTATGCCAAGATGGCACAGGGAGTGACTGCATGGCTGGCATTCCTGTGAGTGCCAGGGATTCTATTCCTTCCCTGCTGGGAACCACCCAGGCCAGGAGGGGAGCACTGAGGGAGAAATGCAGATCAGGTCCCTGTGCTCTGCCTGCTGAGGAACACCCCTGGCAGTCCTGATGCGGGGATAGGTGTACTTGGGATGTTCAGGAGCCAAACTCAGCTCTGGATCTTTGGGCCTCTTGCAGCTCCTCGGGGTGTGTTCCCTAGGGGAACCCACACGACTCCCTGACTGTCTTCAGGGGTGAGCCAGGCACATCAACAAACCCCACCTGATTTTTATAACTGAAGCCTTCCTGTGGAGCGGCCACTTGCCACATCCATCTACTAGTGTTCTGAAAGTCTCTTACACTTCGTTTTCAAATAACAGCCCCAAGCCAATCTTTGTTTGGAACCATTTAGCTCTAACTGTTTAGAACAGAACACTGTTTTAGATGGGCAACTTGGAAAAGCAGAGCAAACTTGTCTCTACAGAAAGCCAGGCAAAAGCAGAGCAGAGGTGTGAGAGGAGCGAGTGTCAGCTTACCCACGCAGGGCCTGGCGCTGCCCTGGGTGCGGAAGCCCCGCGGGCACACGCAGCGGTAGCTGCCGCGCGTGTTCTCACACAGCTGGTTGTAGCGGCACTGGTGCGACCCCGACCGGCACTCGTCAACATCTGCAGCACAGCAACAGGCAAGGGAACAGTCACAGCTCTGCAGCATCCTCACTGTGCCTGCTCCATCCCTCAAGGCTGGATGGGACTTGGAGCAGCCCGGGATGGTGGATGGTCTTCTCACCCATGGCACGATTTTTAAGGTCCCTTCCAGCCTAAATCATCCCACGATTCCACTGGAAGAAAAGCTTTGCTACCCCCTACATCAGCTGTGCTTAAAACCCTCCCTGATAAGCAGCAGGGACTTGTGATCTTGATTGAGAGCTCCTGAGCCAAACTCTTAAGAAATCATGCACACACAGAGTAAAACATTTCAGTCAATGAATAACAGAGAAATCAAGGTGCCAGCACAGAAAAGACACCAAGGGAAATCCTACTGTTATTGCTTAAGAACAGTGGAAAACTAGAGATACATCTGCTTTTTAACACCAACTACAAAAAAAGTTAAATACAGATGTTCCATAAGTGAAAACAAGTTGGTGCTTTAGTATGTGCAAATATAAACAACCAGAGATGGACACTCTTCAGGATTATTTTAAACAATAAACATCATAATTGTTCCTGTGTTTCCCATAACCACATAATGCATTAATGCTTCTACTCACCAATGCAAGTCCCATTCTCTGCTTTGGTCATTCCACTAGGACACAGATCAATGCACTTATAGCCACCACGAGTGTTCTTGCAGAGCTGATCAGGCCTGCACACGTTCTGCCTGCACTCATTGACATCTTATTCAAACAAAAGCCAAAAAAAAAGGACAAATTTGACTCAGTTATGTAATGAAATTACCCTGTGTCCACACACTGGATCATTTCATGCACACGGATCAGCCAGCCCAATTCTTCTGCCTCTGGCTTTCAGTACTGCTTGACAGATTCCAAAATGTACATCAAGCGTATCATCCATAGCAGCATTTTCTTTCATAAGAAAATAGAGCAACAAATAAATGTTGAACTCTGTTGGAAAGAAAGAATGGACATTCAGAACTTCATCCCTACCCATGCATTTTCTGCCCTTCAACTGGAATCCTGGGTCACAGCCACAGTGGAAACTTCCTATGGTATTGAAGCAACGCTGATGGCAGGAGTTGGACTCTTGACACTCGTTGATGTCTGTGGAACAACACAAATCCTTGACACCAGGGCTGGGGGTTACCCTCAGGGCATTACCTGAGCAGGGTTTGCCTGAGTTCTGCTCAGGAGTGCTTGCTGCTCTCCCATCTTTGTACAAGAAAATGCACACGGGACACAAACCCAAGAATGCTACGTTCTTCCCTGATGGGATTTTAAATTTATTTCTAAAGACAGAAGAAGCAAAAGATTAAAAAAGGGAACAAAGCTATAGAAAAATCAAACCCCCAAAAACCCAGAACCTTAAGAATGAAAATGTATAGACAGGCGTGTTGTGTTGATGTGGCCAGAAATGTGTATTCTGTCACCATCTGCTGAAGCCAGGTGGGGCAGTGACCCTTATCTCCAAGGCACACATTATCTGCTAATGGGCCAGCTTTAAACCAGCTGGGGCAATCATCTTTATCTTTCCCACAACCCATCCTCCCTCCAGGAAGAGATCATCTGCTGCTGGCCCATTCAGTCCCACTGCATGGCTGATAAAATTCCATCATCCCACTGGGAGATGCTCCAGCCAGGGGGAGCAGCCAAGCCTTTCCTACCTAGATAAAAAACTGAGATTTTGGACAGCAAGTTATCCGTCTTTCCACTGGATTCCAGAGGAAAGCCAGACCTTTCCACATCATCTCTGGACCTTCAGAGGAAAATTGCACCCTTCAACAGAAGCACTGCTCCAGTTGAACCACATCTGCCACTGCAGGAGGATGCAGCCACCATTTAATGGGACTGCTACCAACATCCTGACTGACTGATGGGTGTCAGGCTGTATTCTGACTCTGTCAGGGTTTGGTTTTTTCTTTGTAATACTGTATTTCTGTTTTAACTTTCCTAGTAAAGAATTGTTATTCCTAATTCCCATATTTTTGCCTGAGAGCCCCTTAATTTCAAAATTATAATAATAATTTGGAGGAGGGGGGTTTACATTCTCCATTTCAAAGAGAAGCTCCTGCCTTTATTGGCAGACACCTGTCCTTCAAACCAGGCCAACAGGTCCTTGGAGACAGTGCAGTGAAGCGAGCTCCAGCTGCATGGAGCTGCAGCCCGTGCGTACCCTGGCAGCCGAGGCCGTCGGGCGTCCCGCGGAAGCCGCTCCCACAGCGCAGCACGCAGCGGAAGGAGCCGGGCACGTTCTCGCAGTGCTGCCCCGCGTGGCAGCCGTGCCCCCCCAGCGCACACTCGTCATGTCTGCAAGGGAAAACGAGCTGCAAACCCCGCACAGCCAGCACAGGGACACGCTAACAGCGCGCTCAGCGAGAGCTGGAAACATGTGACTGCAAATACATTCAGCCATGAAATAATTAGAGTACCACCAACTGCGTTCTAATAAGGAGAAAATGGCCCCAATAAAACCCTCTCCTTAGCAATTTAAGTACATTCAGTTATCTAAGGGGCATTTTTATCCAACCTGTCCCCAGCAGCACCTTTCTTACCCTGACATGTTCTGCCATCAGCAGAGATGGTGAGGCCTTTGGGACAGGAGCAATAGTAGGATCCCACGGCATTGTGACAGGTGTGGGAGCAAGGATTTCCCACAGCACATTCATCTTCATCTGGAACAAGAAAGTGTTTGAAAAACTGGTGAAACTTCCCAAGAAACTACTCTAATCTGATCCTTCCTCAGAGGGATGCAACTAATAAAGCCCAAAGGGCAAAACCAGATTTAGCAATTCCCTTCATTTGCAACCTTTCAAGAGGTAATGAAATAAGTCCACAAAATCATCTCAGATGATGTCTCCCTAAAACAATCCCAGCTCTGGAGAGACAGCCAGGGCACTCATGCTTCTCTCCACCTCCATCCCCCAAGCAGGAACACATGGGCTCTTGTCTGAGATGCCAACATTCATGCTTTCCTCCATACATGTCACCCAAGTCCTTCATTGCTCTGCAGGCTCAGCAGAGCCTGAGGCTCAGTGTCCTCCAGGTGTACCTGAGGTTCTGATGTAAAAGCTGTCTGGGCACTACTAATATTGTAGGTGAGTGCAGAAGTAACATCTTCAACTTGGGTCCACACTCTTTTAGCAAGGATAAGTCACACTTTCTGAAGTGCATACTTTGAACTCTAAATAAAGGGGACACAGGTTCTGGTGGTTTAATGTGTCCAGCTCTGGAGACTCTGGACATGGACCTCTTTTAGCAGGTCCAGAGGATGCCATGGAGATGTACCAAGGGCTGGAGATCCTCTGCTCTGGAGCAGGGGGTGTTTATCTGGGGAAGGGAAGGCTTCATGGAAACTTTAAAGCCCCTTCTAGTGCCAAAAGCAGCTCTAGGAGAGCTGGAGAGGGAACTGGGACATGGCCCTGAAGGGACAGGACACAGAGAATGGCTTCCCACTGCCAGAGAGCAGGATTAGATGGGATATTGGGAAGGAATTGCTCCTGTGAGGGTGGGAGGCCCTGGCACAGGGTGTCCAGAGAAGCTGTGGCTGCCCCTGGGTCCCTGGAAGTGTCCAAGGCCAGGATGGACAGGACTTGGAGCAACCTGAGCTAGTGGAAGGTATCCCTGCCCATGGCAGGGGTGGAAATAGGGGATCTTTAAGGCCCCTTCCCACCCAAAGCACCCCAGGACCCCATGGTTACACCCACCTGTGTCAGTCATTACCTGAGCAATAAGGCCCAGACGAATCCAAAGCAAACCCTGCAGGGCACTGGTTACTCCGATCCCCTGTATGATAAAAGAAGCACATTTTGTGGATATAAGTGTGGCCATTTCACTACTTTAACAGTAAGAATTGCAGCCTAGCAATTTTACAGTATTTATTATATTTCAACACCAAACCAAAAACTTTTAAATCCAGCCTTTAGTGGTTTTTCTGCTTTGGCACTAACAGTCAGTATTGCATGGCTTGTGCTGGTTTGAAGAACATTGAACAGTTGTGTGGGGGTCCCCTCAGTGAGCTGCAAGTTCTATCCCAGCCTAATGCATCCTGGAAAGTTTCTTATTGAAAGAATAAAGACCATTCAGTTTTACTTCACTAAAAGGAGGACAACAGACCCAAACCAAACAAATCATCATGCCACAAATCTTAGGAGGTCACTGTAGAACAACACAACCATGTACTACAAACTGCAATGGAAAACTCTTCAAAGGACACAGGGTTTTGTCTGTTTGAATACTGAAATTTAAAAAATAAAATAAAAAAATTCCAAATACTAGTATCTTAATTGATGGAGGAAATAAATGTATGTTCAGTGAAGGCTTAGTTACATCTAATCACAGACATATCTTGACCTGGAGACTCCCTTTTATCACATCTCTTTTTAAATTAGAAAAAAATATGTATTTGGTTTCCAAATTGTATAATGAGCCCCTAGTCTGGCAAGTGTGAAAAACCTTATTTTACTTAATTTAGAATGTTGTTAATTAAAAGAAAGACTGAAACAGGCAATCCCTCTGCTTCGTTTACTTCCAAACCAGAGTAATTTCTCTACCATGTAAAAAAAACCCCAAACCCAAATAGATTTAAAAAATAACAGGCCAGTTTGCTCATTTATTAGAGTTTCTCAAAGGAAAATCTGCTCATATAAGTCCATGCCCATTCCCTTTGGTGTTTCAAATTCATATAAGCCAGCAGTTAGCAATTGTAACCAATAGTTAATTTATGGGTACATCAACAAGACTTTCAGGTCCTGGGATCTACACTAAAGCTATCCAAGATCCACAGAATTTCCTTTTGAGACTATGGGTGACTCAATGAATTCTAGGAAGAGAGGATACTCTTTCCCCACTGCTGGATTTCTGGGAAGGCCCAGAACAATACCTTTGGCAATGGAAGCATGGATTTTGAAAGCCACGGCCTCCTCCAGTGGGCTGTACTCGGCTGTGATGGAGGCAGCACGCAGGGTTTGCACCAGGAAGGGCATCCTGCCCTTGCTGGAGTCGTAGGTGATGGTGTGGTTCCAGGTGTAGGGAACGCTGACCCCGTCTGCCGCGAACAGGCGCGTGGAGTGCGCGTGCAGCTGCCCTGGGCCCGTCTGGATGTAGTCCTCTGTGTAATCCTGCAACAGAACCCTGGCCATCAGCTGTCCCACACCTGGCCTGGACTTCAGACTTGTGAGATGTGTTGAGAGAAAGGGGCTGATCTTAACCGCTGAACAAAGGGTATCGCATACACACAATTTTCACTGTTGAATCTCACACTATTACTTTAAAAAATATAGAGACTGATGTACTGAGGATCCTGATGATGGAAGCCAAAGCAGAAGATTTCTAAAAAATATCTTACTCCTCAATAACAATCTTTTGAGGTCTAAATATTTGGTTTTTATTCAAAATCATGACCAATGTGCTAAATAAACAAGTGGTAGAGGCAAATTCTGCTACTGAAGAGGGGTATAAATAATGGACATACTACATATTGCAGTTTTTCAAAATATCAACAGCTTCAGGTGTATTTATTGAATGGTGGGATTAATACAGTAAAATACTGGTTACCTGCTACTAATTACTAAGTCAGAAAGGTTAAAGATGCACCCTTCTAGCTCTACCCAAAGCAACACTGACATGCCAGCCATCAGTAACTGCCCTGAAGACCCTCCTCAACACTACCTGCCAACATCTCAAACTCTTGAGATACCAACACCACCCTTCTCATGAGAACTTCCTGCTTTCAAAGGCAACATCAGCATCATCAGTTCAACCAGGAACAAAAGAAGTCACATACAGTACAGCAGGTTTCAGAACTTTCCTGCTTTCCTCTGGGTGAGAGAAGTACAGATGCATGGGAGCAGGGGTGGTACCTGAAGCAGCTTTACCTTGACACTGACATCAGCCACTGACTGGAGCTGCAGCATGTGGCCACTCACAACAACATCCAGCAGCAAGGCCCCGTCTGCATCCAGGCCTCGGGCAACGTGTGTCATCCGCAGGATCTCACCTGGCAGTGTAACAGCACGCTGGTTTATCACACATTCCAAACACAGACTCCCAACAGACACATGGAATCTAAACTGGAGTCCCTTGACCTGTTACTTGTATTTACATTTTGTAAGGTGTACCATGCCCATGAGAAAAAAACATGACACATTTCAAACTACAGCTCTGAAAGGTGGAATAAAGTCTCAGAAGAGCAACAGTCAGTCCAAAAATACTAGCGTAAGCACAAGACTCAAATTTCAGCAATGGTCCTCTGCTGTCTTTTTAGAAAGACAGCATCTCTCTGGCTTTACTAGACACAGAAAGAGCTAGTCTATCCCAGGGAACTCACCAGTTGCAAACTCCACTTGAGTTTCTCTCTTGAAGACAGCGTCAGTGAGTGTAAACCCATTCATTGCTTCCCCGATTTCTTTGGCAGTTGTCCAATAAACCGGGCTGAGTATGGAAACGAGCTTTCTCATCGCTGGGCCTGAAGGAAACACCACAGAAAATCAGGGAGCTTTGCTCTCATTACAGACCCATATGCACAGGAACTGAATATGAAGAACTAGTGCAACCCTTCAGATCTAAACCAGAAGACCATAGGTATTGGTGTATTCAGAGAAAAAGTTGATAAGACTCAAAGAGGCCTACCAAGGGTCCGAGGGACGTTGGTGATCTTTGCCTGTATCACTCTGGTGTCAGAGTCCGGGCTGTCTGCTACTGTGGCGTTCAGGAAAGCAATCCCAAATTCCACATCGTTGATGTTGCCAATGATGCTGCCCTTGGCACGTGCAGGCCCACCTGTGCAGGGGATGGGGGAGAGGCAAACACAACCCCATGTGATATGTGCTGTTGGGTATTTTAGGGGAGAGAGAACTGAGCTTCAGTTGCAGGGCAGATTTAAGGCCAAAAAATTAAATTACCCAGTCAGCTGGGCAAGATGAGAGATAGCACCAGTGAAATAAGGAGTGGCATAGGCCTTCACCACACTGTCAGTGTGTGCAGGCTGTAAATACTCACCAGGACACGCTTGGGTGTTGCACCTGGATATCTGGGAGGAGTCCCCAGGGCAAGGGCGGCCACCATTTAACGGAGCAGGGCTGCTGCACAGGCGCACCCGGGTCTGCTCTCCTCCTCCACAGGAAGCAGAGCACTGGTTCCATGATTGCCACTGCCCCCAGTTTCCATCCACTGCAGAATAAAGAATGAAGAAAGCAATTTTTCAATTTAAATACTTCAGGCTGCATCAGTTATGCTGAAGTCAATTCTTTCCTGGAAGAACCAAGGTTCTAAAGGAATAGCTCAAAGGACAACAAAACCATTGTAACAGGCAGGTGTGAACACGCCTGCCATCAGAAACACAGAATCCCAGACTGGTTTGGGTTGGAAGGGACCTTAAAACTCACCCTGTCCCACACCCTGCCATGCACAGGGATACCTTCCACTGTTCCAGGCTCCTCCAAGCCCCATCCAACCCAGCCTTGGACACTTCCGTGGGTGGTCTACCTTCCTTATGTGGCATATACCCTGATGCCCTGCAGGGAAAGCTGCATTCCTGCTGCTGTTGTGAGCACTGACCTGGGCACAGGTCTGTGCTGCACCTCTGGATCTGCACATCAGTCCCAGCACAGGCCCTGCCACCACTGGCTGGGCGTGGGTTGTCACAGCTCCGGTGCCGCCTTGTCTGGCCCCCGTTGCACGTCCGACTGCAAGTTCCCCAACTGCTCCATGGGCCCCAGTTGCCATGAACTGCAAGAAAAAGTCAGATTTTATCTTCCCCAGGGGTTTAAAACCAGTCAGTCAAGCTAGGAAAATACTTTTGTTGGAGAATAACTTCATTTTTTGTTTCCCCAAGAAAAAAGAACCAAACTCAGAGAGTGGGCGACCTTGCCCACTTACCTGGGCAAGGATCACTGTTGCAGAAATCCATTTGTATGTCACTTCCCTCACACTTGTGTCCCCCGAACTGCGGGGCTGGGTCAGAGCAGTGGCGTGTCCTCTGCCTGCTGCCTCCCCCGCAGGACGTGCTGCAGGCACTCCAGCTGCTCCACGGGGACCACTTCCCATCCACTGGGGAGAGAGGCACAGCAGTTACAGCCTCTGACTGCAGGAGTAACAGCACAGCAGTGCCACATCAGGGAAAACTAAGAGGGATGTCACTGACTCTCTACAGCATCTCAGCTACTCAGGGATTCTGCCCATGCCCATGGGATCAGAACTCCCCATGCCCTGATCCCCCAGTGCAAGACCCCACCTGCAGAGCTGCCTCCAGCTCTGGGGCCAGAAGCACAGGAAGGACATGGACCTGCTGGAGAGGATCCAGAGGAGGCCCCAGAGCTGCTCCCAGGGCTGGAGATCCTCTCCTCTGAAGCCAGCCTGGGAGAGCTTGGGGGGTTCACCTGGAGAAAAGAAGGTTCCAGGGAGACCTCGGAGTTCCCTGCAGTGCCTAATGTGGCTTCAGGAGAGCTGGAGAGGGACTTGGGACAAGGGATGGAGGGATAGGACAAAGAGAAATGGCTCCCCACTGCCAAAGGGCTGGATTACATGGGGTACTGGGAAGGAATTGTTCCCTGTGAGGGTGAGGAGGCCCTGGCACAGGGTGACCAGAGAAGCTGTGGCTGCCCCTGGATCCCTGGAAGTGTCCAAGGCCAGGTTGGACAGGGCTTGGAGCAACCTGGGCTAGTAGAAGGTGTCCCTGCTCATGGCAGGGATGGGATGAGAATGAGATGAGCTTTAAAGTCCACCATCACAAGGTCAGCTCTCCCTTCAACTGATTCCTGGTCCTGGTGAGGACTCGGTGTAGGATCTGGCAAGTGCAAAATGGAGCATGAAGCCAGAAGGCTGAGTCTGATGTTGCACATTGCAACCCATGAAATTTCCCTCCGTTATCCCTGCACTCAGCCAAATATAAAAGTCCTATTTCAGAAATATGATTTTTCTTATCCTCTCATGAAGCACTCATTGAAACGTGGAAGAAAAGGATAAAAGAATAATAGAACATAAGAAAAATTTTAAAATAAATATTTAGGAAACCTATCATTTAACCACCAATAATTTAAAATGCAGCTTCTGTGAGGTAAAGCAACAAGGACAAGGAAAGAAATCCCATTTGTAGGGTCTATAGCAGATGCTAAGAAGTGACAGAGTCAGTGACAATAAAAAGCTTGAAGGGGAGTTTTGTCAGTTTCAGTTTTCGAACCGAAAGCAGAGCTGTGGAAGGACAGGAGCAGTGTGCAGTCACCTGGGCAGCGGCGGCGGTGGCAGAGCTGGAGCTGCAGGTCGGGGCCGGGGCAGCGGGGCCCGCCGTGCGCCGGGGCCGGGCTGGAGCAGAGCCGCAGCCGCGTCTGAGAGCCCTTCCCGCAGGTGGTGCTGCACGGAGCCCACGGCCCCCACGGGCTCCAGGAGCCAGCCACTGCAACAGAAAAGGGCTTGGGCAGACAGAGCAGACAGCCGGTATCCCTGATACCCCACAGACAGAACAGACACCTGGGGTATCCCTGATACCCACACTGACAGAACAGACAGCTGGGGTTATCCCTGATACCCACACTGACAGAACACACAGCTGGGTATCCCTGATACCCACACTGACAGAACAGACACCTGGGGTTATCCCTGATACCCACACTGACAGAACAGACACCTGGGGTTATCCCTGATACCCACACTGACAGAACAGACACCTGGGGTTATCCCTGATACCCACACTGACAGAACAGACACCTGGGGTTATCCCTGATACCCACACTGACAGAACAGACACCTGGGGTTATCCCTGATACCCACACTGACAGAACAGACACCTGGGGTTATCCCTGATACCCACACTGACAGAACAGACACCTGGGTATCCCTGACACCCACACTGACAGAACAGACACCTGGGTATCCCTGATACCCACACTGACAGAACAGACACCTGGGGTTATCCCTGATACCCACACTGACAGAACAGACACCTGGGTATCCCTGATACCCACACTGACAGAACAGACACCTGGGGTTATCCCTGATACCCACACTGACAGAACAGACACCTGGGTATCCCTGATACCCACACTGACAGAACAGACACCTGGGTATCCCTGACACCCACACTGACAGAACAGACACCTGGGGTTATCCCTGATACCCACACTGACAGAACAGACACCTGGGGTTATCCCTGATCCCATCACTGACAGAACAGGCATCCAGGTATTCCTGATACCCCAACAGACAGGACAGACACCTGGGATATCCCAAATCCCCCAGACTGCCCCAGAACAGACACCTGGGATATCCCAAATCCCCGAGACTGCCCCAGAACAGACACACAGCTGGATATCCCAAATCCCCCACAAAATGCCATGAGAAGTGGCCCAAACAATCATTACTTTGAGAAGCAGAGATCTACTCTTTCCTTACTTTTTTTTTTACTACAGTACCTTACCACCATTATGGACCATCAGAACTGAATGCTTAATCAAACATGGACTTTCCCAATTCCCTGGGTAGGGCCAAGGCAGCCTGGCTAAAAGCTGCCAGAGAGCAGCAGCCAGAACTGATTTTCATGCCAAAACCTAGAGAAATGAGTCTCAGGCCCATGGATGAGCATTTGGCATCACAGTGCCAACAGAGCCAAGGAAAAATGCAAAAATCTAACACTGCAAATTGTACAGAAGGAAACATGTCAGTGGTGAGGGCTCTGAATAAACTACAACCTGTCAAATGGAGGAAATACTCATGGGACAGGAAGGAAACGTGAACATTCACGTAGTTGGGAGCAAACGTGGCTAAAAATTGTAACAACAGAGGAAAATATGCTGATAAAGTCTTAAATTATTAACTATCATTTTTATATAGCTTTTGGATAGTTGGTGGTTTGGGTTTGGTTCTTATTTTAACTGGCTTTGCAGGATAGGTTTAGAGAGAATTTTTGCTGTGAAGATGTGGGTAACAAGTACTGAAAAAGATTAAAAATTAATAGTTTGACTGGTGGAAAAAAAAATTGCTGAGATTTCTTACACTCACTTTTGTGATTCCTGTTTCCAAGAAATTGTGTCATTCCATTAAAAAAAATAAAAAAGGCAATTAACAGCTAAAAATCAGATGAAATAATTTGGGTTTGGAGAAGCAAAGAGACTTGTATGTGAAGCCCCTCATGCAAATAAGGTTGAATTACACTTCTCTTACCTGGGCAAGGCCTAAGGTTGCACATGACTGACTCCAGAGCACTGCCCTCACAGGGCTTCCCTCCATGCTGAGCTGGGGGGTTACTGCAGATCCTGCTTCTTGTCCTGTTCCCTTGGCCACAGCTCCTTGAACATTCTTCCCACAGCCCCCACTCTGACCAGCTCCCATCCACTAAGGACCAGAAAAGCAGTTTTCATTAAACAGTATTTTTGAAGTATTGACTGAAATTTCCTCTTTCTTTCCAAAATTAACTACAGCTACTTAGAAAAATTGATCTGCCATGAAGATCCATGGTGATAAAAGTTCATTGTTTGGGCACTTAATGCAAGGCACATTAAAAGTACCAATTCATTGTGGCTTTTCAGTACTTAAACAGGGTTACAAAATAGAGGGAGCCTTAGATGGCCAGACAGCGATAGGACACAGGGGAAAGGTTTTAAAGTAAAAGAGGAGAGATTTAGATTAGATATTGGGAAGGAATTGTTCCCTGTGAGGGTGGGGAGGCCACCCTCAGAAGCTGTGGCTACCCCTGGATCACTGACAGTGTCCAAGGCCAGGTTGGCCAGGGTTGGAGCAGCCTGGGCTAGTGGCAGGTGTCCCTGCCCATGGCAGGGGTGGCACTGATGGTCTCTAGGGCCCCTCCCCCCAGCTGCCCTGGGGCTGTGTGCCCGCAGCAGTACCTGGGCAGGGCTGGCGCTGGCAGCCGCGCCGCTCGCTACGGGGGCCCTGGCAGCCGCGGCCCCCGTTGGCCGGCGCGGGGCTGTCGCACTGCCGGACGCGCTCCTGCACTCCCTGGCCGCAGGTGACGCTGCACGCCCGCCATTCCAGCCAGCTGGAGAACCCGCCGTGCACTGCAACGGGAGCAGGGATGCTGCTGGCACTGCTGCTGCCTGCAGCTCGCTCAGGCCCACACAGAGAGGGAGAACTGCACCTCCTGACCCTTGGAAATACACCTCACTTCATGTCATTACCGAGCAAAAACCCCTTACCATAGTTCAAAGACAATTACTGCCTATGCTCCTAAATGCTTTTCTTTAGAGGCACAGTTCAGTAATAACGTGTTCTGAGCATAGGATCTGGTTCAAGATCCTTTCATGGCACAGCTCAGCAATAACGCGTTCTGAGGACAGGATCTGGTTCATCATCATTTTTGTCTCTCACCCTTCACAGCCTCTCTCTCACCCAGTTGGATGAATATAATAGAATAAAATTTAATGAAAGAGAATCCCACTGACACTTCAGACTAGGCTTACCTTAGACTTAATGCTTACAAAGAAGATCAAACAATTCATCCATAAAACGTGGGCAAGACGAACCTTGACCACATTTGATCCAGATTAACACCCATCTCCCAGCTCCAAAGGCACTGTGACATTTGTGCACCTACCCTGCACTGTGAGGGGCGCTGTGGCCAGGACGGACCCCAGGGGGTTGCTGGCCAGGCACTGGTACTCAGCAGTGTCCTCCCTGCGGAGCGCGGCGATGCGCAGGGAGCCGTTGGGCAGCAGGGTCACCCTGTCCTCGCCCAGCACGGGCCGGCCCTGGCGGGACCAGGCAATGGCAGGAGGGGGCTCTCCCCCAGCCTGGCAGTCCAGCACCGCCGTGGCACCGGCCTCCAGCACCGTCCCCACGGGCTCCACAGTGATCACCGGGGGGCCTGGAAGAGAAAGGGCTCTCTGGGCAACAGCACACGGGCACAGGCTTGATTTAGTATTAAAGCCAGCAAAGAGAAATCCTAAATCAATTTACTTTGAGTAAAATTATTATTGCTGATCCCCCGCTGGCAAAATAGAAACACAGAATCCTTAAGGTTGGAAAAGGTATTTCAGATCACCAAGTCCAACCATCAATCCAGCACTGCCACCGATGTTCACCACTGAATCATGGTCCTCAAGTGCCACCAGACACATTTTACATTGCCAACAAAAAGCAGGTTTGAACATGCAATAATTTGAGGACTAAAGCAGAGATTAAGGCTCAGCTATAAGAGCACATGCTCTTCTTTATTGCTAAAATGGGGTGTTTTACATAAAACCCACAAGAAGATGTTATTATTCATGTCCAGAGAAAACTGAGGGGTAAGGAACAGATTCACAATGCTTCAGGCTACAGTAGGAAGGGCATGTTTAGAAATTCTCCCACTAGCCAAGAAAATTCTAACGTATTATTTTTGCCAAAAATAAAATAATACCAATGAGAATCAGGATTCACTTCATATAAGTTGAGAGTCTAGTTTATTCCAGTTCTATTGAGTGAACTAAGAGAAAGAGGCCTCTTCAGAGAATGATTCAGTTAATTCCACACTGGTTTCTACGATGAGGCTCAACCATCCTTTACAGCCCTCTCTTCTTTGATCTCAATCACAGCTTAGACCAGACTCTCATATATTCATGATGGAAGATGCCCAGAGAAGCTCTTGTCTGCCTCATCCCTGGAAGCACTCAAGGAGCAACCAGCTCTAGTGGAAGGTGTCCCTGCTCACAGCACGTGATCGCTAAAGTCCCTTTCAACCCAAGCCCTTCTATGATTCCATGAAAGAGGAGATGAGTCGAAACCTCCAGGGCAGTGGCCAGCCTGAAACACCCTCAGGAGCTGCCTCATCTCCCCACAGGCAGGTTTTCACTCCCTCAAGGGGCTTTAAGCCTCCCTTTGAGCCTTACTCTGCAGGGTCAGTGTCAGGCTGCGCTCCACCACGCCCACGTCATTGGTCGCCACGCACTTGTAGTCACCAGCATCTTCATTCTGAGAAACAAAATAGGGGCTCAGTCCACAGGGCCCCTCCTGGCAAGGAATTTTAACCCCTATTCAAAATGCAGACATGAGTACATAGGGAAAAAATAGGGGTCTTGCTGTTCAGATTAGGAATTTAGATTTGGAGTAAGATATTTACACATGGAGAATGCAATTGCTTTTCCACTGACCTGCAGAACCCAGGCTCTCTTAAGGTCAGGAGTAAAGGTCCTATTTAACTGGTCATGACCAGGATCTCACACACCAACAATTAGTATGTAAATTCTATCCTTCTGACAAGCAGGGAGAACTCTGACCCCCTGGGCATTTTTTGCCTCAATAATTCAAATCTAATTCTAGTCTGAATTAAAACATTTATTAAAGACAAAAGCAAAAAAGAACAAATGTCTAGTCTGACTCTTTCAAACCAATATGAACAAGAACACCTTTCTCAATCAAGTTCAAGGCAGATACTCACAGTGCAGGGGCAGGACTCACCACAGTGCCATAGATAGCAAGGGAACCATTGACAAGCTGTCGGATCCTGTTGCTAATCTGAACTCCCACTCCTTTTCTGCTCCACTGGATGGTTGGAGGGGGATCTCCCCTGACTTCACAATTCAACATGGCATTGCCACCCAAGGGCTCAATTCGGCTGGAGTGATAATCCCCTTTGAAGACTGGAGGCTCTGAAGAAACAAGGGATGGCAGAAAAATAGTAGAGCCAAAATAAAATAAAAAGCACTGGCAGGGATCACTCACCTCTGACTTTCTGAAGGAGGAATTTCAACCTGTTTAGATTTCTCCCATTTAGCCATTGGCAAGGTATTAAATACTAGGGGGAATGGCTTTAAACTGACAGCAGGCAGACTCAAATTGGATATTAGGGATAAATTCTTCCCTGTGAGGGTGGGGAGGCCCTGGCACAGGTTGCCCAGAGAAGCTGTGGCTGCCCTGGATCCCTGGAAGTGTCCAAGCTCAGGTTGGACAGGGCTTGGAGCAACCTGGGCTAGTGGAAGGTGCTCCTGCCCATGGCAGGGGTTGGGACTGGATGGGCTTTAAGGTCCCTTCCCACCCATCCTATTCCAACTCCACTATCCAAACCAGTGGTTACATGGAGCTGTCCAGCAACAACCACAACTGCTGAATTTCATGTACCTTTGACATACACGAAGCCAACGGCCTTGATGGAGCCCACTGTGTTCTCTGCAGAGCATACATAGGTCCCAGAGTCCTCCTTGGACACCCTCTCGATGAGCAGCTCACTGTGCCCATTGACATCGTCATACTGCACTGCAGAGAGCAGGGAAAGGGTCCTTGCAGGGACTGAAATGTGCACAGCTCACAGGAGAGCTTGGATCTGTGCACTCCCAGCAGCACAGCTGTGGGGTCCCTGAGACACTCCAGGAATGCACAGGAAGCCACTGCTGTGACATTTGCCCACATGCACCTATTCACTTCAGCTGCCCTGTAATTTCAAGCATCAGCTGCTGGATGCTGAGTAAATGCCATCAGATATGAATGTTTTTAATGTGCTACATAATTTGCTACAGAAGAGAGACCATTTCTTAATTACTTTCCTCACAGCTTTGTCTCAGAAGCAGTTTAATTACATGATTGCATAACACTGAAGATATTCCTCACACAATCACTAAGTTTAATCCAGCTTGAGTTTTCTTCTTCCCTGCCCTAAACTGCAGTGCTGCACAGGCAAAAAAAGTCTGCAGCCAAATGGCCATCAGGGACCCACCTGGAATGATGTTATTGTTAAAGGTCCACATTATTCTGGGGACAGGTATGCCAGTTGCTTTGCAGGTTAACCGGAGCTGTTCTCCTTTGGTCAAGGCTACATCTCCAGGCAGTTCAGTGAAAGCTGGAAGCACATGAACTGTCAGGGTGACCGTGTGCCTGTCCTCCCCAGCAGCGTTGGTGGCAATGCAGGTGTAACTGCCAGAGTCTTCGGGCTGGAAGGAAACATGGTGGGGAAATTTCAGCTGGGATATATCCTACACCTGGGATATATCCTACACCTGGGATATATCCTACGGCACATACCACTTGGATCAGTAAGAGAATCTTGAAAGGCTTGGAACAAGCATTCAGCAGAAATGCTCAGCTGAGCTCTTCCACTTCCCTAAATTTGAAGGATGACTAACACTTCTTTTAACCCTTCCTGAGGATTTACCACTACAAATTCTTCATAGATTTTACTCCTCAGTGGGAAATGAAACTTTTATAATGATATTGGAACATTAAGAACAGGAACTCAAAATAAAACAATGACTAACCCAGAAATGGATCTTATCACTGCCAAATGTGTCCAGTAATAGCTTAGATTTAGGGAACTTACCACAACATTGTCCAAAATGAGGTCTCCATCAGGCACAGTCTGGTATTTTCCCACTGTGTCTCTTAATAGTGTGTTGTCCTTCCTCCAGTTAATTGCTGGTGTTGGGATCCCCTCAGCCACACAGGACAGAATAGCCTGGGAGCTCTCTGTAACCGTGTACTGCGTATCCGTGCTGCGGATCCTGGGTGGAACTGTGGGGAGGTCATTAAAAACATTTCTTCTGGGTATTATCCAAGCACAACACTGGAAGAAAACCCTTGGGTTTGCCCACCTTCATCAATGAAATTCAAGCAACTGGCCAATATTACAACTTAATAACACTCTCCTATATTAAGTAGCACAATTTTCCTGAACTTCTCCCTGTCCATCCCCAGCTCTTTACTCTCTGTGGGGTCACACTGGTGACAAACATCATTTCCCTACAATCCCACTTATCATGGTTTGGGTTGAAAGGAACCTTAGAGCCTATCTCATTCCAACCTCCTGCCATGCACAGGGACACCTCTGACTACCCCAGGTTGCTCTAAGCCCTGCCCAACCTGGCCTTGGACACTTGCAGGGATGGAGAGTCCTCAGTCTGTCTGGACCAGCCCTTGCAGAGCCCCCCATGCTCCCAGAAGAGCTCCTTACCATGCACAGCCAGCTCCATGCTGGAGGTGCTGGATCCTGCAGGATTTGCCGCTGTGCAGGTGTAGCGGCCGCTGTCCTCGGGCTGCACAAACAGGATCTGCAGAGCTCCCGTGCTCAGGATTCTCCTTTGCATGGATTCCATTATCTGCTGCCCATCCTTATTCCAGCTGATCTCTGGCCCAGGGTAGCCTTCAGCCTCACACTGCAGAGTGACAGACTGATCAGCAGCAACAACATATTCCTCCACGTGGGACTTGATTACAGGAGGAACTAAAAAGAACAAAGAATTAATGTGTAAGAAGCAAGGAACAATTTAGTTCTTAGTGAAAATAATTCTAAAAGCATATCCTAAAATAGACATCAAACTAAAGGGAATAAACCTCCTGGGCTCTGTTCATCATCACATCAAACTGTGATGAAAGCACTGTAAGGAAAGCACTAGGTCCCTTTCTATTGCTCAGAATTGTGTTTGGACCAAGAGAAGGAGTTTAAAAGGTAATTTACCTTGAACTTTCAGCTTGATCTTCCCCAGAGCAGTGCCAGCTGGATTCTGGGCAACACACATGTAAGTGCCAGCATCTTCCACAGCTGCTCTGGCAATCTGCAAATTGCCACTTGGCTGGACCATATGACTGTTGCCTAAAACAAATATAATCAAAGTCAGACACTTCTGGCTTCGTGTTCGGTTTTAAATGAACAGAGACGAAAAATGGGTGTTTCAGAAAAGAAAATGGGTGTCTGTGTCATGGGGCAGGCAGGGTCCCAGGCTTTGGGAGGATACCTGTGGTGATGATGTTGATGCCCTCCTTCTGCCATGTGATCACGGGCTGAGGAGTGCCCGTGGTCTCACAGGGCAGCACAATGGGATTGTTCACAATGACATCCAATGCCCCTGGCTGGGCCTGGATCACGGGTGGCTCTGTGGAATTAAAGAAAAAGGGAAAAGCGTAACATTCAAGGCTAAAGAAAATACAGAAGAGAACTAAAATTGTACAGTCTGAGCAGGCTGAAATAGCAATGCTGGCTGCCAGAACAGTCTTGCTCATCAGCCTGCAGCTTACCCTGCACGTGCAGAGTGACGTGCCTGTGGGCAGAGCCTGCAGCATTCCGGGCCACGCAGGTGTACCTGCCCCCATGGGCCAGCTGGGCAGAGGGGATCTCCACAGCTCCTGGGGCAGAGAGAGCACCACAACATGCACAGCATCCTCGAGGTACAGGTGCTCCCTTACAGCATCCCTCATTTCAATCCAAGCCATCAGAGAGGGGATCTTTGGGGAGCGTTCGCATTTCTGTAATTCATTCCTTATGGATGTGCCTGATAGCACTGATTTCCTGCAGCACATTACCTGAAGAGAGAATTCTGTAGCCATCTCCTCTGGGAAGCAACCTGATGCCATTTTTGGTCCAATGAACTGAGGGGATGGGAACACCGGAGGCAGTGCAGGAAACCACAACTGGAGACAGCTTTGTTACCAGGAGCTCTGTGGCTTCATCAGCTATGGATGGGGGCACTGAAAATCCAGAGCAGGGCGAAGGTTACTTGCCCACGTTCATTTGTTATAAATTCTTAGAAATACCAGAGACTTACAGATATCAGTATCAAAGGATACAGAAATAAAAATCTCATCTCAACATTGGAACACCCCAAAGAAGTTCTGGGTGCCACATACATGTAACAGCAATATCCCCTCTACCTTGAACAGTGAGATCAATCGCCCTTTGATCTTCTCCTGCATCATTTGACACAGAGCACTCATAGACAGCAGTGTCATCCACAGTGGGAGAAATTATTACTAAGGAACCTGAAGACAGGAGTCTAAACAAAGAAAAAAGAAAGTAAAAGCCATTGAAATACTTCTTTCCTTCTCAGGTAATCAGCCCACTGAATTTGCTGGCTAAAAAGGTAGTGTTTAAGCACAGATAGATTTTTTCAAGTGCCAAAATCATCTCTGAATGAAAAAGAAAACACCTCTCACCTGTATGTATTCTGGTTCTGGTCAACACTAAGCAGATGCCCATTCTTTTTCCAGCTAATTGCTGGTCTGGGAATTCCAGTGGCTTCACAAGGCAAAGTGGTTTGCACATTTACAGTAACTGTGATATTCATCTGCCCAGGAGCTATAGCTGGAGGAACTAAGGACAAACAAAGCCTAATTATTTAGAATAATTTTATATATATACATACACATACATTTCTCCCCTTTTTTTATAACCAGAGCAGCTAAGAAGGGGCCAAACTGAAACTGCCTCAGTCAGAAGAAACCTGCTGCCAGTGGACTGAGCAGTGCCCCGAGCTGTACCGAGGACGTGCAGGTCGACGCGCCGGCGCTCGCTGCCCGCTGCGTTGGTGGCCATGCACACGTATCTGCCCGTGTCAGCCACCTGTGCCCAGGGGATGTGCAGGGACCCATCCTCCAGCACTGAGTACCTGCAACAGAGCAAAAGGTGCTGTCTTGGGTTGCAATGCAGGATGTGGCCAGAAATGTGAATTCTGTCACCATCTGTTGCAGCCAGGTGGGGCAGTGACCCTTATCTCCATGACACACATTATCTGCTAATGGGCCAGCTTTAAACCAGCTGGGGCAATCATCTTTATCTTTTCCACAGCCCATCCTCCCTCCAGGAAGAGATCATCTGCTGCTGGCCCATTCAGTCCCACTGCATGACTGATAAAATTCCATCATCCCACTGGGAGATGCTCCAGCCAGGGGGAGCAGCCAAGCCTTTCCTACCCAGATAAAAAACTGAGATTTTGGACACCAAGGTACCTTCTTTCCACTGGATTCCAGAGGAAAGCCAGACCTTTCCACATCATCCCTGCACCTTCAGAGGAAAACTGCACCTTCTACAGGAGCACTGCTCCAGCTGAACCACATCTGCCACTGCAGGAGGATGCAGCCACCATTTAATGGGACTGCTGCCAACACCCTGACTGATAGGGTGTCAGCTTGGATTCTGACTCTGTCAGTGTTTTGGGTTTGTTCTTTGTAATACTGCATTTCTATATTAATTTTCCTAGCAAAGAACTGTTATTCCTAATTCCCATATCTTTGCCTGAGGGCCCCTTAATTTCAAAATTATAATAATAATTTGGAGGAAAGGGGTTTACATTCTCCATTTTGAAGAGAAGCTTCTGCCTTTAATGACAGACACCTGTCCTCCAATCCAGGACAGGTGCTGCCCACCACCCCTCAAAAGGGCACCCTGCATTGCAGAGGAAGAGATGGCTCAGGGGACACAGCCAATGGCCTAAATGAAGCATGTGTTAATTGATGCACAGTTTTCTCACTTATTTCACTCTTTCCCAGCACAGCCATTTCCCAAAGAAATGATGAAATCTGGCTGACATGGTGATTTCACATAAATGATATTGGATTTACAGAAAACTGCCAACCACTTTTGTTATGGTTTCTCAATTAACTTTAAAAAAACTTAATTAATCTCTGTACTTTTTATTTGCAATATAACAGAACTCCTTATTATTTGCTCAGTTCTAGAAAATGCCAAACTACTTCCTTATAAAACAGTCAGGAGACAGAAACCATTTACCATAATAGAAGTTGGTATTAGCATATGTATAAAAAGTATCATGTATTAGGAAATACAGAATAACTTTAGTTCTGCATGAAATTGCTTGGCTTCACCCCAAAGCTCTGTGTTTATATAAAAATCTAAAGAGCTTTCACATTTACTGTTCAAAATCTCTAATGTCAGAATAATTATTATTACAATTGGTTGCCAAAGGAGTTTTTTTAATTCTTTTTAATAACAAAAAGGTGAAACCTTTGTTGCTGCTACTTTTCTCTAGAACAATTTCAGGTCTAATTAAGTTTCTGTAATAAATACATCCTTAAGTAGCAATGAAGAATATTTACACTAAATTCTGGGCAATACCTGGAACTGTTTCCAGCAAAAACAGCTCCATCCTTCCTCCACGTGATCCTGGGGGCTGGGACCCCTTCTGCAGCACACTCCAGCAGGGCAGAGGTGTTGATGTGCACCCTGACAATCTGAGGGCTGCTCTGGATCGTGGGAGCCACTGCAAGGGAAAACTGCTGATGATACAAAGGAAGTAACTCTACATTGCAATGATTGAAATTGAACACATGAAAAGAGGTGCAGCAGCAGGTTTGAGTTTTGCAAACACAGGAACAAGTTTCTTACCATTCTGGGTGATGGTGATTGCCGAGGTGCAGCAGGAAGGAGAAAGAAAGTTTGGCTGAAACGTACTGCAAATGTCAGCTCTGCAAGTTACTGCAAAGGGTATAACTGAGCTAAAACAGCAGGAGTTCAGCATGTGGAATTCAGCAAGCTAAGGCTGTGGGGATATCCCTGGTTCCTGATTACACACTAAGGAGAAAAAAGGACTTTGGCTGGACCAGGTAAGGCCAGTCATTAGGGGCACAGTGTAAGGTGGGGCCCATGTGAAGGGTGGAAACAGAACAGAAAAAGGGGAGAAAGTTCCTTCCAGTCACCTGAGTGTGAGAATAGAATAGCTTCTCATCAGACTAGAGGTGAGAAAATAAAAAGGTTTAAAATGGAGCCCAGGGCTATGGTAGCACACACTATTAAGTGTAAGGCCCCTCAAGTCCTGTTCCCCTCAGGTGTAGAGAAGCTGCCACAGCTCTCATGTAACCTGTCAAGCCAGCTGTGAAACCTTGTCCCCAGGGTGGCTGTCAAATGTTCCAAAGCATTGCCCTGGGTTTGTCCAAGAGCATTTATCAGAGCTGGATATGGGTGCTCACTCTGGATATATCCTACTCCCTGTCAGATGATGGCTGGATGCAGGAAGCACAGATGGATGGAGAGTGAGCCATGGCAAATGCCCAGCAGGTCCCTTAGTCTAGGGGCCAGCTGTGTGCTCAGCAGAGGGACATGAGGCCATGCACATGGCCTGAGTGACCAACACACAACTGCAAAGTGACCACAAACGCTCAGCCCCTGCTGAACTCGTGCCAGAAGTGCCGTGCAAAGCCCGAGGCTGCTCCGAGGTTACCGTGCACTGCCAGCAGGAACTGCCTGGTGGTCTCCCCTGCCACGTTCCTGGCCACACAGGTGTAGGTGGCACTGTCCCCCAGCTCGGCGTTGTTGATCTGCAGGTACCTCCCGCCGGACAGGATGCGCAGCCGGGGCCCTCCCTGCGGGCACACACACACAGGATGGGCTCAGAGCTGCACTGCTGCCTGCCCTGAGCACACAGCATCTTCACTGCACAGCAATGAACCAGGAGAGAAGGGCACCCATAAACAGGGACTGAGCCCACTGCTGCCTTTACATCCCTAAAGAGGGTAAAGAAAGCTTTCTGAACTTAGCATTGCTTACTGCTTCTCCACTGAACCCCCTACTGAGGCTTGTGCCTGAAGGAGGCAGCTGTTACAGAGCCAAAGGGCTTTGGAATTTTTATGGAAAGGACACCTAATAGCACATGATTATTTTTATTTATGATTATTTTTTTATTTATCTTGTTACCTATGCACTCTACAGGCAGAAGGAATCAAAGTTTTTTTACACTGTTCTTTCTGCATCACAGTTTGGCTCAGCTGGGAGGCAGCACAGGCTTAGCCAGCTCAGTTTACCAGCCAGGAGTTCACCAGCCAGCATTTCTGGGCACAGGCTGCCCCTCTTCCCAGCCCTGCAGTGATTCCACAGCCCCTGCCAGAAGCCAGTTCAGTGAGAGCTTCACCACACCCAGCCTGGGTTGTGACTGCATCAATCACCAACAGCACCATCAGCTATGAGTGCTCAGAGACCTGACTGGATAAAAAACACCAGGAAAAAGAGCATGAACTTAGCTTTTCCAGTATGTGCTACCCACCCTCTGGATGGAACTGAAAGCTGACATTCCCATCTACTCCTCTGGTTAGAGGGTCAGAGAAGAGCACCCCAGAGTGCTGTGGACTAGCACCCTGGTACTCTGCTCTCACACCAGGCATCAGCTCCAAGGATGCAGTGCAGGGCTGGAGCTCTCAGGTGACAGAATTGACCACCAGGGTGGGTTATTGCCAGATTTTGGGCAACCACTGGCATTTCCTGTTGAGAAGCAACCTGTGTGACAGTTTCTAAACACAGACACCTAGAGATAACAGAAGACAGGGGATGAAGCTATAACTTAATCCTTAGGCTCTACTCAAGGTCAGCCAGAAAACTCATGTTGAAAAAAAACCCACAAACTCAGCAAGTCGTTGAGTGTTTGAAAAAAAGCCAGATTAGGCAAGGAGGCTCCTATTATTTTCTTAGCCCTCATTGTGCATTTCCAAAATCCCTTGAGTTCCATGACTTCAAAGCTGCTGGAGGCCAGATCTTTCCATAGATCTGCTGCCAGAGAAGGTGGTGCTGCACAGTTCCATCACTCAGCACACAGAGATGCACTAGGGCAGGCCTCACCTCAAACTCTGCCCCTTGGAAGACAACAAAAGCGGGAGGAATGACAATCCCCACAACAAGGCTGCTTCACAAAACCAGTGATACTTAAATTGAAATAACACTGCAGGCTGAGAACTTGCCTTTCTCCAGCTCTCTCTTGTCACTGTGACACCTCCACTTTTCCAGGCAAGGAGGATGATTTCCCAAGGAGCTCCTCACCTCTCTTCCCACACCCAAGGACACCCATTTCCAGTTGCTGAGGATTAGTCAGCTGTTACACTTCTTTGGGGTTGAAAAAGTAAACGGGCATTGGGCAGTACACTGATTTTTCCTGCTGTCTAGAATATGAGCTCATATTGGGTGGGGAGGCCCTGGCACAGGGTGCCCAGAGAAGCTGTGGCTGCCCCTGGATCCCTGCAAGTGTCCAAGGCCAGCCTGGACAGGGCTTGGAGCAACCTGGGCTAGTGGAAGGTGTCCCTGCCCATGGCAGGGGGTGGCACTGGATGGGCTTTGAAGTCCCAAGAAGCTTCAGCCCTCACATTCTGACATGAGTTCATGAGGCAGAAGGAGAACTAACAGTGCAAAGGTTACCAGCTGAGCACCTCTGGCTGCCACAGTGTTCCTCTACTTTTGTTTTCTGGTGAGTACTTTTAACAGTAGCTGCTTTTCATGGTTTATATTCCCTAAGCACTGCTTTTCAAACGGAAGCTTTCCAATGAAAGCTACGGCAAAAAAGCATTCATATATTTTATTTCCAAGCCTTGTTCAACCTTGTTTTTATTAAAAAACCCCATCACTCAATTAACTGTCCAGAAGTAGAATGGTCCTGTTAAATCTGTTTCCAGCTGGTTTCTGGGCTATATTAAGATCATGGTCCCTGGAAGCACACTGTGAGACATGTTCAATACTATACCCTTCTTCCAGTAACATTTAATTCTTCTAAATCTACCACAGAGAAATAGTCTGAGGAATGACAAGTCAGAGGAAAGCAAACAAGCAGCAACTTGGGTGAAGATTTAGTGATGGATCACAGTTAAGGGAGACAATTCGTAATCCGTATTTGCTTCCTCTTTATTAATGAACAAAGGTTGAGAGAAAAATTTTAATCAAGTTCAATTAATAACTGAACTTTAATGTTCAGTTGAAAAGGACCTGTTTTGTGAGTGGTCCCAAGGATGGGAAGGAAAAAATTCTTTCTGTATAAACCATCCTCATCTTGCTAACTGTCTTTCAACCAGCAGAAACTCGGTGCCTTGCCATGGCACTATGGAGTTGAGTGGGAAAGATGCACTTGGTAGAAAACTGGTGATTAGCAACCCATTTTCTTTTAAAGAACTTCAATTCCTTTCTAAATGCTACTAGAGTAGGAGGATGCATAATATAGCCAAAGGAAACAGAGTGCAGTCTTGTCTCAGCTACCTTTCCTGGAAAGCCATTCAGGAGTTTACCGAAGGCTTCTAGCATTGCTCAGAGGATCCAGGAGGAGCAAGGGATCCCCCTAAAGGAAAAAAGAACAAGTGACAGCGGGATGGCCACTCCACATGCCCGCTGGCTCTGGGGGCTCACTGGGGCTGACTGCAGCAGCACTGGGACTACCCAGCTGCTCTGAGCTCAGGGCATGGAACTCGGGCTGAGGGGCAAGCAAAGCAAGAGACCTGGAGCACTGCTGTGACACCTGGAGCACTGCTGTGACACCTGCAAAGGGCCAGCACAGGGCTGGCAGCTCGGTACCTCCAGCAGCTGCCCGTTCTTCAGCCACGAGATGGTGGGAGGAGGCACAGCATCCGACCTGCACTCCAGAATGGCCTGGCTGTTCTGCAGCACTGCCAGCTCCTGTGGCCCGCCAGTACCAGCGATGTTGGGGGGAACTGGGACAAAAACACAGAACAAAATCAACACCACACATAGGAACCATCAGGAAAACTGCTTATTGAACATTTCTAATTTATCTCAAGTTTAAAACAAATGCAAAGCTGTGGTATCGTTAATTAGCTCTTCCTCTCAATACCTGTGTTAAATGTATATTTCGCATCTCTATAGGGTGAGCACAACAAACTTGATCCAACCAAATACTGACATCTGTGAGCTTCCTGGATATTCAAAATAACCATCCTTAATCAGAAACATTAATTATGATCATATGGAGTAACATCATAGAATATTTCACCTTAAGGAGTATGTGTTTGTTAAATGAGATGCTGACATGTACCTTGGCAGTTTACACTTTGAGGAATTTTTTTTTCCCCTAAATTAAACTTACCATGCACTCGTACTAAATATTCCTTGTCATCATCTCCTGCTGGGCTAGATGCTAAACATGTGTATCTTCCTGTGTCCTCCACCTGGAAACACAGGAACAACTTCAGCAGAAACTCCAGATTACGGGAAAAATTCAGCAAAACCAAGAAATAGAAACATGGTAACAACATACAACAGGCAGCACTTGAACACAAGCACAGGAGACACAGAATGCCTGGAAAGAAAGTAATGAAGTTGTTGAATACTTCTTTATTTCACTTTGATGGGGTTATTCAGAGATGGCCCAGGAGTTGCAGGACTCCATAAAATCTCTCAGGATAATGTGTGCCCAGCACTAAAGATGGAATTGGCTATAGGAATCCATCTAAGGAAGGCTCAGGTTTGGGTACAAATTAACATCTTTTTGGTTTCTCCTTCCCATAAACTCCTCACTGCACAGCCCTGAAGTGCTTGTTTTAAAAACAAGCAGCAATCAATCCCAGGCCCTATCCCATGGGAAACTTCACCTGGGCATCCACAGCTGGAGCCAGCCTTAGTTTATTGATTTATTGTTAAAGGTTGTTTGACCTGGACCCTTCTCTAACCACAAATGCAGGTGGGTGAATTTTAGGGGGTTTTAGGACACCTCTGAGGATGATCCTAAAGCAGGAACCATTTTAGGGATTGCAGAACTGAGCCTATTTTGAAACAAACACTCTACCTGAGCACTGGTTATTCGAATGGCTTCTCTTAGTATGTGAATATTGTCAGTCTGCAGCAGTGGGCGCCCATCCTTCATCCATGAGATTTTGGGCTCTGGGATGCCAGAGGAGATGCAGAGAAGCTCAAGTGGGTTGTTAACAATGACAGAGAGCTCTTCTGGTTCATCTGAACCATTGATATGAGGTGGCTCTGTAGAAGGAAAAACATTCCAGCTCTTTATGGACTCAAAACACCTGTAAAAACTGAAAATATGATCTTGTGGATAGAATCTGTAGAACTAGTCTGCATTAAATTATTTCTGACTTTATCATGAACTCACTGAGGAACTCAGATAATTTCTGACACTGCCTATTAATTTGAATATTTTATGATTTAGAATTATTATTTATAAAATGTTTCTAAAAACACAAATAAAACATTATATAACTTCAGCAAATATATTTCTCAGCTTTTTAACTGTTGTGCTTTCAGCTGAGCATCTTCCTGTCAAGTTGAATTTCTGCTAAGAAAAGTTAATAATTTATAGCATGTAAATTTATTAATTATAGCACATTTCATTAAGTGGGAAATACATAGTGTATTGCACATTCACACATCTTTAGGTACCTTTCACTTCCTTATTTCTCTCATTTATTGAAATGATCTGGCTGGATGGGGCTTGGAGCATCCTGTGATAGCAGAAGGTGTCCCTGCCTATGGCAGGGGTGGCACTGGATGGGCTTTAAGGTCCCTCCCAACACAAACCACTCTGGGATTCTGTGAGTCTAGGAAAACACTCCTTATCCCTGGAGGTGTTTTAAGTGCATGTCCCTGCTCATGCTGAGAGATGAACTCACCCAGCACCTTCAGCTCGAAGTGCTTGCTGCTCTGCCCGGCGGCGTTGGAGGCCACGCAGGTGTACGTGCCCGTGTCCCCAGGCTCTGCCCGCAGCACCTGCAGCACCATCCCGCGCCTGCTGGACCCCAGGTGAGCCCCAAGGGGCAGGGACAGCCCGTCCTTGAGCCACGACACGCTGGGGACAGGAGAGCCACTGCTCACACAGCCCAGGGCAGCCGCACCACCCCGCAGCACCAGCACCTCCTCCGTGCTCCCGGCATTGTCCAGGCTGGGCGGCACTGCGGGGACAGAGCGGAGTCACTCAGGGACAGGGACACTGCAGGGGACAGAGCTCAGTGAGTGACACAGCACAGGGACACTGTGGGGCCAGAGCTCAGTGAGTGACAGGGACAGGGACAGTGCGGGGACAGAGCTCAGTGAGTGACAGAGCACAGGGACACTGCGGGGCCAGAGCTCAGTGAGTGACACAGCACAGGGACACTGCAGAGCCAGAGCTCAGTGAGTGACAGAGCACAGGGACACTGCGGGGACAGAGCTCAGTGAGTGACACAGCACAGGGACACTGCGGGGACAGAGCTCAGTGAGTGACAGAGCACAGGGACACTGCGGGGACAGAGCTCAGTGACACATGGACACTGCGGGGACAGAGCTCAGTGAGTGACAGAGCACAGGGACACTGCAGAGCCAGAGCTCAGTGAGTGACAGAGCACAGGGACACTGCGGGGACAGAGCTCAGTGAGTGACACAGCACAGGGACACTGTGGGGACAGAGCTCAGTGAGTGACAGAGCACAGGGACACTGCGGGGACAGAGCTCAGTGAGTGACACAGCACAGGGACACTGTGGGGACAGAGCTCAGTGAGTGACAGAGCACAGGGACACTGCGGGGACAGAGCTCAGTGAGTGACACAGCACAGGGACACTGTGGGGACAGAGCTCAGTGAGTGACACAGCACAGGGACACTGTGGGGACAGAGCTCAGTGAGTGACACAGCACAGGGACACCGCGGGGACAGAGCTCAGTGACACAGGGACACTGCGGGGACAGAGCTCAGTGAGTGACAGGGATAGTGCGGGGACAGAGCTCAGTGAGTGACACAGCACAGGGACACTGCGGGGACAGAGCTCTGTCACACACGGGACAGGGACACTGCAGGGACAGAGCTCAGTGACACAGGGGACAGGGACACTGCAGGGACAGAGTTCTGTCACACAGGGGACAGGAGTACTCCAGGCACAGCACAGCTGGAACAGCTGCCCTTCTGCACCTCCCCACTTAGATTCCTGTGCTAAACTTTCCTTACAAATTAAACATTCTTTCTAAAAAAACCTGTGACTATATGGGAGCTGGAACTAGATGAGCTTTAAGGTCTCTTCCAACCCCAACCACTCTGTGATTTTATGGTTATGGGTGACAATTCAAGTACGGACTTTTCTAGGGTTTAAACACTTTCCATTTAAAAAAACCCCAATACTTTGAAAAGTTAGTATTTCCCCAGTGATAATCTATAAAATATACTCATGGCTGTCTGCAATAAGGTATTGGTGAGAAAGAAAACTAAAGAGTAGGTTTAAGAAATCAAGAAATAAGGTTCTTTACGTAAAACGTTTCAGAGATACTCACCCAAAACTTGCAGGTTGTAATGTTTGTTGTGCACTCCAGCCCTGTTAGATGCTACACAAGTGTACACTCCAGTATCAGCTATCTGCACTCGGGCAAGTCTAAGGAAAAAGCAATTAAAGCAAGCTGTGAATGGAATACATGGAACATATTACCTTTTATATGGCATGGTTTGGATCAAATTTTATTCTTGCTTCCAAAAATAGAGTAGAACTATGCTGATACTGCAAAAAAAGAACAGAAAGTCATCTAGTTAAAAGAAAAGAAAAACAACCTGAGGATCTGCCCAGCTGAGAGGAGCTTGATCTGGGAGGAGACGGACAGAGGAAGGCCATTCTTCAGCCAGTGGAGCTGTGGTGGGGGGGTCCCAGCAGCAGCACATTCAATATTTAGGGAGGTGTCCAAAAGGGCAGTGAGCTCCTCTGCTTCATCTTTACTATTGGCTATCGTTGGAGGAACTGCATTTAGTAGATGACGGAAAGGAATGAATGTATTAAAACAGGCTCTTGAAACCATTCCACCTTGCAGGAAATCATGCCCCTAATTGCCCACTGGAAATTCAGTAAGAGGATCCCATTTTTTTGTAGAGTAAATCCTCAGACAATAATATTGAGCACTAAGAATCATCCATTTATATATTTTAAATCAGAGGCACTTTACAATGACAGTAGAATTCTCTTTGATTTGTCAGCCTGCAGCAAGCAAGACAGAGCTCAGGGCTTGAAGTTCCTAGGGAGAGAAGGACAGTGCAGGAAGGGTAGGGCTGAACCCAGGGCCAGAAGGGACCAAACTCATGGCCTTCAACAAATCTTAAATACAGTGAATTATAGAGAAGGAAAGTTAGTTTGCTAATGTCTGGATTCATCTGCTGACTTCATTCTTAAACAGAGAAAGTTCAAAATGTCTAGGTAAGTATTCTGGATGATGACACAAACCCCCAAGAGAGCTTTGGGGCTCTTTGGGGTTACAGGTTAGATTGAAAGCCGTGGCCTTGGGGTTCACTGCATCAAAAAGCCCAGGCAGGTGCATCTCCAGGTTAGGCCCAGTTAGGATCCCATCACTCACTGTGACAGTGACACCAATAAGGCCTTTAAGTTGGTTATTGCTTGAACTTCAACCAATACAAACTGAGCACAAACTCCCTGCTGTTGTGCAGAGCCATTCTGTCCCAAAAAGACGCGCTGTGGATTTTTATGATACCAAAGGTCATCACTTATTGCTCTGCTCTTGCCTGTGTTCCCACCGATTCTGAGTCTGTGTAAATGGGACAGACACCTGCCCCGTGGTGAAACCCTGCCTGGGAAGAACTCTCCCCTCTCCTCTCCACTGTACTTAGTAACTACATTTTCCACAATTTAAAATATCCACTCTGTATGTTGTTAGAGGATTACACTCACTAGCCACTGGATGTAAAACTGAGCCATTTCCTCCAATATTCCTTCATTTTTAAACTCTCGGGACCCTTAACTATCAGTTCCCTTCATGCCACTCTGCTCTTAACTGATGTGCTTTGATTGGAATTAGGGAAGATAATACAACAAAACAGCAGTGCCACAGGAAATCGGCCCCAATATATTCTTCACCACAAGAAATAAAAAAAATCACCACAAGCAGAATCCTTCTATTATGAAATCCACCAAAGAATTAATTCTTGTTTATCCCAGAACACATTTACCAGCAATTTCAACCCTTTTGTCATTGACAAATTATCCTGTGTAATATCTACAGCACAGGCAATTGGAAACATGTGCATGCAGGATTCCACTGCAGATAGGCATTCCTCTCTGGGCTCTCCCTTGGGAGCATTCCCAAGGATGGGATCACGGAGCAGATGTGGGTCTCACATCTGGCAGAACTCACCATATACATTCAGGTTGAAAATCCTGTCCTCCTCTCCTGCAGGGTTGGTAGCCACACAAGTGTATTTCCCTGTGTCTGAGGTGAGAGCTCTGGAGATGTTTAATGTGCTGCCATCTGGAGTAACCCTACAAGGACCATCACAAAGCAAAGTGAGTTTGTTCAGTGTTCCTCTGACTTGGCAAATAGTCTGGTCTGGAGATTTCAGTAACTACCTCTATCCTCCTGGGAGCTCGATGAGACAATCATTGTGTTGTGCAAAATATTTTTGTTAGAGATAGGCTAAGAAGTTTTTCCTAGAGATGTCCTGTTTAACTTTGTTTTAAGATTCAACTCCAGCCAGGCTTTTGAAGGACTCATAATGAAAAGCATCAAGGAAAATGGTTCCATGCCTCAGATCTTTCCCTTCCATAGGAACTAAATTACCCTAATAAACTTTCATGAAGCTGATGAACATTTATGGAATTTATTAACTGAGAAAGACATAAATATCATACACTTATCTCTGTTAAGAAAATGTAATTTAAAAAAATCAAACAAATTATACTTGATTTATAGAAGCTAAGGAGGGAGATTATGTTCTTAACCTGGCTAAGCTCCAGTTCAGGCTCTCCTCACATTCCCTCCTTAAGACCCTTAATATTATAGAAGAGACTGCAGTGTCTGCTTATTTTTCTTGCCTTATCCTTTGCAAATCATCGCTGGCAATTGTTTTTCCATCCTTCAGCCACTGCACATCCGGGGTGGGCACTCCAGTGGCATTGCAGAGCAGCTGGACACTCTCTCCCAGGAGGACCCCAACCTCGCTCGGCATCTCAGAGCCAGCAATGCTGGGAGGAACTGGAAATGCACCATGGAGGGAAGAGAATCAGCAGCAAGAAACGGAACCTGAACTAGAGACAGCCACACTGCAGTAGCTCGTGAGCACCAGCACCTAGAGCAGCACCTGGGGCAGGTTCTCAGTAGCTGTGGCTGCCCCTGGACCCCTGGAAGTGTCCAAGGCCAGGCTGGACAGGGCTTGGAGCAACCTGGGACAGTGGAAGGTGTCCCTGCTCATGGCAGGAGGTTGCACTGGATGGGCTTTAAGGTTCCTTCCAGCCCAAACCAGTCTGGGATTCTGTGACAAACATCATCATAGCCCTGTGAACATCCACACTAATTCCATCCTAATCAAAGCCATTTCCAGCCTGCATTCCCAAGGAACAAGGATGACAGTCTTGCTATCCATGAAGTCAAGACTGTCAGTCCCACTAATAAGTTCTGAGCATTTCAAGCAATTTCAGACACACGTGATCAAACAACCATCTTCACATCCCATTCCCAAACTTGGTGAAAAGCTGACAGGCAGGGGTACACCAGTACAATTAGTAGAGATGAGTCACACAACAGTTGCAGACTAAGGGTGATTCACAGCAAGGCAGGAGACAATTCCTTAACAAATAAGGGTTTGTCATTTCAGGTGGGGGTGAGGTGAATATTCCTAAAGAAATTCTGGCAGTAGGTCTTTGTTAACTCCTCCCATGGCACAATAGGTACCACTGCTCCTGAATCCATCTCCATGTGCTGCTCTGCAGCCAAGCAAGGCAGCTCCAGTGCTCAACAGGAGGAAGGATGTGACCAGCAGCAGACACATTCAACCTACATGACTCTGTTCAAGTTCCACAGTCAGGGCTTAAGGATATTCTTTTCCATGCAAATTTTGAACCAGAAGTATTGAATTCTCCACCACTCTCGCCTCTGGTTACAGAAGTAACAGTCCAAATTCTCCACTTTTCTATGTAGTTATGTGATCTCAGTGTCCTCATCACAGACAGTGTCATGTTCACCCAATGTTCAACCAGTTCTGTTCCCAGCATCCTCCCCCATTTCTTACCTTGGATGGAAAGCACATAGGTTTTCTGAGCTTTCCCCTCTGGATTTGAGGCAATACAGGTGTAGGTGCCACTGTCCAGGAGCTGAGAGCGAGCGATCTGAAGCTTGCTTCCACCAGATAAAATATGAACTTCAAGAGAATCCAAGTTTTCTAAAATACAAAAACAAGTCATCATTCCAAACCAGGATACAGGGAGCAAACATCTCTTTTGTGAGAAATTGTTCCATCAAAGTTTCAAAACAAAGGTTCCAATCAGTTCTCATAAGAGTATGTCTAGAGACAAATGAAGAAACACAAACCAGGCAGCAAACAGCAAAGTGGTGCAGCAAAGAGGGGAAGAAGAGAAGTGAAAAGCACGAGACAATGTTACCTATTGGCTTTCCATTCTTAAGCCACACTAATGTGGGTGGAGGAATTCCAGTAGCATCACACACAAAGGTGATGGGATTACTGACGGATTCACTGACCAGCTCTTGTTCAGGGCCTTCTATACTTGGAGGCACTGTGAATTGAATGGAAGCAGCAAGAATGTTATGTAAACTGATTTTGAGTTGCCTAATCTGCTAAGTCTATACTGTTATAGTAACTACTGTAGATGATGCAGAGGGTGCTCACCATAAACATTGAGATGGAAATTTTTATCATCTCGTCCCGCAATATTTATGGCTTTGCACACATACTGTCCTGTGTCAGAAACCTGAAACAAAAACAAGTTTTAAAATAAATCATTTTGGATTCTTATCTTAATGCTGCAGTTTAGCGACACTAACAACCTGTGCCTCTGCCAACTCAAAGTGCTTCTCACAGGATGAAGCACATCTCCTGACAGCGGTGGTAATGAAGAGACGGGGTCTTCACGACATGCCATGAAGCCGTTTATTGATCCACAAAGCAAAGTTTATATACTTTTTTACTTATTACTAAAAATAGCGCACCAATCATATTCGTGTTGCTAAGTTATATAACTACGTAACATTGCTCATCTATACCTTGTTTAAGCTAGCCAGGCATATACCCCGTACCAAGCACTTTCTTATCTCTTACATTCCTTCTTCAAAATCCTGCTTACTCTTGCTAAGGCCTGCGGCCTACTCTTGCCAAGGCTTGTGGCCTACTCTTGCTAAGGCCTGCAGCCTACTCTTGCCAAGGCTTGTGGCCTACTCTTGCTAAGGCTGCAGCCTACTCTTGCCGAGGCCTACTCTTGCTAAGGCCTGCGGCCTAAGGCTTGTGGCCTACTCTTGCTAAGGCTGCAGCCTACTCTTGCCGAGGCTTGTGGCCTACTCCTGCTAAGGCTTGCGGCCTACTCTTGCCAAGGCTTGCAGCCTACTCTTGCTAAGGCCTGCAGCCTACTCTTGCCAAGGCTTGTGGCCTACTCTTGCTAAGGCTTGCGGCCTACTCTTGCCGAGGCTTGCAGCATACTATGGCTAACACATCCATGTCGGTTGTGACAAGCTGAGCAGTGCTTGCAGTCCTGCTCTCTAGTTGTATTCCCACAATCTCCTGTGTAAAGCAAGTAAAACACACCATGAAAGACTGAAATAACTGCTTGGCAGCGGCAGAGGCAGCCTCCCCCCAGCCTGGCCCACCTCTGCAGCCTTAATCCGCAGGCTCTGCCCGCCTGCCAGGAGCTCGGTGGCGGCGGAGTCGGGGAGCAGGCGGCCGTTCTTGTACCAGGTGATGACGGGCGCGGGGATGGCGTTGGACTCGCACTCCAGGGTCACCGCGCTGCCCGCACGCACGCTCAGCACCGCCACCGACGCTCCCCCCGGCGCCTTGATGCTCGGCGGCACTGCGGAAGGAGCCACGCTCAGTTCTGCACTTAAACCTCCCCACGCTTCCCAAGCTTGAGATGTTATTTCAGAAAACAGTAAAACACCAACCAAGGACAGTTAGGAAGCTCTTCTTCTGGCTTTCCCCAGCTTGGTTCCTGGCAGTGCAAGTGTATTCTCCACCATCTGACAGCTTGGCTCGGGGAATCTGCAGCATCCGAGCACCTGGAGCGAGGAGAGAAGAATGGAGATTTGCTCTGGGGTGACTGTGTCAATCCCAAAGGCTGCTTTAGAACTACTACTGAGCACAGGCACTGTGCCCCACAAAGAGTGGCCATGGGCCCTATCAAGACAAACCAGACAGAAGCTGAGCCTGAAGGCTGCAGAATAGCTGAGATTCCTCACCAGGCACAATGAAAGTGTTGGAATTTGAACTGATAGGCTTTCCATTCTTGAGCCAGCTGAGATCAGGAGGTGGAAAGCCCGTGACCTCACAAGTCAGAGAGATTAAATTATTCACCACCACGGTCAGATTCTCAGGGTTAGTCCCAACAACGCTTGGAGAAACTGTGGAGAGAAAAATACATTAACAGCATCTATCAGTGCATCAGCAAAGGATTTCCCACAAAATCTTGATCTACTACAATAAAGCTGAAATGCTGGGTTTTGCCAAAGGGCCAGGTTGCAAAAATCTTTCACATCCTATGAACAGATCTGCTCCTTTCTGGATGCATCTGGAAATATGACTGAAATGGATTGGCCATTCCTGAGGTACTTCACAACAATGTCAGTTATTTCATTTGCAGTCCCTCTTTGCTGCAGGCCTGGGAGGGCTAATGACCCACACAAGATCCTGATGATGCACTGCCAATTTTCTAACACTGCTCGTGGACATTTGCTGTGTGAGGCAGGACAGAGCAAATTCCCATTGTCAGGATATACAGGACTACTATCACTTCTTCCTGATTCCTTGCTGCTCCTGTTCTCTCTGAACACTCCATTTGCCACCTACAGAGACACCAAACTTATTCTTCCCAACACAGTTCAGAGTTGTTCCATCAACCAGACAAACCTGTTGCTTAGCAGTGAGCTAAGCACTGGAAAATCCTGGCATGCAGCATTGCTCCAAGGGGTGCATTCCTTAAGCTTACAAGTCCCAGAATTTTTAAATCAAGAACAGTTTGACATGTGACCTTTCTACAAGAACGATTTAGAATGAAAGAACTGTAAATCTCTCCTTTTAAATAAGTCCCAAGCTCTAGCTGCCATGTTTTTGCAGTGGGGATGTATAAAACACTTAAGAGGAAAGCAAAAGCATGTTCTTGGCTTTATTGTATGGAAAAATCATTCCAAAGAACACACAGACTCCTCCTCTTCAAAGACAGAAACATTGAAGTATTTTGGCCCATCTCCCCCTGAAATGCTTCAGCTGTTTGCTGCCACTTGAGTGACACAAACCAGTCATTAATACAAGTTTATGGCTCCTCTGGGCACTGCACAAACAAGAGCAGTCCATGCAAATGGGGAATTCAGTCCATATTTTTCAGCTTGGAATAACTGAAGAATATTTCCCTGATACAGAGGATAAAATGGTTCACTAGAGCAAGTGGAGAATTCTCATCTGATGACATTAGATAGTTATTTATTTACTTTTACAGTTCCTTTTCCACAGACAGGATTAATGGCAGTGAGTAATTTAATGTACAGGGCTAAATCTCAGCTGTCTTTAATGAAATTTGCCTAAATTTTATCAGTGGGTGATTTCAATTTCTGCAGCAACAAACAGCCACAAATGTACCACAGGTGATCTGCATATGGAAATGTATCTGTATGTGCATAAAGACACAGTCACAGGCTCAAATATAGCACTCAGCATGAAAATTACCTATTATTACCCTACTATTTTAAATCTGGGTGCTTATTTCCCATGTTTTAAAGATGATGCATTAGTTTTATTTACCTCATCTTGAAGGCCAGAAGTGAATTTTTCAATTTAATAAAGAGCATTATCTTTAGTATTTTATTTAAATTTATGAGAGCAGTTCTATTAGAAACACATAAAAATGCTGTAAAAGAGCCTTTTTTTTCTTTTTTTTTTTTTTTTTTTTTTTTACATGGACAAAACACAGATCCTGCTGGTTAATGCAAATGCATTTTCCTTAGTGCTTCAGCCAGTGTGGTCTTTTCCTGACCAGCTACACTCTTAATTTTTCAAATTAAAATACATTAAGAAAAGTAGACCTAAGTTGGTAATACTGTTGAGTCAGAATTGAAACTTCATGCAAATATTTCTATTAAGAGAATAGTATTTAGCCATAGTCACTAAAACCAAATATTTTAAGACAGAAGTTTACATTTAAACACAAATGTCAAGAAAAGTGAAATATTTTGATTTAAAAGCAAAACTCACACATCAGGAAATCTGGACAGACTCCACTGTCTGTCCAGAAAATAATTTCTCAGAGAACAACTCCAGGGCAAATTCTTCCCATGACAACACTACTTTTGGCTAAATGCATCACTGAGTAGCAAAAAGTGCTATGAATCTGTGCCATGTATTAGGTAAATTTGCTGCATGTGTGACAGAGGAAAAAATGCAATTATTCTGTGTGCAATAAACTGACTTCTTACATTCCTGGGATGCTGGTACTGTCTTTAGGTGGGAGAAAGGACAGCCCTTGTTTTCTATCAGTTAAAGCAGAAAAAAAATGTAGCTGCCAGTATTCCTTGTCAAGTTGAAACATGGAATGGTGCAGAAGAATTGGTGGGAATGATGCTTCTTTTCTCTTCAGGATGGAAAGCTGAAAGTGGGCAGAAATAGAAGGGCAAGTCTGGGTTTACTCTGAAATGTTAATTAGAGATGTCTTGATTTTCTGAAGTTATCAGGAGAGAGAAGGGAAGGTAGTAGAGACTGTTATATGAAAAATGTCTTGATCAGATTTGTCTTAGACTTCTGATGCTTAAAGCCAACATTTACTTTAACTCTATTGTAACTCCACAAAAAAACAAAAACAGAGAACAGAAAATAACCTCAAAGGGCACATTCCTAAAAACCAGGCTTTACAAGCTGTGTATCTTTGTTTAATGCTTTCTATCATTAATTCCTTTGAAAAAAATGTGTTTTCTGAATGTATCAAAACAGGCTATAATCCAACCTGCTTATAATTCATGATTCCAGGGCTCAGCAATCCCAACTGGGTGAACACAGCCACCATACCAGGCTCCCTCAATAATGATTCCCACCTTTCTGGAACACATATGAGGAGCTAAAGCCACATATGAGCAGCAGTATGTTGTCAAGTTAATTTAAACTGATGTTTGAGTTATGGTCTGTCAGAATCTCCATCACACCCAGTAGGACTCTCACAAATGAAGCTGAGGGGGTCTGAGCACTCTGCTAAGAATAATACATCCAAGCTGAACCAGCATTTGACAGAAGTTATGGATGATGGTACTTACCATGAACATTGAGGTTAAAATACTTCTTGGCACTTCCAGCTATGTTTTCTGCAATGCAGACATATCTGCCAGTATCTGTTATTTGGGAATTCAAAATCTAAGGTAAAAAAAAGACAAAACATGGTTTTGGAGCTAATATATAGACAAATCTCTGCCAAAGAAGCAAGTGGAGAGGATTAAACCCAGCTCTCTGCTTTCATGCTCTTTTAAATTTCATTCATCAATGGGAAATTCTTCAGAGTACACTATTTTCACTATATTCTCAACAAAAAAATCAATAATATTTAAAAACACGTGATTTCAAAGGATGTGGTTCATAGCATGAACTCACAAATGGTTGGATCTGAGGAACTACACGGGAGTGAGATGCAGCAAGTGAGGGACAGGAACAAACGACAAAAACACCTTATGTCAGCAGCACCTTGTAGGAGAAAGAAAATACTTTCTACTCAACAAAACCAGACAGTTTTTTGCTGCCAAAACCCAGATTTTCCACTTTTAAAAAGGTTACACTACCTGTAACCTCCTTCCATTGGACAGAAATGTGTGTTTGTCATCCTCTGCCAGGAGCTGGCCATCCTTCTGCCAGGTGATCCTTGGGGCAGGGATCCCACTGGGAATGCAGTCCATGGCTGCCTCCTTGCTCACCAGCACAGTCACCTCCTCTGCCAGGTCCCCGTCAGCCCCACTGATGGATGGGGGAGCTGCAGGCAGCAAAGGTGAGAACACAACACACTCAGCACCTCCCAAGTGGTTGTGAGATTAGACTGGGTTTGCAGGAGGAAGGAGTGAAACCTCCAGTGAAAGATAAAGCCATCCCATCAGTAGTTCAGCTGGAACAACTCAGCACTACTCCAAGAACTACAGAACTGCAGCAGAACTACACTTATTCACAGCACATAGAGAGAAGGAGAGGTAAAAACCCAACTTCCAATTATTCCACTGTGTTCTTTGCCATCAAAATAAAAGATTATTTCCAAGGCAGGACACCTTTGTAACAATAAATCAGTATTTTGAGTGGTATAACACTGCCATAGAGGCAAAGAAGTGTTTCCCGAGGCTAAAACACTGAGCACATCAACAGACACAAAAAGTTGTCCAAATGGTTGTGAAAACATTAATTAATCTAAATCCTCAGTTCCCTTCAGGCTTCAGGAGTTCTGCAAGTATTGTGGAAAATGATGGCCAAAATAAAGAATGAGAGAAAAGTACTGGTCACAATTCTCAATGGGAAGCTGAAGAGAGAACAAGAGATACCAAGATAAAACCTGGATTTTTACCTGCGCTTTCTTTGTGGTGAATGGTGAGAGCTGTAACACAACTGAGCTCCTACAATAATAAACTAATATAATATAATAATAATAACCTGAGCTCCTGTAATAATACCCTACTCACATGGAACTAAGAACATCAACGCTCTGCTCACACAACTCTGCAGAGCTGCACAACTCTAGCACCCCAAACACATTAATGTCATACTTTAGAAATAAACATTAAAAACACCAGGGACTCCTGGACTCTAATGGCTGGTTATCTTGCACAGAAGCCCTTTTAGGCACCCAGAGGAGAAGGGGAGCTCACAGAGCACTCGGACATCGTAGTGGATGGAGTCCTGCCCCGCCTCGTTGACGGCCACGCAGGCGTATCTGCCGGCATCCCCCGCGCGCGCCCGCGCGATCTGCAGCGCCCGGCCTCCTGCAAACACAAACCAGGGCAGCCTCAGGCACCCTCCACTGCTAGGAAGGATGGATCAGGAAAACATTACAAATATGAGTGCTTAGCAAGAGATTTTGAGAATATAGAAACCATAAGCGAGATTGAAATGAAAGCCATCTTTGAGATACCAAACCTTAGTTACTAAATAACTAGAGGACAATAGGATGGCTGGCTGAAAGTAATCCCCTCTTGATAGAACAATGCCTTCTGCTGGAGAGCAGCTCCAAAGGTCACAGAAGACCCTGCTAGCTTGGCAGAAGGGGTTCAAAGAGTAGTTTTTAGGGTTTAAAGTATAACACATTATGGTAATGTAATGATTCTTATAGGCTGTAAATGCTATAGGATTTGTATCTTGTGTTAGATTGGTTAGTGGAAATTAGAATATTCAACATAGAAGAAGATTTATTGTGTTGTAAACGGGAAAATCGCTCTCTTACATCTCTCTTTACTTCTCCCACCACTCTCTTACTTCTTTCTCTCACCTCTCCCCCACTCTCTTTCTGCCCTGCTCTGAGCTGTGGCTGGCAACTCTCAGCAGGGCCCTGTAGACCCACACCCTTTGCAACAAACTGCAAACTGCAAGAGCAGCTTATAGAGAGCTCCTGAGCTTGTCCTGATGACCATCCCCACACAAAGACTCCCACACTCCACCATCTCCAACCACAGCCCACCAGAGACCTGAACAAGCAAATTTATGAATGGTCAGCATTTGGTCTGAATTATAAGTAGCAAAAGGTTTTTATTTCCTGGCTACTTCTTCTACAGGCGGATAGTTGGAGTGCAGCCATGCTCACACTGAAATGTTAGAAAACAGCAATTAATTCCACATAAAGGAAGAACATGCTGCAGCAATATGCAGCCAGGCATTACCCTTCCATCAAAAATAAGAAATATTTCTCAATAAGATGGCACAGAACTAATAGGCAAGAGGAAATATAAGCACAGAATATTCTGTTCCAAACTGAAAAGATTCACCTCTGAGGCTAAGAGGTACTTTTCACTCTATTCTTCATAAAAGCATAGCCATGTAAACACTTTCAGGAGAGGAAATCTTCAGAATACTCTTTGGGAGTATTTGTCATTGCTCTCTCAAGAGATGGACAAGATGGATAGGCAGGTGTTCCCCTTTTACCACTGCCCTTCTTTAAACACTCCACCCCAAACCACCTCTGCATAGCAACACTCATGACTGTAGGCAGCTCTTTCCCTGTAAGAGTTCAATGGTGACATTCACACCATTTTAGGGACTACTTCTTAAATTAAAGGAACCAACTGAAGGCCAAGGACTGGAGAGAAACATTTCCAGCTAATGAAGTCTGAAAAGAATATTAAAGAAGCACTCTGAAGGGGAGAAGTGTGTCATCATCAGCACTAAGGCCATTCCTTAATCACAGAATCATAGAATGGTTTGGGTTGGATGGGATCTTAGAGACCATCCAGTGCCACCCCCCCTGCCATGGGCAGGGACACCTTCCACTGTCCCAGGTTGCTCCAAGCCCTGTCCAACCTGGGCTTGGACACTTTTAAGGATCTAGGGGCAGCCACAGCTTCTCTGGGCACCCTGTACCAGGGTTTCTCCACCCTCATAGCCAATAATCATTTTCCAATATCCAATTTAAACCCACTCTCCTTCAATTTGAGTCCAAACCCCCTTGTCCTGTCCCTCTATCCTTTGTAAACAGTCCCTCTCCATGTCTCTTGTCAGCCCCTTCAGGCACTGCAAAGCCACAGTGAGGTCACCCTGATGCTTCTTTTCTCCAGGCTGAACAATCCCAACTTTCCCAGCCTTTCCTCACAGGAGAGGGGCTCCACCCCTCTGATCACCTCAGTGCAGGGCAGAGAGTGCCAGCTGAACACCCACCTGGCAGGATGAGCACTCTGTCACTGGAGCTCAGGGGATGCCCATCCTTAAACCACGTGAGCACAGGGGGAGGAACAGCATTGGTCTCACAGTACAGTGACAGAGGGTTGTTGACAATCACATCCCTGCTTTCTCCACCTCTTTCTGCATCTACCATGTTCCCAGCTTCCCATTCCCTGTAAGGTTTTTGGAAGCTAGGAGGAACTACAACAAAGAAGATGAAAAATGTTAGCATTTTTCAGCAGAAATAGGTGGTAAAGGCAATAAATAAGACGATATTGTAATGTTCAATAGCAGCAATAAAAATTAAGTGTATTAAATCAACCCCTCTCTGTATTTTAAGTTACCCAGGAAAATTCTAGTTCCTCTAGAATGAACAATTGAGCAATTTACTGAGTATTTTTTGAAGACTAATAAATAGCAGTGTAAGATGAGCCGGTGACAAACACAGAGGGTATTAATCAACAAAAATAGTTAAACAACAAGGTATCTGGTTTCACTCAAGCTCTCATTTTGTCTAAATTTTCAGAAATTACTCATGATTGTTTCCTTGTATTTACACACAGTAGGCCAATAGGATGCTTATGTCTGGGGCCTCTAAATATTACTCAAAAGAGAAAAATAAAGTTTGTCTTAGTTGAAAACTAATTAAATTTTTCATGGCATTTAGAGAAAGATCAGAGTTGCTATGTCATTGCACTGATTTCAGAAACACAAGGTATAAAAGAATAATCAAATACAAAATGTCAGCAATGAGCAAAATATCCCTGAAATTAAAGCCACACAAAACCACTGGGTTTGACCACGCAAGGGTAAAGGAGCTAAAATTATTATTCAAACATCCAAGACTACTAGCAAAGCAGGCTCCCAGGAGAGTTTTATTACCCTTTTACCTTGTATATTTACATCAAATTCCAGCTCATCCTCCCCAGCAATGTTGGAGGCCAGACAAGTGTAGCGCCCTGTGTCTGACACCTGGGCCTCCTTAATGTGCAGGGTGTGCCCACTGCCCTGGATCAGGACATGCTCATCTGCCTGCAATGGCTGCAATTCAATTCAAAAGAAAATTAATGCTCAGCAAAGAACACACTAGAAATAGCCAGATTTGTGGTAGCAATATGAGTAAACTCAATCAAGCTCCAAGTTCCTGGAGACAATTTTCTTTTCACGGTTGTCAGAAACTCTGCATCTTCATCCTTCTGATGGTGGTGGCTGGTCTGCTCAAGGATGTGAGTTTACATCACTCCTGGCCCCAGGATGCTTCTGAGAGGAGCAATGTCATCCCCATCAGGCCAGGGCTCTTGTGACATTGGATTCAATCAGGCTGATCCAATCTCTGAGCTCACTGGCCAAGTTTCCAATACATGGAAAACCCCCAGCTTTCTGTGAGGTGAACAAATGGATCTAATCCATCCTGCAGATCTGCTGCCCAGCAAGGACACGGTGTGAACACAGAATGGACAGAGCAGCAGCACAGAGAGGCACAGGATTAGATACTCCTGTGCCCAAATGTGGCTCACACGTGACAGCAGAGGCTGCAGTGACACAGCCTGTGCGTCCAGAACACGTTAGATGAGCTCATCTACATAAGCAGCCTGGTCTAGTGGGAGATGTCCCTGCCCATGGCAGAGGTGGAATTGGATGGGCTTTGAGGTCCCCTCCAATCCAAACCATGCCATAAATCCATGCTTCCATAGTTAGGGAGTCAGCACTGAGCTCCTGGCCTGCAGGAGACAGTTCATTCAGTCTGTGGACAGGAGTGAGAGCTTTTCACCCAGGGCAGCACAATGAGCAGCAGCTGCTGTGCCACTGGCAGGCAGGTGTGCACAGCCACTGCCTTTGGGGACCTCAACTCCCCAAATTGAGCTCTTCTTTGGCAATAGAGCCAGGACTCCCTGGGATCCCAGAACAGCAGGGCACACTTGAAACAGCCAGAGAGTGATCATCCAAGTTACTCCCTCATGCTCATTAAACCCAGGAAGAGCTGTTCCATCATGAGTGCCCTACCAAGAATAGCTCAAGCAAGAGATTATACTCTCCTTTCTTACAGAAGAGCAGCACAGTTCCATTTTTATGGATCCCCATGCTGTATCTCAGTGTGTCCCCATGGCCCTGCCCTTCCCAAGCTCTCCAGATGGATTCATGAAGCGCTGTGTGTGGCAGGGCTTGAGCCTCACCCCCCGGAGCAGCCAGATGCTCTTGTGGCTTTGTGAGCTCTGCCAGGACCAAGGGGGAGGCTCTGCAACTCCTGCAAGGGCAGCACTTGAGGGAACCATCTGTAACAGGGCCTTTGGGGGCTTTACACAACAGCCACTGGCCCTGTGATCACACCATGGGATGGATGCTCCTGCCAAGAAGGGCACTCCCTCTCAGCACAGGCCATGCCACGCCTGCAAGCTCCAGCCCCGGTGCCTCAGGCACTGCCAGGCACCCACCAAAAGCCAGGATGCCAATTTTCAGAGCTCTGGGTGACAGCAAACACACCAAACTGCTGGGCAGTGATTCTGCCAGCAGCAGGCAGCGAGGGTGACTCCTGCTGCCCTGCATGGATGCTATTTCCAGGGACAGGGAACACAGCTACTCCTGTCCCACATCCCCTCAGAGGAAGGATTAGTTTGTGACTGGCCTGTCCATCCTTGTACCAGCTGATGGCAGCAGCAGGAATGGCCTGAGCTTCACACTCCAGTGTCAGGCTGTGGTTCACTTTGATCTTCACCTCCTTGGGGGACAGCCCTGTCCCTGAGACATCCCCTTTGGCAATGGTGGGTGGAACTGCACATAGACAAAGGCAGAAAGGGGAGAGACTGTCATGGCTTACTGGCTGCTGGCAGCATTTCATCATTAACTAAAAAAATGAGAGATCCCAGATGATAACCTCCAGGAAAGCAAGTGCATCCCCCCAATAAACTGCCTCTTGCCCACAGCCAAATTATTACTTTTATACATACTTACATATATATATATATATCTATGTATTTTCAGTCACTTTTACTAAAGGCATTATGTACAAAAATACACAAACTGCGTTCAACACTTTAAAACATGAAGGTTTTTAAACCTGCAAACTTGACTACAGCCCTACCTAACTACAGCACTTCATTATTACATGCCTGGCTTCCATTCCATAAAGTGCAGGGTATTGTAGTCATTAAAAAGCACTTTAATGGAAACTAATATTCCCAGAAATATGTTTGATCACAAGTCCACACTCAGGGTAGCTGGTCAAAACTCAACATTTCCACTGAAATCTCAGTGTTGCAAAATCCTGTTTCTTTCTGAATCAGAAGGAAAATAGAATGTTTCAAAATTCTTCAGCTACCTCCCAGCTTGGTCACATAATATTTTTGAAATTATGTAAAATGCTTTCAGGGCATTTTCTACTCTTTTTTTCCACTGGGAATTTTAAAATTTTCCCCTAATACTTACAGTACCCTAATAACTGACAGTTGCAATGGCATTTGGGGGTGGAGGGCGTTACATTCCCACATAGCCATGCATTAGTAATGAACTCTTTTGTCATCTTCTCATTACTCCAAATCCATTTGGGCCTTATTAGGGACTTAGTGTAATTAAATAACAGTATGGTTACTATAAGGGAGCAAACCAATTACAAATCAGACTGGGAAATTAAAAAAAAAATCATGCTTGATTGAGCCCATAAGGAAGAGTTTGAGCATTAAAATTGAGTATTTAGGTAGAAATGTGCAAAGGATAATGTGCTGATGGAAAAACTTGAATGGGAAAACTTCTGTGCATATGGAATCTTATGTAAGGATATAAAAATAGTATCCTCCTGTTTTACCTTCCTCAATAAACTGTCTCACTAGATCTTAGAGGTCCTCTCCTGTTTTTCTAAAATGGTTTCTGTGCTCAGGAGATTCTTGCTCGTATCTCCCTTTTTGCTGTACTTATGTGACTTGAAAATCAGCACCAAAAGAAGCCTTTCAGAGGAAATTGGAGTTCAGTATTTCTTAAATGTCCTCCCTTATATCCTGTGATATAAAGGCTTTTAGCATAACTGTAGCACTGCAAAGGATGCAATCAACTTTTCTGGTGTTTTTCCTCCAGCAATGCCAGGAGCTAATGCAGATGTTTGCTCAGCAAAGCCATTAATAGGAAATCTTGCATTCACCGGACAACACTGAAATGGGGAAAATGGAAAAATGCAAAATAAAAAGAATGTCAAAAACCGAAAGCATTGCCATACTGTAGACTTTCACTTCATAGTGCCTCAGTGTCTCTCCAGCCTCATTTGTGGCTATGCAGGTGTATCTTCCAGCGCTGTCCTGCTGGGCATTCAGGATCTGCAAGGTTCGCCCACCTGCCAAAGACACCAACCTTTAATAGCACTCACACCATACTCTTAATTCCCAGTTATTTAAATACTTCCTGCAGGGTATTTCCAACACTTTAGTCCAAAATCTGTCCTTCGAAGAGCAGAAAATCTGACTGCTTAATACTGTGTGTAACAAATGAGTGCATGATTCATGGCAGTGCTGGGGATCTCAACTCCTGTTGCTTATGGATTCTTGGGAAATTTGTTAAGAAATTTCTCAACAAATTTGTGCAGGGAATTTCTTGAAGATGTTTAGCCAGGACTCATTCTTTCTCTGAACACTTGCAGTTAACAAGATCAGTTACTCATACACCTGCAGGACTCCAGTGCTCCCTCTGAAGCTTGTTCCCATTTTCCACCTCCACAGGTATGAGAGAAAAATTATTCTACTAACTAAAAATGGCAAACTGCTAATGAACTAGAAAAATCCCACCTCATTCTCTTTATTAATTTATATTTCGCTCTCCATCTAATTTCCACACTTAATTGCAAGTCATTTATATTTATCATTAACTCATATGAATTTTCCCATCATTTTGTTTGATGGTACAAAAGGATAAATACATACTAAAATACAAATAAGCAGTTAATTGTTAAGTATTTAAAAATACTGGAATTGGAAGTACTAGAGAAGTACAAAGAACCCCAGAATGGCTTGGGTTGGAACTTAAAGCCCATTCATGGGCAGGGACACCTTCCACTATCCCAGGTTTCTCCAAGCCCCATCCAGCCTGGCCTTCGACACTTCCAAGGATGGGGCAGCCACAGCTTCTCTAGACAACCTGTGCGAGTGCATTGCACTTAAGAAAAATATATCCTTTGATTTTTTTTTTTTTTTAATGAAGTCTGTAACAGAAAAACATGCAATAAAAGAATCAGGTGTTATTCCCCAGTAAGAACAGTTTACCTGGCAGAACACGGATGTTTCTGCTGGACTCTAAGGGATTCCCATCTTTCAGCCAGGTGATGGTGGCTGGGGGGTAGGAATAAGCTTCACAGACCAGTGAAGTGGGGCTGTTGAGGATAACAGTGACATCCTCGGCATTCCCTCGGCTGTTTGCTCCCACAATGCTTGGAGCCACTGGAACAACAAGATCAGTAACCACAGGGAGGAAAGCCCCTCTCTGAAAAGCCTATTTTCTGGTCCTATTCAGTCTAGGAATCTGGCTGCAGCTTCAGTTAGCTGGGAGGCAGTCCTACAAGGAGCACCAAAACCCAGACAACACTCAGTAGGTTTTGTTTTGTCCTGAAGTCAACAGTGACACCGAATCAGTGGAATTCACTCCCACCCATGCCTTTGTCAAGCTCAGGCCCCCAGGAAGCCAGCCACTGCTCCTTGAGCAGAACTGCTGCTTGATGATTCCAGGAACAAGTTGTTTGTGGAAAACAAACTCACCATTGTTTGCACTTTGCTGTGCAACAACCCTCATGGAAAAAAAAGAAACAAAACAAAATGAGAAGTGCAGATGGTTTCAGCTTTTCTGAAGAGATCACAATCTGAAATGCTCTTCAGATGCTCCTTCCTTGAATCACAATTCCCCATTCCATAGGGACAATGCCCTGTGAGGGTTCCCTATGTTCCAGCTCTGCTGTCTAAAGCACAGCACTGGTGTTTCTATTAAACCACTACCACTTATCAATTACTAAGGTGTAAAATTCTAATCACAGGCGGGCAACCTGTGCACTGCTGTCAACAAAGCCCTACAGAATTCCAAGGGGCCTCTGTTCCCGAGCTGCCTGCTCCTGTGGCAGAGGCAGCCAGCTGCTCACCAAGCACGTTGAGGCTGTAGGTTTTGCTCCTGTCCCCAGCAGTGTTGGATGCCAGACACGTGTAGCGGCCGGTGTCCAGGAGCTGTGCCTCGGAGATGTGCAGGGATCCCCCACTGGACACGATCCTGGCATCCCCAGCCTCCACCAGAGCCTGCCCATCCTTCAGCCACGTCACCTGTGGCACGGGGTTCCCTGGATGGAGGTGGGACAATGGAAAACATGAGTTGGGGCAGAACCTTTAGGATATACTAAGATTTCTGAGAAACAGGTAAATACAGTTTCAAGTGTGCTTTTCATGTACAGGTAAGGAGGGAAGTTTTGGAATATGCATTGTGAAGTCTCTGAACCTCCTGAACTGATACACACCTTCTCTGAAATTCCACAGGCCTTTGGAGAAGAAATAGCACAGCAACATTCCTCTTGGCCCATCTCATCCACCCTTTACAAGGAGTGCTTACTCCTGCTCTAAGCACCAGAGTTAAATCTGAGACTTAAAAATCCCTCTGGACTGAAATCCCATTAAAAACAGGCTGTGCAGCACCAGTAGTGATCTAACCATGGCTTTGATGAGCAAAGGTAAATCATAAACTGTTCTTTTACCTGTCACCTCACACACCAGGGTAACTCCATGCTTCTCTTTCACTTTCACATCTTCCAGTGCATTTTCCCCCACAATCCCTGGAGGCACTGCAACAGGCAAGGACACAACATCAGCATGGATTCTTTGCAATACTGAAATGCAACAGGCTGCTTGATTATGGCACTAGGAGGGATGAGCCTGGGAACACAGGATTAGGAAAACAAACTCTTTTTTGGTTACAGAGTAACTGCCATAAAAATCCAGGAGCAATACAACACATTCCCAACGAGTGGATGCTGTGCCATAGCTTACCAATGTTCTCTGCAAATACAGCTAATTCCATATGGGAATGAACATACTACATAGATCTAAAGGCACCTTGCTGTGGTACAAATTACATTTCTCTAGGGAAGTAGAAAATAAACCCCCTAAAATACTTATCTCACCCACCCAAACAACCAACCCAAGGCAAGGAAACTCCTACTGTATGGCTGACATGTTTCCGAATTATCCTGGTCAACTTGTGCTTTTGGATGAGGAGGGCACATTATGAGCATGCTGGGGAGTAGCTGTGGTGGTTTCAATTATTTTTTTCAAGGCAGAGGCATTTGTAGATTGAGCCAAAAGAAACTGGCACTACAAGTTGAAGTAGGTATGGAGTGTAACAGGCTGAAAAGGAGACCTGTAGTTATTAGAAAGCAGCTCCATCTCCAGGAGACATAGGAAATTTTGTAACAAAATGGTCAGAGTATGGAGCCAGATTTATACTTTAATAATCTTGCAAAATGCAAACTTTCAGGCTAGACAGAAGATCTAAAAAGAAAGGAATTAAAATATATTTAGCAGCTTATTTGTGACCTAGCTCATTGTTGGAAAAAAAAAAGTTTTATAAAAGAATGAATCATGGAAATATGCAGAATTCATTGTCAACAGAGACAAGAATGTTACACCAGATTTCTGGTAACTAACTAACTCTACTCTGGTAGAGTTCAAACTAGAGTGATGGAAACAAATGGGGAGAAACAAAACTTAAAATCATAAAGTTCAGGACTTAAGCCAGAAGTTACTACTATTCATAAACAAAGACAGCAACTCACTGCTTTGACTCCAAAATAATACAGTAAATTGTCAACACATCCTAATTTCAAAAATATGGCAAAACCACACCAAACCCTTCACAAATATATAAATATTGTGCTCACTGCACCAAGCTCTGTCTGCAAACTGCTGCACCTCCTACAATAACCCAGAAAACCCTTGGCTTGTCTGTGTACAGTTCCCACTGGCAGCGACTGGTGAGGATTCTATGCCACTGCTAGGACCCATTCCAGTAACTTTCCTCTAGAAAGACAAAGAAATTACTGGGGGGGAGGGAAGAGAGGACTGAACAATGGAATTTTCCACTTGAAATCAGCTTCACTGAGCATTATTCTTCAAGGAAAACAAAGACTATGCAATAGAGATTCCCAGAAGCCTCAAGAACACCCTGCTACTAAAACCCTCCAAAGAAAACAGTCAGACAATGAATGCTTTCCAGTGTTTATCCATCTCTTCCATTCTACCACACTTACACTTCCATGAGCTCATCAAATACACATGAACTGACTTGAATGAGAATTATCATTTACAGGCTGAAAATGTCAGAGTCAGCTGAAGGCCAGGGAAGATGAGGGTGCCCAGCACCCCAGAGAAAGGAAACTGAGAACAAAATTCTACACAGAAATGCTGTGAGAAAACCTGCACTGTGCCAGGCCTGGCAATTACTGATAAAAATAGCAATGCGATAAAATAAAGATTCTGCTAGACAACTCCTGGCCTAAGGACATCAGCAGAATCACTCTGTACCACATTGGTTTATATCCTTTCTCATACTAACACCTCTGCTGACTGGAGGTTTCCACTGTATTGGAGTTGGGATTGCTGATCCTGGAAAAGGCTCTGGGAGACTTTGGAGCCCCTTCCAGGACCTCAGTGGGCTTCAGAGAGCTGGAGAGGGACTTTGGACAAGGATCTGGAGGGACATGCCAAGGGAGAATAGCTTCTAACTGCCAGAGGGCAGGGAGAGATGGGATACTGGGAAGGCATCCTTCCCTGTGAGGCTGGTAAGGCTGTACCCAGGACAGTGGTGTACTTTGAGGTGGTAGAATGGGATGTGCTTTAAGATCCCTTCCAACCCAAACCCTTCCAGGTTTCTACGATTCTGTGCAGATGATTCTCTTTACAAGCTGATTTTCTGTCTGTGGTATTAAATTCACTTTTTTTTGCCCCTAAGGATATGCATTTTGGCATAATATTTTTTAAAATACCAGCAAAGTAGACAGAATGCCTCCCCATACCATACAAACCCCTCTCTTGTGCAGCCCCAAACCCGAGCAGGTACTCACCCAGGACAGACAGGTGGAAGTCCTTCCTGGCCTCCCCTGCAGCATTGGTCACCACACACGTGTAATGTCCCTCATCTGCCACACCCACGGGGCTGAGCCGCAGTGTCCTGCCCCCTGAGACAGCCAAAACAGCATCAGAGCCTGCTCTGCCACCCAGCACATCCCAGGGCTGGGCAGGGCACACACACACACCCTGCTCTGCCACCCAGCACCACCCCAGGGATGTGGCAGGAATGTTGTGCTTGCAGCACATACTTCTGGGCTGGAAATTGGGACAGCACACAGTACCTCAGACAGCAGGGTTTGCACTCACAAGAGTGCTTTGCTATACTGAGATTCTAGATGAATAGTCAGGAAAATTAATAACGCCTCATCAGTGCTTTTTATATGTGTACACACAAAAATAAGCTTATTTCTATAAACACCTTGTGTTATAAATACCCTTAAGGTATTTTCATATGTATAGATAAGGAATAAAATTCCATTTCTGCCTTCTAGCGTTTGCATTAATTGTGCCATCAATAATAATAATAATAGCTGATAATAGCATTGGTTTACATGCAATGGTTTAAAAGAACAGATTCTTCTTAACTCTGTTGTTGTCAAGTCATCATTGTATAGACAAGTTCATTTAAAAGGAAGATTTGCAAAGATCATGAATACTTTGCTTTGCAATCACAGGGTAACTTCTCCTTCCTTGCTTTTTGGCAGAGGAACAGCAGAACAGACATTAGGGAGCATTTGAGTGTGAAGCCAGAGGTGGAAGCCAGCCTGCAGCTTTTCCCAGTTTCTGGTTAGCAGCTCTCCCATCAGCAACCATTCCCTAATCCACAGCACACCTGCCCTGGGCAGCTCCAGCCTGTGGCTATCATTGCTGGGACACAGCCCAGAAAGCAATGATCCTGGCCATGCACTTGGAGGAGCTAACTGCTGAGCTGGTTACTGGGTGTGCCTCTGCCCAAGGAACCCTGCCTGCTGGAGGGAGCACTGGGAGACTGGGCGAGGCTCAGGTCTTCCAGCCCTGTCTCCCTGATCCCTTCTCCCATCCACTCCTGCACAAGGCCATCACAAAAGCAGAAACCTTCCTGCAGGTTGTGACCTTCCCTGGCATCTCACACCAGAGCACACTCATCCCTCCAAGTGCTGAGGCACGACAGATTTCCTACATTTAGCTAAACAGAAGCTCTTCTCCTTCCTAAGGCTCTTGTGCAGCATGCAAAGCAGGTGGGGTACAGTGGATTTGTTTTACTTTTTCCGGGAAGATATGCAGGAAGTATCATCAAAATCAAACATCAGTATCTGGACAATGCTCTCAAACACTAGGTGGGGTTTTTGGGGGGTCCTGTGCAGGGCCAGGAGTGGGACTGGATGGTCCTTGTGGTCCCTTCCAGTTCAGGATATTCTGTGATTCCATGATCTGAATTAACTGACTAAAAGCTGCCAGCAGTGTGTCCACACATTGAAATTATCTACAATGCCAAGTATGTTTTCAATCAACAGAACCAAAATCTTGCTTTGGCAAAGTATTTAACTCCAAAATTAGAGGAGGATTTTTTTTGTTGTTGTTTTTTACATCTGCAAGCACAAATAAAGCTCCAAGTGCCATGCTGGCTACAATTCACTACTACAATGTGTAGCTTTCTGAAGCACAAAGCTTGGAGGAAAACAAAGCCCTGAGCCCTGGCGTGTTTCCCCTCCCACACAGCCAATATCCAGAGACAATAAACATCTTTTTGTCTCTCCCTTCCTGACTCTGGATCCAGGAGGTGAGATTAGTGTGGGTGTAGAAAGCAACAGACAGGACAGAAACAATCAAGCCCAGAAGATATTATTTTTGTTGATGGCAGCTTGACACAGAAGGGAATGCAGAGCAGCTCCCAGAGCCAGGTTCATACTGGGAAATAATCACACACACACTCCTTTTCCCACACACCATATGCAAAAATGGAAAAGCAGAGGACAGGACTATCTGTAACATTAAAAACTGCACTCATTAAAATATCCTGAAGCTTATCACCTTCAAATGCAGTCTTAAATACCTTCCAGGTCCTGACTTGTCTGATAGCTTTCTTGGGTTCAGTATGCAGGCTTTGCATTGTGACTATCACAGAGTATTAGAAAATCCACCAAACTTATTGTCATGAAATTCACAGAATTACTGGGTTGGAAGAGACCTTCAGGATCATCAAGTCCAGCCCATGCCCCAACACCTCAACTAGACCATGGCACTGAGTGCCACATCCAATCTTTTGTTAAACACATCCAGGGATGGTGACTCCACCATCTCACCAGGCAGACCATTCCAGTACTTTATTATTCTTTCCAATATCCAATCTATATTTCCCTCTGGCACAGCTTGAGACTGTGTCCTCTGGTTCTGTCAGTTGCTACCTGGTGAAAGAGACTGACTACAACCACCTTTCAGAAAGCTGTAGAGAGTGGTAAGCTCACCCCAAGTTTCTACTTGCCAGTGTCAAAACAGCATGGCCAGAGATGCCTTTACATGCATTCATCTCTGAGGCTCCCTTTGATTTCAAATACAGACCCATAGAAATTAAAAGATATGCTTTGCTTTTTGTCATTTTTTCTTTCAAAGATTTTTCCTCTCTAAACAGTAAAACAACTGTGAAGCAGAAGAGGTGGAGAAAAATAAATAGGAGAGCTAATGAAGTGTATTTCTGAGCATGACAAAGTGAGATGTTGCCATCTGCCCTCCAGCTTTTGTACCTGAGAGGATTCGCACTGAGCTGTTCAAGGTGATAGGCAGCCCATTCTTGAGCCATGTTATTGCTGGCAAGGGGATTCCTGAGGCTTCACAAACCAGGGAGATGGGATTCTTCTCCACAGTGCTGATGTTTTCAGGTAGCTGCAGGGAACCACCAATACTTGGGGGAACTACAGCAAAGAGTAAGGAAAAGCCATACTTCAGAGCAAATACAAATTCATTTTGCTTACAAAATGTGGTCTCACCCAAATATTAATTTACTTGAGAGTGAGTAGGAGGGTAGTCTTGGTTAAACCTTAATTTCTCTCTCCAAAACAGAATGTTTCCCACCATGACACTCACCCCAATATCATGTAAAATTGTACCATATCCTAGTTATTTCAGGTAACAAAGCAACTTGGGGTAGATTGATATTAACAGAAAGAGGGCTACAATTTTAAAATATTCAGGAGTTATAAACTTGGATTTGGGCTTTTCCTAACCCTGAAACTGCAGATCCAGGAGGGGCACTGAGCTCCCCACCATTGCTTGGCCACCCAAAGGCGAGTTCCCACATGCCCAGGTGGCCCCCACTCACCGGGGACGCTGAGGTCCAGGAGTTATAAACTTGGATTTGTGCTTTTCCTAACCCTGCAACTGGAGCTGCATCCCCTACAGCAGATCCAGGAGGGGCACTGAGCTCCCCACCATTGCTTGGGCACCCGGAGGTGAGTTCCCACGTGCCCAGGTGGCCCCACTCACCGTGGACGCTGAGGTCGTATTTCCTGTCGGCCAGCCCGGCGGCGTTGGTGGCCACGCAGACGTAGCGGCCGGTGTCGGAGAGCCGGGCGCGCTGCAGCCGCAGGACACGGCCCCCGGCCAGCACGGCCACGTCCCCGCCGCTGGCCAGCGCCCGCCCGTCCTTCAGCCACACCACAGCTGGGTCAGGAACGCCCTGAGCCGCGCACTCCAGGGACACCGCGCTGCCCTGCGTCACAACCACCTCCGACGCGCGGGGACCGCTGCTGGAGATAGTCGGTCGAGCTAGGGAAGAGCAAGGGACACACTGGAGGAGTCAACCCAAGCTGCACTTCAGAACCTCCACCTGCTGCTGAGTCAATTTTCCAGATCGCTTCCTTTCCCCCTCTCCCACAGCATAAAAATTGTTTTTTAAATGTTAATTTACAGGCAATCGAGAGAAAAAATTAAATTTAAAAAGACTGCCCCAGCACTGTCAATCCCCCTACAGATTTTGGAAGATTTTCTTCTCTGTGGGATTGTTTAAAAATACTTCCTTTTACTCCTAACAAAAATACAGTAAAGTCTAAGGGGATGAAGGGAAATCTAACTTCAGTCAGTTATCATCACTACTGTAGCTTGGGGACAAGACTGAAGGGGTTACATCCATGATCTGTGCACTTTCAACAGGGATATGAAATGTCTTGGTCAAACTACAGGCCCAAACTGCCAAAATTTTAATGACACATTCCTTGAACTACCTCTAAATTGCCCTACAGCCAGCACTCTGTCTCTGCAGACCCTGCAGCTCAACATCACTGCCTGGCTCACACTCCCATGACATTACTGCAGAGCTGGCAAACCATGATCAGGGTTTTGCTGGCACTCACTGTACACTTGCAGGCTGTACTCTTTGGTGGCACTCCCAGCCACGTTTGAAGCAACACAGGTGTAAGATGCAGCATCAGACCTGTCAGCAACTGCAACCTGGAGCTGTCTGCCCCCAGACAGCACCCGCACCCTTCCCGATGGCTCCGGCACCACAGGAGAACCTGCAAGAGACCTTCTGTCACGTAAGGCCACACAAGGGGCCAGGAGCAAATGAAAATCACATGGTGTGAACTCCACTGGCTCATTCAAAAAGACTGAGTTGCACAATTGCCCATTTTAGAAGTACTCTGTCAGAGTTTTTCCAGAGAGCAGGAACTTGGCACAAGCAGATCCTGAGGACTTTGTGTATTAACCACTGACTTCATGGGATACCCTGAGCTAAAGCACACTGACTCTCCCTCACATCCACGGAGAGTTTGGAACACCACCACTAAGCAGAAAGCTCAGCACTTTCAGTAAAACATGACTCATTTTTCAGTGTATAATTGTCTCACGCAGAACAGGCAGCGCTCAGAAACGTGTAATTTAGGTTTCACACCATCTGTGTGTTGTGTGTCACAGCCTTCTTCCCCAGAAATCCTCAGCAGAAACATGACAGCAAACCCTCACCACATTCTCTGAGCAGATTCCTGTCTTGCTGAGGAGACCTCAGATTATCCATCTTCATCTTTCCAAACTGCAGGGAGGCTTTGTGACAGAAGGAATGCACCTGCCATGGATACTTCTAACAAACAATCTTCGTTTCCCTCTTGTGCATTTAAATTCCCCTCCACAAAATGCACCAAATGTCAAACATGGCAAAAAATATACTCTTCTTCCTTTCTAACTGCTTTTCTAGACTTTCTAGCAGGTTTAAGTCTCCTTCCTGCCATTAAGTGTACACACATTAGCCTTGCAGTGCATTTACATGTCATACAAGGCCTTTCTGGCTTCCAAGAGACAGGGTTTAAAAACAACTTCCTGTTCTCTGAAAATGTTATGCATTGGAATAAAAGTTCTGTAATTAAAACCTGCTCTTTCCATGAGCCAAAATTAATTAAATCAAGTGCATACATACATACATATTGAATTGTGTTGCTTAGAAAAACACAAATGTAAGTAAGATTGATTAATAACACAAGAATTATCACACTGGAAGAGTAAATTATCTTATTTTGTCCTATATTCTGTCTCCAACAGTGTCAATGCTTAACAGAAGGTGCTGAAAATAGCTAGCTTTGTCTGCCCATTCCTAAAGAGGTGTTTGGTGATGTAACTTTAACCCCTAAAGCAAAAGGTATGCAGACTACCCTTGAACAAGTTGGGATGAGAGAAAGGGTTTGGTGAATCCCCAAAGCAATTACTTCAACTACATGCATGTTCACCACTTGGCAGGATGCCATGGCTACAGATTTAAAAATCAGCTCAGAGAATCTTTGTTATGCAGTGGATCACAGGGTAGAAACTCAATTCCACACCAAGGGACTCCCAGTGACCCTGGCCCTGACATCTGGGATCCACAAACAAGTCTTAGAATCCCAGAATGGTTTGGGTTGGAAGGGACCTTAAAGATCATCTCATTCCAACTCTCTGCCATGACACCTTCCACTTGCTCAAAAGACATCTACCCTGGTCTGGGAGACTTCCAGGGATGGGGCACCATGCTTCTGTCCTGTTGCCCCACGGTAAATAAACATATTAAGTGCTCCACAGTTCATTTTTGTCAGCTAAGCAATCTAAGCACTTCTCTTGCACCTTAAGGAATACCTAATCAAAGCAGAGGTGAGACAGAGAGAAGGAAATAATCTGCTCCTGGAGTTCACTTTACCCAATGTCAGGACTGTGCACATTTAAGCTCCTCAGAACACACCATCCAAAATGTACACAAGATGAAAAGAAAACCCAGCAGGTCAGAATTATCCCACTTGCTTTATAAAACAGACAATTGGCAGTTACCCACCATTCTTTTTCCAGGTGAGACTGGGTGGTGGGATGCCACTGGACTCACAGATGAGGCTAATCAAGCTCCCTTCAGTGACTGTCAGCTGAGAGACATCATCCAAGCCAGAAATACTTGGTGGCACTGCAGAGAAAAGTCAAGTGAGTGCAGCCTTTGTAACAACACACTATCAGCCAGCAGTAAACCCCAAATGACCCTCATGCAAATCTCTCCCATTCAGCTCTGAAGCAATGACAAGGATTGTCTCCTCAATGCTAACCAGGCCCTGGGTAGGGAACAGTACACTTAGGAATGACTGCATCCATCCGTCTGGGCTCTAAGGGCTGCTGCATGCACAGCCTTTATTTTGGGCTGCCTTTAATGGACTTCACTGAACAAAGCTGGTTTGGGGAACTTTGTCAAATGACTCCAACTATAAGAGCCTGCCTCATTCATTACCTCAGCTAATAAACCCACAGAGATCACCATCAGTGACTTTTAAAATTCATTTTAAAATACAATTTTCCCTTAACTTTTTCCTGCATCAGCACACTGGCTGCCACATCCAAGGCTATGGACCCCACCCCTCTGATCACCTTCCTGCAACAGAAGGATCACTTTGCTTTACAGCTCTGTGACTCTAAACCAGAACCAGCTGCAGACAAAAGGGACCAGTGTTTTACTCTGATTCTCCAAGTCTTAAAGCACTTTGGTTCAATCCCTAAGGAAGGGATAATTGCCTCTTAGGAATCAAGGAATCATTTTCATCAGATGAAAATAGAGTAGGTAGAGACCAAGAGGAGAATGTAGGCTGAACCTGGCAAATAAAACCTTCCAGATAAACAACTGATGTGGCACTTTTTTAATGCATGTGACAATAGCCAGCTTCTCCTTCTGACACCTCCAGCTCTCCAGCAGCAACCAGATGTGTGGGGTTTGAAACAACACTGCCAAGGGCTTTATGGTACTGTCTGCTTTACCCTTTATTTGTCCTTCTTCCAGCCAGAACAAGCCTGTGCTATTCCCTTCATTTAACTCATGGGCTGGCTCCTGGATCCACACTTAGAATACACCGATACTCAGAGGATACATTTCCTGGATTAAAAATGTCAAAATATGGCAAGGAAAACTTTTGCTGCTGGGGCATAAATGAAAACTGTAACTCCAAACAATTATCCACAGATGGCTTTCACAGGCAGCCTGCAGTTTCTGTCAAGTTTATCCCATCAAAGCTGCTAACCAGCAAAGAATTATCCCTCCACTCAAATCCTACTGGAACAGTCTTACTGCAAAGGAACAAATCTAAATCCCTCCAGCAAAGGTCCTGTGCAAAAGTCTGGGAAAGAGAGGAGAGCAGAGGTTGATCTGCACAGTAAATGGTATTTGCTTCAGCATGGGAAAATGGCATGGTATTACAACACCCACCTCTAATTTAAATGCCATGAACTGGGTCTTTTAATAAAGACAGACTTAAGATCTGTACTAAAAAGTATCATTTTAATGTTACAAGCCCTCACAGGTAATTTTAGTCTTGTGGCTCCAAAACAAGAAATTAATTTATAATAGCAAAACAGGGACATTTCAATTTGCATATGAGAAGAAAATGATGGTGCAAAAAAACCCCTCAAAAGCAATTATTAAAATAATGCCCTAAGCCACATTCACTATAGAGCCATAGAAAAAAATTACTAAAGCTGTTTTTATGATTCAGCACTAATAAATTTGTAGAGCAAATAAAACTAGGTAAAGCAGCTTTTATTTATCTGAATTTCCAATGCTTCAGCATTTCAGTAAGTGGAAAGTTGGTATGTTACTTTAAATGGCATTAAAGCTATAGATCCAAACCCAGGTATTTTTTATACAATCACAGAATGGTGTGGGCTGGAAGGGACCTTAAAATCTTCTTGTTCCAACCCCCTGCCATGAGAAGGGATGCCACTCACTAGTTATAGCTCTAACTACTCTCCTTCTTGCAAGCTCAACAAAGGCCTGTAGAGTAACTGGTGTTAATTTAGAACTAAATTTAAGCAATTTGAAAAATGTGTGCACTGTCTTGGGCCTGTTCAAGTACAGCAATACAACAACATTTCCTTGCACAAGCCTCAGCAACTGAGTGTTGATGCACTACAGAGGATTTCAGTGTCTCACATTGTAACTCAGCTCTGAGCTTCATTCCCATTTCTGGTATAAGCTTCACAATCTTACCCCAAATATTGACATTGTAGTTCTTCTCAGTTTTCCCAGCAACATTTGTTGCTTCACAAGTGTAGCGTCCAGCATCCTGCACTTGAGCTCCTTCAATCTGGGAAACAAAAGGAAAACCTGGGTTTCTTCCTCCTACGTAATTATTCATGGTTTCAACTTTATTTTTACATGTGTCTCCCTGAATCTTGTGATATATGATATAATGTAATCCGTGTAATGTTGTACAATAATGCAGAATAAGCAATGTTTGTATGAATAAAATAATAAAGAAAACTCAGAAACCAAAAAGAGGACCACAGACGAAAAGGACACAGATTGCTTCATCACATCATTGTAACATCCAACAAAAGCAGGGCAGCCTAGATTAACAATTAAATAGACATGGGCTGGCAGAGATGGCTCTTTCAGGAACTGTCCAGGGAACACCCAAACAATGAGAGCCCGACAAGCACCCACAGCCCGACAAGCACCCACGATTAAGATAACCAGAGCCATCAGGAAAAATACATCTGAATGCCAGCTTCCCATTAACCAAGACCTGCAAGTTACATCTGAATACCATCGAAAACCAGACCCTGCCTTCATCAGAATTCATCCTCTCCCAGAGAATATGGTTTTGTCCGGCCCAAGGCAGTGAAAGAAAACCACATGAATATGTGGAATGAGAAAGAAGACAAAGACCTCTGCTCTGGGCTAGAAAAACTGTATAAAAACTGGGCCGAGCAAGGTGGTTTTGTGAACATTTGGGGATTCAGAGCAATAGAGTTCAGATCATTGTGTGTTCACCCAGCGCCAACCCCAGACTCAGGTTTGTCCTTTATGGTTGTGGCTGTCATGGACCGTATCCCGGTCATGAAATAAATTATCATTTATTTTTGATTATACTTAATTCAGAGGCAAGAGAAGATTGCAAGGACTTTATCCACAACAGCGCTCCTGTCATCTGTGGACATTGTACATATGTTTGCCAGCAGGGCCAGAAAATTATGTAACCCAAAGTAGTTGATTTTTGTAGCTCCGTTTTTGTAGTATTTTTGTATTTTTTTTGTAATTTTTATATGCTTTAATGATTTTTAAACTTTAATAAATAAGACGATAGCTAGGGACATAGGGCAGGCACAAGCCAGTTAGACAGCTGATGGTGAGTAGGGACAGGACTTATTATTTCATAACGTGTCAAATACCACCCGAATTGGACCAATTTACCAGATTTGTCCAAGGTGGACGGGCCACTTTTACTTAACCCGGAAAAGGAACGTATATTATTTATATGTCTTTGAAAAACAGAGTGTGAATCCAGCAAGCTCTGTACCCAGCCAGCCAGGGTGTCTGACATCCCACCCTCCTCACACACTGCCTGCTGTCCCGGAGAGCCCAGTGCTGTCCTGGAGAGCCCAACGCCATCCTGGAGAGCCCAGTGCTGTCCTGGAGAGCCCAGTGCTGTCCTGGAGAGCCCAACGCCGTCCTGGAGGAGCCCAGTGCTGTCCCGGAGAGCCCAGTGCTGTCCCGGAGAGCCCAACGCCGTCCTGGAGAGCCCGGTGCTGTCCCGGAGAGCCCAACGCTGTCCCAGCTCCCCGGGAAGGAAGGCCAGCCCAGCCCGCCCACTCACCTTGAGCAGGCTGCCGTCGGCGGAGACGCTCAGGCCGGGTTTCTGCAGCAGGGGCCGCCCGTGGCGGAGCCAGGCCAGGCGCGGCGGGGGCACGGCGCTGCTGCGGCACCGCAGCTCCAGCGCCTGGCCCAGCAGCACCGACACGTTCTGCTCCTCGCCCGCGATGTCGGGGGGCACTGCGCTGACAACACACGCTGGTTACCTTGGGAAAGCCCTCTGAGACCAGCCATTCCCCGGCATTGTCCCCAGGGAAAACATCCACAGGTATTAAATCCCTCTCGGGATGGCAACTTCACCCCTGTGCCAGTGCCTCACCATCCTTCCTGTGAAGGAATTTCCCTAATACCCAACCTGAACCTCCCCTAGCACAACCTGAAGCTGCTTCCTCTTGTCCTATTTCTCAAACTAAGGGACCTTCAGGCATTGAAGACTTCCTGGAGCAAACAATGTGGAGTTAAGGGACTTCCTTTAGCAAAGATTAAATTACACACCTTAAGTTAGCCACAACTTCAGTCTCCTTTATACCACAAAAACCACAATAATTTCATTACTTACAGAATATCTTCTGCACAAAATACACACTAGTGAGGTATCACCTCACAGAGAAATCATAAGGATAAGCCAAGACTAGCAAAAAATCCCCTTGAAAAGTAGCTAAAAGGGAAAATCTCCAGTATATAAAAACAGGGGAATGCATTCCTGCAAGAAGGAAAAAGAGCTGTTGGGTGAAACAGCTCATGAGATAACAACCATCCTCAGAAGCTGAAAATGCCTTAAGCTGTTCCAGACAGTGCCAAGAAGGATACTTGGCCTTAAGGAAAGCTCTGACTTACAGAGAACTTGTCCAGAGATGGCCAAATAGAATGAGAAGTTACATGGTTGGCAAGCAAGTCAATGGGTTAATGACTTAAAAAACAAATAATAACCTAAAATCAGCTCATGTATCAGGATTGTGTGAAATCTACTAATTATTGCAGTTTTTGGCACTGAGCACTATATTTACATTTGTCCTGCAGTTCAGTGATAACCTCATTATTACACTATTATTTCCAAATCAGATTGTAGAAAAATCTCCTTTTGAGAGGAAAGTTTTCTGTGTAGAAACAAAAAACCCCAGAACGTTGGACACTTCAACTGAAACCCATTAGCTGTTCTTGAACAGTCCTAGGATTTAAGAAAACACATTTTTTCCCCCCGTTTTAAAATTCTGTTTCCACAATCAGAAAAACAAAAGTAACTGAGAAGGCAGTTGAGAACTAAACCTTGAACACAGCAAGTCAGCAACTTTCTGTGAGGAAAGTATTCATTCTGGAGTCAAAAAGAACAGACAAAATACTGCTCCCCCCTTTACCCCCCAAAGCTGACCAGGACCAAATATAAAAATCTTTATTGTCACATTTCCTTTGTCCTTTGGTTTTGGAACACTGGGGGTCTGAGTGCACAGAACCTTGGAGTGAGAAGGGAGGCAGTGGGACCATCTGTGAGAACCATCACACCAGGTTAGTCACACACAGGAGAGCAGGTGTCCCAAAATAGCACTCAGGGGACAGCAAGACAGCTCTTGAGGTGGCCTGAAAAGACCAGGAACAATCAAGCTTTGTGTTTCTTGCCCAGGAAGTACAGAGCAGAGCTGCTGATTTCACAGTTTGGAAATAATTTAGGGAAAAGCCTGGTCCCTGTGGATAAGAAACATAGTAAGTGAAAAAAAAGGTCTGTTTCTCTCTTTTTCTTTCTAGAACTCATGAAGGTCCAGATTCTTTATGAGTATTGTGGAACTGAGAATTGGAAGCTGATTCATTCCTGCAGAAGGCAAATTTATTTCCAAAGACTTTTAACCAATTACTTTTCCTCTTGACTCAATGAATTGAAATGTGCTCAAAAGGAAACTGAGTTTATGACACAAAGACAGACACTAAAGCATTTCTTTCTGAAGGAATGGGTTTAAAATTAATCTAATTATGCTCATAGTAACTGTAAGTAACTGAGCTTGTTCCAACTCCTGGCTCAGTGCACATTTCCAACCAACCCAGCCCCAACTCTACTCCAAATTATTTTCCTCCTGTGGCTTCTTAATTAGATTGCCCTTATGAGGCAAGTCTGAAGAACAATATTACTTTTTGGTGACAGCCTCACTCAAGCTGGTCCTGTAGCTAAGCTCAACCCAGGCCAGCTTCTAATACAACACTAATTTTAAACATACACAACTCCTAATTCTTTTCATTTCCTCCAGCTAAAATGGACAGAGGTTCCAGAAAATAAGAATAATAATAAATGTATCTATGTCACATTACACAGACATACACACCTGTCCCCAAACTCCAAAAGAGACCCTGCTATTCCTTGCTCCTGACATAAAATGTTCCAGCCTATATTAACTTTGGTTCAAAACAATCTGGAAAACGGGCAAACTAAAATAAAAACCAATTCTTTCCTGCTCCTTGAAGGAGACAGAGCTGACTGGCTGGGCTCAAAACACTGTTTAGCACTAGAAGAGTGCCCTCCATTTAGGCAGGCAGAGCAAGCCTTGGGAATGGCATGGGAATCACAGAGTTGGATGGGGAACCCCCAGCACCTCCTTCTGGTGCAATAAAGACAACAGAGCACTGGCCCCAAGAATCTCTCTCAGCTGGCAGATCCAGCTGGTTTTACACAAACATGTGTTTCCTTTTATCAGAATGAGAAGGAAGGCGATTGTCGCTCACCGTAGACGCGGAGGTCGATGTCCCTCTGGCTCTCCCCCGCAGCGTTGACTGCCACACACACGTATGTCCCCGTGTCACTGAGCTGGGCACTGGGCAGGGCCAGCACCCGGCCCCCCGACAGCACCTGCAGTGGGAGCACAGCACCTTCAGGCACACCAGAATTCCTGCCATTCTCAAGACTCTGGACACCCCTCACTCCTTCCCAACCAGCTTCAAATACGCTGTCACACCTTTTGTCTGTGCCCTGAGCTGTCCCCACAGAACACAAATTCCCCCTCTTCCCTTTCAGATTATAAAATCAACTTCCAAAAAATCAACCATGGCCTCTCATTTTATCTCCTTATATCAGAGGTTGGTTTTCTTTACTAAATTGCTGTTGTATGTAATGAGCTCTCCATATCTCTTCAGCAGAGGAATTTGGTTCAATTTCTTCTTCTTCCCAGTACATGGAAAATTTGTTGATGCAAAATTACTCAGTATGACATCAGCTGAAAGGACCACTTTATTTCAATATATCTCTATCTTCCACTTCACACAGTACTGGAGCTAAACTGACACAACCCAGAGCAAAAGGCCTTAATTTATTACTCCAAATCCTCCACCTTATTCTCCTCCATTAAACTGCACTGACTTAAAAGCCTCCTCCCACAACAGGGAGCACCACAGAGCAGGATCTGACCCTGGTACCTGGAGTCCATTGCTGATGCTGGACACAGGGCTCCCATCCTTCAGCCACGTCAGGATAGGGGCGGGGATGCCTCTAGCTTCACACTCCAGTCTCACTGGATTATTGACCACTACTGTCACCATGTCACTGCTGCCAGAGATGGATGGAGGGACTGAAAAAAAAAAACCCCACAGAAAGAGGTCTATAACAGCTACATAAGAGTATTAATCATAATGAAATAAAATAGGCTACTTAGTTTTGGATGTTTTTTCTCTTTCCTCATATTATTCTTACTGAACTCTTGTCACGTCTTTGCTCTGTACCAGATCCTGCTCTCCCTAACATGAGCAGGCAGTGAAACTACGGTGAGTAAGGTATGTGGGACTGGGCCCACAGCCCAGAGGACAGCTGTGAAACCCAGGAACCACACCATAAAGCCAGAAAATATTGCCTCAAACTCTTCTACCATTCCATCTAGATCTTGTGAAAGACTTTAGGAGTGGTGGGGATTAAAGAAAGGAGTTTACCATATAAACCACATAAAGCAAATCCATACACAGAGTGATAAATTGGCCTGGCAAAACATATGGAAATGTTTACCAGATTAGACTGGAAAACATCTGCCTCTCTGATGACACAAAACATTGCAATGGAACATCTAATGCACTTACTCTAGGCACATAGTCTAGCAAATGTTGTAGGGCTCTGGTAGAATGGGAGACAATCATTAGTAAATGAAGATGTTTCATATACTAGGAGAATCAAAATGATTCTATTTGCTCCTACCACTAATAACTTAGTGATAAAGCTTGAAAGTCAGTATCAGATAAAAACTTAATGCTTAAAGTTATTCCTGCAAAGGGATGAGAATGGTGTGAGCTACTCATATGTATCATTCTGTGTGAGGAGAGAAAACATGCCTGAAAAAGCTTGAGTGGGGAGAAAGAAGTGAAAGAAATAATACAAAATCCTGTGAATTCTAACTACACTGGAATTCCACCTGCTTCCTTCAGCTGGTCTGCCTGGTTCCATTCAGTGTTAAGCCTGCAGTATCAAGCATTGTTTTTAACAACAGAAATTGGTGAATAAGACCAGTAGTTGACCGAGGCAGGTGCTCATGGAAATCCAGAACAGCCTTTCCATAAATGCAGCACAACTTTCAGTACTTGGCATTTGAGCCTGCTCTCCATTAGGGAGTTATTGCTTCCACTGGTAAAGAGGGCAAAACCCTCAAGTTTTGCCTTCTCAAACTCATAAACTCTTAAGGACAGTGGATGGTAAACCTGTGGATAGTGAATTCCAGTACCTCTCTGCTGCCAGCCTGGCAGGACACCAGCTGAATGAAGCAGGGTCATAGACAGGAGTTCAATGCAATTAGTTCCTCTGATGCTGTAAGTTGTGGCTGCAACTGAATATACTCTGTTCTAGAAGGGGAAGCTCTGTGTCTTAGAAAATTTTAGTTCCCTAGAAAACTCTGGATGTGTTTGCTGAAATTCTGCCACCCCTTAGAAGATGCATGTGTACGTACTAAGGGGTTATTTTCCATTTAACTAGAATATTGACTTTAGCTCTAAGGATTTCCTGAGAATTTATTACTGGGTGGGGTTAATTGCCTTTGACTATGTCTTGTGCCCTCAGTTTTTCCCATGATGGTCATTAAATCCATGGAAACACACTGCCCAACTCATTAATTAACATTAATAGGAACTATATGCTGTGTGTACATCTCAGTTGGGGACAAATTTGGGCCACACTTCTGCATGGAAGACTCCCACAGAAAACCAGCTACATGCACATGTATGTATCAAAGATAAGAATTTGGATTATGGCCACATCCAAAAGCCATTGAAATCACTGGAAAAGCTCCAATTAGGCTTTTGCTCAGGTGTCTCATGTCAGCAAACACCCACACTTCCACTTCATCTTCTCAGATACAGCACATTTTTCTTTAAAACTCTTGGATTATGAAAGAGCATTTGATCTGTGTCTTTCGTCTACTGTGAGCTTCTAAGTCACCTACAACAAACCCCAGCAACTGCCTGGCCCTCCAAATCACTCAAGTGATCCCTTAAACAAAACACCTCTTCCACAATTCCTCTTCCTATAAATGACTTCCCTTGGCACATTTTCCACATTCAAAACACCTATTCTAATGTCAGTGAGAAAAGAGAAGAGTGAAGAGCATGGAGTGCCAGGACAAGGGGGAATGGCTTCCCACTGCCAGGGGGCAGGGTTAGATGGGATATTGGGAAGGAATTCCTGGCTGTGAGGGTGGTGAGGGTCCTGGAATGGAATTCCCAGAGAGGCTGTGGCTGCACCTGGATCCTTAGAAGTGTCTCAGGCCAGGCTGGACGGGGCTTGGAGCAACCTGGGATAGTGGGAGGTGTCCCTGCCCACGACAGGGGGTGGCATTGAATGGGCTTTAATGTCCCTTCCAACCCAAACCACCCTGAGATTCTGTGATCATGTGCTGAGTGACACCAAGTCTCCTAAGCAAACTGGAAAAAGAAGAAAGCAAAGGTAGAGTTTGCATGTATTATTCTTAAGTCTCACAACACAGGGCAAGAGGAAAAAGCCTCAAGTCATGCTGGGGATAGGGAGGTTAATCTGGATATTAGGACAAGTTTCTTCATGGATAGGACAGTCAGACACTGGCACAGCTGCCCAGGGCAGAGGTGCAGTCCCCATCCCTGGTAGGATTTAAAAGCCATGTGGATGCAGCACCAGGGGACACGGGTCAGGGGTGGCCTTCGCAGCACTGGGGGAACAGTTGGACTTCAGTGTTTCCCAAGCTCCAGGGGTGCCAGCCCCGTGTTCTGCACTCACCATGGACCTGCAGGCTGTAGAGCAGCTCGGCTGTACCTGCAGCATTGGTGGCCAGGCACCTGTAGAGGCCAGCATCGGCCACCTGCGCTCCCTCGATGAGCAGCGCCGGTCCCCGCGCAGGCAGGGCGCGCCCGTCCTTGGACCATGACACGGCTGGGGAGAACAGGGACACATCACTGACAGCCCTGACAAACTGGCACCAGAGCTGTCACGCTGCCACCTCAGCTTCACACAGATTTTAACAGGCAGTGGCAGTGTTAGTCGTGATTCAGAATCATAAAATGTAACAGAGAATTAGGAAAGAGCCAAATTTGTACTATGCCCCGCAACTCAACAGGAAATTTGACACTATGATCCACACCCCCCATATATTTATGGAAAAGTGTTCTGAAATTGAGAAATTAACACACAGAGCAAATTATAGGAAATTTATTTATCTTATACCAAGGTAAAGAGCAGCTGTTTAAAACCACCCAAAAATATGAAGGCATCCCAGCCCATGGCAGGGGGGTGGAAGGGGAGGAGCTTTCATTTCCCTTCCAACCCAAACCATTCAGGGATACTACAATACAGGGCATCTATCCAGGGATTCTATAATACATATCAAATTTTTTACCTTTTACTCTAAATTATCACTACATTAAACTGAACTACCAGGGACAAAGAATCAAAACATAAGCAACGAAATCAAAGTGCAACAACTGGCATCTTAAAAACTGAAAATAAAGAGCAGAATACTTGGTGTTACTGCAGAAGAAAATTTTATAGGAAGTTGATAACCAAGAATATCTGCAGATTTTGCACCTCAGCCAAAAGATGGCACCATCCATCAGGAGAATGGGTCACTGAGGCTTTGCTGGCACCACTTCACTACTCAGATGAAATTACTGCTCATGGAAGGATTGTCTGTAATACACAAGGGCTTTTGGGGAAAGACTCACACCCACTAAGGCTGTGGCCTGACTGACAGACAAGACTTGCACACAGCTTCTCTCTCTTCCAGTGGAATGCTGTGCTCTCACTTTCCTGACTCATGTTGTATTTTGACAATAGGATATGCCATCACATCACACCAGGGGTGACCAAACTGTTTTTATTGCATAAATTATCTGAAATCCATTGTTTTAATTGTTTGTTCTAAAATAACTGAAAATTCGAAGGATAAAAGGAGAAAAAATGTAAAAGCAGTGTAAAAGAGATGAAAAATTCTTAGGCTTTTATAACATTTTACTTCCTCGATATTTTAATTTTTTTATGTAAGTATAAATTATTCTACAAAATAATACTTTGATGTGAATTAATTCTTAAAAAGGCAGGAAAGAGGAAGCTGGATGCACATCTGAAATGTAATAACACCTTTCTTCTGAAAATGTTGCTATAATCAGCACAAAAATAATTTGCTATATTAAATATAAGCTCTTAGTGACTATTCCCTGTTTTGCTCTACAATAATTAATACAGCAAATTGTTCTCACAATAATATGTCTCTTTATATCTTACCAGGTAACAAAAGCCACACATTAAAGAAGTCCTAGGCACAGGCTCACTTGTTAACAGGCATGCTCAATCCAGGAAGTGTTTCAGGTCTGCCTTACACTAATTAATACTGAACTGACAGGAGATAAAAGTGGATGTGTTTAAAGCTCATTCAGTAGAAATCAAATAGTGCTCTTGCCTGTGGACAGGGCATCACATGGGAATAGATTATCTCTGGGATATGTTTCTCTCATTTATCAGTGGGGATCACTGAATTCCTCAGCCCTTCCTCCATGTCAGCCCATACATTGATATTTCCCATCACACAGTCTCTGGGTGGTTTAAGATCACACAATTAGCTCCACATCCAGCATATCCATTACTTTCCAAAGATATATGAAAGTGAAACCCTTTATGAGATGTTCCCTGAGGTGCACATGGATACCTGGCAGAGGGTTCCCAGATGCTCTGCATTCAAGATGGATTGGATTATTCACCACCACTGTTTCATTTAATATTTTTCCTGCATCTTCCAGACTGGGTGGTTCTGGGAAAAGACAAAAGCAGCAGGTTTTCATTAATTCAGCCACCCAGCTAGCAAAGCATCCAATCACAAACTCATCTACCCTCGGAGAAACTTTGGGCAGTAAGTTGCACAAGCTTCAGCTGCTGGGTGACCAATGAATATCTCCAGAAAGATCATCTCTGAAATGGGAATACTCTGCAATTATATAATCTCATGAGCAGTAAGACAAATAAAACTTTTTTTTTTCCTTAATTTTGTTTTTTTTCAGGAAAAATGCAACTTAAAGTAGATTTGCAAGTAATGGATACACAAAACAAAACAGCAATGCTTGTGGCAAGCTCCTCTCACTTCACCTGAGCAAATTGAGTGGTGTAGACAGCTTTTACCTTCCTGAATTTCCAAAATCTGAAACATGATAGAAATGCCAGATAGTGAGAGTTTGAATATGGACTGACAGCAAAGGAGAGCTTTATGAGCACGGGACTGATAGTGAAATTAGTTGTGATGCAACTATCACAGTCTGAATGTGGCTCCTCTTTCTAAGTCACATCCACAGAGACTCTGCAACCTCTCCTCGCTTCAGTTTAAAGTTTTCCAGTTACTGGCTTTGTTTGGTAATAAAAGTCAGCATAGCCATACTCTGTAAGAATACTGTCACAGCCTATTTCTGCACTCTTGAGGATTCCCACACTTCCTTTGAGGACTGGGTCACATCAGCAATGCACAACACTTCATGACCACTTCTGAGCCAAATACACGTAAATCATGGCAAGAGCATTTATTAAATTCACATGCAAACAACAGCTTCTCAAATTTCCCTGATTCTTTTTATACTGTTTTTAGCTGCAGAAGAAATTTCCTTTTAAGCAGGCTGAAAAATCCCCTCACAAGAAAATGCTCCTTTCTCAGAAACATTATTCCTGTAAAAAATTCCCATTCTCCATGGTCATGGGGAATATCAGCATCCACAAAAAGCTTTGATGAAATTAGTAATGCCAGTGGTGGTATATCACACATTGATTCACATACATAGAGTACCCTATGAGGTATGGGTTAGTAGGAATGTGTTTGGCTTTTTGGGATACCTCTGAGCAGCAGAGGTACCTGGAAAGACATTAATTCACTCACTTCTGTGTCCTTTATTACAGAAGAGAGGCCAAACTACAAAAGCCAGTTTTTGCCGTCACTCCTTACTAATGGAGCGGGACAGATAAAGAGATCTGAGAGGTGGTTTGCAGAGGCAGGAGAAAAGCCAGAGCACAGTGCCCAGGTGCCAGAGGTGTGGGCAGCCCTGTTCATTACCAGCTGTGTTCATTACCAGCCCTGTTCATTACCAGCTGTGTTCATTACCAGCCCTGTTCATTACCAGCTGTGTTCATTACCAGCTGTGTTCACTACCAGCCCTGTTCATTACCGTGCACGTGGAGCCGGGTGTGCTGCTGCGCCTCCCCCGCAGCGTTGGTGGCCACGCAGGTGTAGCGGGCGGCGTCTCCAGGCAGGGCTTTGCCAAGCTGCAGGACACGGCCCGAGGCCTCCAGCTGTTCCCAAACACAGAGAGGAGTGTGACACCACTGCCCCAGCACAGCTGGGTGAGCGGACACAGCCAGGTTCATCCCCTCCCAGCCCCAGCTCAGGCAACAAGGAAACTGCTGGGTCAGAGATGTCTGTGTCCCCAAGACAGCAGCACCAGGAAGAGTACAGGTGTGAGGAGAGCTGGCTGGTGAGGGGCAGGCAGGTAGAGGAGACTGCAGGCAAGGTGCTGAAAACTGCTCCAGCCACAGGAAATCAAAGCCACTGCAAGCACTCACCCCCAGAACATGGGAGCACTGGGGAGGGCTCTGCATGGAAAGGCAGGATCCCACCAGGAGAAGGGAATTACAGGTAGCTGCCACTGCCTGTGATTACAGAACAGCTCAGCTAATCCTACTTCACAGGGATGAATGGCTAAAGCCACCTCACAACCAGGAGATAACCATTTGACCTTAAAGTGCAAAGTACAACTGGAAGGAGACAGATTCTGAATTTCCAGTCATGGACTCTCCTGATATAAGGTGTCTAGTGGGATTCAGTCTACTGAACACTGCTATTACCTGAGACACCACCCTAATCAGATAAAAAGCCCCTCACTGCAGGATGAATCTTAAGCACTTTTGTATCGCAGTGTGAGGGAAGCAAAAGGAAAAGAAGCACTAACATGTATAATTTATGGCAATTATCTTCCATGGTTTGGATCCCATAAAAGAATCATGCTTACTTTGATATTTCCCCTGGCTGTGTTTACTGGCTGTCCATCTTTTAACCAGGTTATGGAAGGGCTGGGGATGCCACTGGCTATGCACTGCAGTGTCACAGGCTTGTAGAGCACAACTGCTTTCTCAGAAGGCTCAGCTGATTTAATGGTTGGAGGAACTGCAAAAAGCACCAGAAACAAAAACAATGCCTCATTTAAACATGTACATTTAAATATACAGAGGTAAGTGCAGCTTTACTTCTACTTCCAGATCTAGTGAAAGGTGTCCCTGCTGTGGCTGGAGTCCAACCCAAACTATTCCATGACTCTATTTCATCTAATCTCCTCTTCAATTTTTCAACCTGCTAATGCAAATAAACATTTGTAGAAAGTTTGAGCACCTTCTTGCCAGCAATCTGAAATAAAAAGCAGTCTGCTGCTTCTTGCCTACTTTGAGTAACCTACCATGCACTGTAACATCAAATTCCTTTTCATGTTCTCCTGCCTTGTTTGCAGCCACACATTTATAGCGGCCGCTGTCTGACACTTGAGCTTGAGAGATGACAAGTTTCTGTCCATTTAGTAAGATCTTGTGTCCAGCCTCCTCTCCAACTGGTTGACCATCCTTGAACCACCTATCAAAATGAAAGCTCCATCTCAATTGTCAGTGAGAGTAAGATCAAGAACAATTTTAATTATGCACAATTCTATTAAACAGAATGCATCAGTAACTCTGTTTGCATTTCTAGGGAAGTCTGGAAGTGTCAGGTTGTATTCCCCTTGTCTGAGTGCCATGGATTGAAGGGTTTATCAGAAGGGAATACTGGGGAACAGCCACTAAAGACCGTGTTAAAAGATGACAGCAGTTACCACCAGAGGCAGAAAGGAACTTCCAAAGCAAAAGCAATCATGAGTGGCAGAAGAAAAGGGCACATTAAGTTGCATTAGCAGAGGACTTTAAGTTTTGCCTGCTCTTGTTTTCTATCCTCATCTCCAGGACATGGATATTGGAACAACAAACCAAACTACTTTAAAATGAAATCCTGATGTTGCCACATGAGTGCCTGATGATGCTACCAGTGGAGCCAGGAGTTTGTCCTCTACTCGTTAGCCACCGCTGATGAACACAGGTGGCTCACAAAGCTCACCTAACCAACCAGCAGATTTATTTGTAATTTTTCTACTGTCACACCAGTGCCCTTACGTGACGGTTGGTGAGGGTGTCCCTCTTGCTAAACAATCCAGTTCCAAAGGGCTATGGAGAATCACAATGTTGTCCAAGAGCTCATCCCCACCTTCCACAAATGGTGGCACTGTAAGAGAGAAAAAATCCACCATAGAAACATTTACACATCAGAAATATCAAGAAAGTCTCTCAATTAGCACTGTTAAACGCACACTGATTCATTATGAACCACTGTTCCTCTCTGAAGAGAAAATCTGCCCAGTGATATTTTGTGGCTTCAAATCACTGCTCACTTTTTTACTGTTTGTTTGTCTGGGTTTTCCAGATTCTGCCAGAAGAACCTTGTGAATGGGTGGGAAGGGGAGGCCTTTTGGCACCCTCTGTCAGCAGAAGGAGAAAACAAAGGTGCAGAGGATCCTCTTCCTCTTTACCCTGTCTCATCCTCTCTGGGAAGGAAGCACAGCTCCTCCACTACCAAGACCAGTGACATTTACCTGTAGAAGCAGAAGGAATGCTCTACATCTGCATTCGGTATTATGTTCAAGTGAGCAAAACCTAAAAATTAGTTCTCTACAGTTCTCTTCCATGTCAGGAGAAGACCTCAAGACATTCAGAAGCGACTGCTGAGATACAGACCATGGTAATGGATTCAAGGGATACAGAAGAGGAAGTATTTTGTTTAGTATAAGGTTCAAACTTGCACAACTCAATTCAAATTCATAGAAAGATGTCCTCTCCCAAATGCAACTACTAAGAGATATTTTTAATGGATTTCTGGGATTTTCTTCTCTGAATATGAGTAAGAAGAAGTTTGAGGTTACTGAGAATAGTATTTACCTACCACACGCACAAAAATCCTTCAAGAACTAACCTGGAAGTACAAGTCTTCAACCGTTCTGTAGCCCTGGACATAAATGTTGTGCAGTACCCAGGTTCAGCTAGACACAGATTGTGACTAAGTGATCTTAATATACTAATACCAACAAAAGAAAAGAAACAACTCATAGGTTTTATGGAAACTTTTCATCTTAGGTTTATGGGAGCCTGATAAATTTGCAACTCACACACCTAAGATTTCAACGTCATACTTGATTTCTTGTTCTCCAGCTATGCTTGTAGCCACACACCAGTACTGGCCCTGGTCAGCCTCCACAGCGTTCAGGATCTCCAGCTGCTTCCCCCCAGCCAGGACACGGAGCTTGTCACTTGCTTTCACTGGAACCCCATCTTTTAGCCAGGTCAGGAGAGGGGGAGGGTTTCCAGCAGCCTTACACTCCAACATCAGGGAATTCCCAGCAATCACCTGCCTGCTGTGGGCTGTGTCAGCATTGCCCTCGATTACTGGAGGAACTGCAGAAAGGAAGAAATATATGCCTATAATTCTGTAGCCAAAAAATGTATTAAGAGAAAATGGGTTTGTTCTACCCACTCTGGCTCCATCTGCCATCATGTCATGCATAATTTCATGTAAGAATTTGCTGCTGGGCAAGGCAAGGCAGAGAAGTCAAATGATGTAGCTCAAAACTGACCAGCTGTATAAAACAGAGGAGGGGGAAGAGAGAGGGAAGAACTAGACAAGAAGGACTTAAAGGAGTACACTAAAGATCTCATCCAGAGTGGTTCTTTCAAGTAAGTATTGTTTAACATGCAGATGTGAGATAGAGAATGGATATACATGGAAAAGAAATAGCTGAGTAGAAGAAAGCAGGGTACCAAGGCCAGTACCTTGGGGTACTGGGGAAGGGAAGGCAGGGTTTGATGGCTTATCAGGAAGGAATTGTTCCCTGAGAGGATGGGGAGGCCCTGGCACAGGGTGCCCAGAGAAGCTGTGGCTGCATCCCTGGATGCCAGGCTGGATGGGGCTTGGAGCAAATCTGGGATAGTGGAAGGTGTCCCTGCCCATGGCAGAGGTGGGACTGGATAGGCTTTAAGGTCCCTTTCAACCCACACCATTTATGATTCCAGCAGTCAAGAGATGTTGGGAGAGTCCCATAAAGCAGAGGGTCTAAACCTCTCTCTACACAACAGAGGCCAGAATTTAACCACAGCCAGTGCCAGGCTGCAGAGGCTGAAAATCTCTTCCAGAGCTGCTCTGCAGGAGCAGTAAGGCAGTGCAGGAGCTGTCCCTCACCGTAGACATCCACGTGGAAGAGCTTCTCGGCAGCCCCCGCAGCGCTGCTCGCACGGCACGAGTACTGGGCAGAGTCTGACACCTGCGCCCGTGGGATCTGCAGGAACTGCCCTCTGTCCACGTACAGAGCCTGGGGGCTGGAAACCACACGCTGCCCATCCTTGTACCAGCTGATGGTAGGCACAGGCATTCCCTTGGCTTCACATTCCAGATTTATCAGGCTGTTGAGGAGCACCGATACCTCTGTGGTTATGTTTCCTCCCTTAATGCTAGGGGGAACTAGTTCAAAAGACAAAACAACAACATTAAAGCCTTAGACTACAAATATGTGCAGATTTAAACAAAACATTAGAATGCTGTAAGAATAAAATATCTTTATCAGCTGTCCAACACTTCCTGCTGTGTTTTGTTTGATTCTTTGCCCAGCAGAGTTCATCTATCTCCTGTACAGCCCTTCAAGGCACAGAGGGTGGAAAGCATGAAGAGAACCCAACAAAAAGGCCACCAGGCTCCAACATGGTGCCAGGTTAGGACAGCTGGGCCTCCATGCCTCTGCAATGCATTTGGACAGCTCTCTTCCCCATCTCCATCCAAGGAAGAGCCATCCCTGGATGCCTTGGGAGGTGCATCCTCCCAGCAAGGATCTTGCTGTTGAAAATACCAAACACACCCAAGAGCCTCCACAACGGCAGTGGGAACTGCTCCATGCTCCAAACTTTTGAGGATGAAGTCAGTTACTTTGAGACTAAGTATGAGCTTAACAGTCTTGCTTTATGCTCCTATTTTTGAAGCTTCCTGGCCCACAGTCATTTCCCTTGCTCTCTAGGCAGCAGGACTCGGATTTTTCTAGCAAAGAAGCTCTTGTGTAAATCAGCCAATATAAAGAGTCCATAAATCTCTATAGAAGCAATAAAAACACAGTGCAATTGGCAACGACTAAATTTACAGCTGCTGAAAGGACCAGACACATCTGGCAGACACATTGTCTCCTCTGCTGCCAAACATGCTCAGTATATCCACGGATTCCTCTGACTTCCATAGTGGTCATTGAAAATAACACTGCAGAAATGTAAAGCAAAGTGTCAGTGAATGGATGAATCCCCACCTCAGACAGGTCCTGCAGTTACCAAACCATAATTAAATATTTACTAATTAAATTTTTTTTTTTGTACCAAAACCCCAAATCCATTCAATATGCTGAAACACACCCAGTACAAAAGCAATGGCATTTCTCTATCAGAGATGAGGAATGGTTTTAATATGGTGTTTTGGGAAAATATCGAAGCCAAAAGCAGGGCTAAACAGCTAAAAAAAAAGAATTATCAAGAATTAGCACTGAGATTCCTCACTTACTCGATGAGTTTCTGTTTGCCCAGCCAGGACTAATGAGAAATATAAAAGTAAAGAGAAGTTCCATTCTGCTGTCACGAATTCATCTTTCCTGAAGAACCTGAAACAAATCTACTCATCTGGGAGGATTTTATCTGGGGGGAAGGGGGGGAAGCAGTTTTATTCCTCTAATCTCAGAACAGCCACAATCCCCTGCAAGTCCTCCCAGCATTCTCTTTGTTCCTGACAGAAAAAGGTCTCACCATGACTGGTGTGCAGCCACATTCCTGTGCCTGTGGGCGCTCTCTGCTTCACAAATGTCCCAGATGAGGGAAATAATGCACATTCAGTTCACAGAGTTACACACAATGTTCAGGAACAAATCCATAGCAAGGGAGGACTTGAGAGCGAACAGACTCAAATCCCTACCCTTCACACTCCTGGCACAAGAATTTCTGAGTCACACGAAGCACAGGGTGTATCCTAACACCAGGTTAAGAAAAGCAAGGCAAAATGTATATTAAATCAAAATCTTATTAATTTTCTCCTCCCTAAGACAGATCAAAACAATAAAGACAATGTGATAATAAAAATTCAGTTGAAATTAACAGCAGAATTTAAGAACACCCTTCAAGACTTTTTGCTTTCACTAATTAGAAAAAGAAGCACATAAACAACATTTCAAGGTGTTTTTCCAGGAAGTGTGGGAAGACCACATTCATACTTAACTTTATATATACAAACACTCAAAAAGGTCATTTTGTGAACACATGATTATTAAATTAAATTTACACACAAATTTTGTGGTATCAGAGACTTAATTTGCATTTGCCCGAGTATCCCTATTCAAAAAGAAACCTTAAGAGTAAAACAAGAGGATCTACTGGGATCAGGCATTCCATAAACTTACCGTGGACAACGAGCCTGACCTCCTTCACTTGTTTGCCAGCAGTGTTGGTGGCACTGCACTGGTAACGACCCTTGTCAACCCTGCGAGCACTCTTGATGTGGAGAACTTGGTCCCTGTCCAGGAGCTCAACATTGGGATCACCCAAAAACAAGGGCCTGAAACAGAGACCATTTTTCCTCACAGAATTCTGCCCCCACCCCTTCTGCATTAATTTAAACTGACAGGAAGAAGAAGAGGTCCTTTGGTGACAGTAATTGTACCACTTGAGAGTGATATTCAGCACTAAAATTAATGGCATTAATCACAACAATCACCATGCAGTGATAAGCTATCATGATTAACTCTACTTCTAACTTCTAAAAGAAATCAAAGCACAAAAAGTACTTTGCTCAGACCTCCAGGATGTCAGTGTCACACACCAGACCACCAGACCTCAGCTCCTTTACCTGATTTATTTAGTCATGTCAGGGCTTTGCTGATAACCAAATGTCAATTACTACACAGGAACAATATATCCATGGCAAAGAGTAAGGAACTGTCATAGCAGAGTATCTGAGTTTTGACCAATGCCTATACTGAACTACCTTGTTAAACACCAAAAAACACCCAGCTCAGTTGAGTTTTCAGCTAATATTTAAGAATTCCTCTCCTGGTGTGCTTTCCTGGAAGATAAAATGAGGAATGGAAAACATGCAGGCTATAAACATTTTAAGCGTTTACTCTATATATATATGTACATATAATCTTTTAAACCTTTAATGTATATATGCAGAACTGCACAATGCACCAAAGCCAGCAAAACATCTGACATAACTTCCGTCTACCAGTGAGAAAATCATCTCAGCTAAACAACTGCATTTTAACTAATGATGAGCATAAAATAATCCAGGTAGAATCACTCACAGAATAAACTCAAAGAAATGGTTCTGCTTATCTTGCTTCAGCCATCATCTCATTTTGAAAACTCAAAATCTGCTCTGCAAGTGTCAATAACGGGTGAGTTCAGAAAGCAAAGTGGGATGTTCAGTTTTGATTAAAGAATTTACCACCTCACACCACCCCAAATTCTGATGACACTAAGTTAACACTAACCAGTTAAACACCACACCTCCTTCCTCTCTGCTCTAGGGGAGGAAGAGCCTGACACAAACCACAAAAGTTGCCATGTACTCACTTGCCATCCTTGAACCAGTGAATGTCAGGAACAGGGAAGCCTTTGGCTCTGCATTCCAGATGGATTTCCTGGTTGAGGATGACTGCCACTTCACCAGGTGTATCAGCACCTATTACACTTGGTGGAACTTTAAAAATACAAACATTAAGAAAGGACTAGTATTTAGCCAGGAAAGCTGTGCCCTGTGACTGAAGGGAATGTGGCAGTGGATCTTAATATTCCCTTGAAACACTTTTAGTGTTCACTGCAGAGGGGAAATCTTGTCTATGATGACAAGCACTTCCACACCTGCACTGGTGAACTGTATCTGGGAACACCCCTCTGTCACACTGCTCACCCCAAATACAAAACAAAGCACCACAGCCCAGAAATCAAAAGCAACATTTTGTCTGTGTTGCTACAAGAATAGCGCAGCAATCAGTGCTTCAGCAGCCAGTAATTCATGGGCAATGAGTGGAAGAATCTATTTATAATGAGTTGAAATTTATTGGCTTCTTAAATATCAACTGTTTTTCCAATCACCAACTAAAACCCAAACCAAACAAAAATTAACCCCAAAGCCATGGAACTAACCAAGTATATGGAGGTTAAACAGCTTCTCAGAACTTCCTGCTACATTTATGGCTTTGCACGAATACTGTCCTGCGTCCTCAGTAGTAGCTTTCAGGAGCTTCAGTATCTTCCCATTGTGCAAAATCTGGAGAGCACTGCTTTCCACAACCTTAGAGGAACCCAAGACATTAATCTTATGTGATCCAAGCTACAGCAGCCAAGTATCACAGCTGGATTTTTATAAGAAAATGGTAGTTTTAGTGGAAGGATAATCTGTTTCCCCTTTCAGTTTCAGCACTAATCTCCTGCCCTGCTGCAATGTATTCAATATGGTTTGTAGCTCAGCCTAGGGTAGGGAATGGGGAAACTCCAACCAGCAGCAATGGCCAGTGTCAGGAGTGCATAAAGGGACCTCTCCTCATCTTAAACTATGACTTATCAGCTACAAGTGGAAACGGAGGACTCAAGGATAATCCTGAGGAATTCAACTCTCCTCCAAAAGTTCTTATTTCCCCATCTACAGAATGAAAAAAATGGCAATACTGGTTCCTTCCGCATGGATTTGCTTCTAAAATACTGAGGGATTGCCAAGGCCAATTCCTAAGGGAATACTGAAAATAAAGAGTTTACATTTGACTTGCAGAATTAATGGATGAGATGTATTTAGCTGCCTTTTCGTGGAGGTGTTCTTAGAGCACTTAAATACACATAAAGGCATTTACCTGTATTTATTTTGAATGAATTTTCACACCAAGCCCTCAAAAGCACACAGTTAGATTAACCCCACATACCTGGATATCATCCTTATACCAGGAGATGATTGGAAAGGGGTTACCAGTTACTTCACAGAAGAGACTTGCAGGATGATGAACGACCACAGATGTATTTGTCACCTTATCTTGATCTCTAATTTCAGGAGGAACTGCAAGAAAGCTCAACATTATGATTTAAGTTTCCCTGCTCCAGTGATTTCCCCCTTCCTCCTTTCCATCCCAGTCAAGGACCACTATAAATCAAAATTTCTCAAACCCTTCTCATTCCCTTCCCAACATTTCCATTTGTCTTTAGGCTCTGGATGTATCTCCCTGTGTCCTTTCTTCTCTTTGCCAAAAACAGTCTTCTCTTGCTCAGTAACAAACTCCCAGGGAAATTCACTCAAACACAATAACCATCAATATTTTAAGAGCATAATCTTAAAATTAATCTGAAATTTAATCTTGAAACCTAGTGTTAATTGTTTAGCATATGAAAGAAGCCTATTCCAGTGTCATCCTTCCTCTTCACTGTCAGTCACCCAAGAACCCCATCTATCATTTGTCCCACTATGAATGCAGAGAGAATGGCCTTAAGTGGTGGATTAGAAAGTTCCAACCCCACTGAGGAGCCCCACTGGCACAAGATGGAATTCCTGCTCTTCTTAAAACAAGGATATAATCCTGCTCAGGCATTAGAACTAACTGTCATGCGAAGAGAACAAGACTGGAATAAAAGTAGTCTGTAGGGTTTCTATTTCCTAACTAGGATTCTGGAAGAACAAGAATATCAGCAACTAGAAATCTCCTAGTCTGTGTTAATTCTGATAACTCTTCTCTCATTTGAAATGCAGACCTAGCTCTCAGTCTCTAAGTTCTGCAGTACAAAGCTTCATTTGTTATGTGCAATATAATTTTCAAGTATAACTGGAGTTTCTATGAATAAGATGTACCAGGATTCCTTGAGCAAAACAAAGATGGCTTGTGCATGAAGTCATGGAGAACAGAAAAAAATGGGAAAAGAAAAGCTATAGAGAGTGTCAGAAAAATAGGAAGCACTCTGATTTTATAATTTAACAGCACAAGGGCAGATTTAGGCCACGCAATTTGCAAGAAGGAAAGAAGATACTTTTCCAAGCCAGCTCCCCAAGGGCTGTATGCATGACTTACCGTGGACTTTGAGGCTGTATCTCCTCTGTGTGCTGCCAGCCTCATTGGCTGCCACACAGACATAGTCCCCACTGTGCGAGGGCGCGAGGGCAGCTATGACCAGCAGGGTCCCGTCCTCCAGCAGCGAGAGCCCCGGCTCAGCCCCGCTCAGCTCCCTCCCGTTCTGCAGCCAGGTGATGGCAGGCTTGGGAACACCTGCCAGGAAAAGGGGAATGGCACAAACGCCTCGCTCAGCTCGGAACGAGACCGACTCAAACAACTCCTGCTGCTTGCTGGAAGTCTTGCTGGAAGGACAACACACAGAGAGGAATGATCCTCTTGGAGCTTCCAAGAGGAAGCTCCAGCTGTTCCAGGATGATATGAACATTAAAAATCTTCATCCTAAATATTGTAAAATCCTTGCTGGCTAGCAATGACTTTTCCACAGGACTTCCACACACAGTGGTTATTTAAATCACTGTTAGTCTGGATTTCTCCATATAAAACATACATGGAAAATACTGCGTGGATCAGACACATTTTTACAGCAGCATTGTAATTTGCAATGGTCAGCAGAAAAAGATCCTTTTGTCACTACAGGGGGAACTAAGACACTCACCCTTGGCAGGGCATGGGAATGCAATGCGCTGGTTGGCCACTCTTTCTTGGAAGGGGCTGTTGAATGGAGGGTCCAGGTCCTCGATAGTGGGAGGCTCTGAAAGAAAATTAGACCCAAAAAACTGCTTGATCTCCGCTCCAAATGTAAAAACACAATTTGACAATATGTAACACTAAGTCTCTCTCACACAGGTCACATTCCAACCCTTCTTACATTGACTGGAATGGATACTACACAAGTAGTTTCCATTTCAGTGGGAATATTTAGGAAGTGAGCAGTACAAAGAGGCTTTCAAACTTGAAGGAAAACAGTTCTCTTTAAATCTTGCTTTATTTATTTTGAAGGCAATGTTTCCGCATAATCTGAAAAACATTATTTTAACTGTTTTTTCCCCACACCACATATTTTAATGCTAATGCCATCCTTTGTTCCCAGGTCTCATTTTAAACTGTGCAGACTGAGACTATATGAAGAATATTCTTTATAATTAAATAAAGTCACTGTGATTTCTTTGTTGTCTGTAGGAAGCATTTCTCAGCACTTCTAATCCAAAGGGATCAGAATGTTGCCTTTAGATTTCTGCAAAAGAAGAAACAGCTCCTGCTCAGCTTAAGTCAGTCATGCTCCATTAACATCTGTCAGGCCCTCAGGTGAGGAGTTATGCTACGTATTTAAATAGGGTAAGTGGTCAATGTGCCATTCACCATTTCAACATATTTTTTTAATTTAAATATATATACACATAGAGAGAGAGAGTGCACGTTTGTTTTTTTTTATTTCTGCAATCTCTCCAAAGACTATTTGCTCATTCTAGTTTGCCTCAATTAACATCAGAACATAACATCTAAACCAGATGTGGCTTTTGCATCATGTAACTGCAGGAAAGAGAAAGCCCTGCCCTGCAAGTCCCCAACCCCATGGTTGCAGAAGCACAGCCCCAAACAAGTACCTTGCACTTGCACTGTGATCTCCATCGTGTCACTGCCAGCACTGTTGGTGGCCACACAGGTGTAGGTGCCAGCATCAGGGAGCTGGACGCTGCTGATGCCCAGAGCTCCATCTGGGCTCTGCAGCAGCCTCCCCCCATCTGCAGGCACAGCTCCTGTGCCTCGGAACCAGGACACTGACGGGGCAGGGACGCCCTGGGCACTGCAGGGGAGCTCCACTCGCTGCCCAGCCTGCGCTTTCACAACTCGCTGCCCACGCTGGATCCTTGGAGGAACTGAGGAAGACAAGGTTAGTCCACAGAAATGTAAAATAACATACAGGATCATTCCTAAGGCTGGGAGAGCTGGGGGTGTTCAGCCTGGTGAAGAGGGTTTAGAGAGACCATAGAGCACCTTCCAGTGCCTAAAGGGGCTCCAGGAGAGCAACTTGGGACAAAGGATAGAGGGACAGAACAAAGGGAAACTATTTTAAACTAAGAGAGGGGAGATTCAGACCAGGCGTAAGGAAGAAATTTTCTGTGGTGAGGGTGGGGAGACCCTGGCATAGGGTGCTGAGAGAAATTGTGGCTGCCCCTGGAAGTGTCCAAGGCCAGGCTAGACAGAGTTTGGGGCACCCTGGAATAGTGGGAGTTGTCCCTGCCCATGGCAGGGGGTGGCACTACGTGATATTTAAAAGTCTCTTTCAACTCCAAACATTTTATGATCCTATGAAATTCTTTTCTATTTTTATAATTTTAGAAAACATTCCTTATTTACTGAAATCAAATGCCCTCAGGTGACTCCAGAAGCAGCCTTGCATGTTCTCTGCACAGAACAGGATGGGAGATAGCCTGGTGCTATTTAAATTTATTATTAATTTATTATAATTAATTTATTATTATTATTAATTCATTATTTATTATTAATTTATTTGAACAAGCCACACTGCACGACTCCCATGAGCACTGTCATATTCTGAGCACGCTGGAAGATCTATGGGTACTTGCTCCTCATAACACAAAACAATTCAAAAGCTTTCATGATAGAGTTAATCGCATTTTCCTTTTGGCATTTTAATTTCCTTTCTCTAATCCCTGACCTTTGTACATTTCCAAACACAAGTTCAGGCAAGGAGATAAAATATGACTGGAAGTGATTTCACCGGTCCTACAGAATAATAATATAAATCCACCATAAGTCTTTTGCCACAATATTTTTTTTCTTTTCTTAAGGATCATTGGCAATAAAAAGACTTTTTAAAAATGCCTGAAACAATAACAAGGGACACTTTCCCAGACTTAACATTGTGTGAGTGTTTAAGAGACAGTGGTTGGGCCCCAGTATGGGGAGAGCAGGAGAGAGACAAATGAGTCACATGAGATAAAGGTAAGAAGAGAGAGAGAGGGACAGGTCCTGGCTGGACCCACTGGACACCTTTACACATATCTTTGTGTTTGTGGGTGTTTATTTCCTTCCCACAAAATCAGTAAGTCACATATGAAGATAATACAACCTGAAAGGTTGAGAGGATTTAATATCAATTAGGAAAAAACTTTGAAAACCTCTCAAAGATGCTCAGTTCCACATGGAAACTTGCAGATGGTGAGCCCTGGAGTTCCAACTCACCATGTACACTGAGCTTCACTGACTGAGTCACGTTCCCAGCAATGTTTGTGGCGACACAGATATACATTCCACTGTCTGAGACTTGGGTCTCGCTGATCTTCATTGACCCTGAGGGGAGCAAAGTGTGTCTGGAAAAAGAAGAAGCAGATAAACTGTATAAACATGTATGGAAAGGCGAATGACCTCTCCTTACACACTGCTAATGATTGTTATGAGCTAAAATAACACCACTCTGACCACATTATGCAATCATGACTTATATGTATTCATTTTTTTCCAACTCTTTATGGGCCTCTATATTCAGAATACATAGCAAATATGTAAAATTTAAGATCCAAATTACAAAATTTGGTTCTAGATATTTATAGAATTTATAAAAATGTGATAGAGGCAGAGAAATGGAGCTCTTCACCCTCTTATTAAAATTTTTTGCTAGCTCAGGCCAGGGTGAGAAAGTTACAACTTTCATTACTGCTCCATCCTGGCAAAAAATGTCATTACATTGATTCAAGATGGAAGACAGGATTTTGATACAAAATTGCCAGTTCTGGTGTTTATAGGAATTCCCATTATCCCCCATTAAATAATTAACTACACAACATTAAATTCTCCCACAGTTCTGGCCACAGATTTGTAACACCAGAAGCTACTTTGGCCAGCTAAGCCAAAATCTTCTGTAGGAGTCAAAGGTAATAGAGGAAGAGTAAGTGACTAGGGAATAAAAAATGACAGCTAAGGATTGACAGGAAGAAATTCAAGCCTGGCACTCAAGGTAACATCCAGAATTGGTGGGATCATCTGTCTTCCTTTTTGTGGCACTAATTAGGACATTATCATAAGGATCTAAATGGCGAATTTGGGGATTGCAGTGGCTGGAGAGATGAACAGAAGGAAAGTGAGATTATTTTCTCCAATGTAAAATCTGATACTACAAGTCTTCCTTTGCTGCCTGTATATTTTCAAACTTTTCAACACTTTTTTTTTTTAATAAGCCAAAAAGACAAATTTCTGGGGCAACTTCTCCTGCTTGATTTTGTCCAGTAATTACATTTGCTTTCTGATAAAAGTTCCTTCATATCTGATTTCCCTCTCCCTTTGTTTACTGTTCACATTTCTAACAAGATCTTTGGGTGGTCTCAAACAATTCTGTTTGGACTAATCTGTAACTTTTGCTGACATCTGTAAACAATTTTATGGAATGGGCTGAGCTGGACTCCTGTTCCTCTAGACAACTTGGATCTCACCAAACAGCCATGAGCAAGTACCCTAATTTATCAGTGTCTCCTGAGGTAAAATGAGGACAAGTAAGAGACCAAGAATGCAGATTTGTTAGTGCATGCAACACGCTCACAGGACACAGCAGAAAATCCCTCATGGATTACTGACAACGAGCCAGATCCCTGCACATGAGCCTCCTTCAGCAGACACAGGGCCAAAGATCTGCTGAGGCTGTCACAGGCTCCCAGGATTGCCTCCAAGGTGCAGGTCTGGCCACAAGAGAAAGAGGATCTCCAGTACCATTCCTTAGCTCAGACACTGGCTGATTCCACCCATGGGATCACTGGGAGACACCAGCAGGCACAGTGTGCCTGTGCCAGCCTTGCCATGCCCTGTTTTGGGAACACGGCTGGTGCCTGGCCCTGCTGAGGACCCTGAGGAGCAGAAAGCAGCAGTGCAGTCTGTGACAGTACCTGGCACTCCAATGGGGAGCACCCAGGGAATAGCCACAGGCTCATCTCCCCTCTTGTTCTGTGCCACATTAAGTAATAAGGGGGAACTCCAACACTGTCCAACACAGTTCTTCAGTCTCTAAGGCTGTCAACTCAACATTTTACAAGTATTTAACTCTGCTTTCACATGTTCAAAAGTCTCTGGTGCGTTTTTGGATGCAAAACACAGCAAGCAACACACCACTGTCAGCACACCCAAACATTTATCATCATCATCTGTATCCTACTGGCAAGCTCAAGCTTCATGTGAAGCACAGACAGTGCTCCCCTGAGCATAAATGTGAAGCACATAAGGAAAGAAACACAGTTTTCAAACAATTATAATCATGCAGAGATGACGTGGGTCTCTGGGCACCACCACAGTACAAATACCCAGGATCTCTCTCCTCCTAGCCTCCTGAGATTGGATAGAAGCACATGCTGGAATGGCAGCTCTGCAACATGCACAGGCTCAGCAGGTTTGAGAGGGTTTCAAGACCCAGTGCAACAGATCAGGGAGGACAAAGTAACACCTGAGTGATCCTGTGGCAATCAGAAATCACACATCCTTCCAAAATCCCGACAGTTCACAGGCAATTCCACTCTTACTTTGTTTTCATCAAACATTGTTACCTTGGAGAGAACGGAGATACCAGCTGCATGTCTTTGGCCCAGGTAATTATGGGGGTGGCAAGCTCCTGACTTCACATGGCAGTGTGACATCTTCCCCTGCAATTACTGAGATCTCTATGGGCTTATCATGTCCATCTCCTTGCTGGTCTCCAGGCCTGAACACTCTAGGTTTCACTATAACATGGAACACAGTAAGAAGCTGCAATGAATATACATATTTGTACAAAAGTAACACCATACAACATATCTTTTTTTGTCAGGTATAAAACATTGAAATCCTGCTTCAATGACCTATCTGCAATAGAGATAAATCACTGCCATGCTGATGTATAGTGCCTGTAGCTCATACACCAGGATGAGCTGATGCCCACATGGAACACCACAAATACCAGAAAGCCTGGACTATCCATTCAAAAAGATGGACACAACAGATGGCTGTAATTCCTGTGTGTGCAGAGCTCAGTATTGCACAGGTAGCTAGCATCCACTCCCTGAACTGTCACACTACAGTCCCAGTAACTCCAAGCCATAAAAGCCTTGCAAAGCACATCTACACCTGAACCAAATTTTAATAACATTGGATTGATGATGACAGGAAGGCTTGGGACTGGTGGGATTAAAGGATCTTCATTCTTCTCTCAGCAGGAAATTCTACTCCCGTACAGACGCTTCTTATCCATGAAATTATGCTGAGCCCAAGGTCTGTGAACTCGAGGTAAAAGGGATAAGGAGGCTTAGAGGGAATTATAATGGCTGAAGGACAGGCCTTTTGGGATCAGTCATGTATAAAACTACCTGGTTTGGGGATCCAAGAGCACTAACTGGAGAAGGGCTCCCAGCCCATGTGCCCTGGGTATGTCTAGCTCCCAATGCACTGGATGGGGGACGGGGACACTGCAGCCGAGCTGACACTCACCATAGACAGTCAGCTGCACCTTCCTGGTGGCATAGCCAGCAGCATTGGTGGCAGTGCACACATACTCCCCACTCTCTTCTCCCCCTGGGGACACCACATACAGGCTTCCATCTGACCCTGCTGAGAACCTCTCGTTGCTGGGAAGGATTACCTCTCCCTTCTGTGGAAAGAAAAAGAATAGAAGTCCACAGTGCCTGGATTTTTCAAAATAAAGCAAATAACAATTATTTAATTCAATAAAAGTTGCTTTGATTTTTTTAATGCTGAGATAGAAAAAATATTTTATATTAGCTAAGAAACTTGGCCCTAAAATTCCACTCATACAAACTAATTAACTACAATTAACTTTTCACAATCCCTGAGTATCACTTTCGAAGCAGTAACAAGAACAGAAGCACAGGGATTTGTATGCAGAAAATCTGCCATTTTACAGACCCAAAGTCTTAAAAGAAAATTTAAAAAATTATATTGAAGAATAATAATCAAGATTTCAGAGTTAAATTAACTGAGTTAATTTTGACATTGATTTCTGATTTCAAAATGAATCTTGTTTACATCACACAAACTTGTTCTTAGTAGCTGCTTCCTCGCCATGTAGCTGAGTAAGTGATAAAATAAAGAAAAATAAATCCTCCCATGTTGTCTTCCCTACCAAAACCAACAGTTAACCATGTTCTATTCCTTCTTTGAAACAAAGCTGATCCCAAGGTCCCAATCAGTTACATCTGCACAGCTTCTGAGGCCCCAGAAGTGCCTTCACACCACATCATGTGAGCTGTAACATACCCAAATAACTATTACTACCAGAAATTATCCTGTTCAAGGAGGGGAAAAGAAACCCAACTGGCTTTAAGACAAATTCCCTCAAAGGCTGAGGAACTCCTCAGTGCACATCTTGTCAAGGCCATGACCGAAAACTCATGGGCTAATCCCACAATGTCATTATTAAATGCACTTTCCTCAGAGAAAAAAAGAGCTCCACAAGAAAAATGAACTCTTAGTCTGTGGCAGGCTGCCTAAACTCAAATTATCAACTCACAACAGGAACAGGAACAATTTCTAAAGTGTAAAACCCATAAAGATACAGCGATAACCTAAGCCCTGCCAAAGAATAGAACACTGAGCTGTGGCAGGACCACAGCCAAAAGCTCTGCTCTAAGAAACAAAAGCAGCTCTGAACAAAGAGAGATTTCCAGGTCCCTCACAACTGGAGTTTGGGCCATGTTCTTTTAATATAGTTCTTATGACAACTAAATTACATGTTCAGCCCATTTTTCAGCATGAACAGCTCAAAGGTGAGGGATTACCTTGGACCAAACAATGGATGGCTTGGGAACTCCACTCGCTTTGCAGGGCAGTGTCACTGGGATTCCTTCAATGGTGCTGAATATCTGCTGTCCATGATGAATGACAGGCACGACTACAAACACATGCAAATATTAAAGACATGCAGAACACATTTCAACATGGCACAACTATTATCATAAAATCCCTATATCCAATTATTATTTCCTACAGGCAAGCAGAGTTTCCTCTTCTCCAACCTTATCATGGACAAGGAGCCACTTCCCAGCCTTTCAGGACAGAATAAATCTGTGCTCCCTACAGAGCCTGCCAGCCATAGGCTCATCACTGCATTATGTACACACAGTTTTAAACTAACTGCAGGTACTTCACTGACTGAAATTATTTCAGAAAGGCTTTGTGACATTATCCTCTGCACTAACACCACTATCCTTTGCTTCTCAAAGTCAGTAACAGAAGACAATAAAACCTAAATTCCCTCACTCAGTTGAGCTGCCACTGAATTAACAGAAAAATAAGGTAAGATTTAAGGGTACAGTACCAAAACAAATATATTTCTAAACACACGCAAAGATATTCCTTTTTGTTCTCAAGCTCTGAAACATTCAAAAAACTATTGTTGACATGGAAGATCTTATGATCTTGCCTGCACTAAAAATTCATAGTCATTCTTTATGTAAAGGAGGTTTCAGCATCTTGAGTGAAGCTTAAAATAAATCTTCCATTATTAACTTAACATGTGAGAAAATTTAACACATGAGAAACCATGAAGGAATTGTGGCCTCACAGTCAACACAAATATGCTCAGCTGAAACACAGATGGATTACCAGAATGCTAACGCTTTGTCTTGCTGTCAGTGCAGTTTTTTGTATGTTTTAATTAAAGAGAAAAATAAGGGGGAGGAGAATGGGGATGACACCAAAAACAACAAACAAATTATAACTTCTACCAAACTCATAATTCATTTTCTTCCATTCTAATTCTCCCATGAGCTGTGCTTCCTTACCCCAGTTGTGAAACATTCAGACATCACTTCTCATAGTTTCCCAGCTCTCACTTGCACCTGGTTGTTAACTAAACCAGATGAAGACAGCACAGCCCAGCGTTTGAACGAGGATCTTTTGTGAACACAAAATTGTTTTTTGAGTAAAATCAAATAAAACTGCCTTGATCACTCAGCTCCTCCCTGTGCAGTGGATCCAATCTCCCCCTGTGTTACTTTATGAAGCAGCACCAGGTCAGAGGAGGAAACTGACACTGTCTGAGGGGTCTCCTGAGCCTGTGATCCCCACAGCAGGACATACAGGTGGTTTAAAGTTCAGGTTTTCCCAGCTGGTCGCCGAAGAAGATTCAGGAGGCTGTTTTCTGAGGTGTCCAAGGTTGTTTATTGTTTCTTACCTAAGAAATTCTTTCTCTAACTAACAGCAGTCTGTTCAGCTAGAGATCCAAGGCACACTGCTTGCCCTTGGGGCAGGACTTACCTTTTATATTATAAATTACCTACCTAATATTTACAATTACTTTCCAATACATGACAATTTTATTACATTGTCCAACTCTGTCCCAAACCAATCCAATAATGCCAGCCTGGCACTAACATGGATGGCATGAAGAAGAAGAAAGAAAAGACATACCATGCCCATATTAGCTTCAAACCCCCTAATATAAACACCTCTAAAAATTCACTTTTCTACCTTCCAGCAATCTAATTTATACTCTACTTATTTTATGTGACTTGTAATTCTTCCTGCAATGTTGCTATTTTTTGTCCAGGGACTTAAGTCCAGCCCCCAGGACCCCTGGGCACCATGGCAGGGCCTCTGAGATCCCTGCCAGGGGTGTCTCGAGGCATCCAGGGGAACACCCCAGACCCCCACAGGAAATGTGTGCGTGAGAGCAGCAGAGCAGTGGCAGGTGCTGTGGTCAGGCAGGCTGTAGCTCACCGAAGACGTGGACAGTGGTGGTGCTGTTGCTGGAGCCTGCCACGCTGCTGGCCATGCAGGTGTAGTCGCCGCCGTCCTGCAGCCGCACGCGCTCCAGGTGCAGGCTGCCGTCGCTGCGCACGCTCACGTACGGGCTGGGCACCAGCTGCAAAACAGACACATCTGGCACTGGCAAAATGCTCCCTGACAATGGTCACTCTGTGGCTTTACCTGACTATGCCACGTTGCTAAAAATTATGTGTTCCTGGAGAATTTTACTAGAGCTTTTCCCACTTTCCATCGCCCATACAAAGCTGATTTTACTTAAGAGTTTTAGTAGCACCTCGTATTTACTGCTGGAGTGAGAGTAAGAGCTGCAAGAGCCACCCTGCTTCCCACAGCACATCCTGCTTTTAATGAAGCAAACTCAGATTTAGCTCAATTATTTCACTGTGCTTTTATTGGTTATTCCAGTACTTGGTAAGTACTGTGACTTGTTCTTCTTCCACAGGTAGACTATTTTCCTTTACAGTTATCAAAGCCTAACTTCCACATGCGTCAAACAGATCAGCTCTGAAGCAAACCATTGTGAAAGAGAATTGTAACTTTCACCCAGAAGTAACCCTTCAAGAGTTATATATCCTGCAGCAACATCAAGCTGAGCTTGGCAGCACAGCCCTGTCTCATAAAGGGTTGTTAGAAAGCAAATCTGTTCCAGTCACATTCAGAAGCAGCTGAATTCTTCTCTAAATATAACTTACTCCAACACTTTCCTTGGAGCACAGCTATTTACAGCAGTTTACAATGACAGGAAACCAGCACTACTAGAGAGAGGAATTAGCAACTCAACAAGGAGGATCCTGCCAGTATTTCTCACAGAGCTTACAGCCAGCGCTCCTTGCACAGCCAAAGTGATTCCCAGAGACACCTAAACTGAGCAGGAAACCTGAACAGGAGGCAGGTAGCACCAGCTTCTGCTTTGTGACAATAAATTAGGCATTTTGCTACAATCTTTTAATTCCAGTTGTGCAGAAAGGGTTTTAGAGAGAAATTAGCAACAAAGATAAAAAGCAGCTTCCTAGGGTAAAGTCAGAAATTTTAGTACTGAAGAACTGAAGTTTCAAACACACAGCCAACCCAGGTATGGTGTCTACAGCACCTTTCTAGAATCTCTGAGTGCTTTGGGTGGGAAGTGACCACAGAGATCACCTAGTTGTGCCTGCAGGAGATATAAACTGGCAATGGTATGTTCCCAAGGGGGAAAGAAAACATATTCATGCTCTGAGAAAAGCACCACCAGGAAAGGAGGATATGGAATAGGGATACTAGTATTTACCTCAGCCCATCAGCAACAGGAAAAGGTAAGACACTGAAACATCCTAAATCTACAGAAATTTTCTGGTACCTTTACTTTAAAAAACCCACTTTTGTCACTCTAGTAGGTATATTCCACTAGCATTCCCACTTTCAGAGTCCAAGGCTGAAGTTCATGAGCTAAAAAAATACATAAAACTCCTCTGAAAGCAAGCAAGACAGAAGATAAAATGATAATTCACAAATACTTAGGTTCCAACTTCTTTTCTAGACCTCCACATCCCTCACTGCCATCTCCTATTCCCTCATCTGTACTTCAGGATCAGAAATTCCCTGGCATGGGCAGTGATCACATTAAGTTTTGTAAATTAAACCAAGCTGTTATCATGTCTTGAGATGTCAGTTGTAGCTTTTCTCTGCCAATAAATCTCACAGGAAACAAAGCAGTCTTACCACCACATTGTTTTTAATCCACCTCCTGTCTGGAATGGGGTTCCCAGCAAGCAGAACACAAGGCAAAGTGAGCTGCTGGCCCTCAATGACATTGGCTGTGGCAGGGCTTGCTCCAATCCGAGGAGTGACTTGAACAAAAGCAAGAACGAGAGGAAATTACTAGGAATTTTTCTATATTCATGTCAAGTATTAAATTAAATTAGTATTAAATTGAAGACATGAAAGTAAGAAAAATGTAGGGGAGGGGTAGCACAGGAGAGATGGGAAGCTGGGGAAATATATGAACAGTGATCCTTAGCCTAAGGAATGGCAGCAAATGGAAGATGCTGTCCAGCTGAAACTGGATCCCATAAAGGGTTTCCCTGGGAACTCATGCTCCCCTGGCACCAAGTTGATGTATCATTTTTCCTTACTTGGGCAAAATACCGAAGAACAGAAGTACTGGGTTTGGAGAGGACTAAAAGTAAATTGTAATTTCCATTGGGCATAAAATTGTGAAGGATCAGAAGAGAGGTCACAGCCCAGCAGAAAATCTGCACGTTCTGTGAAAAGCCATCAGCAAACACACCAGGTACATGGCTGAGATATTAAATTAAGTACTGGGCATTAAATCATACTTTTAAACAGGTAAAACCATGTCTGTCGAACACTATCAGTATTACTGGCTCTTGCAGTAAGTTTGAAGCTAACAAATGGTTTCTTTGATGACAGAGTGACTCTGTTCTTATCCTCATGCAAATGTACACATTCCACTGCATTATTTTTCCTTTTATTGCCAGATGTCAAACTCAGATAACAACCAAGCCTCTAACAGCATGGATATCTGAAAGAGATTAGAGTTAGATGGGATATTGGGAAGGAACTATTCCCTGTGTGTGGTGAGGCTCTGGCACAGGGTGCCCAGAGAAGCTGTGGCTGCCCCTGGATCCCTGGCAGTGTCCAAGGCCAGGCTGGATGGGGCACCCTGGGATGGTGGAAGGTGTCCCTGCCCATGGCAGGGAGTGAGAATGGATGGGCTTTAAGGTCCCTTCCAACCCAAACCATTGTGGGATTCTGTGGTCAAGCCCAGACATTTATTGTCTTCTTGAATCATCAAGATTCCTTCCCACCTATCTCAACACTGAACAATCACATTCATTGCTGCCTTTTTCTTTGTTTGTGTAAGATTAATTAAATGGCAGGAGCCCCATCATTAGCATTCATCATTATGATGATTTTTCATTCCTCAATAAATTTACTTAGGAATAAGAAAAAAAAACCACAGGATAAATCACTTCTTTAAGATCCAAGCTTAAAGTGCAGGTGGAACTAATTCCAGTTAGTGCAGCCAGTCAAAAAAATGTTCTAATAAGCAAAATCCACTGAAATCAATTACAATATTCCATGTAAATGTTTTCTAATTCAGTTTGTATGGATGACACATAAATACAGCACAGAGGTAAGTCACAGCATGTATGGACATAACCCCCAGGCATCCTGTCTGCTGCCCAAACACCAGCAGTTCCCACTGCCATGCACTGCTCTTACCCAGTCCTGTCACTGTGACTGTGGCTGGCCGGGACTGAATCCTTCCAAACTGGTTCTCAGCTTCACAGACGTAAGTCCCTTCATCACTGACCCACAGATCTACAGGGGGAGAAAAGAGCTGACTGCAGCATCTGAAATGACACATGGACAGCCAGCCCCTCCCTCTCCACATGGACACTGTGTCCTTGTCTCTCCCACCTTCAAACGCTCGGTTTGAAACAGAGCATTCCCTTCCATCAGTCACCAAGTACAGAAGCAATGAAAATATAGAAAGGAGTTAAAAACAAATTAAGAAAACAGAATAATATCTCTTAGCATAAGAGTGACTGAAATGCTCCAAAACAATCAAAATGACAAAGCCACTTGCAAAGCTTTTTATTATTACTCAAATTAGGACAGGTCTAAAACACTGAACTTGGAATCAACTCTCTGCTAAAAAAAAAAAAAAAAAAAAACAAAACAAAAAAAAACCCCCAAAAAAACCCCACCAACCAAAAAAAAAAAAAACCACAAACACCACCAACCAACCAACCCAAAACAAAAAAACAACCCCATGAAAACTAAATTAAAAAAAAACACCACAAATGAAAATTTGTGGCTCCTCAGGATCAGAGACTATCACCCATGCGTGTTTCAACAAAGGTATATTAATTTACATGAAGAAGATTGAAGCCAATGACCAAACACAACTGAATTCACAGCAAAATGAACTACACATCAACAGCAATGATGTCACTATCACAAACACAATCTGTGACAAAAATCCAGTCTTTTTACATAGTTAATTCAATAGAGTCATGTAGTAACTTGCAAATGTCTTAGTTGCTCATGGAATTCTGCTCCTTTAAGGAATTAAGGCTGAGTCTACCTACTCTGGATGTTCAGTGCGCCTGTCCTGAGCTGGCTGCTGGAGCTGAGTGCCAAGGGCCGGGAGAAGAGGGGAGCCCCATCCAGCCTCCTCCAGGTGACCCTGGGCTCAGGGTAGCCCTGCACATAGCATGGAAGGGTCACGTTGGAGCCCAGATCCGCGGATTCGTCACCCGGCTCCTGCGTGAAAACAGGGGGAGCTGGGAGAGAGCACACACAGAAAGTGAGCATTGCAACACAGCAATCCATTCTCCAGCAACACTCATGACCTCAGGTCATGTCCCACAGGTTTTCTTCTAACATTCCCAACTCTAGAAACACCTTAAGTATCAGCGTTGCTAAATTCCTTGTCTCTGCAAACAGTGCCATTCGTTCAGAAAGCAGATGTGCCTGACAGGAACATTTAACAGGATGCAATGTGGCAGGCCACAGGCAGATGGAAAGAATTAGGAAAAGGGGAAAGGAAGGGCTAAATTACAGTAACCTCACATAGTAACTCAAGTTTGTGTAATTAATTCACTATTTGAGAGTTTTGTTAGGTTGAGGTTTGAACAGCTTCCTCCTCCTGTGCCCCTCTTCCTCTCCATAACTCTTACACTTTACAAAAGAAGTAAGACTGGGCTAGAAACAGCTTTAAGGTCCCCTCCAACCCAAACCATTCCGTGATTCCAAGCTGGAGTCTAAATGGGGCAAGGAAACTGCTTAGCCAATACCACCAAAAGGTGTTCCCAGCACACGCAGAGATCTGTTAGAAAGGCTTGGAGAGCCAAAGCACCACTCCCTGACCAGCACAGAAACTCTGCAATCTGAGTGTGCCCCACACAGGTTTTAACCACTTACAGCCAACATCCAGAGTTATCTTGCCAGCAGCCCTCCCTGCCTCGTTGGTGGCCACGCACGTATAGTCACCAGCATCCAGGTCTTGTGTTTCCTGGATCTTCAAAAGACCCCAGTGAATATCAATAACCAGAAACGCTGATGGCCTCAACTCTAAGTCACCTAAGTCCAGACAGAAAAAGGCAATATAACTGTTTATATCAAATATATACCTAGATTTATCAAAATTACCCCAACAAAACAGTGTCCAAGTTTGAGTTAGTTCACAACACAGCTGTACAGATTCAGCAGATGAGAACTCTGACTCCCACTCAACTGAGAGGAAAAGTTCATTATTACATTAAATACACCCTTTTTTATTTATTGGTTGCACAAGGTAAACACAAAGCCAAGTACTTTTGAGCAGAGATCAGCATTAGTATAGTGTGTCAGGCTGTATTTCTCCTTCTCTAATTAGAGGCTACTTGAAAACAGAACAAGAAAGGCTACAGAAAAATGTTTTGTGATTTTTGTAGCATAAAGCTAAACATTTTCTGAAAGAATGAACCTTATTCAAGCAGGCAGGAGGCTCAGCTTTGTTTTACTATTGTTATTAATTATGGTGTGTTAATTCACCATATTTAAATAGAAGCAGGAATTTACGCCCTAGAGGTCAATGACGTTTCTTCTAGATTTAGAGCATTTCACAGGTCTGTCACTGGTTAAATACAACATAATGCTCTTGAGAGAAATTAAGTCACTTCCAGATCATTGTTCTAAACATTGCTGCTAAATAAATGACTCAATCACCAAGCAGTGAGCACACCTTTAAACCATTTCACATGAGGGGGTGGGATTCCAGTTGTTTTACACTCCATAACAGTCGTGTCTCCAAGACCAACCAGAATTTCACTCTGAACTACAGTCAATGTTGGGTCCTCTAAAAAGAAACAAAAGAGAAAAAAAAGAGCTCTTCACTCAAGGTATAGGCAATTCTAAAGATATAAACCACAAAAGACTCTAATTTTCTCTTGTTATATGAAGAATGTTTGCATTAGAAGTCAAATAGACTTAAAAGTGAAAGATAAACACTGAGAAACAAGCAAAAGTAGTCTTCACCAGAGCACCTGAATCATGTGCAGAATGTACAAGAAATACAAGGCCAAAATCAGAAAAATTTCACCATACATAAAGTGAATGAATGAACATGAAGAATCATTCCCCTCCTCCAGCCAGATGTCAGTCATAAAACAGTTTAATACTCTGCTATCAGTATTTTAACACAGTATTTTGATACAGAAACACAATTTCTTTTCCAAAGAATCACTCAGGTTTCCCAGTCTATCCCACAGTAAGACCCTATTTTCGGGGTTTTAACCTAAAAAGGTTTTTAACCTAAAAAGTTTTCTTTTTAAAAAGAGCATCAAGCTCCAAATACTACCTAACAACACTACTCAGGTTTGAGCAGAAAACAAAAGGGACATTTATGAGCTGTTCAACATATCTTCTAAGGTTTTTGAAATTTCTACTAGTATGTTCTGCAGGGCTCTACTCATTTTTACAGCTCCTCCTCCCTGATGATCAATTAGTTTATTTTTTTAAATTTCATTACATTGCTTTTCTCGCTTACCGATGTATGTGAGGATGGATTTCTCTTCCTCTGTCCCAGCTGAGTTACTTGCCAAACAGCCATAAATTCCTGCATCCCTGGGAATTGCCTTTCTTATGATTAAGGTGCCTTCTGGGGTCATTCTGTACCTGGGAACACACAGGGGACCAAGCCAAATTATTGGAAAGAGCAATGGTTATATCCACACTCCAAGCAGCCACAGCAGCATGAGCAGATAGTTTATAAATAGGTGTTTCTGGATTTTTTTTTCCTCATGATAAACACTATTAGTACTATTATATCTAGCACTACATTTTGTGAAAACTACATAAATTAATCTTGTTTAAAAACCTGGAGAAGAGAACTAAAGTGCTTCTCTGTTAGAGGTGAGATAATTGCAAGTAAAGATTGAGGTACTACTTCCAAAACTCACAGACTCCTGTTAAAGTAGCAGAATATTTTTACACTACTCAAACCTTCTTTCTCACACATTATATGAAAGGAAATGGAGAGAACTTCAAGTCTCACCTGCTGGAGCCAATGATAAACATATCGTTGTGTGTCCACACAATTGTTGGCTTTGGGTAACCTGTGGCAGAACACCTGATGGATACTTCAGACCCTTCTTTGAAAGTCTGGTTCTTGGGTGAAATTACAAGCCTTGGAGGTTCTACCAAAAGAAATTAAAAGCAGCAATTAAAAATGTCTTGTTAGAAAACACAGGTTATAATACACTCATTTTCAAATAGCTCCACGGTGAGTAAGCAACCTAATGAAGGGCACAGCCCACTTGTTTCTACTGGCACAGTCAATCAAAGTCTCAGACTAAACCACCTTTATGAGAGACATTAGGACAGAATTCAAGTACTGGCTTTCCTGATATGGGGTTAAAAAAGCAGCAAGAGAGCCAATTCTGACAAATACCAGACAATAAGAAATGTGGAAGGTGTCCCTGCCCAAGGCAGGGGTCAGAACAAACTGAGCTTTAAGGTTCATTCCAATACACTCCATTCTGTGATTCTATGAAATTTATTCAGACTACTGGACAATAAAGCCCACAGACCTCCAGGTAGGTCAATTGTCAGAATGTAACCTGAGGGATAAGAATGAAAGTCACTTGTGCAGACACACAAGTGGAAGAGAAGTGAATCTGCAGTGTTAACAACTGTAAAGCATGTTATGGATTTCAGGGGAGTTTGCACTAGAACAGCAATTGGTGAACTCAATAGATTTCAGTGATTTTTAACCCAGAGAGGCTGTGGATCCCCATCCCTGGAAAGTGTCCATGGCCATTATGGACAGGACTTGGAGTAACCTTGGATAGTGGAAAGTGCCCCTGCCCATGGCAGAGGGTGGCACTGAATGGGTTTTAAGGGGTCTCCAACATAAACCATTCTGTGATTCCCTAAGAGATATAAAGAGGGAAAACAAAAAGAAGCCTTCAGCATCCATCAGCCAGTCACATTCATCTGTTTTTCTGGCATCAACTAAGTGAACTTAATTAAAAATAAGTATCACCTTCACAAATGATCTTGCCTTATTCACTTGCCAGTTGCCTTACTTCGCTACCAAATTCCCAATTATGCCCTTCCCAATCCCTTCTCATCCCCACCAAGGCGCAGGGTGTGCTGTCCTTGTCCTGGTAGTCTGCAGAGGGGCACCCACATGTTGCAAGTAAAGAAACAGAATCACAGAGCTTCCACCATATGCTATATTAATTGAGCCTAAAAAAATGTGCAATTAGAGTACTCACATTTCAGCTACCAGGCTGTAATAAAAATGGAAAGAAAAAGTTTAAATGTTCATGGAATTCCAGTCATCAGTGAGAAACATATTGAAAAATACATAGGATCACTAATGTTTCATACTCCTGGCCAATCTCCAGCCACACACAGCTGCAATATACTCCTCTAGGCACCTGAAAAAGTAAGGAATCCCTTCATAAATTAATTTATGCTTCCATTAAAGACAGGAGGACTTGAGCATCTCACACTACAAAGCCACTACTTCACAACTCCAAATTTGAGCACATACTTTTTAGTCCTAGCACTCAATGGGCATCAAGACTCCTTGGGATTTATCAAACTGCACTCCAGGACCTTCCAGAGTGCTCTGGGCAGTACCCCCAGCCTAGAGAGGCCCAGGTTTCACACAGGGCTGTGTCCTACCTGCATCCCAGTCGTGGGGAGCAGTGGCAGGCTGGGGACACAGTGTGTTCCCCTGAGCACACAACTGGGGCACAAAGTCAGCCTCACGGAGACTCCAGGCTGTATTTGCACAGCTGCTGGCACAGGAGTCACATGAATGTTCCCTTCCAGAAACAGCAGCATCAAACCCAACACTTCCAAAACAAGGGCTCACTACTATGACCCCCTTCAGTAGGAAAACCAGATGCTGAGTTATTTTTAGAGCCACCAACATTTGTTCTCTGCCTTAACTCCCCCTGAGAGAGAAAACAGGGATGAAAGCAGTGTTTATTCTCTTATGATCCAAAATTCAGAGATCTGCATGGAGCTGGTCCAACAATAATAAAGGGCATCAGGATGAATTTAATTTGACGTTCTGAATTACTTACATCTACACAAAGCACGGACCCATCTCCATCAGCTAACAAGATTTCAAATTTCCCTCTTTGGCATGTTAATAATGACAAGCCCATAAAGCTGTAGCTCTTACATCTGGCCACTCTTTGCTGCCAAACAAAAACTGTTTCTTGAAAATTACTCCAGGCCCTAACAAGCTCTGCAAGTTGTACATGACAATCACACACTGAGTACCCCCAGAAATCAGATGGAAATCACCTTGTACAGGCAAATTAAAAGGATCACAGGTAACAGTGCTTGCAAACCCTTCAGATACCATTCAGCTCCCATATGCTGCCATCAGGTAGGCTAAAGTAGATTACTTTTTCCAAAGAAAAGAGGCAGGCATTGTGAAAGTTGAATTCAGCTGCAGTTTAGTGTTTTCTATGTATTTATTCCGTTCTAAGCATCCTTTGCAAAAAATAAATCTGAGCTGCCCAAGAGGGCTCTCTCAAACATGTCTGAAAGCTGTTACCACTACCAGGACCAGCCAAAATGAAATTCCCAGCTATGTGATACAAGCATTCTACATATATAAGTGATTTGAAACTCAATATTCTATTATGGCAGCATTAAAACGTCTTCAGCTGTACCAGAGAAAACCACCAGAAGCAATTTGGTCATTGCATTAAAGTTCCCAGCTGGCTACAGCCATTAGGGAGGAAAACCTAAATCCCAGAAAGAGATGACTGAGGAAGAAAGGCACTTCTCTTGATGCCTCTGACATGCTTGAACGAGTGTCTTGATGGAAAATGCTGTACAATTCAAAATTAGGTTTTCCAAATGCATGGGGGTTGAGGCTTTTTCATTACTTTTTTCCTTTTGGCTTTGTTAAAAATTTAGGTTAGAGAAATCTAAGTTAGTTAGAAATTAAGTTAAAACTCTACTGTAGCAATCTAAGGGTAATTCCAACAGATATTGAAAAACACACTTAATTCTGTGGTATTTTGTACTAGGCCTTACATGAGTGGTTCCACACCTACTTATTCTACCTTGGTAACCAATAGAGGAAAAAAATGACATCCCTTCAATAAGTGTTACAACTCCACTTTCAACCTCTGTTTTGGAGCACCTTAGGCCAAGCTATTCAATTGAAAATTTCTTTTTTCCATTATTCTAAGTTTTCCATTAGCTAACAAATGACTAGAATTAGAGCAGAAAAGTTAATTAATGAACGTCCTCCTCTTCACAGAACATGACCCAGCAGCATCACAAAAGAAATCTGTTGAAATCACCTACAAGTGACAGAATTATTTTCTTTCTACACAATTTTGAGTTTTGTCTCTTCTGACCCATAGACAGGCAACAAAGAACCAAGGTTCAAATCTCCACATAATCAAGGCAAGTAGAAAAAAAAATTCCAGCATTATTTCAACATCTTAAAAATATTTGCTCAAATACTAATTATTGCATTTATACTTTTTCTTTTAAATTTGTTCCTGGTATACAGCGAAAGTCCAGACCTAGATTTGTTCAGTCTCACTCATGCTGCCTTTTTTAGCTCTGACTGATTTTTAATGAAGTCACACAATGGTTTGGGCTGGAAGGTGTAACATGAACGATGCTGAGCCCAAGACACAGCACTCTTGTCTTTCATGTGACCAAAAGCCCTTTATTGTATTGAACTGTTCCTTAAATAGCCTTATTAATGTTCCTCAGCAAGCACTTGTAATTGGTTCAAAGTTCAGGCTGCCCAGCCCTCTGACCAGTACCTGGTGCAGCCAGGCAGGAACCCACTGGGTCAAATGCCTGTCTGGTTTTGAATTTGTCCTATCCCTGTCCCTGAAGGACTGTTTGTCCCACCAGACTGCTTCTCCTGATGCCTTAAGTCCTGAGTTTTCTGCTCTGCTTGGATATGCTTTTCCATTGTGCTTAGGGTGATGAAGACAAAATAGTCTGATTCCAGCTATTGACTCAAGGACAGTTTCTTCAAGCTCCAGGCCCTAAGCATGAACAAGGTGAAAAGAGGAGGGCGGGCCAGCAAGCAGGCAAGGATGAAACCCTACAATTTGAGACTATTAACTGGATGGCTGACTCCTGTATGCAAATGGAGTGAAGTCTATAAAGACTATAAAGTCTATAAAGATCATGTGTCCATGCCCTCTTTTACTTCCATCTTGGAGCCATCCAGGCAGGGCAGGGGCCACACTGGGGCACTGGTACTGCCAGGGTGTGCACTTTGAAGGCCTCTCAATAAATACCCATTTTATTCCCCTTAACTCTGTGTAGTCTCTGTTCCAGCTCCTCTAGGCATCACTTCCATATATGGAGAATCAATTTGCCCAGTAACAAGCCCAGCTTGTACTGTGACAGGAAGGGATATTAAAGCCCGTCTTGTTCCACCCCCTGCCATGGGCTGGGGCACCTTCCACTATTCCAAGTTCCCTCCATCCTTGGACATGTGATAATTGATAAAAGATTTGTGTTAATCATAGAAGTATTGGGGTTTGTAAAAGCCAGAATACTTAGGTCTGAAATGAAGTATGACACTAAAGAAAGGAAAACATATGGTTAAATCATTCTGTTTTACTAACAGTAAGCAAAACAAGGCTTTCACACAGCCCAGTAGATTCTGCAAAATCAGATTTCCTGCCTTTGTGTAATCAATTGCAGCCTATCCACTAAGACCAGACATCCTGACTTCTTTCATTTCTTATGTACCAAGACCAGATGGTTATCTATGGGACTTGAGAGACTTCACACCATCCAGCGATCCCACCAACCACCACTGCTTACCTGGAAGAATTATGACAGCAAAAAAAAAAAACAATTACAAGGAAACCAGGCTATAAAAGGGAGCTGCAAACCAAAGTTCGGTGGAGCATGGAGTGGGCAGCGGCCCCCATGTATCCCCAGTGCACTGTCTATATAAAATAAAGCAATCTAAATTTTGCTGAACAGTGAGACTTTTGCTTCTCATTTATAACAGACACTTGCAGAGATGGGCCTGTCCAAGGCTGCGGGCAACCTGCTCCCCCAGGAGCCGTGCCAGGCGAGCCGGCAGCGCGGTGTCCCGCCGTTACCTTGCACGGTGAGGAAGACGGAGGCCGTGGCAGATCCGCCCTGGTTGGCGGCGGTGCAGCTGTAGCTGCCCGTGTCCGAGAGCAGGGCTGGCCTCAGCTCCAGGGACTGGTTGGGCAGGAGGCGCAGGCGCAGCGGGTCCTGCAGGCGCGCGTCGCGCCCGAGCCGCTGCCACGTCAGGTTGTAGCGCCCCGCGCTCAGCACCCGGCAGCTCAGCACCGCCGCGGCGCCGGGCACCGCCGACACGTTGGCGGGCACCTGCACCACGGGCGGGGGCTCTGCAAACGAGAGAAAGGGTGTGAGACACTCAGCAATGTGATAATCGATAAAAGAGCCGTGTTAATCATAGAAGTATTGGGGTTTATATAAGCCAGAATGCTTAGGTCTGAAATGAAGCATGACACTAAAGAAAGGAAAATATATGATTCAGTCATTCTGTTTTACTAACAGTTTGCAAAACAAGGCTTTCACACAGCCCAGTAGATTCTGCAAAATCAGATTTCCTGCCTTTGTGTAATCAATTTTAACCTGAGACCAGACTTCCGGACTTCTGTCATTTCTTATCTACTAAGACTGGTTATCTATGGGACTTGACAAATTCTCTAGAGACTTCACATCATCCAGTGATCCCACAGACCACTACTGCTTACCTGGCAGAATTATGACAACTAAAAAATAACAATTACTGATTACTACAAGGAAACCATACTACAAAAAGGAGCTGCAAACCAAGTTCGGTGGAGCATGGAGTGGGCAGTGACCCCCATGTATCCCCAGCCCTGCACTGCTCTGTCTACATAAAATAAAACAATCTAAAATTTGCTGAATATCAAGACTTTTCTCATTTATAACAGCAACCTTCCAGCATTCTTGAGAAACAACTTTAGGCACACTACAGAACAAAAAATTTGTTGTGTAATTTTAATGTTTAATTAATTATATAATAGGTTTGGGTTAAATATTAAATTTAATGAATTGTTTAATAATTCAGGTTTAATATTTGGTTTCATCTCCCATTCTAAAGCCAATAACAGAACCCAGGGAAGCAGCCTCATTTGCTGATGTTGAGCTACCTGCCAGGAGCTCAATCACAAGGTCACACCTGGTCTAGATCCAAACTACCACATCCTGTATGATGAAAAATCACATCCTGTATGAGAAGAGGCAGTTCTGTGTTCTTTGAGCACAGCAACAGGAGGGAGATAGGAGCACCACAGGCCTCTGAGTCTGATCTCAGTGACCCCACCTGGTGGCATCTGAATGAGCTATGCATTAGATTTTTACAAGTCATATATTGAAAAAAATATATTAGTAGGAAATTCTTCCAGCAGCCACAATGGAACCAAGTTAACACCATTAGTGTTAGCACCATTAGTGAGTTCTTTTCATGATGGATTCTATAGAGAAATGTGGAAGGAGAAAGCATCCATGCTCTTATTTGATTAAGGACTTCATAAAGTAGGGTAAGAAAGGGGGAAAGTAATAAACACAGTACACAGCCCTGACAGACAGCAGACAATGCCAACAGCTACTCCTCCTCATGCTGATTGAAGGGCACCAAAAGTTACCAGCATCATTGCAGAGAGGCCAGCCCAGACTGTGCAGCTGGTAAGGACACAAACCTGAGGTCCCTGCTATGGTGGGGGTGAGGGGCAGCTGGAAAACTCATGAAGGAACATGCAGGGAAGTGAATCAGAGAGTAGAAAAGGGAAGAATAGTCAGGAAGAGGCATAAAAGGGGCCTGTCCCCTGTAAAGCACCACCAGTCAGTGCCCTGTCTGCCTCAGCCCTGGCCTGACCAGCACAGCTTGTTCTCTCACTAGTAAATGTGTTCTTTAAGTCTCCCAGGATAACCCAGTCCCTGTTCCTTCTCTGGATCCCTGCAAACATGAAGTGCCAGCTACTGGAGGACTGGTGTAAGTATACTGGGTGCCAGCTGCTGCAGTCAGACCAGGGGTTTAGGAACCCTGTGCCAGTAGCACCAGCTCCAGGGGTGCCTGGAGTCCCAGCCCCAGCTCTTGGAGCCCACAGTGACCTCAGGCAGTGCTGTGCTGCCACACACCAGCTGTCCCTGGGTATATGGGATGAGCTCTGGCAGCCAGGCAGGAGGAATTCCTGCAGTTACGTACAACGTCCTTCAATTCTCACTGCCCCTCAAATCTCTGGGAATTTCACTATCTTTTCCTGTATATATTTTATGTTGTAACTCCCAGTATTTGTTATCTGCTTTCTACCCAACCCACTTGTATAGTTCTGTCATGCTCCTAGAAGAAAGCAGATGCAGTAACTTTGTACTGAAATTCTTTGAAACCACAGATGCTGAAAATAGCAGCAGTCATTCTGCTCCTCCTTGAGATATTACTGATCAAGGAGGCAACATTTCAAGACAGAAAATGCATTATTTATGACTTTATGCATTCCCATTAAAAATACCACATATATATTCCATTTGGTTTTCCCCAGACTGGTTCTTGAACAAAGAAAACTCTGCAATAAATAATACTTTGAGAGGGATGCTTGTGCAGAAATGAGACAGCTGTAAGAGCCAGACCAAATCTTTATCACTACACACTAAAATACAACTATGCTAAAAAAGCAAGGATAACAGAATAAATTAAAAAAAAATCTTTATTTATTAAGGGTTAAAGATACTCCTAAGGTCTGAACCAGCCATAAATCCTCCTCCTCAAGGTCTCCTGGGGGGTCTCAGATGAGGTTCACAAGCTCCATGCTGGATCCGTGCACAGCACTGTGCACTGGGTGTGCAGCTCTGCCTCCCTACAAACACAGTCCCAACAGCAATTCACCCATTGCCAAATCCACAGACTTTAACCCATGCAGAGGAGAGTCATGAAAAGCTACATTTACTGAATGGAATTTCTTCCCTGTATATTTTAGGTTTGGGATGTTTGGGAGAAACAGTAAATCTTCTACTGCTTTCCACAAGCTTATCATCAATATGTTACCTAAACTCAGGAAAGAGAGAGATTAAGCCAGTACAGGACTGGAATCCCCATCTTTTGACTGCCAGTCTAGTGGGACAACATGAGTTTTGAACTACCCCAGACTCTGCCCACAGCAGTGCTCACACACTCAGCCATCCCCCAGCACTTTACTGGCCCTTCAGTTAGGGTGCTGCACAAGCTAACGAGCCATTTGACATTTTAAAATTTTAATAGGAGTAAAACAAAGTCAAACTCAAGTGTTTGCTTTCTGTGAAATGAGAAAACGTTGGCACAGCTCCAATACCTTTCACACAGCAGTTGCCAGAATGGATTATCTGTGATATACTGTCTGTCAGCTGGGTAAACCAAGAACACTTGAAAAGATTGTTTACTTTGCTTCAAGAAGAAATTTCAAGTAATTTTCTTGCAAATATTTGTACACAAGGATTTCAAAGTATCTCCCTGCCATTAATACTCTGCAGGGCTCTGAACAGAACAAATTGTCATGTTTACACAGTGACTCAGTGCCAGGCCATCACTCATGCTTTGTAAACGAGGGGATATGGGATTTTTTCCCCTTACTACTCTTGGCTTTCAAGTGCTATGAACATCACAAGAAAAAGGTCAGGATTCTCTTCCACGTTTTACTTTGATGAGGAGAATGATTGCAAATTCTAGACTAAGAATCTTTATGCCCACAATTGCTTGCCCTCCAAGCCTTGATTTAAAATGAGCATCTGGTAATATCCTTTCTTCTTGAAGGATTTTTGTGGCCAAAATATAAACTAGTGCTCTAGAACCAGGACTTGGGTAAGCACAGATGTTACTGCTCTGTTCTAGTCACTACTTCATGTGAATAAAAGGATGTTCCTCTCCTCAAATTCATCTCTTGGCCCAAGAGGGCTCTCTTTTTACAAACTTTGCCTTGCATAAAATCAATGCTATCACATTGATCACAGTGCTATCACACTGGCTTCTTTGCATTTGCTCATAGTATAAAGAAAGGAACATCTTTGCTGGAAGAGGGAACGTGAAGGGTTATGGAGCCACTGAGAAGGTTGTTTTAGGGAATACACAATTAGAGTTTTCTCAGGGCACAGGAGAGGAAAAAAAATGAGTCTTTGTTCATAACATGCAGCAGGGGAAATTCTGACCAGATATACAAAATATTTTCCTAGTGGGGGTAATTAAGCACTGAAGACTGCCCATGAACTTGTGAAATCTCCACCTTGGGGATATTCAAAGACTGACTGGACAAGTTCCTGAAAAACATAATCAAGCTTGGAAGCCAATTCTCTTTGAGTGAATTGGACTAGGCAACTTCCAAGGTGCCTCCAGCCTGAATTGTTTTTTAATTCTGTGACTCATAATCCAGGTTAATTTACCTGGAGTAGCTACTGCAGGAGATAAGAGACAAGAAAACTTTAATTTCAAGCCATTAAATGAAACCCTGAGTCAAAAATGTTGTTCTGAGTTCTTCCATTCCTCCCTGTGACAGAAAATTAACTACTTCAGTGTTTCCCTTGCTTAGCAGCAACAGTTTTTTGCTCCAAGACTCATTTCTAACCAACACCAAAACAAGGCTGTATAGAATGGATCTTTTGCTACAAATCAGAAATTATTTTTCCCTCTCACTCTGTCAGTTGCATTGCAACTGTCAAAAAATTTAAAAAATATTTAAGTGACAAAATTTGCTATAGTACAGGCAGGGGTCTCATCCCTCCACCCATAGCCAGAAATAAGCCTACTGTTTATTCAAAATAATCTTTGTGATTAGCCCTATTTTTACCACATTCATTTTATTTCCACAGCTCTATTACTACTTTTAAGAAATTCAAGTTAATAGATGAGATTTCCAACAATATATTGAATTTTATATTGTAAAAAGTAGAAATTTGAACACAACTTTCATATTTGCTTGTACATCAGAAAACATACATACAATCAAGCCAATATATAATTGCTACAAAGTGGAATAAAAATGAGAAGAATTGAAATCTGAGATTTGAAGTTTTGGATTCTACAGGTCAGATCTATTCTGCAAGTCCAACTGATGGCAGGAATTAAAACCAAACCGACTTAGATATTTAAAAAAGGTCTGTTGAATAAACCTGAGCTCACTTGTGGATGTGGGTGAGGAAAACACACAGTAATTAAAAATACACTTTTAACTGGGAATGTACTTTATTGGGCCCATGTGCTTAAGTGCTCAAGCCCAAGGAATCCAGCCCAGAAGGGTGGCTGGCACGCACCTGACACATCGAGGAACGTCTGCGCGCGTCCTGTCCCCGCCGTGCTGCTGGCCACGCACTCATAAAAGCCCTCGTCGGACACAGACACCTGGGCAATGTCCCAGCTCATGCTGGATGACTCTCTGCAGAAGAAAAGGGCACTCACTGAATCCCTCAAGGAACCAAGAGCTACACCAGCTTGGTTTGCTGGCTGCAGACACAGGAAAGTTTCACAGTCATTAAGAGGCAAGACAGACCCCCTGATGAATCAAACTGGATGTCACTTTATGGATGATATTTTCTCATAAGATTTTGCAGAATGTCCCACTTGCACAACAGAAAATAAACCTTTAACAGGTCAGCAATTGTCACACAATACCCAGAGGCAGTGTATTTGCTGTCATTCCCTCAGCTGCTTGTGCTCTGTTGTATTTACCACCTGAGAAGACACAGTCCTTGATGCCAGCAAGTTTCTGTGCAGAGCCAGCACGTGGTGCCAAACCCATGCCTCTTACCAGCAAAGGCAACAAGGCCTCATCTGCTCACCTGAGCTTCCCAAACTCACAGGTACAGGCACCCAGAGAACCTCTGCAGGTTTTCTCCAGATCTCAGCAAGGCCAAGGCTGCTGGGCAGTAACACCATGTTGGTATCACACACAATGTGAAAACAAGAAGGCAATAAAACTGTAGCTACATAGGCTACTTACATGTGCTTCAAAACATTCTCAGTTTCTCATGACTCAAAACCACATTTTATAAACTACAGACACACAGAGCATGATATAAATGAGCAAACCAGTGGTTCCGCAGTGTCCCAGTGCTCTTCATGGTCTGTTACTATGGCACATAAACAAAACTGATAAGCACCAAAATATCTGTGAGAGCTTTGGCAAGTCATTGCCATGTTACAGGAAAACACTACATTAATGACCCCTTTGTTTGTCTGAATAGATTGATTTATCAGCCCTTAAAGGATACAAAAGGAACAAGAGACTTGGAATATGTGTGGAAGTTCAGTGCTGTAGCACCGTGAGACATACAATACAATCACACCACAAATGAAAAGTGTATGGTGACCTTAAATGGCTTCTACTCGCTCCCTCTTACTTCATACTTACTCTAGATAACCTAATATATCATACTTCAAATTTATGACATTTTCAAGTGCAATGCTGACACATGGACATGGCAGCAACTACCAGCACTAAAAATAAGGTGATGTTTCTTCCAAATAATGAGTGAGAAACTCCTCTATTTCATGGAAAGAATTTTAAAAGTGAGGTTAGGCAATCATGTTATGCTTCCTTCCTAACTTGTGCTACACACCAGATGTCAAACATGGAAGCCTTGAGAACAGAAGCACAAAGGGAAATGTGCCTGGGGGGTGGAACAGCTTGGCAAAACAAAGACCTGTGGTGAACTATGAAAGAAAAAATTTTAAAAAATCAAACTGACACTGGAAGCAAGGACTAACAGCTCAGGGCATCTGCTCCACACTTGGGCACAGGGTGAAGAGCTGTAACTGCACACAAGTCACAGTACGGATCATGGGATAACTCAGCACCTTCCAGCACCACCATCACCTACCAAATTCATGTCACTGTACATGCAATCTGCTGACTGGGCTGTTTGGGCAGCTTGGGAACTACAAACACTCAAACTCCAAACCCAGATGACCCCCTGGTCTCAGTCACTGCAGAGAGCTTGGTGGTGCTTGGGTTGTATCAGACCTCACCTCCCAGACACCCCCATCAGGCTGCTCCAGAGCCAGATGGGAAATCACCAGCAGAAGGCTGTGGCTCACAGGGGGAAATTAAACCTGTAATGTCACTTCCTAGCACATGCTTTGGAGGGATATATTCTGCATGGTTTACTAGACTTGAATAGCAACCACAAATATCAGTTGATTATGAGTGAATTTTTTAATTATCACAATTATTGTTCTGATTAACTACATGAATTGCCTTTCTTGTCAGAATTTAATGTCTTATTTTTGCTGATTGTAATCTCTGCAGGATTGGTGGTGGGATCTGTTATTTATAATACAGAATGGATTGTAAAGACACTGTAGTGCTCAGCTCCCATTGATTCCCCACTGGAATGAGGTGCTCAACTACTGCTCTTGACCTCCTATATCAGGCTGGGCAAAAATGCACTGGGATATTAAGCAAAATCTGAATTTTCTTACTACACTACCACAGGATGCAGAAATGTAGAAAGACAAAGCTATTACAATTTTTTAAAAATTTCTTCCTAACATATGTTACTAGTTTAAAGTTAGGAATTATTATTGTAGCTGATAGTACCTCTGGAACCAAAGTTAAAAAAAAATACTCAAATTTCAGAGTCTGTTCTCCTCATGAGCCCTGAACCTGTAGTCATTCTTAGAGTATTTTCACGCAGAAAGCTGTCACAACAGAAATATGATATTCAACTTATAAACCATTTAAGTTTTGAAATAAATCCTAAAACAGTTGAGTAAAGACATTTCAACACCCAAACAAAACTTATTCAATGCAGAGGAATACTGCAGTTCAAATCTGCACTGAACTACTAAGCTGGACAAACCCTGCCTGGAACTTCACTACAAATAAGAGGCAAACAAGCCAAGCTGAATTAGATCCTATTTAACTATGACCAACAATATTTGGCTTGAGATATGTTTTGTTAAATTAACTTGGATGATGTGTTCATTCATCTGCTCTGTAACAGAAAAAAGAAAAACGCAGCCGAATCAGCTGGACGTGTGAAGAACAAGGAGAAGCGTGGGTTTGATACCTAAGGAATGGAAAACATTACACAGCAGCCCAAATATGTGCTGTGCTGGGGCTGACTGTGTGTCACTGGCACCTCATTAAAACCCAAACACACCAAGCTGCAGCATTTCCCACTGGCAGCAGTGCAGGAGCTGCAGGATGTGTTTACTCGGGTATGCTGTACCTGCTGGGGAATGCAGAATTTAGTCTTCTAAATCTTCTGAGGTACTTCAGGCTGCTGACACTGTTTGCTAATGCACACTTCCCTTTTGTTTTTAACAAACAATTAAAAGGGACATTTTATGAGTATTTTAACTAATTTACCTTTTTATTATTATTATTATTCTCTCACCCTACAGAGAAAGGGCACACAATTATTTTTCTATACAGAAATCTGAAGAGCCTTCTGGTACATCACATAAATGTTACTACTTTGAGAGATTTTCTGAAGGTGAAAGCTTCTAGGGGGGTCTTAGGACATACTTCTAGGGCATCCATTAAAGGCATTAATAATCAAACAAATTAATGTATGCCCAGTCATCCCATGTAGCACTGGGGCCAGAGTGAGGGGTATGTTTCATAAACAAAGCGAGTCACCAATTTTGCATAACTTTTAAAATTATAAATTAAATCAATTTGCCTTCTAGACTTTTAGACCCAGTTTATCATAATTTCAGAGCACCATCACATGTACAGAATGCACATCCTCCTCTATATATCATACATAGATATCTCTATATATAAATATTACCAATCTCTCCATAAAATACAGCTTTCCTGATGAAGAGCACCAAAATTAACAGACTAGAAGTCATGGGATGTAGACAGCACATAGCAGTAAATAATAACAGAAATCATAAGCTATGAATAGGAAATGAAGCAGCATTGTGAAAAAAGGTCACTACTTACTTGAAGAACTGATCCACTCCCAGTTTTACTCCATTTTTAGTAAAACGTTGAGTAAAAGGTATAAGGCTTTCAACATGGCAAGGAACAGAGCCTGGCTGTAAATAATATCCCGGAGTCTTCAAGGGCATTGTAACTTTGGGAGCATCTGAAAAAAGAAAACATTCCCCAAAAAGTATATTAACAGCTACTAACACACATCCTATCCTTTCCTTTTATTAAAAGGAAGCTCAATTTCTGATAAAGCTCCACTTAGTAGTGGAGCTTTGCCACCATGAACTAGAGACAGAACTTTGGAAGGAAACAGCACAGAAAGTACTTGCATAAGTTATAAAAGCGTACAAGATGTCAATTTTAACTGATTCAGATGAGACAAATGAGCAGTCAATTCAAGTTAGTCTCTTACCAGGAATAATGCTAGAAAATGAAACACTTGAAACTCTCTGAAAAAGATAACCATCCTTGTCATAGCCCGTTATTTTAACAAAAAAAGCTTCATCTGGTGGAATGAAGTCAGAAATATTCCATAGTCCATAGGGCTTCCTGTCAGGATAGTATTTCACAGGCAAGGTCTTAAGGAGTTCCCCTGTAATACTCAGAAGTTCCAGTCGGTCTACTCTAGCTGGAAGCAGGATCCCTGTGGTATTCAGCAACATGAAGGTAGGAATCCCTAGAAAAACAGAAACACACTATTTTAAGTGCTAAAGAAAACAGATAACTAAAACATGAAAGATTAAATTCCATCTGCATGGCTCACTGCTCCATGAATGCAGCATTCAACTCCAGCCCTTACCTACCTAGTAGGGAAAGGCTAAGTTGTGCTGAGCTGAGCTCTGCTTATTAGATGTGAGGAGACCCAGCTGGGGAGGGTTTAAATTACTGATTTCCAACAGGTGTCTCTGAAATAGCAGCTTCTTTATGAACTCCTCATCATGCCCTTGGGCTAAGGTGCTTTTCTGAAGCTCCAAAAACAACAGAAACAGCACTGCAATTTTGAGGCATAGTTACAAATATCTGTATTTATGTCACACAGATACAAAGCCCCACCTAGGAACCAACCCACAGCATCCCTGGAGTTACCACAAAGCTCATCACAGAGCTCTACTCGATTTTGGGGCCTGAGGCCATTTAACATGGACTGAAGTGGGAACAAACCTTGCACTGGCCTGCTGGATGTTTTTTTAAAGTCTAAGGTGGGCTTCCTGGAGAAGCCAGCTCGGAAGTCGATGGTGCTGAGCCCCGTGATGCGCACAGAGTGCCTCCCGCTGCTCGAGGTCTGCAACACACCAGCACATGGCATTAGCACTGCAGGGACTGCACAGAGGGTGAGCCAGCACTGAGCTCAGGGACTGACCCAGCATGGTTAACAGCAGCACACAGAGGAGCCCCGTGCCCACAGCTGTAAGGAAAAGCACCTCGAATAAAGCTTTGCTTTCACATCCAGGCCCTACAGCTGTAGTGTCAGCAAAGAGAGACAGTTTGTCTTGGAAGTAAATCATACCAACAAATCAACAACTCCTTGCCACATGCTAGTGCCTGCAATGGAAGTGGTCTGGGCGTTAGGACCTGACCATCACAAACTACTAGAAAATGGTGAGTGAATCAGAACTCAACAGAAAAATCTATGCATTAAAGGTGCTTCTCTTCCCCAGGCAAGGGGAAAGCAGAGGGTGCACAGGTTTCTCTCCCCTCTGGTCTGTACCCTTGTACCCTCACCTTGTCATTCTGCTTCAACCAGCAAAAAAGAAATCAGAGGAACCCCCACCCATCCATTACCCTTGAACAGCCTGAGCATCATGTTCTGCAGAGTAGAGCTGCTTTGATGCAAGTCTTTCATCTTAAAGAAGACAAATCAAAGTAATTATAAGTTACTTCCTATGCAGAGAAAGAAAGGTCACTTCTACTTGCCAAAGGTACACAGGAACCCATGGCTTTTCCTCCTCTCCTACTTCCAAACCCTTCAGGGTGGAAGCTTCCATTGAGCTTTCCCTGGAGTTTTACCTGATCCATTCTCCAACTCCTGCATCTCTCTGGAAGAGAGGCTACTCCAGAGTAACCCCCACCACTGCATGTGATTATCAAAAATTGAACAGTTGTTTCTTGTAACTAGCAGCCTTGGGACAGGCACTAGACACCATGACAAATCAATGTCCATCTGATTAAAACAACGTATTTCCTTCTATTTAGTTAGCCTTTCACCTCAGAAATAGCACCACTAAAGCCTTTTTTATATAAGCCAGCTGTTAACAATATAAAGAAATATTTAATTGTGCCAAACAACTCAAGGTATCAAGCGTTAATTGCCAGTTAAAATTTCATTAGATAAACTCAGTGATAAAGTTCTGGTTTTATAGCTTGGTGCATCTGTATAAGGAGTTTATGGTGTGAATAAAATTTTCAGAAAGCTTAAGTCTTAAAATCTTTGTGCAAATAAACCAAGCCAGTGACTAAAGCCGAGTACACAATCCACAGAAAAATATACTGGGAAATCATTTCTCTCTATGAATTACTCAGACTTTTCGATATTTGTGAGTTTTAAAGCCAGAATAACCTTATAAAATTTTACCATTTCCTAATACCAATTAACACATCTCTCACTGTCATGTCTAGGAGCTGGAGGTCTCTAGGCAAATACCAGGAATTAGTTTTATCACACAGGAGTGCTTTCCAATTATTATGTTTAGGTCTCTTCTCATTATTTGTAGTTCAACACTGATTACAGAGACAGTAAAATAGTGTTTCCCCTCCCAGGCTGGATGAGTATAATCAAAAAAGCAAATACATATTTGTGAAAGATGCTTTCTTGTCTTTCAAACAACATCCACAAATTTCCCAAAATTCAGGTATCTATGAAGAAATGCATGACCTGGCTTGCTCATAAAATTTAGATTGGAATATTTCAACTACATATTCAAGAGATTTTCTTCATTTCCTTTTTAACCCAAAATATATCAATTTGAATGTTTTATTCATGCTCTCCATGGAGCTGGAGACAGCATTATGCTAAGCCTAGGAAAAATCCCCCCAAAAAATGTCCCAACCCCCAAAAAACTGCCAGGCCCTGCCTGCAGGAGCAGCCTAATGGCTTGGCACTGCTGCCAGGGGACTGTTGGCTCTGCAGGTGTCCCACCCTGAGCCCAGGGCTCCTCCCCAGCAGCCAGCCCTTGGGCACTGGCACACACCAGAGGCTCAGCTCACATCACACAGCCAGGAGCAGACAGGGCAGGGCTCTTCCTGCACTGTCCCTCTGGGCTGCAGGGCACTGGATATTTGCTGCACTGATCCCTCACCCTAGAAGTCTCCAAGAAGTGATAGAAGTGAATCCTCCAGCACTGACTGTAGAAAAAGGTTTCAGGACTCAATGTGGCTCATGTTACCATGTCCAGCAGGAACCAAACCTTTTTCATTTTTAACAGCCCACCAGGTTGTCTCTGTACTGGAGTTCTCAGCATTTTTGGCATGGAATTAGAAGGGACCTTAGAAAGTCATCCACTGCCACCCCATGCCATGCCCAGGGACACCTTCCACTAGCCCAGGTTGCTCCAAGCCCCATCCAACCTGGCCTTGGACACTGCCAGAGGTCCAGGGGCAGCTACAGCTTCTCTGGGCACCCTGTGCCAGGGCCTCACCACACTCACAGGGAACAATTCCTTCCCAATATCCCATCCAGCCCTGCCCTCTGGCAGCTCCAAACCTTTCCCTTTTGTCCCATCACTGTCTGCCCATAGAAAAAGTCCCTGTCCCTTGTTAATTAGCCCCCAGTCCTAGACAGACATTCAAACAATTCTCCCCAGAGCTGCTGAGCTCAAAATGCTTTTGTAGCTGCAGTTCTGCAGCAGAATCAACAGCTTCCCCCAGGGCTGTGTGTGAATTAATGATCCTTTTCAAAGCACCTCTGTGCGTAGGGCAGGGACAATGCACAGCAGGATCCATTCAGCCCTGCCTATAAAGTGCCTCACCCGGGTGCCTTCCCCTCCAAAAATTACTATAGAGTATTTACACTGCTACAATAGAATAGTTCAGTCAGAAAGGATCTACACCAGTAGGATTGTTTCCACATCTATTTAGGAAAGCTGGGATCATGCAGTTTTACCTACATAAAGAGGTATACAGCAATATTAAATACAAGATCACAGGACATTTACTGTAACACAGTCTCAGCTGTGAGTATCTATGATAAATAACATAGCAAATCATTATACAACCCCCTTATGTGCTACAGGACAATCATACATGAGTTCTGCAATAACTTCACCTTAATTGTCCATGTTCCAGGCTCTGGATCTTTGACATTTACTACCTTTGCAGAGTTGTGGATATTTAGCAATTCATTCAGTCCTGATCCCTTACTGAGCTGCTGGCCTGAAAAACAGGAAGTAAATACAAGATGGAGTAAACACATTGCTTAAAAAAGAAACAGAGAGTAAATACAATATTGTTGTTTTGTACCAATGTATTTCTGATACTAGACTTACTCACTACTTAGCAGTCAATGACATTTACAACCATCAAAATTCCTTATAAGTCTTTGACAGAATACTGAAAACATTAATTTATATGTGGGTGGTTGTATGCAGGAATTGGCTCTCTAGAGAGGGATTTTGCTCCCTCAAGGCTGACCCTGAAGAATCATCAGTCCTAAAACTTATCTGGCTCTTTCACAGCACTAAAGGGAAGGAGGGAGTGGAGACTGGGATGTCCAGTGCATGTTTTCATAACCTACTAGATGTACCTTGGGTAATTTCAGTGTATTTAGATGCATGAAGCTGATCTATGAGAAAAGCCAAAAAGAGGTGGGGTCACAGCTTCAGCTGAAGCCTGACACTTGCACTCAGGACTGTGCTGTCATGGCTTGAACACAGACACTGAGCAAATCTCTCTCCTATAAACAAGAACGCCTCAGTGCAGGACAGTCCAGACCACGCTGCAGGGAACCCATCCTGGGCATAAAATATTTCCAAGCTACTCAAGCTATATCCTTAGGCAAAAGTCATTTAGAGAATACAAAATATGATCTGAATTTATTTCTGGAGTGCTGTTCCAAGTTCCTAAGGCATCAACATAATAATAAACAACATATTTGTTCAAAATAACTTCAATTACAAATTAGCTCCAAATCTGTCATTGCATTCCCCATCACACACTGCTCAGCTGGAGATGGGCAGGGAAGACAGGTTTGGTTCTGAATGTTCTCACAGTTCAAAAAAGCCAGACCATGGTTGAACTTTCCTCACAAAAAACCCAAACATCATGTACAGCCCTTAAATGATGGTTCAGGGAATACAAAAACAGATAAAAGGCAAAGTGTCCAGCAATCTGGAATGCAACGACAAATAGTAACAAAGAAGAAGGAGGTGAGATGAAGTGGACAGAATAAGGAAATTTTTCCGTTTCCTCCAAGGGAAAAAAAAAACTTGGAATATTGGGAAAAAAATAAAATATCAGAGGGGATTTTCCCTTCCCATTTTTCACTATCACAAAAAAAAAAAAAAAAAAGTGTAAAATGCTTCACCTAGAGGATTATGAATTTCCATTGCTGGTGAAGGACCACTCAAGGACACTGTAACTTCCTTCAGACTGGGATCAAATGGGATCTGCCAAGTATTTACAGCCATGGACAGATGGTCTGTAGACAAGAGATGCACTTTGGAGGCTTGAACTGCTTCTTCAACCCATTTTAACACCTAGAAGAGAAAAGAACAGTTGTTACTATACTTCAGCAGTACTGGCTGTTGAAATACTTTCTGTTGAAATGCTTGTCTCTACTGTCTTGTAGAGATTCCATATTGATTTCTTTTTAAAAATGTGAATACTTGAAGGAAATGCAACTTCAATAGAAGATACAAGCAAAACCATGGTCAGCATGGTGTTTAAAGGAACACACAAGCACACCCCTCCACACAACAACCACAGGTAAATTTTAAAAGGAATGAGGGACACAAACCTGTGGGCATTTCTGGTCATCAGTTCATTAGCTGCATGAAGCAACATTTTCCTTAAGTCAACTTTGCCTTGCCCTCAACAATGGGTGATTTCCCTTTCTTTATCTCAACCCAGAAGCTTCCTCAACCCATTCTTCCTCTGCAAGGGGTGAGTGGCTGAGAGGGAGCTTGAAAATCAGCCAAGGGAAACCAACAACCAACCTTTCCCAGAAACACACCTGGTTTGTCAATCTGTGTAATTCTGCATCACCTCTGTACGTCACAGAGCTGCAGCATATCTTTTAAATCCTACTGAAGTAATATTGAGTTTGTGTAACAATGTGAATGTGATTCACAGTAACACTGAACTGTGATTTTAAGTTGCAGTTGACCATGGTGGTATTGAGAAACACCTTGTAAAACAAAGCTGTCTTTTGATTATGTCAGTTCAAGACTTGGAAACCAACAATAAACTAACCTGGATGTGCTACTCCTCTGTATTGGGGGTCTCCAGGGCAAGTCCTACAACCTAAGACCCAATTCAACACATTGCCCTAAAGAACGTCATCCCCCTGGTTTATAGTGCATTACTTGACTACTTTATCATTAAAAAAATGGAAATATGCCATAGGTTTGTGTGTGAGATGACTTCGTGATAGAAACTAGATTCCAGCCTACTATAAAAGTGTTCCTATTCTCATGTGTTACAGCAACCTTTGTGCAAAGATGAAATAAGCAAGTGAGGGGCATCACTGAAGACACATTTGAAATGGTGGGGGCAGGTTTTCATCAGTGATTCCCCCTCCACTCTTAGCAATGTCCCACCTGGGTCATGCTGAGTGCTCCCAGCACAGGGTGAGACAGCACTGACCAGGTGTCCCCTCACCAAGGGTGTGCACAAGCAAGGTGCTTGTGCATGTCTGCAAAACAGCATTCCCAAAAAATCACAGTAAAACTGCCTGTGCTGCTCAAAGCTCTGCAGTAACATGGCCCAAGAGGGAAGTGGGGCTTGTGCAACAGCTGGTGACACCAGCTAGAGAGCAGCTTGTGTTTGCTTTAGACAAGCCTGGAACAGGAATCACAAGGCTTCAAAAAGACACAACCCATTTTCTACTTTAGAAATTATACATCTGGGTCCAAAAACGCTTCCAAAGAAACTTCAGTGTTCTACTCCCAGTGAGATGAGCATGACACTTCTTTTGTATGAGGTATATGGAAAAGTTCCTATTTAATTCCAGGATCTCACCTCCACCAGTAAGCTTTCAAATGGATTGTAAAATTCAGTGAACCCATATGAACTTCAGTTTAGGAGAGTTTTCAAGATCAAAACTGAAAATGGAAGGCAACAGAACAACCCAGCTGTCTGCAGTCTGGCAGCAGCTTGCTTGTGTAAGTTCACTAGGCAGTTCTGGGAGATCCATTTCCCAACCCTGTCATTCCAAAGGGGTTTGCAATACTGCTGTAACACTGATTTAGAAATAGGTTTTTTCTCCTCTGAGACCTTTACAGAAAGCCCCCAAAACAACAGCAGCTTTTGTTGTTCTGCCAAAACGTGACGTGATGAATATTATTAGAGGGGGAAGGGCAAATACAGCAATGATTTATAACATTTCCCCAGAAAATTTGCTTTTGCAACCTGCCCTGCTGTCAGGTCATTTCTTGGAATGCATACTGAAACCTGGAAAATCTGTGGAGCATGGTCTCTATTCCCATTTGTTTATTCTGGGACTCAAGAATATTTCTCAAACAGTCAAAGCAATGGGATTTCAGGTTAACTGTTTCATTGCTTAAGCAAATTTAGGTTCATACTTATACCCAAAGAGAAGAAATATTCTAGTAATGTTTTTAAATGCAAATCAAAAATACAACTGAGACAGTGCATGAGAAAATAATACTGTAAAAAATAAACATTAATTATGTGTATAACATGTATGAAAACCACACGACTGAAAAGTTTTAATGCTGCATCTCAAGCTCTTCAAAATTAGGAACCACTAGAAATAAGCCTGTCTGCTTTCAACTGCCTTTTAAAAGCCCTTCTGCTATTGCTTTATGACAGACCTTAGGTACATGATCAAGGTTTACTTTTTCCAGAGACTCCAAATTCCATAAAAAACAGAGAAAGACCAGCTATAACTATTTGTTTTTCCTTTCTTTGTTTAGCATTCACCATACATTATGTATCTTCAGAATAGAATTATTCAGCTGTTTCTCCCATGAAACCATTACTCCTTTTTCTATGAAAATGGATAATGCCTGTTTGGGACGAGGGAGGTAAAAAGGCAAGAAACAGAGGAATGCACCAGTCAGTCTTCAGTCTTCCTCAATCTCATCTCATCTCATCCACAGCATCCCTTTCATTCACAGGCTTCTCATAAAATTCCAAACTCTCTTTTTTTCCCCATATAGGTTCATCCAGCTTTCAAGTCACTCAACAACACCCCCTTCTTCCATCAAAGTCAAAGCTGTGCCCCCATGTCATTCTCAGTTCTTCTGCTATCAATGCTCTGTATATGGAAGATCCATTTCTACCTATTTTAAAAATCAGGAAGAAAGATATATTTTTAGGCAGTCTAAGGACAGGAATTTTTGCCTTCTTACAGAAGGGTTAGAAATAAGAAAAATCAAGTGCTCCAACACTAAAGAAATGTAAAAAGACCACTCACCAGCTCAGTCCTTGTCAACTCCCTGCTTTATCCACACTGATGAGTCCAGTTCATCAGACACAGGAATGACTCATTTTTGCCACAAACAATCAAAACAACCTGGAGACACGACCTGAACTGCCAATGATGAATAAATCTTCAACTATTTTTCACAAGACCATATTCACACTCTGCTGATCATCACAGTTCATCTCAACACCCCCTCTGACATCAGTACAAACCTTTGGGCACCACCACCATTTACAGGAATTTCCTTACAGAAGAATAATTAGGTGTGGTGTAATGTAACTTCAGTCCAAGTCAAAATTAGTACCTTTTGAAAATTGGACACAGTTATGAAAATGGAGAATCTGCTCCTAACAGGGAATTTAACCCATGCTTGATGAATATTTTCAACATGAGAACCTGAGGGAAGGGCTGGAGCTGTGCCAGGGAGGGTGAGGGTGGAGATCAGTGAAAGGCTCTTCTCCCAGAGGGTGGTTGGCACTGCCCAGGCTCCCCAGGGAATGAGCAGAGCCCTAAAGCTGCCAGAGTCCCACGAGCATTTGGGCAATGCTCTCAGGGATGCACAGGGTGGGATTGTTGGGGTGTCCCTGCGGGGCCAGGGGTTGCACTCAATCCTTGCAGATTCCAAGGATCCCCTCCAGCTCAGTAAATTCTGTGATTCATTTAAATTTCAAGCAATTATTGCAAATTAAGCTCTGACTCTACAAAAGCAAACAGAGAAATCTTACCCTAAAGAAACACTTCTCAAAATCAGGACTTCAATGCTTTATAAAGCAGTTTGATAAGAGCTTTCCAAGACACTGGGAACATTTCAGATTATTACAATCCTATAATGGTTTCTGCTGGAAGGGACATTAAAGCCCATCTTGTCTCTCTCCCCTGCCATAGGCAGGGACACCAAGTCCAGGTTGTTCAACCTGGAGCCCCAATATCGGCCTTGAACACTCCCTCCCATGGATGGGGCCTTGATTCTCTAACTAGATAAATATTCTCATTCATCTAATGCATAGAAATTACAGTGAGTTTGTAAAAATAGGACCTTCATCCCAGACTCTTAGATGAGCTACCTTCAGCAGGTAAGAGGAGGTACACATGTATTTCATGCTTTGCTGGACTGAACCCAACACAACCTCATCAGTCACTAATAATTTTTCCCAAGTTAACTGTAGTATTTGAAATCAGAACATGTTTTTCAGAAGTAAAAACAAGGCACTAAACTTTCATAATCTTCTCAGTACACAAGCACTGGATGTGTATCAAGTACTGTTTTGCTGTGTTTCCTTGTATCTAGCTTAGAATATTGCTTCATTCTGCACTTAATGCTCAGCAAGAGGAATGGTTTGAAACTTTAGATACTAAAAATAGCTTTGTTTGGGTTTTTGGGGGGTAGAATAATCAAAATGTTTTAACAAAACAAGTCGTTGGTTTGGCAGGGTACTCGGCAGGGACTTTGTAGCTATTCCCTAATCCCCAATCCAGCACTGGCTGTCTCTGGGCCCATAACGGTGAGTGTGCTTCAGCATTTATAAACTGCATTCTTTACACATCATCGACTCCTCAGAGAAAAAAGAGGGCAATCGTGATTGCTTGATTGCTGCTGAATCCTGCCTGAGGGCTGTCCCATAAACAGCTGATCAATGCTGATCCAGAACTGAAACCACAGAGGAGGTTTTACTGGGGATGGCAGCAATGTGGTCTACTCATTTTCACAGTCACTTGGCCCAGACACAGATTTATGTAAGGTCAATAATCACTAAAATTGCAGAGTCTTTTAGGTTTGGCTTTAACACAAACTGTTCAGCAGTTATTGTGGAAGACTTCTGAGAGTGATTTAGGGTTTGCTTTTTTTCCCACCTTAGGCAATCTCTTGCACTGTTTAAGCATCTCTTTCCAGTGGCCATAGGCTGTATTTTTCTCTCTCTCTCAAAAAAAAAAACACTGCAAAAATATCACCTACTGATTTCAGCCTCTGCTCTTGTGCAGAGGTGGGGAGGTGCTGGCACAGGGTGCCCAGAGAAGCTGTGGCTGCCCCTGGATCCCTGGAAGTGTCCATGGCCAGGCTGGATGGAGCTTGGAGCAACCTGGGATAGTGGAAGGAGTCCCTGCTTGTGGCAGGGGTGGAATGAGATGATCTTCAAGATATCTTGCAACCCAGAACATTTCACGACTTTACAATTCCATGATTGTTTACTCAAAAGAAATGTTGAGGTGAAGCAGGAAGGGGGTGAAAGCAGCTACTGAAACTCCCTGCTTAAAACCTTACCCAAAATTCCAAGACAGTCTATTCTTTCAGGCAGCAAGTGGTGTTCTTAGAAACAGGGAAGTGGCAAGTTCAGAAAGCAGCAGCAGGCAGCCAGGAAAGCAGCTTGTGCCAGCTCCACTCCAGAACACAGTGCTGTGTAGCACCTAAAATGGCTTTACCTGCTCACTTCTACCTCTTAAAAGCAGAAGAGAACAAAACCACAACAATCAAACCAAACCTTTACCCTAAAACTCCAGTCCTGGCAAAGAGCATTCCGCACTGGCAGTATCAGAGGGTCACAGAATCAGCTGGGTTGAAAAGGCCCTTAAAGACCATCTCGTTCCATGATGATCCCTTCTGTACAAAGGGATTTCATGGAGTGTCACAGAGAAGTTTTACCCTTTATACATAATAGCAAAATGCAGGCCAGGAACAGACCAAACAGGTGATTTCTTTTCTTCCAAAATTTAACCTAACTTTTGGAGGATAAATCTTCTGGGAAGTTTCTCCTTTTGATCACCTTCACATCACTGCCAATAGTTTCTATCATTCCCAATGAGAACTTCAATTTTTCTAGACAACAGCTATTACAAAAATGCAATTTTTTACAAAATTTATCATTGTCCAAATTTTAGGATAGAAAGAAGAACGAACAAAACCAGAGCAAATTTTTATTAAAAAAACTCAGCTAGTTATTGCCTACACTGGGAATTCAAAGGGGAACGTTTACAACATTTATAAACAATTCCAGCTCTCAGATAAATATCATGTGATTTCACCTCTCTCTAAACTGTTTTCTCACGCACTTCTGAAGTTTCATTTCTGTCTGAGACTCACTGAAGTTCCCAAAGCAAACAGTCATTCATGGCTGTGGGTCCTGAACCACAGTTACCAGGAGGGCAGCAGAGGTGGCAAAAGTATTGCAGCAATAACCTCAATTAAAAAGTTACTTCCATGACTCTGTGAATAATGGAAACCTGAAAATCCATACTATCCTGTGTGGAGAACATTTTTGTCCAGGCTAAGCAGCAGTCCTTTGCTTGCTCACAGAATGCTTGTTTAAAACTAAATGTGTGCTCTTGTTTGGAGCAGAGAAGCCACTAGGCTATGCAGAGCCCAGAACCACTCCTTTTTTCAAAGGCTCTTCTCCTGGAAGATTCTGGCACAGGCAGAGGGAAGTTGGGGAGGTTCTGGTGAGATGTGCCACTTCACACTTCCCTAATGTCAACAAAAGTCAAAGAATTGCATCCTGATATAGGAGATGGAGAAAGGAAGGAAGAGAAAGGTGGAACAGAGTCCACATACTAAGACCAGAACATTTAGAAGTTCCCCTTCTGCTCCCTAACCCACCATAAGGTCTCTTAAAGATTTACAGTGTGACTCATCCTTCATTTTCTTTATTGATTGCAAAACTCAAGCAAAGTTACCTCGTTAACTTGTTTTTTGTCCAAGTGAAAAACTTGACCAGAACTTGTTGAGGCAATTTCTTCATAGACCTTGTAACCAATATGATCCCTGTCATCACAGTCTCCTGTCAGCACAAATACCACCTGGATTAAAGAAAAATCAGTGAATCATTGGACACGCGGTTCATAGGTGAGGAAAGCATTGCCAGGGCAGCATTAAGGCAAGACAACAGAAGAATGTCTGTCAAGATGGGTTTGTAACTCTGCATAGACAGAGGCATTGCATTCAATAATGATGGAAAAAGCAATGCAGGACAAAAGGAACAGACAAAAATCCCTTTAAAATTCAATCAGCCCTGCCATTCACATAATACTTCTTTTAGAACAATATTAAATAATCTACGTAAGTGATAAGCTACCAAAAACACATATGCTGGTAGAAGATTCAGCTGCATAATTTATTTCACAATAATAAAAAGAATATTCCACTAAGATTTCCATAACCAGATCAGTTAACTCTATTAAAAAAAAACGTAAATCCTTAGAATGCAGTATTATGGTCCCTTCTGTAAAAAGATGTCACCAAGTTCCACACAGGACAATTCCACCCTTTGTCATTGAGAAACCAAGCATTAAACATATAAATCAGCTGGGAATGCAAATCCCCTCAGTACCTGTGACTGTTTCTGTTGGATGAGTTGAAGCACTTCATGAGCCAGTCTGTAGTCCTTGGATCGGGCATCAGTAAATACATAGATGAAAGAGCCAGGCAGGGAAATTTCTAGAGCAATCTTTATTGCCCCAATGCTCATCTCTGGACAGTCTCCACCACCCTGTTCACAAGTAGAAAGAAAACATAACCTTTTTATTTTCCATACGAAATAAGTTACTTTCTTTTGGGACATTCAAGACAGATACTTCCTCAGCCTCTAATCATTTATTGGCCTTTTCCACCCTAAGGATTTTATGGTTACTGCAGAGTGCTGTAACACACTCACAAGCAGCAACTGCAACAATTCCAAAGGGACAGTGAATTCAAAGGAAGAGCCTTGATGTTGGCTGGTGTCACGGTCACTCTTACCCATGTCGTGCTCAGCTCCAGCTTTTGTGACAGCCCCATTTCCCACACTCAGCCCCATTCCTGGCTGACAGCTCCCCTGCTCTGGTGGCACACAGCACTCACGGAAGGTCAGGGGCACAGACAGATGGGAAATGGTCCTAGGCAGGCAGTGCTGATCTCCAGGAGCACCTCTGGACACCAGAGCAGCAAGAACCTGCCCTGGACTCCACCCTGGGACAGGGAGCTCAGCAGAGGGCACAGGTGCTGTGTTCCCACAGCTCTGCACAGCAGCAGCTGCAGAGCTGGAGGTTTTTCAGACCATGTGTTTAATCACAATGCTTCCAAGTATGACTTTATTTTTATAGGAAAGGATTCGTTTCTCTCCTTAAATTAAGAATTTGGGAAAAACAGTGTTTAAATAAAAGCTCACTAACTTACATAAAAATTAACTTGGCGCATTGAAGACAGAACTTTCCAAAGAGCTGACACAAACTGTAAAACTTGCCCTGCCATTTACAACAGATGTCTGCATATTCAATATTAAGTATCAAATTGATTTTTTACTTTTACAGTCAACATGTCTTCACACATATGGACATACAAATCTACACATGTTGGGAAAGAAAAGGGCAAAAAGAGAGCCCTTCATACTTAAGAATTTTGTTTGCCCTCAGTATGTTCGTGTTGGGAACAAGTTTAATCTATCAGTATCCTTAACCCAATTTCAAAGCAAGACTATCAATAAGTTTCTCATCTATGCTAAAGAATAAGCATGTGGTCACTGTTTTTCTGGAAGTCATGTAAGAGCCATCACTCTTTTTCAAAGTCAGTTCTCCTAAATGTAGCCTTAGACTTATGGGAAAAGCAAGTGGTAGACTCCAGACAGCCTGAAATTCAAGAGAGAACTCTCCAAGATTTTTGACACACGTCAGAACTTTATCTTGGCAATGCCTATACAGTCCAATGGGACACATCAGTATATCCAAATTCGTTCAGCAAAAGACTCTTCCACGTAAAGCTTTAATTTGTGGGCAAAGTCAAAATAATAGCTAATTTCTACAGACATCTACTTGAAACAGGGAAATTTCTATTCCCACTTCAAGACTACTTGATTATCATCTCATAGTATTCTATATGGCAGCATCTGTTTTCTACATAGAACATGAAAAGTACTACTGAGCTGAATGGTTGCTCTGAGAAGCAGCATGGACTTTTTAATTCCTATAATGTAGAATAATACTTGTATAAAAGGCAGCTGGTAGAACAACAAAACATCATCATCATCATGGAATGGCTTGGATTGGAAGGACCTTAAAGCCCATCCAGTTCCAACACCTGCCATGGGCAGGGATACCTTCTACTGTCCCAGGTTGCTCCAAGCCCCATCCAACCTGGCCTTGGACGCTTCCAGGGATCCAAGGGCAGCCACAGCTTCTCTGAGGACCCTCACCACATTCACAGGCAGAACTGCTTCCTAACATTTACCATTAGTATTGCCTTTACATAAATAAAAAAGTAGAAAATTTTCCATTCAGTATTTCCTGCCTTTCTCTCCAAATTGAAATTAAATACAATGACCTTGTGAAGCTTTCTGGAAAAGCTGAGGTGAGTGAAGCTCAGGAAGCTTCATTTTCCCTTCAGTTTGAACAGGCCCACAGAAATACACAAAAAATCTTCCTAACGAAAAAAAAAATCCACAAAAAGACAAACAAAGCAAACAAAAACCAACCAAAACAAACAAAACCAAAACCAAGAAACACTAAGGAGCCACTGCTGCCCAAGTCAACATTTTTATTACACTGTCTGTAAGAATGATTCAAAGGTAATTACAGATGAAATACAGGTGATAACCTCCTAAGCTGATCCTGTATCAAAGGAACATGTCCTTTATCACTCTGAATGCAAAAGGAAACAGGACCCAGTTTCTGCAGTGAAATGTACACACCCAACTTTTACCTGATGTAATGTCAGCCAAAAGACCCTCTAATTCTTCAGTGACAGACAAAAGGAAAACAAGAGCTGGACTTACCCTGATATTCAGGGAGGACAAGTTGAGCATATTTTGATATAATATGATTTATATGCAAGATGTCTTGAAATAATTTATCTTCACCTTAATTTTAGTTTTGTTCATTAATGAGAATATTTGGTCCATGCCCTTTCTCAAAACAAACCCAAGCTCAAAATTTCCTCTACCTCCACACCATTCACTCTTGCATCTTTTATCAGTCAATTTGGAAAAAATACTGGTAACAAACCTGTAGAAAGTGTTTACATTTTCTCTACTGCAAGACGACCTACCAGTCCTGTTCTATTAATTTTTTGATTTCTATTTTGGCCCCTCACCAATACAATGGATGAATACAAATCAGTGACAGCCTTCATACAGCAGAATGAGCATATCTTGAAGTAATTATGAAATATGCAATCAACCAGCATTAAAGAAAAAAAATCTAAAATTAATTAGACAGAAACTTTTAAACAACCTGATTAGAAATTAAGAGTTTGAAATTCCCAAAAGCTTCACCTAAATAATCCACCTTTTAGAAACAGCTGCAATTACTGTTCAGTATAACTATTGAGGAAACAAAACATGAAAACTGGATGGAGTTTTGAAGCTTAATTTCCTCATGGAGGAGAAAACTGCAATAGCTATTGTTTTTCCTGGATTTCAAATCTTCTGCCAACTTTCAAAGTAATCCTCAAGCAATCTGTTCTTACAGGGATTACACCATGTGCCAGTTTCTGAAGGAAAGCCTGTCTACCCTACTGACTCCAGCAAGGTTCACCACAGGTCAGAAGCATTTTCCTTGGTTAAAGACAGGACAATAGGAACATATGTTCTGTCAGCAAGGATAACCTCATTCCAATACTTCCCCCTTTCTTTCTATCACCCTAAGGAATGGCTGGAGCTGTGTCAGGGCAGAGTCAGGCTGGATCTCAGGAAAAGGTTCCTCCCCCAGAAGGTGCTAGGGCACTGACCAGGTTCCCCAGGCAATGGGCATGGTCCCGAGGCTGAGAGAGCTCCAGGGGCATTTGGACAACACTCCCAGGGATGCACAGGGTGGCATTGTTGGGGTGCAGGACCAGGGGTTGGACTGGATACTCCTGTGGGTCCCTTCCACTCAGGATATTCTGTGATTCTAAGAAGCCTTTGAATCAGTAAGTGCCAAGTAATGCATGGCAGGGAAGGCAAAACCTATGGAAAACCTGATGGGTCTTGCAGTCCTCCTATTTGAATAGGGTTCATGGAATATAATTTCCAGAACACAGTAAAAGTCCATAAAAGTGTGTGGACAAATGGCAGGACTAATGAAAATGCCAACTGAATGTTAGCATTACCTAACTATTCATTCTTGTATTATCAAACCATGTCTCATTGTTACACAATGATGCAAACTAAGACAAAGGAGTTAATCATAGCCCTAAATTAGGATGAGCAAGAAGATGACTGTTTGTGCAGGCAAAATGACAGTGGTAAGTGATCTACATCCTCATGAATGCTTGCAGCAGGAATATCAGCACAAGAGGAAAGATCAGCGTGAGGAAACAGTCTTTGCTAGAACCACACAGGAAACAAGTTACTCACCTGAACATAAAGCTCCCTAAGTTCAAATTGAAATTTCTTGGGATCTGTGGTTATTGTCACTGGACCAATTTCTAGAATGAAATACAAAGAAAACAGAGTTATCCAAAGACATATGGTAGTAAAAAAAAAAAAAAAAGAAACTAGAAGTGTGAACAGAAAGAAATAGTAGAGAATTATATCCCCAGTACTGAAATCTATGCATCAAATCTGGTAACTTTCATTTTCCAGGATTCCCAAACTCTGCCTTAAACATTTATAGGCACATAAAGCCTTTCACCTTTGATTTTGATCAAACATTTAATTGTTCTTAGTAATAAAAAGGGAACAAAAATTCCCAGAACAAATGTTGCTGGACCAAGAAATAATGTATTTTTCCAGAAAGAGGCTCCTCAGACTGGGGAAAACTAGGCTTTGGGAAAACCTTATAGCAGCCTTCCACTGCCTAACAGGCAGCTCTTTCTGAGCTGGAGAGGGACTTAGGACAAGGACCTGGATGGACAGGATGAGGGAAGTGGCTTCAAACTTTAAGATATTAAATACTAGGGAACATGTCTTCCCTGTGAGGCTGGGGAGGCCCTGGCACAGAGTGCTCAGAGAAGCTGTGGCTGCCCCTGGATCCCTGGAAATGCCCAAGTCCAGGGTATGGAGTAACCTGGGATAGTGGAAGGTGTCCCTGCCTATGGCAGAGGGTGAAACTAGATTGATTTAAGCCTCCTTCCAACCCAAACCATTCCATGATTTTGTGATTCTAGGTAAACATGAAGAGGCCTCTCTGGACAGAAAATACATAGTTGGCTTTGCAATTTTACTCCTGTAATTAATAAAAAAAAAAAAAAAAAAAAAAAAAAGACACATGCCACATTTCTTTCCTGGAACAAAAATGTACCTCTGGAAAAATGCCAGTGTGAGCCCTATCCCCAGTCCCAGCACATGTAGCAGGAGCTGCCAGAAAGAATCAAAGCAGAAACAACTTTATTCATGGCATTTGCCATGTCTTTGTCTGCTGTGGAAGGGCAGGACGTCCAAGTGAAGTTGCCTGGGGTGTGTAAAAGCAGCACACATGTGAGCATTTCCCAATCCCACAGAGCTGTCCCTCTGTCCCTCACACAGCTGCCTTCCTGATGGGTATCCAATGTGATTGCAGCCAGCTGGTTGCTGTGCCGTGATTTCCTGCCTGTTCACCTCAATCTGCCTTGGCACCAGTGCCCTCCATTCTTTGCCTGGCCCGGGCAGGCACTGCTGCCTTGGCCGTGGGCACTCGCCCAGCTCCGCAAGCGCAATCAGGGTGCTATGCCAAAAATCAGTAAATAAACACACACACACAAATGAAGAGATTTCTGACAGCTGAGTGCTCCAAAGCACTCAAAGAGATCAGTGGAGTTCTGACAGACCAAATGGGGCACAATTCTGCTGTCAGGGAAAAAGCCAAGCATGAAACTGCAACGGTGCCAATTTAATACAGTTGCAGCTTACAGGGAAGTGCTGCCTCAGCAGACCTCACAACACTTTCCATGCTCTATAAAAGTTTATATGCACTTATCTGCCATATAATACAGACATTTTTCTCTTTAAAAAAAACCCAAGGTTTTATTTCACTGGAGTTACAACAACTGCCATCACTAAGGTCTACTCTAATCACACTAGCATTTGCTGGGCAAGCTCTGTTCATGAGTCTTTTGGTTTAATTTCTTTGAAAGTCACCCACGAGCTCACACAAAACCTTTCCTAAATGATTAAACTGTCCTTGGGGGCTTTTTGTATGGCAGTGAGTCATTTATCTGTGAATGCCATGTACTAAAATCCTGCACTATCATTAAAAGAGCCATTATAAGGACTCACTGTTCCTTCACATACCTCATCCTGCTGTCCTCCCACTCCCCCTGGCACTATTCTCCTTTGAGTATCCTTTAAAGCAAACACCTGCAATAAAGCTACCTCCAAATTGTTTTGCTTCCAAACTCCTCCTTGCCAAGCACTGCTCTAAAGCACGTCACTGACTGGAGTTTATCCATACAGTAACTCCCTTAGCTCCATCATTCCCATCTGTTGAGGGATTCAGGGTTTCAGCCTAGCGCAGTAAATCCTTTGGAAAGGCTTTCTTACCCTATAAAATAAAGATCCTCATTCTGTGACCTCCAAGTGCAGCCCAAGTAAGGCTGTTTCACCAGCACAGGTATACACAGGCCTTCAAAGTGTCCAGAATATAAAAAAGTGAGAGGGCATTTTGACAAATTATTTGAATTTACATAACGAGCATAGTTTAAACAGAATATTCACTCAGAAACTACACCCTGCAAACACACCAAGCAAAAGAAAATAGTAAGCTTTTTAACTTCATTAGCTCTTTAGGTGGAGCTTGACACATGGAATGCTCTAACAGAATACAGAATCACAGAATGGTTTGGGTTGGAAGGGACCTTCAAGCCCCTCCAGTCCCACCCTCTGCCATGGGCAGGGACACTTCCCACTATCCCACGTTGCTCCAAGCTCTATCCAATCTGGCCTTGGACAATTCTAGTGATGGGGAGGTTTTCCATTCTCATTCTGCAATCTGAATCCATTTTTAGGGACCAATATGGGAATATGTGGAACTGGTTTGTTGTGGGGGTGTCTCCATTGCTCAATACTCCAAAACTCTCTCCACTGCTCACTTTCATGTCACCCAGAGGGAGCTGTGCAAAGGTGAAAAAGCTGACACAGCCCCAGAATGGCAGCGAATCTTTCTGAGGCACCAACTCAGCTCTCTGGGGTCACAAGTACAGTGTAAATGTCAGCTCTTCCAGACTGACTCGGGAATCCAACAGTCACTGCTGCACACACACAAACTGCCAACAGCCAAAAGGAAACATTTCAAAGGAATGGCTGCACATCCCTGAGCAAAGCCTGGACTTCCAAAACTGAAATCACTAAGGTCAACGTAGCCACTATGGCATCTGAGCTTGTACCTAAGCAATTCAACAGCTACCACAACTGAGTAAAAGAGATCACAGATTCTGATGCTCCCTTTCTGGGGCAAGTCTTGTAAAAACCATCTCATTGGTAAGGAAGGAGAAAAGCCCACAGCAACCTGAGAAACCGGCCATTCCAAAAGGCCCTGCTGTTTTTCCATGGCTTTCTGCCACACCTCAAATGGCCACATGTTTATGTACAAGCTGAGCAGCAAGCACATTGGGAAAACCGCAGATTTCCCCATGACACACAATCACACATAATTACCACTGACGGTGATTGCAAATTTGGCACTCTCCTAGTCCTGACCACGGAACACATCTGCACCAAATGTCTGTTTTGGACAGCTGGGTGCTTTAGGACATCTAGCAAAGGAATATGGAAGTCTTTTGCCTACCTCTCATCAACTAGAATACTGGATTTGTTTGTTCCAGAAGGAATAAAAAAGCTTTAAGTGAAACATGGTAGCTGAAGGAATTTTGGCAGAGATGCTAAACCTTGTGGAGTGCTCTCACCCACAGAATTCTTTCTTCTAATTCACAGCAAGGATGTTTTCCTGATGCAAAGCCATATCAAGAATTAAAACTAACTAAATAAAGCAAAGATATCCCCCCAAAAAGCCTCCACATCTTTGAATGCTTCCGGAGAAATACAAATTTCAAAACTATGACACTACAAATGAAAAAGAAAAATAGAAAAAATCAAAACCCCAAAACCTACCACAGAATAGCAAGAAATCCCTGATGTTCCAATAACTACATTATTATAATATATAATAATACCACAATAATTACACTGTTACATTATATAACTACATTAATTATATACTAATAAAAACTAATATTACAGTTACTAGTATATTTAGTTATCTCTTCATAACATAGTATACACAGAAAAAACCTGGCTGACAATTATCTTCCATGTTCTTTTTAGTTTATGAAGTGGACTGACAAGTCTAGAACTGTGCTGTGGCAATTCTGACAGTTTTTGAGAACAGAGGACTAATATGGGTTTCACATACCCATATATACATATCCTCACCTGCCCCTTTATATATGTGTGTATGTGAGTACACATATATCAAATAATTTTCACCACAAATGAAGAGATGCTGAAGGATTAGGAGTAATCAGATGGGACAGCTGAAATGCCTAAACCAAGATCCCTGCCAAAAGAAGCTGGTGCACAATTATTCCCTAAGAGCCATTTGCTAAGGTGCTGAGCACCGAGGTTTATCTGATTTAATGCTCTTCTCAGAGAAAGAAGAGAACTGTATCCAATCCATTGCAAAGCTCTGCTTATAATGCCTCTGAAGACCTTTAGGAGCAGCCACTGCCAAGAATTCAGAGAATAAGAGCAATGATAGAGTTGCTCCCAGCCAGGCTCCAGCCAGCTGTCCATCCTGAGGGCACAGAAGCAGAAACCTGCAATTTTCCAACAGCAAATTGGAGTCCTGCAGGCTCTTCCCTCTACACATCCCTCACAAGCTGCCACTGGAAGTGCACCACAGGGCTCTCCTTCCCCTTAAAGGGAGGGTCATCACACAGGTGAGACTTCATAAAAGAAAACCACTTGTAACTGCCACTCAAATGGTAGTGAATAGTTTTGTTCCTCACACAGCTGACAAATACATGCATAGAGGATCAGAAGCTGTTTTACAGCATTATGTTTTAATGCACAAAAAAAAATGCTGCTCCATTTTAATTGATTGCAAGCCAAGAAGCTGACTCCACCACGTACTAAAGAAAGACCAAACTTAAAGCCTTGTGCTTCGTGCTCTGAGGTGAAGGACAACTCTCAACTCCATTGAGATGATGGGAGCTGTGTGGATAGAAACCTTGATGAAGTTTTCCAGGAGCACAAAGCAGCACTGGAGATGCTGCCTACAGTCATGAGCCCCCTGTGGGTAACACACATCCCATTGCAAAGACCATCCCCATGGACTCAGGGAGCACTAACCAAGCCAAGATGCTTTTAGCACTAGAACATGTAATAAGCTATTTAAAGTTTCCTTCTAAATGATTTTCCCTCTTGACTCAGCTGCTTTCAGATTCTAACCTGGCTATAATTAATTTTTTGAAGAGCCCAAGAACTGCACTGAGCAACTTTTACCAGATTTTTAACCAGAGAGAAATGAGCCAAACCAGCCCAGCAAGCTCATGTTTCCTTAACACACTCGCTTTGTTATTTTTAAAATCATTTTTTAACCTCATGACTTATGACTACTAAGTGTAACAGCAGACAGGAAGGAGTCAGACTGCTCACAGTTTTTCACCCAGTTTTTCATTCGTTGGCTCTTCACAGACAAACCAGCTAGATTATCCTGGGAATATCAGAGCCCTGCTGAACAGCCCAACCCAGCATCAGTGGAGCTGATGAAGCTCCATCCTCACAGATGGCAAGGGTCACCATCCTCATCCATCAAACTCTTCACCTTTGGACAGTGGCCAGAGGCTGGCTGAAACTGAGCGACCAAGATCTAACACAAGCTTTACTAGCAATGTGCCTTAGCAAGTGCCACATTTGTGTTGTTATTTCCCATTGTTTTAATAGTTATGAGCTCATGATTTTTTTTTTTTTTTTTGGTAAAGAAAATAACAATGACAAAAAAAAAGCATTATACATGCTTCATTTCTTGGAAAAGAAAATCTCACTTGGAGACCCACAGTGGATAAAATCTAATATTCTCATCTTTTGTCTACTGTAACAAGCATTAAGTTTAGCTTATGAGCCTCAAGTGCAGTTGTCTAAAAGTTATTAACCACATGCAGTAAGAAACAATAAAAATCAGGGACAGATTTGCCCAGCATACTGTTAACTCCACCTTCTGAGAACTATAGTCAAAAACCACAGTGTGTGCAGAGTAACCTCCTCTACCCAGAGACGTTAAAATAAATCCAGATTTGCTACAAATCCTCTCTTAAATGAGTGATGCACAAAACAGCCTTGGAGCTTCTCAAGACCTTTGCATGAGCGGTACATCACATTAACCAAGGAATCCCAATTGAAAAAACTACTCCCTCAGGCTGGAAATTAAAAAAAGATAGCTTGAATTAAATAGAAACACAGGTTGATTATTGTCCTGAGGAAATAATCCAACTAAATGTCTCTAGCTCCACTGTGAGGCCAGAAGGTTTTGTCTATTGCTGATGCACAACTACGGGTAAAGAGACCAGAAAACTTGAGTCCATGTGGTTCGGATTTAAAGTAATGACTTTAGTGGCTATTAAATGTCCCAAAAAGAATTACACAAAGCAAGGTTTTTTCCTTTCTGAGGACAAGCAAACACAGTGAATGCTGAGGTCTGGAGCAGCCCCACCTTCCTCCTCCCTGCCTCAGTCCCGCGCAGTGCTGGAGGTCTGTCCCAGCGGGGCCGCAGCCGTGTCGGAGCTGACTCTGCTCCCTGGCCAGCCCTCCATGGATCCCTGCCCGGCTCCCAGCACGCAGCCATGGCTGGCAACTCGGCTGACAGGCCCTGAGAGAGGCCAAGGGCTCAGTGAGCCACGGAGATTACGGGAGGCTCCTACAGCTAGGTGGTCCCTGACATCCAAGTCTTGAGCTTGAGCTCCATCCCAGCACTGAGTTCATCCAGTCTGTGCTCTCCTGCATCTCCTGCACACCCAGAGATTTGTGCTTCCCCATCCAGCACTGCCACCACTGCAGCGTACATGGGGCTGCTTTGATATTCCAACAACAAAAGGTACAAGCAGACACGAGGGGAAAAAAGCTTTGAGTAATCTGCTGAACTCAGCCTACAGTGAAGGACAACCAGCTGATAAGGACTGCAGACACAGCTTCCTTACTGTCCAGCCTGGCGGCAGTGCCGGATCCTGGGGCTGGCCTGCGCTCCCAGCTCCCACTGAACATCTGAGAAGGTCATCAGCTCACTTTCTGTTTGTGTTTATTTCCCCTTGTTAACAACAGGCTGAACGGAGTAAAACTCAGTTCATAATGCTCTTTAAATTCTTTCTCCAGACTGAACTCCAGTTCAGTCCAGGTCTATTTCTGTCTCATCTCTGGGTCTGTGTATTTTGGCACTGCTCCTTCTACACTTGTAACAGCACGGGATAAAGAACATGCACTGAGGAATCGGGCAGGAACAAATGCAAGTACCCATTTCACAGTGCTGCTTTGTAATTAATTACTTTACCATGCTGAAGTCAAATCAAGAAAGACTTAAAACACAATTTTTAATTCACAATTTATACTTAATGCTGCATTACAAAATGAACTTATTTACTGTGACATTTAGCATGATTGATTTTGAGCTGCTGTCCACACCACTGTAAGCCAAGAACATCCGATCTCCACCATCAAGAGCCTCCTGGCACTGCAGGGTACCACAGCCTGATCTGTAAAGCTCCTTCTCCCTCTTCATGGAACTCAGGCTCCCACCGTGTCCCCAAATGTACCTGACCCTAAGAGGGGCCCAGTGGCTGACTGGCAAAAAAAAAAGTCACAGCTTCTTTTATTTGCAGGATAGATTAATTAAATTACAATGGCTAATCAAAAGCTTCTGCTTGGAAGATTATGTTACATCCTTCAAAGAGATTTGGAAGATCCTTGGAGAGAGCTACCTTACTAAAGCCAAATCAGCTTTTTGATCTTGAGACATCAGCAAACTGAAAAGCAACTGGCTCTTTCCTGCTGAAAGTGCAGCTGCTTTGCTTTCCCAAAGGGTATGGAGCTACTAATGCACTCAGAACCCACAGCTACACAAAAGCAGACCCTGTAAGTAAATAAAGTCACCATCAGCAACCTGAGCATCCTGGGAGCAGGATAACCCAGTCCCTACTCAGTCCGGGATGAGGGGAAACATTCTACAACCCCATTATGTAGCACACACCAAAGTGCCAAGGCACAAACAGTACTTAACAGGGGTGATTACCCCCCAGTTATTAATAAAGCACAATGTTTTCTTCAAGAAGTCATTCTCCTAACAAGCTTTATGGAGACCATGGCACTAATCCATCAGTGCTTAAAACTGCCAAGAGACCATGGGAACACAAGGACTTCCCAGAGTATATTCCCACATTTACCCTATCCTGCTCTTTAATAGGCTTATGTTGGGGGTTGGCTTTGACATGGTAAAAGATAATTTTATTTTAAATCATCATAGAATTAAAGGCTTAGGTGGGAAGGGATCTTAAAGTTCATCCAGTTCCATCCCTTGGGCAGGGGCACCTTCCACCATCCCAGGTTGCTCCAAGCCCTGTCCAACCTGGCCTTGGACACTTCAGGGATCCAGGGGCAGCCACAGCTTCTCTGGGCACCCTGTGCCAGGGCCTCCCACCCCTCACAGGGAACAATTCCCACCTAACATTCAATCAGATGCCAGACACAATCCTTGAAACATTAATTAAATTTTGTTCAGCAAAGTATCAGCAAACCACATAATGACTCAATTAGCCCTAATACAAAGGGAAAAGATAGACACTAAACACAAACCTACCTACACCTGCATAATTCAAACACTACTAAATAGAGTCTCCTCAGTTTTTATACCAAACTACTTGTCTCTCAATGCAACATAAGGAAGAAAGAAAAAAGTTTCATTTTGAAAATTCTAGGAGAATAAAACCAAGGTTCCAGATGACCTATGAGTGCCTGCACACATATACATACAGGTGCATGAACATCATCATTTTGATACTACAAAAGGCTTTAGGATATCCAGCTGCCATCCTTTGAGAATGCAGATTTTCCAACATAACAAAACTCAAATAATCTGAGGCCAGCTGCTGGGAGAAGGAAGTGTCACATTCAGTAAAAAAATCAGATATTCTGCATGAGGTTTCTCTGTAACTAAAATGTTCTTTTCTTCCTTTTTACTACTAAAAGTGCATCTGCCTTCTTTCCAAGTAACTGACAGAGTTTTTATTGACTTCATTTAGAACGGATCCCAGCTCCCGTCCAAATATTCCACCATAAAGTGAATTGCTAAAGGATTACCAGTGTAAAACCATTAGAAACCCCAACACTGTTCTTTCAGGCATTACAAGTGTAAATTTAAATCTCTGCATCATTCCAGCTAAGTCTCCACTTCACAGAGCTAATCCATGTGCAGCTGACAGAACATGGAATGTTACAGCAGATAACACTGTCCGTGTACACCAATTATTCACTCTGACAATATCCAGTTGGGAATATCATCCCTAGTGCTCTAACAACGGTCCAGTGATGCCTCAAATACTACTGTGAATAAAGAGGCATCAATTAACTGAAATTAAAACACCCATTTAAGGATGCTCAAAGAAGGGCTGTTACTGGTGTTCCAGGTTAACATGAACTTTTTGGTTTTTTTAAAAATCTACTGCTAACATAAACAATGAAGACTCTAAATCTATTTCTACCTATCAGACATAGTTCTTACTCCTGGTGAGGCTCTGTTTGAGAAGTTGGATCAGATGATTTTTAGAGGTGACTTCTAACCTGGGCTGTTGCAGGACTCTAATGTATAACAAGGCAGTGGGAAAAAGAAGCAGAAAATAAGACTGCAAAAGAGCTTATCTGACAGAGCCAGCCCAGGAAAAAGAGAATACTGAAACATTTTAGTTCTATTTTTAAAAATATGTGTTTTGGATTGAAATGCCGATTTTAAAAGAAAGATACAGCAAGTTTTTCATGGCCAGACGAGCCTCACAAAGGCTTCATTAGAGCACTGTTTACTTTGGTAACTGGCAAGTCAGCTGGAAGCAGCTCTGTCCCATCCCTTCACTTTTTTGCCTGTATCATTTGTAATTGTGTCATTTTCTAAATGGCACCAAGAAAAACATTTTTAAGCAGAAACCATTCAAGTAAGGGATAAACTTCTTGCAGATGTCTAGAGAACCAAGCCTGAGAAACTGGAATGCTCACCACAACCCAGGGGAAGGGGAAAGGAGCAGAGCCAGGCTGAGCAGTGTCTCCACACTGCCAGAATAGCTCAGAGGTGACAGTGGTCTCGTATCTCCTTGCTCTCCACAGGCTGCAGCAGTGAGAATGCCTTGCCTCTGATTCTTCCCAGCTCTGAGTCTGGCCCAGCAGCACATACAGGGAATGACTATTTGGTAAATGAATCCTGTTGCACAGAAGTCTCCCACTCAGTGCTGCTGAGGGTCTGGCTGCAAGATACACGTTTAGTTCTCACTGTGGAAAGGGAATCTGCACATTCACTGACTAAGACAAACTCTGTGGTATGTAAACAATCCCCCAATCCATGTCTAAGCATCATTTCTGCCCACAGTCATTTGTCACATAAAATTGACGTCTCAGTCAGATAACAAAACACCTTATAACAGAGAATCATGGAATCACTTAGGATGGAAAAGCCCTCTAAGATCATCGAGTCAAACCATTGCCCCAGCACTGCCACAGCCACCACTAATTATATCCACAAGTGACACAGCCACACAGCTTTTAAATCCCTTTTAAATGGTGACACTTCCCTGGGCAGCCTGTTCCAATGCTTGTCAACCCTTTGAGGGAAGAAATTTTCTTCATATCAATTTAAAGCTCCCCTGGAGCAACTTGAGGCTGTTTCCTTATGTCCTATATAACAATATAGCTTTAAATGTCAAGTGAGAAAAGAAGCCCAAAGCTGGAAGAGCCATGCACTTGTTCAGGAAGAATTTCAGGTTGCTTTTTCAGCTGTGGACCAGCAGCTCTAGGAGTTCATCACCAGCAGCTCAGCCAAGAACTCAGAGCATGTCACTGTCTCATGTGACCTGGATCCATGAAGGACTCAGAATCCTAAAAGCTCATCAGGTCCTTTCTTCAGCATCCTTCAGAGTCTACCTAAACCCTCAAGGGTATGAGAAGTTTTCAAAGCAGATGAGCTTCCATAGCAAGCCAAAGGACTTGCCCTGAGATGCCACAGCTGCCCCATTCCTGGAAACGTCCAAGGCCAGGTTGGACAAGGCTTGGAGAAACCTGGGATAGTGGAAGGTGTCCCTGCCCATAGCAGGGGGTGGGACTGGATGAGCTTTAAGGTCTCTTCCAACACAAACTGTTCTGGGATTCTATGAGCCTATAACTCTATGACATTTCTGATGTCTGCATGGATTAAAGCTGAAGAGACCATCAGCACTTTGGACTCCAAAAAAAAAAACCAACTAGGATTTCAGCTGTAGCTGTTACCCTGTCCCACCCTGTGAGCAGGAAGGGCAAGTGCCTTTGCTGACCACCAGCAGTACTGTACATACTGTACACTGTAGTGCCGTGTCTTTACTCCCTATGGGCTTGTCTCAGGACAAACTCAAAGTTAAGCCTCTGAACGTGTGTTACAAAAAACTAATTTCAAGGGCAAATTTGAGTTGCACAAGCACAGTAACTGAGGAGTCACCAGTGAACACCATGCAACGCTTTGGTTTGAAAAGGACCTTAGAGATCACCTCGTTCCAAGCCCTTGCCATGGACAGAGACGCCTTCCACTAGATCAGGTTGCCCAGCTCACAGAAACAGCAGAGGTACATGTGTGTCACAGGGCCTGGCACTCAGCCCACAGTCCTGCTCAGATGCCACTGATGAGTCCCACAAAGGCATTTATTCCCTGTGCACCAGCAGATCCCTTACTGCCACACTGCCTTTTGCCAACTCCTCTACGCAAGCAAGAACTCCAGGCAGCTCATCGCAGCGTGATCCACGAGAGCTTAACAGGGGAGCTGCTAATCCAGGCAGCTTTGCCCAGCCCTGTCTGCCCAGCAGTGGAATCCCAGCCGTGCAGATCTCTATCACCTCCCAGCACCCCGTCCCTGACCCACGCACACGGCACAGCCCAGCAGCTAGAAGAAAGCTGTCTCATGGCTTTGGACGAGGAAAAAAAAAAGGCATCAGAATATCTCTGCTCTTGATGCAGGTTTCAGTGCTCAGTAGTTCTTAGGAAGCTGTGGAAGAGAGAGAAACATTAAGTATTATCTGTGGGTTATAAAATTCCATAGAGTTTTACTAGTGTAAAAATGCAAGCATGCTCCAAACTAACTGCAAAAGCAGATGTGAACAGGGAGGGAGGAGGGAAAGAGGATGAGAACATTAACTTTTTTGCCCTAATCAGCTAAACAGGAATACATTAGGCAAAACCTTGTTTTCCGTTCACTCATCTTGTAAAATTTGTTTGAAGTAATGCCACCATCTATATTTAGACAGAAATTAATTTAGACTAACTCATTTGTCTTAAACCTTGTATTTCCCAGTTTCACCCTCCATCTGGCCTGGCCCAAACAGACTGGAATGTACTCAGCTGACTACTGGAAAAACATGGAGTTCTCACAGGGCAATGAAATAATCGATCACTAAATAATAACCAAACTTACTCTAAAAGAATGATTACAGTTTAAAAACGGAAGCATTTACCATGATGATTGTTTTCACTAAACTGTTCAGCCTGTTTATACAACACAGAGCACAAAGATTTCTTCTCTGGCGAATTTGGATCTGTGACCACAACGCCATCAAGTTCCAAAAATCGATGTTATCACCTGACTTGCACTGTTTGTGTAAGTCAATCTGAAGTATATTTTCTCAGGGTCTGCATTGTGTCTGGAAGAAAACCCACCCTCTGAACTGGCAGGTCCTTTCAAATACAGTCTGAGAGCTCACAATGGATATTTAAAGTGGTTGGGTCACCACTCCCCTCATGAGTCAACACGAGTGAAGAGTGAGTGCTAATTCCTGAGCTGCTGCAGAAGTACAGTCACTGAGGATGTCACCAGTGAATGGCATGGAATCATGGAATGGTTTGGGTTTGGAAGAGACCTTAAAGCTTATCTCATTCTACCCCTGCCATGCGCAGGGACACCTTCCACTAAGTTGCTCCAAGCCCTGTCCAACCTGGCCTTGGACACTTCCAGGGATCCAGGGGCAGCCACAGCTTCTCTGGGCACCCTGTGCCAGGGCCTCAGCACCCTCACAGGGAATGATTTCTCCCCAATATCCCATCTGACCCTGCCCTCTGGCAGTGGGAAGCCTCTTGTCCTGTCCCTCCATCCCTTGTCCCCAGTCCCTCTGCAGCTCTCTTGGAGCCCCTTTAGGCACTGGAAGGGGCTCTCAGGTCTCCCCCAGAGACCTCTCTTCTCCAGCTGAACACCCCCAGCCCTCCAGCCTGTCTTGAATCCTGCCTTTAGACTGGTCCTGTCTTTGTCCTGCTGTGCTGCTCAGTGCTCCAGCTCCAAACCCTCTCTGCTCCCCCCTCCAGCATCTCAAAGACATTCACAAACCAACATGGAATTCCTGCATACATTGAGAGTCAATGGAATTTTCCTGAACAAAGAAACAAAGATTGCGAGGGCATCACTAATTCTTTAAACAACAGCCTGTTGGGCAGACTCAAGACAACATTTTCTTGTACCAACTGCCCACTGGAGTGGTCAGAGTGAAGACCATCATTTCATGGAATTCAGGAGCTATTCAGGTACTGACATGGATAGTCATCCAGCTTCTCTTGAAGATCTTGTTCAGGTGTCTGCAGTACAAAACGGCATCCGAATGATTAAGGCAGGATGGCTCAGGTTTAAATTACCAGTTCTGCCAAACATCCCCTTTGCTGCCAGAGGCAAATCTTCAGGCCTCACTCAGAAAAATACTTAAGGGTATGTGAAAAGGGTATAAAAATCAACAGAATATATATAAAAACATTCCAAAGTGTTTTGCTTAGCTACAGAGTTTGTGTCTGAGGTTTCCAAACTAAAGGAGGTGACATTTCCCATCTCCTATCCCTTTTTTATCCCTAGAGCTGGGGCTGGATATCCTGGGCAGGATTATTTATCCTCATATGAATGTAGCAATATTGTACCAGCATAAACCCAACTGTAAAAACATTATGACAAACGTTACAGATTCATTTCTGGAATGATTACAAGGCCCAAGACCCTAGTGTCCAGCTAAACTACATAAACACAGATAAAACTATCCAAACTGCAAACCTGAATAATAAACCCTATTTAACTAACAGAATAGCCTAGATGAAATTCCAGATGTCTCTCACACATGATAAATTAAAATACTCTGTAAAAAAGTTCAGTGTACACTTCTACAAAGGAAATACCAACAAAACCAGGAAAAATTTAATTCATTTCATTCTCCGAAGTCACATCTCACATTTACTGAGCCCTTCCAAACACATTATGTTGCTGATTAGCAGTAATGCCTTAAGGTACTCTTTTTTCCTTTTTTTCTGATCTTTGGAGTTAAATTTGCTTTAAAACATCACTGAGGCACATAATTCTAACTGAACGATAATGTCGGGGAGCACCCTGTAATTTAAAACACCGCACTTTTAATGGACAAAATTGAGTGAAGTAGGAAAAGCAGGATGGATCCAGATCCCAGCCTGAGCACAATCAGACTTCAAACAGGGCTGAAAAAATGAAAACCAGCTGAGCTAATAAAAACCAGACCCTGCTTAAACAATCTTTCATCACGTAAACTTCACCTATGTTGTTACTCTTGGAATCTGGTAAAGTAGGAGGAGCCAGCAAGGTCTGAAAACAAGATGAGAAAGGATATTTGGGAAGGATGTAATATTTAGCAGAATAAGATGGCAGACAACCAAAGCCAGACTCTGAGCTCAGTTGTACTGGTGTAAATCCAAACTAGCATCACTGACTGTAATGACATTACTCTGGATTTACTCCATTTTACTGAGATCAAAACCTGATCAGAGACAGAATACCAAACTGGGGAAAAAAAGGCTTTCATTGCAAGTAACTAAGCAAGTGTTTAATGCTACATAGATACAACATAAGGTAAAAAGGGCTTGAGTTATCCCATAAATACTCACAAAATTCTCTACAGAGTGAAAAGTTTTATGTACTTCAAATCTACCTCTAAGCAATATTTATGCAAACTAATGAATTAATTCAAAATATGCTTCACTTATTCAGGGCTTTTCTTACTACTTGTTTGCAAAAAGGACAGTTTGAGATGAACCAAGACTCATCCCATGAAGCAGGAATGCAACAGCATATCTGCAGTGTCCTTTCCAGAAAGGAATACAGACTTCTACCTTTTGCTAAGCTGCAGTTCCAGCTCCATACTGTACCATACACCTCTAGACTGGGGAGTATTTCTTTGCCTTCCCTCTAAACAAGTTCCAGCCATGGGACACATCATATTGGTGGCTGTGCCAAACCACCAAGGCATTAAATTATTTGCTTCACATGATAAAATTGCCAATTCCTCAAAATGCCATTTAGCCAACAGTCATTATTTTCATCTCCCTATACCACGGCTCATTTGGGTAACAGAATGACATTCATATCAACATTGGAAAGCAGAGAAAGGGCCAACGTTCTACAGCAATGACATGATCCCTGCTTTTCACACCCTAAGCATAAGCCACAGCAGAAATATTGAGAACAAAGCTTGACACACAAAGCAGCCACAGTTTTCCTCCACTGTCAGCATTCACAGAGACTGTCCAGATTCTCCCTCACACACAGATCCCGTGTTACTCAATCCTTTCAGCTCACTAGCACTCGGGATGCTCCCTCCCTGCCAGCTGAGCCCACTGTTAACCTGGACTGTGTGAGAATGAATCTGGGATTGGCAAGCAGCACTCGTGGCTGGGGATCAGAAAAAGCCATGACCTGAAAATAGAGGGAAGCAGGAAGCAGTGCAGAAAAATAATTATTTTGTCCACTACAGATACAATTTTAGGAAAGCGTAATTCAACACATTCAGCACAATTTCAGAGAACAAAATATCAGGATCAGTTGGTCCAATTTTGACTCTACAAAAGTATTCACTCCCATGACCAACATGTGAATTGGGAATGAGATGTGTCTTAGCTACCAGCCTCATTCAGGCTGAGGCAAACAGCACCCGTTCCATGATTCTGTGTTCTCCTGCACAAACCTTTTTGTGGGTAACACAGCACCTCTTTGAGAGCAAGAATATATTGTCTTTAGCACCACACATTTCACTACCAGAATCCAGTGTGTATATGCAAAAGATACTCCAGACTGCCAAGAAATCTTGAGATATGGAGGGAAGTACTGAGAAGGGACACTGAACCTCTGAGGGAAAAGGGTCAATGGAAATTTTGAAGAAGGGATGGGCTGAATACACAGACAAAGAAGATAAAAAGATGAGGAGTCAGACAGACTAGGAAAGAAATGAAAAGAAGAAATAAACATTTCAGAGAGAAAAAAGTGTTTTGTGAGTTTGTGTTTAACCCAGAAAACTGTGACTCAGGGTAGGTCACATAAATTCCCTGGGATTTGATTCAGCTTATGTAAAATTTTTAAAGGGAAAGACATGACCAAAACAAAACAAACAAAAAAAACCAAGACACAGACACTGATGTGTAGGAGTTTAAGTAGTATGTTGTTAAATCAAGCACCACTGCCCAAGCACTTTATTATGTTCTCCAAATGCTGCTGGAGAGCGGCCAACACTGCACACCATGTCTTATTTCAGCAAAGTACCAGGGCATCACCAGGGACTTGGCCTGGCCTGTGCCACACCCTGGGGTCTTGCTGTGCTTCTGGTACTCCAACTCTGGTACATGACAGCAATTAGTGTGTGCAGGGATATTAATGATGTCTAATTAAAAATCACACCACCATTGTATTGGTGTAAGTAACAGAAAACAGGAAAGGATCTGCCCAAAGATGGGCAAAATCACAGGCTCTCTGCCTAGGCACTCCAGCTACTGCTCTTTTACCTAAACTGTGTGCTTGCCCAAACATTTCCCCTATTCACCTAAAAACCTGGCTCTGACACAGTAGCCTAAAGTCACAGTCTCATGAAGATTTTAGTAAACAGAAATACAAATTAATATGAGGGCATAAAAGAAATTACAGCACTCCTAGCTGTCCTAAGACACAGCCCATCATTCTTCCTGCACAGCTTTCCTCCTCTTCTTCTGTTCCTCACTAAGTTCCAACAGCAAAAGCATACTACTCAAGTGAACTAAGACCTCACTAACTAAACAAAACGCTCCATCCTTTGGAAAACATACTCGGACATACCATTGCAGAGCTTAAGAGAACTCAGGAAATGTTTCAGAGATATTCAGCATCCCCAGAGACACTTCACTTCAGCTCATGAAAATACACTGGTGTCCAAGGCATGAAAATTACAATGGCTTCCTGCTGACCGCCCCAGCCCCCGGGCTAGGAATCTAATTTAAACAAGCTGGCAGGAGTCCAGCAGTAACCTACAGTCACAGCTCAGAGCTGCTATCCTGAGCAAACAGCCCAGACATTTAGCAGGGACTACAGCAACACAAGACATTCCTTCATTTTCATTCCATGCTGCAAACCCACCCCCACTCACTCCACTTCAGCAGCATTTTTCCAGGCTGAGAACTGGGGTCCTGTTCTGCGTTGGTTACCTCTCATTGCTAAGCAAGCTCTGCTGGCTATAATTGATCCTATAAAGTTGATATTTGGCTCCACTATGTATCAGGCTACATGAAATTGGCTTTTAAAGCTGTATAATATTCATTCATTGTACCTACATCACACACTTACTGGCCTATTCCCAAGAGCAAATGGTAAGGAAGCCACAATTCCAGCAAGAACAAATAAGCCTGCTAACAGGGACACATCACTGAGATAAATTCAACCCTTTTGGTTGTCTCTGGCTGTTTGTGATGTTTGCTGCATGCTGGCTCACTGTCTGGGAGTATGTCTTTTGCAAAAATGCATATATCTTACCAGTAATGCCTTGCAGACTGAAATCCATGGCCAGGAATGCCTTAGGAGAAGGGCTACAGCTTGGCAAAGTGCACAGAGCAAAGAGGAGTACCAAGGGTGCCAAAGCAAATGAGGATGGAGGAGCAGGGACACAGAACAGCAAGCTGCTGCAGGAACACGTGCAGCGGGTTTGTATTTGCAGCACACAGCACAAGGCACATCCCAGACCCCGCTCAGGGACTGTCCCATGGCACTCTCAGCCCCAGAGCTGCCAGTGTCACTCCTTCAGCTGACACAGAAGGGGTCTCTGAACACCAAGGGTCAAACCCTGCCAATAATCTGAGGAGAGAGCAAAGGAGGTGCACGAGCTCCTGAGCAGCCCCACGATCAGACAGGCACCAAGGCCCTTGGCAAAGGCTGGCAGGAGCCCTCAGGGTGTGCTGGGGCTGCCCAGCCAGGGACCTTCTTCAGCTGCTGATGGGAGCCACGGAATAACCATGTGGGAATAACCTATTCGCCCCTGAGAGCCCTTGGTATCCATGGAAGGATGAAAACCTTGGTGTGAAACAAACCTCAGGGACTATTATGCCCAGTGCAGAATGTTAGAAAGCAGAAAGCTTCTCTATTAACTTCATGCATTCTAAATTCAGGGCTTTGACTGAACTAACCTTTGCTTTCCCTACAGTCAGTGAAAGCAAATGAGATCTCCAAAGAGTATTTAAAAATTCACAGGAGATTAATTGCTCCTTAAGGTGCCAGTTTCATTTTGTGATTTACAGAAAGAGCCCTTGGGTCCCCAGACTCTCATCTGAGAGTCTCCAGTTAAGTGCCTGAAGTGAAATGGGATTAATCCTGTCCTCAGTGTCATGTATCTTGACATAACATGATCCCATCCAAGCGCTACAGGAACATGAAGTCATTGTGCTTCTCCTCTGCAAAACCAGTTACCAAAGAGTAGGTTGCATGTGTTCCTCAAAAGGCAACAAAAGAAGCTTAACCATAGATATGCCTGACCAAAACCATTCTGATTCCCCTTAAAAATGCAACACTGCAAACTACCCCTTTGCAAAATGCAAATCCTGGACCCAGAGCTCACCCAACAACTCACAGACATGAATTCACTGACAGCATCACTGAAGGATCTCGTAAATATGATCTCAGAGCAGCACACCTCAAACAGGAAATCCTAAACACCAGCAACAGTTATAAAAGACACATTATGTTCAACAACATGAGGGGCAAAATGTTCTCCCTGGCTGGGAGAAGCACAAAAAGCAGCCAGCACAGAGCACATTTCATTAAATCCATCCTATTCCTTCTAACATAACTGCTGATTACCACAGCATGGTGAGCTGATCAAGTAACACCATCACTCTCTTTCAACAGAGAAACTGCTTTGCCATTTGCAAACTGAAAAGCGCATGTTCTCAATATTTCCTCTGATGCACGTGTCTCCTTCAAAATCAAAGCCAAAACATATGCCAACAATCAAATCATTGACTGGAAAATATATTCTAACTGGCATCTGAGGGCTCTCTCTCTGTAGGGTTCCTCCTGCCAGGCTTCAGGCCACATTCAAAGTACATTAACTAAATTAAATATCTCCTCCTTTTCCACAGTCCTCAATTTGGTTTATCCAAATCCTCCACTGAGTGAATCCACACTAGTACGAATTCCAAGCAGACTGATACACACACAAAGGATAAAGCACAAGTCAGAAAAAAGACAGCAGAGACCTCAAGCCATAGAATCACAAAGTATCCTGAGTTGGTAGGGATCCATAAGGATCATCCAGTCCAATCCCCGGCCCAACACAAGACACCCCAACAATCCCAACCTGTGCCTGAGATCATTGTCCAAAAGCTCCTGGAGCTCTGGCAGCCTTTGGGTCATGACTGTTCCCTGTTTTCACAGTAAACCAGAAATAGCTCTAAGGTTTCTAACAAATTGGTCCAGCAGGATGCAGAATGAACACTGCATGATGCATTGAAAAAAATCACTAACCCAATACAAACTTCTTTTATTCCCCATTGGTTAAGCAGAGCTCAAACTGAACTTGTATCAGCTCAAGGAGTCCCATCACTCCATGCCCCCTCTGAAGGACAGGTACTGTTCACCCTCTGCAGGTAGCACACAGCACACCTCTGCATCACAAAAAAAGTGAGCTTTCAAAAGGCACCTGGGCATGGCCTTGAGCCTGATCCTAATCAAGTCAGTACTGCTGGATGGCAGTGCAGCACACAGAGCAGGGATTAAGGATGAGAGAGTCAGTTTCACCAGTTTTCTGGTCTTGGGTGGTTCTTTTCCTTTGTTTTTCCCTGAGACTTCAACTTCATCTCTTCAGTAAAGGCATTCATTCACTATTAAGTCATGTCCAGAGAAGGGAATGGAGCTGGGGAAGGGGCTGGAGCCCCAGGAGCAGCTGATGGAGCTGGGAAAGGGGCTAAGCCTGGAGAAAAGGAGGCTCAGGGGGAACCTTTGGCTCTGCACAACTCCCTGACAGGAGGGGACAGCTGGGGGAAGTCAGGCTCTGCACGCAGGAAACAGGGACAAGATGAGAGGGAAAAGCCTCAAGGTGCTCCTAGGGAGGCTAAGGATATTGGGAACAAATTTCTTCACCAAACAGGTGGTCAGGCACTGGAACAGGCTGCCCAGGGCAGTGGAGGAGTCACCATCCCAGCAGGTGTCCAAAAGACACGTCAGTACTTGGGGACAAGCTTTGAACATGGCAGTGCTGGACTAGTGGTTGGACTTGATGATCCTAGAGGTTTCATCCAACCTCATAACAATTAACCTCTCCTAACAATTCTATGATTCTAATTCCGCACCACAAAGATATGTTTTTTCCTAGTTTTCCCATAGAACTGGCACTTGAAAAGAGCAAGCTTGGCATCTCAAGAAGCAAATATTCTGATTGGCCTCCTTGTCAACTTTTCTCCATATTTCTGTGACAATCTCTTTATAATGAACACTATCGCCTCAGTTAAAGTGAGGTAAAGATGTATACAATATTCATGGCTCCTTATTCACTCTATTACCATGCATTCTCATAAAATTGTTCTCTTCAGACGAAAATGGGACACTGTATCAGTCTCAGAGGGACAGCTCATTCATAGCTTAAAAGTACTTGAGCATCTGCATCAAATATCTGATTTTTATACAGCAGTAGGAATTTGATTTGTGTGCATTTAAACCAATCCAGGAGATGCATGCAGCAGCACAAATTGCTCTTTTCTTTCCATACCACAGAGCTCCCATCAAGACCTGTAGCCAGTGTAGCCTCGTGTTAAACAATTACTGCCATGAATAGGATTAACTGGGCTTCTCCATGTGATTGTGTGGAACATAAGCTGCTGTAACTCCTGGGAGATAAATTCAGAGTGTGGGAAAGAGGACAGGAAGGTGAATGAGGAAGTTTCTTTGTTTAAAAAGTGGTTAAGAAACTGGGAGAAGATCTCTGTGAATTGTCAGGTACCTAAAAATTGAGTTAACAAGGGTACTGTGACTTCTACATGGGACACAACAGGTGAAGTATCAAATGCCAGAAGCTCTAGGGAAAAGGCACACACTGCTAACAAACAGCAAGGCTCACCTGATAAATGACATCAGTAGTAATTACAGGGACAAAATAGCATAGGAATACATTGTTAATGAGCTGCAGTTTTCCTTGGAATTATAACCACTTGGAGCTGAGGAAAGCAAAGCAAAATAGAACAAGTAGCTTCTAAGCGCTATAGGCGACAATTGCAAACATAACATGAAAAATAATTTGTAATTTAAAGCAGAAAAGAATTATGTATTTGAGGCATTATAATTTTTTTCCCAAGGAAAGAATCTCTTCTGTATCTTCAAATAAAAACAGGGAGAATAATCCTTTCCCTTGCCAGAAGGATTCAAGAATCAGAGGGGAAGTTCACCCTTGTGCATTCCTTCTGGGCTGGACATGTAGAGCTAAGACAGCAGAAGAATAAGTTGTAAGTGATGCTCTAACAGGCTTTTGGATCATGTCACAATGTTTTGGCTGCCTCACAGATTTTAGAGCTTCTGGCACTGGCAATACTTACTGTCTTCTGTATTATATATAAGCAGCTACTTTTAGCAGGAACCCCAGAAAAATCCCTCTAGAGGAACAAGAAAACATCCATGCAATAACAGAGAATGCATTTTATAGATATCACAATGTCTCTGTTAAGGGTGACAATAAGGCTTCAAACACTTGTTCCCCACACGGTCAGTAGAGTTATCCCAGAAGCCTCAGAGATGGAAGATGTCTGTGAGTGCTTTAGACCTCATCCTTATCAGCCCAGAGCTGTTCACTTACATGGCATTGGTGATAGCCACTCACCTGGTGACAGCAACAATAACACTTGGTAGTGGTAACAACACAGAGCAGTTTTTAGCTTTAGGGAAGCAGTATTTCCCATTTAAATTGTCACCTGTGAAATATTAATAGCAATACTTCATCAGTTTTAGCACAAAAGAGCAGAATTCCCAGTTACCATGCCCAGGTCTTCTTATCATTTGCTCTCAAGACAGCACTGAACAGTTGTACCTTTACACTGCATCTCCTAAAACACCAAGGAAAAAAATCAGAATTTGGATGTGCACTCATTATTGCTGTCACTGTGTATCTAAGTCCAAAAAAATCCCCAAATCCTTACATATCCATGAGTTGCCATGTGGGATGTTCACAAATTTAAGGCCACCAAAAAGCACTGCTCTGACAGATCACCTGTGACAGCTTTAACCTGGTACTGTGTGATCCATCAGAAGGAGAGGGAGATGAATCTTCCTAAATTAGCACATTTTTTTCCTACTTTTGATTTTGGTAGCAACATAAAAGCCACTCAAATCTCAAATAGCACAACTACTTGAATTGGAAGTGGAGAGCATCATTTTCTTGGCCTCTGATCTTACTCTTTCCAAAGAGAATTGAGGAAATTCTTCTCTGTGTATCTGTTGTGGTCTGACACTGGCCCAACGCCAGGCACTCACAAGAGTCCCTGGCTCACCCTGCCCTGCCACAGCAGGGCAAAGGAAAGGGAAAGAAATTAACAAGGGCTTCATGATTTGAGATAAGAACTGTGAGAAAGCACTTCAAGGGCAAAACAGGCTCAACTTAAGGTTGCAAAGTGAATGTATTACTAACAGAATCAGAGGAGGATAATGAGAAGTAAAATCAGCCCTTAAAACACCTCTTCTTCCCCCATCCCCTCCCTCCTTCCCACCAACAGCACAGGGGACAGGGTGTGGGGGTTTGGGTCAGTTTGTTACCCAAGATGTGGGTGGATCTCTGCATCCCTGTGGATCCCCCTGGCTGCAGGGGCACAGCTGCTCCACCATGGTCTCACCACAGCCTGCAGAGGAATCTTGCCTCTGGCACCAGGAGCACTTTCTCCCCCTCCTTCTCCACTGACCTTGGTGTACCCATGTTTTTTTTCACTGTCCTCACTTCTTCCTCTTCTCTGGATGGGAGCAAAAACCCATGACCATGAAAAAAAAAAAAAACATGAAAAACCCATGTTTTGATTTTCTTCTTAAATATGTCATCACAGAGGCATTACCAGCCTCTCTCATTGGCCCAGTTTTGGCCAGCAGCATGTCCAGCTTCAAAGTCATCAGAGACTGACTCTGCTGGACATGGTGGAAGCTTCCTGGACCTTTTCACAGGAGTCATCTTTGTGGCCCACCCCTGCAAAAACCAAGTCATGCAAAACCAATACATTATCCTATAAAAACAATGGGATTTTGATAAGTACCCAGTTTTCACAAAATATTTGCACACAGAAACTTCACTGCTAAGCAGTTTATTTCTTCTAGGCCACCTAATAACTTGTCTAGTTCAAACAGCAGACAGTTTTCAAACAGTTTAATCAGTTTTACCTACTAATGAAGGTAAGGAGGGCACTGGAATGTGGACAGGAATACAGGGTCATATTCCTCTCCATCTTTCAGCTGTCTCCCTTTTCATTACAATCAAAAAAATCACAGGCTGGTTTCAGTTGGAGGAAACCTTAAAGCCCATCCAGGCTCACCCCTGTCATGGGCACCTTCCACTAGACCAGCTTGCTCCAAGCCCCATCAAACCTGGCCGTGGACACTTCCAGGGATCCAGGGGCAGGCACAGCTTCTGTGACACCAATCTTTTCCATGCTGCCCCCACCTCCTGTAAAAGCACCACTGCCATGGTGTGGGCAAACTCAGATACTGGTACAGAATACCACATTTCCCTTAAACTTGTTCTCCCTGATTTGAAAACTACAGTAGTGTTACAGTAGTGTACAGTAGTGTTTCTCTACAGGCATGTTCCTGCTCTTTACTAATAGCAAGTCTTGAACCACTTCTTCCACCCTGAAAAGGAAGCAGAGGGAATGCTGAAGACAATGCCCCTCTTCTTAAAGCTATACTAGAAGGGCCATTCTTCATATTCTCCAAGTGATTTACACACATTCAGCCTCAGCCTAAGAAATTTAGACACTCATAAATCTGAGAGTAAAGCCCAAGGCCAAAGACCTCGAGCGACAAGAATGCAAAAGTGCAGGGCAGCACATGGGAGAAGAGCTATCAGGAGAGCTGGATGTGAGAGGAAGAGGCAGTGATATCATCTGCGATACCATCCAGCTGTGGGTACAGCAAGGACACAGGAGTGCCTTCCCCTCTCCCTTCATTATCCATCTGCACAGCCACTTTTTCTGCCAGGAAGTACAAAAACTTTAACTCCATTAATAGACTAATTTTAATTTCATAGAATTCCTCCTCTGGAAAAATCATTAGTTCTTCATTATAACTTCTAAAAAAACCATCAAACCTGCAAAACCAAAAGTTCCCAGACTTTTCATATGACCTCCTGTACTTGATCCAAGCCAGTATGTGGCTCAGCAGCATAACCATGTTAAGGACACAGCCCTGCCAGTCTGTTAAAGAAAGCAGACTCCAGTTAAACATAACTACATGCTTAACTATGTGCATAACCTCACTTCAAAATAGAAAAGAGCTTTACTCTCTCAAAAGAGAGGAGTGGGATCAAGGGGAGAAAAAAGTATTCCTAGTTCTACACACTTACTATGTGACTAAGTTAAATACTATTTTCCCATCTAAAGTAAACATTATTAATGTTTCCCCCTTTTCTCACACAGCATTTCCTTTCTGATTTGTTTGAAAAGGGTCAGAGATGCTCACAGTTCTCTAGATACGCAGAGCATGAACAGACAAACACCATCCTCTACCCTAGGAAGTCCAGAGGTTATATATTCCCTTCATTTCTGTCTTAATTAATTACTGGAGTTTGGTCTATAGAACAGTCATTCACACTAAAGGAATGCTTGATTAAATCACACAGAGTGAGTTATGACTGGTATAATTCCATTAGCTTTACAGAAAAATACTAGGGATGAATTCGTCCTCTCAGGCTTATTTTCCATTCCAAAATTCCTTAATGGCATAAAGAAAAAATAGCAAAGCTGGCCACAGATGTTAAATAAAGACATTCCAAGTTCAGTCCCATTTCCACAGGATACAATGGGAGTTAGTAGGACATCAGGACCCACAACACGCAACTACAAAAGCATTTGCTGATCTTCAGCTCCAATTCAAAATTTTCCTGTGCCAACTCTTCTTACATTTGGGACAATTTTCCGCCCCCCCATGCCAGTTTTTCCATTGAACACAAGTCTGGCAAGAGATTTCTTAGTCAACAGCCCTCTTCATTATCTACAAAAGTTCTGTGATCACGTTTAGGCATTGAAAGCCCACAATAAAAAAAATCCCTGTAATCTGTTAAAGCACTGCACATGCTTATTCACAAAGTAGAATCCAAAGCAAAAGGATTTTCCAAAGTTGAACTCTCTGCATCCCACCAGATGGTACATGGTATAGGAATGTGCAAGCCATGACGAATTTTTCCCTAGGCCACAGTTCTGTCCCAAAAGCCTCAGGTTTGATACCAAAAATATACTTGTATTCCTGTTTTACCAAAATGCCACTGCAGTAGGGAAAACACTACATTTAAATCTACCATCACACACCACAGTACATTGGCACATCACAATAATGCAATCACAGAATCATTCAGGTTGGAAAAGGCCTTTTACATCATCAAGTCCAACCATCAACCCAAAACCACCACCACTAAATCTTGTCCCCAAGTACCACATGCACTTGGTTTTTGAACACCTCCAGGGATGGCGATTCCACCACCACCCTGGGCAGCCTGTGCAAATGCTTTACAGCCCTTTCTGTGAAAAGGTTTTCCCTAATATCCAACCTGAACCTGCCCTGACACAGCTTGAGGCCGTTTTCCTTCATCCTGTCCCTGTTCCCTGGGAGCCCGACTCCCCCCTGGCTGTCCCCTCCTGTCAAGGAGTTGTGCAGAATCAGACGGTCCCCCCTGAGCCTCCTTTTCTCCAGGCTGAGCCCCTTCCCAGCTCCCTCAGCTGTTCCTGGTGCTCCAGCCCCTTCCTCAGCTCCATTCCCTTCCCTGGACAAGTTCCAGTGCCTCAATGCAGCACTAATAATGCAGCACTTTGAGTTATTTAAAAACCCTCCCATATTCTGCCAGATTACATTTACACCAAATGTATACCAGCTGTACCCTGTAGGATGTCAAGTGCACTCTGCAACACAGACTAGGAAAACAACAGAGTCTGAAACCAAATCTACACCCAGTTTAAGTTCCAATTACCTATCAACAGTGTATCTGCATCAGGGCACCTTTATTCAAAGAGAAGCTCCTTGTACCTGAGCCCCAACTGTATTTGTATCCTTTGTAGAGTCCCATCTGCCCCAGGGAGCACAGCACCTCATGAAAACACCCAGAAAATTTGCCTGTGAGGCAGCTACATATCAAGCTCTTTTTTGGAAGAATTGAGTGAATAACAACACAAATTGTAACAAAAATAACCTCACGCTCATTAATTCAGTTGAGCAACCTTCAGAAAAACCAACACTAGGTAAATTAATTGGATGCTGCGAAATACTTGCCAAGCAATGTTTTTATGAGCTTCTTGAGTAAAGTTACTTCTCTACAGAAAAAAATACAAACAAAAAAAGATGTTGAAGTGGTCATAACAGCATTTCTTGCATTTTCTTTTCAAGAGCCTCAGCTTGGTTATCATCAGATGTACAGTACAGATGACCAGCAGTCATCTGGACCTTACACACCCATAAAATTCAACACATTGGCCTGTAGTGTGTCTTTCTACTCTGAGAAAGACCAAATAAATAGTTTTCAGAAACTAGGACAAAATGAAGTTGAAAATTGTCCATCCTCCACTTAGAGAGAGCTCCCTGCCCTCACAAGTTATCCATCAGGCTAAGAAGTAAGGCCCCCTCAGGGAAGCTGGACTTCCACACAGAGGTGTAACAGGACACTCTGAGGCACGTTTGCCAGCAGCTCTGCACTGCACAGGTCAGCTCTCTGCAGGTTTAAGTTTCAGTCACTCCACTGAATGAAGTCTAACATTTGCCAAGGAAAGGGATCTCCCGTGCAAAGAGAGGGAATGGGGGAGGAGGCAAGGAAGCAAGGAGTCACTGAGTGGGAAAATGTGACTCAAGAAGGGGAAGGTGGCAGTGGATTTGTTGCTGATGAGGTTTGTAGAGAGCAAGGAGGGGTGGTACAGCAAAGCATGGTCAAAGGAATCAGTCTGGAACACAAACAAAGGACCTGGAGAGGCAGCGGGAGCAAGAATGTGAGAAGGACAGAAAAAAGGGACTGAAAAGGTGAAAATGTGCAGAAGAAAAACTGAAAACATACGCAATGAGAAAGAAAAAAGGAGCTATTGAAACAGAGGATATGAAAGTGGTCGGTGATGAAAACAAAGTACCACCCATGAGAGAAAGCTGAGACTTCTTTCTACTGAGGATGCACAAGAACAAAGGACCACCACACAAACCTCCAAGCTAAAAGTGCACCACACATTTTCTTGCTCTTGTGTAGGGAATAGTTACCCAAACACTGAAAAAAGAGCTATCAACTCCTAGACTGCATCTCTTTCTGCTCACTGAAGTGAAGATGTGCCATCATTGAGAGAAAACCACACCAAAACACTCCCAACCCATCCTTCTTGATCTTCTGGCCATTCCATAGAGAAAGATCTCCAAAGAGATCTATCAGCTTAGGATATAAAAGAGTTCTAGGTTCTATACTTGACCCAAATCTTTCCCTTCTTGTCAATTTCTGTGGCATTATGCTTTTTAAGTCTCATGTAAGCTTGTTCCATAAAATAACAACAACAAAAAAAAAAAAGGTGGAGATTGGGTGAACAGAAGGAAAACAAAAAGAAAAAAGAAAATGACATCAAATGTAGAAACAGTAACATTTTTGTGACAGAACACTCTGATACCACAGTGAAGAACTTTTTCTAAGAAAAATATAGATCCTATACAAGCTATTCCCTCTAAATTTTAAGCATTTAGTTTAAGATATTTATACCAATAGCAAAATACTGTCAGCAGAAGTATCTGTTACTGGGAGGGAAACAGAAAAGATGTCCACTTTTTTTTGCTGACAACCCTACAAAAATGGAACTCTTAAGCATTGAGTTTGGGAATATCATATTCTGAGATATTCCATGACAACTAAAGCCAAAGGGTAATTTTCAAGGGTTTTTTCCCCACTTTCTGAAATTTTTTTTTAAGGGAGTTTTTACTGCACAGACCAGCACATATCACCAGCCTGGGGCATCCTGTTTCTATTTCCTCTTCAAGTCAACAGAATAATTTGACAAGGAAAGAGGAAGAAAGCCAGAGAAAATGGATAGGAAGGGAACAGAAAACAGATGCTGAAAGAGAGGAATGCACGATGTACAGCGGAAGACGGAAAAAAGGTGAGGGAAAGAAATCAGAACGCAAAAAAAAAAAAATACTATGTAAAGCTTCTGGATAATTTCACTGTAAGTTTCAGAATGTAAGTTTCTGAATGGGATAATAAGACCGGAGGAAGAGTGCAACCGCATTATGCGTGTTCTTAAGTGCACTCCCATAGAAGGGCACCAGAAAAAACTCAGTAGCACCGTTACTTACTACACGTGCAGCTCACGAGCTACTTCAGCTCATATCAGAACAATCAAGGGGAGTATTTGATCCCTTAAGATACTCAGGTGCACAAAGCGCACTTAGAGCCCATCCAGACTATCCTGAAGGCTTTGGGAAGCTTTGTAGAGACACAGGGAGGTGGTGTGACATGTTACTCGGCAGAGAAAGGCTCTCGTCTCTGCAAGCGCAGAAAACCCAACCTTTTGCAGCCCTCGGGAGCTCCCTGCTGCCCTTCCCAGCTCCTGCCCGCCCCGGCCCGGTCCCGCTCGCCCACCGGGGGGATTGCCCTACCGGGGTCGTGGAACGGCACCAGCGCGAAGTTGTACAGAGGCCGCTTGGGTCTCTTCAGCGATGTCTCCAGGATCTTGGACGCGCCCTCGATAACTTGCACCAAGTCGTCGTACATGGAGCCGGTCACATCGAAGACGAAGGCCAGGGTGGAGGCTCCCTCGGGCACCGCCTCGGGCTCGGGCACGGCGCGGGCGCTCAGGGCGAGCAGCAGCAGCAGCGGCACCGTGCCCAGCGCCCCGGGGCTCCCAGCGACCGGCATCGCGCCGGCACCGCGGCGGCCGGGAACGGCCTGGGGGAACGGGGACAGAGCCGGGAGAGCGCGGGGACAGACCGGGACGGACCGGGGAGAGCGCGGGGACAGACCGGGACGGACCGGGGAGAGCGAGGGGATAGACCGGGACGGACTGGGGAGAGCGAGGGGATAGACCGGGACGGACGGGGGGGAGAGCGCGGAGCGCGGAGACAGACCGGGGACGGACGGGGGGGAGAGCGCGGGGACAGACCGGGACGGACAGCGGGAACAGACCGGGACGGACTGGGGAGAGCGCGGGGACAGACCGGGACGGACCCGGGAGAGCGAGGGGATAGACCCGGGACGGACCGGGGAGAGCGCGGGGACAGACCGGGACGGACCCGGGAGAGCGAGGGGATAGACCCGGCACTGACCGGGAGAGCGCGGGGACAGACCGGGACGGACCCGTCAAGAACCGGGGAGAGCGCGGGGACAGACCGGGACGGACCCGGGAGAGCGCGGGACAGACCGAGGGGAGCAAAGCCCGAGCGGGGAGAGCGGGGCCCGTCGCCCACCGCCCGCGCCCCTCCGGCGCGGCGCAGGAAGCGCCGCCGCTTTTGTCTGCGCGCGGCTGCGGGCCCGCTCCGCCTTCCCTACCGGGCAGGGCTGGGGCAGCGCCGCCCCGAGCGGCAGGGCTGGGTCCCGGCCGAGCCGCGGGGCTGCTGCTGCCGGCCGGCGCTGGGGATGGAGCTGCAGCTGCTGCCCCGGGAGCACCGGCTCCGGATTGAGGCGGTGCCCGCTCCGGCCCGCCTCCCGTGGCCCACTGCGGCCCCTGCCCCCTCCTCGGGGTCCCGCCCTCACCTGGGCTCTCCCCGCACTTCGGGGTCGCCGACCTTACGCCAGGGTCACGCCCTCACCTGCCTCACCCTGAGGTCCTCCCCTCACCTGCAGGTCCCCCCCTCACCTGCGGGTCGCTCCCTCACCTCGAGGTCGCCATCCTTATGCCGGGATCCCGCTCTCACCCTGAGGTCCTCCCCTCACCTGGGGTCCCCCCGCCCCGGCCACCCCCAGCGGGACCTGTCCCTCACGGCCCGGGGTCTGTGCCCGCACCTGCCGCAGGTGAGGGTGGCGGTGCCGGCTCGTCCCAGGAAAGCGGGGTTAGATGGGATATCGGGAAGGAATCGTTCCCTGTGAGTGTGGAGAGGCCCTGGCACAGGGTGCCCAGAGAAGCTGTAGCTGCCCTGGATCCCTGGCAGTGTCCAAGGCCAGGTTGGATGGGCCTTCGAGCAACCTGGAATAGGGGCAGATGTTCCTGCCCATGGCAGCGGGTGGGACTGGATGAGCTCTGTGGTCTCTTCCAAGCCAAACCGTTCTGGGATTCTGTGATTTTTAACGTTTTATTTTTGGAAACATGATACAAGACTGAAATCACTCTGACATGTGCTACTGCCCTGGCTGTCCCTTGGCTTCAGTTACATGTCCACAACTACTAATGAAGCCATCCTCAGTGCCCATGAGCATATCCTTAAATTTAATAGTTTAAAGGGAGTAGGAAAGACTCCAGACTGTGACAAGGACAAGAACTGACAAGGACTCCAGACTGTCAGTTCCTGGTGCAAGAGAACTCTGGAAAACAAAGGAAAGGAATCAACCAGAGTTTTAACCCTCTCCAGCAATGGAAGAGATTAAAGGTTTTATATTTCAGGCTTCTTAGTTGTTTGGGGATGCAGCAATATCCCAGCAGGCATCCTTGGAAAACTCAGTCCTGACCCAATGCCACACAGAAGGACTCCGTGGAGAATCCAGAGCCAAATTCCCTTTTGCTCCAGCTCACCTCAGTGCTGCTGTGTAAGCCTTCTTTCCATGGGCTGCATCCTGCACTGTGGGAATAATGGGACATCATTTTAAACACAAAATGGGAAGGAAATCCCCAGCCTTTGCACAATGTTCGGTGCAGTTCACAAAGGTAGACCGTAAAGCAGGATTTACCTCGTTAGTTTCCATCCTTATTTTACTAATCCTCAAATTGCTGCTAAAACTGCGCATTGTTGTGACTGGAAAATAAATCATGTAGAAACATTGCTTATCCTAATCAAGTTATAAGCCTGGAATTGAATTATAAAAAGCAGATGTTTACATTCTTTCTCCCCTTCAGCACTGATGTCATGAAAAGGAAACACATAACCAGAGCTGTGTGAAGCATTCACAATAAAACCCCAAACCATGGAAAACTTGTCTCATCTGTAGCTCTGCTAGCAGAAAACTAGGACCAGGTTTGTCAAAAATACTCACAAATTGTGTAAAGAGAGATGCACTCACGCCATTAAATGGGAATATGTATTTCAACCATCCTAAGGACTGGCAGCATTTGGATTTAAGGATTGCCTTCAGTCCTTTAGGAAGACAAATTCCTGTCACATTTTGCATCATAAAGAAAGCCATAGTGTTCTTTTTGTCTCAAATTATTTCCCAATTTGCTGTGAACAAGAAAGAACAAACCCAGTGCCTATATGAAAATATAACCCTCTGGGGTACCCCGACCCTGCTCCCCTCCATGCTCTGCCCACAGCTCCCCACCCTGGTAATCCCCAGTTGTTCCTGCCACAGAGCACTCCCACAGTGCCACAGCCTGACCTCAGAGTGCCTCTCGTTCTGGCATCATGTCAAAACCTTACTGTAGAGCATGTCAGAAGGAACATAGGGATTTTTTTTTTTTTTCAATAGACGAATCTTTGGCAAACTATGAAAACCATTTCATTGGAAAAGAAGAAAAAAAAGTCATTCCTCTTGCTACATGACTTTCTTCCTGCAAATTTCAAAGGCCTGCTGTGAATAATAGTGTCAGAGCTTCCAAGCTGCAAGGCTATTTTATAGTGGAAAGTGTGAGACAACCAAAATAAATATCAGTTTCCACTGTTACAAAATAAAGATTTTGCTTTATGTTGTACCTTAAAAGCCATGTTCAGGGATGTGTTTTTTGAGACACAGAAGTAGGTACCCCAGAGGAAGCAGCCCTGGCTCTGCCACAGCGGGTGTCACCCTCACCAGGTCCACTGGAGTCTCCTTCACATGCACAGATGTTTCAGTTGTATTCACACTTCCTAATTCTGAGCATTTCTAATGTCATCTTCATCATCTTTTTAGGCATGTTTTGGGGTTGGAATTTAACATTTTCTTTATGCAATTTGGTAGCATAGAAGAATCCAAAATATGTGGTCTTAATAGTGTAAACCCTTGTCACCACACTCCTGTACTGTCACACGAGGTGTGACCAAAGTGAGGTCCAGCTGACCTTTAGAGGTCCCTTCAAACCCAAACAGTCCATGAGTCTTTCCCTATGTATTTATCCTGGACAGTTGTAAAGTATTAGCTGAGGTGGAATAAAGAAATAAGTTGTTTAATTCCTTTTTCAAGCTCATCCCAGTTAGAACAAATACAATTCATATACTACCTTAGAAGATTGGGAAGGAAATACTTTTCACCCTCTGTGCTTCTGTCTGAATCTGCCCATTTTGTAATTTGCAGCTAAAAATAGTTACTGTCCAGTAGCTGCTAATGAGGAAAGAGCTGCCTATTTGATCCTCATTTATAATAAACAAGACTCCACTTCAAAACTCAAGTTTCCATCTGAAGGAGAACATCAAAATGATTGTTTTTAAAGCTGATGCTGCTGTCTAATTACAGAGCAACTGCTGGTCCCAAAACAGATGCTCCTCCTGGGATCCCATGGACCACTCACAGCAGGCTGCATCCAACAGAGCTCTTTCTCACGACACCTCTCTCCTGGCCAGAAAGTTCTGCACGTATCCCAGATAATCTGGGCCACCTTGTCAGACATATGACAATATTTTGTTTCCTCTGGAACTCCTAAAGCTTTTTATACATTTGTGCATTTAAAGCTTTTAGTCCAATTCCTCCTAAAAATCTCATCATCTCTCCTTTTTTTTTTTTTTTTTTTTTTTTTTTTTTTTCACTTTTGATTAATTGTTTGCTGTTTGTTTTGGATAGGTGGCTTTGGCTCTCCCTGTGAGAAGTGTGTGTATTGGAGAGTGAGATCTCTGCAGTTCACTGACCATATTTTCTTTGCCAGCCTTTAGTCCTGTCTTTGTATTTTATGTATGCAGACACTCTGGTCCTGCACATGAGAGTTGCAAATTCACTGCTCTAAAACTGAAAATAACCTTTTTTTGTCTCAAATGCTTGCATGCAGACAGAACCTATGCTGTTTTTGGCAAGGACAGGGTAAAAGTGCCATCCCAGGACAGGAATGCTACAACAGGAATTAGCAGGTATGTCAGGAGCCTGGAAGCAGGTAATGCAGCTCACTGGAGCTTCTGCTTATAAATCTGCAAGGAAAGATAAGCAAAGTGCAGAAAAGAGAAAGGGCTGATAGATTTATCTGTGGTTATATTGTTATAATCTTCATATTCATCTACAGAGACCATGAAAACACCTACAACTTCTGGGGGAGATTTTGTAATGTGAATGCCATTATATGATGAGGGTTCAGACTCTGAATGGATCAAATAACCCGACCCTTTTCCAGCCTGTGCCCTGTGGTTTTCAGCTGTGCAGCTGCTCTCACACATGGACAGTGTGTTTTTAGTACTCATGTCTCCGCTCTGTGACAAAGCTCTGTGACCATTTCACGGGAGATGGTTAAAAGCTGTCCTGCAGACAGAACCAGAGAGCCTCTATGCTGAACAATCCCAAGGCCTTTCAGTCACAGAGGATTCACAGCTTCCTGTGAGGTACCTTACCTTTGCCAACACTATAAAAACTGTGATTTTATATAAAAAATGGGATGCATGTAACTTTTGCTCTACTTCTGCCTTCTGATTCCTTCTGACTCTTCAGAAGGGTAACACATTGAGAGTTTTCTCCAGAATCCACATGACTAGAAACAACCTGCTCTAGTTTAGGAAACAAACCCTTGGATTTTAGCATCTGTGTAGGAATGAAGGTTTTTATTACATAATACAGATGCTGAAGAACTGCAAGTTTCTGATCTCCACTTTCCCAAAAGGTTTGAATCTGAAACTAAGCTACAGGCTATGTTCCCTGCTCCTACCCTACAGCTATAAAGAGATAAGCTGGGAACTGAAATCTGCTTTGAAGTGTTCACACCTATAGTATCTGGTTGAATTCTGGCCATCCTGTGTTTTATGGTTCCTGCTTCCTTTTTAAACTCGGTCTGCTCTAATACTTCATGGCTTTGCCAATTAATGCTTTAAAACAGAATCAGAGCAGACAGGTGTATGATAGCAATTCCCTGTGTTCTACAAACATTTCTGATGACAGGCAGATTTTAATGTAAAAGTTGTAAAAATTAGGTATTTTAACATGCTATGTGTTCTACATTGTGAGGGATCTAGAAGTCTTGCAGAGACATTTCTGCCATTTTGAATCTTCTTTCTGTTCCACAGAGGTTTGCTTAAATATAAATGCCACTTTGATTCACAGTTGAAAACATTTCAAATTCTCACATCCCAGTGAAAAAGAGTGAGACACAAGCATTAAGTAGCTGTAGCAACTGGAGTAGTTTGTTTAACAAACCCTGTGCCTGTGCCAAGAGACCATTTCACCCCGCTTCAGCACTGAATCATCTCTCATCTGCAAGATGAAATCACTTTGCTTTTGGTTATAAAGCATTTGTTTTATAAAACAGGCCATCCTGTGATCATGACATAGAAGTCAGGGGTCAAAAGTTTTGTTTCTGGCTCAGGAGCAGACTTGCTGCCTTCATTAATTCAATTATGGAGCAAGACTGGGACCAAGTTAGGACCTGCTCTGCTGCTTGCTCAGAAAAACAAAAGAGAAGATAAACTGATGGATGGAGATCTCAAGATATTAGATATCTAATGAAAGAAGTAATGTATTTCTTTATGAAAACACTGGGAACATTATCACACTCTGAAAGCAAAAGAAGAACCGTGCCATTTTTCAAAATCAGCTCCAATAAATCCTGTACTTAAATTTTTTAATTCTGGGGAATTCATGCTAGTTATCCATTATTCCAACATATTTTTACCCACAGCCATGTCATCATGCAAACCTTACTTGTAGTTGTGTATTAAATGCAGTGCATGAGGGAGTGTGGGGTTCACTGCCCCTAAAATATCAGTATATCCACTGACCATGGGTGTCCACATCCACCCTAAACACCTGGAACTCCTTTTCCAGTCCATGGAGATCTCCTATTTGATTCCTCCAAGAAATCCCCAGTATATGCCTTGAATTGCATGCATGAACTTTACATCAAATTATATTTATAGAGAACTAGATATATAGATGTAACAAAACAAGGATGAGAGGAAATGGCCTCAAGATGCACCAGGGGAGATTTAGAATGGAGATTTCTGGGGAAATTTCTTCATGGAAAGAGTGTTCAGGCATTGGAACAGATTGCCCAGTGCAGTGATGGAGCCCCCATCCCTGGAGGTGTCCAGATAATGTGAGGATGTGGCACTTGGGTCAGTGGTGGGGAATGGCTGGACTCAATGGTCTTGGATGGCTTTTCCAACCTAAACAATTCCATGATTCTATGATAAAATTACTACACAGCTACTACTTTCAGCACTGGAGTAATTGCTGTTGCATATAGGAATTTTTTGAAAAATATTTTTTAAAGGTATATTAAAATTTCAACAAGGATTGTATTCTGGAGAATTTCAATATATTCCATTGGCCATGTCAGGGTTATCAATACATTTACAATTAGGCAACCAGGCTGTGTTAGAAAAGCAAGAGGAAGAACAAGAGCATTATCTCCCTCTGCTGGCACATCATAACGAAATGTTGAGAGAAGGGATTACAGAAAGGATAGATTTTTGGCCTTATTTTTAATAAGTTAGAGAATAAAAAATGAAATTACTTTTCACACGGGAGATTGAAAACAACCTTAAAATAGCAGCAAACACCACAGACACACACAGACCTATCCCTATGTCCAAATGTTTTGTACATAATATTCATGCAAGTCTTTTCTACAGGAAGATTTTCTGGAAAGTAAATTAAGTTGCAGTGAGAGATCCTAGTGATAGCAGAATTCAAAAAGCAAGAGTACTTTATATATTTGGGGGGAAAATGTATTTGCTTAGAATATATTATTTTCAAAACTGGTCCAATGATAAATTTGTTTAATAACTTGAACAGAGAAAATCTAGCATTTGATACCTTTTTGTTTTCTTCTTAATAGTTTTGAATTACCTTAAATGAACTTAGATGTTCAGAAAAATCTGAAAAAGTTCCATCACATGGCAGTCTATAACATGTAACAGCAACTTTCGATATGCAGAACTGTTCTCAATTATTTTATTACTACAAGTCCTATACACTGCAGAAGGACTTGAGGTTAGATGTTTGATGCAGTGCTAACAGAATTAGTCCAGAACATAGCTCTGCAATCCCTTATCTGTCAGGCAAGCTGCACTGTTTCCTGGCTGACACCCAGAATAGGTTCTGAAAGAAGAGGAAATTACTTCAAGTATCATAATCTTGTTACAAAGGGCAGCTGCTTTGCCACTTGGCTCTACAGACAAAAACTTGTTTTGGAGTCAATGACAGACACTCAAACCATAGATAAAATCACAAAGCATCTCATTCCTCTCATACTGGGAGCTATCCTCTGGAATGGAGTTGACAGATGAGCTTAATTACTGCACCTCGTGCCTTGGAATGAACTCTTCTAGTTTTAATTTCTCAGGAGGAGTAAGTTGGGGCTCAGCATCAAATCAACACCTCATGACAGAAATTAGGTAGAGCTGTCCTGTGGGTGTGTTCTGATAAAGCTGAAGGAAAGAGATCTAGGCATCCTTGATCATAAATCATGAAATAAAGTTACTTCATAGAACAACAAAGCATAGAATCTTAGAAAAGTTTGGATTGGAAGGAATCTTAAAGCCCATCCCATTCCACCCCCTGCCACAGGCAGGGACACCTTCCCCTAACCTAGGTTGCTCCCAGCCCTGTCCAATCTGGCCTTGAGCCCTTCCAGGAATGGGAATGAGTTTGGTGTTCATGCCATTTGCATAGCAAAGAAGAAAAGTTCTCAAGAGCTTTAGTTTTGCTCCTTTTAAGCCTGTCAGAAAAGTATTTTGTTTTAAAACAAACATAAGTCCAGATTCCAGGCACCTGTCTGTACAGGCTGAGACTCTGATGAAAATTGTTTGGCACTTCTCTCCCCACCTATCCTCATCTGCATGAATGTGTTAGTTCACAGTTCCAATCTCAATATTATATTTTTGTATGTGTGTCAACTTGGCTAATTTAAATATTTCTCACATTATTAAAAATCCTGCTTTAGATTTCTTCAGCCACAGAGCACTAAATATCTTCAGGCATGTGAGATGTGTTTTTCCAGCATTTAAAGAAACCAAGTCCACCCAATTTATGAGTTCATAATTTTTGAGTTATTATTTTTAGTCTGCAGTTTCAGCTTTTACATTTAAGCCCATAAAGACCAAAGCATCCTTTGAAATCCTGCCAGACTCTAAGTTAGCACCTCCCCAGTAGTTAACAAGGATAACGTTCCAAGACCTCTAGGTAGTGGAGAGCTAGTTTTACTACCAGCATGGACTGTACTCTCCACAGTCACACTCTTCTTGGCATAACAGAAGTGTTCTTAAAACTTGGAATGTTTTGCATATAATTTTTTTCTTTATTGTCTGATTCTCCTTCTGGTGCGAAATGTGAGCCTTCTGTCAAGCATAGCATTTTCTAGGATTAAAGGGATGAGTTAAATAAGAGTGGACTTGAGCCTTTATTCATAATAAGAATAAAAAGCCTTTCATAGGAAAGGGTGATAAAGGTTTCCCCTTACAAAACATAGTTGTTAATGCACACACACGAGACAGACAGAAATGGCTAATTCATAATTTGGCATCAGGTTACCTGGCAGTTTCCACTCCAAACCTGCTTTCAGGGCGTTATTGATTTGTTAGACTCATGGTCTGGTCTGAAATTTTCCAGATAAAAAGTCTGCTCTGGGGTGATTTTGTTGGCTTTCCACCAAAAGAACTCAGGTGTTTCCAAGAGCACTCACTGCCCCAGACAAGACCATTTGTACCCTTCTCTGCACTGGTTTTGCAAAGCCCAGTGCAAGGAGCCAAATGGTAGGAACCAGCAGTACCAGGAGGTCCGCATCAAAGAAGGAAGGAATCACCGAATCATGAAGATTGGAAAAGACCTCCAAGATCATTGGGTCTAACTTTCAACCACATCCCATCATGCCCAATAAAGCATATCATGAAGTGCTACATCTGCTCAGTTTTTGAACGCCTGAAGGAATGGTGACTCCAGCACTGCCCTGGGCAGCCTGTGACAGTGCTTCACCACTCTTTACATAAAGAAATTTTTCCTAATATTCAATCTGAATGTCCCCTGGCACTACTTGGGATCAGGCTCCTGAGTCAGCATGGGTTGAGCCAGCACCATTCAAACTGTGGCTGCTCTGGTCACAGATAGTGAACCCAGCACAAAGCAGGGCTCTGAGATAGGGCTGGCTGAGATATTGTTGCTCTGCGCCTGGTGTGGGTGGCAACACCCAGGCTTGCAGCTTTGCAAACTGGAGACCAGGAGCCACACGTCTATGCTGCCAGAATTAAAGGCTCATTTTCTGAGACTTGAGAACATCAAATTGTTTGCACAGTTACCCACAGCTACAGCTGCAGCTGCGGCCCTGGCAGGCTGTTCAGCTTTACCTTATAAATGTACCAAAGCCATCTCGCTGGTCTGCAGCTCTAGTGGGTGTCAAATGAGGTCCTGAATGATCTCAGGAGGCTGATAAAGCCAGCTGTAAGCAGCAGAGGTCATTCCCCCGTGGTCACCAAATTCCTTGGTCACAGTCTGAGCACAGTGGTGGTTCCTGTCACTACTCTAAGACCTCAGTCTAAAGTGAGCTTTGCCAGTGCCCTGTGACAGGCTGAACTTCTCTTATAAAGCCTGACTTGCAAGAGAGAAATTTGGTTTGGAGCCAAGCCACAGCGGCGTGAGACAAGCCAAGCCCATTCTGCTCCAGCGCACTGGAGCATCAAGTGGCGCTCTGGTCACTGCCCATGGTTTGTCTCTGCTCCGAAAGAGTGAGCAGCAGATTCACTTCATGTCACTCGATGCCAAGCCCTCTCTGAAGAACCACAGTGAATCTTGGTTAATTCATATCATGCATAACTGACATCAGCTGAGCTGGGAAAACTAATTGTTCCTGCAACTGCAGCAACTGGCCTATGCACAGGGACAGCTCCTGTAAGGAATGATCACACTGTGCTTAAAAAGACAAATTCCTACTTCAATACTCCAGTCTTGGGTAGATTTACCTCCAGCCTTCAGGCTCCTGGGTCTAAGAGTCTGAAAGCAAAAAGTTGTCTGCTATGCTGAAAGGTGTCAGAAATAATGTTGATTCCAGTTAAATACAAACAATAACACATTCCTGGCCTGAAGAGGTGAACAGGCTCCTTCACTTCCTTTCCAGCCATCTCTAGATCAGACCATTCCTGTTTAACCAGGCAGTGTGTTCAGACTCAGAATAAGCTGTTCCTTCAGTATGAGAGGCCACACTCCGGACACAGGCAGCCTGATCAACTTTCCCATTTCTCCTATGTGTGTATCTCATTTCCACTGGGAGATTTTCTCAATCTACTGATTAGGGCCAGTATATTGGTATGTATAATAATTTCAAAAATGCTTAGATTAGCAGGACTGCTGCTGAAGCCCATGGGTCTGCTGGCAAAGCTCCACATTACTCCTTTCTACAGGTCTGCCCAGTAATTAACATGTAACAACAGTAATAAACTAATTTTCCCGAGTTTTAGAATCCAGTCAGTAAAATATAGAGACCTTTCCTTTCCATGGCTTGTAGATGAGCAGAAGGTGAAGTGCCCTTTCTGTGTCTGTCAGCCACAGAACATCTCAAGTGTCTGCAAAAACACATATTGTCTTTGCTCAGCCTTCCTGAGCTGAAGATTTTTAAAATACTCACACTTTAATAACTTAAAATACAAACTTCTGTGTGTACAATGAAATATTTTACAGGAAGGTAATGAATCATATTTTTTCTGTTACACTTCTTGAATGCCAAGGTAAAATTTATTCTTGCTTAATAACATCAGCAGCAGTATTGCAGGGTTTGGGAATGTTCTTGTGATCAAAGCATTTCTACAGACTTCTTGGAAGGCTTGTTAAAGTAATTTAGTTCCTGTTGCTTACAGTTACAGAGTTTATATTGTTGTCTTTTTTGTTCTGGTTAAAGTACTTCTAAATCCTCTCCTCAAAAGCAGAATAAACAGAGAGAACACACAGCTGAACTGCAATATTCAGCATCCAACTAACCTTTTCTGGTTGTGCTACTCTATGATGCTCAGTGTGAGTTTCCCAGCACAGGCCCAGTAACCCAAGAAACAAGGAATGAACCTTCTTTGCATATCAATAAGTACTAGTAGGCAATGTCCAAAATGTATTTTAGAAGCTCTACTGTAGATGGTCTCATCAAGGGACTGTTCTTGATGGTCTTAAATTTAAAAAAAAAAAAAAATCTGGAAGCAGAAGGTTTACAATCTCTTGCAAAATAAAATAGTTTAAGGTTTCAGTAATTGGTTTTAAACATAGAGTTTTATTACACTGATGCCACACTTGTTCTGCAGAAGGGACCTATAAGAAAGCTGGGGAAAGACTTTGTACAATGGCATGGAGTGACAGGACAAGGGGAAATGGCATTAAAGTGAAAGAGAGTAGGTTTAGATGGGACAATCAAAAGAAATTCTTCCCTGTGAGGGTGGTGAGGCCCTGGCACAGGGTGCCCAGAGAAGCTGTGGCTGCCCCTGGATTCCTGGAAGTGTCCAAGGCCTGGTTGGATGGGGCTTGGAGCAACCTGGGATAGTGGAAGGTGGCCCTGCCCATGGCAGGGGAATGGGATTGGATGGGCTTTAAGGTCCCTTCCAACCCAACCCATTCTGCAACTGTATGATTTTTAACTATTTAACTAACAAAACAGCCTTCAGAAAAAGGCAGGCAGTAAGATTCTGCTTTCAGAGGAAGACGTCAGATAGAAACTGCAGTGATAGCACTAAAACTTTTGGCTTAGTGCTTAGACCTGGTTTCTCTGTACATTGAATGGAGTTTGGATGTACAGAGTGCTCAGGTAAAACAAGTAGAAGCAACAGAAAACATTTGTGTTACTTCACAGTAGCCCAGAATGTTTTGGATTGGAAGGGACCTTAAAGATCATCTGTTTCCACTCCCTGCATGGGCAAGGATGCCACTTACTGGATCAGTTTGCTCAGGGCCCCATTCTGCCTCCCTTGGTTAACCTTTTGGGCTCTGAATCGCCTGTTACCCACTATTCCAATTTCAAAGTCACCCAGCTGTAATGATTACTGACTCTCTAAATTATTTATTTTATTAATCAAGCAGAAGTTGCTGCACCAAATATTGCTCCCATACCACAGTCACAGCTCTGCTTTTGATGAAAGCTTATCTCCTGGTGCCAGGACATGGTAACAAAGGCAGAGATTAGATCTGCTGTCTTGGGTAGAGACATTTCCTGGAGCTTGTGGGCCCGGAACAAAGCAGCGTGTGCATAAACCCAAAGGCACAGCTCAGTTATTAAACTGCTGGGAATTCTTCTCTCGAGCTTTGAAATGGGAATGGTGGGTTAAGAATAGGCTTTGACTGTCTTCAGACTAGGGCAGTTTTGCCAAAGAATTGAGAAAGAAATTGAAAAGAAAAAATAGTTATCTGTACAAAAAATGAAAATTAATTCAATACCTAACTTGTTTACATTCTCACTGGATTTGGCAGAAAGATAATTTTGAAACAAGTACTTTGACTTGCTGAAGGATGGATAAAATCAAGAAGTGGTCCACGGTTTATTTTCAATTAATATTAGCAATTAGAGTATTTAGATTGGTCACATTCTTTTAAAATTGACCTGGCAAAAAAGGGGATCTGTTTGAGTTTGATCTAGTTAAATCCACTTAGAGTCTTGATGAAGTTTGTGGTTTTCCTTTTAGAGAGCAAAAAGATGCATACAAGTGGAGAATATTCATGTGACATGGGTAGCTTGGGACTTCCAAAGATCAATTCTATTTTATTTTTTTAACAAAACTCTCCTTTCAGAATATATTGAAACACCTTATCAAGTGGGAAATGAGGATTAGTACAAACCTCAGAAGAACCCCAGCTCTTATGATCAAATAGAGATCTCTAATCTCTGTGGCATACCAACCTTCAGGATCAAACAGCACTGTTTAAACCACAGCTGTGTACAGTCCTGGAGAAGCAGCTCATATTTACTTGGGGGTAGGGGCCAAAGATGGAGCATGTGAGACAGAAAGAACAAGTTCTGCTTACAAAGGGTAGCCTAGTGCAGTACCATTGTGTTTGCCCCTCTTGGGAACAGCACATTTGGGACTCACCATCACTGCATCAGAAGGTCGGGCTGAGCAGCGTTAGGAAAGGAAGTGGGAATTTAATCATCCCCTGCCTCAGACTGCCCTCTGTGTCACATGAGGTGGCCAGAAGCTCACTGGGGAGAAGAGAGCAGAGGGCAAATCCCATCCTGGAGACATCGCACACAGCTCGGTACCCTGATCCAGAAAGGGGATGGTCCTGCTGGGCTCAGCATGGGCTCACCTAGAGCCCCATGTGCAGGGCTGGCCCCAACACCAGGGAGGGATGTGAAGGTCCTTGGATGCATCCAGAAGAGGGTGGCAGGGCTGAAGGTGGGTCCTGGGAGAGGCAACTGAGGGCTCTGGGCTTGTCTAGCTTGGAGAGAAGGAGGTTGAGGAGGGAACGTGCAGAGAGGTGCTGAGCTCTTCTCCCTGGGATCCAGGGTCAGGATGGGTGGGAATGGTTCAAAGCTGTGCTAGGGGCAGTTCAGACTGGATGTTGGGAAGCATTTCAGTACTGAGAAGGCAGTCAGACATTGAAACAGGGTTCCCAGAGAGCTGGTGGATGCCCCAGGCCTGTCAGTGTTCAAGAAACATTTGGACAATGCCCTTAACAACACACTCTAATTTCTGGTCAGCTCTGAAGTGCTCAGGCAGTTGGGCTGATGATTCTTGTGGTCCATTCCAACTGAAGTACTCTTATATTCTAAAACTTCTAAACTTGGCCAGCCATATCTAGTCAAACGGTTTCTACAAGAAGTTTTCAGTGTCTCCTCTCAGCCAACATCCATTTACAAAACCACCCTATATCTGAGCTCTTTGCTGCCATCTGAGGTATTTCAGCTGCTTTTCTCCTTGCCCAACCAGAAAGCCACCTGTTCCATACCTGATCCAGTTTTGATCTGCACTTACAAGGTAACTCATGAGGTACAGAGACAGGATCACACAGCACATGGGCGCGGCCAGCCCAGAGTCTGCTTAACTGCTAGAGGTTAAACAAAGTGTGTGCAAACATGCAAAGGAATGCAAGCAGCATCCTCCTCTTTCCCTTTTAACTTCCTTGAGAAAAATCCAGAGGAGGGATATGAAGATGTTGAAGGGTCTGGAGGGGCCGTACAAGGAGCGACTGAGGGCACTTGGCTTGTTCAGCTGGAGGACACTGAGGGCAGAGCTCCCCAGGGGCTGGCTGCAGCTCTTCGTAAGGACAGCACAAGGACAGCTCCAATCTGCCTTCTGTGCCCAGGGACAGGACCCAGGGAATGGCTGCAGCTGGGCCAGGGCAGGGTCAGGCTGGAGCTCAGGGAAAGGCTCTTCCCCAGAGGGTGTTTGGAACTGCCCAGGCTCCCCAGGGAATGGGCACAGCCCCGAGGCTGCCAGAGCTCCAGGAGAGTTTGGACAATGCTCCCAGGGATGCACAGGGTGGGATTGGTGGGGTGTCTGTGCAGGGACAGGGTTGGACTCCATGATCCCTGTGGGTCCCTTCCCACTCAGGATATTCTGTGATTCTGTGACCGGGTCAAAGGACAGCCCAGGACGCTGCTGCTTTAACACCATCCCTTACATTCCTCTCACACGGCTTTAAGAGTCCCAAAAGGCTCATTAGGGAAGCAAGCAAAACGTGCAAAGCGCCTAACATGACTGTTAAGTTAAACTCCAGCCATGCCTGGTGCTGCCGGTTCATTGCACAAAACAACCACGAGGTGGAGGCCTTTACAATGCTTAATCCAATTACAGCAATTAGCCCCAAAAGCCCATTTTACCTGCCCGAAGAGCCTCGGGCTCGCCAGGCGGTGTGAGGGGACAAAGCCTGGTGGTGTGAGGGGCACAGAGGCCGGTGGTGTGTGCCCCCGGTCAGGGTCAGGGTCAGGGTCAGGGTCAGGGTCAGGGTCAGGGTCAGGGCCGGGCAATGCCCCTGGTCAGGGTCAGTGTCAGGGCTGGACAATGCCCCCGGTCAGGGTCAGGGCCGGGCAATGCCCCCAGTCAGGATCAGTGCCACCACCATCACACTGCAGGGCAGAACAGTGCACTGTGCTCACAAACAGAGCTGCGTGGCTGGACAGGTTTACACTTTCGTGACGGAGATTCTTAGTCAGAGATCGATGTCTTGGGGCTGAAAGCTTTGCTTTTGAAAGCATAGAATGATAAAATAGTTTGGGTTGGAAGGGATCTTAAAGCCCATCCAGTGCCACCTCTTGCCATGGGCAGGGACATCTTCCACTAGCCCAGGTTGCTCCAAGCCCCATCCAACCTGGCCTTGGACACTTCCAGGGATCCAGAAACAGCCACAGCTTCTCTGGGCATCCTGTGACATGTGTCATTATCCTCACCAGCTAAGAATTGTTTCCTAATAGCTGCTTTAAACCTGCCCTGCTTCAGCTTCAGGCCATTAACAAAGCCTACAAAAGTTCCACAAAAAGCCCTGACTTCATCAACTCCATCATTAGCCTGTAACGCTTTGCTGATGCTCATGCACTCCCTTGGTCTGGAGCTGCCTGCCCGGGGACTCTTACCAGAACTGACACCGAGCAAACAGTCCACAAACATTCTGGCTCACCCTTTTATACTTTTAAACACTTCAAGTATATGGCAAACCTCCAAACCATTGGTGTTTTCCCCATTTTACAAGGCAAAACCCACAGTTCTGAGGAATTTCAGAAGATTTTTGGTTAAATTAGAAACAGCTGAGCCAGCCCAAATTGTTTCAACTTCCCCCACATATTTGCCTTAGCTTGAATAACATTGTATTTTTTTCTTACATGGAGGACAGAAAATTAGATTTAATACTCTTGTATTTGATTTTTTTGTTTTGTTTTGGCATTGAAGCAGCTGTACTATCTCTAACTGGGATTATAAATAGGCTTTATGTAGGAAGTAACAGGCCATGGATCTAATGCAGAATAAAGAATTACGCATATAAATGTAGTGGGAAATAGTATTTTTCTCCAAATGCTGGAAAGGACTAAAGATCTTTGTGCCATAATCTGATTAAATACAAAAAGCCTCCTTCAGGAGGAATAATCTCTTTCAATATAAGTGGTTGACAAACTGGCAAACAAAATAGGCAGCTCCTCCAAAGGCTATTAAATATATGGTATGTGTAATGCACAAGAGATTATTATTTATGCTACAACCCCCAGAAATCCTGCTGTGACTTCTTTGGGGCCATTACATCCATAAAGTCAATCTCCAAGCCCCATTCTTTTGGGAACAACCTAGTGTTTCTCCTGACTAAACCCCACCATCATCTGCTCCTATTTAACCCCCGTGGCAATGACTGAGCAAACACTTACACACTATCCAAGTCTCTTTATGTTTTGTAAGTCCTGCCACATCTCAGATTTAGTTGATCACATAACAATAAAAACTTTGATAAATAAAAAAGAGTCCAGACTGTGAAGACCTCCCACCTTTAGAGCCTTCATATATATCAAAAAAAGCCAGGCCAACAGAAAAGAAAAATATGCAAAAAAGCAATTTTAAAATAGTTGTAACTACCCATCACTTACATGTTTCCTGTGTATGTCCAACTGATAAATCATGGGTTCCAAATGCAGCCACATCTCCAAGACAGTCCTTCCAGCTCCTCCTGAAGGCACCTGCAGCAGAAGGCAGTACAGAATATTCATTTCCTCTCCCCGCCTTTGATTTCCTGAGCAGGTGAGTCAAAGGCTGGAATGTCCATTTTTTAATCAATACAAATATGCTGAAGAAGAGCAGTTTTGAGACTACAGTTAAATATTTAAAATCTTGCCCTACTATTATAGTAATACACGTATAATTGAGAGAAAAATCTCTTGTGTTGTTTAGAGGCACAAACCTTTCTGTAATGCTGAATATTCTGATAAGAAGATATGCATGAAACAGTTACTCAGCTTCTTACAGAAACTAGTTTGGATTTATGCATTGTGTTTATCTAGTTTAAGTGTTTTCCAATATAAAATATTCATCCTTAAAAGTCAGCTTTGTATTCATGACCTTCAATGAAAGGAAGGGCTAGACAGGGATATGAAAATAGTTCCTTCACTTTAAACTCAATGCAAAAACATGATGTCAGAAGGAAAATCAAGCAACAGCCAAATTTGTTACTTTAACTTTTCCAGTTAATTGTTCTACATTGCTATGTGATGAGTATAACCATTGCAAAGAATCAGGCTCTTTCCAGAAGTTCCATTAGACCCATATTCCTAAATGCACAAATTCTCACCTACATGCTATGGAAAGCAAGGACTGTTCCATAACTCCTTCACTAGCAGGCAGAAAAGGAATCCACGAAAGTCCTTTTATGAACAGAAATGAACAGGTGAAGTGTTCATAGGGGAGTAACAAATAGCCACAAGCTGCTTGTGCCAGCAGGCAGGTGGGTGTCTGTGCTAAAGCAAGGTGTTATTTTCCTGAATGCTGGGTGTATATATTTAATGGACCAAAGACCAACCTTGCTCCACAAGAGCCTGTCTTGCACCTGCAGCAACACAGAGGTTTGCACACAACCAGTTCCTCTCCTTTTACCATCAGCTTTGTGTACAAGACACTTTGGTATTCTAAGCACACAGGGATTTTGCTCAATATCTTGTTCATATCATCAGGAGCTGATAAGGTGAGGAGATTTGGTATGTACAAGGCTCAGGGTTTATGCAGCATAAAGTGCATTCATATGTTTGGGGTTTCCCCAAACAGATGATGGAGTTCCTTCTAAAAGATTGAGAATCTCTATTGTGCAACAGGGATAAAATTGAGATTAAATGTGATAGACACATAGAAAAATAGATTTACAGATATATATAGATATAGCCCCCAAAAAGAAATGCAGATTTTGCCTCAGTCAGCAATAGAGTGATGACAAAAGCAGAACAAAAGTGCAGTAAATTTCTAGGATTAGAGAGGATCACCATATCTCCAGAAAAAAACTGGAATGCTCAGGATATTATAGTAGAAATTAAATTATATTCCACAATACAAAGGCATGCACATACTCTTGGGGTGCAGTTACAGAATTTCCAGCTGGAAACAAGAAATAAATTTTTAAATAAATTTTTAAAAAAATATTTCTATTAATTTGGGAAAACAAAACATGTCTGAAAGTTGCTAATGTGGTGCTCTAAAAAAAATACAAATGAAAATCCAAACATTGGCATGTTGGTAGCAGCTTTCTATTAAGACCATATTCATACTAGTAACTGACAATGTGAGATTTTATTTGTACATAATTTTGATCATATGAACTTCTAAAATTTTCCAGATGAAAGAAGACCAGAAAAAGCCTCAAGAAGGACCTCAAAAAATTAGTAAAAAACCTGAACAATCCAAGCTAAATATGCAGGAAGCCAACCAGCTGGTATCAGTTAAGTACAAGCAGGTACTGAACTTGACTCTGGGCTAGTCACTCAGTGGGCAGATGGACTTTTTAGCTCTGCAGGTAATTTCTGGAATAATTTTGGGGAGTTTATGCTCTAACTTGTAAGAAACAGATGAATCTGAACAGCAGAAAATCCCTTGTTTGCTCTCATGTATTGCCAGGTGCAGAAGTACTGGACTGAAGGAGACAAATCCTTCTGGTAGGGTACAGGATATTAGGAATAGTGACAGGTAATGGAGTCAAAAGAGAATGCACTTAAAAGTGAGCCTTGGCATGGATATGGATTTGGACATGGATGTGAATGTGGATATGTTTATGCCTAAAACAGAAAGGGATATTTGAATCCTTTCTGACTCATGGATTATGAATATTAGCACAGTACCCAATCTTCAGATTTGTTTCATCTCTTGTGAAATGCCTTTCAAAACAAATCCATATAACCTGCTAAGATAAGCGTCCTGTATCCTGGGCAGCTGGACTGGAAGGCTAGGCACAAACACACAACTGAAGCCTGTGAACTTCCAGAATTCCTACAGCAGAGGTTTTACCCAGTGCACATGAGAGGCCAAGAGGAGATATCCCCCACCCCCTCAAAACCAAGGCCAGGAGACCACATCCAGATGGGAGTTTTCCTGGCACAGACACTAAACCACAAAAAAAAAAAAAAAAACAGCAAAAAAGAACTGAATTTTTTTTTCTCTGTTCTCCTTTCCTAGGTTCTGCCAGTTAGAACATTTCAGGCATTTTCAGCTTCATGCAAGAAGTAGGAACACTTGGATCTCTCATTATGGATTTCTCAGGTTAAATACAAGGGGCACACAGTAAAACAGCTTTCCCTTTGCCAAATAAATGCTTTTATTCTCCATTTCAATAGAAAACATTCTTTTCAGGAGCTACCTTAAAGATTCCCACTGCAGGAGTTAACCTGGCAAGAGGCCTGCCATAAATGCCACTGGGAAACACATAAAAACCAGCTATTCATTGTGAATAAAGACAACTGTAGGACTTACCTCTTTAGTACCAGATATCTCCCCAGCACAACCCAAATCTCACAAACCTGGAAGCAGCTGCTCACATCCATGTGCTGTGCTCTAACCCCAGTGCTGAGTAACCCCACAGATCCAATCTTGATTCCATCAGACTGCCTTTTGTTCCTCTGCTCTATCCCTCCTCCCATTTCAATACCCAGAGAGGCTGTTAAACTTATAAAGCTTCTGATTTTTGTGTCTGTCACCTTGTGGCAAGAGCTCATCACACACACTGGCAGATCTTCCCACTGGCCAAGGACAGACACAAAGCTGCTGTGCCAAGGTAGGAGCATCCAGCTGCTCCAGCCACAGGACATGCTGGAGTTACAAAGGTACTTTTGCAACTTAGCTTAAGGAAGATTATTTTCTTTGCAAAGCATTAGCACGTGATTTACTGTTAACTTTACCAATTTACAGAGTTACCTTTTTGGTAATGACAGACCTAAACACTGGTCCACACTGTAAAAACCACTTTAATTTTCCTAGGACAGACTACAGGGAAGAGGCTGAAATTCAGGATTTCTGTATCCTGGCCTCAGCCCTGCCCCTGGGCAAGATGTTTAACTCCTTAGTGACCCAGGTTGCTTTGCTGGAGATGGCCAAAACCACTTCAAATGTAATTAGCATTTTCAAGGTACCTCTAAACCAAAGTCTACAGTCCTGTATCTCCAAGCAAATGACAATGAAGTGGCTCAGCACCAGTACTCCAGGCAGCACCTTCCCCTGCCCAGAACCCAGGACACTGGGGAGAGGTGGAATCTATAGGATTTGTTTGGAGAGGACAAAGGTGAGATCTACAACCACCTCAGTGGAAAGTGTAGGGAGGATCAAGCCAGACTTTTTTGGAAGGGCACAGCTATAGGCAAGAGGCATGGACACAAGTGGGATGTGGCAAATTCCAGTTATGTACCAGTTCTGTACTGTTATTTCACCATTCAAAAATGTCCAGAGTGTGGACACTAAGATAATCAGACTTAGACTGGATAAGGCCTATAAGAACCAGGTCTAACTAAATCTTCCTTGAATGAGAGGTTGGACCTCAATGGTCTCCAGAGGTACTTTTCAGTCAAATTATTCTGGGATTCAATAGCAATTTTTCCTTTATTCTTAGCTTATTCCAATACTCAGAAAAGAAAAATGTAATTCTAAAATCCCAACTCTTTCCTCCTCCCAGGCCTTTTTCCTATGTTTTTGCCCAATGCCAAACTCAATTTTCTCTGGGAACACCTTCAACTTTTCTACTTTAGCTGTGATTAATTCATTCCCTGTTGGATAGCATAGTTTGTTTTCCCACTTCATATTGCCAGGTGGATATTATGTTGTGGAAATCCAGATTTTTTTGTGAACAGCCCAAAAGTCCAGCCCCAAGGATGTTCATACTCTGCTGGTCCCCAGACACAGCACTAAGCTTTGTGAGCTGTGTTTTTGGGTTCTTAAATTGGAATTAGGCTGCTTTCTGCCAAGAAGTCCCAACTCACCCATTCTTAGTGTATGGGTTCTGGTGTTAATTTACCAGCAGAGGTGTTTCAATTACCTTTCAAACATGGAAAATAATAATTAAAATATTAATGTACAATAGGGACTTAATTAAATAGAAGATAGGCTTGTTAATTAGCTCAGATTAAGGTGCGCTGGTCATTAATTTATTGTTTCACTGTTTTCAGATGATACTTTTACATTAAAACAGTCTCCATTGTCTCTCTCTTTTCAGAACTTTAATCTATGATGGAATGTTTTTCATTTAGGCATCTAATTTTTTCCACTAAAAAAAAATGCAGCCAAAGGGCTTGCAAGAGTCACAATTTGGAGTTCATTGTTAAAACAGAACCTGTACATCCAATTCCCTGCTCCTCAGTTCATTCCTTCATTCCTCTTTTTACAGGCACCTGCCTCAACAGTCAGGAAAACTTTGGGATGGCTGCAGATGTGGAGGACAAGAAGGGGGATAGGAGCAAACCTTCCCAGGGCACACAGTGTCCTGCAACTCTCCAGAAAACGTTAATGTTACTCCATTACTGGAGCAGCTTTGCTCCTGCTTTGCTTAAAAGTGTTCCTGTCATCTCTGCTCATCTGCAGGCAGAATGTTTTCCCCAAACCATCACTGGGGATGTTCCCTTCCCAGCCTGCCTACATCACTCAGGCTGCTAAGGTCAAAATTTCATTGGTATCTCTTTCCAGCATTAAAGCGTTTTCTGTCCACTGAAAAACACTGCACATCAGGAAATGTTGTGAAGTAGCAAATAGCTCTTGATTAAACAAAGAGAAGCTCAGAGAAATTAAAATTATTTTGAAAACAAAGAACCCATCACCAGCAGCTAATACAGATTATCTGCACTTCTATATTCAAAGCTGCATTATGAATATTAAGGAAGAGAAAGAACTGGGAAGGTTCCCAAAGTTCACTAAATCCTTTGCATTCCAGAAAGAGATAAATTTTTCATTCATATGTCCATCATGAGCTCTGTATACAGAGAGGACACAGCTCTGCTTTCCATGAGCATCAACATGCCTCACATATTTTTTCTCCCCACTTGTGCCAAATCATTAAAATGCGATACAAGAAACACTGAGCACAAAATGGTTGGGGGATTAACAGAGACATTTCCTCTCTCTAGTTTCTGTTTGTGCCTCTCCTTCCTTTCAGACTCCCTCTGCTGTTGGAGTTATTTTGCCTGAGGTTTGAATAATTTAGCTTAGTTTTGCAGGGAGATGGACTCAACATTTAGCAACATTTATTTCCCCTGCTTTAATGACTCCAGAGCTCCCACTAAAAGGTAGGACCTTTCTCTTTACTGGCCCATGGAAAACTGTACTTCCACCACTGGGAGGGAGCCAGAGGGGAGCCTGGTTGCTGTGCCCCCAGCTCATCCCCAGGTAAGGAGATAGTAAGAGGAGGGAATGCAGGCTGTCAAAACATGGGAACAGGTCAGCCCTCAGTCCTAACAGAAAATATTTGCTCCAGGGTCCAATCCACCCTCCCCCATCCCCATGCCCAGTGATGAATTTGTCCAATTAAATGGATCAGAAATATCTCCCTGACTCCACCTAGGGATGAGGCTGGAAGCAGAGGAATCTATAACACTTCACTTCTTGCCAGATAACTGCAAAGTAACTTCTGGAATAGTTTCCTGCCATGTAGAAAACAATACTCTGGCAGCAGGAATGTGTGTGAGTGCTCTGCAGGGAGGGCATTGTCTGGTGTGTCAGTGTGTTTGTGTACACAAATATTAATGAAACAGAGGCCAAACAGGAACTGAACTCTCTCTGGGAACTGCTCCTCCATGGCATACCCAGGGAAGAAGGGAATGAAACGTTCAGCAACTGTGCAAAAACTGCTGGAAAACAAACATCACTGTCTTCTATTGTGTCTATCTTTTGGGAAAAATCACTCTGAGAAACTCCACAAGTGTGTTTATGCTGCTCTCAAGTGGGATTTCAAGTTGTGTTATTTTGTGTTGTTGCAAACTCTAACGCAATTGAAGGCCACATGAAATGTTTGGTAATTTGCTTTGGATAATTGTTGGAGGCCCAAAGTGATAGGATTCTACAAGCTGTGGGCAGCCACAGCTTCTCTGGGCAACCTGTGCCAGGCCTCACAGGGAAGAATTTCTTTCCAATATCCCATCTAAATCTGCCTCTGGCAGCCTATAGCCATTCCCCCTTGTCCTGTCCCTCCAGGCCCTTATCCAAAGTCCCTGTCCATCCTTTCTGTAGGTTCCTCTTAGGCACTGGAAGGCCTCCCTTCTGAAATATTTACACCAGAACATCAAACACACAGATGATATTTTTATTTAGGAGAAACTCAATCTCCCCTACCTTAGGAAAAATGTGCTTTCTAGAGATGAAAATAAGTAATTTCTTTTTTAAAAAAGCTTCCTAAAGGGAAAGTGGGTTCCATGGTTATTGTTTTATTATAAAACTGATCAAATGCCAGGCACTGGTCTTGAGAGAATGGCTGATGTGTGGAGTGTGAGGCCCTTTTGGAGGCTTCTGGAAGGAGCGAGCCACTTTTTAAAAATCTTACTTTAATTCTTGCTGTGATTAGAAATTCTGTAGCTATGACAGCAGTGTGCCATCTGTAGAACAGGACTCTGTTAGAGTATCCATCTGGTAAGGAAAGGATTACTTCATCAAATCTTACAGTTTAAATTCCTCATGAGTGGGTAACAAGTTACCCTGGGTGCTCTGAAGGGAGGGACACAAGGCAGCAGAAGAGCTGAAAATTTCCTTCCCCAAATGACCAGACTATCACCATCCAGTAAGGTTTTGAGGTGGTTTAAATGGTTAAAAATGAGCCATTACTTCATTTTTTTTATTATATTACACTTCCCTCCGGAGAGACCCACCTCTGCCAACAGCATAATGCAAGGCTGGGGCTTTGAAGAGCTCACAGGCAACACCTAAAGGAATGACAAAGCAGCTGCAGAAAAACTTTGCTTTAAAGAGGATGTTATTTCATATTTCATATGAAATACAGAACCCTGAACTGGGGCTTTGTCAGTTTTTTCTGTTCCCATTTATTGCTTGAAAGATCAAGCTGATACTTACACAAAGGATTCATTAGTGAATTTTACAGGAGGATGAAAATACCCAGAACAAGGAAAAGAATCTATGGTGCTTTGAAAAGAAAGCCATGGGGGGAGGAAGAGAAGCAGAGAGAAAGGGATTGGTGTGTCTTTAAAGAGAGGCAGTCCCATGACTTTTTGAATAATTAAAATTAATTTTTAATCTTTCTCAAAGAAAAATGAGATGGGCTCTATCCAAGCAGCAGGAAAGCTTAAATATATCCTATATTGGACTACTAGTTCAGCGTCAGTACGAGGTAAAAAGCGTGAACATCTCTGAAAAAGGAAAAGGCAAATAAGCCAAGAGAAAGTGAAAGAAACCTGTACAAACCTTTCAGAGAACATCATAGAGAAACCATAACACTGAACCAACACAACACTTTCCAAAGCTTATAGACAAGCCAGGATCAGTGGAGTCCTGGCTGGGGCACACAAAAGGGAAAAGGCCAAAAGCAGCCCATGACAGTGGGGCTGTCTGGAACGCTTGCTGAGCTTCCCAGCCAACTGTTTCAGGACCTCCTGTTGAAATTCACCTGAAAATTATGCCTAGGTGAACTCAACAGGTTGATTCTACATCAAATGCATAGGTTGAAAAAAAATGCATTTCTACTAGCCAAGCTACTTGTGTTCTCAGCAGGTGGCACACATTTCCCACATTGTGTCCCATTACTGAATTTATTAGAAATGGGTTTTACCAAGATAAAGTATCAGAAATCTCCATTTTACCAAGAACAAAAGAAATATACCCCATTCATAATTAAAACATCTTTGGTATATCGTGCCTCAAAAATAATTTTGTTTTCAAGAGTATTATAAAGGGAACATAATCATGTAGGAGTAGTTCTGCCCACCTGCTGTTCTTTGCAAAGTGAAGGAGAGGAAGAAAAAATTACTTGACCTGTGACCACCTTTGGATAAAGCTTTCTGGCACAAAATTCATGGTGCCAAAGGCAGTATTCCACTGTACTCTGGCACAGGAGCTAATCAGTCAGTGCCCTTGGAGTAGAAATGATGCACTGTGACTTCCAAGGCAGGCTCAGGACCCTCCTCATGGACAAATTCTACACTCCAGGTACACTGTTTCCCCATTTCCACTCACAGATGTTAAACTGAGGGGAAAACAGGAAAAGTCAGTAAGTATAGCCTTCTCAACATTTGCTATTGCCTCCTGCATTTGCTTCCTTTCTCATCCATCCCAAACCTGAAGAAAAGGATTTGTACCCAGGATTTCAGAAGGAAGGCAGTGGGAAGGGAGCCTCTCCTACTGCTGGCCTTGAGCAGTTTACTTCAGTTTCAGAGAAGGAGATAACTGTTTACATTTCCATTCCCTGGAAAGACCACAAGATTATTTAGATGATGTCTGGACAGTGCTTTGAACATGCAGAAGAGCCACACAAACTCAGCTTTATGAGGAATAGTCTCCCCCGTTTCTTTAATGCTCTAATTTCCAAATACATTCAGGCAGCCAAAATGCAAAGCTGAGTATGCCAGCAATGCTGGGTAAATCCCTGGCATCACACATCAATCTGCTCTTTCATGTGAAATTAAAGTGTCCTCTCTGACCAGAGTGGAAACAAAAGACAGGCACGGAGCAGCGAAAGGAAAAACAGAGACTGGGGAGAGAGGGATTGGAACAAATTGGGCTGAGTTAACCTGTCTGCTTGACTTTAACTTTGGCACATAAAGAAAACCATTTTCTGTCCAGCTGCTGTCACATGAGCCACATGAGCCACAAACATCCCAAGAGCAGGTCCTCACCAACCAGATACCATATCCAATGTCCTTCGTTCCCTGCATGGCACTTCCTTAGGGTGTCTCCCACCTGAAAATGCAGTGTTACAAGGGTCTGTGGATCACCCTTATACAGCTGTCCTGCAGTGACCTGGGAGAAATCACCCATTTTTCTGCACTCCCCATACACACAGCCAGATAAAATACAATTCGCATTCTGAGTTTTGCAGTATTTAAGACAGTTTGGATGGTAAAGCAGCCTAAAACATTGAATTAAAAGGTCTTACAGAAATATTATCAATTATAAAGTGAAATACTCAATTTATTATTAGTTTCCCTGAATTTTCACCCATTAACATGCAAACCACATTGATTGTGGTGCTGTTTCTAACTACAACAGCTGATTGATCCAGGATGGAGGTTAGGGGCATGATAACACTTTCACTTGGCTTAACAACTCACCCATTTCACAGCATCAGTGAAGCACTGCTCCTCCTCAGTTACACTCTACTTCCATAGCTGTGCTCCTGCAACTATAGAAGGAAATTAAGAGGAAATTAAGCTGGAAATGGACCTCCCTGATCATCAAATTCACTCTTCAGTTGGCACAATCAATGTTTCTGTATCATTATTATATAATTCCTTTCTTAATGCACCAAGTTCCCTCCTCCTCCTCCCAGGAAACCTTCTAAGAACCTCATTACTGCTTGGAAGCCTCCATGCAGTTTCCAGATTATGCTTGGACAATTCATATCCTTTTGTCCTTATGACAACCTCACCTCCAGCTTCCCAGCTTTTCCCCTGCTGGCAAAGGCCCCCAGCTCTCTCCTTAGACAGGAGTGATCCCATGTACTCCCACAGGTCCCAGCTCCAGCTGGAAGAACCACAAAGGAAACCCAGAGTCCAACCAAGGCAAGAGCAGGGAAAGCCCTGTTCTGCTGGATGGGCACCTGGTACCTCTCAGTGCCACGGCACTGAGCAAAATTCACCTGGCTCTGCTGTGTCTTCTCAGTATTGAATCTGCCTGAACCCCTCAAGGCCTTTTCTCCCTTTCCTGCCAGGGTTATCCAGGCAGAAGGAAGCCCCTTCTTGCTGCTGCTGCCTCTGCCTGGGAAGGGGGGTGTGCAGGGTGGCCCATTCTGTCCAGACTCCTGCAGCCCTTCACCAGGACACTGATGGGTCTTTGTCTGCAGCAGCAATTCTGTCCTCAAAATATCACAGCATGTGCTGTCTGCATCTTGGGAACCTTCTGGCAGCCTGTCAGGCCTCAAGGTGGGAAAAGGTGAACATTATTGGGATAAACAGCAACATAACTCTGTGCTGGGGCTTGGGGTGGAGGCCATTTCCCACACGTTTGAAGAAAACAATCCCAAGGGATTAAAAATATTCACAGCTTTTTTTTTTTTTTCATAAAATCTACAATAAAAACAGACCATGTTAAGCAGAAATGACCCTACCAGAACTTATGAATAACTTGCATTCTTCCACTGGAGCCCAGCCAGCTCCCCTTGGAAAAAATTCCTGTCTACTTTGTAGTGAATGTGAGAGACATGCAGTCTGCCAGAAGCTGCTATGACAGTAAAAACACAGCCAGGGGCTGTCATAAATGGGGAAATCACAGAGAAAGTAAACTTTTTAACTTCAAGGACTAGATTAGAATAATATCTATTTGGTTAAAAGTTATTTAGTTTATCACACAGAAGACTTAAGTTGCTTTTACATGAAAGCTGTTCTAGTTCAAAGGCAAATTTTAGCTCCTTCTTCAATAGTTAGCTTGGTTTCTAACATTTTTATTAGATTTACAAAGGAAACGTCTTTCCTTGTTGTTGTCAGTTAGGCTGAGATTAATATTTCTACAACTGCATCTTTACAAGGCATCACTTTCCCCAACCCTCAGGCAAGATGGTTACACTAGGAATTCCTGCCAGTGTCCTCACTCAAGGCACTTCCTAAATCCTTGGGGGTTGATTAGATATGCCTGACCTTGTGGCTCCTCAGCAGTTTGATCCTAGGATGATTCCTACATAAATCCTGCCCTAAGCTGTAGGTCTGTGATTTCAGAAATTGCAGAAAACATATTCCCAGTGCCCCCAAGCCTGAATACTGAGGCCTGATTAGGTGACAAGCTCTTTGAGAAGAAAAAGAGGGCAATAAGTAGCCTTAGAGCTCCTGCGTTTTGTGCTGTAATTTGGGATTTCTTCCCTCCTGATCTTCAACACAGCTGGATTGATTTTTTATCATTTCCACTTCTATGTGTACATTATCTGTATTCTTTCTGTCTTGGCAAAGCTCAATGTAATCCTAAATTGAACATGAAGGCACTTTCTCTTGCTCATTTATGTTCTTAATTAATCTTTTCATTTATCTTATCTTTCATAAGCAACTTTCCTTTTGTCCCACAAAGCAGTCAAAGGCCCATGATCTGCAGATGTCTGTCCTCCCACAACAGCATCTGCACCCCTGCTGTCACAATCCCTCACTGTCTTTTACAAATTTTCCCATTGTCCCTCTACTCCTTTTAAAGCCCATTTTCTAGGCTTTGTTGTTTTGCTTTATACTTGAGACCAGGAACATGTTTAAGTTTCTTCCTGCACCCAAATCCAAGAATGGCTGACCTGATAACCCCATAGCAGCAGTGAAAACAGGAGACAAATGTCACCTCAAAGGGACACTCGGCATATCTGACCCTGTCAGGAGCAGGAAATACCAGGAGTCTTACGTCAAAGATTCTAACCCAAATCTGCAGACCCAAGGGGGCTGGAATGACTTGAATAAGGTTCAGATAAACATCTAGACTTTGTGATGATTATCCAAACTCTTTGGGAATGTGGAAGTTGTGAGGTTCACCCGTCAGCAGTACCCCGAGCGCATCCTGCACCTTGAGGACAGCCCTGATAAGGCTGTTTGTCGGAAGCTAACTGCAGCAGCGTTAATTAGATCACGTTGGTAGGAAGCTGTGAGCCAAGGGACGCTGGAGATATTGCCAAGTGGCTCACAAGAAATAAATCAGAATTGTCCAAAACACAGCCCCATACCAGCCACCGGGAAGAAAATAAACTCTGCCCTGGCCAAAACCAAATATCTTCAGAGTAAGGATAGTGGTAATTATTCACTGTCCTAGAAAAGGAGGATCTTCAAGACAAGAGAGAAAACATTTTGAGCACCTCCTCATAGAAATTCAGGAGTCAAGTAACTTTAATTTTACCTTGGAAATAAAGTCAGCTGCACCAAATTAAGGCCAGATTAATTCTGATTATGATTAAGCACCCAGGGGCTTAATACAGTTGGACTAATACATGTTAAAGTCACATTTTTAGCTAATTTAAATTACTGCTTGAGTGTTCCTGCAAAAGTGAGTCCTAAATCTCAACAATATTAATCAGTCAAAAGAAAGGAGGCCTTGCATTTAGCTGGTCTTTCTCTATTTGTTTCATAACACTTTCATTGAGAAATATGCTCAGCATAGTGCATTTAAAAACCTGTCAGGCTGCAATGGGCAAAAACCTGTTAGTTTGGTTAAACTACTCAAGAGAATAAAAAGGACAGGTATTTTCAGAGCTCATTGGTAAACACACCTGGCTCAAGGATTTTTGCAGGCAGCCTGAGAATTCAGTTGGACTAATGGACTAATTCATAGAATCTTAGGATGGTCTGGGTGAAAAGGGGACCTTGGGCATAATCTAGCTCCAACCTCAATCAAATATTAATTACAATTTGCAATAACTATGAAGGAAAATTCACTGTCTCCAGCTTCTTAAAGAGAAGGAAAAAACACCTGAATTTCCATTGAGTCTCAACAGCCAATTTCCATAGACTTGGGTATTATATTTAGTGGGCAGAAGTCTAGACAGACACAAACTCCAGTCTCCCTCAAGCTGAATCACTTAGCAAGGGATTCACACATTGTTTGGGAAGCTGCTTTTTCCTTCCAGTTTCCCAGCAGCAACTCCTAACCCTGATACACCACCACCCACAGACACAGCAACACATCAACTCATTCCCCATTATTCCCTGGCCTTTTGCAGGCCTTTTGCATGTCCCAGGTATTGTTTACAGATGTAAACTGTCCAACCTGAATCAAAATTGCTCAATCTGGAGCACCTCTTGCCAGTTAATGCCTTTAAGGAGCTAAAAGCCATGGGCAGAGTTGCCTCATCACACCTCCAGAAGGACCTGGCTGACCAAACCATGGGCTATTATTTGCTTGGGTTATTATTTTACAGTAATTGGTCTCCTTGAGGATATTGCCCCTCCCTTGCTTGCTTTTCCTGGCAGGCAGCACTGCTGCTAACCATGAATACAGACACCAATTGCCAAAGGGCTGATGCTCCCTTTCCTCCTGCTGGGGTTCTCACAGTTATTGAAAACATGCAGAGCTGTCCATCACAACACAGCACCTCTCACATCCCACAGAGCAGTGACCACCTTAAATAACCCTAATTATTGATTATGCCCATTCCTAGAAAGAAACAGCATTTATCATAGAATCCCAGAGTGGCTTGGGTTGGAAGAGATCTGAAAGCCCATCTTGTTCCACCCCTGCCATGGGCAGGGACACCTCCCACTATACCAGGTTGCTCCAGACTCTGTCCAACCTGGCTTTGGATACTTCCAAAAGGATGCAGGGGCAGCCACAGCTTCTCTAGGGCCAGGCCTCAACTCCCTCACAGGGATTCCTTCTCAAGATCCCATCTAACCCTGTCCTCTGGCAATGGGAAGCCTTTCCCTGTGTCCTGTCCCTCCATTCCTTGTCCCAAGTCCCTCTCCAGCTCTCCCAGGCTGGCTTCAGAGCAGAGGGGTTCCAGCCCTCAGAGCATCTATATTTATCATCATCATTTATAAGTCTCACCAGTCAGGATTTTATATGACAACCCTGCTAGATTTTATATTTTTATAGAGATGATTGAGAGAAATAAGGCACTACTTATAGAAAAATTCCCAACAGGGTTCTAACAGACTCCCATGAAAAGCCTGTTTTTCTTTCTTATTTGTTATCCCTGTGGAACTGTAACCCACTGCTCCAGATTATTTACCCCTATCTATTTCTATGCAGCAATGAATGTGAAGATACCCCAGGCTGGCTGATGGTGCCAAAATTCTGTAAGGACATTTACTGCCATTTGGAATATTTTTACTTCAAAGGAAAGGATTAATGAAGATTATGGAAATTATCCTCAATCTCTGCAATTCCACTGACCTGCTTTTCCCCACATAATGATACCACATTATGATTTGTTAAGCTATGTGTCAGCCATATGAGAGAAATGTTAAGTGCAGTGCAGAGTGGGAAGTGTAATATTCGAGATATACACACCACTTCCAAGGTAAAAATACATTTGAAGCACAGCCAAACACTGCTGACACTCAGAGCCAGTGTCCTGGAGGGGTGTAGCATTGTCTGAGGCAATCTACACTCCTCCACCCCAGTGAATGTGTATCAGCTCCAGCACAGCTCAAGTGACAGCACTGCAGCAGCACCACTTGAGCCTTGCACTCTCCTCACTCCTGGCTGCTCCCTGAGCTGCAGATCCACCATGAATTCATCTGTGACTGCTTTGTATAACCATGGGATAACAGGAAAGGAAAAGAGAAAACAAGACAAGAGTATACTGTGATAACATGAGAGAGACTGACAATTTATCAGATCAAAGACAATATTACAATACGCATTTTTTAAAATCTTATTTCAATTCTTAAGAGTATCTTGGGGTTTTGTGCCACGTTATCTATACTGATGTTACCACTCAGCCTATCCATACTGACCCCATCTTGATTTATATTACCATAACTTTTGTCTAAAGACATGAAGAAAGTGTCAAATCCCAACTGTTTGCAGAATTTTGTCATTCTTGAGAGTGGTCAGATAGTGGCACAAGTCACCTGGAGAAGTTGTGGAATCTCCATGCTTGCAGATACTAAGAATTCAGCTGAACTTTAGCTAATATCTCCTGATGACCTCCAGACATCCTTCCAATTTATAATTTTCATAGGATCATTCATGTTGGAAGTGATCTCAGGATGTCTCTGGTCCGAACTCCCAGTCAGGGTCAGCTGTGAGGTCAAACCAGGCAGGTCTTGGAAATGTCAAAGGGGGAAGATTGCACAAACCTCCATCTGATAAAGATGAGTACAGATGTCTGTGGTGCTCCATTTTTTATCAGCCTCCAGGCAGACTACCAGCTCTGAACCATGTTTCTGTGAGCATGATTATTGCAGTAGTTTTTCAGATGATAGACAACCTGAAAGGTAGATGTAACTCCTCTTTAAATGAACAACTTACTCCTTCATGTAACACAAAACCCGGATTTAATTTCCTTTTTCAGTGTATTCTGGAAGACAAAGCATGTCACAGGATGTTGGAATCATTCAGATGTGCAAATGTCCTCAATATGCCCATTCACTGAAGACTCAGTAGTGATTTCAACACAGGATTTAACCCAATTAATGCAGTTGATTTTACCACTGTGCTGGTATGGAAGAGTTCAAGACATTATGATGAAAAATCATTTGCCTGGGAAAATAGTTCATAACTAGGTTTTGAAGGAAGTTTTTATTTGTTTTATTGATTGGTTGGTTTTGGCCTTTCCTTTCCTTTCCTTTCCTTTCCTTTCCTTTCCTTTCCTTTCCTTTCCTTTCCTTTCCTTTCCTTTCCTTTCCTTTCCTTTCCTTTCCTTTCCTTTCCTTTCCTTTCCTTTCCTTTCCTTTCCTTTCCTTTCCTTTCCTTTCCTTTCCTTTCCTTTCCTTTCCTTTCCTTTCCTTTTTTTAAGATCAGCTACAAACAGAGCAAGCAGTGCCAGCACAGTTAGTAGAAACCTAAAGGACAAAGTTATGGGAAAGTCTGTCAGGACTGCCACATACTTTGGTGGATAACCAGTCTCTCAGATATGCTAAGCTGTGAAGGAAAAGGGTAGAAAACATTCCACCAGTTATTTCCCCCCAAGGCCTGTTTATTTTCCTCACAATGTCAAACTTGACACACCAGGCTGTTTGGCTGCCCCTCTCAGGCACAGCCCTGGGCACACACTGTGCAGAGGGAAATTCCCCTTTCCCTCGATCCCTTAGGAATACCTTCCATGAGGCAAACACAACAGGGCTTATCCCAACACATTTGATGTAACACTGTAAGAAATAGGAATAATGCAGCTTATTTCCAAAGGAGCAGAACTGGGGTGTTGTGCAAGTTCCCTCTTGTGCACTCTGTGAAGAGCTGTTTCCCTCAGCAAACTAACAATCTTTAGATATCTAAGTTAGGTAAAAGCCATCTCATCCTTAAACCCAAAGTTTCTAACTCAGTAAATGTGGTTTCCCAGACATTGCTGAGGGGACACTTGGGCTCTCTCCTGTTTAAATGGAGATGTATTTGCATTTTAAAACAAGAAAAAAGACTCATTCTGTAGGAGTATGTGAATAGCTGTACAGCTAGTTTGGGCACAGCTACTGCAAGGTGAGGATTCCATCAGCTGCATCACCAGAGCTCCCTGAATGAGCTCTGTGCCAGCTGAGGGACTCAGAGCTTGGTGCTGCCCCAGAGTGGTGCCATCACAAATGCCATGCACAAAGGTTGGCTTTTAATTTCTGATAAATAAGGAATGGAATGAGCAGGGGTTTTGCCCCTGCCAATCAAGCTTTGTGTACCCTGCAATTACCATTGACAACAGATGCAAAATTGCAGCGACTGAACTCCAGAAGCTGGTGTTTTTCTACTTCTAAATTAGTAGTTTAGTGGATTAAGGTAAAATGTTTGCCTATTTCTGTATCACCCTGAAAGTATGTTAAACTCTGGGTTAGGGAGCAATGCTGTGAGTAGCCAAGGAAACACAAAATCTGGAACTAAACCTCTATTAGCAGATACGAAGAGATCAGAGAGACACAAACAAAGCTCTTACACCCACAGAGGAGCTGCTCTGTGTTTTGTTAGAAGTACCATATGAGAATATGCAAAATAAAGTGCTAGTGAATAATTTGCACATGCAAATCCAGCCCAAGCTGAAGGAAGGGCTGACATTCGATCTCCAGGAGCAGAGCTCTGTGCAATGCCCATCCCTCCAGGCCTTGGAGCCACTCTGCCAGATTTGCCTCGGTTCCTGATGGAGGTTCTTTGTGCTTCCTTTCCTGGTAGCATTTTTTTTCCACCACAGAAGCTTAACAGGAAACAGGACTTTGGTATTCAATGGCTGAGGAATGGCTCTATTTCCACCATAAGATGGAAGAGGGAGGTGGTATGGAAAACCAAAAGGAAGTACTTAGACCTGGACTGCAGATCCTGTTGCCAGGAATAGTTCTAAAAGCAAAGGCAGATCCTGCCCTACGCACTCCACTCCTTTCCTTTCACTGCAGCAGCAAAATAACCCAGCAAGGCCACAGCAATCCTGCTGCTGCTTTAAACCATGAAGTGCTTTTCCAGTGATAGTTTTCTGTGGGGAGACAAAAGTGACACAGTTCTGAGGACTGTGTTCTGTTCTATGTTCTTTGGTTTGACATCTCCTGCAGCCTTCAGGAGGAAGGCATCCAATCCAAAGCCCTTCCTACACTGGCAACCACCACATGCCGTGGACAGCAAATATCCTCAGTTCCATAGCACCAGGATAAAGAGCAAACACAGTTCAGAGAGCATCTCTCCATTTGCATTGTAAATCTATTCCTTTCCAATATGTTGACATCAATACTGCAGTTTAGCATGTCAATAGTCCAGTTAATATTTTCTCTGTTCTCCTGTTCCAATTAATACAATACTCCAATTAATATTTTTTTCTGCCTCCTGTTCATCCCACTCTGCAGAATCCATGGCTGTTTGTTACTTAAAAGAAGGAGACTTGCAGAAGTTGCCAGGAGCTGCAGCAAGACTGAGCAGCAGGAACAAACCTGTGTTCTGACACAGGGAAAGAGGAAACCTCTTGGAAATGTCGAAGGGGGGAGATTGCACAAACCTCCAACGTTTGATTTTCCTTATGCGGGAAAAGTCACTCTTTGTATCTAATCTGATCAGAGAGAGAACTGGAGAGAGAACTGAGGCTACAGGAGCCAGAGGAAGTAACAAAGTGACACAGGCAATGCCAAGTCTAAACCTTTGAGTTCAGGGGCTTTTGTAATTCATATCATCATGAATTCTTCTGTCTTGCATGACTCTTAGCTGGATTTACAGGCTCCAAAACTGAAGTGTTGGGGAGGAGACAATCCAAGATATAAATAACTGAAGAGAAAAGCAACAGGAGATTTCAGAGCTTTGCTGATTCAACAAGAAAGCATGACATTCCTCTCTTTCACTATTTAAACAGTTACTCAAAATAGAACTCTTAAAAGTAAGGATATTCTAATATTATTGTCGGCAGGATATGCTAACAGTCATCATACTCTCATTTAGTCCTTACAAAGTGTAGGAACAAACCATAAATTGCAAAGGCAGCATCTGCAAGCCTTCATTCAAGGTTTCTAATTGCTCTGTGATTCAATCAGACATGTGGCTCTTTTTATTTATTATTTGTGCATATCCAGGCAAACTGGCTGGTATTAGCACATGCCTGGGGATTTCAGGGTTTTCAAAAGGATTTCAGGGAGGTGTTGGCATATATTTGTTTTGTTTTTAGGAGGTCAGTGGTTTGGGACCAGACTGAAACATTCCAAAGCCAGCATAAACATTTCTTTTCTTTCAGATTATCCTCAGTGAAAAATAACAGTCTGGTCATTGCAGTAAGAGTTACAGCCTTACTCCTGCCAGTGCTTTCATCCCTGGCTTACACCAACACCAGTACAATTCCACAACCCTTCAGGTACACTTCACCCCTCAAAAAGATCAGAGATTAATTTGGAGCTCCAAGACCAGAGGCACATGCTGTTTGAGGGCATATATGTATAATACAAGAACAATCAGTGCTACAGAAACACTAGGAGTGAAAGCACCCAACAGTGCTGCTGACTCAAGGAGAGGCATAACCAGCAATTTTAGAGAGAAGAGACCTAATAAGGCAATTGAAGGTGAGGCTCTTATTGTGCTTGAGCTTTGCTTGAAGAGTCCAGAGAGAAACTGATCTCCCTCCCTTGAAAAGGAACCCAGAAAATCACAGTATGTATCACCAGCATTGATGTTTAGGTATTCTATGTGCCACTTGGAGATACAGAGCCAGGGAGTAGCTGGAAATAACAAACTAAATATGACATGAACTAGAGAGAGAAGTGGGAGGAGAGGCCTTTGACCAGAGCCATAAAAGACCAATAAAGAATATGCCAAGAGAAAAAAAATCTGAAAACGGGCCCAGCAAAGACATTGGATAGAAAAGGGCTGTCCATGTAAGAGTATACTCCATCTCTCCTAATTCATTTACTTGTTGCTTGAGAATACCTCATTCAGTTTGAAACTGGCCTTTACCTGTCTTGGACTGAAATTATCCACTCAAGCAACCAAAACATTTTATATCCTGTACAATTCTGTTTGTATTCTAGAACATGTCTTTGGCCTCTCACAGACACTTACAGGAGCCCAGATTTCAGAAATACGCAAGCACAGCCTGTGTCCTGAGAAAACAACAGTATTTTCCAGCATATACAGTGAATATTGCTGCCCGCCCTGCAAAGTCTGCTTTCTGCAACTTAAAACAAAATCCCAGCAGGCACAACACAAAATAGGAAAAAACAGAGGAAACCATAACTACACATAAACAGCCCAAACTTCCTCCTCCTTCCTCAGCAAGAGGGCTTTGTTTTTCTCCTCACAGCTGTTCAGATGTTAGGAGAGGTCACTTGAGTGCTCAGGCAGCTGACGGTGATGAAACTCACTGCTCCTCTCTGTGTTAGGGAGCAGGGAACTCCCTTTTTCAATCCGAGTTTCACAAACCACAAAAATCGGGTGCTGAGAGTCTGAAGAGCTCTAGACATGGCCCTTGTAGGTGTCAGTAGAAAACCTGCAGCTAGTTTCACTGGAGAAAGGCTGTATCCAGAACAGAGTTTCACATTTGCACCAGCCTTTCCTTGCACGAGTGATGGTTTAGCTCAAAGCTACCTCATCCTCAGGACGGGCAGCTAGAGCCATGGGCAGAGCTGAGTGAAGAAAACAAAACCCTTGGGGGTGAGCAGGAAAGGGAGAAACAATTTCAAGTCACAGAGTAGACAGGGAGAAAGAAGTCCAGTGTATGATGTGCAGCCATGACCAGGTCCCGTGTGATTGGCAGCACAGACCCCATACGTGACTGAAAGGAGCTGTGGTTGTTCTTCTCCTTCCCTTTTGTTACCTGTGCACACAGTATAATCAGCTCAGAAATAAAGCTACTGTATTTCAAAACAGTTTAATAACAGGTAGGCAACACCATAAGCAAGATATAGTGGTAAATCTAGCTCTCTGTTGGAAAAAATTCCAAGCCCTTTCAAGGCTGGCATGTGTAACACTTGTCTTTGTCTTACCACTGGTGCAAGACACCCATAAATACTTGTGCAGGAGTAGCTGGGGGAAATAAATGTCAGAAAGCCCTGCAGGCCTCTATGAGTCTATTTGGGAATCTAAAGCTTGAGGGTGAGCCTTATTGGGAACACAGATACAGGTGTGCATATCCAGAACCGTGTCACACCTGTTGTGTGCAAGGCTGGGACGTACGTGACAGAGGGGAGGGGCTGTGGAAGAAAAGGGAATTTTGGGAATGAGGAGCTGAAGCCTTACACAACCACAGGACTGCCTGCAGTGTGACATGAACAAGTGGCTGAACAGTGATTTATGGATCAGTAAGACCAGCTGAAAAAACAAACAAGCCAAGAAAATGATCCTCCAGCACTCTGTAATATGGGATTTTTATATACCTGCATGGAACCTTGCTAATGTATAATACAAGAATACAAAATACATGAGACTTGCTGGTCCATAGTATGTGATTTTATCACAGATCTCTCTAGACACATCAGCTGATCTGCAGGACCCCGAGCCCCGTCACTCACACACCCTCCACTGTACCAGTTCTACCTGTAGGACTTGAAGCATTGCAAACACCAGTGTAGGTGCATTGATATTCTGATTGTTCTGAGCCTGGTGCTCTCACTGCTTGTAGAAGTGCTTACCATGCTAAAAATACTGAATGCTTCATCTTCTTGTACAGAAACACTGCAAGTAAATTAATCAGCAGCAGGTGAGCAACAGTTTGATTTCACCAGCATAAAACCCTAAACAAATCATGAATTTCTTGACCTGGGAAGTTGTATGGGCATAGCTAGGCCTGACACCCAGATGCAGAGAATATATACGGATATATATCCCAGTAAAAACCAAGCCCACATGTCAGATGATTCCATAATTTTTATCAGGATGCACAGAAACCTTTCAAAACATTATGAACCAGTGTTTCTGATTTTGCATCAGAACAATGGGGGACTGAGTTTGCCTACAGCAACTGATGATCCCCAGAGATTCCTGTGTGTGCAGAGCCTGTTCTTGCATTATCCAAACACAGAGGGAAAACAGCCTGATGTGATTCCAGCCCCCTGCCTCTTTCATCCCCAACCTAGAGCCCTTTGTGTATCCAAAGGAAGAACACACAATGTGCACTCAACCAGAAAGAGCTGAACTGCCTGCAGCCAAAATACAAAAGATTGGATATCTGATTTTTTTTTTTTGGTAGTATAATAATTCTGTCATGTATAATGGATGCACAGGCAGAGTTTGGGCTTTTGAAAACCTAGAGCAAAGCTTTACTTTATTCCTGTAAATCTCACAGGCTTCAAATTGAAGCATTCTCTTCTGTCAGCAGCCCAACGCTTAGCAATGAAATTGCATGGCTCCAATAGGATTTAATTACAGTTGGAAAACAGAGTGCTACCAATGTGTTTACTTTTTTGGGGGCATATGAGATCCATGAGCCTTAATAGAGCTGTAAACCCACCCATAAAGTGTGTGAGAAGGAAGGGACCAAACAGATTACTCCAAAATTCCATTTTCTTCATTTAAGACTGAAGATTCCTGGCTGTCTGAGAGTGGAAGAAGCTAAAGGTTTTAGGGATATGGGCAGGAAGGGTCCAAACTTTTTGATGGAGAAGAAATTGGTGGATATATTCTCCAGTCCTAAGGAATTAATTAGGCAATCCTCATCAGTCTGCTCCAGGAAAGAAGCAGTGAAAGGATGGAGAGTTGGGGCTTTTTGCTTAGTGGAGGTTGGAGAGGTGGGGGGACAGCACAGAGGTTACAAGAAGGGATACTGTGAACCCTCCCTAACCAGAGCAAACAAAATAAATTAGGGTAATGAACATTTCATATGGAAATTTTTGTTTCTCTGTCTGACAAAGCTGTTAAAGGTTTGTAATGCCAGACATCAAATTACCCCAGCTATGTTGCTCCATCTCTGGAAGTGTCTAAGGCCAGGTTACACAGGGCTTGGAGCAACCTGGGATTGGGGAAGATGTCCCTGCCTATGGCAGGGGATGGAATGGGAGGGGCTTTAAGGTCACTCCCAACCCAAACCATTCCATGAATCTATGATTTTATGTGGTTTCATTTTCCTCCCAGGATATCAGAAATGTCACCAGCCTTGTTTTACAGAAGGAGAGAGCAGATGACATGCCTGGGGTCAGCCAAGGGCATGGGTGGGAACAGGGTTGTGCCCCAGTTTTTTAGGTGACCTAGCAGCAAGGTCACAGCTGCTTCCCTAAATGAAAATCAGATTTCCATAGTGATGAGTCCAAGCTGCAGAGCCCAAATCGTGATCAAAGGTTTGGATGCCTGGCATGTAGGGCATTCAAGCCATTATTGCAGTGTGACTCATGGCACTGGAAGAGGCTGGCCACAGCAGTCGGATCCAGATTTTCCGGTTTTGATGTGGTCAGCACTGAAATGCTGGTTCTGAAAGCCCCTGCTCAGGCTTGGTCAGGTTCCCTTTGTTTTAGCACAACCTCCACAGAGCTGATAACAACCCACACACTCGTGGCTGTGCCAGAACCCCCCAGAGCCCCCATTGCTCACTGTGCCTCCCTGCTCCCGTTTGGGGCACCACAATCCAGCAGCAGTGCTGTAACTTCAGCCCTGCCAGGCTTTAGGCCCAGGGAGGAAATTCCACCAGCACAAGCACTCCAAGCTATCCAGAAGAGGGAGTGCACAGCATGCACACTTGGGCATCAGGGGCTGCTGTGCTGTCCTCACTGCCCAGCACAGGGATCTGCGAATGCCCTGCCTGCATGAAATGCCACACACTCAGGGATCATCCCCCGCCCCTGCACAGCTCATCCCCAGATTCTGCTCGTCCTGGACGTGTGTCTGCTGGAGATTTTTGCCGGGAGGGATGTGGGGGGGTTGTATAAGAAGTGTATTTTTGCTCTTTGGTAAGCTTGCTTTACATGTCAGCTCTCTAGTCAAAATTAATTACATACGTTTGGTTCCAAGTCCCTTGCTCCCTGATTTGATAAGTAACTTCTAGGCAATGTTGCAGAATGCAAACTCAGAGCTAATTTCTCAGACTTAGTCAACAGTGAAGTTTAAAAATTCCCTTTCCGTGAGCAAAAGAGTTTTTCCAAGTGGAACTTCCACTTGTGTTTACCTGGGTTTGAAGCAACAGCCCGAAACGGTGCCTGGACACTGGTGTAGGTGCCCTTGACAATTAAAAATGCAGTCAAGTACAGGAACAAAGCCACAGGCAACCACCATGTGCAGTGATTAACCAGTCAGACATACATTATGAAAAGGAAGCAAGAGATGGGCAACAATTTTAAAAAGAAAACAATTCTGATAATGTTTCCATGTTTTTCTGCTTTCTCCACTGACACATCCTCTTCCTCCCCTGCACATGCTGTTCACTCTCCTGCTGAGTTACCTTCTTTTATATTGGCCTAAATTGCAGAACGTAGTTTGACTTTTTTCTACTTTACTTATCTTTGTCCTTCACTCCAGTTAAGAAAAACCCCACAAGACTTAGCTTTGAAAGTTGAAAGGCAATATTAACTCAGTTTAGCTCCCAGTAATAGTGTAAACAGCAATAACATGATTCTTTAATGACTGTTACCTGATTTTACCTAACTTTTCTCTTTTTTTTTCTTTTGATGTCTCTTACAGATTATCAAGAGCCAGTATTCTGTTGACTTTTGTTATTCATTAAAAATGAAGTTCAAGGTCAACTGATAAATACACGTTGCTATTACAGTTTTGAAAACAAATAACTTCCATTGCAATGCAGTGAGAAGGATTTTGAAAAGAAAAAAAAAAATGGAAAGAAACTTCCTGCTTGTGCTGCATTATTATGCAATTTTAAGTGGGTTAAAAAGAAACACACCGCTGTAATTTGAATTATCAGTACAATGCATGCACAGCTTTATCTTGCTCAGCTTGCACCACCTTTCTGCAGAAAAGTCAAAATAGCAAGTTCAGGTAATAACCTCTGGTTATCTCCAGGAAGGTAAATGCCTGAGAAAGTAATTGGCATTAACTTGCAGTTTCTTAACAGTGGTTCAGCTCCATTATCAAGCCCTGAAGAGGTTAAGGTCCAAGCGCAGCCCAGATTTGCCTGATCCCTGACTGTGTGAGGAGCAAAGGCAGCCTGAGGAAGGCACAGTCTGGGCAGCAGCACAGCAGAGGCACCTCCTCTAATGGCCCTCAGTGCAGGAGGCCAGGTTTGGAGCACCCTGGTTCAGGTGTGGAAGTGTGTCCCTGCCCATGGCAGGGGGTGGCAGTGCATGGGCTTGAAGTTCTGTCCATCCCAACCCACTCCGTGAGAAGGGACAGCAATGGCTTCCCCTGTCCCCCATACCATATGGCCTGGGAGGGATGCTGCTGCACACCCTGCACACCCTGCCACCCCTGGGCACAGGGCAGGGAGGTGCCAGCTGGGAGCCTGAAGCTCTCTGGCTGCCAGGGGCTGCAGGGAGTGCTCACAGCCCGACACAGGTGAGCACCAGGAGATAAGGGATTCAACACCACACTGGGGTTATTTCACAGCCCAGGCCCTGCAGGAACCAGCAAGATGCCCATGGACACCTGGAGGGCAGGAGGTAAATGCCACTGTGTGCTCCTGTCCCTGCCCTTTAGCAGGCCCAAGGCAGGGGCTGTGAGACCCTAAAGGTGCCCTTTAGGAGCCAGACTGAGCCATTCTGCTCTGACAATGGGCATTCTGCCTTCTTTCCACAAAGCTCCCAAGGCTTTTCCAGCATAAGGATGACTGGGCACACACAACAATTTGCACTACAAGGCTTGGCAAAGACACCAGCTTTTGTTTAGCAGGGTGCAAAGGACTAATAAACCACTTAATGATTTGTGTTCAAACACTGAGTGGAGTCATCAGCAGCAGCAATCGGTGCTGGGGCTCCAGCAGAGGCTCAGCCCTTGGCGGGGCTGGGAGTTCAAAGCCTGACCGAAAATAAGGGCTGGAAAAGATCTACTCCTTTATTTACGTGTATAGTTATTGGAACAAAGGAAGGAAAGGCAGCAAATGCCACCAGTGAACAACCAGGATCAATAAGAACAGTCATGGAGAGTGGAAAGTTATGACAGAGCTTAACCTGAGTGGAACAAAGTGCAATGGATTACCCTCACCTGACTTTGGTTCCTTCCAGCCATGAGGGTGTGTTGTTCCTTCCTTGCCCTGTCCCAAGGATTGGTTGCTTGATTTTCTAGCAGCTGAACCTGTTTAAAAAAAAAAAAAAAAAAAATTATTTAGGGTTGAACTAAGGTTCAAAAACACCCCAAACATAAAACCTATGCCATGGTGGGATCCAGTGCCAGCTTTTCTACAGGAGTAGAAAAATTAGGAGAAAACAAATCCCTATTTATTGATCACATTTCTGGACTGAAGTATAGGAAGTACAAAACCTCACAGAACATTTTGTTGGACAATCCAGCCAATTCTTAACACAGAAGCTGAAGCTCTCTGTGTTATTATTCCATCCTTCTGAGTTACCCAACATAGAGACTTCTCTCTGTCTACTGAGCCCAAAGGATGTCTTTGTTAGGTTACAGCAATACCTTCCACAAATACTTATAAAATAGTTCTTTAGAACACAGTGCAGTTCTGACCTCCTTTAGTCTCTTTACTCCTTGAGTTTTTGCAGGGATTTGCATAACCATGCTAAAAGCACAGCTATTCACCTGCCTGATCTGATAAGAAAATTCATTTCCTGCTAGAGAAGGAATTTTATTTATTTTTAAATACAAATGCATGGTACTGGCAGAGTAGCCATCAAAGATAAGGAAGTATCTAGAAGTTCTGAGTCCCTGACTTTAACCAGCAAGAAAATACTAACATTGATAGTCTGTATCTGTTGTTTTCAAAGTTGTCTAATAAACTTAATGTTTTCAATGAGTTTAGCAGCATACCTGATGTCCTACAGGTTGTTTGAAAACAAAATTTCAATGTACCTTTTTTTCCCTTTATAGTCTCCAAATAAGCACTACACAGAGAGGTTAAACCATGACAGGGAAGAAAGAAGATCAACAGAAATTCACATCATTTGCACAATTGCCATCCTACATGTTTGGAAATACCACAAATATTGGGTCAAATGAAGACAACAGGAAGCACTGCAGCTTAAACACAAAACACAAATTAAAAATAAAACATTAAGGCAGGCCACAAGAAAGGTTTTGAAAAACAATTTGTAAAGGATAAAGAAGCAGTTATTGGCAAAGACAAAAATGAACTGTGACATGACACAAGGATCATGTTCATCCACAGCCTGAGGGCAGATTCTGAAGGATTTTGATGATCCATCCAGAGGACCTGAAGTCTCTTAGAAGTCAGTGTAAGGCACAAGGTTCCTGTGGTCCCACTGCTCCTGTGGTTCCCCTCCAACATGGATGACTGGATTGGAACAGAGAGGTTTGGTGTTATTTTCCAAGAGTTGCTCTCCTCTACAACAGTTTCACAGTACAGTCTTGATATGACAAACACATAAATTACTCTGAGTAGCTTGCTGGTCTCTGAAATAGAGTAATTTCTCCTCCTTTCACTCATCCTGCAGTGTTACAGGTATTGACTTCAATGGTTTTTTTGGTGGCTTTAAGGTGACCACATACCAGCGCCACTCAGAGGGTTCGTGTTGTTACTTTTGAATCTGTATAGTCATGGGTTTGTTCTCTTCTTTCAAGAATTAAGCTCCTTAGTACTGACACATGCATTCTGCTCAGAACATTATACAGAACTAGCTCTTCAAACTAGTTCTTCATGATTTGTGATGTGTTGAGCAACTAAATATCCTTAAAGAACCAGTATATTTCACCTCCAATTTATCCTGGTTGGAGTCTTTTTCTCACAAGTTGTAAGAAAGCGTGGGATCTTGTTCTGCCCTTTCTTCCAGCCAGGGTAACCACCCAGAGAAATGTGTCAAATCAGTTCATACTGTCCCAGTGAAAGTATCAATCTGAATGTTACCAGCACAGCCTTAGACACTGTCCCAAGGGACAAGGGATAAGTGGCCCAAGGCCACTCAACAGTTATGTTGCAAATGCAGATGTACCCCCAGGCTGACACAGGCTCCGTCTGAAAACTTGACTCCTGCACAACAGAGACTGATCCTACCTTAGCAAGGACCTTTCTGGTCCCTGGTTTAAAATTCACACCAAAACTGCTCCTTTTGTAATTTTCTCCTCCTTATTAGTGCATCTTAAATATCAAGATGAGATCCCTCTCATTTTTTCTGTCTAGTTACACTTGAGTTCTCTTGATTTCGTATGGATGAACTGCAATTAGTTTTGAGATAGAGAAGAAAGGGTATAAACTTATTCAACAGAAGTTCAGTTTTGTTCCATCCAGGCTGTTGAGAGCACTTGGGGCTGTTGTCCCTGAGAGTGTGTGCTTTTATGGAATGGTTTTAACAGCTGTTATAATTACACAGAATGTAAATGCACCATAAATTTTGTGCCACTATATGTATTTCATCTGCTGTGTTGACCAAAATGGGCGTGGAAGTGGAAATACAGGGAAAGTTACTCTTAATATTTGAAAACAATTTTTAAAAAAAAACAAAAAAAAACCTGAGAGAGACATTAAAGTAAATGTACAAACCTTAGTCCTGTGAGTAATCCTTTCCCCTGCAAATCATTCACTGACGTCAGGTGACGCTCCGTATGTGAGGCAGGATTATTTACATGTCCAAGGGCTTGGGAGATTAGATCTGACACTATTCCAGAAAGTCCTCAGAGGTCTCCAACATTATCTTCATTATTCTTCCCCCTGTAAAGCAGCCATTCAACTGAAATCCCCTCCAATAAATTCAATTTCTTCTCTGGGCTTCCTATTACCTTTGTGTTGGGTTTTAGTTGTTTTCCTGCAGTCACAGTGACTGGAACAGTGACCTAAGGCTGAATTTGGCAATGTAAGGTAATGCTGTTGCAGGAATAGCTTAGGCTGGACTTCTGGTATAAAGTCTGGTTTTAGTTCATCACTATGAAGAGTCAGCATTCATACACTGATATATAAATATAATAGATACTGATAGATACCCAGTCTTTCACTGAGTTCAAGCAATGCTAGTACCTCACTGTTTTCTTTGAACTGCTTGATGCAAGATTCCAGTATCAAATTATCTCATGATAGATGGAGAAACCTGGCTGATATAAAGCTTTAAAGCTTTTACTATGCAAATGACAAAAAGTCATCTTATATCATTTCTTTTCAATTGTTTGACTCCACAGTAAAAAAAAAATGGTCTATACTGTAGTACATATTATTAATGTATCATCATAATAAAGTCACATGTCACATTCATCTTTGGTCTAGTGAATTTTTAGCCTTGCTCCAATCTAACACTGTTTTATTGAGTTATATAGCAGTATATTTGGAAGGTCACTACCACAATCTAACTCACTAGTATCTATGGTTTTTATTATGCATCATGAAAAAAAGACAACAAAAGAGTTTTTTTAGTTCAGAAGCCATAATCTTTGACACACTGAAATTTAATTGGCCCTTAAAATTGAGTGTATTAAAATATTCATGTACCAGAATACAATAAGGGAGTGAATGATATTGTTTCTCTTGTGGCACTCTGAATCCCTTCTCTTAAGCAATACAGGGAGCTGGACGTGTCTCTGTGCTCCCATCTAGACCTTGGCATGGAACATGTGGATGAGCACATTTGTGCCTGTGCTGAGTGCTCAAATGCACAAGTTTTCCCAGAAATGGGGCAGTTTTCAGCTCCTCTGCCTCTTGCTGTAGTCCCAGCACTCAATCACTCAGCCCAGCCCAGTCACTCTGCTGCAGGATGTATTTGTCCTGAGAACAGCAAAGCACCAGTACTGCCACTTTCCCCTGCTGGGCTTCCCCTGAGAGCTGCAGTTCTACTGAACCATCCAGAAGCACCTGCTTGCCTGGAAGGTTTTTTTTCCCTTGAAGTCCTGTCACTGCCATCTTCTCCAAAGGTGGATTTCAGTGATAGGACCATAAACCATGACTCACATTTACACAAACCACTGTGAACCCTAAAGGTAACACAGTCCTTTGGGAAATTTGATCAATGTCACAGAGTAAGCCTGCAAAGAAGGCAAAATTCAGGAATATCACTTCCAATCCTAATGGGACTTGATTTCATTTTTTAGAGAATCATAGCATTATAGAATCATTAAAGTTGAAAAAGACCTTTAAGATCACCAAGTCCAACCATCAGTACCACACCTATGTCCAAATCTAAATCTTGTCCCCAGGTGCCACATGCACGTGGCTTTTGAACACCTCCAGGGATGGGGACTCCACCACTGCCCTGGGCAGCCTGGTCTGGGCTTTATGGTGGGGTTTTGGTCTTCTCCTGGTTTTTTAAGCACTAAAAGCTGTAATTCTGATCCAAATCACAACACTCTAGACGTGGATGAGAGGGGGGAAAATACCATCACATGTTTAGGGACACTCAAATCCATTCTGTAACACTGCTGGAGTAGCTGGCTAAATAATTGAGCTATTGCATTTTAGCATGAGTCATTTGTTTGTTGTCAGCTTTAGCAGATGAATCAGTGACCCTGTGTGTCAAAGTCTCTAATGTTGATTTGTTTTGATATTTTCCTAAAATGTTAAATTGAACCATCTATTCCATTTGCCAGGTGATCTTGCAAATTATTAACACTGCAATTCATAATAAAATAAATCATCAACAGCAAAACAGAAAGGTCTTACCAGGACAAAAATAATAATTTAATAAAGCCCCAGGCACTAAAAATTAAATTATTTCTTTCTAATTTGAGTTTCTTGTATTTCTAGTTCGGAAAATGCAATTCCAAGTGAAAAGCTCTCCTAGAAAAGATCAGCAGCAGCTTGCTCTCTAGCCAGCATCTTAAAAGTTTGAGCTTCTCTGGCAACTGCAAACTCCTACTGTAAGAAGAAGAGAAGAGCAGGACAACAAATCTCCCCCAAATCTGTGCTGTGTATATCCTCCCAGCTCTGAGTAACTGATAGACAATGAATCGCAGTGTTCTTTGCCCTCCTCCCTTAGTAACAGTGTTTAAATTCAACTAACATCAGTTCAGAGAAACTGTTCATAGACAATTTTTCTGGACCTGTACTTAAACTGCACTAAAAATTGGTCCCCAAAGCCAGCCTGGCTTATCAGCAGAGTAATCCCTTGGGAGACTGAAATGCACTGTTTTAAGAAAAACCATCAGACTCTTAAAATTCTTTCCTTCTGGGACAAACACGGTCATTTATATCAATATAACAAAGAAAACATTTACTGTGAGAAAAAGCCTTCACTATATTATGAACATAATAAATCAGGGCTGGTTGCTTGGGATTCTAGTTTCATTTAGGCCTCTAAAATAAATCTGCAAACATTTGCCTGAGGTCTCTGTTTGTTCTTCCTCTGAGAACATTAGTGCTGTCAGATCTAAAACTCCCACACATACCTCCTTCTATTTACCCTTTATTTTCTTTCTATTTACCCTTTAAAAGTAGAAAAGGTCTGATCAGGGATGCCCTATGCTGGCCTTCCTCACTTTAGCAAGCTCCTTAGGGACAGACAAAAATCCTAAAAAGTTAAGATAAGGCTGCACACAGGATTTAAGTCCATGGTGGTTTTGATGCTGACTTCAGATCAAACACATCAAACAGATACTGTCAGTCTCAAACAGATACTGACATCCAAGTTTCTTCTACCCCTTTTTAAAAAGTGCAGGCTTTTAAAATGAGATTTTCATCTGCCTCTGCTCAAAGGAGATGCACAAATGCCACATTGTGCCGTTTCAGTGGCACTGCTGCCAGGCTTAGACTGAATTTTCAGGCTCAAGGAATGCAGGAGTGGGCCCCAGAACACTTCCCTTTTGTTCTGTGAGGATTCACTTCCAGTGTGACCATTTCCATCCTGAGTGCTTGGTCTGCAGGAGAAGCCCACTGGAATTGTCAGTGCCTTGGCTCAAAGTGAGCTCTGCCAGGGCTCTGCCTGATCCTCACTCCAGCCCCAGCCCAGGACTCATTACCAGCATCTCTGCAGGCTTGGAGCCAGTAAATAGGAAACAGCTGGTACTGAGAATGAGTCTTGGCAGCAGCTCCCGAGGCTTTTAGGCCATCCTGCCTTAGAGACCCTACAGAAACACACACCAAGTCTGCTTTTCCATCTGTAGGGCCACTGGCTGTCAGTGCCCTCTGCCATGGGTTTGAGCTCATGTCCAGCTGTGTCTCAGAAAGGGGATCAGTGAAGAAAACTTTTCATTTGGTGTCATTAACATTTATTTACTATCAATGGAGATTTGCTATCAATGTATTTCTGTAACACTGAAACTGGCACCGTGGTAAAGGCTCTATCTCCCAATTAAGGGATTTCCTCTGTAAGGCTTAGAGTACTTTAGATTTGCACTTATTTGGTAAAAGGAATATCTTTATATAGCTAATTACATTTATATTTTTGCAACACTTCACTTCCCCTCCCAAAAATGAAAAGTTTTCTTGAGTTGCTTTTCTTTAACACAATATTGCTGTATTTAATCAGACTGAAAATCTCATGTATTTTCTCCACCTGCCTTATCAGACTTGTACACGTGGCCTATATAATGTGTCATGTATTTTACAAAAGTAAATTTTTAATCCACTGCAGTCTTGGTGACCTCCTTTGGAGCACTCAAAGTACAATCCAGGCCTGGTTTACATATTGATAGCCACTCCAGAACACGATCAGTGAGCCATGGAGGTGTTTCCACATGAGCTATGCTGTTGGTCACACTGAAAGCCACCCTAAGGCCAGCTAATGACTCTGTGTCCTGGCAGAGCCTGGCACAGACCCCTCTGGTGCAGGCAGAGCCAGCTGAGCCTCACATGATTTTCTCCGTGTCCAGGCTGACTCCAGTCCCTGCTCCTTCTGAAAGGATTTTCAGGCATACCTGAACACAGAGCATTCTATAGATTAGGTAGCTATAGTCAACTTTGGCTCCCAAAAAACGGGGGCTAAATCACCTCCACTGTACAGCAATAGACATGAAAATGCTGCTGAGCTCTCCAGGCATTGGCAGCAGGTGGGATCATTGATCCCAGGGGAATTACTTTGTCACAGCAGATTTACTGATGTACATGAGGTGGAAATGTTGGTGGAGCTACCTCAACTCCTGCCATCCCCAGAGGTGGAAAACACCAAGGAGGGGCAGTCAGGCTGTGGGTGGAAGGGAAGGAGGACAGGCAGAGCACATTCCAGGCACACAGCACCATTTCCCAGCCCAGAGAAGCAGGAAGTTCCAGGATAGCTGGAAATTGTTTCTTTTTGGCAGCCTGGAAGCCAGAACTGAGTGGCCCTAAGGACACTCAGTGGGGAAAGGCTGCCTGGTTTGTCCTTAGGGAGTTGTACCCTGGGGAAGGATGGAGAAGCCATTACATACAAAAAACATATAATAAACCCCATAAAAACACCTACACATTATAGCAAGCAGTGCAATTAAGTCAAGTGAATAAGCATAAACAGATCTACACAAAGACAAGGGGGAAAATGAGCATAAACTCCTCAAAGGAAATGAGAAATTTTCTTTTTCTGAGCAAATAGATTACCCCTATTTTAATACTTCTGTCTTGAGTGCAGACTGAGCAGAAATATGGTTTCTTCTGTTTATTGGAAGAACTTCCCCATATCACTGGCCAGTTTATTTTATTTTATAGCAGTTTATATAAAGCTGCTCTTTAGCTATGCAGAGAGATGGATGGAAATCTTGCATTTCCATGTTTTTAGGCAGTTTGCTGTTAGCTACTTGCAAAGTGTCCTGAATATCTGATTAATGGGAAAAACCTGGAATACTAAATAAAATTGGATCTGCTTCAATGCCAGTTGCCCTGTGCTACCTACCTCCACTTGTTTTGTATATGACAGATAAATAGTACCAAGAGGTTGGGGGTGTTACTAAAGGCTTGTTTTTGTGACCCTTCTCAAGGCTGCACAGAGTGTTCTCTCAGACTCACTCTTCACCTACTCCTTGTGCTAATATTGTGTTGATGTTTTTAACCACCTGAAATCGACTTGTTTGAATGACCCACATCGCCATGTCAGCCTGGCCACAAAATCAGCAAGTTCCTAGGAAACTGGCCAGAGAAGGCAGGAGTCCACAGACAGGAATTTCTGTCTCAGTGGCAGGTTTCCAGAGAGAGGTGGACACAGAGCTGAGCAGAAACCTGTCCTCTGGAACACAGGAGGACACCCAAACACTGCCCTTCTTCCTCATGATTTGTTTCCAGTCTGAATCAGGATTACATCCAGATGCACTCCCAGGACATATAAACACTCATATTTCCTTTTAAATACTTACAGCAGAACAGAAAATGTGGCTTTTACTGCCTTTGCCTCAAAAGTGTGCACAACCACTGTGCACTTACAACATTAGTGCAGCTTGGACTCGGCTCCTTCCCACTCAGGACCCTTCTGAACCATTCATTTATTTCACCAACCCAACCCAGTTCAACACTGTTGTGCTGTTTATTTGCTGTTTACTCGAGCTTGATAAAACAGGATTTGACCTGCAGTGTGTGGCTACCAAATCACAAAGGTGCAACTCACTGGAAAAATTCCAAATGTCAGACTCCAAGGGTGTTGCAAGTGGTGTGGTATCATTTGAGGTGAGCCTAAAGGTTACAACTTAATGCAATGAGGACAGAGAAACTGCATTTACAAAATATGCAAAGCAATTGCAGATGCTCCGGAAGCCAGGATCGAAACTCAAAGTTTTCCTGACAAAATTAAAATTAGGTCAAAAAGCAAAGAAACAGGACCCTTGAGAGACCTCTCTTACCTACCCTCTGACCACAGGATCAGTTCTGTCAATACAATTGTTTCCAGTAGTTTCCAAACATACTCTTAAAATCCTCTAGCGGTATTCCATGCACTCCCTCTGTGTTTTGGGTTTGTTTCCAAGGTGTTTGTTTCCATTTACTGCTTTTCCAGAATCAACTCAAATCCCCCTAAATGTAGTCTTTTTTTTTTCATCTTGACCATTGTGGACATACAAGACATACTGCTTTCTTTCTTTTTGCAGCAGCTCTTTAAGGCCTTAAAATCTATGTCCCACTCTCCTTCTTTCAGTTGCTTTTAAACTGAGAGAATTGGGGTTGTTTTAACCTTTCCTTGAGAACTGTATTTCTTAGATCTCTGAGCACCCTCAGTGCTTCCCTCCCAGTGCTCTCATCAGCCCAAGTCTCTCCTGAAATGTAGCGTTCCAAAGCTGGACCAAGTCCTACAAATGCTGACTAGGGCAGACACATCACCCTTTTTCAAACCATGCTCCTTCTTGCATACCCTCACGTGATATTTACCTTCTCAACCCCAGCAGACCATTATTGATCAGCACTTGATTGATTAGCTTGGTGACTCCATCTCCCACCCTCATTTCCTTCTCTTCAGAACAGCTGCCTTGGAGCACAGGGTCAAACTAAACCTCTTGGAATCAAAAAGAAGCTGAGGGTCCAAAGCCAGATATCCATGTCTCCATTTTTCCAGGGAAAGGCCAAATGACAGGGAAGTTATGAGCACGGTTGGTGGCACAGTTGGGATGTTTTACAGGATTAACAAATACTGTTGGGTTTTGGATGCCAGTTTTTACACACATGAATCCATCACTGTGACATGGAGTGGATTTCCCAAAACACAGACAGTGCACGACCAGCAAGATGTCCCCTCCCAGCACCTTCTTGTGCATGACATTTCCTTCTAGCACCTGCACAGACACGACTGATCCTGATCCTTTTGGAATCACAGTGACAAGTGACACCCTTCTTCCCAAGGAACCTGATTCAAACCCAACATGTCACCTCACTGCAGCCCATGACCTGTCCCCTGGGGTCCTGCAGGGAGCCCTTGGAGCAGGCAGTGCTTCCTCTGATCCCTGAGCTCTGGTTCTGGTAAACCAGCTGTGTCACTGGGTCAGCTGAGGTGAGCTGAACCTTTAGATCTGCTCCCTTGCTGTTGTTCCCAAGAGCATTGTTTAGGAGGCTCCTTTTTAGGCACTGCACTGCCCAGGCCCTGAGCAAGGAAGGAATTGCACAAGATGTTTCTCCCCACTTTGTCTTCCTTTTCTGTACTTCAGTTCCTCTTGTCTTCCTCCCCCCTACTCATCTCTTTCACTTTCTTCCTCTTTCCTCCTTCTTATACACAGAATAATAGAACAGTTTGGGTTGGAAGGGAGCTCAAAGATAATCTCATTCCACCCCCTGCCACAGGCAGGGACACCTTCCACTATCCCAGTTTGCTCTAAACCCTGTCCAGCCTGGCCTTGGACACATCCAGGGATCCAGGGCTTCTCTGGGAATCTGTGGCCTCCCCACTCTCACAGGAAACAATCCCTTCCTATGCACCCTGCCCATTTCCAGCACACATCCCAGCTAACCATCCCAAACCCAGCCCATTAAAGACTCAATTATTCATATATTCTCCATGCACCACAGCAAGCCAGCATCCAGTTTTCAGTGATGTCAGCAAGTCAATGCTTTAAAAGCCCACAGGCACTCTCAGCAAATACCATAATCCCATTACAGATGGTATTTCTATTTAATTTGAAATAAATAAGCAGGCAAAACAGCCCAACAACCCTCCCCTACCCCCAAGCCACACTGTTACCCAGCACTATTCCCACTTAAAATCCATATCCATTATTGAAGACACTTGGCAAGTGTGACCATGCAAGGCTCCCATCCTACATTTATCCATGGAAAGGTGACGTGTACGAACAAAAGCTTTTCCTTATTGCTCTGATCACAGGCAGAGAAGCAAGGGAATCCCTGTCAGCTGGAGGTGACTGATAATTTGTCAGAGAGCACTAAAGGCAGTGCCAATCCTGCTGGAGAAGGAAGCCTGGGATCAGGCACTCCCAGTAATCCTCATGAGCTCTGCTGGGCTGGGTCTGTCACGCTAAGTCACTGATGGCTCAGGACATGGAAATCATGCTGAAGCACCCATGGATGGGAGCTCTGTCCAGCTGCCAAAGTGGAGAGAAAATAGGTTATGTAAACCACAGAAAGAGCTGCTTCAGCTGGAAGCTTTCCAACAGAAAAGTGGGATTCCAGACATTGCGAAATACACCAAGTCTTGCATCGAATAAGTTGTTAGCAAATCTTCTATTTAAACCTTTTCTTGCCCTCAAAGATAATAAAAATGTCAGTTTGCCACTTTTTCATTTCCCTTTCTTTCCCCAAAAAGTCATTTTTCAATTGTCTTTCCAATACTTTCTGTAACAGTAACGATGTCAAAAGGAAAACATGCAAAGGAAAATACGTAAGAGATCTAAACATCATCCTGCAAGCCTCATTCCAAACAAAACAAAAATGTAGAGGGAAGGCAAGGAAAAATGCAAGAATGCAAGAAATGCAATATTTTAAAAGTCTTATGAATATAAGACACAAAAGACAATCCAGTTCCCTTCCACAGAGTTGTTTTATCATAAAAAGCCACGCAGGAGAGTAAAAGCTTCCACCAGGAGCACTTCATCCACACTTCTGCAGAAGATTTTTCAGGCACCCACCCTTAGCCACAAAGTGCAATGCCCAAGAAGAGAGTACATACAATATATCCTCTCATCTTACTCCATAAAGGTTTGAATTTGTTTCTTGGAAGCTTCCAAATCATGCAGCACTGCCATTGCTTGGGTTGGGTTACACAATCTGAAATCAACAGCAGACAACCATCAGCACTATTGTTTTGTTTTTTTTTTAATCTTCCTCTTTATTTTAAGAAATCAGACAATAAATAGAGCCTATAAAAGTCGAGCCAGGAGAATCCTGCAGTTCTGTTTCACCTGAAGAAAGTCAGGGGCATTGGCTCACAGAGCATGTCACAGAAAACTAAGGGAGAGTTGGAAGAGTAGTCAGAAAACATGAAAGAAGAAGCAGTTTCATAGCAATCTCTTTGCCAAATCTTTCACTTCTCCTTAAGTCTTTAGGCACTGGATCCACTTTTCATCTATTTTATAATGCTCTTTTGGAGCAGACCTAGTTTATTTAAGGAAAATGGGGACAGAAGCTGATTTTAGTCTTGGAACAGTCATTCAAATGACTAAAAATACTCTAGGAAATGTTAAAAACAAACCAAAGGTTAAAATCAAACAAACAAAAATCATGAGATTATCTTAAACTACAGATCAGCGCTTGTCAAAGGTGAAATGTTCACAGGAGCTGAAATGGCCACATTTCTAGAAGCCTTTGTTATTTCTACTAACTGACCAGGATTCACAAATATATTAGTTTAAAGTTGTATAAAAGCTACATACATATATGTGTATGTGTATAAAAACAAAATAAATAGGACCCTTAGCAAGACCTTTATTACTGAGATGAGGAATAAGCAACAACACAGAGATCCTCTTCCCCAGCCTTTTGGAATTTTTTGTTATAGTTAGATCCTAAAATGCTGTGAACCTGTCAAAAGACAAATATTTTGGGCAGACATTTGAATTGTCTGTCTATAATAAGAAGGCATTCAAACAACAGAACTGGTATTCTGCTAAGTGCATCTAAATTTCCATGAGAACTCAGCCCTTGTTCATGGTAAATACAGGACACCTTTCTCTGTGCTAGGATCAAACATCTGAGGAATGGTTAAGGGTGTCCACATGGTAAATTATTTGTCTTACTTCAGAGTAACTTTCCCACCTAGACTTCATTTTGTTTACTCTTCTCTGGCTGAGTGGTTTCAGTGGGGTCTGAAAAGATAACTGGAAGAAAAAACTGTTTTATTTAATTGCTTGAGAATCATTTAGATTTTGCTAGAGCAATTTTTCCCTTGAATACAACAAACTCATTTTCTAAGCAGCTACTCCTTTCCTTATCTCTGTTGCCTTGGAAACACAGGAAAAGGTTAATTTTCTTAAGCAGTCCATTAATTTCCTCTCCTGTCTATACTTCCCATATATCACAGCTATATCATAACAAGAGTTATGCTCCAGTGAAACTGAAAGCTTGCCTCAATGTCATCAAAACATTTGGTAGCAGTGGGTGCTACTGGTAGGATTCTTCCCTTCCTATGCTTCATCCATGCCTGGAATATTAGAACAGAAAAAAAAGAGCAATCCAATCTTCACAAATTTGGAGGAAAGAATGCAGCTGAAAGAATTCAACTGCTTGACCCAGCCAGCATTTGTTGTTCCATTTGCCTTTTGCACTGTCCTGTCTTTTCTCTAAATAATACTACGAACATGAAAAATAGAACAATCCAACATTTAAGATTAAACTCCACAGATATTCACACTGAGTTGACTGAATTGGATACTGAACCTGACCCAGCACAAGGAAGCAATTTGTGGATGACACTGACTGTATTTCTATTTGCAACAGAAAGAGTGAAAGGCCTGGAAAAGGCCAATATTACGAGCTTCTCAAGTAGATGCAAATAAAAGGTTCTTGTATGTTACCAGGTCAGCAAACATGACAGAGCAACAGCATTTCAGAAACCCTGATATCCATTGTCTGACTGCTGACAACTGGCCTGCAAAGGATGCCCAGGGTGTCTGCTCAGTGCAGTACAGACAAAAACCTCTGTGAATAGTATGAGCATCTACATAAAACATCTGAACAACATCAGCATTTGTTCCTCCTCAGCCCTAGCACACTCAAGCCAGCAGAGTTAACCAAAAATTTGCACTGAATACTTCCCAAAGAGCACATCTTTACTTGCAGCAAAGAATCACAAAATCTGTTCATTGTATGCTCACAGTAAATACTGGGGACTAAAGAGGAAAAAAATACTCTAAGAAAATGACTGAGATTTATCCCCTAAGGGGCCACAGAACACATGGGGTGCATGAAATCAAAAGACAAACACTTTGCTACTGATTTAGGGAGAGTAATGTATAGATGAGCATTTACACCAAGACCTGTGCAACCTATGTCTGATCAGGGCTGCCTGCAAGAATGAAGAGAAGCAAGGCAAACAAACAAACTCCACTGCAGATGTAGGCCCATAATCTTTTAAAATGCAGGTTTAAGCCCATCAGTGGAGCTCAGGAAGTTCTAAGTTAGTTCGCTATTTTTAACCATCCAGCATTAAAGGGTAATAAGAGACAGCATTTCAAGGAAGGTTTATCCATGGTAATCATTTCTTATGGAGTCACTGACAATTTAGTGGAAAGTAACAGTGCTATAGATACCTATGTGTTCACTCATTGCTTGCAAGCCTTGTATCTTAAGAGCCTTTAAGCAGGGACTCTAAGGGAAGCAAGGCAGCTGGGAAGTTGTCTAATCTGTCATTGAGAAATACTAACTTATCAATAAATAAAAAAATGAAAATCATTGTGATATTATTAAATGGAATCAACGATTTTCTGATTTTAAAACATATTGAACTCTATGATTCTATACATGGGTCCCTTGCAACTCAGGATATTCTGTGATTCTGTGATTATAAAATCCTTATATTAATGTGATACTCATTTATTGGTGACTGGTGTTTAACTGGATTGGCACATGGGGAAACAATGCTGCATTTTGAGCAAATAGGACTTCAGTCATCCAAGGGAGTATCTTATGAATGGTATTAGTCACTTTGAGAATTATTCAAATTACTCCAGGTCACTGTTCATCCCCTGAACACACCCCATGCTCTGTACCAGCTCCCAGTATAGCTCCTGACATGACAGACCTCCAAGTCCCACGATGCCCCAGGGAACAGGGACATGGAAAATACCAGCATGTTTTTATTGATTTACAGTCAGCAGCGGCAAAACAGCATTGACAGCTGGAGATAAATGTAACCTACATCTGGTGAGGGACACATCAGAAAAACATGAGAAGTGGGACAACAAAAGGCCAATCTCAATTAGCTTTTATTGACCCTGATGTATAAACAGGCCACATAGCAACCTCAGTGCAGAGGTCTAGGTGCATTTTTCCCTTCAGTTGTTTTCCAAAAGATCCAAGGATATTCCATCCTAACTACATGTGGAGCACAGCACAGAGCCAACCTTAACACAGAGCAGCCCAGAAAGCAACTGAGTAATAGTCTGGCCACAGGGTTGAGCAACTTCTGGGGAAAAAGAACAACTGCAAACTCACAAATTGCTAAGGAGAAAAGTTTTCATCAGTTCCACAATATTTTTAAACACACATTCTATTTTTACCATGTGTTCCCTTACTATGCTTACCACAGTGAGAGTCCACCAGCAATGCTGCTGACAATAAAAACGGCATTTCTGAGCAGTTCTGAGTGCTATAGGAGATACTTTCCTTCAGAAGAGACTTGCAAAAAAATGAGTTTTAAAAGGCACAGAGAAGAGGCTGACATTCATAGAATCATAGAATCCTGGAACTATGGAATGGTTGGGGTTGGAAGGAACTGTCTCATTCCACCCCTTCCATGGGCAGGGACATTTTCTACTATCCCAGGTTGCTCCAAGCACTGTCCAACCTGGCCTTGGACAGTTCCAAGGATCCAGGGGCAGCCACAGCTTCTCTGGGCACCCTATGCCAGGCCCTCCCCACCCTCATATGGAAGAACTTTTTCCCAGTATCCCAGTTAACCCTGCCCTCTGGCAGTGGGAAGCCATTTCCCCTTGTCCTGGCTCTCCAGGCCCTTGTCCCAAGTTTCTTTCCAGCTCTCCTGGAGACTCTCTAGGTACTGGAAGGCTGCTAATTAAAACCATCATAAATAAAAATAGCCCAAGAGGAGATGCAAACAGTGATTGGATGCTAAACTTATCATTATCTGAGGAAAAAAATTCATGATGAGCAGAGAGACACCATAAATTAATTTTATTTAGCGAGGGATTGTTCATTAGTCAAAATTCATGCCAAACTGTCATTGAGACCCTCATCTGGCCAGGTGTTAGTGAAAAAGCCAAGAGGAGGAGGGCTGATGGTACTTACTGTTCTAAATAGTGTCTGCAGCAGATATTAAATAATAAATCTTAACATGGAGGCCAGCAATTAGAGCAGGGAAGAGCCACTGCCACTGCCTTACAGACTTTCTGTTTCATGCATGGAGAGAGCAGCACCCTTCACCTTGTCCACAAGTTCTTGGAGGAGATGAATTTTGCTTTTTAACTTTTTTAAGCATTCTTTTCCTGACCTTCCCCTCATATTTCAGTGTTTTCACCCTGCTGGTAGGAGGTGCCTTTCTGCTGATGTGCATTGTGACTCATCCACCCCTGACTGTTACAGCACTGGCCACGTTTCAGGCAGGCACAAAGCTTAAGGTGAGGTATGTCAAGTGTGCTGCAGCCTTTCCCAAGGAGAAACAGCCATCCCTAATGTGCATTTTAAAAGACACCTCTTTTTCCAGCCTGGCAAAGAATACTTTTTGAAGCCAAGTTTTAAAATAAACAAAGATAAATTTTATCCACATGACTATGGAAAATAAACATCTTTAGTAAACATCACCTCACTGTTCCGAGTTAAGCATGCCAGTGGGACTTTATTGGAGCTGCAACACTGTCAAAACTTTGCCTCAGACAAAAGCTGACCAATTCTAATTCCTTAATCATCTTAACTGAGATACTTTAAGCCCAAAGCACTGATTTCTTGGCAATATTAGAATTTCTAGGTAATTACAGTAATGGGTATTTGGAAATCAAACACAGACTCACACTATATAGGAAGCAATTCTAGAGCCTGATTCTGATGTTGTACCAATAAAAATTACTCTGCTAATAGCTCTTTAATGCCATTGACTGCTGGAGAACTGTAAATGACTAACACAAAGGACAAGATTAGAATTTGAATTGATTTCATGATCAGCCATAAGAATATCACCTGTATGTAGCAGAAACGTGTTTTGGCTCTCTGAAGTGCTTGACATACACATTAGATAACAAATACCACCATCCTGTAAGCAGTAGGAGCATTGTCCATCATATATTACAAGTGTAGAAAACAAATGCAGCAGTAGAACCAAAGTTTACCCCAACTGAAGCACTACAGACAAGGCATAGCTCAGTCCCACCCTCTGCAAACCAAACATTTTAACTGTGCTCTCAGCTCACAAATCCAGACAAGTCTAGGCCAGCAGGGGTAGGAAAACTCACCATTTTTCTAGTTTTAGGCCCTATCATCAGGAAACAAAACCATTTAAATATTGCCACTGAACCTCAAGTGCTGATTCTTATACAGAAAGATAGGTAAAACCTCAAAAAGCAAAATTGGGATGGGAGAAGGGAATCCAGTATTGGACATCTGTGATCATCTAACTCTGGAATACACAGCTTTCCCAAATAAGAGAAACTATAGAAACTAAAAGGCAAAATAAATATATATAAAAAAAAGGGGGTTTCTCACAAGTACTGCTGTCATTATGCACCCACTTACACATTGGGAAATGTCTTCCTGGCCACCCCAGCTGCACAAACCCCAGCAGGGTCCCAGGAAGAGCTCTGTGGAACTTCCAGAGATTCTTACAGAATTTTCCTGTTTTCAGTATGCATTTCAGAAAAGGTTGTAGTAAGATTTATATTTTTACATCCAGTAAGACACCAGATTAAGCTGTGCATGTGCATTGTTACAGCCAAACAGGGAGTGAGACTTGCTCCACACATTTTCTGCTGTGTGTCTCTGCCATAATATTAGAGGGGTTCATTAAGAGGCCCATTAATTTTCCATTAAACTCCTTGATTCTCACAGAAGCTCAATTGTTTCATCCTTATTAAATTCTTGAAAACTTGTCTGTGAGAATATTCAAACAGAGACTGACAAACTGTGAAGATTTCCAAGATACTCTAAGCATTGGATTATTTACATCCTTAAGAACACACTGCTCCAGATAGTGAAATTAATTCGAGCTGGCTTGCCCTAGATTTCTTTTCCAGCTCCTCAAAAGATTTTGCTTCTGGGTTTAACAATATCAAACTGGTAAAGAACAAAGTACCACATGATTTGAAAAATAACCTGTAAATCACATCTAGAATAAAAGTTCATGGAATTAGATCTTTTTTGAAATAAAGGAATAATAATTCTAAGAATAAAGTGGAAAAAAGAGTGATGTTCTTTCCACACAGTTAGTCCAGATATATAATTGGGGTTTTTCTCTACAAAATATCTTTGGGAAGTATTATTTGACTATTTTTGCTAGCTACAGGTAGGGCTGGGAAAGAATAAACAAAAGAACACTCATACTCAAAATTGGATTGGCTTCACCCAGCATTTGCTATTGAAAGCCTGCAGAAGGGTGCCACAATATCAAATACATTTTAAACTTGCTCCTTCTTCACTAGGAAGAGTATATCAAAACTCTGACAGTGAGAGTTTCTCCTGGAGGAGCAGCAGCACTCCTGGAGCCACCACTGCCACTGCAAGGACCAACAGGGTGTTAGTTCCATTTCTGGGAGACGTGAGTATTCCAGGAATGCTGAGGTTCTTGCTGCCCTTCTCACTCTCCAGCTACTGCCTGGCCTCATAACAAGAATAAAAGATCTTTATTTGCACACCTCTGTGGTGAAGACATGGCAGTTGCCCGGAAAATCTGCTGCAAACTCATTTTATCATGAAATGCACAGCAGATTTCATAGACAGGGAAAACAAAGTAGTATCTTTACCCTTACCACAGGTTTTTTGTCCTTGAAAACTTAGGTTCTTCTTCAGTCTCTTTTTCCTTAAGCAACAGAATTGTCATGCTTTTCTTCACAGAAAGGGCTGTAAAACACAGGCAGAGCTGCTCAGGGCAGTGCTGGAGTCCCCATCCCTGCAGGAGTTCCAAACCCATGTGGATGTGGCACCTGGAGACAATGTTTACTGACAAACAGAGTGATGATGCTGGGCTGATGGTTGGTGATCCTAAAGGTCTTTTCCACTCTTAATGATTCCCTAATGCCTCAGATACCTTATTTTCCATACCCCTGAAAACTCCCAGCACTCAGCTGGGGACTGCTGGCATCAGTCCACCCCCATCTCATTCTTACAAAGCACATTTCTAATACTGAAAACTGAACAACTTCCTTGACTGAAGGCCTTGCCAAAGGCAAAAGCTCCTTCCCTGAGGCAGATTTTGCTATGGGAAAAAGAGAGCCAGACCTTGGGTTAGTGAGGCTGAAGTAAAGGCTTTATAGTCAATTCTATAGTGAGAGAATGACCCAAATAAAGCTAATATTGCATTTCAGCTGCAGATTTTGATGATTAGTTGTAAGTGTATGAAGTTGTTTTCAGTACTTGAAGGTACCTCCTTGATTATCCATTACAAAGCATATGGAAGTGAAGGTGGCACAGCTCTGTTTCACATATTGTGTTACACAACTATGATTGGAGTGACCTCAAACAGCCACAACAAGACATTTAACCCTCATTTCAGGCCAAATGCAAAAAAGATCCTCAGATGCCTAAAGATGCAGATTGAAATTACTCAAATGATTAAAGCTAATTAAATTCAGCATGCATATACAAGTATGATCTTGCAAATAGTTGTAATGAAAATAGTGTTCATTAGTTTGGGAATTATTAAATCAACATTTTGAACAGCTTAAGGAAAACAGGCACAGCAAGAATTGGGCTTAGATGAAGACTTACAGAAAATCATCAACTCAGTGTTTGGCAGCTGTCAAAAAGTAAAGTCTCAGAAGTTGTTACAAAAGCACAGCATGAAAACAGGCAAGAAGATTATACCATTACATACATCCATGGATCTTTCATACTGAGTATTCTGGGAAGCTTTGGTGAAACACAAAACATGCAAAGTGGAAAAGGGTCAAAAGAGAGCAAAGACAATGATGAAATGTATGCACTGACTTCCATAAGGGGATTGACTGAGGGGAAACCCTGCAGCACAGGAAAGGTTTGCCTTACAGGGGATATTTTAGAAGGTTATGTACACTTGAATAGCCTTGTGGAGGTGAGTAAAAATCAACTATCCCTCTCATGCACCAGTTCTTGTGCTGGAAGAGGAAGGGAAGTTAGCAGAAGTCAGGTTCTGAACAAACCAAGGCTGTTGGTCTTTCCAAAGCACTTGTTCAGCTCTTTCAAAATACTGTAAATCTTGTGCATGTACAACATCCTTTGGTGAAGAGCTGTACAAGTCTACCACAAGCTACAACAACCTCTCTCTGTGTTTTGGCTGTGGAGTTCTGCCAATCAAACCTCATATGGATGTTGTTCTGCACCTTTGTTGTCCTTTCCATTTACTGCCTTTCCCAAAGCAACTGGACAAACGCTTAGCAAGAACTGTAGCTGGAATTATAAAAGTGACAAATCCCATCAGCCCTGCCTAAAAAATGAGTTCACATGGGATTAGTCAGAGAGAAGAAAGAGAGAGGGAAAGGTATGATACACACCCTATTTTTACTTTTTTCTTGGCATCCATCCCCTTCTGGCCACTTGGGTCAGAGTCAAAGCAGGGACCAACTTGGTCAGCATATGCATTCCTATGTTGGCTAAAATCAGAGGAAAAAATTTAAAAAAAATTTAATGAGCTTTTATCCAATAAAAAACTAAACAGTATTTGTTGTTCTGCCTTGAGCTGTTATTTTTGGAGCACCATTAGCTAGGATTAATTAGTAGCAATTGGTAAGCCCTCACTGTGAATCTTGCTGTAGAGATGTTCTGTGAAGATGCATTCTCATGACTCAGATGTGAGGATAATGTTTTCCTTCAGGACTCCTGCAGGTTCCCTGGCGTGACTGTGCTGTTATTTCTTCTCCGTGCTAAGGGCACAGCTGGTTTGTGAGAGCAAGTGACCAGACTGATGGATTCTCATCACAGCCAAAACTAGAGGAGATGGATGGCTTCAGCCTCTCACAGGCTCTCTTATTTAATGCTATCACACAAACTGCCCATAAACTGAGCTGAAAGACACAAACAAGTCACTCCATATTTTGGAGTATGTCCAATATTCTGAACACAGATGTTGTGAAAACATCTTACTCCTTATCTTTGATAGGGCAGATGCCAGAAATCTGTGATTTTGTGTTGTAAAAAGCTGATAAGCACACACAGATGCTTCCTGCTTGATACTGCAGGGTTCAGCAGAGCCCTCACTATCAGCAGACATTAGCAAACAAAGTCTTTTATCTCTGTTGGTATTTTGAGTCCTTTGATGCTCTTATTTCAAATCTGGATCCAAAAATTCCCAATTTATCTTTATTTTAGCCTCCTGAGAGAGAAAACAATCCTTTAAAACCCATTAAACTCCTGAGTAGTGATGAAACAGTGTATTTTGAAAACATTTTTCAATCCCAGCAGCAATCTGAGAGCAAGGCTGGGCTCAAGAACAGGACTACTGTTTCTGTAGAAGAGGTGGTTCTCTATTGCATCAATACAGGCTCAAAGCTTGTTGATCTTTTTACTTCCTTCCCTGTACAGAGAATGTTCACTTCAAGCACCAGGCAAGCCTTGGGGTCCCCCTGTTCACATTTACTCTGCCATTTACACACCAAAAATAGCCACCTTCAAAAGAGGAGCATGATCCAGTGCTTTGGTGTTTCTCCATCAGGAACCTAAATAAAAGAAATCAGTGCTTATATTTGCAAAGTCATTTGCTACATTAGATTACAGGTCAGCATGCTGCATTTATAAATTCCTTTGCCTGGCAATATTTGGAGAGCAGCAGGAAGAAAACTTTCAGTAGACAAACAAGTGTGTAATCAGGAAGTTGTAAACCTGTTGTGGAACAGCAGCATAAGCTGCATAACACTTCTACATTTCGGGACTGACAAACAAAAGAGAATTCCTAGATTTAAAAATGGAACAACCAACAGATCAAAGTGAATGAAAAATGCATTTTCTGCCTGCCTTTTGGAAGTTCCTGCCTATGAGCCTGCAGACACAGCCACCAGCGACCACACACAGCCAGCCAGGTGCCACTATGGACCAGGCAGCACCCCAAAAAAAGAAGTAATTAAAATATTACAAGGCTTCACATATCCCTTTATTCAGAAGGAGACTAAAAGAACTGAACCAAGCCTTAAACCCATCAGCTGCAAGACCTTATTTCGAGTATAAACATCAGCAAGTGACATCACGGAGAAGAGACTTCACCTCAATCCCATTGTCTGATCTGCTGCAGAGACAAACGCTCTTAATTCCTGCAGGGTAAGCTTGGGGCAGGTTCCCAGGCTGATCAGCTTGCCTTTGTAGGCCAGGCCAGCTCTGTGAGCCCCAGAGCTGTGACACTGACCTTAGCTGGGCATTGGGATCACTCCTGGGGTTCCACACCCAGGCAGCTCTCTCATAGGAGGGAGGAGCTGTAAAACCTCTATGAAGGGCACTCAGTATTGAGGCTAAAACCAACACAGGCTGGTAACAGAACAGGCCTTAGCAGGAAAATATATTGGATGGGTTGAGATTTATTTCATTTTTCTCCAAGTGTCATGTGCTACTATAGAAACACAAAACCTTAAATCTGATTTTTTTCCTGAGCTGCGAACACAACATTTCCCCACCCTCTTTATTCAAGCCACTCTAATCCAAACTATCACTTGCTGTGGTCAGACACTTAGAAAACACAGCAATTCCCAAAAGCCTGTGGAAAAGTTTGTTTTTTCTTTGCCTACTCCGACAGTGTTTCCTTTTGGCCCTGTCATACTGCTCATTCCACCAGATGGTTTGCTGGTTCCTATTCTAGCTAAGAGGGATTTAACCAGCTTGAATTAATCCTTACAGTTGTCATCGACTAAGTGTTAATGCTCTGACACTGCTTTAATCCTTAGGGATTTCTTTCCCTTCTGCCCCCACCCTGGAAAAGGAGGAGGGAGAAGGGCACTGAGGATGTTGAGGTGACAGAACAACCCTGCTCCAGTTCAGCAGCAAGGTTACAGCACTCACCTGGATAATCCATCCCAGGACATTCATATGGGATAAATGTCAAAAAGCTTCTATTACTGCAGGAAAATTCACTAATTTCAGTGATTGTATGAGAAGCTGGAGCACATGTACACATCTAAGATATGGCTTGTCACTTTTTAGCTTACTCAGGGTATTTTGTGTCTTCCATACTGCCCAATTTTTTAAATTTTCTGTTTTATGTATTCCCTGTTTTCTGAAGAGTAGAATCTGATATAAAGTACCTTTCATCCAGGGGGGGTTTCCTTCCAGAGTCCATATTTCCTGTTGTACTGCTGAGCTCATGAACCCAGCATAACTGCATGCCCCTGCACTAGAAGCACCTCCTGGAATTTGGATCATTAGCATATCACTAATCTCCACTAACTCATTATTATGTGCACACCCAATTCTGGCTGACCTTCTCCCCCAGCTGCACCACTGACAGACACCCACCTTCCCCTTCCTGCTGTCCCTAAGGAAAGCAGGAATCACTGTGTGTTCCCAGGAGGTGCAGGGATCACCTGGCAGCTATTACCACTCTGAAGGGATGTTAATACTTGTCACTTGGTTAGAAACAGAAGCGAATATTCAGGAGAAAAATGAATTCAATTGGAATTTAAGAAGTTTCTTCGCTACTGCTGGAGCTCCTCTATGGCAAACCTTGCCTCCAGAAAACATCTGAGCTCCTTCTGCAGGCTACAGACAGTAATCTGGGAAGCATCCATTACAAGCTGGGTGGTTATTCAGGGGGCACTGTTCCCACTGTCCTGGCAGGAAAGCTACACACAACAAAGAAATTATTTTAAATATTACATCAGAAACCATTTATTGGAGGAGTGATTTTAAACCACAAAGCATCAGGTCTGTTTAATTGTGACAAAACACACAGTCAGCCTGCCACCCCTAGATTTGAAAGCAGCTGTATTTGAATTCTTTTGAAAATGCTTTGATTGAGAGGCTTATAAATTGTCTCAGCAGCAACCAGACAGCCCAGACATGCTACCTTCAGTAAACTAAATATGAAGTAATTCAGCAAAACTTAGACCATGATCTCACATCCATTGAGCTTAATAACCATTCACAAGTGTCAAATTAATACCTTTAGATGTTTGCAGGAAAAAGGTTTTAAATAAACATTTCCAGGCAGTGAATGACCAATTTCAAAAGAAAAGGTTAGTCTTCCCTGGTTATGGCTGGGATCCCAAAAGGGCCATTCACAGTTCCAATTTTATCTTTTCTGTCAGCTAGTTTTCTACTTTTTGCATTAGCATTTTAAGGAGCATAACCGAAGTGTTTTTGCAATAGAAGTGTATATTTATTCTGTTTTATTCTACTTTTCTGCAGTGCTTTCAAGAAGCAGGAATTCCTTTCAAGAAAGGAATTTTTGCTCAGGCTTTCTAAGCTTATTCTTCAAGCAGCAACATGGTGTGCAAGAGTTCTACCCAAAAATGAAGCAGGTGGAAACATGTTGGTCTAATGGAAACCTTAGCAAGTCTGCAGCTGGCATGGCCAGCCTCCAGTGTTAGGGTTGTATTTATATTTCTCTGTAAATAATTTCCAATGTGCTTTCCTACCCCTCCACATGTTTACACATTTTGTGCATTCCATTATTTTCTGTATGCCCAGCTTTACCTGGACCACTTTTCTTCCCCACTGCACACCTGGGCTCTGGCCTCTCAATCCTTCCACAGAGAAGAAGATGAACAAACACAACTTTTCAATCCACTTCTGTGAATTATGGTTCCAGAATTTATACCACACGTTAATTTTAAGCAAACTCTTGAACAGGGATACTGGAAGATAAAATGACATGTAAAATGCAATTAGAAATGGGGAAAGGTTTAGTGTGCTGGGATAGCTTTTATTATCCATTTTCACACTACACCAAAGCTTGTTGTGCACTTTTAATTGATTGTTTGGGGTTTTTTTCCTCCTGTTTCTCTGTTCCACATAATGATAGAAACATGGAGTTATAGAAAGCTTAAAAACAGTTTAAAAACACTGACATTTTGCTTGGACAAAGAAACAGGGCCATGTGGGAATGTGAGTTTCACAGATATTCACTGTAGCTCCTGCCACAGTCCATTCCCTGTGTCCATTAAATACTGTAAGACTCTAAATAAAAACTGAACAGTAGCAAATAATCACATTGTAAATAATCACAAGAACTGGTACTCCAAAAGTTATCATTTCTGCATGAAACTCTTTTTAGAGGTCCCCAGCCAGCCAAAAAAATCACAGGTAAGTTTAAGTGTGTGGTTATTCTATATCCCACTCCAGAAAGCCAGCTTAAGTCTTGGTGGCAATAGTTGTGTCTGATAAAAGTGTTGAACTACTGACTGATTTATGGGGATCTAATATTTAGGATTTCTCCAAAGTGGTGATGGGAAGACCTTCCCTTTAGGAGGATTATCCTTTTCTAAAAATGATCCATCTCCTCAGGCTGAGCTCCTCACTCTTGTTCCTCTCTGCTGTGCTCCAGAGGTTGAGCAGATTTATTTTGATTATGTATAATACCTTTACTTGCTTTCAAAATTATGGCCATGATTCTTATCCCCTAAAGACAGTTAATTAAAAAAATCCATTCATGGAAACATTATTTTGCATGATGTCAGTGATTACCTCTGCTCTTACTCAGGACAACATCCTGTGCAAACCTGTGCCCCACAATTAGTAAGGGAAAAAAAAAAAGAAAAAGGGAGGCAACAATTGTTTTAATCACATCCTTCAGTGAATTTAAGCCCTGACATGTACACCTGCTCATGCTAAATACCTCTGGTTATTGTCTCTTCGTCAATTGAAGTATGAATGTCTGTTACTCTAACCAAACACAAAGCTCTGAGTAGAACATGCAGCAACTAAGATTCTTGGTCGTGTTGTGACCTGTAATGATCAGTGTGGTTTGATGTTTGCTCTGATGAATATTTTCCCCTCTGCTCACCAGTCAGAACAGCAGGAGAGCTGCCCTGGCCCAGCTGGTGCACGTGGTCCATGCATTGCCTGTCTTCCACGGAGAGGCAAGGCAGGGACAAAGCAGCACCCAGCAGGGCTGTTCCACAAAGAAAAGCTATTCCCCATGCTGCAGCCTCCCCATCAAGCAGCCTCTGACAGAAAGGAGGAGGAAAGGCTCCACAGAGCAGTTCCCTCCCCTGCAGAGACAACAGGGATAAAGCAAAAGCAGCAGCAGAGCTATTCTTGCTCACACTGAGGGGACTTAAAGCCTGCTCCTCTCAGCTGGAACCTTGTAAATGGGAGTTGTGGGGAGGATAAGGGACAGCTGATGTCTTCTCCACTAAACCCACCAGCCTGCCCTTTACATATTGATTTAATGGATGCTAGCAGAAAGGAAACAGGAATTCTGCACTTGATATCATACACCCCTGTCTAGAAAAATCCCTGTGCCTGGCAGAGCTCCAGGGCAGCCCAGCACACCATCCCCTTCTGCTCAAAAAATTCCAGTGGATTCAGCCAATGCTCTTTGATTCAAACTCTTCCCCAGACTTCTGTTCTTTCTCATAAGGTTTCAAAGTCTCACAGCCCAGGGTCTGTTTGGGCTGGCAAGTCCTACCTGGCTCTGGACTAATCAGCCCCAACTACCTAAACCCCTTTTTAGAGGTCCCCAGAAAAAAAAAAAAAAAAATCCTAGGTAAATTGTGTGGTTATTCTATATCCCACTGCTGGAGAACTGCAAATTTAATCTGGTGAAATGTGTTGTGATGGAAAGGTGCCAGATTCCTTGTTCTGTCAAGTTAACAACAGGCCTTTCCATCCATGGCTTTATTGCAGGAATTCAGAGCTCTGCTTTCAAAGGAAATAGCTTTAGGCTGCATCACATGTTTTACCCTCATATGGGGAATAGATATGAAACTCTTTTTTTCAACATATCCAGGAAAACTGAGTTGCTGTCAAGGCTGACATAACAGTCTGCTTTATCTCCTCAATGGATGAGCAGACTAAAATAGCCTTTTCCTCACAGAATGCTAACACAGTTCTGTCTCTATATATAAGCCCATGGATTTATTGCAAATCTACTGATAAAACTAGCACTACAATAACTTATGCAGACTACTTGGGGATTTTTTTCCTCTTTAGAAAATTTGAATATACTAGTGTTTTTTCATTGCATTTTAAGTCTTTAAAAGTTGCTTTAGGAAGACAACTTTATTTCAGTGCATTGCCTAATTTGACAAACACCTCAGAAAGCAAACATGAACCAAGCAATGCTAACTCATGTCTTTGGGCTGCTGCCTCTGTCTTGGAAGGGACCTTGAGGGTAATCTCATTCCACCCCCTTTATCACACCTTCCACCAGAGCAGGTGAAGTTAAATACATGCCTTAACTTAACAAATGTCCATCTAAATATTGTGGCCAGATGAATTCCAGCTTTGTTGGCAGTGGTAATGTCTGACCTTACCCGCTCAGATCCGAGCTGGTGGCCAGTTTTTGGGAGGCTGCATTCCACTGCCAGTCACATGCACCCTGCCAGCTCCCAAACACCTTCCTGTCCTTTATGGCTTTGCCTGAAGCATTAGGAATTCTTCCTTTTAGACAAATGTTCTTTAGTAGCTGATGGTATGCCAGCCCCTGTCTCCTCATCTATTAAAGTTCTCCAAACAAACATTTATGCAAATCTTTTCTAGTAGCCTGAAAATGACCTTAAAGGTGTTTTCCACCTTTAAGTGTGGAATGGGTATGTGAAAAATGAAAATAAAATTGGTTATTTAGGGTAAACATTCAGCAGTTTTTCTTAAATTTCTGAACTTCTTTCTCTCTGCTGTAGTTACTGTCAGTTCCAACTACTTGTGGATTCAAGACCTGATGTAATTCTGACAACAATAGACCACACCTTTTTATGGTTTCTAACAAAGGTGTGGTCTAGACAGTTTCTAAGTTGTGGTAACTATTTATGTGTCTTGTGCTCAGATGAATGGGTAAAGGGGTGAAAGGCAGCTGCATTGGGAAGTGCTATTATATAATGCACCCAGCTTGAGCTCCAATTACCCAGTAATGCAGCTATTTTTGGTTTTCCTAAAATTTCTCTTTTTTCTGCTGTTAAAGCAACATGGGGTTTAAACGTGAGAATTTTCCTTTAACACTTTTCAGCAACTGGTTTCCATCTCCTGGTAATTAGGAAGTGCTGGCCTAGATATGCCAGAGCTACAGGGGAACAAAGGAGAGAGAATCCTTGGATGAAGCCAGAGGGGAGCAGGGACTGGCTGTTGTATTCCAAGGCAGCAGCTTGCTCATGGTGCTCCCTTTTCTGCAGTTTCTAAGGGGGATTTAGGGCTTGTACTTTTTTTTCTTTTAATGATTTGATTTTGCCCAAATGCAGACGATCATGCAGTGATATCCCATTCAGCTCTCCATGCTCTCAGCAGGTGTAAGCCTGCACAGAAAGCCCAGGTGAGCCAGACATCTGAAGCAGATGGAAATCCATCCAGGGGGAGGTGGGGTGGGCTGGGTCAGATCTGATACAGTGACACTTGCATCCTCCTTTATTACTCACACACTAACTGTCTAGAAATCCTTTGTAAATGGTATAATTATACTGCTCTTCAGCTCTGGTGTTTTCATTTAAATGCTCCTATGTCTTGCTCACCTCCATTTACTGAGACGTCGCTGTTTTTTTAAGAAGGGAAGTTAAAAAAGCTGTCACAGAAACTGAAGCTGAGGCACCCAGGAAAGTTCAAAATATTCCCTCCCCAGGAAACACGAAGCAGAACAAAAGTGAAGAACAGATCTTGCAGCACAGTTTGTATTTCCCATTATTATTATTATTATTATTATTATTATTATTTGCATTCTCTGCATGTTGAGTACTGCAAGGAAAATAAACAGCTCTGAAACCTCTCTTCATTGCTCCTGAACACTCTAGTTGGTCTCATTAGTCAGCCAGACATTCCTACTATTTACACCTCCTTGCTTTGTTTACCCATGATAGCATGATTGAATACTTTCTCCCTTACCATGCAAGTAGGTGTTAAAATTTATGCTTTGTTTTCTTAAATAACCTCCCACAACAGACTCCTTCCTCTTCAAAATACAATTTCCCCTGCACTTCTATTTTTTCACAGGCACTAGCTGAGGTACCACTCTTGTTTTCATTGCTGTAACCCCTGAAGTCTAATCCCAACACAAGAAGGATGTGGACCCGTTGGAATGAGTCCAAAGGAGGTCACAAAGCTGTTCCCAGGGCTGGAGCCCCTTTGCTCTGGAGCCAGGCTGGGAGAGCTGGGGAAGTTCACTCGAGAAGGCTCTGGGGAAAGCTCAGAGCCCTTTCCAGAGCATCAAGGGGCTCCAGGAGAGTGGGAGAGGGACTTGGGACAAGGGATGGAGGGACAGGACTCAGGGCTTCCCACTTGATTTTCCCTTCCACTTCCCACTGCCAGAGGGCAGGGATGGATGGGATATTGGGAAGGAATTGTTCCCTGTGAGGGTGGGAGGCCCTGGCATTGGTCACCCAGCGAAGCTGTGGCTGCCCCTGGATCCCTGAAGTGTCCAAGGCCAGGCTGGATGGGGCTTGGAGCAACCTGGGACAGTGGAAGGTGTCCCTGCCATGGCAGGGGTGGAACTGGATGAGCTTTAAGGTCCCTTCCAACCCAAACCATCTGAGATTCTGTGACTCTCTAAGTGAAGCAGCCTTGCTAGGACTGGGCAGGACTCACTCAGCACCCACTGAGAGCTACCTGTCAGTCACAACACTGATGTAAGAAGCAGATTGAGGGGCTGTGGGGAGACGGAAGAGTTCAGTCTTCAAACTTCTTCAACCCTTGTCCTTTTTACTGAACCTTTTGGGAGATGAAATCCTTGTCTGTCTGGAATAGAACAGAAATCACATCTATCTGCCAGCCCAAATTGTATGGTTTTTAGCCCATTCCAAACATGAGGTGTACTGACAAGTGTATAGATGAAAATAATAAAATGTCATCCTCCAAACCAATGATTCTTTACCACTGAATGCTACATAGAATTACATCCTTGTGTTCTGCACGTGTCTGCCCACAGCAACTTCAGGTTGTAGCACTAATGCTGATCTGTGATTCTACTGTTTTACAAGTCAAAATTACAAAAGTATTCATTATACAGTACAAGAATTTCCAAACCAGCTAGAAATTATGGACCTTTGTAGAAGAAAAGATGTTACTTCAGAAAAAAAAATTACTTACTTGAGAACTAGGGCTGAATAAAGCAGAGTAAATAGAGGAGGCCTAGTATGCTGTACTGACTATTGGATACACACTCCTCAATCAGGTCTGCTATTTCCCAAATACATGGAGAGTATTTACATTACAGATTAACTATCCTTGGAGTGAAAACATTATGAAACATTGTCACTAGGTAAATATCTTTAAGCTAAATGTTCAAGTTAAATTTCAAACTCCTTTGTCCAGTTAATTATGTCCTACTGGGCAATGTTTTTCTGTTAAATATCTTTCTCAATTGGTTTTGCTCTGGTTCATTATTCCTAAACAATCCCTTGAGGAAGTTCACAGGATAAGGACTTAGCATGTCTTTCCAAATACAAATGCCTCTCTTAAACTCTGCTGTCATAACAGTCACGAGGTCTCCCAGCCCTGTTAGTGTGCATGTGGTGAGCAACAAGAAAAATATTGTACTTACAAGTTTTGGAGCTAAAAAATAGAAGCCCTGTTGATCACAGGTCCTCTTAAGTGCAGAGACCTACGTCAGAAGCAGACATAAAGTACCTTTAGTTTCCTTCATCTTCAGGTGAAGTCACTTGACCTCCTCAAGAGGCCATTTAATACTCTGTGTGTATAAAATATGCTCAGCTTTACCCACAGTTTGCTGTCTTGTAATGTAGCCTCCTCAACACATTCAAGGAATGAAAAAAAAGCTGCCATAATAAGGCAGAATCCCTTTTCTCTGATAGAAAGAGCTAGCAAGTTTCAATTGCTTTACCAATATAAGATAACCTGAACTCAACTAAAACTTTTGTAACCCGATCTACTTTCATGGGGTTTGTTTGTCCTGGAATCTGACCCCTTCAGCCTGTCACAGATCTGTTTTATCAACATAAAATGTCATTAATAATTAGATAGATACCTCACTCCTCTGACCATGGATACTAAATTATGTGTACCACATGACATCCTTATTGCTTCAGAAATCTTTTCATCTGTGTTAGTTATCTTTTCATCACTGTCATTTATAAAAATGGATATGGATTGGAAAATGGGTCATACAAAAAGAAAATATTCCAGAAATTATGCCCAAGACATAATCAGAACCCTTGCATCTTTATATTTCACTGGGTTCAGTGGAGCTATAGTGACTTAAGTAATTCTTTTCCTGGTAGTCAGTATCAGAAAATATTTCTGCACATTCAGTAATGCTTAATCACTCATTCTTTACACACTATAGTAGTTTATTTCTCAATTTATACTTGCGAGTTTGGTCTCAGGAGGTTAGTGGCACTTTCACATATTCATATAAGCTCTCCGTTTCATAAATGTAGTGTCATAAATAATTGTCATCACTCAAGAGAGAAGTAAAGCCTACCAAGATTTTTTTTTAAAAATTGAATAACCCTTATCTCACACCAGGGATTTCTTGGTTTTAAGTGTCTCCAATTAATTACTGCTGCCTCACAGATCCACAAGCTATCCAATATTTCCTGGAGAGACACAGAGGCAGAATTCCTTCAGAGAAGCACATCCAGAAAATATCACTGCTCACTAAAAAGAATGCTCCCAACTGACTGTGCTAACAGCTAATGTTTCTTACATCTTCAACAGCTTGAAAATATTTACAACTTTTTTATCTTCTCTTTCCCCTCCTTTCTCGTGGTGTCATATGAGATCTGGCTGTGTGTCATTAACTTTTTGAAATATCCTGGATATCATTTAGAGCTGGGCTGTTCTCATGTGAAATCATTTAAATTGAATTTGAGTAAGCTCTTACTCCATCTACTAAATCTGGTTTAAGCTTCAGCTTTCAAACTGCCCAAATGCATGATTTCTCACAAAAATTTACAGTGTATATACTATGAGGTGATACCCAACTTAGTTCATGCTATGGAACTCTGATCAGTTCCCATAGAAATAAATTTAAAACATTGTGTTGACTTAGTGAAAACTGAATTTGGCCCTAGAAGAGTGAGACTGCTTATATGAACAGAGAGAATAAGGTATTTCTTTCACTCTTTAAAGAGAGAATGAAAATTCAGGAATCTCTTATTAGAGAGAAGGAGAGAGATAAAGACATAATTCCAGTGAAGTCAGCAGAGATAAACTGATAAAACTGCTTTCACATGAAATGTGATGAATGATGCAAAACCAGTAGCTGTTACAGCCTCAGGTTAAAACCAAGACACAAAACAGAGATGTTTCACAAGATAGAGGCACTGCTGTGTTTATGAACATAAGGATATATATCCAGCTCAGCATTTTCTTCTTTTTCCTTTCATACTTGTATTTATGATCTCATCTGGGTTTCCTGCCCTTGATTTCTCAGCAGTACTCTGAGCTTAGGGACTCTGTGAGCTGCTCTGGATGTGCTTGGAGAGAGCACATTTCAGCCCCTCTGGGGCACCGCAGCAGAGGTCACCTGGACTTTTTAAACTCTTATGCTACAGCTTTCATATTTTGCAAACTGTAATTCATGTAGGGCTAAAGAGTTCCCTGAAAACCAAGCTTGCCCACCTCAGCTGAGATTCAGAGCTCTTCCTGTGCTCTGCATAATCTTCCTGAAGTTCCTAACATGCTTTGGATCTTCCAGAGGGAAGGACAGCAGCTGAAAAAGGTGAATTAGTCTGTGTGTGACTGGGCATTTTGTGGCTCTGCAGAGCTTGGCCTTCGGATGTGACAAACCATCACCAATGAAATGCTGAAGTAGCATTTCTAAAAGCTTTAAATTCTTTTATACTTAAAAAAGAGCTGTAAACTCATGCAGAATCTGGATATTTGAAAAATCATAGAGTGGTTTGTGTAGGAAGGTCATGTCATTCCACCCCTGCATGGGCAGGGACACCTTCCACTGTCCAAGGTTGCTCCAAGCCCAGTCTAACCTGGCCTTGGACACTGCCAGGGATCCAGGGGCAACCACAACTTCCATGGTCAACCTGCAATTGTGCTTAAATATGAGTAACCTCTACTACTGAAAAGAAAGTTGCTGGGTCTCCAGCCAGGTTAAATGCTTTGTCTGTTTAAAGTGAAAAAGTGTATTGGATGTTAAATCCCAGCTGCTTTTTGGTGGGACAGTTTCCATAACTGAGAACTACAAAGACAGAAAAAAAAAAAAAACATGTTCATTTCAACATTGAGGTCTTCAATAAAACAAAAAATACATTAAGCATGGAATATAAATATTAATTTTAGAAGAAAGGGCAAATGAGGCACTGTTAGTAAAGACAGTGAGTAAGGAAACATAGCTGAGATGGATTTGATTAATACATTAGGAATAACAAAATAACCCAAGCAATGTTCAATTTCCTGGCATTAAGTAACCTTAATTACTTTCTACTTCTTTAATATGTGTTTGCCACAGGGCATCTATCCACCATGTTAAACAGTAAATTTACGTATTTCTTTATGTAAGTTTCAGTCTCTTTTAAAAATCAAAGTTAAGGTCATGCAATGTTCTATATTTAGTCTACAGCCCACTGGAGCCAGATTCAGTCTCCCACTGAATCCTCAGCCACCAGCCTGAGACTGGTTAATGTGAGATTTTTTTACCCTGGGGAGTGTAATTGTTGTCTGGTCTGTCTGCCACCCACTGAAACAGTGTCTTTACCACTTGCTTTAAGTGAGAAAGTGAGTACCAAAATTATGACTTGAGGTTTCTATCAGGTTTTACAGCTGTATGTGTTTTTTTATATGAATTTTATCTGCATTTTCCAAGGACAGGTAGTGATGGAATGAGGGATAATGGCTTTGGACTGAATGGGGTAGATTTAGATTAGATATTAGGAAGGACTTCTTCCCTCTGAGTTTGGTTAGGCCCTGGCACAGAGTGCCCAGAGAAGCTGTGGCTGTCTCTGGATCCCTGGCAGTGTCCCAGGCCACACTGGATGCAGCTTGGAGCAACCTGGGCTAGGGGAAGGTGTCCCTGCCCATGGCAGGGGGTGGGACTGCATGGACTTCACAATCCCTTCCCACCCAACCCATTCTGGGATTCTGTGACATTGCCAGGAGGTTGTGGAGAGCAGCAGTGACTTGGGAAGATTTGCTGCCGCCCAACCCTCATCAGTCCAATCTCAGCCAAACCTGAAGCAAGGGCAAAGTGCTCTGAATTCCCCCCTTGTCTATGGCTGGCAATGATTTTTGTGCCTGTGGATGTTGTGTGCAGAGCAGCCAAGGGCTGCACTGGTGCTCCCCAGCTGTGCTTGTCTGTTCTCCCTTCCCAGGAGAAGGGCGGTCAGCCCAGCACTGCTGTCAGAGCTGCCGCCCTGGCTCCTTAGACACAGCCTTCTGCAGGTGGCCAAAGACCCCAAATGAACTGTGAAAGGATAAAGAGGGATAAAGAAGAGTGAACATGAAACATCTGAAACCACATTCCCCTATTTTCAAATTCTCCATGTATTTTTCTCAGTGTAAATTACCTGTGGAGGGGAAGAGATGATGGCTGTTTATAGAAGTGCCACTATTTGTTATCACTATGAAGTAAGAGTAAATTCTGAAAAAAGTAAAATTATCTAAATTATGAGATAGGTAGTTAAGCCTCACAGTGGTGACATTTCAAACTGTAAATATTGGAATGAAGCAAGCAAGTGAATAATCCCTTTCCATAAAGCATTGCTCGTAATAGCTGACATTTCCAGGCCCTATTTTAGCACCTTGCTCTATGTCAAATATTACTGCCACATTAAAATATAAATTCCAACTTTGAAATGTTACAGAAATAACTCCTCACTAACCTGAAGAAAGATGTCACTGTCAAATCAAACCAAACTAATTCACTAGCATAAACCAGCTTGTCTTCTGGTGTGAATGGACTGCAAAGAAATAAGATGAAATTCGTACAAACAGAATTGGAGTAGGGGCCAGAGTACCTTTCTAGAGGAATCTGATGAATTATTATTTTACATTACATTTTGTCTGTGTTGTATTGAGCCTATCAACTGCTGTGCATCCAGTTTTAGGCAGGGAACATCTGAGTTTTATTCATCAGAAGCACTTTTAATATTTACTCTGCTACAACCAAAAGCAGTTTTGCATTTCAAAGGGATTCCTTGTATTTATTCCCTCATTAAACAACCTATTTTTCAGCTGGAGACAGGTTTCAGATAGTGAAGTGTTAATATTTAAAATTAACATCTTCTCATGCTGAGGATGTTACCTACTGATTAAGCCAGGGATTCAGCTCAGCTGGGCAAGTTATTTCACATTTCTGAGATGTCAGCACTCAAGGGATCAGGTTGATAGCCATCTCCTCCTTGGGAAGAAGGGGCAAGGTTTATTAGCATTTTGTAAAGTTCAAATCAAGGATATTGACCCTGAGATGTGAGGAAGATCTTGCTCTTCTTCCCTACTCAGCATAAAATTTAGGTTTCACAGACTGAGCCTGAGGTGGCTGGGCTGTGGCCTACTGACCCACTGATAAGCAGCATGTAGGTGATCATTTAAACATCAAAGCCCTGACTGGGAAGGGTGAGATGATCCAGGTCAAGCAGCTTCCATGAAGTTTAGCTTCTGGGCTGCACAATGCCCCTTCCATACGAGGCAGAGCAGCTCAGCTGGGAGCTTGGCAGTCAAAGGTGGCTCCCTTCAGTCTGCCACCATGCTGAAGGTCAAGGTCCTGCTACTCTGATGCTTTTAGGGCTTAGAAGCATATTTTATTTTTGCATTTGTTCTCAGGAAGTATTTGCACAAGAGTTTATGAGCATGGAAATGTACAAGAAATGTCTGGATGTTGCACTCAGTGCTGTTGGCTGGGTGACATGCTGGGGGACAGTCACAGATTGGACTCCATGACTTTGGAGGCCTTTTCCAACTGAATGATTCTAGGATTCTGTGTTGTTTCCCACAGACGAGGTGTGTGAGTTTATTCTCACATTGTTTTGAACCTAGGAGACCTTTTCCTGCTCGCCTGTTATATTTGAGCTACATTCCTGATCCCAAGCTCAAGCAGAACAAGCTAAGGGGCTTGCTGTACAGGGAGGTACTAATTGCAATTAGAGTATAACACACAAGAAGGCTGACATTAAGTTTTGCCATCTGGCCTCCATCAGCTCACATGGACTGGGGTTGTACACTTTGTTTCCCATCACATGACTTTCCTGTGTATTCCATGGTAGTCAGCCTTGAAAGACACTAATTATAATCTACAAGCCCCATTAAATTTTCGTAAATATTCAGCTTTGGTGGTGATCTCCTGAACACCCTGTACTTGATGTTGTCTTTCACCAGGGAATCATTTCGCTTGATAAACACTGATGAAAATGCAGCCAAAGTTAATTGATACAATTTCCATTTTTCACTCTGAGCATAGTTACTCTCGGGTTTTCTCTGTTTGCACATGACAAGGATCAGTTGTCTTAGAGAGGGACTTACTATGCCTGAGTGACTACAGTGTCTTCCCACAGGCATTTGTGTGGCATCTCTCCCAGTCAGCCAGAAGTCTTTTGCCAGCCATTTTCAGGCTCAAGGACAGCATCAATCTGTGGTGGGAAACCTTATAAAACTGAAAGCTGCTGTCACCATCAGCAATCCAGACACCCTCCCTCCCTTTCTCACAACATCTCCCTGAAGAGATTTTTCCCAGAAAACAGATGTTTCTGTTTGAACCAGAATTATTTTTAAAAGGTATTTTTTAGAGGTTTAATTTATCTTTTAGGGGCAGTGGTATCAGCAGCATCATCATGAAGTCTGACGGTGTCCTATGTCTCCTGAAGGGAACTGACAGCACTGAACGGCCTCTAACCAAAGCCCACTTGATATTTAGTGACAAAACCACCTTAACTTGCTTAAAAATAACAGCACAAATTAGTCAAGGTTTTTACAACATTTGATATCATTGGTTCAAAACAGGAAGATAAACAGGAAATATAGATGTGTTTTTGTATTGCTTATTGCTTCCAATGGCATCATGTCCGCAGAGTGTTTTCTACAGACATGCCTCCAGCTTACAGATAATTTCCTTGCTCAAAGCCCTCCAAAGATTAGTGACTATGTCAACATGGGTTTGTACAAGAGCAGCCCTCAGGGCCAGAGCAGGACAGTTGCAAAGCTGGAAATGCTACAGCAAAAATGCCTTAAACATATGAACATGTCACTCTGCTCTTAGTGGAAGTTAACAAGTACCATCATTATATTAAGAACTCCAAATGTTTTCTGTTCCCTGCTGTTTTACAGGACAATCATCACCCAGCTCCTAAAGATTCAGCAATTTCCAAAAGCTTCTCTGCAAAATTTCCCATTTTGTTCTTGTCCATTTGCCAGGCACCTTTGCTGTTTCCCTTTTCCTGCTCTTGCTGTAGCTGGAGGAGCCAACTCAGTTGTGTTTACTTTGCACAAACAAGACTGTGCAGAGGTAATCAGACACGCAAACCTGCTGGGGAATGGGCAGAGTCAGAGAGCATCAGGAAGACCTGAGGATTCAGTTACCTGATCTCATCTTCCAGCTCATGGATTGCTGCAAGGCCAGCTCTGCTGAGCTCCTCCTGCTTTGGGAATTAGGATGTTTGGGCACCTCACATCACTGGGCTCATCATGTGTAGCTTACCTGTGATCAAACTGTAAGGAGAATCAATCCTGAGGCACATAAAGGGAAATTAAAAGACAATTTATCTTTTCTTTCTTGTTACTGGAATTGTACAGCAAACTAATCCATTCCCTATTCTCTGCTGTGAGGGTGGTGAGGCCCTGGCACAGGGTGCCCAGAGAAGCTGTGGCTGCCCCTGGATCCCTGAAAGTGTCCAAGGCCAGGCTGGATGGGGCTTGGAGCACCCTGGGATAGTGGAAGCTGTCCCTGCCCAGGGGAGTTGGGTGAGGTGATCTTTAAGATCCCTTCCAACCTAAACCAGTTTGGGATTCTGTGATTCTGTTGATGGGATTTCAAAGCAGAGTCACAATTTTAGCATCCAAAATTTATTTATTTACAATTAAATCCTCAATACCAGGTGTTTGGAAGTACTTAAGCCTTGAACAAAAGGAAAAGCTTCAGGTGCTTATGAAAGGACTCTATTTTTCACAAGTTATCTTATCAGCCTTTTTCATTGGAAAAGGCACAGAGTTCAGTCTCTGCCCTAAAATTTCCAGATCAGGATATGCAAATAGTGGGGCTTGGCTGTCTTGTTCATCATTTGGGAGAATTTATGCTACTTTACATAGATAACTCGGCCATGATGAGGTATATTGCACTCAAAAAAATATAGAGAGATGCCTAGAGATCAGTCCCTAGGGATTTACCCTACAAACAGACTGGGATGTCAGTTAGATGCCTAATGGGATTTTCAAAACTACCTTCATAGATTCAGCATCCAGTTGTGCTGAGATTTAGGCACCTCATTTTCTTTTCATTAGATTTTCCTTTGAAAATGTGATGACTAAGTGCCAACTGCCTTTCTAGGGATACAACAGTCTCTGGAAATTGGGCTTTTAGCAATTTGCCCGGCAGCATATGGTATGTCAGTGAGCAAGTGCAAGAGCTCTCCAGGCTGCTAGCTGTGTCTGAAGCTCATCCTTGGCCATTAATGACATTTCAGTACGTGAGAACATCTGACTGACATGAAAAGTTCCTGCGAATAAAGATACTCAAATATAACCTTATAGAGATGTATTATGAAATAAATGTATATATATAATATAGATATATTGAAAAATATATTCTTGGCCTCTCCATTCCACATTAAGTTTTACTGAAGAAATAACGCATATTTAATTTCACCCATAGAGGAAAAAAAAAGGAAAATTTTAAATCAACTTAAATTTTGGCTCTAAAAGACTTAATTAAATTATTTTTATGTCATCTGCAGATCTTATTTGTTTCCTATAGTGGCTGAACTCTTCTTGTGCATCATATTATTTCCTATTTATTTATTTTTAAATCCCTCCTTTAGGGCTCTGCGTCCTACACTCCCTCTTATTTTTCATGGAAATTTTTACCATGAAAAAAGAGGAGCAGACAGAGTTAGGGTAAAGAATACTTTATTTAACTTGGCCTCTCCCTGGACCTACATATTTGTTTATGATTTGCAAGGTTCCTGCTTTCATCCAGGCAGAAAATAGTTGCTAAGCAGCAGCATTGCTTTATAAAAGGCAGAGCCAGGCCTTGATCCTGCCCTGACTTGTGCTTGTGACTACTCCCTCTCCAAGGGTGGGATCTACCTCCCACCTATGCATTAATCTATTTCTCTGTACAGCTCATAGTGTCCTGGTTTGGGCTTTACCTCTGTATTTATATGTGTGTGTATATATATACATACACATACATATATATACAGAGATTAAAAAAAATTCGTATTTGTGTTCTTGTGCATATTTCTGGGTGCACTGGTACAAATCAACTTAAAACTTAGTTTCTGCCTTCTTAAATGCATGAATTTACCTAAACTGTGCTGGTGGTATGAAAAGCTGGTCCACTGATTTTTGCCTTGGAAAAATCCATCTTTAAAACCTTGCATCAGATTTTTGAGTTTCTTGCCAGATTTCAAACACAAAAGTGAAAAGCTTTGAAACAAAGCAGAGAGGTTTGTAACATATGCAAAAACTGTCAAGTCATGTCTCAGCTTTTCTTGTATTGTCATGCCTCTGCCATTATTTTTACTAAAAACAACTCTTTCCTTAAAATTTATGCAACTGTGTGAGGGGCATAAAACTCTGAAAATGTTTGGAGGTTTTGTTCATTAACTTTCACTGTATTTTTATATTTGATCTTGGACACAGCAGCCAGTAGATCACTTGTTGCTTCTCAGCTCATAAAACAGACCAAAAGCCTTAGAGCAGATGAGTGCAAATATACAGAGTTTATAAATTTATCATACAAATATAATAGGATATGAAATGTATATATCATCTAATCAGTGATGTGACTTCAGCAAATCCAATCTGAACTGCTGTAAAGCCATACCCCACACAGACCCAGAACTCAGATTCACAGAGTCCTTCAGGCTGTAAAATCCTTTTAAGATCATCATTCTCCCAGCACAAAGCCACCACTAACCTGTGTCCCCATGTGCCACATTCACATGTGTTCTGAACTCTCCCAAGGACAGTGACTCCACCACTTCCCAGGGCACCCTGTTCCAACACTTGACCAGCCTTTCCATGAAGGAATTTTTCCTAATCTGGGGTGCTCTTACTCTTCAGAGTGCTTTATACACATTACCCAATTCCCAGTATTGCTCCTGAAACAAGTCCAGTACCTGGCTGCTGGAGCCACATGTGGGAAGCCACCCAAAGCAGTGCAGTGGCTTCTTTAAATCCATAAGAGTGAGCTGGATTGAGGAGAGGTGCCATAAATTCCTGACTTGATAAGCCTGACAGTAAAGAGGCCAGACTTCAACCCCTAAAATTAACTCCTGAAATTCCCCAGGTGTGGCATGGATTGCCAGGTGACTTGGGGCAATTTGCAGGGATTCTCCACATTCTGTGTGAAATGCAGAGGTCTGGCTCTGCTGGGAAATGCTGTGATCACAAACAGGACAATACACATGTGCCCAGCTGCTCCTCCTCGGGACCATGGCAGAGACCCAGGACAGGAATGACAGCATGTTACTTCAGGAGAGCACAGAGTTCCCTTTGGAGGCACAGCCAGTCCAGACTAGATCCTTGGCACAGAGGTCAGAGCAAGGTTCAAAAGCAAGTACATGGAGAGCAGGTTGTTATAGTTCTGATACACCACAGAGAGGCCGAGGAAAAGCTGGGTTTAGTCATCAGTTGTTGTTTTGCTGATCCAGCTGGGATTACACAAGCTACTCCAATGAGAATTCATTTGCACCCTCTACCTGTTTTTATTATTTTTGTTGTTTACCCACTTTCATACCCTTAATCTTTAATTGACTATAAATGGACACAATTTCCAAAAAGTAAGAGTGCAGCCTGCATTTCTCAATTTTTCCCATTGCTGCTAATATTAATTTGTTTCATTATTGCTTAAATAAGACAATTCTAGTACCTCCAACATGAACCTTAGATGTATATAATCAGATATACATCTCCCATATTCTATAACATCATGTCAATACAGAGTGTAACTCAACTTCTCAGCACAACTTTCTTAGTGTATGAAGACTTATGTTTTACCCAAATCTCCAGTTCTCAGGAAAATTTACTGCTTATTCTCTTTCACGTTGAAAAGCAAAACTGATTTAAAGGGTATTTTTAAAAAGCCAGTGGGAAGTTAAAAAGAGAAGTCACACAAATGACTCGTGGTCCTGGTAACAGCTGTGCTGCTTTTGGTGACAAAGGGCTGGGCTTAGGCCTTATATAACTCCAGGAAAATCAATATGCTGCAAACGTACTGAGCCAGAAAGGAATCTGAGCCTAAATTTTAAAAATCATCCAGGCTGTCTCCTCTCACATCTTTAAGTGGGGGTTCTTTGTCTCCCAAATACCTTATTTGCTGTCATAAGTGATGTGTTGGCAGTAGATTGGGTCACTTGTAGCTGACAGGTTCAGAATTAATCACTGCTGTATCTTGAATGCTTAACAAAATTAGGAGTATGTTGATCCATAAAAAGTTGCCAAAATCCAAGCAGAACTCTGTTTAATGGCAGGCATCTTTGGAAGAAATAAAAAGGGCTGCATGGTACTGTACTGAGCTGTACCATTCCCCTCCAGAGATCCAGAGTCTCCAGAGATCTCTGAAAGTCCTCACAAACGGTTCCTTTCCACACCTCAAAATTACCCAGGAAACCAGAGCAGGAATCCTGAGTGTCTCTTTAAGTCACAAATTCTATTTGATACCAAAAATGCTGGACCTTGAAAGAGTAAACTCCTCCTCAGCATGTACTTGAAATGGATATTGTTGTGCCTGGCTGTTTGTTTCCCAATATTCCGGACAATGTTTTATCTGGTGTTTATGTTCTCAGTAGTTTGTTCATAGTTTTTTGGTTACTTACTACTCAAAAGTAAAGTAAATCCAAATATCTGGGATACATATTTAGCAACCCCACTATTTATATAGTGCCCTTAGGGCACTGGTCCATCTCACAGACAATTGAAAACAGAAAATGCCCATGAGCCACTTCCTGTGGTCTCTCCTAATGCCCCCAGTGAGAGGATGCATCTCTGTATCACTGCACATAGCACTGTGATCCTCATCCCATGGGCCATTGCCTGTTGTCTGTAGTAGCAAAAGTAGGTGAAAGAATCACCATTCCCATATAAAACCAACCTGCTGAACGAATTCATTCAACCAACCTGCTGATTCAGGTTGAAAACAAGAAAAGCTCCTCAGAAAGTTGATTCCTAGGTTAGGAGATTTCATTGTGCATTAGAGTATGTTCCAGCACGTAAGTGCAGTGGTGCAAGAGGTGATAAAAAGCATGGTGGAGCTGTAGGGGTTGCTCTTCCCAACCCTTTGTTCCTTCAGCTGGATTTGCAGAACTACAGAAACAGGGCTAACATGTAATGTCTGTCATATTTCTATTTTCATAGAAACAGATCTAGATCCTCCTAGAAAACACCCTCCTCTCTTTGTTATGAGCAGAATTACAGGTGACTGTAGAATATATCCACTTTTCTCCCTTTTTACCCTAATTTGCAGAACCCTGTAAATCTGTGTCTAACTGAGGTGTGTGTTGAAGTGTTTGTTCCATCAGCCTTCCAAAGTTACTGCAGTCTTGGATTTTTTTTTCCCCTCTGTTTTGGCTTGGCTTTTGAATTCTGAAGTTCAAAATCCTGGAAAGTTTGAGAATATTTCCTTCTTTCATCTGCTTCACCAAAATTTTCACTATGACCATGCCATTACCCATTCTTTCCCCAATTATACAGTTTCCCAGTCCCAACATTTAATTTTTCAAAGAGGTGGCTAGGAAATACAGGAAGATATCTTCATAGCAATACCTGAAGCCAGCCAGTTATTTTGGCCATCAGCGTCTTTTGATGACTTTAAAAAGCTCAAGTTTTTAATCTTATCTAAATGATAATAATCTTTCTGGATATTTCCTCCCTAAGATTATATAGTAGATCGTCTGGTTAACCATATTCATAAGGTGGTCCAATTCTAAATGGTCATACAGAAAAGACATATTACAGGCATGAGTCATATTGTTCTTTCCTTCACAACAGAACAGCTTTAGGGTGAAAGTGTTAATACAGGACTTGGATGACCCCAGTTTAATTCACCGTTTTGCTCCATTCTTCCTTTGTAACTCAAATCAATGAAGTGGCCTTTTTGAGCCTCAGCTTCTTAATCTGCAAAATGAGGCCTATAAATCTTTCCAAGTTTCTGCAAGACTACAATCATTCACTTTGGTGATGGGATCAGATATTATAGTGGGAAAAACTTAAAGAAAAGTAACTATAGTAGAATTCTAAATAACAACAGGGCGTAATCCTGATTCACTCATAAAGTGACCACAAAACCAAGAGGGATTCAGGTTTCACTTACAAATTTCAAACTGGAGTTTATAAACGGTTCTGCCATTTCCCCTTCCCCATCAAACACATTCAGATACCCTTTATATATATGCAAAAGGAAAGATAAGGCATCCCACAAAAGCATCACAAGGCAAAGACACTGGAGAGATTGTTTTATCTACTGAAGAGTTGCTAATTTATCATCTTGGGATTTGCCAAGTGGCATAAAAGCAGGCAATGGAAATTACTGAAGAAAGGACATTAAGAAGACAAGCCATAAATAAATCAAAGGCAAAAATTCAAGAGATGAATTCTTCATCCCTTGAATTTTCTCTCTTCCTCTTCAAGAGAAGAAGAGAGATTATCAATTTTGGGGAAAATCAAGTCAACATTCTCGGTTTCTTTTTAGAACTTTGGGTCTCAGCAATACAAAGCAGACTGGTATAAAATGAACATCTGTTTTGTGTCCTCTAGTGCCTACCAGAATTGATAAAAGCTGAATACATACTCTATCTTTTGGAGTGGCTGTGTTACATTTTGGGTCTGTGTGTATTATCTGAATGCAGTTGGTAGAAAACCACTAATGCCTTTTTCTCTTTTCCCTAAGTACATATCATTCCTAATACTGGAGACCTGCATTGTAAAACTGTAAGTAAAACATGCTGAAATTACGTGAGTAATTTGGTTCAAATCAACTCAGAGATGAATGAAGTAAATGCTCCTGCAGTCAATTATTTCCCACAGCACCATACTGGGCCAGTTCTTGTTCCAGCCAATTTCAAAAGTAAGCATGTCTTTAACTCTGACAGGCACAGGAACTTGCTGTTTACTGGTAGGGATGGATGGCTGCAGAGCTTTGAAGCTGGAACATAACACTATCACACACCAGTAATTGTCTTGGCACCACAAACATTTACGTATCAGCATGTTACACACTCTTCATTTTATGTGTGACAGTAAAATAACGGAGACCTTCATGTGAAGGTCAGTGTAGAGTATTTAATCTTAATAAAAAATGAGTTTATTGTTTAACTTCCTTTCCTGACTATCCTGATATGTACAACTTGTTAAAAGGGTGCAATGAAATGCACAGATGCATATATATATTTAAAGAAATAAGCTGGGCATTCCCCCACAGTGTTTGGACAGCTAACAACACTATTAATACTCCAGTGTAACATGAGGCAGCCTGCTGTGGTTCTCCTTCTCGATGCTAAAAGGATAGAGTCAGAAAGTTAGATGCATGACCTTATGGTGGAATTTGCAGTCCTCAGGAGAGCAAATGACATTGCATGTGTGTCAAACACTCTTGTTGCATCTAGTCCATCCCCACTAGCAGCCATCATGCTGAAATTTAAAATCTCTCCAGACTTTTTGTCCCCTCTCAAGGCTGGGCAGTAATTCAGATACTGGAAGGGGCACTGGTGCTGCAGGAAAAGTATTTCCCACTTCAAATGTGTTCCTTTACACTTTCCCCCTGTGCTGCTCTACCTTCCATAACTCTTCCAGTGCTCATCCTGTTTGCACTCATGTGTGTATCTTCAAAGTGCACTGCATTTTCATTATGATGTTCTGTGACTGCATTACAAAGTGCTGCAACTTGAGGTTGTTTCTGTGCAATTACTGATTCCTATTGATATAAAAATATGCACGGACTAGCTCTAAAATAAAACCACTTTGTTCCTGTTTACTTGTATTTAAATTGAATATGCTTGTTAAGGAGAAACTTGCAATTACTCCGGTCCTTTTACTTTAATGATGACAATATCCTTAGTATAAAGAGGTCATGCTACAGATATTATACATTAATCTCTCCCACTTAAATTGTCAGAGATTTGCTCGAATTAGCATTGCAACCAGAAGCTCCCAGCAGAATATGAAACAGGAGCTGGAAGCAGTGACGTGCTCTGTTTTCAAAGCCAGCATGCACACAGAGCGGCCTCAGCTGCCCCGGCTCTCCTTTTACCCAACCATTAGAGTGAATCCTGCTGCAACAGGGAGTAAAAGAAAGTTGTTCTCGCAATCCTTACACAGCCCCTGTCCCCCCTGTCCTGTTTCCCTTCTGGTAAGCCCTAGCCTCTTGTAGGCTCCAAGGAGAGCAGGCACAGGCAGTTACCTCCCTGCACTGAGGGGGAGAGGCAGGCACTGAAGATCCAGCCCCCACACAGATCTTGTGAGGGAGCACTTGAGTTGAAGCAGTTCAGATAAAAATCACAGGTAATTCTGCCCTTAAAGAGCATTCACATTATATTCTGTCTGCTGCAACTCCATCTCTTTACTCCCTCCCAGGTATCACAAATCATCCCACGTATCAGACCATATGCTGCACTTGCAGAAGTGCCCCAAAAAATACTGATGACTGTGTATTGCCCTGATCTTCCTTTCCCCATATTCTCTCTATATTCAAGAGTTGGAAAACTTACTTTCTGTCAGCAATGCCAGACCTTGCACGTCAGTGGTGTTGGTCAGGTCAGACAGCTCTCTCCATGCAGTCCACTCAGCCGTGGAAACAAACACCAGTGAAAACTGAAAAATAAATATGAAATAGTTATCTTCTCCTATGCATTTCTATGCTGCAGAATTAATTTACATATAGCTCTGAGGTCTTCGAACAGAAAGTGTTACAGAAATGCAATGTATTGTGAGTTATGTGAAAGAAATCATTTCAGCACAAGCTCTACCTTCAGCTGAAAGATCTCATTTCCATGGAAGCTTTCCTCAGCCCTATCAAAACCTAGAACCTACAACAAGATGGGTGTGGCACTCACCAATGCCTCTGGAAACAAATCACACCAATAAAATTCACCTGTCCCAAATGTTAAACACAACCCTCCCCCAGTGCTGAATGTCCTCCTGACATTGGTGAAATCAGAGGACCCCTGTGTTATAAGGTTATTTTTTCAGACACTGTCAAGCTGTGGCATAATATAGAGTGAGCACACAGTTTCAATAAATTTCTGTGTTCTTTGGAATAAATAACGAGGTTGAAGATTAATTCATTTCTCTTTATCAAAAAACAGCACAGTTCATCTTTGGCTTTCTCCTGTGCTCACTGGAAAACCAACCCTCAAGGCAGGGTTCTCATTAACCTGCATGCTAGCAGAGTTATACAGTGGGAACAGCTTTCCTTTCATGGGACATAAAGGTTCTTCTTACATTTTTCTTCTCTTTTTAAAATTAAATTACTCTTAACATTACTATGGCTGGAACACATAAGCAGAGTTTAAGTGACATCAAATCTATTCTTCTGCTTGTGCAGAGATTACAAATGCACAGCCCAACTCTTAAATAATTTTGTCTTCATAGCTTATGATGTTTATATTAATTTTAAAAGCAAAATTGAAGGATGCTAGGTTCTTCTGCAAAAGCAGAAATAAGAGTTTTGTTTGAAATAAAAAGCCCGGCAACAGGAGCTATGGACCTCTCAGTATAAATTTTCAGCCATTTTTTTGAACACTTTCTGAGCAGATGATAGAACAGATTGTTTGATTCTCTTTTACTTCACCAGCAGAGCAGCTAAATCCCTACGTGGTCACCCTTTCTGTTATTTTAAAAGCTCACCTGTCTCACAGCAGGGAGGACAGGCAGAGTATCCATCACCGCCACAGGATGTGTGGGAGCAGCCTGTGCCCCAGGCTGTTGGTGCCCCCAGCCACTGCTGACACTGTTCTGTTGTTCCTAATCACAGCCATCCCTTAATGACCACAGCAGGGATACAGGAGACTGAAGAACACAGTGTTGGCAAGGAGCAGCCTCTTCCAGCTGTGGTGGCCTAACAGCAATCCCTGATGCTTCATCACAAAAGGCTGGGATTTACACAGCTCGCTTTCCTTCTCTGGCATGACCCAGCACAGCTCTTCTTTGGGATAGAGGCAGTCAGGTCTCTGTTCGTTTGTCTTCCTGAGATTTCCCACTGTTACCATTCTTAATTAACATTCTGATTTTTCACTAGGACCATGAGTGAAAGTAATGATGCAGCTTCAGAGGGAGAAAATTAAAAAGAAGAAAAAGCAAACTGGGAGCTACCAGGCTCCAGGAGAGCCAGCGAACACTTAGTGAATGCAGCTCCAAGGACAAATAGTACAAAGCTCTTACTTGCGTGCACAGTCAGAAGCTGGCAGAGAGCTGAGGGGTCAGGAAGGCAAACAATTCAAGTGCAAAGTGTTTTATTGTAACCCTCTGCACAGGATGTTTCAGCCAAAGAAACTACTGTCCTTGTGGAAGCAAGAAAGACATACAGGTATATGAAACGAGTCAGCGTTTTTGTAATGTACAACTAGAATATATTTGCAAATATCACTGCCCAGCAACCATAAATTAATATAGCTGAAAAGCTTTTGATTTTAACTAGACTTTCAGTCCTAAGGAACCAATAACAAAATTTCAAGTTTTATAAGAAAGCCACAAACTAGAGAATTTTTTAAAGGCTTATTCCTGATCAGGAGCTATTGAACATACATGCGAAGTCAAAAGGATCAGACTTTAGTCCAGTCTCCTTAAAATCATAGAATCCCAGAATGGTTTGGTTTGGAAGAAACCTTACACCTCATCTTGTTCTACCCCTGCCATGGGCAGGGACACCTTCCACTAGCCCATGTTGCTCCAAACCCTGTCCAACCTTGCCTTGGGCACTTCCAGGGATGGAGCATTCACAAACGTGCTGCCACAAAAATTTGGAACCAGATCTGAATATCAGCTTTGGATTTGTTTGCTCCAAGAATGACAACAGGGCAGGTACTGCATTGTGAACACACCCATACTTCTGAACTTGTTACATCTGGGTTAAATACTGTCCCAGGCCAAGGAAAAATAACTTGTAATATAAATAAAGGTAGTATCTCCATGCCCAGGATTGATCTGCTGAGAGTTGCCTGGGGAGAATTGTCTTGAAACAGTTATAAAAGCTGTAATTTTTCTAAAATTGTAACTGTTTTCTCTGTGCAATATATATCTGCAGCTGGGAGTTCACATGAGTCTTCATCCCAAAAGCTGTATCTTTGAGATGGAAAGATTGATCCTTCAAGGACAGGTAGTCAGAAGAAAGGGGTTTTTTATGACCTTAACTGTGGCTCTATTAGAATCCTCTGAACATTTCCGATGGACTTCATCCAACTGAATTAATTAAGGAGACTTCTGTTTGCTTAATGGAAATGAGACAAGACATAATTTATAGCCTTGGTGTGGAAGTCTCTGGCTTTCTGTCCAACACAAATCAAAGATGGTGACTGTGGTGGAAGAATGGTGTCTCCTGAAATGAAGGAGGGAAGTTGTTTACATTGCTCAAGAAAGAGGAGCAGAGATTTGATAGAGAACCTGTCATTAAAATGTCAGGCCATGGATATTAAACCTGTGTCTTTTAATACTACTTCATAGTGTTTATAAATGTCCTACATTCTTTGCTCCTGTGTAAAGAATTTATCCAAGATTTTCACTGCTTTGCCACGGGGAAGGAAAGGAGATGAACTGCCCTGCTCAGGGTAGCTCTTACCAGCCAGCCAGATGGCAAACGATGTGCCAGAATGTACAGGGAAGAGTCCAACATGGACCATTAATCCCAACCCAGCCCAAACACCATTAAAATGTCACTGCTAAGGACTGAGAGCCAAGGCTCTACATGTTCTACACAAGTACTTCTGCAACGGGAATGAATTATCGAAAACTCTTCCAAAGTGCAGGAAGCAAAAGATATGGAATGAGTAGATTGGTGGAAGTGATAATTGCACAGAACACAAGCAAACTTCAATTGCCATGCATATCTCTCTATATTTTAAATATATACATGATAAATGACATTGAACTAAATTGTATTCAGTTCCACAAAGCATTCTGTCCATTCATAAAAACAATTTTCTATTTAAAACAAGAGCAGGGGCTAGATTCTCTGGCTGGTGGTGCTGCACTGCACTGAGCTGTGATAATCTGTATCCACAGAGAAACACTATGTGACTCTGAATTTAAAGACATTTTGTAGAGCAGCTTACCAAGAAAAAAAAAAGGCCTTATTGTCACTTCTAGGAGTGACATATTTTTTCTATACTTCCTCCATTTTTAGTGCAGCAATCCAAGCCACATATTTTGCTCTAACCAAACACAGTATTTTCCCCTCTCAGGTGGTTTTAATGGCAAAGCTCTATAGGAAGCAGAGTTTGATATTACAACATTAAGCCTTTGCAATACCCAGAGACATCAGATCTTTGGATGGACATGGTGGAGACCAGCAGAAGAGCCACATCAGGAACACCTACAAACACCTGACTTAGGGGGAACACACTATTTGGATGGTAAGAGGGCTTTCCAGGCATTAGACTGTATCTTCCATGGTAGGAGACAACAGGATGCAGAACATCCAGAGCCTTCAAAAGCATAACAATTAGTTCTGGTTCAGCTCATGGTAACTCAATCACTTGGTATCACCTCAATCCACAAGTCCCTTTCCATAACCTGTTCTTCTTTACAAATTAAGATTTAGCACAAGTTGCACTGGGAATTGTTGCAAAGTTTCTAGCCATTTGAAATGAAGGCTATTGCATGTCACAGAAGTACCTTCCATTATCATAAGATCTCTTCCACAGTAAGGGTGTTTTAATGATTTAAAATAATTTCATGTTGATTGCACAGCAAGGAGCAGAGGAAAAAAAAAACCTTTTTTTTTTTTTCAGTGGGTGTAAGTTTGTGTGAACAGAACAAAATTGGGCCAAGGAGAGCTGAGCTCCTGGCCTAGCCCTGCTCTGCAAAATTCCAAAAGTGTTCCCCTGTCACAGGGATCCGTGGGAAAAGAACTGGAACACTCATCTGCTAACTGTGCTGTAGGGAAGCTGCTGCTCCTGCTCTCTGATGTCACATGTGGTGGCTGACGGTGAAAATTCATGGTGATTCATAAAGGCATCTCCATCCCTAAGAAAACTGGAAGAGCAGCTTGCGTAATCTTGAGATTTACTTAATTAAGAAACTTCCCAGCACCGTTCTATTTGATCATCATTCCTTTACCTCCCTCTCCCTCCCACAGCTTTGCCTTTGATTAACACAGCCCTGATAAGAAACTTCATTCAAAAAGAAAGGTGAGAGTGGGAAGACAGCCCTGAGGTGTGGCTGACGATTTAAAAACTGAAAAGAGGCAGTAGGAATGCCTCAGAGAGGTGGGAAGTTGGGATTGTCGTTTGCTGCAGGCAAGGTGAGAAGCTGGAGAGGGCTCAGCTGCAGCTGAGATACATGTGAAGGTAGGGAATATACCTACAGCTTAACGCCTCTGCCTGCTTCTGATGAAACAAGATCATTATTTTCAGTATTTTAAAGCACTTTCAGCGTGAAACCTCAGAATGGCCTAACTACAGTGTTTTGAGACATGCTTCTCCACTGAGGTCCTTTAAGAGTATTGGAGAAATGGGTAATTTTTAAATTACAAAATATCACATACATTGCACAGCTGAGACACTGAAGGTGTATCGACGGGTTTCCTGTTTCCTGATCTATTTCCTGACTAAGGCAGCCTCTGAATCCGGAGGAAGCACTCGGGGAAGTGGCACACTGCCTTCCAGGTGACCTTGGCTCTTTAAATCAGGAAGCAAACGTGGATCTTCAGACTTCACCCAGCCCATGGATTATTTATGATGATCTTGCAGCAGCTCTCAGGCCCAGCCCTGAATCAGGACCTTGCATGCAAACATGTAACTAACAGACAGAGCTTCAAATACACGTTGTTTACCAGCAGGGATAATTAAAAATTAATTTCCCTGGAAAGACAGAATTTATCCTGAAGAATGTCTGGGTATATTTCTCATCCAGCTGGGAAAACGCCGTTCCCAGAGGGACTCCAGGGTGATGGGGTGAGGTGGAATGGAGCTGTCATGGCCTCACACAGAGGGCAAGCTGCCACGGAGAGTTTTCAACATTAAACACGGTATTTTTTGGTCAAACAGATATGATGCCTTGAACTACAGCCCAGGTTGACGAGGAGTCGCGGCTGAGGGAGTGTAATGGCTGAGGGGCTATTACGGCTCGGGGAGTGCTGTGGCTGACGGGGAGCAATGGCTGAGGGTGTCAAACGGGTGAGGGAAAGTCGTGGCTGAGGGGGCGTTATGGCTGAGGAGGAGTAATGACCGAGGGAGACCTGTAGCTGAGGTGCTGACATGGCTGAGGGAAGAGTCATGGCTGAGGCAAGAGTCAGGGCTGAGGGAAGAGTCAGGGCTGAGGGAAGAGTCAGGGCTGAGGGAAGAGTCAGGGCTGAGGGAAGAGTCAGGGCTGAGGGAGAGTCAGGGCTGAGGGAGTGTCACGGCAGGGCGGATCTCATGGCTGAAGGGGTGTCGCGGCTGAGGAGAACACGCAGCGCCAGGTCTGAAAAACAAAGGCTACTGAACCAGTGCACTCGTGGCTGTGCGCTCCCAGCAACGCTCGCTGCGGCAGCCGGTACCGGTACGAACGAGCACGGCGGTGCCGGCCCGACCGCCGCCTCAGCCCCCAGGGGCACGGCGCCGCTTCCCGCCGGCCCTGAGGCGGAGGGGCCGCGGAGGGCGGGGCGGCCGGACTCGTTTCGCCGCCGAGCGGAGCCGACCGCGGCCGCCCCAGCACCGCCTCCTCCCCTCCCCGCTCTCCTCCCGCCTCGAGGAGGCGGAGGGCCCGGGGTGCAGCGCAGTGCGTGTGCCCGCAGCTCCCGTGGCCGTGCTTCCGCGCTCCGCTCCCGCCGCCCTCCCTCGGCAGCGCCGCGCTCTCCGCTCCCTCTGTTCCTCCGCTGCCCCTTCCCAGCCAGCCGGGGCTGAGCCTACGAGTCTTCTTCCCCCGCATTCTGGAGGCTCCCAATATGTTCAGCGCCGTCCGCGCTCAGAGGCACCAGGTACGGCGCGGGGAGCCGGGCAGGGGCCGTGTGGCCGCGCTTTGTTCGGCGCTGGGGAGCGGGTGGAGGCGGCGGCCTGGGCGGGCACCCCGCGCTCGGGGAGCCGGAGCTCCTGCGGCCCCGCGGCGCTTTGTTGCTTGTTCGGGGCACGCTTTCTTGGGCCGCGGAGTTGCCCGCGTGGCCTGAAGAGCGTGAGGCCGCTCCCTCCGTGCCGGGGGAGCGGGCGGGCCCCGGCGGCCGGCGGGTGCGGTGTGGCCCCCGGCCGGGAATTCCCGGGTTCCCCGTGTGTCGGGATGCGGGGCCAAGGTCAGCCGCTGCCTCTCCGAGCGCCACGCTGCAGCCGCGGAGTGGCATCTTCCTAAACCCGTACCGTGAGGAAGGGAGGGGGGGAGAGAGTCCCGGGAATGCCGGACTTTGAAGGAAATAGCCTCTCGGGGATGAGCAGCGTGTGCTCATAGCTGGTTGCCAATGTCATGACCCTCCCTGTCATCTATACCAGTTCTAGGAGGTGGGAGGTAATAAAGCAAAAACAGTGGTTGTTAGCCCACATTAGTGCTTCTGGGGAAAGCTGATGAGGGTGAATGACCAGAGCGATTTGGTCTTTGGTTTTTAGATTTTTTTTTTTTTTTTTTTGGGGTGGCTGGGGAGGTGTATGGTGTTTTCTACCTGAATGCATCAATTTTCAGAGCTTTTTTGAATTTTCTGAGGCACTTCAAGGTAGAAAATGCCTTTGCATTGGCACTTTTGCTGTTACTTCACCCAGCGTTCCCACAAAAAATAAAACCTGAATTGAGCATAATTTCATGCAGGGTATTAAAATATTGACAGTGAGAGGCAAAGCGTCTGAGTTATTTCCTAAGGAGATGGGTGGTGATAGACTAATGGAAATACAGTCTCATGTCACTCCTTATTTGTGTGGTTTGCAAAGGGAGGACTTTTTTTTTTTTTTTTTGCAGTGATGGGTGTGTAAACATCACATTTATTCTCTTCTGTCAGCGAGCTAGAATATAAAAAAGCAGGCAGGATGTGGTGCTTTGATGGTGAGATTGGTTTAATTTTAGAAAGCAGATTTTGTAGCCACAAGCCTCACTCCTGGAGCACAGGATACAACAGTCAGGGAATACTTTCCATTTAGGAAGATGTGTGTTAGCTGCTGTAATTAAGTCTTAATTTTGTTTTCATCAGCTCGAGTTCTTAAGGTGCAGGAGATGGTATAAAAGGCAAAAACTGCCCGGAATGGGGGTGGAAGGCAAAGAGGATGTACAAACAAAAATTACTGATTTGGTTGTATGACAGATGTTTGGAGAACTGTGGGAGGTGTGTGTTAGTAGAAAAAAATAAACCCAGGGGGTGAGGAAAGGCAAAGAAAAAACTCAGATTTTAGTTGAGTGAATGCGAGGCAGAAGATTGAAAAAGGGATGTAGATAAAGACCTTGACGACAACAGTAAAAGTGTAAGGTGGTAAAGGCAGAAGCATTGAGAAAAGGGAACTAATGACCAGAGCTAGGGCTTAGAAGTGTGGGAGGCCAGTGCTGAACGAGCAGCCAGAATGTTACAGCTGAGGGTTGTCTCTGGAACAGCAGTAACATTCTAGCATGAAGCCTGCTGCTTATAAATTTTTTAAGTCTGCATGCATAAATGTGTTTGGAAGAGCTCTCTGGGCTTGTTCTCTGCAGAGGGCAGTCCAAGCATTGCATCTTCCAGGGCTGCATGTAAGAGATTTTGGAAAATGTCCACAGTACTCTGTCCACAGTCTTTCCTCTTCAGCTCCTAACAGTGATAGCAAATATTCGGTCTTCCCCCTCCCTCTCTCTTCACTGTTAGCATGGGAGCACGACTGAGGTTGATGTGCAGTGAAATTGTCATAGTTATCAGTGAGACTAAATCTTTAGTGGAAAGCAACTGGAAAGTGAATAAGCAAAACAAAATTGTAATAGATTCTGAGTGTTACTTTAGATTACTGGTATAAAGAGGTTGAGCCTCTTTATACCATGTTGATAAATGTCTTGGTCTTTGATGTTTTGCCCAAATACAGACTCAGACATGAAAAGATGATGTGTTTTTGCCATAAATAAATGCTAATGTATGAAAAATGTTTTGAGGACATTTGGTTTTATTTTCTGATACAGATAATGGACTGTGAGCAGTCGTAGGTGTGACCTACATTTCTTCTGAGCTGGGCTGTCACAAGCCAGAAAGCTCTGACTGGGTGTTAAATTCCATTTTTGTTTCACATGTGTAAATCAAGTGTCAATCAAAGTATTGATTTTAAATCAAAAGATTATAAAATATCTCCCCCAAAGTAGTGCTTTGCCTCTGAGTTGAAGAAGTAATACCTTAATTTGACTAAAAGGTTCATGCAGAATTAGCACAGTAAATACTGCATATGGAAAATGAGCTGTATTAAAGATGAGAGGTAAAATAGATGGTCCCTTTGTTGTTAGGTCATGGGCAAGGTGACTTCTGCCTCTGGGGCTTGTTGTCTTGGTGGTCACCTGAGACCACAGCTCCTACGAGAGGCTCTGCAGGGAGAGGCCTAGGGCAGCACTGAGGATCACTGTGTATCAGTATCATTGCTGTTTAGGGGAGTTTTCCTAAATGTACCTTTAAATGGGCACACAGGGAAATAGAGGAGTTTAAGAGGAGGGAATCCCTCTTCTAGAAGTCGGGATGTGCAACTGGTTTATCTCTGTGTATTATGTGTATTACGAGCTGGGATTCACTCATGGTCCATTGATACATGTACACGGCAAAGGAAAATGTGCACCTCTGTGCACAACATGAGGTGAAATACAGGAAACACAGTTACTACAACGAGATTGTGTTTAAAATCCAGCAGCTGGGCAGACTTTTGAGTCCTGGCATTCCTGTGCCTGGGAACAGCCGGGGTGCTGGAATACACCATGTGGATGCTCTGTGACTTCAGGCCTGCCTGAGCCCAGTGTGATTAGCTCTTGATCCAAGGGAGTCTCCAGCCCCAGCACCAGTACCAGTCCTTACTCTTAAAACTGCAACAAAAATCCAGAGTTTGCGGATTGATCTTTATTTTTTTGCATCATTTTCAAAGTAAGTGCAGGGAATAGCTGCTCTCAAGTAGGAGTTTTCTCCAATGGAATATGTTGTTTCCATTCTGGGATGATCATTCTGTAGCTTTAATGTGTTTAAAGAAGTGCATTTGAATGGAGCTTGAACAGTCATTGTGTCAGGGGCACCAGGCTTTACCTGGCTGACAGCCATCTGGGAACATCTCAGTGTAAAAAAATTCAAAATCCTGGTTAATTATAAAAAAAGTCACTGAGTTCTTGATGTGCTGAGCTAAAAGGGAATATAAGCAAGGAGGGGAAGGTACTGACAAAGTGATTTTGATTTTTAAAAATAATTTAAAGGAAAGAGCTTGCTTGCAGTACCTGTTTATAACCTTTAATGCAGAATAGGCAGTGTTCTTGACTTTGCAGTGAATTTCTGCTGATAGTTTGGGTCGTGTTCTGGCAGTAGTACTCTAAACCAAAATATGGGAAGTTGTGAATCTTGTTCTCTTTAAAGCTGTTTTGAGTAATAATATTAGCCATGGCACACACAATACCGTTGAAACTCCGTGGCAGTAATTAAGATGTTCAAATTCCTAGATATTCAGATTGGACAATGCCATTAGGGACATAAATGCATCTGCATGGGATTGGTGTCTCGAACAAAGGAGGGCTTTAACAGACAAATCTTCCATTTCAATCCAGAACTATTTTGGATGACCTTCTTAGGTCTTCAAGGTCCTGAGTAAATATGTGTGGCAGAGTTAGAATACTGGAAATAAAACTGATGTGTTACATCAGAATGTGACAACACACACCCAGAGATGTAAACGGTGAGGCTGATTGTGGGATTTAGTTAGAATAGTTTGACTAGTGTCCTGTGACTTGAAATGTTTTGGTTGTGGTGAATCTTTAGGGAAGGTGTGGACACCAGGCTGTTGGGTTCTGTTTTGAGAAGTTAGCTTGCTCTAAAAATCACAGTGATTACGCCAGTTGTACCAACGGAGGAAATGCTGACTGCCAAATGCCTAATTAAATGCTACGTGTTAAACAGAGTTTGGTGTCAGCTTTTTAACTTGCCTGTAGGATTACAAAAAGAATATACCTTAATTTATTATTATTTAATCTCACCTATATATGAGATTTCTTCTCCCAGCAAAGCAGACTGGCACTGCAGTGTGTTGAAGGAAGTTGTGTCCAGGGGTGCTGCCCTGCAGAGCATCAGCATTGCGGGGTGCTGCGTTCCTGGCGCACACTGCTGTGCTCGGGAGCAGATGTTCCCTTCTCCCGGCTGTGTGGCTGTGTCTGCTCCAGCAGCCAAGCTCAGGGAGAGTTTGCTCTGCTGGCTGGAATGTTCTGTGTGCCCGGCTGTGGGCATGGAGGCAGTGTCTCTTGCAGCTGGTCCCTGGTGGGATAATGCCCCCTGCTGCTCCTGGGAGTCCCTGCTGGGCTGCCTGGGCACCAGGCAGGTACTGCTCCTGCCAAAGTCCCCCCTGGGCTGAGCGCTGCCCGTGCGCCAGGGTCACAAGGTTCTCTTCCCTGCAATGGAGGGTCACTTCTAGTTTTTGACAAGGAGAAATGAGCTGCACCTATTTTTAGGAAACCCAGTTCCCAACGTGGCATTTATTCTGTCGATACAAATATAGTGTTGGAACTGAAGTGATTGATATTTTCCTGAGGTGGCACCAGGGTCATGGAAAGTTCCAGAGTGAGTGTTTGTTGGCTGTTCCCTCCCTGCTGCTGCTGCTCCTCCTCTTCTCCCCTCCCCAAAAATGCTGGCATAAAGAGCCCACCAGCATGTGAATTCCTAGCAAAGCCATCCCAGTCTGCACTGCCAGTGCAGAGCTCATCCAGAAACCAGCAGATTCTGTTCCCAGCTTGGCAGAGAGACTTTTTACCAAAGAAAGCTGTCATACAGATAGTGATTCCTGACTTTATAAATCTTTCTGGAAGTAGCAGAGACTGGAGACATGCCCAGTCATTTCAGACATGTCCTTAATCCATCTTCAGACAAATTTAGGCATTCAGTAGAAGAAGGTTATAAGTAGACGAGCACGAGAAGAGCCAAAGGTAGGAGGCTTGTGGATTGGGTGCTTTTAGAAAATGGAGTAATTTCTGTTGTGTTATGTTTGAGTTACCTACTTGTGGAAGCAGTAATGATAATAGGACATGCTGAAGGTCAGAGTTGGTAAGGCATTGGCTAAAAATGGGATTCAGCTCTTCTAACTTTTTCTCTAAGCACTAATTTAGCCCTTTTCTTGTCTCCAGGGGTATAATGATGATGTGATTGGTCTCGTATTTGGTATGAAGACATATTGGTGTCAGTATGGAATTTTTCAGGCTGCTTGCTTTTTGTGGAAAACAAACAAACAAAAAAACAAAACTGAAAAAAAACCCCAAACTTGTTTGTGAAGAAAAACTTGTTTGTTTGGGTCAGACCATGAATCAAGTTTTATGTGAAATACATGGCAGTGCTATCTGTTGTCCTTACTTGATACCTTCTCCTTTATTGCAGGTTATGATGCATGATTATCACAGAAGAAATTCATGTCTATAGCTCATAAGGACTATATTACATCATCTTCAAGCCTGATAGTTTTGGAATCCATATTGCAGCTGCAAACACACGTCTGCTTTTGCATTTCCAAAAACATCTTCCCTGTCAGGAGATCCTGAAACTCAAGTGCTCTAACACAGTGATACCATTGGGCTATTTTAAATTTACAGTCATATATTTGCTTGGTAAGTTGTACCATTAATTGTATATGCAGTAGTTGATACTTCTGCTGAAATTATGTAAATCTAAAATCTTGGTGTCTTTTTTTAATAAAACACAACAAATGGATGCATGTAAGATTAGGGTTGGATACTCACAGTAGTAAGTGAATTTAAAATCAGTAGATTAACACTAGAAGCATTTTGTAGGAGCCTTGGTATTTTTCTTATGGATTTTTGCAATCCACTTTTCCTGGTTCAGAGTTTTCTTATTTAGTCTGATCCTCATAATTTTCTTAAACTTGAGATTGAAATGTACATTGTTGCTGGTAAGATTAATAGCATCCCACATATACTCTTAAGATTTTTAAAGTAACTGTGCTTCTGTGTATGTTTGCAGCTCAAACTTACAAATCTGATATTTTTTTAAAATACTATTTCAAATTCATTAGGTCACCTAAGGGTAATAGTTTTATATTCTTAATTAGCTTCTTATTTGGAAAGTGGTTACTAAAAACGAACCAATTAAAGGAGTTATAGAATAGCTTCCACATAAAAAATTTAAAGTTTCCTAAAATTATTTTTCCAGTCTTAGACTCTCCCTAAGGTGCTTTCTTTGTATGTGGCTGAGGTCTTCAGAGGAAGTTGTTCTAGCTTTGAGATGACTTAAAATACATGATTGTTGTTCAGAATTTATTTAATTCTCTCTGTTTTGTTGGTCATAATGTTCTTTCATGACTTCCAGCTGCTCTAAAATACTGAGTCATTACTCATAAAATTAAACAGAAAATGTTTCTCTATCTATTCTATTTCACAAGCTACTTTAAATTCTCAGCTCTTATTTTTCAGTGTAGCTAGGTTTCGTGTCTGTGAAAAATGCAGCTCAACCAGGATGGTAGAGAGCGGAAAGTGGGTATGAATAATTTTAGCTAGGGATGGATCTACCAAAAGAGATCTTTAGGGAGGGGAATCCGTGTAATCCAGTGGCTCCCAGCTTGCTCCCACAGAGCTGGCATAGATTCAGCCTGTGGTTTTGAGCCCAGTACCTGCTGAAGTGATGAGGATCCATTAAAAGTTGTGGTCTCAATCCCTGAAAATCATTAATCCATTAGTGCCCCCTGCATGTTTGTTTGCAAACAGTGTGGTGCTAGTACTGCTGTACTGAAGCAAAATGCTGTGTATGTAACCTTTGCCCATTGCACGTGCAGCCAGACCAACACCAAAATGATTCCCAACGGATATTTGATGTTTGAGGACGAGAACTTCATCGAGTCATCTGTTGCCAAACTCAATGCCTTACGAAAGAGTGGCCAGTTCTGTGACGTCCGCCTCCAGGTACCTGTGCCCAGGGGGATCTGGGGGTTACACCATGTGGAGCTGTTTCCTCACTGACTGGGAGATGAGGGATTTTAGAAGCCCATTTTTCTGAAAAATGCATACTAAAAAAAAAAAAACCAAACAAATAGGGTGCACTTTGAGGGAAGTGGTATAAACTTTCAGCTGGAGACTGTTGATTTGACAAATTGATTTGAACTGTGGCACTTAGCTGAGTAAGCCTTCATATTGTGAAAATATGGTAATTACTAAATAAAGGTAATTACAAAAAATCCTCACCAGCACATGGGCTTCTTGTTTGTGTTTGATATAAAGGTACGTGGACACGAGATGCTGGCGCACCGAGCCGTGCTGGCGTGCTGCAGCCCCTACCTGTTTGAAATCTTCAACACTGACAGCGACTGTCATGGGGTTTCCCATGTGAAATTTGATGATCTCAACCCAGAAGCTGTTGAAGTTCTGCTGAATTATGCCTATACTGCTCAGTAAGTAGTTCTCACAGTAACTAGAGAGAGGATAGACTTTGATTTGAAGGATCAGAATAATAGAGGTAAATTTCTCTCTTTTTAATAGGTTAAAAGCTGATAAAGAGCTGGTGAAAGATGTATATTCTGCAGCAAAGAAGTTGAAGATGGAGAGGGTTAAGCAGGTATGGCTCTCAGCTCTTCTGGAAGTCCGTTCTGCCTTCCCAGGCTGACAGCATTGCACCTTTTGGTGTTAGCGAGCCAAAACCTGATGCTTCTGTGGGAGAAGTGCTCAGCATAAAGCTGCTGTAGATGTTCCTTAGCATTGTATTAATTTAGTGCCAGCTGGGTGTGTTGCTTCCACTTGAGCTGTCTTGGTGCCAGGGTGTTCCCTGAAGTTACATTTTGTATTTGTGCACCTGTGTAAGAAAACCAGCTTTGAATCTTGGCTGATTCCTTACCTTCAGATCCTGTGGCAGCAGTGCTGCACATGGTTGTGTTGGGAGCATGAACAAACCTGTAAATCTGTCAGAAAAAGAATAATTCACATGGTCCTGAATATAATTTTGGTAGTGCTTGACTTTGGAAATACCCTTGGCCACCAAAAGGGATACCCTTTACAAGGGAATTGGGATTATTAGCTCACCTGTCTGAGTAGTTTTGAATAGGTGTTCAGTAGAAAAGTGTGGGGTCAGTGTAGATGTCAGTAGCTTCCAAATATGTCTGACTTTTTCGTTTAAGATGTGCATATTCCTGTGGAAGGCAGCATTCCTGTCAGTATTCTGCAGTTGGAAAGCAGCACTGCTGTATGTGGGGATAGATAATTTAAATGTTTAAAAACTACCTGTTTGGACACTAAGCTGCAGCTCTTTGGTTGCCAGGTGTGTGGTGACTATTTGCTCTCCAAGATGGACGTGCAGAGCTGCATCTCGTACCGGAACTTTGCCAGCAGCATGGGAGACTCTCGGTTGTTGAACAAGATCGATAGCTACATTCAGGAACACCTTGTTGAGATTTCAGAACAGGAGGAATTTCTCAAACTCCCACGGTTAAAGGTTAGCTTAAGTTTGTATCCTTCTGGTACGGGATTTCCAAGAAGCAACCTGAGGAACAACTAGGATTTCTTTCCCTTTTGGGGGCAGGAAGGCTTGGTGTACTGACTGCTGTCAACAATGTGACAATTCTGGATCTGTGTCCTGTTCTTACTGCTGTGAACCTTAACTGTAGGGAACACGTGCTGTCACCCTTTCCAGGTGTAAAAGGTGATTGTATTTAAATGTGCTTCCTAGTTCCACAGACTGAAAGCTCCTTGTGGTGTTTTCTGGTTCCGTGGTAAAGAAAGAGTTATGCTTACTATGTAAAGTACAGCATGCTACAGGGTAATTCCTAGAGAGTAAATAATCTTTTCTGTTCTCCCTCAAGCTTGAAATAATGCTGGAAGACAATGTTGGCCTACCCAGCAATGGCAAATTGTACACAAAGGTAATCAACTGGGTACAGCGCAGCATCTGGGAGAACGGAGGCAACCTGGAAGATCTAATGGAAGAGGTTAGTCTTTAAGAAAATGGGATTTTGGGATTAAATATTTTAAAAACCCAAAAAGCCAATATGAAGGATGATCCCTTTTTCTTTTTTTCTTTTTTTTTTTCTGTTCACTTTTTTAACTATGACCCTAAAGAATTTAAATTTTGCTGTAGGTACCCCTAAGCTGAGAAACTGGGGGGGTGTTCAGGTGAGCTGAATGCACTGTTCAGTCTGGTCTTCACTTTCCTTTTTGCTCCCTGTTGCTGGATAGTAGCCTCAGAGTGGCCTGTATCTGCTTTAGTTTGGGGAGGTGGTACTGAGACTTGCCGTAGATTGGTGATGTTTTCCTTTGCAGGTTTTGCTTGTAAATGCACAGTAGGTAAAAGCTTCTAATGGTTGTTCCTCCCCATTGGTTTATCTCCCCATAGGTTTATTAACAAAACTAGGATACCAAGGCTGAAGAACCAAGAAGAGCCTCAAGTGTATTGACACGTACAGAAGCAGCAGTCCTGCCCCAGTGCTCCTAAGAAAATCCGCTGTGGGCAGAGAACGATCATGATGATTTAATGGTGTTTACTTACTCCTTTACAGGATGCATTATTTTGAAACTTGTGTGTTGTTAAATGGCTTTTCTCATGAATACTAATGGTAGATGTAGCCTCGGCAGTGTTTAATGGCAAAATTAGTGGGGAGACCAAATTTTTAATTGGCTCCAGCAAACAGACTTTACCAAATCTTGTGAAATTCTTCAAAATTTTCCAAGTCTGCTATTACAAGCGCGAAAGATCCCCAGAAACACTTGTCTAGGCAAAAGTACATGTTGATGCTGTCGTATAATTTCAAGTGTGTATTTCCTCTTGGAGAAACTCATTTAAAAGCTTTGATCATGTTGAAATTAAGATGCGTTTCATTGAAACAGCTGCATCTGATTTCAGTGGTGGACAACTGTTTCTTCCAGAACTTAAATTTGTGTTGTCTTCCCTCATTCCCACGCCTTTCTTTTAGAATCCACTGTTGGCTTCTCTTGGCCTTTTTTGATGGAGATAAATATGTGTATTTTTTATAGCAGAAAACTTGTGTGCAGGGATAAGGAAAATGCTTGCATGAGATTGTGAATTTGTGTAACTCTGCAAATTAATGTGCCTTTTGCTTGTCTAATGTTTCTGTGCTGGGAAAACAGCAGAAGCCCATGGAAAATGAAGATTTCTCTCAAGCTGAGAAAGTAAGGAACCTTCACCCCCTGTTTGAAGATTGCCACCATGACATCTACTTCCTTTTAGTTTTGCCACTGTGCAAGCTTGAGATGAGCTGACGAGCAGTGTGGTGTCTGGGGTAATGTGCCTGTAGCTGAGGAGCACAGAAATAGCAGCCACATGGGTGTTCTGTTGTTGTTTTTGCAGGTGCAAACGCTGTACTACTCAGCTGATCACAAGCTGCTTGATGGAAATCTGCTAGATGGACAGGCTGAGGTGTATGGCAGTGATGATGACCACATTCAGTTTGTGCAGGTACAAATTGCAGTCAGTCTCAGGTAACCCCAGGTAGACTGGAGCAGTTTACACCTGAAGTCCTGTGTTCTGCTGGCAGAGAAGGCAGCAGGTGCTGGCTGTAGTGGAGAAATGCACCATGAGAAGTTGTCTGACTGGGAGCTGCTGCAGGCCATGATGTGCTCTCAGCTTCTGTCTCTTTGGCAGGCTGGGCTGACTCTCAGCCTTTGCAAACAGAGTGCTCTAATTCTGACTTCAAAATCAATCCTGGCTGTTAGAAGAAAGAAGAGGCAGACAAGCACTCAGCTGTAGGAAGTCATATGAGACCTTGTAGAGTTCCCAGAGACTGTAGAGAAACATAGACTGCTTGGCTTGCAGTGAGGAATGTGTCTGGTAAATTTGGGCCCAGAAAAGGTTTCCAGATCCAAGTTCTAATCCTTCAGCTGCCAGAGGCCGCTTCTTTTGTTCAGCTGCACTGGTGGTGTAGCTGCCAAATCTCTCTGATGCTTTGACTGAGTGCAAATCACTCCTGTGCTTTTTAAGAGGGTTTTTTATGTTTTATTTTTTTTAATTTCTTATCCAATATTATCCTTCTGAACTCCAGAAAACCACATGGCTTAGTACAAACGCAGGCTAAGGTAGAAAGAATAAAAAAGGACTAACAGTTGTAAATTATCAGTTGCTTTATACAAATGAATTTGGTTTAAATTTATGATTTTGAAGCAAATACACTGTAAATTTTATAACAGTGAAACATGTTCATACAAAAAGTTTCCTTCATGAAATTTTTAGCTAATGTGTAAAACACTGTCCATACCAAAACATGGATTTTTAGATGTAAAATGAGAGGAAAAGGAAAAGTCAGTTAATTTTCCAGTTTCTTAAGTGTTTTTAGAAAGCCTTTATGGGGTTTCTTACCTCTGGATACCATTTGTAATGCTTAGAAGCAGAGAGGTGAACATTAAGTTCATTTTCAGAAATAAGACCAGGATTTCTCAACATTTTTCTACAAATCCTTTCTGATAAGAAAAATCACCAACTTCAGATATCCTAAACAGTTGAGAGAACTAACACTAAAAAACCCTTAGATGCCAATCCTGGAAAAATCGTAACTTTTACATTTTTAAATTACAAAACTTTCTATTTTCTGTTGCTGTCAAGGCAATTTAAAGATAAGAGCATAAATGGTTAATTGGGTGAAGGTTCAGAAATAACAAAAATGCTCTCTACTGCTCTCAAGTGCGCTGGTTGTCTCAGTGAGCTGAGTTTAGCAATCCAGCGCCCCAGTGTGAGGTTATCTGAGTTAGGTGATGTGTTTCAGAAGTCTTGTGACAGTTTCCATGGAGATCAGGCTCCAGGGAACTGTGCAAGCATGGCAGACTTGGGACTGTGGTCATAAACTCTGCTGCTGAACAGAATAGACAGCATGGTGACTTCCTGTGCTTCAGGAAGAGCCTCAACAACAGCCAACTGCGCTGAAACTGGAAATTTTGAGTTTTTTCTTAGTAGAGCAAAATTATGTAAGCTACAGTATAAATTTAATTTTAGATGGAAGGAAGGCAGAAATCTTTTGTCAGTGGGAAGTATCAAGGGAGTAAAATCCAAGAAACAGCTAATCTGAGCAAAGAGAAGAATTGAGGTGAAATGAGTTTTTCTTCAGGAAATGAATAGTTAATTCACTTGCAAATTCACTTGCATTATATAATTAACTCAAGTTCCAGAAGCAGATCTTGGGAGTGAAACTCCTATGTGGTAGCTCAGTTCTCCAGCTGCATGTAGGTCTTGCCTTACATTTGTAAATTCTGCTAGAAATGCACACTTCAGGGGTTTGCAGTCCAGCACCAGCAGTATGAAGCTGCAGTCACAGGATAAAGTGAGTTCCAGGAGAAAAGTGTAGGGTGGTTTTTGGCCACTGTTGCTGGACAGGCAAGATGTTCTGCTGAAAATATAGGTGTGCTATAAATGCTGCTCTGCGGAGGCGGTAGAGAGGAGTATGCTCTGGAGTAGCTACAGTGTCTCAGAGAAGCAGAGGTTGAAGGAGCTGTAGTCTCTGGCTAGGTTTCTGTAGCTGCCTTTTGATTTTGCAGAAGAGGCCACCACGTGAGAATGATCACAAGCAGATCAGTAGCAGCTCCTCTGGAAGTCTTTCTCCAAATGCTACTGTTCAGAGTCCTAAACACGAGTGGAAAATCATTGCTTCAGAGAAGACTTCAAGTGAGTAACAGGGGCAGGGGTTGTCTTAACAGATGTATCTGGTCTAGGGTACCTACCACCTCTGCTCCCTGATTTCCTTCACATCTCTGAGGAATGCTGAGGTGTTTTTTTCTTACTGATTATATAAGTCAAGTAATTTGTAGGGTGCTTCTGATATACTTCTGATAACCTGGGCCAAACTGGGGTCACATACATCTCAGTTTCTTACCACATAAATCCATGGTGTGTCACCATTTTCCCAGAAAATTCCGAGGAGACAGGCGACAGGAGATAGTTAATTAACAGAGCTGTTTGCTCTGTGTGTGCAAGGAGACTCCCAGCACTTGTTCAAGTTGCTGTCATATGTCATTTGAGCAGTCTTCTAGTATCTAAAGCATAGTTGTCAGTAACTAACACTTCTTGTAACACTTGGAAACAGTAACCTTAAAAAATGAAGTTTCTGCGGCACAGGCAGCAGAGCCCATTTGGCGGCCAGCTCAGTCCCCTTGGGGTGGCAGCGTGTTGATGGTGGCGGTGTGCTGTCCCCGCAGGTAACACGTACCTGTGCCTGGCCGTGCTGGACGGGGTGCTGTGCGTGATCTTCCTGCACGGCCGCAACAGCCCACAGAGCTCCCCCTCGAGCACTCCGCGGCTGCTGAAGAGCCTGAGCTTCGAGCTGCAGCCCAGCGACCTCATCGAGAAACCCATGTCCCCCATGCAGTACGCGCGCTCGGGGCTGGGCACGCTGAGCTGCACGGCAAGCTGATCGCTGCGGGTGAGCGGGGCGGGGCCGGGCCGCCGCGAGCTGGGCTGGGCTTCTGCCTTCGAACTGGGGCCAGTAACCTCTCGCTTGCAGGGGGCTACAACAGGGAGGAGTGCCTGCGCACCGTGGAATGCTACGACCCTGAGAAGGACACCTGGACGTTCATCGCACCCATGAGGACGCCAAGGGCCCGGTTCCAGATGGCAGTGCTGATGGTGTGTGGGGTGGGGAGCGAGCCTGTGGGACCCCAGCTGGGCTGAGCTGAACAAGGCACACTGACCAGGACGGCTCTAGAAGTTGTTTCTCTGTAGTTCTGTGGTTACCTGCGCGCTTTCGAGCTGACTGGTGTGCTGAGAGGTGTTGGTTTGTTCTCTCAGGGGCAGCTGTATGTCGTGGGTGGGTCAAACGGCCACTCGGATGACTTGAGCTGTGGGGAGATGTATGAGCCCGAGATCGATGACTGGACCCCTGTTCCGGAGCTGAGGACCAACCGCTGCAATGCAGGTGAGGCCTCTGCAGCGCCCACACTGGGGGCTGGAAACTCAGCCAGTTCTTACTCACTGGCCGTTCTTTCCTGTGCCAACAGGAGTGTGTGCCCTGAACGGAAAGCTGTACATTGTGGGTGGTTCTGATCCCTATGGCCAGAAAGGACTGAAGAACTGTGATGTGTTTGATCCTGTGACAAAGGCTTGGACGAGCTGTGCTCCCCTTAACATCCGTGAGTTTGTTGAGGACCTGGGCAGGGATGGGGAGAAAAAGGCACCTGCAGAACAGCACCAAACCAGAAACCAGAGCAAAGCCCCGTTGACTGCTGTTGCTGGTGGCTGACTGTGCTTTGTTGTAGGGAGGCACCAGTCAGCTGTGTGTGAGCTGGGGGGGTACCTGTACATCATCGGCGGGGCCGAGTCGTGGAACTGCCTCAACAGCGTGGAGCGCTACAACCCCGAGAACAACACCTGGACGCTGATGGCGCCCATGAACGTGGCACGGCGCGGCGCCGGCGCGGCTGTCCGTGATGGTAGGGCTGGGCGGCTGCTGCTGCTGCCTCGAGGCCTTTCGTGTTTGCTCTTTGCCACTAGAATACAAAGCTGTGCTCCTTTTTGGGCAGGAAACAATACAGTAGGAGCCTGGCTAAATGGCCAGTTTTAATTAAAATACAAAAAGCTCTTGGGTGTCGAGCATTCACCCTACCTCTTTCTTCTGAAAGTGTCACTTGCAGCTTCTAGAGCTGCAGCTGTTTGAATTTGGACTTTGCCCTTTGGACTCAGAGTCAAATTCCCATCAGCTGTCATGGGCAGGAGACCCAAAGCACAAGGTCTGTAAGTGCAGACCTTACCAGGCCAAGGTCTGTGTGACAGCACCTGGGGTCTCTTTGGGCTTTGTCCGGGCTCCTGGTGGGGACACAGGGCCAGCTGATGCTGAGCAGTGAGCGTGGCTCCTTTTCCTCCCACAGGAAAGCTGTTTGTGGCTGGAGGATTTGACGGCACGCACGCGGTGAACTGCGTGGAGATGTACGACCCTGCCAGGAACGAGTGGAAGATGATGGGCAGCATGACCACGCCCAGGAGCAACGCTGGCATCACCACCGTGGCCAACACTATTTATGCAGTGGGGGGCTTTGATGGCAATGAGTTCTTGAACACACTTGAGGTCTACAATCCAGAGTCAAACGAGTGGAGCCCCTACACCAAAATTTACAAGTTTTAAGTGAATTAAATTCCCTTTTCAAACTAACAGGCTTAGTGATGTAATTGTGTTTCAGTAGAGGTACACCTGTGAATAGGGGTGGGGAGGGCTTAGATGTTGCCAACAGCAACACAGAGCTTTTGCATATTGCATATTAATGTGCTGTATATATTTGTTTTGAAAAAATATTCAGATGAAGGTTTTTTTGTGTATTTTAGAACTTTAAAGGTTTTGGTCTTGTTTTAAGATTTGGATGATAATGCAAGAGAAACTAGACTGGGCATATCATTTCAGGAGCTTCCCCCAGTGTTTGTCACTTTGCACATTGGATGACTTCCTGGAGGTGTGTTCTTGGGGCAAGAAGGGTAATGTTTGTGGGGGATAATGTTTTTTTTCTTTCATCAGGCCTTGGTTTCCTTCAGTAACTGGAACAATCTGTAACAAGAAGCCTTATTTAAATAGATATAATGGCTATTTTTTTTATTAAAAAAGCTGACATGCCTCTGCTAATACCTTATCTTTTACAATTGCCTTTTTATAACACTTTTTATATACTCAGCAGAGTGTTTGTCTGTTGCAATGCAAATGGCAGATAACTGGTTATTGAAACAAAGAGACAGCCTTGGAGTTTCTCTAGAGCCCCAGCGGGACTGTGGATTGCCTCCACAGGTGAGCTGCAATAATGTGAGTTAGTCTGTACCACTTTCCTTAGAGCTGCACAGGGTTTCTGGACATGACACACCCAGACTTCTTAGGGTGGGAAAAAGATTCTGGCTCCAAGTATTTCGAAGAGAATGCAGAGTGTGCTTTCTGTACAGCAGTTTTGTTACTCTGGGTGAGCTGATCTTTGTACAACAGTTTGGGGAGGGGGGGTTCTCATGGGTTTTAAACTCTTGCCAGCTGGCAAAGAAAATGTGTTGTAGTACCTGTCTTAAGTTTATTTTTCTAATATTACCAGCTGGAAGTGTGATAGAACACAAATAACTTGATTTTGTATGTGCTCATAGTCCTGATTTAGTTCACTTTCTCTATTCCTATGGATCAAAGATTGGGGTGGGATAACTTGGTGTCTAATGTGTAGTGCTGCACATCTAACTCTGGGTGCCAAAACTAGCACTGACTGCTTGCTGCTGCTGCAAACACATTAAAGGTACCTTTTGGGAAACCCTTGCACCACAGGCGTGCCCTGACCTGGCTCTGTGTTCTTTTCTTTAAGGAGGTGTCCAAAGAGGAGTCTGTGATACTAGAAGTGACATTTCAGATGGATGTGGGCACAGGAGAGGGGCAGGGGATGGAGTGTCCCTTGTCCCTCATGCCTGGGAGAGCCAGAAAGAGGCGGGGAACAAAAGACTCATCCTCCATCAGCCCCTTAGAGCCAACATCCCCACCCTGCTCCCGGGGCTGGAGAAGCCCCATGGGAACAGCCCTGCACAGCTACTGTGCTTCAGCAGGAATTCCACCCCCCTCCCTGGCATGGGGGCCTGGGCAGAACTGTATTTGCATCCACAGGGCCTGGTCAGAGGCAGCACAGAGCCACTCAGAATTAGCCACTGTTTAATATAACAATAAATAACATTTTTACAATCAAGAATTTACAAATACATCCAAAAGTTAGTATCAAAATAGACACTTCAGGACTTTGCCAGTCAGCTCATCTCTGTACAAATACATACAAGAAGAGGTAGCGTTAAAGGCCTTAGAAAATGGCTTTTGGAAAGTTTCATGGACTGAAAGCAGTTCTGGAAAGCAACCAGCAGTGCAGCCAGAGAGGGATGTCACCTGGAGAGCAGGGACTACCAGGCCCACCTTCCAGGAGGATGTGGCAAGAGCAGGATAGAGAGTTTCCCCAAGAACACTGCTAGCAGATTTCCACTGTATGAAGATAAAATGCCTGCTTAAACAAGGAGAAACACCCTTTTCCTCTGAAAAGGCTCAGGGACAAACACCTGTGTGAGGGTGGGGGCGTCTGTTTTGTCTTTAAGGAAAACAAGCATCTGCTCTTTGCCCATTCTACATCCTCTCAAGCCTTCACTGCACAGGACACACAACGTTGTGTCTGTGGGTCACTCCTTCATCCGTGGCCTTGCACTCAGCTACTTCTGACCTCCGAGTCCCAGGAGGCACAACAGATTCCTTTCTCTCACTTGAGACTTGTAAAACCAGTAAACAAAGTAAAAACCAGTAAAAACCAGTAAAACAAAGGGGTTTTCTTATACAACTGTTAACAGCTCAGCTCCTCCCAGGAATGCAGGATGCTCACAGCAGCACAGCACAGCTGCTGCATCCCAAACCAGCCCTGCTTCTCCTGGCTATCCACCCTCACTCGAGACTGAACATTCTAGTAGTGAACAGAATTCTCAGCAGAAATCCCGACATTTAATGTCCGTGGAACTGTGTTTTCCCTTCAACTCTGACCCAAGGCAGCACCTCTGAGGAAGCAAGCCGGCAGGTTTCGGCTCCTGCAGCCCTTCCCCCTCGTCCCACCGAGGAGGCGGAGCCCCCCGGCTGAGCCCCGCGGTCAGAGCCAGCCCCGGCTCTCCGCCTCCCTGTGCACGGACGCCTGGCACTGCTCCAGCATCTGCTCCAGCTGTGCCAGCTGGCAGCAGCCCACTTCCAGCCTCTCCCTGGGAGACAGGAGAGAAAGGTTAGCAGGACACAGCACAACAGCAATCTTTACAAATACTCCTCAAATTTTCAAGGACGTTTCCATCAAACTCAAGCACTGAGTTTTGCACTGCAAATGCAGTGACTTTTGGATTACACCTGCTAAATCTGCGGATTTCACGTGAGCTCCTTACAACCCCCCACCCACAGCTGCCACAGGCAGAGCCTCCTGTTCCCTTCTAGGGCAGGTAGAGTGTAACAACTGGCAGGAGAGGTCACTCACATCCACTTTCAGATTTGTGATTCTGGAAGGTTCAGTTCAAACCATCCTTCACACACTGACGTATCCTGTACTCACAACTCAAAATAAGGATCTGGCTATATCCCCTTGTGACTTAGACCCTTTCTAAAGAGTAATTTCAACCTGATCACATATAAACACACCCTAATTAAGGTTCCAAAAGATTCTTTCTCAAAAGACCATTTAAAAGCTGCTCCTCAAACAGGAAGAAAACCCCAATCACTGAGGGCTGCCAGGGCAGTCTCCAAAGTACTTGTTCTCTGCTGAGCACAGATTTCCACACACTGTTTTCTTTATGCCTGTATCAATACAGGTCTAGAGCCATCAACTTCTGGGAGTGAAGCTTTTAAACTACTTTTTATTACTGATACAAATACTGAATGTCTTCGTCCCTGAATAACTGCCCCCTGATCTTGCAATCTGCACACTGAACTTCACAGAAGATTGAAGGATGCAGAATCAACCCAGGCAAAGGGAAGCTTTTTAGAGTAACTCACCCTCCAGCCTTTCCTCAGCTGATCCTGGCCAGTGACAGCTCATTCATATTCACACAACAGCACAAACCAGTTACCTGTCCTTTATCAGCCAGCTCAGAATTATTAAAAATCCATGATCACCTTTTAGAAAACTCTCAGAGCCTGGATTCACAAACCTTCAGTGACACAAATCCATAAAGAAATGAACCAGAAACCACTGGCAGAGGAAGAGGGCTCAACACCTCACCTCCAACAGCTGAAAATCACCATGTAGGCACTGATGCCTTTATCTCCAATTTAATTTCTATCCTCTCTGGCTCTTTGTTAATTGGGCATTAAAATTAAAAGGAATTTTAAGAATTCTCCATTTATTTTCCCTACACTGTTGCTACAAAGGGGAATTTTTATTGACCCAGATGATTCCTCTTGTGGTACTTTGGTTAATACAGGTGAAAAAGCTGCCTCAAGCCTCACCTGTACAGCTCCTGTGAAACACACTCATAAAGCTCCTCAGCAGTGAATTTCAGACTGTTATTGATCTAAAACAAAGAAGAAAGAATTAATATAGTCATTTATCAAGTATCACATGTCTGCTACAATTATACAGTAGGAATAGCAGATACAGCTCATGCATTCCCTAACAGGCTCTCAAGTTGAGACAGTACATTAAAAAAAAAAATCATCCTGTATCTTGTAATAAAATCTAATTGCAGCTCCATTTTCTAACCACTTCTCCACAAATCTAAAAGACCTTCAGTAATTCTTCCTCTCTTCTTAACCTTACAGTTTTATTTAGATATACATATATATATATATGTATATCTCAAAAGAAATAAGCTCTGACTTCCATTAATTCCAAAAATATATGTGAGGGCCCAAACCCCAAATGTATTTCCCTGCATAGCAGAGCACTGCAAGCCTGAAATATATAACATATTCAACAGAAATATTCTATTAAAAACATTAATTTCAAGGCTTTTTACTTCTAACAGCAAGTCGTTCACATCAAGTGAGTGCTCAGCAAATCACACATCTCAAGTATCTGTTGAAATCCAACCAAAATCTATGCTCAACAACTAATAAATAAGAGCAAAGAATCAAAATTCTTAATGGAAATACAATGATGAGACATGACCTCAGAGCTACTGAAAATAAAAGCTGCAAGTGAAGTGATCAAGCACCAAAGAAAATGTCATACCTCATGTCTTCTGAGGAAGCTATAGAGGGTCCAAATATCTTGGAAACTGCTGGTTGGGGTCAAAATTCTGAAAAAGAAAAGATTGGGGAGGCTTTCAAGCAAGTAGAAAAGGAGTCTATCAAAGAGTTAAAAAAATAAGTCAGAAATCTTCAAGGGAAAAAAATTACTTGAACAAAAAGGAACTCATCAACTTTGAAGAATTTTCCCTTTCCACTGCTCTAATAGAACTAAAGAGCTTATTATTTCTGTGAGGACTTTTCTGGAGGCTTTTTCTAATTAAAAATTCCCTGCATGTTTTTGTGAGCCATTTCTGTAGGAGGAGGGAGGAAACCCAGCACTAATTGAAAGCCCTTTGGTGCCCACCAGCAAGGCCCATGGGCTCACACAGAACCACAGCAAAGCTTCCCAGGATACACAGCACTCCCAGCCCAGCTTTAACTCATTCCCTCCAGATTCCCATGTGCAACCCAAATGCTGCAACTCACTTCCACTTTTTGCTACTTCTAATAACCACCAATTCCCCCCAATACTGACAAGGGCCAGTGGGATGTGACAGCTGAAGAGAGGTGGCTTTAATGAAGCACCTTGATAGACACCCTTTTCCACAAGTCTCTGAATCCCATCCAATAAAGAAGTTAGTTTTTAACAAAATTAATTATCCTCATCTACTCAGGCAGATAGAATTCAGTTCCACCTCAGTGTGACTTCATTTGCATTTACCAGGAAAAGTAGAACCCTAAATGCTGCAAAATGTACCATAAAATCAACACAACTAGCACCCTACATATTTTAAGAAATACTGATAAAATTCTGATTTTTAAGTCTTACACAGTTAAATAACGATTAAGATAATGACTGGACTTGGAAAAAGACAAAAATCTTTTGGGGAAAGCTCTATTTACTTTCCCATGGGAAAGTGCCCAAATTCTCTTCTCCCTCCTCTTGCAAGCTGTAAGCTTCATTTATAAATGAATTAATTGGGGATTGAAAAAAACCAGGAAAGTAACAGAGTAAGTTTTAAAGTCCCAGTTAAAGGACCCTGTGTTTGAAGCACGCTGAAGACCATGACACAGCACAGGATTTATAGCAACTGGAGCATCTGCTGCTCTTTCTCATCATTTTTCATAGGAATTATCACAAAAAATTAGTCACACATTCTTTCCCCCCTTCCTAAGAAGCAGTACCCAAAAGGTTTGCCTTAAACCTGCCAACTGGGAGTCAGGAAGGGAACCAGCTGGCTGTTCTGCCTAGAAACACCTCAGAGCCTTCCCCGGGCACCTCAGCCACAATCGGCTGTGACAGCGGAAAACCCTGGCAGGGAAAAGCTGCCAGAACCCTCCAGGGAAACACTGACAATCCTGGGAACTGGAACTGCACAGCAGCTCCCACTCCCACCCAGCAGCTCCCACTCCCACCCAGCAGCTCCCACTCCCACCCAGCAGCTCCCACTCCCACCCAGCAGCTCCCATTCCCACCCAGCAGCTCCCACTCCCACCCAGCAGCTCCCAGCTATCCAGCCCTGCCTATCACACTCAGCACCTGCACCAGCAGGAATGCAGCATCCCAAGCCTGGGAGAGGCTGATTCCTCATGGAATCACTCCCTCCAGTCCAGGGATGACTGCTGTCATCAGCCTGGATGCATAAGTGGACATAACATAAAAGCTAAGGTGTTACAAATAACCTCACCCCAAGACCATCACAAAATGCTGGGAAAAACCTGTCCATCCTTGTTCTCCCTGCTGTGCCAAGGACACACATGGAAAAGTGACAGAGCTGCTGGTGGAAAACCTGGCCACAGGAGCTCTCCAGAGCAAGGATGGAGGTAACACACTCAAGTGTATCCCTGCAAGACCTCAGCTGGATGGACAAACCCACCATGCCTCCAGCTCTTTGGGGAGAAAAAACAAACTGTGTAATTAATCATCCAAGTAACTCAACGTTAAATCCTGCACCTCATTTTATGGTCTTTGCTTGGATAATGCCAGTGGTTTCTGGGTTTGTACCATGGAATGAGAAGTCTGACATTTGGCTCCAAGTTTTACAGGCAGCTCCAAATAAAAGAGATTTGTTGTTTTGAGGGGAGAGCCCTCACTCCACAGAGAGCTCTGGGAAGCTGCTGAGGGAAGAGCCTGCACTGTACCTTCCCCCACAGATTCCCAACAGGTCAGCATTTATGAAACAGCCCAGTGCTGTCTGCAGTTAAACAGGGGCTGCAATACCAGCTCCAGTCTGGGAATATACTCTTCTGTACAAAACTGACACATTCATGCCTGCAGAGCAATGATTTCTCAGCAGCACTGCTCTCTACTGCTTTCAATCACTTCATGCTCCTTTCTTTCATCGCCTGTAGCCACCACCCTGTGCTATGAAAAATTGACATTTTAAGGGAAGGCATGCATTAGGAAATCTGGACCTGTCTGTATGAGCATTGACTCCACCTCATTACTTCATTTAATGAAGTTGCCATCATTTCAATGGAAGTTTTTCAGTGATAAAACGTCTGCCTCAGCTACAGGACTATGTCTAGAGAACTTCCTCTAAATCAGTAATCCATGAAGCAAAGGGCTTTTACAGCAAGCTGTTCCAAGTAGCCATGTGAACCTCAGTACTGTGACCAATACAGAACTAACCACTTCTGCTGCTCCTCTCTCCACACCTCTTCAAAAGCAGAGGGTGGAAATCCATGGAATCATTTGGCCTTTCCATCAGCACAGCCTTGCAGATCCACACTACAACACCACCCATTCTGTACTTCAGCTTCAACCTAAGAACTCTGGTGTGGTTCTACACAGTTTTCTGAAAATATTGAGCATGTGAAATAAAGAAGGGACTGTCATAGAAAGATCCAAGAAATTACTATGGATACCTGCCACCAACTGAAGGCTAAATGCTGTCTTGGGGGCAAGGAGGGAAAAAGGAGACTGTCAGACTTGCTGGTTTTATCTCAAGTGCTTCCCAAACTACTCTCAATGTTTCTTATCTCCTGTCCTGTCACTCATCTGATGCTAAACACGGGGTGTAAGATACAGTAAGAAACAGAAACTGATAGGAAATAGCTCAAAAGGTGGTTCTTTACTTGTGCACAGAGAAAACATGAGAGAAAGCAAAGCCCATTTAGAAAGAACCAGAAATGAACTGATCAAGTAGAAGTGAAAAAGCACAGCCCACAACCCAAGTGGCAGTGAGAGCAGGCCAGCCTTGCAGCTGCTCCAAGGCCCCATGAGGGCAGGGACAAGGGAGGTCTGGTGGCACCGTGTGCCATCCCCTGTCACGCCTGGGGGAAGCTCTGCACCCAGAGCCTGTCCCACTCAGCTGTCCCTCTGTCACAGCTCAGGTTGGCAGGGCTGGCACACAGCATTAACCAGAGCTCCATCTAAAAGGCTGGGATCTGATGGGAGAAAATGCAGCCTCACCCACTAACAGCCCCTTTTAACCTCATTGCCTGGATATCAAGGAAGTAAAGGAGGTGGGAAATGGAACCCCAAAGTTCCCTGTGGTTCATTACCAATTCCTCACTGTGCTGCACAGGGGCTCCAGGGTTTACAGCCAACTGCACAGGCCAGGGTTTGCTTCCACAGCAGCCAGCTGGGAAATTCCCCAAAGCCAAGCTTGCTTTCTGTCACTGCAGAGCTATCTCAGATGTCAGCCTGGCTCTACAGGCTCAAAGCTTTTACAACCCCGTGTTTGAAACCTTTCTGCTTCTCAGACTGCTCTAAAGGCACCTCTGCCCTGCCCCTTGGGGAGCACTCCCCACTTCCAGCTCTATTTGAGCTTTATTTCTTACAGTTGTCATTAAAATTGGCACAACAGAACATTTCAACTTGAGCCTGGCAGCAGAGAAGGCTGCAGGTAAGTTCAGTTTCAGGTTTCACCTAAATGCAGAAAACCACAAAGATCAAACAAGTAGTGATTGGAATGCCTGATACCTCCTGAACAGAGAGCTAATCTCCATTTTACTTCCAGAAAGAGACTGTGTGCAGAGCAAGATTAAAGGCAGAGCTCTTCATCCAGAGACTTTATTGGGACTTAATGGCAAAAATTATTAACTGCCACAGCAGCCTAAGGGAATGAAGACAATTCTCTAATGAGACACCAAGGAAAAGAAACCTCAATTCCTCCACTGAGCAGCTGAAAAAATAAAGAGGTCACAGTTTCTCTACATCTGTGGAATTTTGTACTAAAACTAGTAAAACTGCAGAATTGTTTTAATTTATTTAAATTCAGTGGTCAGTTCTGATACAGTAATACTCTCCTGCATTACTGAAATCATAAGAAATTACACTTCTAATTTACAAATGTTTATGCAGCCCTTGACTAAACCACGTTTTTCCAAACTATTGGGAATGTGACAGAAATTCTATTTAGATAAAATATTCAAAAAGCAGAATTCAGGCTCCTTATGCAGTCAGTAACAGACAAATATTTTTACACGTAACAGCATACTAGTATAAATATTTAGAAGGCCTGTATCTAAGTGTATATGCTATAAGATGTGAGTGATTTTAAACCTGGCATATGAACAAAAAAATTTTTTAGCCAACAGATGAAAAGGAAATTACAATCCAACTTGAAATAACTGTATCAATTCAGCAAAGACTGAATTTTCTTTCTTTTCTACGAACAAGGATTTCTTATCTAAAAGAAACTTGGCAGGAAACATGAAGACAAGGTCCAGTTCCCTAGGGCTGCATATAAAAGCTTGGAATCACAAGTTCTATTCAGCTGAGAGCAAACATCAGCTAATCCAAACCCCTATTTTATTTTAAAGAGTTAATTTAAGAGACCTTAAATAAGGTGCCATAATTAACTGGTTTCCAATAATATCCAACCCAGATACTAATATAAAACACCAGTGAGAACACTCACAAATCCTCAATTCAAAATTATTTAAAATCATGTAATGGTCTCACAATTTTACTGGATGCTTAAATTTCAGAAGTTTCATACCCTTTTGCTCCTTACCAATAGTAAAGGTATATAGCTAGAATATGCTAACTGTACTGATTATTCTTAATTTCAGAGCTGAAGGTTGTCATTGCTGGCATGCAGAACTGTGCAATATAAACACCACTCTGCAACCAATGCTGTTAGAGGAAGAAGCCAAGATAAAATAAAAATCCTGCATGGTGTTACAAAAGTTATCAGAACAGGGTAATGTGCCAAAAGCTGTTACTGACACATCTTCAATGAAACAGCTATTTTTTTTTCCTTTTCTGTATCTGCATTTGTCATTAACATGTTCTGGCCATCAAGCCTGAATAGCTGGGGTAGTGCCACTGGTGTGGTATTTTTTTATGATTAAGGTTATATTTATCTCAAAAAGCATCATCATGTTTTTCTAATTGTTTTTAGCAAACTGAAAATTTAAACTTTTAACGCAGCTAAACTCTCAATATAATTTACAAGTAAAGCTTCCAAACTTCCACAAGGTATTTTCTTTCTTCTGGATAGCAGGGACCAGAAGGTACCACAGAATCAATTTTATTTTATCACTAAAAGTTCTGCAATCTCCAAACATTCAAGATAGAACTTTCTCACTATTTTCTCTCCAGTGTCTCCTTTTCTGCAATCATGCCATTAGATTAAGTCACTGAGAGGTATTTTTTCAAAAATCTAGAAAAATACATACACTGCAAAGTCAGTTTTAGAGCAAAATGTAAGTGAAGTGTTTCTGCCCATGGCAGGGGACAGAACAAGATGAGCTTTAAGGTCCCTTCTAACCCCAACCATTACATGAAAACTTCTGAATTTTTGCTTTAATACTCTGCAATATCCATAAAACTGCAATAAGACATTAACCTGGCTCTTGGCTCTTTGGAAAAGCTCCTCAGAACTCTCAAACTCTCTTAAATGCCTCTACTCAAGGTCAATGCAGTGAATGTTGGGTGCAAATTCTCCCCATTTCTTGCTCCACAATGCCACCTACAGCAAACTTGCACATCAGAGCAGGCATTTCCAAAGTGTCCAGGAAAACTATTTCATCCCAACAATCAGCCTGTGTATTTGAGGAGTTTTTATTTTCACAGAGCTCTCTCACACAAAGAAAACTAACAGTTTTCAATGAAACACCTCTGCAACCCAAAAATAACCATCCTGAATATTCCATATTCCCATTTAATCTCATCCACCACATCTATAAACAGACACCCCAGGATCTGTTGCAAAAACTTAAGCATTGGAAGGAAGAGAGCAAATTTGAGCAGCAACCTGCTTTACTGAAACAATTTCATTAGAGGGAAAAAAAACCCATCAGCAATAAACTGAATTAATCAGAATTCATGCTCAAGCTCATGTTTCTACCCATATTTTTCCTGCTTCTAATTTTATAATATTTTGATTATTTATGTTTGAAAGAGAGATTGTAATTCTTTGAATGGATTTATATTTCACTGCTATGAAAAAAGGACTAAGCCAAGATAACCCAGGAGATTCCTTATTCTTCCTGAAACTTCCAATTTTTTGTGCTGTAAAACAAAGGGCAGAGGGATGTGACTCTCCCTGCCAGAGGGCAGAGTTAGATGGAATACTGGGAAGGAATTGTTCCCTGTGAGAGGGGTGAGGCCCTGGCACAGGGTGCCAGAGAAGCTGTGGCTGCCCCTGGATCCCTGGAATTGTCCAAGGCCAGGTTGGATGGGGCTTGGAGAACCTGGGACAGTGGAAAGTGTCCCTGCCCACGGCAGGGGTGGCACTGGATGGCCTTTAAGGTCCCTCCCAACTCAAACCATTCTGTGATTCCATGAATAGAGGGAATATTATCCTGCCTAAAGAGAGAATGCAGCTGATTGTTGTTATGGCTGTCATGAAGAACACTCAAACCGGGAACAGCAAAGCCCCAAAACTTCACTCTATTGGAACTTTGCCCCTCTCTGAGTGAGCCTCACATTTGAAACACAAATGCCCTGAATTATTCAAAGCTCCTGCTATCAGAACTGATGTATTAATCATAATCATTAATCATTAATAGCTCCAGTTACACCTGAGCAGAGGCAACATGGTCAAACACTGGAAAACAAATCCCAGACATAGAAGGCAATTCCCTAAAAGAGATCTCCATGTCTGCAACACTTTCATGATCTTCTGCTGCCAGTGGTTCAAAGCAGCCTTGACAGCAGGATTTTTACTGCAAATCATGTCACCAAGCACACAGAATAAATTGTGGGCTTGTGCTGAAATATTTCAGACTTTTGTGACTCCAGGAGCCTGTCACACATTTTGTGCCCAGCTGCAGTGCTCACCTGCCAATGCCCTCACGGATGTCCTTCACTGCTGCCAACAGCTTCTGCAGCCCCAAAAAAGCCTCCTCAAAGGAGGCCTTGGCAGCCATGGTCACTGCACTGGGGTCCAACTTCTGGAATAGCTCAATACTGAAATTCAAAAGAAATAAAGAAGAGATAGAAAAGCAGTTAATAAAACAGCTCAGAACTTCAGAGAAACTCAGTGTCTGTTTTGTACTTGTATTTTGTCTATTAAAACAGAAAGGTCAAATATAAATCACACTATCTAAAACAGCCTCAGGATAAATGGCAATGCAGAAATGGAGTTATCACTGCTGATTAGCTGAGTCCTTACAGACCACCAGAAATGGAGCTCCTTTGTGTTTGGCTGGCTCACAGCCCCTCCTTGGAAAAGATTCCAGACTAAGACAACAAAAAGAAAACACACTACCTATTTGGATTTTATCAAAAGATATGGCATTGCAATGAGTTTCCATCAGATTTTTAAAAAATAACCAAAATAAAAGCAAGGGTAAAAGATCTAGATGGAAGAACAGGTAATTTCCTGCAATTCTGAGTTTACATGAGAAAGGAAATTCAACAGATTCTGCATTTCAGAATGTGAAGAATTTTGCTTAACAACAAAATGTTTTCCACTCTAAATTTCCAAGTTTTAAAATAGGATACATAATTTTGCATAAGCCAGTAGACCTCCAGTAGGTTTGGAAAGAAAATAACAAGTAAATTAAAATCTCAGATGCTATTTTATGCATAAATACAAGATTTTCACAGATGTCTCACACTTGTGGAGTTTTCAACTTTATTTTCCAGGGCAACTCATTTCAGCTGCTACACAGAAAAAGAGCAGACTGACTTAAAAATTCACATGCTCTCAAATTTTGTGTGACAGGTTGTGTGATTTCTTATGGGGGGGGGGTGTCAATTTAGATTAATTATGGAGTAAAAAAGCAGAGTTTCTAAAATGTTTAGAAGTTATCTAAGGTTATGTGTTAGCTCTGAGCCCCTTTAGCAAGCTGTACCTGTACAAGTTCATGGTGTTCCAAACACCTTCCAGGACCGACCAGATTTCCTGGTGCCTGTTTTCCTGAGCCACATGAAAGCTGGGGTGTGGCTCTTTTTCCTCAGTGCTTTGCAGATTGGGCAGCGTGGCTTCCATTTTTTCACACGCAGCATTTTCTGAAAGAACCATGATGTCTTCTGATAAATCCTGCTCACTGTCTGCCCTCACCTTATAAAACAGTTCAGCAAACAAATAATCAATGTATTTGGCTCCTAACTACAGAAAACCAGAATCTACACACCTCTACAGAATTTTTTAAGGCAATGCTCAAGAAATCAAGGCTGAGCTCTTTGAGTCACCTTGGTTACACAGCCTCTGCATCCAAAGCCTCTGTCCATGGTTTGGCTGGAAGGAATCTTAAAGCCCATCCAGTGCCACCCCTGCCATGGGCAGGGACACCTTCCACTATCCCAGGTTGCTCCCAGCCCTGTCCAGCCTGGCCTTGGACACTTCCAGGGATCCAAGGGTAGCCACAGCTTCTCTGGGCACCCTGTGCCATGGCCCCACCACCCTGACAGGGAAGAAATTCTTTCCTGACAAGTTTTCAGACTGATTCTTGTGACAGCAGAACTGCAGTTTCAGGGCTGACTGCATCACACAGAGGTGCACAGGTGACTCCTGTCCTTCTTTCTTCCCCCTTCAGCCTTTTCCAAAGACACCAAGAACTCTTTACAGCTGTTCTGACCTACCTTCTTTCCTATAAATCCAAATATTTCATCCATGCTCATTACTCCAGTTTTTAAGCCATTACATGCAGAACTGGCAGTAACTATAAACCAAGATAATTGGAATTTCCTCCACAGCAACTCAGAGTTGAGCTGGGAGTGAAGACCAACTTCTGAGAACACAAAAGGTGTCAGGACAACCCCCAGTAACCATCACAAACCATGTGATACAAGGGAGTCCCTTCCTCAGCTGCAGAGACAATGAAAGCTGAAATAACATACTTAAGAACAGCAGTAAGGGACAAATGTCAGGAGAAACAGCAAGTTTAATCTCTAAGGCCCATCAGATACAAATGCAATAGAAAACTAACACAAAATAATGGTTTTCAGTCACTCTTCCAATACTAAGACAATATTAGGGAAAGAAATGTATCAGCAGATATTCACTGCATGAAAATAGAAGTTAAAGTTGGGGTCTCTTCATTTAGAAAACACCCCAGCAACATTTCCTGGAGTAATCAGTGGAAATGATGGGAATAATTAGGAAATCTAGGTTTGGAACGTGGAGCAACTTGAGGAGGGGCTGAGGTGGACAAATACCAAAGCTGCCCTTACCTCCCTGAAGGTCTCACACAGTTTTGTCACTTCAGCATAAGCCCGGGGTAGGACACCATTGTAGTCTGACCTGCAGCTGAAAGCATGGAGCAATTTTTTGGATTCCTGGAGCAGGATATGCATTGTTGAGGAGTCTAATGGTTTATCTGATGTTTAGACATTAATGTAAGAGGCAGAAAAAAATAAGTTAGGATTTAACAGACTTGGCAGGCAAATTTAATAGTCAAATACTTAGTTTAACAGAAGCCCATGAAAAGCCTAGGAAAATGGTTCAGAAGCATCAGGTACAACAATCTCAGAGAAACATGCATGAGACTGCTCACTCCTTAACCAAGTCTTCCAAATTTATCCTGGGATCTTGCACAAGGATCAACTGGCATATCTAAAATAATTCTGCAGAACAGCAATACCCCAAAGAGGTGGAACCAAGAAATCACAGGATATCCACCAGGATCACGGACTCCAGCCCCGTCCCTGCACTGACACCCCACCAATCCCACCCTGTGCATCCCTGGGAGCATTGTCCAAACTCTCCTGGAGCTCTGGCAGCCTCGGGGCTGTGCCCATTCCCTGGGGAGCCTGGGCAGTTCCAAACACCCTCTGGGGGAGTTCACCATGTCTGTCTGTCAAAATCAAATGCTCAAAGACATCCTTAAAAAAAATGGAAGGTTTGTGGGATTTCTTTTCCTGGCTGGCTTCTTTTTAAAACAAACCTCCCTGCCCTCACATACCACATTAAATATCCTTTGCTCCTCCATAATTTTTTTGCAAATGCAGATTATTTGGTCACATGTAACATAGGGGCAAAGGAGGGAAAAAGATTATTTGATTTTTAAAAATAATTCAGAGACTTTGATGACAATTAACACGCACAGTCAGTTCTATAACTCAAAACAGAACTGGCAGGCTTTTTATTTACAATTAGCTTTCTCAGGGACTGTTACCTGCATAAAGGTGTTCAGAAAGACATTCAATGGTTGAAAGTAAACTCCTTGGCACCACATAACCAAAAACAGCCATCCAGTGTTTTTTATAACATTTCAGCAGGTTTGCTAAGGTCCATGGTGGCTTCAGATACAAGATCTGGAAGAGAGCATGTTCTAAATTCGAAAGCTGATTTTCATTTAGACCTATTCCTATACATTCCACAACTGCTCTGTTCTTCAAGAATGTGATGATTTCTGACAGCTGAAGGAGAACTTCAATGATTCCTCAGAAATAAGACCATGTCCAGATTTAAACAAATGTATCTATTAATAAAGATTTGATTCAGCAACACCATGGGTTAAACAGTGATGCTCATTCAGAAGAAATGCACAATCAGTCTCATGATTTGTGGTTCCCCATTCCTCAAAAACTCAATACTTTTGATTTATCTCAAAACTGATCTAATGAGTTACTTTTGCACAAAAGCCAACAGTAATGAGAACAAAAAGAACAACAGTAAATATGCCTTTGATTTTCCAGTACTGTTACAAAGTAAAAATAAGCACTGTGACTATTCATACATTAAGTAAAATGTGTATTGAAGAAAAATTTAGAATCCACTACGATCAAGTTAAGCCAAGTGTTTGAAGAGATGCTAAAAGAAATTACCTAAGTGAAAAGAGAAGTCATTAAAAGCTTAGCAGCTAATCAGGGCAACTTGGGAAACAACAGTCACCCCACGATTTGGGGGGATTTTTAATGCCACAGAGGCTTATATGCATTAAATTTAAACTTCTAAGAATCCCCTAGCAGCTATAAAATAGAATCTAAAGTAAAGCATGGATGATCTGAAAGTGCCTTGTACATGGGTATTTATCTTCTGCAAACAGTACTCTTGCAAGCATGTTTAGAGATTGTCATTGGTACCCATGTCATTCTGTATGTGCACTGGAATCAATTTAGCTGTGAACAGTTTTATCCACATCTGCTCTGGTGGGGAAGAAATGCCTGCAACAAATCCCCTGATATTATACAGAACATGATGGAATTATTTCTTGCAGGATGTATTTACAGTGCAAGGATTTACTTGACTAGAAAAGCTGAAATATAATTTTAATGCCACTAATAAAAAGAATTCTGAAACTTCACACTGAGAAAGCAGCACCCCTGATACTGTGTCATTAAAATACTGTACATGTTGCACACTAGTGGTCAAACAGGATAATCTTGCTATAAAACGAAATATTAGAAGTGGGCACTGAGCTGTTCTCTGTCAGTGATATCAGAGACCTGGATGACTTGGGTTTGGCTTGGCACAGGTATTAACAGCAATAAAATACCAGGGACATTCAAACCTCTAAATAATCAAAATATCAAGCAAGATGATGTAAGAAACCACCTCCATCCACAGGTTTCCAAATGCAAGTTTCATTTCAGTCTCCAAAATACAAGACAAAGCTTCTCCTAAGTTCCTTTCAAGGTGTGGAAGCACATTTGGGAATTGTCCAGTAAAACCAGCATCACCTCTTGCCTTCCCAAATTCTGTATCTGTCAAACCAATGACACAAAAGGTATTTATTGAAACTGAGTTTATATCTAATCCATGTTGATGGTACATGAAGAACTTGTCCCCATAAATACAGACTGCACTTTAGTTTATACTGGAGATGTGCTACACCTAATTAAGTTTCAAGTACTTCTAGTTATACCCACTTGTACCGTGTGCATTTTTAATTAAGAGCTACTAACCAAGAAAGTTAATTTCCCCAGAGTATTACTCACTAGTGACCTTACTCCACATTTCTTTTCTCCTTAAATAACTTAGACCATCTACAGCCAGCAGGGTTATCAGCAAGCACAAGAGGATCACTTCTGAGCTCTGCGAGCTGTACCTCTATCTTTGGAAAAATGAAAAAACCTTCAGCCCCAAAAAGTTCAGGACACCTTTTAAATTACTCTAAACACAGGAAATTAATGCAGTGGTTTTTCCTATAAAATAAAAATACATCATAATTTAATTTCCTAGAACTCTGACACAGATGGCTTAATTAATGTTTTGAACTTTCAGAAAACTTTTGAAAAAACCTTCCCCAAACTAGAAACATTCCTAAGGATTAAAAGCAAAGGAAAACTGAAGGTATAGTAACAACCGTTCTTCCTCTACCCCACTAATTTTTACACATTCACAAACCAGCATGTTCCACAGACTCACCCTGCTTTGACTGCTGCAGCTCCTCTGAGTTCTGGGGCCTGTTTGCACTCACATTCTGCAGAGCAGCCATCAGATCAGCTTTGCAGAATGCCTTGACCTCACTCACAATGGCTTTATTACACAAATTTTTATCATCCCTAGAAAAGAATTACTTGTTTTCAAAAAAGGAATAAATGCAGCACACTGAAAAACACTGTATTTGGAGAACTTAATTTGTGAACTTCGTTATATAGACAAAGTTCTCTTTCTCAAGCAATTAGAAGCAGTTCAAAAAATCAAACTGGAAAATTAAGTAAAAATGAGAAACATATTGAAAAGTGTTTCAGGGTCTAGGTTTAAGAAAACAATAACTGTAACTACTACAGCAGTGATGCTTAGTTGCTATGATCTCAGAAAGCAAACCAGGCAATAATTCTAAGACAGCAATTTGATGGTTACAGTTAATTCTCCTTGTGGAGATCCTTTTTAACTATTCGGCTAGCCAAATTATCCTAGATGCTACTCTGAGGTTCTGCTCTAGCAAAACTACTTCAAAAATCCAAGACAAAGTTGCATCCCAGTACTTTCTAAAAATTCCCATTACATATCTTGGTAGAGGATAAAGGGATTTTTGGATGAAAAGCAGTTCTGAAGTCACCTCTTGTTTTGATCAGTGAAGCCTAAAATCACCATCCCTACCCTATGAATACTGTGACTGCAGTAGCATTTTCAGCAGCCACTATGTCAACTTGACCAACCCAAATAGTGCCCAGTTTTAACCTCACTCACTGAACTGTGCAGGAACTGGTTCTAGCTAAGACCAGGGCAAGCAGAGCCAAGGAGTATTAGTCCTTCAAAGTGGCTTTACCTGCTCATATCAAACTCAGAATCAATGCCCAGAGGTCAGCTGTTATCCTCACAAAAAGGAACAGCAGCAAATCCATCCCGTTTCCCTCTTTCTAAAATTAACCCCTTATTTGCTTCTGCTCACCTGGCTGAGAACAGGGATAAAGTCTCTAATTGGATCTCAATACTTAATTCACATATTCTTTTCTATTTTGTAACTTCAATAATATTTTTAATGAGAAATCAGAACAAATCTGAGAAACCTACACTTTAACAAGTTTTAAATTGAATATTGAGTAAGCTGCATTCTATTTCAGGCCTCAAGCTCATGAAGGTGATTGCATCTCCAATTGTAGTGGTTTATTATATCCTTCTACTCTAGCTTTTAAGAGGGTGATTGCCCTTCCAAGAGCTTACTTGAGAAACTGCTCTTTCTTTAAGCCCTGATTTGAAAGCAGTTTGGCAGGGGAGCTAAAGGCACCCAGGAACTCACGTGCAGAGGATGACAAGAGCTTGTGGGAAGATTTTCTGGTACTGCAGGCAGCACTGCAGGACACGGTCATCGTTGTTCTCGTCGCTCAGCCCATCTGCAAAGGCAGTGCACACAGCTCACAAACACCTCAGTGCACTCATGCTGCTCTCTGCACATTTAACACTCCCCACATAAGAACATAAGTGTAAGGTGAAAGTGAGAAACAACTGGTAAAACAATAGACAGTGAAGACATTTGCATGCCACAAGCTTGGATGCTGCAGTAAGAAATTAGCTCGTTTTAATTAGCAAACAGCAGAGTGAAGAAGTCTCCGTTAAAATCAGAATTCTAAGGTAAAGAGCAAGGATGAAATGTGAATGTGAATCCAGCACAAATGGATTGCACGTGTATTTACACATTTTTTGAGAAGCCAACTGCATGGACTGCCCCCACAGTCTGAAATCCTGGTTCTTGAGACACTTGTAGATGAACTGCACTGCAGGGATAGCTTTGTCACGAACATGCTGCAACATTTTCCCCTTCTTCAAGTTGTCCAGCTCTTGCAGAACGACCCAGGGAATTATTAATGTAAGTCTGTCAACTCCTGGAAGGAAAAAAACCACCACCAACAAACAAAGGTTTTTGCAGGAGCAACACTGCTACAGAGGACTTTCAATTCAAGCATCACATTTATGCAAGTTCACACCTTTTTGCCAATAGTTTTCATAGTCCTTGCTTGAGAGAATCTAGCATTTGAGAAAAAGCTGAAAAAGGCTGACTTCCCTCTTTCTAATCTAACCTCAATCTGGCACTACACTGATTACACAGAAAAGTGACAATACTAGGCAAACAAAAGGGAGACACAATTTTAATCAGCAGAATACTTTGAAAACATTGTAACACATATTTGCAGCAATTATCTTGGCACACATGAGCTGTAAAATGTTGCAGCAAGGTGAAACAACAGGCTACACACACCTGAGTGACCACAGCAGTCACTATGCCAAAACAAGCAGCAAAAAAAAGCAGCAAGGGCTTGTGTTCATTGCCAACCAGCACTCCTAAAGAAGGAACAGGAAGTGTGGATACTGCACCGTGGTTTTATTTGTAAGTATGGGCTGAACTTCAAAGCTTTCATATGAAATACAGAAGTTTAATGACTGTTCTGTTGGTCCCCCCACGACAAATACTTCAACCATTTTCTTTCTCGTTCACATTATGAGAACAAAATTCTGAAAAAAAATGCATTAATAACCATCTGCTTTGTAATAAAAAGGCAGGAATCAGCAGTCTTCTCAACAGAGTGGGTCTGGTGCAGGACCAGAAACTGGAGTTGCAGTATTCTAAAAAGGCAACTCGGTGTACAAAAGACAACAGCATTCCCAACCTGGAAGAAGAAATACAGTCTGACACACTCCTGAAAATCACTCAGGCCTTAAGGAAAGGTATTTTCCAGGTGGCTGGAATAAGTATATTCATTAGCTGCAAGCATCAAAGCACCCTAAGCATACTGACAGATTCCAGATATGCCTACCAAGAACTGACATGCATGATCCTAATACTGCAAACATTACAAAACCAACAGCTTTCCAGCATATTAGAGGCAGATATTAAAGCCAGGGTCTGCATTCTGAATTTCTGAGAAATTGCTCTGTTCTGCCACCTCTACCAGGACAGTAACAAAGCACTGACCAACTGCTCAACATTTTTTAGATTGTTTTATGTTTCTAGAAAAAGAAATGCTAAAAGGAGACCAGAAAACAAGAGTTATAACTAATAAGAGGTCAAATGCTTAAATTATGTACATTTATTTACTGCTAAGAATTCAAGCATATTCCTGGGAATATCTGCCATGATTCTCTGCAGGTACATGGGCTGTAAGTACAGTAGGTTCTGCTTCTTCAGCTGAGGTTTCCCTAGGATGCAGCTTGTTTGGGTTCACAGCAGCAGGCTCCCAAGTGTGTGCCTTCTGCCTCTGCATGAAACCTGCTGCCTTTTTAAGGAGCCCAGGGCTTGCTTTCCTTCAGGTAGTCTGAAACTTTTATAACATCTGTTTTTCTTACAATGTCTTACTCATCAGAATGTATTTACATACCTGGTATATTCTCAGATTTCAGGGATCTCACAAACTCAAGGTGACTAATCATTATATTTGTGTCAATCACCACTAGGATGTTCAGACCAGAACTAAAAGCCCCTAGGGGAAAAGAAGAGAAAAAAGAGAAAACAGCAGAAATAATCAGTTGTGTGCTCCCTACTCACACCATCAATAACTGTAATTACTTGCTGCAACTAGAAAGCAAAGCAGATCCAACCATGACATACCAGTAGAAATATTTAAATCCTGTTCTGGAAGATCTATCTCCATGCTTGTAAGTTCTCCACAGGTCTGGACTACAGACAGGGCCATCCTCTTCTCCACACGAGCAATGTGCAAGTCTTCAACAATCTGCATCTACAGTGAGAAAATGTGCAATCCATTGGAAGGAATCACTTCCTAATGATTCCCCAAAAACATACTTTTGCATTAAAGCTGCTAAAATTGCCTCAAAATTATGTCTGAAAAATTTTAAGTTAGTACAGGAAATGTAAATCCAGAAGAACTTCTGCATAGGCTCCACTAAAGACATCCAAAATATGGCCTAGAAAGATTTATGACCTTTCTACATGGTATTCCAAAACTTTGCTATATTTTTTTGCTACACAAACTGCAAGCTTCCTAACAGGCACTTCTTAAAAAATATGTCTCTCTTCCAACTAAAAAGTTAGGGGATGAAAAATGAGATAGCTGAAGCATGTAAGCAACTATGAAGGCCCTTTTGTAGCAGAAAGACATTCTTTATCTCAGAAGGTTCCTGATTAGCAGCAAGTTTGCTTAGTTTTTTTAAATAAATGCTCCACATTTGAGTGTAGATCATGAGTCAACAATGCCAAATACTAGGAAAGGTCATGGAACTGTTACACAACCTCAATTCCCTTGGTCTTTAAGACAACACAGCAGTGTTAAATGAGTCTTACCAACCTCTTGGTCTGTTTCTGCGTTCTGACTGTCTTGAAGGGGTGGAAAGTCTTCAGAACTCTGTAGGGAGAATTAAAAACACCAACATCACAAAATATCAAGGAATACTGAGGTACAAGGGAACCCCACATCAGGAGTTTTGAAATACAGCCCTACAGTGTTAAACAAGTCTCTCACTCACCTTTGGGACAGGCAGAGGCTTTCTGACCTCACCTGCCTGGTAGGAGTCAGACGTGCACGGGACCTCAACATTCTAGAAACAAGCAGAACAGAAGAACAACACATGTCTTAGAGGGCTTTTTAGAGAACACTGGGTACTCCCAAGTGAATAGGGAACATAAACTACAGCTACTAGCATCTATACTATCATTTTAATAGGGCTTGAATGCATGGCGTTCTTTGAAATAAATAACAGTGGATTACATAGCAAATTCTATCTGAACATTAACCCCCCATTTTGTTTTACATTGAAGGTGCTTGACCAGGCTGCCCAGAGAGGTTGTGGAGTCTCTGTCCTGGGCAAGCAGCTCTGGCTGACCCTGCTTGAGCAAGGGAGCTGGACTGGATAACCTCCAGAGGTGCCTTCCAACCTCAATGACTCCCCAGCTTTGCAGGTAATAACTCTTAGCATTCACACAAAATGCTCACACTACAGTAACACAAACTGGAATCTCCAAAGATGCTGGGCATTTATACCAGAACAACAGCAAAAAAAAAACCCATGCTCAAGATCCAGCTTGTGTTTGGCTCTGCACCTCAAGCTGAGCTTAGAAACAAACCTGCTACAGATAAAAGGGAAGTTCTGCAACACACATACCAATTTAGTCCCACATCCACCCCAAGCTTTCCTGGTATCACTCTGCTAGCAATGCTCTGTCTGGCAGCAAGTTCTCGTTGGTTCAGTTTATTCATTCAAAAAATGAAATAACAATATCAGCTCAAAATAAAGAAAAAACAGTTGATTTATACCTAAACTGAAGTATTCCACACCCTCAGCAGCAAAGCAAAGCATCTGTGCAGACACAGTCCCAACATACAAGACCTTTACTCTTCTGGTCTGTTTAACATTTAGCTGAGGAACACGGAAACAACGTTTACACTGGGATCAGAAAAATCCACCTAGTTAGCTATGAAACCTGGCTGGATTCTGTAAGAAGACAGTCTGCTCATATAAATCTATCTGCCACTAAGAAACCACCCTGAAACATCTACATAATACAAAGAACAGGGTTCTCACTACCTGCTTAAAACACACTGCTGTGGCTTCCAAGTCTCCTTGTTTAGCTCTTGAGCGCTCAGGAGCTTTAGGAGAATCAGTGCCATGTTTCTGGCGCTTCCGAGAGTCCCATCGCGGCAGAGTTTCAGATGAGGAGTGTGATGATCTGTGTTTACTCATGTACCTGTTTTTCACAGCAAAGTCCTTATATTCTTCTTCCTCCTCTTCTTCCCACAAGCTAGATAATGCCCTTGGCTCCTTATCTGCAGGCCTATCACCATGCCCAGCCCTTGCAGAGCTCTCAAGTGGCTTTTTGGGAATTCTGACATCATCACTATGCTTTTTTGAGCCCTCTGCCTTTTTATGTGGTACCTCGCACACAGAGGACTTAAACTTTTCTATCATAGCTTGTTCTGCTTTTAGCTTGAGTTTATGGAGTTCAGCTTTCTCTCTCTTTTTCTTTAGTGCCTTGTCCCTCTGAAGTTCAAAGCTGTGCCAGAGCCTTTTTCCTTCTATTCCATCAAGGTGACTTCTTTCCTTGCTGGCAGTCAGCACATCAGGAGTGCGGGTGGTTTTGCCATGTTTGATTTCTTTGGCTTTAAATTGGATCACTATTTTCTTCTGCTTTTCAGGTTGAGTTGAAGAACCATCCGTAGTTTTGCTTCTCTTTGGAGATTTTTCCTGGGATCTTCCATCTGCACTGTGAAAATCATGAGACCTTTGGTGTCGCTTCTTCTCTTGCCCATCCTTCTCTGGTTTGGATCTACAGAAACATTATGAAGAAAGTAATGTTATTTAGCTCAATTAATGGAAAAAAAGCAACAAAAAAGGCACCTGCATTTGACTGAGATAGAGCTAAGCATTTACAAGCACCATATTCTTCAACATGAACTTGAAGCAACAGTTGTCCTTCAAAATAGTTTGATATGGCACTTTTTGGATTTACCTTTCCCCACTTACAGCCATTTTAGCTTTAAGAAAATGGAAAAAAAGCTTTTTCTGCATTCACTGTTGGTTTAGGACACCTTACACAGTTGAGTTTCTTCTTATCACACAGATAAGTTTTAATAGCAGTTCAGTGATAAAGGAGGTGTGTCACCTAAAAGGTCAGCTTGGTCACACAGTGCCAAAACACACACAGCTTTCAACCTGTTTATCCTGCACTGACTGGGGAACTTGGAAAAGGAACAAGGAAGGGGAATATAGTAACATTCTACAGAAATCATGAATTATATGAAAAATTATCAGAAAACTTTCTTATAAGAGCAGAGAAAGTATTCAGTAATTATATTTACTGTACGCTAGGTTTAAAATATCCAAAGAAAGATATAATGAACTGTGGATGCTGGTGAGAGTCAGGGAAAAAAGCAGTTTGAGTTTTCCCAAGCTACTCAAAGGAAAACAGAAGGGAAAGAATTAATAACAAAGTTTAGCACCTGGTGCTGTGGACAGGAGGAGTGTGTGAGGAACGTGATGTTTTGGTAAAAGCACATTTACAAGAGGTGCTGCCTTCCTTGGAACAACGCGCTTGATTCTGTCCTTGGTTCTGTGAACCAGTCTATAAAAATGTGCCTACTTCTGCAATAAATCGCTTCTTCTGCTCTCTGAATGAAGCCTCTGTTTCTGTATTTTTTTGCCTCTCCCTAGCCTCACAGTGAAAGTGAACAGGTTGAACAGAATTTATCTGGTGAACAGGTTGAAAAAAATCTTCAGCATTAAGTGGTCTGTAATTGTTATATCTTTAAGTAGTTCTATTTAATGACAGATTGAGAATTTACCTCTGAAGTTCTGTTTCTCCTTTCACAGTGTGCTTGTAAGATCTTGTGTCTTCAGAGTTCTGAAAGAAGAAAAAATTCAAGGGCTTACAGAGGAAACTGCAGTTTAAAAAAAAAACCTTCATAAGATAACATCAAAACTGGGTGGTTTGGCTTAGAGAAACACTGTCAAAGGATGCCAAGGATGTGCATGCAAAAATAAGAATGCAAATGGTTTAGCAGCACTTAATGATTTAATCATGGAGCACTTTAATGTTTCCAGTGTGATTCAACAGGGTCCACTACAACAGTGACAACTACAGATCTGAGCAACCATGACCAATGCACAGGCACTCAGGTAAAACCATGTGTCCCACACGTAGTTTTTATACACCTCTGGGGTACATGACTCAGTTTTCCCAAAACCCCAGCTGAGTGTAGGAAGTTCCAACAGAGAACAGTAACATATGGATTATTTTGGATAAGGAAACTCCAGACAGTTCATCTCTTCACAAATAATTCACTCCTTCAATAACTGGGGTGTGCTGACTCAGTGAGGCCATTAGGTCACTGCTGCAGCAACTTTTCCTACTAGGGAGGCTTTAGCTGGTTTACTTCCACACTAGAGAGCGCTTAATGCAAAATCAAAGGCTTGCAGAAACCAGAAGAGTACTAAATCAAGGCAGTTCTGAGAACTTGTGCCTGTGGTTGGTTCTGGAGCTGCAGGACCAATACCAGCAATACAACAGATAAAACAGAATGGCAGACAATTCCAAAGGCTCTCCCTGGGGTCACATGCACCCCTTGCTGTCCCCATAAGCTGGAAAGAAGTTAAAGACCTCCCTTGGGGTAGGTGGAGCTCATGATGCTGCTGGGACAACTTCTGGTGATAACAAACCCATTTCCAGCTGCTCAATTATTAATTTCTCTCTCCGAGGCCTATTCCCCGACAACCATGAGTTTTCATGACATTTTTAATATTTCTTTTCAACCTACCTCCTCCTTTTCTCAAAAGTTTTCACTTAATTGAATCACGATAAGCAAATTTTCTTACTGTTCCTCTCCTCCCAGCACTCTCTGTTTGGGGTATAAGACACCTCCCACCCACACTGGGATCATACTGCAAGATCCTTGCTCTTATTAGAGATTTCCTTATTTTTTTGCTGTCAAAGCCACATTCTTCAAACAGATGAGGCATTAGCAATGGCAGTATGCTACAGTATGAGGTATTAAGCCAAGTGTTTACCCTCTGTATTACAGAAGTTAAAAAACCCCAAAACAATAAAGCACCTTAGGACAAGTTAATTTTAAAGGACAAATTGAGCAATAGTAAGGAATTCAAGGGAAAAACAATAGTTACAAACATCTGACTTTGAACAACATTTTCTCTATGATCAGAAGGCTTCCAACAGGAACAATTAAGTTTATAAGGCTATAATCATGCTCATTTATTAACACTCACAAAAAATTTTTGAGAAGACAGGTAAAAGCTCTCTTGCTTTATACATATTCCTTGCAAAATCCAACGGGAAAAAAATCTAAGTGTGGATATATTAAAAAACTAAAAGTGGCTTAATTAAAAATTAAGTGTGGATATATTAAACTACTGATTTATCAACCATGGATTGAACTTCTGAGAGTAAATAACTTGTCAGAAGGGGACATATACACTAAAAAATAATAGGAAGCTACAAACAAGTATGAACAGAAAGATGACAACTCTTGTAGCAGCTGCATTTCACAAGTGATTCAGTGAAAGCTGACTCACTAGATACAAGTATGTACTAGAATATGCTGAAAATTTTGGTCATTAATCTATGTCTCAGTGGCCAGAAGAAAATATTTGAGAGTCGCTCACCAAAATGCTGTGAAGTACAACTTATGGTTAATCAGAAAATTAGGATATATGATGCAAAGTGTAGTCCAAGAAAACATTGCTGGTTTTAGTACCAGTATTAAATCCAACTTTCCTCAAACAGAAAGATATACTAAAATAAAAAGTCCCTTATTTTCTGATGCCCATAGCCTCTGAAGAAAAACACATTTATCTGCCCAATTCAACCATCCTGCTGTTTTTTATGACCCTGTCTTTAAACTGAATTCATCTTTATACCACAAGGCTGCTAAACAATTCATGTTCTCTCAAATGCAGGAGTTTGTATTAAGATAATAAAAGTATTTCTGCTCCTACTTTGTCATCCTGGCCATCCAAAGAGACTTCCTTTCCAGCTAGTTTCTTCAGCTTCTTTTTAGACATCTTCAAATCCTGCAAAAAAACCAAGTTGTCTTTATTACTTGTGTCAAGTTTTCAGGTCCAGATGAAATAAAGTAAGTTTTAACTGCATAGAGAGAAATACTTTAATAGTCTTCTTTTGTTTTCTCATTACAGAGCCACAGCAGATCTCAACAGGGTTAATTATTCACATCTGAGGGAACACTAGAGCAGAAAGGGCAGCGATTACACCTCCCCAGAGACACCTATTTTGTACCAGCAAACAAACAGAAACTAGCATCCTTAAACTCGGAGTCGGATAAAGTTTTAAAACCATCGGACACTGGAAGGGGCTGCCCAGGGAGGGGTTGGAGTCCCCATCCCTGGAGGGCCCAAGGAGGGCCTGGACGTGGCACACAGTGCTCTGGGCCGGTGACACTGTGGGGATCGGGAACAGCTGGGACTCGCTGGGCTTGGAGGGCTTTTCCAAGCTAAAGCTGTGACTCTCTAAGGCAGTCCCCGCTGTGTGACTGTCACCTTCGGCCCCTCCCGAGAATGGAGGAATTACAGTGACATCCCGCAGCAGCCCCGCCAAACAAACAAGCAGCGCACACCAAGAGGAAGTTCAGGGGAGCTGTGGAAAGTTCCACCCGGAGCTCCAGCGAGCCGATTCCCAGGTCCCAGACCCGAGCAGGGGAGCAGGACCGGCTCCGCCCTGAGGCGCGGGCAGCACCGGGCTCTGAAGGAGCCTTCCACGGGAGGCTGAGGGGCGGCAGCCGCCTGCCTCACCCCCTCCGAGCGACAGCCCGGCGGCCCGTAAGGCACCGGGGCTGCCAACACAGCCTCCATTCCTCTCCCTTCCTCACGTCCCTTCCCTTCCTTTCCCTCACAGGACGCCGTACGGCGCTGCCTCACCGCGCTCGGCCGCTCCCCGGCGGGCCCCGCGGCGGCTGTCAGGGCCGGGCGGGCGGCTCGGGCCGGCCCGGCGCGACTGCCCCGGGCCCGGCGCGGCTCCTCCTCCGCCGCGGTGCGCGCCGGGCCGGCCCGGGCGCGGCTGGGAAGTGTAGGCGGAGCCGGCCGGGCGGGCCGCCCACGGCGTGCGGGCTCCGCGGCGGGAACATGGCAGCGCTGGAGGCGGCGGAGGCCGCGCTGGGGCAGCGGCAGCAGGAGGGGGAGGAAAACGAGGAGGAAAACCACGGTCATGATCATGACCACGGCCATGAAGGCGGCGGCGAGCCGGCGGCGCTCAGTGAGAGCGGGCGGGGATCAGGCGGGCGGGGAGAGCCGGGCCCTCCGTGCCGCGGCTGAGGACGGGCGGGCGGGCGCCATGCGGAGCCCGGGCGGGTTTGAATTTACACCCCAGGCGAATTTTAATTTACAGCCCGGGCGGGTTTGAATTTACACCGTGAGGCCGCTTTCCCGTCTCCGCCCGCCCGCGCGGGATCCTTGGGAGGCGCAGGCTCCCGGTTCTCCCGTTTTCCCAGCGCGGTGCGGGGCCACACGTGTGCCCGTCGGCCTCACTACTCGCCCGCTCGGACCCGCGCTCCTGTCGCTTCTTTCTTCCCCAAACCTAACGATACTTTCTCTTTGGTGTTTATTTATTATTCCATGATCTCCCGTGGGGTGCCCGAAGTTCGGCGTGGGCCGCGCGGGCTCAGCCACGCGTGTTTCCTCGCAGTTTTTTAAACCAAAACGCGCTTGCATCGTGTCCTCAGAGCAGGGAGGCTGGACGGCCGTGGTCCTTCCGACCTGACCCGCTCTGGGGTTCTGTGAACTGGTTTTGCTGTGCTTCCAGCTCCCCAAGTGAGCCCTTGCTGCCAGCCCATTGCTGCTGCAGCCTTACGGTTCGAGTGAACCGACTCTTCTAATTAATTCTTTTTCTTGTGTGAGTATGTTTTAGGCTCTCTAAAGAGTTATTCTGTTTGTGCGTAATCAGTGATTCCTAGTGGGCATTTAAAAAATCCTGAGGTCTTGGTTCGGTAGCAGCCTGCTTTTCTTCACCGTTCAGTGTGGAAGTTTATCTCTCTCCTCGTACATTTACATAGTAACTAGATTTTTTTTTTTATACATATACATTATCCTTTTCAACCATTCTAACCTCTCCACGTGCTCTGAAGATGCAGACTGTCCACCTCTGCTGGTTTTTTGTCACTGTTATGCTCTCGGTGTGCATTTTTATAACTGTTTCCACTTTTCCCTCAACTAATCAATAGCTGTTAGGGATTTCTTGCCAAACATGCTTTTACTTGCTCGTTTTCTTGTTATCTTTATATTAATAAAGCATATAGAAACTATCACCAGGAATCCTGCAATTTTTTAATGGAGCAGTAGGCTCCATGCAGATCTTTCTTAGGTGAGTTGCCAGCTTAAAACACATCTGTGAGGAACACAGCAACAATCTGTGTAGCAATGCACCTCCTGGTAGATTTTAAGGTCGGTAGAATAATTTTACATTGTGCTTTTGTTTTTCAGTTTCTTGAGCCCCTGTCTTGAGGTATTTCTTCAATTTTCTCTTTTTGTTAGTTTCATAATAAGAGATTTTTTTTTACCTAACAGCAGAGTTTAAAAGAAAACAAACAAAAGTAGCCTAGGGGAATCTGAAGAACTACAGTAAGATCCTTCCAGCCTGTCGGAAGTTGTGGTCAGGAATAGGTGGATAGGGAAGAACCAGCCAAATCAGAGAATCATGGAATGGTTTGAGTTGGAAGGGACCTTAAAGCCCATCTTCCACTACCCCAGCTTGCTCCCTGCTGCATCCAGAGAACAACCATACATTCCAGCATCTTCTGGAAATAACTTCCAGCACAAACCAGTTTGTAGGTCTGTATTTTCTCCAAGAGGTGTATCCCAGTTTCTGTGTTGGGATAGACAGTGTGTGGTTGCCTTTTGTGCTGTCTCCTCCTGTCTGTCCCATCCAGGCTGGAGAGCCTTGGCCTGCTCTGTTGCTTCTTGGTAGTTGCAAAGTGATACAAGAGTTTTATTTCTTGTTACCCGTGGTTGAAACTTCACTAGTCCCACCTGTCCCCTGTAATCTTGCTGGGAGGAGGACAGTATTTATAGATTTACATGGCTTTCTGAATTCTTTCCTAGTGCTTCCTTATGTCCCTTGGAGAGGGGTTGGACCACAGGATAACATCTTCTGGGGGTTTCTACCTCTTTATTCAGTTATTTCTCCCGGGTTTGACTATTCTCATCATTTTATTGCCCTATCTCTCAGCCTCATTAAGTGCTTGAAATATTTCAAGCATTTCACCAGGCCCATCAGGTACTGCCCCAGGATGTAATTCATGTGCAAATGCTGATGGCACCAGCACTTACCCTCTTCACTGCCTCTGCTGATAGTGAATTCCTGCCTTAGTCCCTTTTGTATTGTTTGAGTAATGAACTAAACTGTTCTAAACTGTTATCAAGCTTTTTTAGCTGACAGTAAATTGTCAGGAGAATTTGGAGCTCCTCCTTGCCAGCTTTGCCTTGCTTCAGAGCATCCTGCCAGAAAATAATGTGTAGATGTTATTTTGTTCACCTTAAACATATGATACCAGTGTATGAATAGTTTCAGCTGTCCAGGTTGATATTATTTCTCAGTGATTTCCAAGGATAATTGAAGTGAAAATTCATCTCATACTATTCTCCTACATAATTTTTTTCCTCCTTCATGCTTGTAGTCAGCACCAGATTGTTGGAAACAAATAAACGTGCTTGTATAGTTCAGTTACATCAGTGGCACTTACTGTGTTTTTGTTTGGTTTTAAGATGGTTTGGTGGTCTCCGAAAAAGTGAAAAGCAACAACGTTGATGTGAAAATTCCCGAGTCAGAATTGGAAGCTGAAGAAAAAGGAGCAGAGGAAGAACGCCCAAGGGAATCTGATAGCAACATTTTGGATGTATCATCTGATTATCCAAGAGGTTTGCTATTAAACTCTTAATGTTTGTGTCCTGTGCTGGAGGAAAGGTAGAAATACTGGGGAGGAAAGGTAAAGGGAATGTGTGAAAGCTTATTTTAAAACTCACCTCTGTATCCTGACCATGTGGATCAGTTGCTTTGTCTGGCATACGAAAATCTGAAGACTTATCCTTGTAAAAACATTGTAAAGCTTAAAGTTGCTACAGAATCTATGTTACAGTGGACTGGGATGTTCTGTGTGCTGGAATAAATAAAGCAGATTTCATCCTAATTTTCTGAGTGATAAGTTGAAACATCAGGTGGTAGATTTAAAGGTTAAACTGTTCACTAATGGAAAGAAAAAAATGGTAGAATTTAGTGTATCCTGGATCCACAGTGAATAGTTGTTCTTAAATTTGGTCCACTTAATAGTTGATACTTAGTTTTCCAAGTCTGTTCATATGATGTTTTTTGCACTACTTTTATGCATGATTTGCGTTCACGAATGCAAATTAACAGTGCTGAGCAGTAAAACCAGGTGTGAAGGGAATGTGACTTGATCTTTTCAGCTGTGGTTTTTTTTTTTTTTCTAATGAGGGTCCTTCTATCTTAGAAAGTTTGTGTCTCAGTATTGAAAGGAAGTAGGAATATATGAATCTTATTAAATAACTATTCTGGGGATAATTTATGCAGTCATTCCTGCTGCCATGGAAGTAAAAGGACAAAAGCAAGTATTCCAATCGCTGCTGCAGTCATTCTCTAACAGTGCTAGATTTGAAATGTTGCACAGAAAAGTAGCAGTAAACTAAAAGCAATTTTTAAACTAAGAATGTTTGACTTCTAAATATTTTTGGGTTTTTTTAGACAAACATATTTCAATTCAGAGACACCTTGCTGATCTAGAGAAACTGGCTAACTTGAGTGAAGGTGAGTTTTCCACTGCAGGGTCCCAGAACACAGAACTTTGTGTTACAGGTATTTACATTTTCCTTTAGTTTTTATCTTTAACACACTACATATATTTATGATGTTTAAAGATGAGGGGTTTTGTAAAAAAGAGCTTTGCGATTTATTCTCTTGTTCTGCTAAATTCTGCTTGAGCAGTTGTTTGACATTCAGCTAGTTTTTATTTAGATGAGTACTTCTAGGCTTCAATACCTTTGTTACACAGCCTTGCATTTGCTTTTTGTATCTCATATGTAGGATTTCCAAGCATTATTTTATATAGGGTACATGGCTTTTTTTTTTTTTTTTGTCAGCTTAGACAGATATCAGCTGCTTGCTTTGTCCAAAAGATCCAGGAAACAACAAAGTCCTGTTCTAACCTCCTGATTTGTTGGGGCTTTTGGCTTGGTGTTTTTTTAAACATTTCAAGTCTTTGCATGTCATCTGTAAAGTTCTGTTGTTCCTCATTACTTCTCAGAAGTTTCATTAACCTCCTCTTGCTGGAGTGAAAAATGCTAGAAACCAAAACCCAAAGGTTGTAGAAGTTAATGAGTTTTAAAGTTTCAGTGATTTTGGTCTACATTCTATGGAGCAGAAAGAGGCAATCCATAAATGTGAAGTTTGTGCATGAAATAGGATGTTCCCTGAGGATTTAATCTCTAACTTGTGTTGATTTTGCCTTCAGCCTTTTTTCTCTTGGCCTGCATCTCAGCTAACACAAGTGGTAACTGCATTGCATGTTTCTCATAGTTTTTAATTGTATTTTCAGGTGAGAGGAAGCCTTGTCCATTGTGTCCTGAGGAGAAATTCAAAGCTTGCTATAGCCACAAACTCCATCGTCACTTGCAGAATTTGCACTGGAAGGTTTCTGTTGAATTTGAAGGTAATGGCAATTGGGTTTGAGTAGTAAATACTAGAAGAAATTGTGGGTATGTTCTGTGTTTCATCTTTGAAAATTCCTCTTGGCTTAAGCATTTTGTTACCAGCTCTGAATTAGAACCATATTTTGACAGGATGAATTTTGAGGTGGGATGTAAAATGTAGATGTGAAATAACTCTATTCTTCTCCAGCCAAAATGGTTACAATTGTGCATTTTTCTCTTTAGAAAAACACCAGTAACTGCTTGGCAGTTGAAAATGACCATAAAATTTAAAATATGTATGTAATGAAAACTACTTCAATAAAGTTTTAGTTACATATTAATAATAATCAGACACACATGAGTGGTCAGTTTTGGTGGATCATAAAGATTCCATGGGTTCTGATAAACCCATGAAATCTTTATGTAGTTTCAGTTTTTAGTAGCTTTAACTGTTTCTTAATAAATTCTGTGATCTCCTTGCAAGATGCATTAAAATCCCTGCAAGAAGTTTAGGAAAGAAAATAAAGTGAGCAATGTGTGTTTTTTTAAAATTTAGGTGTGTGGGTTTGTGGGGAAAATGGGCAAGATAAGGCTGAATTATAGATGTTCCAACTGGAGTATCAGGAATCTCATTTTGGTTTTCTTTAACTGTGGAACATATGTTTATAGAAGTCTTCACACCAGTGTTTAGCTGTAAAAGACTCACAGGTACTTTTTGAACTGGAAACTTGGTGTGGCTTTGTAAGATGCCCAGAAACTTATTTTAACAAATTTTAAATTGTTTGCATTTTAAAGTTTAAAATGTATAATTGGCTGACAGATTTCCCTGTGCAGAGAATGAATGTACCAGCTAATTGGTGATGTTCTCTTGTTGCTCTCTTGTGAAATCTGAAGCGAGAGCATGTGGAGCAGGCCACAGACATGCTGTTCATTTACTGTTCTGGGGTGGCATTTGTTTTCCAGGGTACAGAATGTGCATCTGTCACTTATCCTGTCGGCCAGTAAAACCCAACCTTGTTGGAGACCAGGTAAAAATGCTGAATCACAGAAATTCTTGTTACTGCCCAAAGTGGAGGAAGTGGGTGATTGAATGGAATTTCTGAGATCTGTTTGGTTGCCAAACACATCTTGCTCCTCTGTGTGTGATGCCAAAAGCTTGTTGGTCCAGGATGTGTGATAGAACCCTTGGGTAACTGCATGTGCTTGTACCCCTCTCATGGGGGGAGCTGCCTAGATCAGCTCTGGCTGTAGATTACAGATATTTTGAGTGGTCTAGAGGTAGCAGATGACTTCTCACATGCCTGTGTTCAGTTCTACTTCCACCATGTTTTATGTATTCTGAAACTATGTAAAAGACTCTGTTTTACAGACATTGTCAAAGATGGGAGCTCATTACCACTGTATCATCTGCTCAGCAACTATAGTCCGGAGAACTGACATGATAGGTCACATTAATCGTCATGTGAATAAAGGGGAGACTGAGTCAAGGTTTATCACAGGTGAGCTCTGACTGACACGAGACATTCTGCCTTTTTCTGTCATATACCATGTGCAGTAACTGTGGTAAAGGGTGGCAGGCACAGGAAAAATACAGAAACAGAGTTAGCCTCTCTAATGAAAAATCTGCCCTTAATATTTCAGAACTTTTGTTTCATCAGAAGTGTAGTAGAGTTGTGATTTAATCTTGCATTGACCAGTTCCTGTGTTGTTACTGAGATAACTAGTCTTCCTGTCACCCTTAATATTGTAAGTACCAGCTTGTGTGTCTCCAAAAGAGTGAGGGACATGGCATCCACAGAAAAAAACAGTCTGGAGTAAATCTTTCTGCAAATACTTTGCTTTTTATCTAGACTGCACCAGCCTGGGTTCCCAAAACAAGGTGATGTTTTTTCAGTCGCAGAGAGTTGTGATAGAGGTGTCAGTTATTCTTTGGTAAATTACAATCCTATCTGACTTTGTCCAGAATGGGACTTTGGTTTCTAAACTTGCATAAACTAGGTTTAAAACATTTTAAATAATTGGAATGCAAGTAGTTTGATGCCTGGGCATCAATTTGCATGTCTGAAAAGTGATAGCAGTACCATAATCCATATCTTTATAGATTTTTTGCTGTAAAATACATTGATTACTGTGTGCTTCCCTTCAGAGCTGTGAGTAAAGAATGGCCCATTTGGCATTTTTTAACAAAATGCATGAGGCAGTTTTTCATCACAGGGGGAGGAGAAATCCCGAGTTTTTGTGTTATGTAGGCATTTGGAGCTCTTGGGGCCCCTGAAGGTGGGACAGATACACCATGTGTGTGTTTAAGAGGCAGGGTGAGCACTGGCAGGTATCCAGTTGATACAAATTTTTCCTGGTTGTTCCTAGGTACATTTTAGATTGGGGGCGAATTACTCAGAGGAATGGCAGCCTGTGTTTACAGCTGTCAGATCTGAAAGCTTGTTTTGCCACAGACTGTTTACACAGAGCTCTGGTGCTGGAATTGTCCCTGTGCTTGTGCTGTTTATGCACATTTAGTGGGGCTGTTCAATAACTTAAAACAGATCAAGGATTGTCAGGGGTTTTTGAGACACATTCAGGACTATGTTGACAGGCTTTTAATTAATTATCAATGTATTATGTTTAAACATGCAAAACAAATGTGCTAAGCCTCAGGCTCAGAGGCTGGCTTTCTTAAACTGGAGTGGATACATAAGAGCCCAACTGAGGAACGGATCTGATGTTTTATGAGAAAAAAAATTGTGGTAGAGCATGATCCTTATTTGCCACTTCTGAGATTAGAAGATGAATTGTTGCCTGCTTCTTCCCCCTCCTTGTAAACTGGTCTATGTGCTGGTTGGATTGCAGCATAACCCACACTTCTTTCTTTATGGAAGCAGATTTTCAGTGTAATTTACCAACTGTTGTGGTACTAATTCCAGTTGTCACTGATTCTTTCCTTCTGCCTCAATTACTTGTTTCAGCTCGTGCTCCCAAGTCGTCTTGCGAAGTGGTGAAAGAGTCAGCCACAGATGTGCAGGTTCTTCCCAACCACTCCACGCCCCAGAAAACAGATTCCTATTTTAATCCTAAAATGAAACTCAACAGGTGAGAGAGCAGGGAGTAGGAGGATGCATCAGAGGGGTGGAGAGTTTGTAGTGGAAAATGTGTGTTTTGAAAAGCAACCCTTCAAAACTTCTGTTCAGAGGGTAGGAGAAAGGAGTTTCTTGTCAGAAAAGTTCTTGACAAATAATATTTACACCCAAGAACACTGTATGTGAAATAGTGTCATTTCTGAAGTAATTAAGCATTACCCTGTAATTATTAAATCTTACCTTAAGAATGCTCAGCTGTAGAATTCAACTTTTCAACGTAGCTGAGGTTTTTGATTTACAGTTCTTCCCTGTAAAAGATGGAGTTTAGCATAAATATTCCACTAAGCAATAGGTTAAAGGGAAATAAATAAGGAAAAAGAAGTAAAAATGTTCTCTCAACTTAGACTCTGGCCATTTTTTATCTTGCAGGCAGTTGATATTCTGTGCACTGGCTGTGCTTGCTGGGGAGCGCAAACCCATTGAATGTTTGGATGCTTTTGGTGCCACTGGTAAAGTCCATTTCTTTAATATTTTGCATAATATCCAATAGGAAGAAGCAGCAGAAATTCATAACTGACATCACATACTCAAAAATAATGTGAGGTACACAATAATTTTCTTAGGTAGGGAGTCATGAGTTCCCATACAAAAAGACCGTTGTATTTAGGCTTTTTAAAGGGCTGTAAATAATATTAAAGTTCAGTGGTCTTCTTAAAATCAGTTGTCTTAATGTCCTTAAATACTGTTTTTCCTCAGGTATCATGGGATTGCAGTGGGCAAAGCACCTCAGAAGTTCTGTGAAAGTTACAATTAATGATTGTAATGAAAATTCTGTGACAATGATTAAGGAAAATTGTCATTTAAACAAAATGAAGGTGAAACTGAACGTTACGGAAGAAGACAATGATGAAACTGTGGGAAATGGAGAAGAAAATAGTGACACCATTGAGGTGACAAAAATGGATGCCAATGTTATCATGCATTTGAGATCATTTGATTTTATGTAAGTATTGAATGTTTCAATCAGTTTTCTGGTATGGTAACAACACACCCCACTTCCCAGAATATGATTATTTGGAGAAGTTAGAATGATAAAAGCATCAACCAACAGTCACTTGAAATGTAATTTTGTTACATAAATGGTGTGGGGACAGAACTTTAATCTTAAAAGTTTTAGAAAGTGCTGGAAAAATATTAGTCTTTCTAACGATTAGAATGGATTAATAATGTACATGAAAATTTTAACCCAGGCTGGGTTATTTTTATAACTTCCTTGTTTGTTGAAGGGAAATAGCAAATCTGTTGGGGGTGGTTAACTTCTTTTAGTTTAATATACTGTTTATTGCATCTCTTGTTTTTATCCATTTTACAGCATATTAACTTTGAATTAAAGCAGGCTGATTCTTCCAGGTTGGGTATATAGATGCATACATTCAAACCCTGTTTAGATATCAGAATAAGTTATGGGATTTTTTGTTATTAATGACCAACTTCCAGATCTAAGCTGGAAATTTTAGTCCCATTTTTCCTTTCTGTTTTAAATATGATCATAGGTGAAGGTTATAAAGCAGTGTTTTCCTCAGTGTAAAGCCAGACTCTGGAGCATTTATAGGCACTTACTGGTACATCCTTTCTTTTCAGCCATTTGGACCCCTTTGGAACGTCTGTGAATTACCTGGACTCTGCCTTTAGAAACGTGAGGAACCTTGGGATTGTGTCCCTGACATCCACAGACATCAGCTCCCTCTATGCCAAGGCTCAGCACGTGACCCAGCGTCACTATGGCTGCAATATTGTCAGAACAGAGTACTACAAGGAGCTGGCAGCCAGGACTGTAATTGCTGCTGTCACAAGGTACTGCTGAACCATTTCCAATTAGGCTAAGAAATTATTAGGTAATTATTAGAAATAATTAGTGACTGGGCAATATGAAAGTGCATCAGTAAGGTAGGGGATGAGATGGTAATGTGGAAAAAAAAAATACTAGACTTGCAAACTCTTCTATTTCTCTATCAATTTTGCCATTTTAGAGTTCCTTAGGACTTCCTAAATACAAAATAAACTCCATGAATGGCTTCCAGCTAAGTTACACTTGCTTCAGTGGAACCTGATCTTCACTGCAGATCCTTATACTTGAGGTTCAAAAGATGGATGTGATTACTGACTTGTGAAATAAGTTATTTGCATATAGATTCTCTCAGTAAACTCAGTGCATTAAATAAATAAGGATCTAAAACCTAATTGGAGAAAAAAGGTACAGGCAAGAGGATGGGACAGCTGCTTGGGAAAGATGAGGAAGAAATGAAATCACTAGAGGTTTTGAGAATGCCAGAGCACAAATGCTGACCTGAACACGTTTAAATTTCCCTTTCCTCTCCGCACATGTGATGATGCAGGTGGCAGCTATTTCTAGCTATGATAAAAAGAAGTAAAATTGGATTTGCTTGGCCTGCCAGGAAAGCCACAATGCACTTCAGAAAGAGCATTTCCTCCTGATCTCTCAGATCTTCAGTACCTCTCTAGGAAGTGGATGAGCTCAAGAACCACGCAGCAGGTTCAGGTGTCCATGGCAGGGTTTGCCTGCTGAATTCAGTACAATTAGGTTTTTGTGTGTGTTTCTCCCCCAGAGCTGCAGCTCGTTGTAACAAAGGCATTGAAGTGCTGCTGGCAGTGGCTCTGGAGCACTTTGTCCTGGTGGTGGTCAGAGTTCTGCGGGGCCCAACCCCTGCAGATGATTCAGCAAGGAAGGTCCGATACCTCATCCACTGCCAGTGGTGTGAAGAGAGGGTTTTCCAGAGAGAGGGCAATATGATGGAAGGTAAATGGCTTTTCTTTTGCACTCTGTCTCTCTGTTCTGTGCCTTGTTTATATTTACATCCCATTAGTAACAGTTCCCTCGTGTGTAACACTGAGTGGTATGTGTGAGGTGGAGAGGGCACTGCCCTTCATGGCCATGGGCTGGATCAGTTATCTGCGTGGATTTTTCTGTAAATGGACTGGATTTGTGGCACAAATTGTTCAGGTTGTAGCTGTCCCATTCCTGGAGGTGTCCAAGGCCAGGTTGAACAGGGCTTGGAGCACCCTGTGGTAGTGGAAGGTGTCCCTGCCCATGGCAGGGGTGGCACTGGATGGGCTTTAAGGTCCCTTCCATCCCAAACCATTCTGAGATTTGTTTCTACACAGAACATCCTCCCAGCCTGCTAGAGCTGCCAGGATGCCTGATACGTCCATGGATCAGCCACTTCAGGAAAAGCTCTAGGTGTGAGGTAGCCTTTGATACTCTTGGGTTCCCCCAGACAGCAGGAGCTGGATAGCTTTTGGTGTCAGATTGCTTTTCTGCTGCATTTCAGTTCCTTAAAATGCAGTGGACTAAGCAATCTGATTTTCCCCTGTTGTTAATGAGCTGTCCACAGACAGGTTAGCAGAGGCAGGAGACAAAAATTGCACTCCTGGAGATGCTGGTTTGAATAAATGTATACCCTAAAACTTTGTTTCCAAGTTAGAGGCTCTTGGATAGCTTGCTGTCAACTCATGATGTCTTTGCCCTGCTCAGAGTCAGATGCATGAGCATCCAATGAGCCTGGTGTTAAAAAGTTGTTACAAAATTAGATAAAAGTTTTAAGGATGAGGGTGAGTAGCTGAGTACAGTGTTATGGTAGAGATCTTAATTTGTAAATTAATTGTTTGCTTAATGCCTTAGTTGCACAGGGCTTACAAGACTTTTAGGTGGACTGTGTTTTGCAGATGTGACTGGCTGATGTTTATGGTGTTTTGATTAGCACTTTACTGTTAATCTGGACAGTTGCTAATGTAATGGTAGGAAGGCAGATATCTTCCTTGTTGCTTGAAAGAAACATAGGGAAGTTATGTTGTTTTTTTTTTCTTCAGGGTTTTAACACTGATTGCAGATCAAGTCATCCATCACTAAATCTCACTATTATTATAAATAAATGTCACTATTATTTTAAAGAAATGAGCTGCTTGGAAGAAGTTAAAATATTGTCACACTTCTGCTGTTGCTCTTCCAAATTCCTCACTGAAGTGAGCTCCCACTGCATCTCTCTATCTGTGCAGTAACACAGGCATGGCTGGCTATTTCCAAACAATTTAAATGCTGTTTTTCTGCTGCAGAAAACCCTTACCAGCAGCTGCCCTGTGACTGCCATGGCAGCATGCCTGGGAAGACAGCAGTGCTTCTTGGTCCTCTCTGGTAAGTTCACATCACAGGACACATTTGGAGAATCACTCTGGGTCCAGGAGCTCTGAAGCATGTTCATGCCATAACAATTTTTATTTTAGCACTACAAAGGAGATAACAGCAATCAGGAGGAGCTCAGGAAACCGATGTGGATTTTAATTTAGTGGGGTATTCAGTTTTCCTTTCATTCAAACCAGTTAAAAAATAATAACACCTTTTAAATTTCACATTTAATGCACTTACGGCATATGTCCTGCACAGGAGAACCTGCCTCTGTGTTCCTCTAATTGCCAAATATTAAGTAACTCTTGTTACTCTATACTTGCAGAGAATTTATTGAATAAATCATTACATGTGCTGATGGTAACAAATACTATATTGCTTGTTAATTAATATTTGTAGAAACAAGAATAAATATTTTTAGGTCTTTTAACCATTTCAAATCAGTATTAAAAATGGTTGGCAATCGACAGTACCTTTCTTGTGGGGGTTGAATGACTTTCTCAATATCATACGGCAGAAATAAAATTACTGTTCTTGAGATTTTGATTTTTTTTTTTTTTTAAACAAGACCAGTGTTGCTATCTTTGCAAAAAAATCAGTTCAGTGTAACATAATTGCTAATCAATTTGGGCAAGAGAATTTTGGAGCAGCTTCCATTTAGAAGCCTTAACTTTAGACTTCTCTTGCATTTTATAGGTCAGGAGCTCTCTTTAACACTGGATTCCTCAGGAGGATGCTCCTGGAGGCTGTGAAGTATGGCTTGGATGAAGCTCAGCCACTGCTGAAGACATTAGTTTGTGAATCAGAGTGCACAACTCTCAAACATTTTTCTACCCACAATCCTGGTGATGAGAACAAACAAGGTAAGAGAAGGGGCAGCCTGTTCACAGAGTGGACTGGCTTTGTGGTGATGTTTAGAGATGCTTATCTGTGATAAGTTACTTAACAGCAGTGTATCCATAGAGTTGAATGCATTATCAAGTAATTGGATTATTTCCTTCTGTGTAATTAAAGCATTTTGCCATTTTACAGTAGAATTAATTTTGCCTTCTAATTGTATTCTAGAAGAGTGTGGCGTCTATATTAGAACACCAAATACTTCTGCAGAATCCTACTTGGTACATGGTAAGTGGAGCATTTTGGTGTAGCTTTTTTATATTTAACAGTACTACACTCTGGAGTTTTTTCCCACCTAGTACAGATTTTATTTTATCTTTATCCAGAATCATATTTATTGGTAAAAGCAGAATGCCAAATAGTCTATGAAGGCCACTTTAATTTCCTTGTTACAACTGGCCTGTTGATTAAATTCAGGCCAGATTTTACCTCTGCAAACACTGGCTTCCAAAAGCAGGCACGCAGCTGAAGCTGCTGTGTGGCTTTGTTCTCTGTGCACTGTCTGAGGCTTTGCTGGTGTTTCTGGGGTGCCTGTGAGTGCTGAGGGGTTTCTGTGGCCCTGTTGTGTGCAGGGAAGAGGAAGAGCGAGGAGGCGCTGCGCGGCACAGCAAAGCGGCAGCGGGCCGAGCACAGCGCCGAGCACCCCCCGTTCTACTACAACATCCACCGGCACAGCATCAAGGGCATGAACATGCCAAAGTAAGTGTGGGCTCCCCTTCCAGCTGCTCTGACCCTGGCACACAGCTTGTTCTGGGTCAGCCCTGTCAGCACCACGCCCGTTCTGAGTGCGGGGCTTTGGTTTCGCTGTGTTTCTTCCCAGGTTGAACAAGTTCCTGAGCTATCTGTCAGAGGCTGGATTCCGCGTCAGCCGGACCCACTTCGACCCCATGGGAGTCCGCACCAACGCGCCCCTGGTGCAGTTCAAGACTGTTCTCATGAAGTACAGCACTCCCACCTACGTGGGGGCACAGGCAGAAGGCCCTGTGCACCTCCCTGGAGAGGTCCAGGTGGGAGAAGAGGTTCCAGCTGCTGCAGCAATCAAGGTAGAGGAGGCTGAGTTAGTGGAAGATGATACGTCTGGAGTCTTCACCACCATGTTCACAGAACCCTGCCCCACTCACTGTGCTGATTAATGCAGATGGTTTGTTCATCAGGATGTTACAGACTTCTAGCACACCCTGTTCCAGTAAGCCACTCCTTCCTCCCAATCTGGAGTTTGACCATTTTGAGCTGCCTGTTGTACTTTGAAGGGACAGTTTAGACTTAGGTAGCAGAACTTAGCCCTGATCCCGGCATGGCTGTGGTCACAAAACCAGCACTGTGAGAAGGCTGTGGAGTTACCTGCTGTTTCATTCACCTCTTCACACTGAGGCATGGAGGCTGCTTCCCAGTCTGTCCAAGCCTTACTGCCAGCACAGCATCCTGGAAGGGGGGACCAGGCCAAAAGTGTTCAGCATTTTGGAATGTGAGATTATTGTGAAACAACCTATTCCTAAAATGCATCATTCCTAAAACCTGGCCAGCTATGATTCAGAGAAAGGGCATGTTAAGGTAAGAAAATAGCACAGGATAAGTTAAAGCCAGGCAGTCCTGCCTGAGTGCAGCTGTAGTTCCAGGTTGCACATTACTCTGCATTCAGGTCTGTTTCCAGGGTTCTGCCTCCCGGCAGGAGCTGATCCCAGGAGAAAGGAAGGAGCGGTGACACAGCTGCTACTGAGTTTCCATTTGTTACTGAACCGTAGTGAATTGTGTAGTCACTCTAGGTAGTTGTCTGCTCAGAGCTTACAGTGGTTGTGTGCTGCAGAAAGGTACAGGGACAAGGGACTGCAGTGGGTGTTCAGGTGAAGTTTTGTGGTGACTTGTCAAAATAATAGTACTCTGAGCTAAGATCTCTTCTGTGAACGAGCAAAGCTGCCAGGTGTGGCAGTTCTGGTTTCCTTAAATACATGGCAGCATTCCAGCCAAACGAGCTTGCCTTTGTCCTTTTTTTCCCCCCCCACACTTAAGTTCTGTTATCTCTGCGTATTCCACTTGAACAAGTGTCACAGTGGTGGCTGTTCCTCACAAGTTTCATGTTCAGCCTTAGCCCCAGTGTTAGGTTTATCTAAGAGCAGAATATGAGGGGTTGTTATCCTTACCCATCTCTGAAACTTTATAATAGAAGTAACATGACTGATACACTCCTGATGATGCAAAACATCCTATGCTCCTGTCAGACCAGAAGTTGCTGCCTCTTCCACTCTTTTCAATTCCAGATTGTTTTGGTGGAGAGTTATTCTCTTCTCTAATTTCAAAAAGGAAGAACCCACTGAAGGATTCTTGAATCAGTGATACAGCAACAAAGTCTCCTTCAAAAATGTAGTGCTTACAGTTCTTTTCCAAAGACCACCTGGGAGCACATTGGAAAGCTAAATGGAAGGAGGGAATTTCACGTTCCCTAGTGGAATTTTTTTGGGGTTTTAAGTGGATAGAGAGTTGGCAGATGTTGCTTGCAGGTAACACACTTCATTGTTAGTAGGATAAAAGCAGTCCTAAAGTCAGTTACCTGGGGCAAAGGATTGTTCTGATTACAGTAAAGTGGGTTAAAAAGAAAGTTAACTGAAGCCCCTTGTGGGCAGTACTTTTGATTACTCTTGCAGCTCCTTTTAAGGAGCCAAAGGTATTGAATACCTTTTTCAAGGCAAGGCAACTGTCTGGAGGGGCAGAAAAAGTGAAATCCAGATTTGTCTGTACAATCTGGGCTCTTTCCCTCTGCCAGATAAACAGAAGCTGTTGCAGTCTGGGGTGGGGTTTGCCCAGGACCAGCTGAAGGGATATTTGTAACTCAGGTCTCTGGGAATTCTCTTCCTATTCAGTAGTTGTCCCTGCTGTTGACCAGGTAGGATCAGTCCTGCCATGATTAGCTGACAGAACATTACTGTTGGTTTCAGTCTGGAGCTTGGGACATCCTACTCTTTCTTGCACTCATCCACATGGCCAGGTTGGCTGTTACAGTGGGAGACAGAGTGGGAAGTAGGAGGATAATGCAGGAGGTGGTGGCAAGGTCACAGCTCATTCCCTGTCACTTCTTGGAGCAGCCAGTACCCAGTGCTGTGCCAGCCACCAGTGACAGACCTTCAGCAGATCTTTGTTGGACCAAGGTGTTTCTGCAAGTGGCTTGTCCTGAATAGAAAATCACAACTTGTCAACTGCTGGAAGCCTGAGGGAAATCAGTGCAAGGCCATCAGCTGAACAGCAGGCTGGAGAATAAATGCCAGAGGACAGACAAAAAAATGTGGTGTAGTATGAGCCAGTCACCAGTACAGTGTCACCTCTGCTGCTCAGTACCTGAGGGACCTATCCTCTTACCCATGGCGTGTTTCCTGTTTAGCTGCAATTAAAGGAAGCTTTATGGGAGTTTAAGCTCTTCAGAGGCAATTTGGGTAATTAGAGGTGGCCCAGAGAGCAGGAGGATCTCCTCAGTCAGAGTGTTCGTGTTCAGTCCATCTTAAGAAACCCTACTCTGGGCATACTCAAGCATTGCCTCAAGGTGCATTCTCTAAAAGTTGTGGTAAATGTAGAGAGAAAACAAAGAAAGGAACAAAATTTGATGTCTCTAAATAATGCACCTCAGCTCCAGGGGTTCATTACAGTTGTTCTCTGCTGTTATTGACTAAAGCTGCCTAATAGTTAAATGCACCCAAAGCTGCTGGGTTTAACCTGAGTGCTGTGAAAATCTTTCATCCCCTTCCTAAGGCTGCAGGATCTGGTTGGAACAGCAGCACCTGTGACAGGTCAGTGGAAGAGCTGATATCTTCTGTGTGCCCCTATTTCTCACTGAGGGCTCAGGAGCTGAGCTGCTCTCAGGGGACTGTATAGCCACCACAGGTGGAGCTGAGCTGCATGTCCACAGCCCCAAGGCATAGCAACACAAACACAAACACTGCCCAAAAGGGGTCCTTTAGCAACCACAAGAGGAAGCAGCACTGCAATTCCCAACAGGTTGTTGATAACATTTTTGCTTTTATTGTCAATTTGAGCATTTCAGTGGGACTTCAGTTGGATAGGAGATACTTTAGTTGGATATTAGGCTTACCCGTACGTAACACACATTATGTACTTACAAAAGAACATGGCTTTAAAAGGGGGAAGAGTAATGGCATTTTGAAAATAAAATAGTTTATAGCACTAAAGAGTCACAGTGCAATCAATGGTTTAATCAAACAGCTACATTATATATATAATATTTAAAGAACATAAATATTCAGGAAATTCACTACAACATGAAAATAAAAGCTTCACATTCTCCCACACTTTTCAAAAGAACTGGAGACAAAGTGACAGCTCCTAGACAGACTGCTCAGCTTCACAACACCTCTCTTGCTTAAGGGACTATCCCTCCCCTCAGCTCTCCCCAGGAGGGATGCTGGCACTAATCTAGAAGTTTCCCCGGTATCTTTAAAGCATTTAGCACAGCCACTCCCCCACCCCCCATTATATTCCATGGACATGCACTACAGTCTATACAGCAACGCTTCACAAAGTCAGCAAAAACAGGTCCCTCATAGCTGCCCCTTTGTGCTCTGGGGCCTGAACACTTCATTTCCTGTCACAAAAGCCCAAAGCTTTCCAGTCAGAGGAAATAATTAAGTTACTCAAAGAAGCCTGTGCAGTTTCCACAGTGGGATAAAGCTGATCTGAACAGCAGCCAGAAGGGACACTATTTACAAGTGCTAGGAAAGCCCAGAGTCAGGGAAGGGCAACTCCTTCCCAGGAGAATCTCCGAGCAGCAGAATACTTTATCACATGCCAAAGCCAGTGGGAGTCCAGACAGGACACAGGAGAGTGTAAACCACACACCCTGTGGAGTAAAGCCTGGTGCTTCCCACCTAACATCAACTCTTTTTGCTTCGAGCCACAGGGGAGGGTTCATCAGCAAGTCTCAGAGCAAAGGGAACCTTGTGGTGACAGCCTCCCTTCAGACAGGACATGGGACAGGTCAAGCTGCCCCCTCAGAGCCACAGCAAGGTCCAAAGCCAGGGTACAGGGGCTGCACATGCAAATGAACAGCAGCTACCTTACAGCACAGCCCACTGCCATGTTGGGGAACTTAGGCCTAAATGTAAGACACTAAATGGTAAACTTTGTCAAGTACTGAAGTTGTCTTCCAAAGTGCTAAACCATGTTTGTTAAAGCTATGGCAAAGGAACAAAAGTAGAATCTTGAAGCAGCTTAAAGTCAAAGTCTTCCCTACTCACACTGACACTGGGAAAAGGTCCCTGCTGAGGTGGCACAATTCCCCAAAGCAAAGTATTTTGATGGCCGTGTACTGGAATTTGGGGGATTTGCTTTTAAAAAAAAATTTCTGGACAGTTCTTTATAGCACATTCACAACAGAGATCCTGCTGTAGGGAACAGCAAACATCCAGATTTCCTTCAGTTCAGCTGTGAGGACAGGGCAGCATTACAGGAGGGGCCAGGCAGGAATCAAGACTGGCATGTCCTACATGGTGAAGAGTTATGGGTTTGGGGTGTTAGGGTATTTTTTGACTGAAACAGCCATTAAAAACAAAACCAAACCAATCTGATGAAGCACCTTGCACTGAAGTATTAAATTAAGCCCAGTAATCAGTAAGGTTTTAAAGTGTCAGTTTTCCCACTGCAGCTCTCTTTGGAATCCCAGAATCCCAGGATGGCTGGACTTGGAAGGAACCTTAAATACCATCTGAATCCAAGCCCCTGCCATGGGCAGAAATACCTCTCACAAGATGAAAAATTCACCTTCATTCACAAGAAAATGTCTTAATGAACCTTTCCCAGGGAATCAGACTCTTGCTGCAAGACTATCCCAAATCCATTCTCTAACAATCAATTCTTCAGATGGATAACAGTCACCAAATTCCAACATTTAACACATTCCTTGGCATATGCTACTATTGAACAGACTTCCTTGGCCACCCAACACTCCACACTTCACAGAGGCTACTGTGTCCGATGGAGCAGAAATCCAGATTGACCTGGACAAAACAAAGCCATTCCAAACTGGAACACTGGATCAAGTATCATGCATTAGGAACAAAAAAGCATCTCAAACACTGGAATGCACTGGAGAAGGTCATTTAGTCTCCTAGGGAAAAACCAAAAAACCCAACCCAAAGACTAAATTAAATACAGCCCAGAATACTGTCTAGTCATATTACTGAGTTTACTGAGAGTGCCTGAAGACACCATGTGTGTTGTCCATGAAGATACTGGTGGTGCCTTATTTTAATATTAAAGAAGTTGTAGCTATAAAAAGAGTTAGTTCTATCCCAGTTTCCCAGCCCTTATTTGTGCTCCTTGGTGGGGGCATAGTACAGTTCCATGGGTTTGTTCACTTTCCAGTACTTCTCACTGACCAGCTCCAGGGAAAAGGACCCATTTAGCACCTAGAAGAGAACAGCAAAACAGGAACAAATGAGGTAATCTGATGTGCTGTAAAACAGGCTACTTAAATGTGTTGACTTGAAGGAGTCACCAATAATGCAGCACAAGTCACAAGCTAAAAACCACAAAGATTCTCAAGTGAAGTAATATTTTTCCCTCTTCAATTTTAATCGGAAAAGAATGGCATAAGTGTGTTGGGTTGATGTGGCCAGAAATGTGTATTCTGTCACCATCTGCTGAAGCCAGGTGGGGCAGTGACCCTTATCTCCATGGCACACATTATCTGCTAATGGGCCAGCTTTAAACCAGCTGGGGCAATCATCTTTATCTTTGCCACAGCCCATCCTCCCTCCAGGAAGAGATCATCTGCTGCTGGCCCATTCAGTCCCACTGCATGGCTGATAAAATTCCATCATCCCACTGGGAGATGCTCCAGCCAGGGGAGCAGCCAAGCCTTTCCTACCCAGATAAAAACTGACATTTTGGACACCAAGGTACCTTCTTTCCACTGGATTCCAGAGGAAAGCCAGACCTTTCCACATCATCCCTGCACCTTCAGAGGAAAACTGCACCTTCTGCAGGAGCACTGCTCCAGCTGAACCACATCTGCCACTGCAGGAGGATGCAGCCACCATTGAATGGGACTGCTACCAACACCCTGACAGGATGTCAGGTTGGATTCTGACTCTGTCAGGGCTGGGATTGTTCTTTGTAATACTGCATTTCTATTTTAATTTTCCTAGTAAAGAACTGTTATTCCTAATTCCCATACCTTTGCCTGAGAGCCCCCTTAATTTCAAAATTATAATAATTTGGAGGGAGGGGATTTACATTCTCCATTTCAAAGAGAAGCTCCTGCCTTTATTGACAGACACCTGTCCTTCAAACCAGGACAATAAGCCAGGTCACGGTTGGTGCCATCACTGCATTTTCCCCAAGTAATTTCAATGCCTCCATTTCTACCAACCAAGCTTTTGCCAAAAAGCACCTGATGGGCTGCTGAATAAGCTGGTGCCTTGAGTTTTACCCCGGGAAGAGCCCAGCGGGTGTGTTTTGAGCAGATGTGCGTGCAGGGCTGTGGGCTGTGGCGGGCAGCAGGCAGTGCTTACGGTGAACTGGCCGGCGGCGGTGGCGATGTAGATGGTGTACTGCTTCTCACTGGCCGTGTCCAGGTTCATCTGGTTGGACTCGCCCTTGCTCCGCAGCTCCTCCAGGGCCAGCCTCACTGCCAGGTACTTGGACAGGTGATCAACCGTGGCATTGCCCGAGGTCTTGATGTACCTGTGACAGCAGCCACACAGATCGTCAATAATCACTGAGCAGCAGTGTGGGAAAAGCCATCTGCAATGCCCTAGATATTAAACATCAGCTGTGAGAAGGCCTTTAGAGACAGTTCCCAGCTGAAGCTTTGCATAGATTTACACATATCACTGAGAGATGTCTCATCAGCAGAGAAAGCCAAGAAAAGACCTGAGGAAACACCATGAAACTACTCTGCTGTGAGCCAGAACTTGCAAGCTGTGCTTGGACTGGATTATGAACAAAAAAACGTCAGGAAAAGCTGCCAGCTTGCAAATCCTGCTGACACAAAGCTGCTCTGAAAACTGCTGATACTTATACAAGGTTTGTTTATTCCCAAAGAAACTTAGAGTAAGTAGAAAGGGGCTGATATAACACCATCATCCCACTAGTGAACTGCAATGCTAGAAAACCTTAAAAACATCTTTATTTGTGATCACAGGCTTAAAACAGCTTGTGACTGTATTTTTCATAATAGCTGAGGAATACCATCTACCAGACTTGGAACAGAAAGAAGTGAAGAATGCTTATTTGCACCTGGCCTTGGTATAGGTTGCCCAGAGAAGCTGTGGCTGCTCTGATGTGTCCAAGGCCAGGCTGGATGGGGTTTGGAGCAACCTGGGCTAGTGGAAGGTGTCCCTGCCGTGGCAGGGGGTGCAACTGGATGGGCTTTAAGGTCCCTCCCACCTCAAACCATCCTGTGATACAGTTAAATAGGATTCAGTATGACTGAAGTAAATTGATTAGTAAATTAGTAAATTGAGTTTAGAAGCCCCAAGAAGTGATGGAAAACCAAAGCCCCAGAAAACAGCAGCAGACCACCTGGAGATGCCAGGGGCCACTGACCTTGTCTGTGCGCTGTCATCGTTCTCCATGAGGGTGGGGTGAGGCCTGAACACCAGCTCAATTTCACTGGCCCCATCCAGCACGGGATCTATGGCCACAGTGGTGTTGTTGTTGTCCAGCTCCAGCCCAGAGTCATCCGAGGTTTTGGTCCTCTTGTTGCTGGGCCCTGCCTCCTGGTTGCTGTGTGTGGAGGCATTGCTGCAGTGGGAGCTGTCCCCGTTGTCCTCGGCCCCGCTGCCATTCTCAATCTGCTGCTTCTTGCCCCGCTGCAACCTGGCCACAAACAGGCAGAGATACACCCTGACCCATCCAGAATCCACCCAGGTCACAACACACCTCCTCCCCAAGTGAGCCATGTGCACATGCAAGCACTGAATGTTTCAGATTTAAAGTTTAAAAATTACTGATATTAATTATTTTGTAGAAAAAGATACTCATAGACAGAACTACCCATTTTTTCATGTCCCTCAAACACCTTTCAGCTATATAAGACTATTTTAACTTCACACAGTTGTTTTTCATGCAACTGCAGACCATTATTTCCATCCCAACATGGATCCGCATGTGATTAGAATTATTAAATCACACCATACTTTATCATGCAAAGTTTGGAGCCTCTCTCCCAGCTGGCTGTCTTAGGTTTAAATACACATCTGGAATTTCACCACATATTCCAGCCTGTGAATTAAGTCACAACTAAACCCCAAGTCCTGGTATTCTGTGCATTTATTGGCATGTAAGGGCAGCATTTTGGTACAGGATTCATGGTGTTATGGTTTTTTATCTAATACATGACAGCCATAATTTGGTAACGCTATCAGGCTGCCCCAGCAGTTGCAGGTGAGTGATACAGAAATTTCTGACAGTAGACAAAAGGTTAAAAATTATTTTGCCAAAGGTTAACAATTGTTTTGGCAGATATCAGAGGAGAAGAGAAGATTCTCAAGCTCCACAGGGCATTAGGACAGGCATTGTATTTTTAGCCTAAAGATAAACGAGGTGATTATGTACCTGTTCATAGCCTGAATCTTTAATCCCTCCTCGATGCTGTGACTCAGGGCTTGCTGGTTGTTGTGCTTGCTGATCCTGGCCAGCACCCTCTCCTGATGAGCTTCGTACTCATCCCGACTCGGGTAAATCTTACTGATGAGAGCGTCGAAATTGGGGTCTGGCCGCAGGGATCTTTTTGAAACGAGCTTTTTGCGACATGTGGGACATTCTTTGTTGCTGGACGAGGACAAGAAGGAAGCAAACAACACTTAACTCTCCAGCAGTAACAAAACTCTGCCCTGCTGTTTCCATTCTCAGTCAAAGTGCTTGCTAAAACTCAGTATTTATAGTAAATTTGGAAAGGGGCTTCTGTCTCTTGACAGATCAAGCAGTTGCAGATACTTAAGCAAAGATCCCAAACGTGTCTCTCACTGCTGCTCTTTTATTTTAAAGTATGTTTGAGCAAATTATTTAGACCAAAGAGATCAAAAGTCCCACAATCCCTTCTTCTCTTCATTTTCTGGATGGATTTTTACCTGTAAAAATTGATGTCTAGTGGAAATTATACTGAGGCACAGTCTTAGGAGGAAATTTTTCCCTGTGAGGGTGGTGAGGCCCTGGCACAGGGTGCCCAGAGAAGCTGTGGCTGCCCCTGAGCCCATGGAAATGACCAAAGCCAGGTTGGATGGGGCTTGGAGCAAGCTAGGATAGTGGAAGGTGTCCCTGCCCATGGCATGGGTGGGACTGGATGGGCTTTAACGTTCCTTCCAACCTAAACCATTCTGAGATTCCATGATTCCATGATTTCTAATACTCACAGGACATATAATTTGAAATGGCTGAGCCATATAGTTTGAAATGTATTAACAGGAAAAGGAAGAATAAGGGAAATCAAACCCATTTTTGTCAGTGATGTCACTATTACTTTATTTTGTCAGTATTTTGTTTTACTGTTACTGGATCTAAGCAAAGAAAAGAATACAAAAGAGTACTTCAGTTCCTTGCAAGAAATAGAATTATGGATTTATTTTTCATGAGGAGGCAGTATGATCTGTCTTCCAGAGATGGCTGAACATGGAACAACAGGATTTGAAAGGTGTGCTGCACATTTAGAAACTCCCAGTGCACAGTGACTGTCCCACATCAACCCCTTGCCAAGGACACTTCCACCTCAAGTGCAATGGGCTGTCCAAGCCCTCTTACCTCCACAGTACCATTCCCTGGCAGTGTCCCCTTCTTGTCCTCTGGCAGCATCCCACCCCTCTTCCCCATCAGTGTCCCCTCCCCATGCCCTGGCAGCGTTACCCCTGTGCCCTGGCCATGTTTCCTCCCTGTCCCCTGGCAGTGTGCCCCTGGCAGTGTGCCCCTGGCAGTGTCCCCTGGCAGTGTCCCCGGCAGTGCTCACGTACCCGCTCCTGAGGGCAGTGATGATGCAGTCGGCGCAGAAGCGATGCAGACACTCCTTGGTGGTCATGGTGTTCTTGAGCATGTCCAGGCAGATGGGACACATCAGCTCGCTGTGCAGGCTGCGGGGGGACACCACGATCTCCAGCCCATCTGTGATCGCTTCCTGGCAGCAAAGAAGGGAAAGGTTCTTTCCTGGGACCGAGTCCCTTCCTTGTGGAGACAGCATGTTTTACCCAAGGAAACACAGCAAAGAGACACAACACAAACACATCAAGCACACAAAACCCCAGTGCTGCCAGCCCTGCAGCACAATAAGAACAAGGAGCTGCTGGAGAAGGTCCAGGGGGGCTATCAAGTTGATGAGGGGTCTGGAGTATCTCTCCGATGAGGAGAGACTGCGGGAGTTGGGCCTGGTCAGTCTGGAGAAGAGAGGACTGAGACAGCAATCTCAATATATGCAAGTATCTCCAAGTGGTGTCAGAGAATAGTGCCAGACTGTTCAGTGGTGCCAGTGACAGGACAAGGAGCAATGGCCATAAATAAAACACAACAAGTTCCACCTCAGCGAGGAAGAACTTCTTTCCTTGGAGGTGCAGAGCCCTGGAGCAGCTGCCTGGGGAGGGCGTGGAGTCTCCCCCCCTGGATGTGTCCCTGTGTCACCTGCTCTGCCTGGGCAGGGGGTTGGACTGGGTGATGTCCAGAGGTCCCTCCCAAGCCCAGCAGCCCATGGTTATGTGATTACCTGGGGGGTTCTCTGCAGCTCGTACAGACTGAGCTCCCAGGTCTTGCTCAGTGGCTGCGTCCCGTTGGTCTGCACGGCCTGAGACATGGCTGGGGAAAGAAGGGACACAGGCTGAGCACTCAGCTGTGACTGGCTCAGCATCCTCTCCTCTTCCAAGGCACAGCAAGCAGAGGCTCCAGGGAACACCCATGCCCCTCTGCTGTGTCACACATGGATAATTTGCTTGCACCCCTCCAGGAGAACTGGGGGAGCTGCTCAGCCGTGAACAGTTGCCAAAAATCAATTCAGTTGTTAAACAAAAGTGACACAGAACTGAAGGCCAGAGAATGTGGGCCACAAATGCCACCTGATGCAGAAAATATTCCTAAAACATCCACTTCCAAACATGCACATGGGTCAGGCAGGGTCTGCCTCCTAAACCGAGGGGAAGGGCAAAATGAGACAGGACACAGCACACCAGTCAATGTGCTCACTGGCGCACACTACGGCTTTTCCTCCTTCCTCAAAACACATCCCATAGGCTTTCCTATCAGAAATTTGAAGAATACTGAAAGATCAAGAGAAACCCAGTCACTGCCTAATTTAAATAATAATAATTTTAAAAACCCAGAGAAACTGCACTGCTGTTCCATCAAAATTTTAGTATTATTGTACGAAACGAGGCAAAATTACCACACAGAGTCACTGCAGAGATGAAAAAGTCTGGTCAAAGTGACAGAAGAAAATGATGTTTCTGAACAGAAAATACTTTTATGCTGGGGGAGAGGAGGCATAACTTGCCATGACTCCAAAAATGCCTGCCTTGAGCAGGAAAACTTATCTCAGAGAGTGGTATGTTTAAAAAAATAATTGTAACTATATAAATGGCAAGATTGCAGTTGCAGACCTTTTTTCTAAGTAGAAGAAGTGCTTTCTTTTATTCCTTGTTTAAATCTGGGTTCCCAGACCATTCAATTCAGCAGCCAAATCTGTTTTTTACTGGCATCTATCACATACATTATAATCCATTTTCCAACTCATAAAGTTCTTTATGAAAAGGCCCAAACTCTCTGGAGAACAAGGTTACTATATAGGCTTTAAGTAATTGTGAAGGGGAAAGCAAGATAAGCTGTGCAGAGTATTAGATCTACTTCTATCCAGGCACAGAAAACAGAGTTTCTCACTTGGTATTTTTCTTCTGACATAAAATAGCCACATCCACTATAATGTCTATTAAGTAGAATCACAGAATCCTGGAATAGTTTGGGTTTGAAGGGAGCTTTAATATCATTCAGTTCCACTCCCTGCCATGGGCAGGGACACCTTCCATTAGCCCAGGTTGCTCCAAGCCCTGTCCAACCTGGCCTTGGACACTGCCAGGGATCCAGGGGCAGCCACAGCTTCTCTGGGCAACCTGTGCCAGGGCCTCACCACCCTCACAGAGAAGGATTTCTTCCAATATTCAATGTAAATGTACCTTCTGTCAGTCTGAAGCCCTTCCCCCTTTTTCTATCACTCCAATTCCTCTCAGAGTCCAACTCCAATTTTACTGTGGAAATATCATGCCCTAAAACCACAGTTTTCTTGTCACAAGAGACATGTTCCTCTGTGGGGATCAGAGAAGTCCCATGTGCAGGTCAGACCTCACCAGCCCAGTAGAGGTGAGAAGCCAGCACATCCCCAGCTGCAGACTGAAGCACTGGGCTGTTCTGTCAGGATGCTTCAGTGTTTTGTTATTCAGTGGTATGAATTTAATGTTGGTCTCAAGTGACACATCTCAGCAAAGAAAGGAAACACTGTTTCTCTGTGTTCTAATTTTCACTAATATTTAAGGCAATTCCAGGTGTACAGGAACCTAAGTGCTCCAGGATAAGGATTTTTTTATGTTGTCCTAACAGAGGCCAAACATCATTTTGTGTCTGCACTGGATACCACTCTCGTGTGCTTTTAAAGCTGACACATTCAATTAACCATCATTTCAGCTGCTGAAAGAAATTCATGAAGCTGCTAATCACAACCCTTCCAAAACCTGCTGGAGCACATGGACCAAGACAGCAGAGTCCCAGAGGCCAGAGGATGCAGCTGTCCTAGCCAGGAGCCTGCTCTGCACAGCCAAGTGAAGAGCTCATCCCAGCAGCCCCTGTGTGTGCAGGTAATTCCTCACCTGAACTCCTGTGCTGGCAGAGAACAGCAGCCTGGGGCCATCACCAAACACATCCATCTGCACAGCAACCACATCAACACCAACATTTCTTCCTGGAAAGGGTGGGCAGGCCTTGGAAGGGGCTGCCCAGAGAGGTTTGGAATCCCCATCTCTGGAGGTGCCCAAGGAAGGCCTGGATGTGGCACTCAGTGCTCTGGTGATGGTGATATGGTGGGGATTGGGCACAGCTTGGACTTGAGGATCTCAAAAGTCTTTTGCAGCCTCAGTATGTCTGGAATTTATCCTACAAGCCCAAGACTACACTGCACAGGACACTGTACAGCAGCTGTGATAAATAACTCACCAGCTTTACCTGAAATCCTTCTCACCTGAGACACCCAGTGCCACCCTCTCTCCCTTAGGGTGAGGGATGCAGTGACAGTACTTTCACATTTTAAGAGGAAAACCAGTTTCCTTAAAGCCAGCTGAACACTGCAGAGATCCACACAGCCCATTCTGTCACTACCAAACACCTCCTCTGCCTTTGCAAGGGAAATCTGAGGAGCAGCAGGAACATGGTCAAGTCAAGCATGCTGGAGTGACAACAAAAACAATCAAATTATGCTCCATGGCGTTTCCACTCTTTTTGATGATCAATAAATAAGCCTGCTTATCTCTCCCCTGATCTACAGTTACCATACTTATAACATTCCTGAAAAATGTAAGTGCACGAGGGTTGACTTCCCTTCAGCACTGGTGGCTCTCAGATTGGATTGTGTTTCCTCACACTGTTGAAATCTAACCCAGCAGCATCCACAGCTGGCACCAGGGTCAAACACCCATCTCCACAGTCAGGAGAGGCATTTTGACTCAGAATTGCACTGACCATGTAACAGCCACCAAGTACCAACCAGCAGTCACAAAACCATAACCAGTGAACCATCTTCAGATGCTGCATCAATGAATGACCTCCCCCATTTGTTTGGGGAAGTGAGGTGGGAAACACCTCTACATTTAGCTGACACTTCAGTTTCCTTTTAGGACAGACCACTGCTACCACATTTGAAGAAGGAAATCACACGTGGCTCAGGTCACACTGACTGATTCCTTCTAGAGCTACAGAAGTACAAAGTTTTCCATGAGCTGAAGGAAGATTATCTTCCTGTTCTTGACACTGTGTTCAGAGGGAAAAATATGAAGTGTGAAGTTTCTAGACTGAAGGTACAACAGACTTATTATTAACTGCTACTGGCAAAGGGACAGAAGATAAAGAAAAAATGTCAAACCTCACATTTGTTCTTCAGTCTGAAAATTTAGTCCAGTGAAATTTCACATTCCTAAAATCACTGGCATAGCTCATTCTTCCTCTGCATCCCTTTTGGCATTGTTTCTCAAAAAAGACTTGCATGAGAGGTTTCTCATATTCGTTTTCCCAGCTCACAGTATGAGACAGATTTCACCTCAACAATACCCACTTTTCACCTGTTCAACATTTCACATCTTTTCTACTTTAGAACAAAGATGGGATCTCTTCTTCACAGGTCACACATGTGAGCACCAGGAACATGAAGCTAGACACCCCTATGATTCTTTCCTGAAAAAACTTCTAACACACCACAACCTTAGACTTTTAATCTTCTTTTTACCTTTATGACTCATCTGTTCCCTCTGGATATAAGAGGAAAGCAAACCAGTCACACACCAACAGGCAAAATCACATTTATAGCATTACAGAACAATTTGGATTGGAAGGGATCTTAATGATCATCCAGTTTCAATCCCCCAGGGACACCTTCCACTGTCCCAGGTTGCTGCAAGCCCTGTCCAACCCGGCCTTAGACACTTCCAAGGGTTCAGGGGCAGCCACAGCTTCTCTGGGTAACCTGTGCCAGGGCCTCTCCACCCTCACAGGCAGAAATTTCTTCCCAAAAACCCATCTAACCCTGCTCTCTGGCAGATCAAACCTCCTTCTCTCAGAGCACCAACAAGTTGTAGTTGCTGGGATTAATCCAGGGGCCAGAGGGCCATTCTTGTCAATCATTAAGAAAACCACCTTAATCAATATTGCATGAACCCCTGCAACTCTTCAGACTCAATCTTGAGGCACAGCAAAACCCCTATGCACAAACTCCATAATTACAGGGTACACACCTCTGTCACTATCAAAACCAGTGCTGACTGATAAACCAATGTAACACACCTCAACAAATTTAAAGAAAACCAGTTGGGATTTAAAAATATAAGAAAGTAAGTCTTGTTCCTGCAGTGCTGGAAAACAGGCAGGTACAGGAAAAAACAGCAGTAAGGAACACTCTGAAAGGCCCTTGGATCTCCTGCCTGCTCACTGACTGGGGAATTTATGCTGGGATGTCCTTCTTCCAAATGTGCTTGGACAAAAAAACTCCACCAGACTAATATCCACACTTGTCACACACCAAATCCACTTTACAACCTCTTACACTGAAATATACTTAATTATTTACTCCACAGTCATGACTGAAGTAGGGTGGGCATTTGGATATCCCACTTCTGAAACTGTCCAGTAAAAATAAAATCCAGCTGGCAGCACTCAGAACAGACCAGTCGGACCAGTGGGCAGCCAAAGGAGGAGCTCCAGCACCACCATTTCTCTGCTCCTGCCCTTCCCAACTTACTTTTCACAGGTTTCCACCCTCAGATCCACCAATGAGTAACACTGCTGAAATATAATATTGCTGAAAACATGTCCGTTCTGAATATGTAACATTTCCTGGCTCTAGCCCAGCACTGACTTTGATGGTGGTCCTGCTTTGAACAGGGAGCAGGGGATGCTATCAGGGATCCCTCACTACCTGAATTATGCTCCAAAATGCTTTGCAGGGCCTGTTTTAGCCCAGGCAAAGGCTAAAGAGCATCTGCAGCATGGTTGTGCCAGCACAGCTTGAGATCTGAGAAAGGCTGGAATGGTACCAAGCAGCTGGAGAGAGAACCCACAAACCCAGCTCAGGTGTGACCATAACCACACCACCCCCATTCAATACTCTGCGATACTTTCATGAAAAAAATCACTTATGAGGAAAAAAAATTGCATCAGGCTCTTTTAAAAAAAATATTACACATATTTTTAGAGAGTATTAAAATCTTAGAAATAACTCATTTCTGTTCCAAGTTGTAAAAGGTAAATATTTAGACTTAAAACAGTAAGAGAGTTAGACCTCTATTCAGTGTGCCAAATTCAACAGCACCTTCAACCATTTTGGGTTTTTCTTCCTAAGGATTAATTCCTTTAAAAACAGGTATTCATAGTGCAGTTACTTAGAAGTTTAACAGGTTTAGAGCTTTAAGTTTTACTCTCTCTCACACTATGACTAGTATTGGGAACAGATTGCACGTTTCACAGAGCACTCAATTCAACCATTCATTTGAAATTATTCCATTAAAACATTCTGAAATTTAAGGGGTTTTTCTGGTTTTACTTATTAGCTTAAAGCTTGATTTGGAAAAAAAAAAAAAAAAAAAAAAAAAAAAAAAAACACAATCTGGAAGACACTATTTAAAGGAATTAACCAGTTCCCTGCAGTTCAGATATCTTTACATCCAGGACAAGCCCCATTGCTCCAAGCCCCATCTAACCTGGCCTGGGACACTCCCAGGGATCCAGGGGCATCCACAGCTTCTCTGGGCACCCTGTGCCAGGGCCTCCTCATCCTCACAGGAAACAGCTCCTTCCCAACAGCCCATCTAAATCTACTCTGCCAGCTTTAAAACCATGTGGCCCTGGTCTCTTATGGACCATGGATCAATATCTTGTTGATCCATGCTCTGTGAGAGAAAGAAACCATCCCCACCAGCCACTCCTGGGCAACAATGTGGCTGGGAAGCAAGACAGGGATCAGATTCATGTCAGGGCATGATCATGTCCGGGATCCCTGAGCTGGCTTTGGTAAGCAGTGGTTAAAACACCTGCATCATTGCAACTCTGACCACCAGCAATGATTTTGTGTCACTTTGGTTACAACTGAAGTGAGGCTCACTGAAAATTAAACACATGATAACCACTCTGACAATCCAAATTTATCAGTGTTTGCACCTGGCTCCCTGCCATCCTATTTTCCTACTTTATTTACAGAAGGAAATTGAGAGCTTAAGATTCAAATGTTTTGATCAATTATATCAATATTGCCCCACTATGGCCAAGAAAACTATTTAACTACAATAAAAACCAGAAAATTAACATTAAGACACAAATTTTACATTTGGATAAGTAAACTCTCACTGAATGTCAGATACTGGGTGACTGGCACAATGGAGAAGTTACTGATGCAATAAAAAAACTATCTGTGAATACATAAATTACAAACGTTCCCCACACTCAAGACTGTGCCAAGTTCTACATTTAAAATACTGAGAAATCCAAGGTTCATCACTCTATAAAGTGCAGTTAGCAAAGAGACACAACCTCAGTGCTGCCCTAGAGCACTCCCAGCAGGAGGAAAAGATGTATCATTAATTCAAGACCACAGACTCAAAAATGTCCCAAAGCAGCCAATAAAACAGGAATGCAGAGAAATCTGAGGTACTGGTACAGTTTAACAGCCCCAACAGTCGGTAACACTAAAAACCTTTTCCCAGCATGACTGTCCCTCTCAGTCATACCACAGCAGAGATTTTCATTTTCCTGATAACTAGTCCCAAACTCCCATTTTCCCATAAACTTAACAGCACTTCTCTCAACATCAAAAAAATCCTTGAAAAGCAAGTAACAACACCTAATGCTGTGTTTATGGAATGTCTGGAAGGCTGCTGGACAGATGACATCTGACTGAGGGAAAAAATAATACTGTACATGGTCTCTTATAGCTACTCGGCTGTATTTATTCTCCTAAGAAAGTGTTTTGTCTTCGAGATATGGAATCTTCCAGCTAACAGCCACTCACAATTGCCTGGCCTGAGAAGGATCAATCTATGGAGCTGGGCAGCATTTCCAATCTGGCTGTCAAGCTGCTCCGCCTGGCTGGGAGAAACTGGAGTGTGACCTCACACAAACCATCTGCTGTGCATCTGGACACCTCTGGAAGGGAATCCAATGCTGACAGAAGTGTCCAAAGGGAAATAATCCTCCTGGTTTAGATGTCAAGGGCACCAGGGGGAAATGAAGTACCAAATTAAACTGTTGATCAAACTGCAGGCGGTTTTATGACAGTGCTGGGAACAGCCATGTACTTCTGGACACGACACAGAGATGTGATTTTAGGTCAGTGCTTCTCAGTATATTTATAGCAGGAAAGTATAGCAGCATCTAAGCACCTCTGAGTCCAGGTACATCCCTGCTGCGGAGCTGAGGCTCACATTTCAGTTTATTCTAACAATACTCTATGCATCAGTGACCTTTTCACATCACCTCCCAGATCACTCCATTCTTGTCAATAACCTTCAGTCCTTAGTGTCAGCTCCTCATTCCCATGCTCCTTCGGTATCCTACCCTCCTGGACCTCCCTTCTGCTAGAAAATACATAAAATACATAAAATACATGAAAATACCATGACATTTCCAGAGCACTAGCTATATCATCAGTTGCCTCTAAGGAGTCCAGAATTCACCTACAAAAACACATCACACATCAAGCCCAAGCTATTCCTAAATTATAAAGCTTAGATTTTTTTTTTTTTTTAAATCTCGAAGGATTAATTTGAAAACCTCTCAGGATTTGGTACACACACAAAAGCAAACATTGTCCACTGTCCTAATGCATCACACAGTAAGATTATTTTAATCATTAAAGCTCAAATCCTTAAAGACTTAGCCTTTCACACCACCTATATCTCATCCAAAGCCTTCTGCCAGGAGTAGAAACAAAACCCAAAACTGTTACAAGAACAGCAACTTTTCACTGCTGACGTGGGTCAATAGATCAGGCAAACACTTGACCTCAAATGTGCCAAAGACCTTTGCCAAGAACTCATATAAAAAGGAAAACAGCCATTACTAAGCTATAATTTAGCCCTGTGAAGCAACAATATTAAGCAGAACTCTTGAAGCGACATTATTAAACAGAACTCTGGGGGAGTGAGTAGAACTGTGATTTTATCTGCCACTTGTTAAATTTTATGTCAAGTTTCTCATATTATGAAGCTGCTACTGTATAGTATTTTAGAAATATAACTTAAGAGATTAGGAACCCAGGTGAGTTTCAAAAATAAAGTTCCTAATCTCTTAAGTTAACCTTGGATTTCAGAATTAATAACCAGCTGGGAAGGAGAAAAGCCAAAGTTCCTTCCTAAAATTCATTTCAGTGCTAAAACAGATCAGAAAAGGAGGGATAAAGAACTGAAAACTTTTGGGAGCAAACAAAAGCAACACTTCAAACTCCAGAAAAGATGAATCTGCCACAGCAACTACATTGTACAAACAATTCATGATATGTGTTGCCTTAGGATATTTTTAATGAGACTTAGTTTTTAATTTTTCCTTGCCCTGCTCTGCTGGCACATTTTTGAGGCTAACCACTCTCTTGCTGTGTCCTTGAAGAAACAGCTGTTGAAAGCAAGACCTGAGCACTTCAATCAGTAAGGTGAAGTTTAATCATTGCACCACCTTTATCGTGGCCTTCACATTTTCTGCACACTTAAACAAAAATTCTATGAACCTCCATGCACTGCAATTCAGAATCTTTGGCATCTTCACAGATGCTGTGACTGGTTCTGCCAGAGGTATATGCAGGATTCCAGGCTCCTTCCAACACAGTCTAAAACCAGGTTCCTCCCAACCCAGTCTAAAACCAAAGCCATGTTGAAATAGCCACACCAGACCCTGAACTTCAGTGCCTGAGGCACCAGCACAGATCTTCACTGGGAAACCAACATGGGTTTGTTAATTTTCATCCCACCAGCAAAAAAACCCATGAAAACCTGCTCATCACCTTCTTGGACTGCTGCTTTGGTAAAGTGCTAAAAGACACTTCTAAGCAAATTTTAAGAAACATTGTAAAAGTTGAAGCCAAATACACTGAAATTCAGGTGTACTGCTCTCCCCAGGCTACCAGGATGGTATCAAGCAAGTCACTTGTCCCACCCTTCAACACACAGCACACCTACTGTCCATCCCATTTAATAACAGAAATGTCAATAAGCAGCAGCATTCTATTGCATTGATATTGTAGGAGAATATTGTGAGATGTCAGACCAGCTTTACCAGAACTATGTTAGAAAGCTACAAGGATTTCTCTCCCACTTGGCAGTGAAGCCACAACCAACAGTGACAATTTTCTTGATGAGAACAAAAAGACAGCTTGGTTATTAATAAACAGAAAACAAACTCCCCCACAACACTTGAGAGACAAAAAGACTCAAATCATTTTATGTCTGATTGACTTAATAGCTGCAATAAATATATAAAAGCAAAACTGAATTTGGCAAGCAGGCAGCTCTCACCTAAAGCTGGGCAACAGCAAAGAACAATTTGTGTTTCAAGGACTCCTTCACAAGTAAGACTGTCCGTTTTGTAAACAGTACTACAGGAGCAACACTTAACACAGTTTAACCCCATAATTACACAAAACAGTTCAACTGTATCAACAGTATCCCCAAGAGGTGAAGAGTAAAGAATTATTAGGTTTTAATTAGTTAGCAGAACACTACTGCTAACTCCCTGCTGTCTGTAAGAGAGCTCCAGGATCCAGAAGTGGAGGGAGAGCAGACAGGGGTAATTCCTAAAGTATTTCTCCACTGCAGCAAGTCTAAACAGCTCCCCAATATCAAATGCTGCTCATTCCTCTGAAAATTAAGAATTTAAGGTCAGCTTTGACAGCCAGTTATTTGCATCAACAGAAAACCAATCAGAAGCAAGCTGAGGCTCAACAGCACCTCTTCACCAACCTCTTTACTCTCTGTCTGCATCATTATTAAACTGCTGACTTATCTAGAAAAAAATAGGTAAAAAGTATTTAGGGGGGAAAAAAAGCGGAAGGAATTCCTTTACTCCAATGCTTCTTTCATGCATGTTCCTAGAGCTGGTGCTTCACTAAGAGGAGATCCAGTGCTCCTTCTAAGAAAAATACAACTGAGCAGTCGCAGACTGAAGTCTCATTTTTAAAGCTCCTTTCCCTCCCCCCATTATATTCTTTTTGCAAGGGAAGGAGTTAAAAGAAAGATGAATAAATTCACTTAGCCCAACATCTATTTCACATATAAGACTGATGACTCTCCTGTAGCCTGTATTTCCATTCAATGACAGCAGAGCACTGAAAATGCCAGAATTCTGCTCCAATCACCCAAGATGCCCAGCCAAGTCTTTAGTACTCAACCCATTACCACCCATCACTCCTAAAACACAAAACATCATTGATCAAGGGAAACCCATGCAATTTATTTTGCTGACATTTGCATATTATTTCACCTCTAAGACACGAAGAAAGTGCTTTTCTTGGCAGCTGCAGCAAGGCTGGTGCCTCAAAGCTTTTCAGCCACTGAAGAAGCAAAAAAATACCTCCAACACAAAGTCTGTGTCCTTCTATTACCACAAATTTGAATGCAGACAACAATATTATTAAACTCTGTGAGTGTGCAGTTATTAAACATTGTGAGTGACAATTCATGGGGGCAGTGAGGTTTAAAGATGGACTCAATTTGTCTGTCATTGCTGAAAGGCACTGTAACAGAGTCACACCCAGCCACAAACTTGTACCTGACACTGCAGCTCATGCTGTCCAGTGAAAATTCCTCCCATCTCCAGACAACTGATGAAGTTAAACCTTCCAACAAATATATTTTTAATGCAAAATATACTGCTTATCCACAACTGCTGCTGTCACATCCAGTGTCTCTGTCTTTGCTGACAGCTGAATGTCAACTCTGAGCTTGACATGATGTATAAGAAAGTCAAATTATCTCATTACGCAAGTTTTTAATGGAAACACAGAAGAATACAAATCAGAGCACCTCTGCAGGGAACTCCTATGACAAATTGAGTCTTTGTCACTAAATGAATTACATTTGACGAAAGAATTCTCCCCAAGCAATAATATTTCACCTGCATACCAGTCACATTTTTCCAAACACAAGCAATTTCCCTTTAATCCTTAAAAATGTGCAGTGCACAGTTATCACACAGAGCTACAACCACTTCCGAACAGGGCTGGATTATGAGTTATCATACTGGAAATCATCTTTCTCTACTAGCTGTCCTCTGGATCCCTGTGGAATTAAGAACTCAATCCAATTATTTCCCATAGAAGAGGGTCTGAAAAACAAACAGCTTACAAAAACCCTGAGAAGAATATTGCTCAGCACTTGTGTCATATACACACAGTGCCATAGGGTTGATGAAAGCAAGGCAAGTGATCCAGAAGAGCTACTGCAGAATGCAAAACTTGGCAAGAAACAAGTGCTAAATTCGTATGGGAAGCAGCGGGAGCGATGTGGAGGAAGGAGGCACATCCTCAGCTCCCGGCACAGCGTCTTTCTGCACCTGCTGCCCGTGGGAAGCGACATTTTCCCGGGAGCAGCTCCCGGCCCCAGCCCGCGAGCATCACGCCCCGCCGGCACGGCTCGGCACGGGCTCCGGGACAGACAAAAGACCGGGAAGGCCGAGCTATAAATGATAGGATGGCAGTGCGCGGAGGGGCGATCCGCAGGGCAGCGGGAGCCGCTCGGGGCCGTGTCCGTGAGCTGCCCCTGGCCGGGGATGGAGCGGCGGCGCCGGGCGGGCGCTGCGGTACTGCGGCTGCGATGGAGCCGTGTGTGCCACCTCTGCCTGCAGCGGCACGCAGGCACCTACATATACATTCATACGTGCATATAGCTGCGTGGCTGGAGCTATGTGTGTAAAGATGTGCACCCCGGCTGCTCCGGGCTCAGCAGCCCCACGCCGGCCCTGGGGGCTGCTCGGTGCCCCGCGGCCCTGCAGCACGGCCGGGCCGGGGGCAACGGGGGCTCCAGGCTACCATGGGGCCGCTGCTCACGGCTCCTCCCGGGTGCCCCCGACCCTCGCCTGGGATCAGCCCCGCTCGGACACCGCACACGGGCACCCCCGGCTCTGCACCGCCCTGGCCCGGCCCCGCAGGGACAGAGAGCCCCGGCGCCCGGCCCGCCCCGGCCCCGCGCTCACCGCCCGCCAGTGCCGCCTCCGTCCGTGGCCGGCGGCGCCGCCGCAGCCCCCGCAGCACAATATGGCGAGCGGCGGCTCCGCAATGGAGCTCGGGAAATAGAGGGGAGTTACATATTCATGGCCAGGGCTGGGCAGGGGGAGCGCGGACGGGGCCACCGCGCCGGGCCGCCCCGCGCCCTCCTCCGCCTCCTTCACGGCCGCGGCCGCTCGCTGCTTGCCCTGCCCACACCTCCGGCCCTGCCGCCGCCCCCGCTCCACATCCTTTTCCCTTCGTTTCCCTTTCCCTTTCCTTTCCCGTTCCCGGGATGCGGGGCTCCCTCCGCACCACGGCCCTTCTCCCCTGACCGCCCTCCCCACCGGGGCGGCTGAGCTGCGCCCGGCGAGGTTCAGCTCGCACTTCGGGAGGAATTCCTTCCCGGAAATCGTGACAGACATTGGAAAGGGCTGCCCGGGGGGGCGGTGGAATCTCCGTCCCCAGAGGTGTTTAGGGCAGGGCTGGCTGTGGCACTTGTGCTGTGGCCTGGTTGATAGGATGGCGCTGGCATAGGCTGCAATGGATGATGCCAGCCGTGTTTTCCAGCCCCGGTGGCTGTGGGATCCCGCAGCTCGGGGCCGGGCGGGTGTCACAGGCTGGAATGGATGATGCCAGCCGTGTTTTCCAACCCTGCTGACCGTGTGGATCCCGCAGCTCGGGGCCGGGTGGGTGGCGGTGCCCCGGCCGGAGAGGGGCCGGCCCGAGCAGCCCGCGTTGTCCCCGGTCAGGTGACAATTTCTGCGGGCTGCAGGAATTGGAATGAGGTTATCCCTGCTCAGATCGCTGTTTAGATCCGCGCTCCGCGGGCAGGAGCGGATCCCGCTGGATGGGTGCCCCGGCCGGGCCGGGCTCCGCTCCCTCCGCCCGGGCCGCTCGGACACCGCCCCACAGAGGGACGCGCCCGGGGCCCGCAGGCTGTGGGAGGCGGCGAACCGAGAGAACCGAGCGAACCGAGCCCGGGGCCCTCACCGCACCCCTCGGACAAGGGACAGAGGCCAGACTCGCGGTGTTTGTTTACGAGACACTTTTAGGTGCTCCCGAGCATCTCCAGCCCGCTCTGCGGTCCTAACGTGAAATTAACCTTTGTCTTCCCGTGTCTGCGTTTGGTGAACTGAAATTGTTTTTATGAGATTTGGGTCTTCAGAGGTGCCTTTACTGGTCTTGGCATTAACTGTTTTATAGCGATAGCAAGGCAGTGCACTTTGTGTAATTAAATCTGGTGTGAGTAAAAAGTGAACGGAGATCAAACACGAGTGTGAATTAATCCTTCAGTCTTTAATCATGCAGCAACATAATTAAGATTATTCAATACAGAGTATTTAAGGCAATTCAATACGGAGTATTTAAGGCAATTCAGGATGACATATTGAAAGCTTTCCTTGAGTGTTAGTGTTCTCATAATTAGAATATTTTTAAAGTTCTGGTTTTGACCTTCACCTCTCCTTGCAAAACTTCACATATTTTTGAGAAATTCTAACCTAAGTCAGGTTATTCCTAAGTAGCTGTTTTTATGGAGTAGTTTTCCTCCCTCACACCCCCTATGATTTATTCTGCAGTCTATAATCTATAATTGATCCTTACAAGGCATTGATAAGTTAGTCAGGGATAACATCTCTGTATTCTAAATGTGATCAAGTGTCTCAGATAAATCTTAGAGGGAGTCAGCTGTGGACAGGATTTAACAGTCCTTATTTTTGATTTGGTTTCTTAAAGTATAATTTTTCTGAAGTGGGTTGTGTTGAGCTCTTTCAATATTAAAATTCAAAGCTGGTACAGGATGGAATAAGGGACTCTCACACCTTCCTCTCTTTAGAATGACACTAGTCAGAACTAATAATTAAAATTTTCCTGAAGTTTCATCAATGCCAAGGAAAGGAAAATGTTGTCAGTCAAGTTATTGTGGTACCAGAAGTGCCCTTTGGTAAAAATTGCTTCACTTGTTAATTGCCTGCAGCACTGAGGTGCCTGGAGAATCTACGATACTAATGTATCAGTGTAAGTAAAATTTGTTCTATGTGAGAAAAGTTTAATGCTGCAAAAATAAGATTTGCAAAAAGAGAGCATGCAGTTGTCAGGAAGGCAGATCTCCAAAGACAGATGGAGTACAAGGTGAGTTGGAATCACAGAATGCCAGAATGGTTTAGGTTAGAAGGGACCTTTAATTCATCGTGTTCCAACCCCCTGCCATGGGCTGGGACACCTTTCACTGTCCCAGGTTGCTCCAAGCCCCATCCAACCTGGCCATGGACACTGCCAGGGATCCAGGGGCAGCCACAGCTTCTCTGGGCACCCTGTGCCAGGGCCTCCCCACCCTCACAGGAAGAAATCTGGTAAAATGCAAAACTATACACTGACATGTAAATTAACAAGCTATTTCTAGGAACCTTTTGCTGAAAGAGACACAAAAAGAAATTCAACACATTTAAGATGCCCTAAAGGTGTCCAGTTCACTGTATTTCTAAGAATATTTACTTGATTCTGTTTTATATTTCCTGTATTTAATAGTGGATCTCCTCTGCTATGTGATGTTCTTGCTGCTTTTAAGGAGGTGAGAAAAGGCTGCCAAGTACTTTCCAAGTGCAGGCTGTCCTCCTGCTAAGACATCACCATCAGGGTTTGGTGCTCAGGGGCAGTTGTGCTCCTGTCGTGGTTTGGAGGATAGGTGTCTGCCAATAAAGGCAGGAGCTTCTCTTTGAAATGGAGAATGTAAACCCCTCCCTGCAAATTATTATAATTTTGAAATTAAGGGGCTCTCAGGCAAAGATATGGGGATTAGGAATAACAGTTCATTACTAGGAAAATTAAAATAGAAATACAGTATTACAAAGAACAATCCCAAAAACACTGACAGCCCAAAAGCTTTGGCAGCCTCAGGGGCAGAAGGCATTTCAGTGTAGGCACAAGCCAAACAATCCCACAACCACAGCTGGGGAACAATAGCAGGACAGTGATTGGTAGTAATTCAGAAGTGTTTTCATAGCAGCATTCAGCTGCATGGTTCTGAAAGTGATTGTATCAGCAAAGATAAAGCAGATATCAAATCTGGCCAAGAATTTAAGGAGTAGCTACAAGATAATATTATCTGCCTCATAAAGTGAAGTTTCAGGCAGTGATCAAAGGGTTTTGCCAGTTTAATAAACAAAGGATAGTTCACACCCTCAAATCACAGAAATGGCCGTGCAACTGAAAGAGTATCTGAAATTCACATTCTTCAACATCAAACTCACTTAGACTGAAAAAAATAGCCTTAGGGTTTACGCTCAGAAATTCACGATGTTTTCAGAGTATTAGTTCTTTGAGAAGACGTTTTATGTCTCCTTAGCTTTGGAAATGTCTCCAAGGCACATTAAGACATTTGACTGAAATAGAAGAGGTGGATAATTAGCGGCATCGTTTGTAAACACGTGCTTAATTGGGCTTTTGGAGAGGGGTAGCATGCACTTAATGGCTGGTATTAATTCTACATTTGATATTTAAGACAGTGTATTAACAGGTGTGAGATGACAGCATGTAATCATTTAATCAGATAATTATCTTACTACATATATTTTTCATTTGTTGGGATTTTTATTTTAGGCTTTATCTCTTTAATGCAGTAAGAGAATTAATTCCGTTAATCTAAAACTTTTATTGTAGTAAGTGGATTGATGGGAAAGAAATCTTGTTTTTTACCTTGTTTCCTCATAAGATTTTGCACATCCTTTCAGAAGGGTCTAAGTAGTATCAGGGCAAAGAAAGCAGAATGCTCCAGCTCTGGTGCCTAGCAAAGGTAGTCTGAAGTGAACTAGGGAAATGATTAAACCCTTTTTACAACTTCTTAATCTGTCATTCAGCAATGTCCTGCTCTCTGCAGTAAAGAAACACAGGTTTCTTAGCCTGCCAAATGCTCTGTATATAATGTCTGAAAATAGTTTGTAAATAAATATCTACATAGAAAGTGTTGCAAAGATGAAGTCAAAGATTTATGAGGCATATAAGGTGTTTGTGGGATTAACTACAGGCTGACACTAACCCAAAGTAAAGCACTGATGAACTTTTCATTTGTGATGAAAAAAAATGTGCTGTGCCCTGGAAAAAAAAAATTAGCATTGGCTGTTCCCATCCTAGGGCTGTGGGCAATATTTTAAATATGTGCAATATTTTAGGTGTGTGACACAAGACAGCACAGCAGCAAGGTTAGAAATAGGAGAAGGCTAGGAGGAAGAAGCAATACCTGCAAACAACTTCTTGGGATCCAGATAGGAGCTGGAGGCTGATTGTAAATGGAAACAGTGCCACTGAGTGTTTCTGTATTGGGCCTGACCTGTTGTTGATTAATGCATCTCTTGAGCTCTAATTAGGTGCAATTAACAGCCTGTACGCAACACCTGCCTGGGTGATATTTAAGATAATTATCTGGTGCCCTCTAGTGGAATATGAGACAGATACAATCAGACATTTTCCCCCCTCTATAAATAGATTTATTTTTCTACCAGTGAATGGCCCAACCAAGAACCTTTGCTGAAATCATTGGAGGCTTATGCTCGCACTGAAAATCGTGCAAATGGTAAATAATATAAGGACGACTTGGTCTGTTGTGTTGATCTTTACAAGTGGTGACCAAAATTTAAAAAGCAACGACCAAAGGCATATTTTTAAAGAGAGAAGTAGAAGGCAAAAAGAGAAGAGGGTGGAAGGAGAAGAAAAAGGGAAAAAATAATGGACAAAAAAAATCAGGATACGTTTTAATGATTCTTGGCTTAAGCATCAGTTACAGGAAATGAATGACTATTCCTTCCCTATTGGATATCTTTATTTTAGAAGATTTCCTGTAGCACAGAATTACTTTGTTTTGTAGCTGGTCAAAGCCTGCAATCCTCAACCCGAGGATCCAACTGAGTGGAGCTCGGTGGATGATTGTGCCACACTTTCCAGAGGCTGCTTAAATTGCTAGGTGTTCCAAATATAATTTAGGGAGGCTTGCTTTTAACTCATCTGTTTTTTCCATTACTTGAACTTCAGCAGTGACCTCAAGAAATGATGGAAAATAGGGGTTTGCCAGCTGGGTGCTGGCTCCAAACCCACATGTGACTCACCAAAGCAGCTGTGCCCATTTCTTCATAACATATCTCTGCTCTCTAAATGGTGGGAGCTCCCTGACTGTGCTACTCCAGCCTGGACAGCCCTTGGGCTTGGGTTCTGCAGATGTGAGCTCTGATTTATTTGGGGGTGCTGGAGCATATTGAACACACATTTCAGCCTAGCATATTAAGTAGGACTTTGCAGTTGGAGTTTCTTTCCAAGATCACAGTTGCCAGCCTTATGAATTAGAGATCTGCAGTGGACTTTGGTAGGTGCTGGGGGCAGGCATTATGTTAAGGTAGAGGTATAAAAAAGAAATAATTTCTCATTTTGGATTCTATTTTCAGTCTTCTTTGATTATTTTCAGGCTAAGGGATGGAAAAGCGAGATTGTGGCTGTATGTTGTTACTTGATTCTAAAGTTTGTGGTTCTGGTATTTGGCAAATTGCTGCCTTCCAAACAGCAGCAAGAGCACAGTTTGGAGAAACAGAGCCTACACCTATTCTCTGCAGTCTCACACATCTGCTTCAGATTTGCAGCAGGAGGAGGAATGGGATGTGTAATGCGGGTTTATGGACACAGCAGATGTCCATACATCAGCGCACACACACACATTGAATACAGAACATTTAACCTTTTGGGATTCACTGAAATGAGGCACTGGGCTAGTGAGAAGTACAGAACCATCTGTAATAATGGTTTCCACAGCGCTGTAAAGGACCTGGATTTGTGAAGTCCTAATTCTCCACAGGGTCTAGAATGAGGGGAGCTTTGTTGCTGACTGTCTCTGTACAATAAGGCAAGAAAAGCAGTTAAGGCCTTATTCTTACACTGTTCTTTGTTCCTCAGAAGAAATCTGTCAGAATATAGATTTAAGAGTTTATGGCCTGGAACCAAAATCCCACAGAACTGAGTCTCTATGTTAATGTTAAAAGTTGTCAGAATTTACTGCTATCTTTAAAACAATCAGTGGAAAGGCTTGACCCTATTTCAGGCAAAGAGGGAAAGATGGAATAAGCCAAACTTTCCAGACAAAGAAAACTGAGTATTAATGTGCCGTCGTGTTAGATTTCTGGCAGGACCTCTCTCCCCACAATATTTGTCTTGCACAGTTAAAAACGGCAGCACTAACACATTCTGCTTCCATGACCCCCTTCATGGTAGCTGATTGGAAAGATCAATAATGTGCCTCAGGTTAGTCATTAGAAGTTTATTTATCAGTGTTGATTATTACAATGTATGTGAGCAAGTGTGATCAAAGCAGATTATTTACAATACACAGCAGCGTGGTCTGTTGGAGCAGCACATTTCCAAAGCTGTGGAAAGTGGTTTCAGAGAGAGCTGACAGATTACTACAATGTTTATCATTGTTACAGCCTCAGTGGGAGTCTGGTTTAATCTAATTAACATAACAGTGGGAGCACAATGACAATAAAAATTAGAAGCAATGAAGAACTCTATTATGTGGCTGGTGTGACTGGGAATGACAGACATTACGAAGAATGAAGAGTACACAGCAGGAGGATGCTCAAGGGTGACTACTGCTAAGAGAAGCCTTTTTTTGTACCCACTTCAGGTGTTCTGCATTGCCTCCTCTGTTCTCACATGCCTCTGAACTGGCTAAGCTGGCAAGCTAGCTTTGGTCAGAGAATCCCAGACTGGTTTGGGGTGGAAGAGACCTTAAAGCTAACCCAGTCCCATGCCCTGCCAAAGGCAGGAACACTCCACTATCCCAGGCTGTTCCCAGCCCCACCCAAGCTGGCCTTGGACCCTTCCAGAGATGGGGCACCCACAGCTTCTCTGCTGTGCCAGGGCCTCACCACTCCCACTGTAAAAAACTTCTTCTTAAATTCAATCTAAATGTCTTCATTTTTCCAGGAGCCACAAAAAAAAAAAAAAAAAAAAAAAAATCAGGATTTTTTTGGTGATAATTTATCAACAATAGAAAACACTACCTTGAAAAAACAAGTTAAAACAAGCCTACTTTAAACCTCTGAAGCAATTTAAATAGTCCTGTTTAAAAGGAGTTCCAGGCATCTCTAGTGGTAAGGTAAGGGGCAGTGGGATGAAACTGTCAATAGACACCAAAGTTTTGACTACCATAAAAAAGTAGGCATTTTTTGGAGCTTTGTTCCATACTTCTGTGTCATTTAGAGAACCTGTTGTGTTCCAGGAACAGGTATGCTGAAGTAAATCTCACAGGAGGCAGTTTCAATTTGTCATACCTGGTGGGTTCCTTTTCCTACTGCTTTCAGTGGTTGATTTTGCAGAAGTCTGGTGGTTGGTGTGCTGGGGAGGGGGGACCTAAATCCACAGGGTCCACAAGAGGAGGAACAACTTTCACAGGCTTCCAGGCCTGGCATGTATCCTGGTCTATCTTGGTCCTGAACATCTCCAGCAGGAACAGAGGAAAAAGTTATCTGTGTCTAAACAAGTCAAGGATACAAAGTTGTTGGACAATGAAATTGCAGAGTACACACTTAGTTTCACAAAGCACGCAAACCCAAATTTTTAATGTCCTTTCTTGTGAAATAAATGACAATAGTATTGTATAGCCATTGATCAGAGAAGACTCAAACATGCCACCCTGCAGGATTTATCAAAGGCACCTACAGACCATGAACAGCGACTATCTATGAAATTTTACAGAAAACAGGCATCTACTCCTCATCCCCGAGCTACAATAAAAAGTCTTCTCAAACATGCATCAAATACCATAAACGTTGTAGCAGAGCATTGGCCAAAAGTCAAAGCACTGTCTGGTGTTCTCTAGGACATAATTTCTCTTCATTTCTGGCAGTTTTTTGATGATAAACTAGGAAAATATGATAAAGAGAAGTCTTGGAACACAGAGTGGGGGTGAGGAAGCCGTGTGAACAACTTGACAGTGTAAAAAAGATAAGAAGGCAGGAAACAGGAGAGAAAGTGGTTTGGTAATCAGCCTGTGAGAAGAGGATGTAGAAGTGTGATCATTTAGTGTTAGCACCACATTGTTTCCTGGTAGAAATTCTTAAATTTCTCAGGATTTGTGCCCTGTGCTTTGCCTTTTGCAGGAGCCGGAACCTAGATTTTCTTCTCCAGATGAAAAGATGGAGCACTTCCTCCCCCTTCTTCTCCACTGACCTTGGTGTTCCCATGTTGTTTCCCTCAGGTGTTCTCACCACCTCATCTTCTCTGGCTAGGAAAAAAAAGCTGTGTTCTACTTCGATTTTCTTCTTAAATCTGTTATCACCGAGGCATTGCCAGCCTCTCTAATTGCCGCAGCCTTGGCCAGCAGCATGTCCATCTCCAGAGCCATCAGGGATTGGCTCTGCCAGACATGGTGGAAGTTTCCAGCAGCTTCTCACAGAAGCCACCTCTGTGCCCCCCACTGCCAAAAACCAGGTTGTGCAAAACCAATGCATGGGCCCATGGAGGTGAGTAGAGTGGAACACCTCTCCTGTGAGGAAAAGCCTAAAAGGGGCTCCAGGAGAGCTGGAGAGGGACTTGGGACAGGGGCCTGGAGGGGCAGGACACAGGGAATGGCTTTAAGGTGAAGGAGGGCAGGGTTAGATGGGAGATTGGGAAGAAATTCTTCCCTCTGAGGGTGGGGAGAAGCTGTGCCTGCCCCATCCTTGGAAGTGTTCAAGGATTGGAACAACCTGACTCTAGTGGAAGGTTTCACTCGTGGCAGAGGGTGGAACAAGATGATCTTTAAGGTCCCTCCCAACCTAAACCAGTCTGGGATTCTATGATTTTAAGTTGAGGATACTTGGAATTATTTTGCTTTGTAAAGAAAACTAATTGACTGGTAACTCTTTACTAGCAAAGCTAAGAATGCCTGGGAGCTTTCTGGAGTGCACTGAGTGGCCACAAGTTGGGTATCTGAAAAACAGGGAGGTTTGTAGGGTCAGGAGGAACTTTTGTATGGAAGAGGAAGAGGAGGAGGAAGAGGGATTCTCAGTCCCAGAACAGTTACAGAGGTGAATGTGCAGGAGAGGGCGCTCGACAGCAAGGAGTAACTTCTGGTGTGAAAACATCTCATTAAAACAGGGCGAGAACAGCTGGTTTAAAGTTTTGGTTGAGGTTTTATTTTGCATAACCTCAGAGAGTTAGAGTGGCCAAGTGAGCATCCGTGGTTTTGGTAGCTAATGCATTCAACAGGAGTGAAAATCTGATTGCTGTCACTCATGTCAGCAATTCCAGCCTTCAGTCAGTGAGGAGTACAACCTTTACCAGTGTCTCTAATTAGATGTGTGAGAGCAGACGGGGTAGGAAGTGTACAGCTTCCTTTATTTCTCGTGTAACACCACTACCTCAATCCCAGCTGTGGATACCAGCCTCCACAGTGCACCAGTTCCTTGTTAAACTAGAAAATCCCCTTACACAGCCTCCACATTGCTGCAGTTAGTGCTGCTTGCCTGTGCTCCCAGAATGTGAATGAACTTACAGCTCGGGCTGGGTTTATTTCCAGGGCTGAAGCCATGCAAGGCTTTTGCAGACAGCAGAAACATTCCAAAGCCTGGGGCACTGGAGCACTGTCAGGATGTACTAAGTCTTTTTCCATGGCAAATCCCGCATTTAGGGGAACTGCACTGAGAGTCAGCTACTTCTCCCCATCCTGTCCTGAATCAGAGTGTTCTTCCTGAGCACCTTCCCACCTGGTGGGCTGCCCTTACCAGCTGGTGCAGGTGCCACTGGGCTCTCTTTAAATTGGAGATTCCAACTCCAATCCTGTTTCACTGCTGTGAGGGCTTACTGGCAAGTGGAGCCCTGTGCACCACTAGTGAGAAGGTTCATAGCCCCTCTTGGTGCCTTTCCTGCCCTGCTGCCCCACCCAGAGCTGCAGTTACAGCCCTGCCAAATTGCTTCTCTGCACTCTTCTTTGCAGACACAGACACAGCTGTGCTATTGGGCAGCTCATTCCAGGGACACAACTGGTGTGACAGTCTAGTGACAGATGAGTGGCAGCCCATCCGTCATGACCACACTTGGGGCTGGTGTTTCCTGGGCTCCATCTGGAGCACTGCATCCAGCTCTGGGACCACAGCACAGGGAAGATGTGGGGCTCTTGGAGCCTGAGGAGGCCATGGAGCTGCTCCCAGGGCTGGAGCCCTTCTGCTCAGGAGCCAGGCTGCGAGAGCTGGGGGTGTTCAGCTGGAGAAGGGAAGGCTCCAGGGAGACCTCAGAGCCCCTTCCAGTGCCTAAAGGGGCTCCAGGAAAGGTGGAGAGGGACTTGGGACAAGGGATGGAGGGACAGGACACAGAGAATGGCTTCCCGCTCACAGAGGGCAGGGTCAGATGGGATACTGGGCAGAAATTCTCTCCATCCCTGGAAGTGTCCAAGGCAGAGTTGGACAGGGCTTGGAGCAACCTGAGCTAGTGGAAGGTGTCCCTGCCCATGGCAGGGCGTGGCACTGGATGGGCTTTAAAGTCTCTCCCTGTCCAAACCATCCCATGATTCTATGATTCACATGAACTTCAGTTTATTTTTCCTTCTTTTCAGAGGATTTTTGCTTTGCACAAGGCAAAACTCTGGAAGGGCTCAAGTTACCCCTGAGCTCCCCCAGCCTTTGTTGGGTGTATTGTTCTTGTCCATGGACTAACAATAGAGCCAGTGCCTTCAGCTGGGAGCCAGCAGCCAAGTGGAGACCAGCGATAAAGTGAAGGAAGGAGGAGCAAGGGAGAGTTTGACCTCACAGCTTTTGTTTAAATTGCTGGTTCTTTTTAGTATTTCCTCTTGTTATTCTTTAGGTATTTGAGGAAAGAGAAGGGAACCATAGCCAGACCATTATGTATGCTTAGTCCATAATCTAAACATTTTTATAATTTTTTTTCTCCTTTATTTTATTGGTTGTTTAAATAGCTACAGAAATATACCAGAGAAATGGAGACTAAAATTTTGCAAGATTTTAATTCTGGGCAGTGTGCCAAGTAAAAGGTAATTGTTGGCAAGACTCAGAGGTTTGGTTTTCGCACTGCTTTCAGTCCACAGCAGGGATCCTTGCAGCTCAATTATTCTCTACAGACAAAATGCTCAAAAAGCTTTATTTTAAAACAGGCTGAGTAGTTGTTAGAGAACATTAACACCCCAAATTTCAGCCTCCTGCCCAATTCTGTGTTCTTGGGCTCTCTGGTCCTTGACAGAATACTGAAAGATCCCCTAGTTCTGTCCAGTAGTTACTGCAAGGTGTGGCAAAAGCCACCCTTAAGGTATTCAACTGCTAAACATCCATTGTGCCATCAGAAATGAAGCAAGGCCACTGCTGCTTCTTCTGTTGATTATTTAGACAGGCAAGAGCTAATTTGTACATCTGAACACATCAAGGGAAAATACATTAAGGTTAATACAAACAACTTGCCCCAAGGAGAAATTCCGTCTGGGTTTAAGTGGAAGAAAATCATTGTGAGAACAATTAAACATTGCACTAAGTTGCCAGGGAAGTGGTAAAATTTCCCTCACTGGAAATATTCAAGGTTTGGCTTGACAGAGCCCTGGACAGCCTAACACAAGGGTCCTGCTTCCAGCAGAAGTTTGGAGCAGATGGGCTCCTGAAGTCCCTTCCAAACTGGATTTTTCTGTGATCCATTATAATAATTTTAATCTCATGTTTCAAAGTTGGGATAACAGAAGAATGTTGTTATTTTCTCTCATGTCAGGAAAATGAGGATTCCAGTGTCTATGGAAATACTAACTTTATTATGAAATAGAAAAGGAAGGAAAAGCAATAATTGCATTTCCCTTACAAACATTAGTGCAACTGACTGTGGTCAAAACCAGCCTGGTAAAGTTGAACTGTGTAGGTAACCAGGAGAATATAGGTTTCTGCTAAACATCATCAAAAAAACAATAAAATAATCTCTTTTGATCTGCAGAGAGTGGTTTTAATGCAGTAAATATGACAGTGTGTTCAGTACAACACAGCAAAACTGCTGGGACTGTGATGGTGGATGTCTGAAAGCAAGCAAGTTTTTAAATAAGTGTTATGCTTTCCTATAACAGCCAAATAAACATTGGCATTTAAAATGCTTTGAAAAAAACACAGAATTACTAGTGATTTGATAGAGTTTATCAGTTCTAAGTAAATCACTACTACATAATCAAGGCCACTGCTGTTTCTTCTGTTGGTTATTTAGTGAGGCAAGAGTGAACCCAAGGCAGATATTGTGATAAAAAAGCAGAGTAATTGTTACCCATGTTAACAACTGGAGAGGCAACACACTGAGTGCAAGAAAATCAGTCATACACCAGTTAACTACATCTGCACTCCTAGAGGATACTGAAAGTCCTGGTGTCCAGGTTTTATCACACAAATAAATCATAATGGTCACAATTAATTGGAAAGGTGTTTTCTGGCTGCTGCACTATGAGGATGTGCTGGTGCTGCTGAGGAGGTGATGTCCCCCTCCTGTCCAGGCACCCTTTGGGTGAGTGCAGATGGGCTGGAGGGGAGCAGGAGGCTGACAGGATGCCAGGATGAGGGGAGCCTCACCCACTGATGGCATTAGTGTGGGATTGCTGGGAGGCTGCTCGCTGGGTGGCTTTCCCAGCCCAGGAGCCAGGCTGGGGTGGATGGACTTGTGCTCTCAGCATCTACACTAAGTGAACAGAAAAACTTGTAAACACTTTGTGATCCATCTCCTCCAAGTTCAAAACCTCAGAGGGATAAGGTTTTTATAAAATTATCTGGAACAAAAATGAAGCAGATGAGACAATCACTTCAGAGAGGGACAGAAAATACATCAAAAACCCAAACTATTCAGTTTTCCTTTGTGTGTCTCCTTTTGAACTCTTGCAGCCCCTTCAGTGTGCAGGATGGTTTAGCAAATCCCACTTTATTTGTTACATATGCCTCCCTGGATAGGATCCTGAGGAGAAGCTTCTCCATGGAAAATGGAGGCTTGGAACAGAAAGCTGTGTTTAAACCCCATGCTTGGTCCTAACGAATATACTTGGAATAAAAAGCAACCAAAACCATCTGTGGCCAGAAGAAGCAAATCCAGATGTCATGGGGATTTAGCCCTCCCTTCCATTAATCATGTCTGCAGGATCATTTCATTTCTGCAGCCTATGCCTGCTGGACTTCTGAGGAGTTGTTAATAATACAGGACAAGCAGCTCACTTGGGAAGAAAGTTTCAGTCACATCTTTGATAATCAATTGGAAGTAGAATTTCTTACTCCTCTAAGCAGAGTCACTATCATTTCCTTGGTTGAGATGGGAAAATGACAGGTTTATTTCTGGATTTGGCATCTTGCCTCACTGGACTCTGTTCAGAGGCAGTGAGACGCCTCAGCCCTCCCCTCTTACCAGGCAAATCCCTCCCTATAAACTTATTTTTACCACTTAGGAAGGTTTTGGTGTTCCCAGGCAGGTGTGGCTGCCCATTTGAAGCAGTAAAGAACCCAATGGATCTCCAACAGATGGCTTTTTATTCCGGATTTTCCACTGAGATCAGCAGATTGGGCTGTGCCTTGTTGTTTGCTACTCTGTGGCAGTGGGAGCACCGGGCAGTGGGAAGGGCACTCAGCTCTGCTTTATTCACTGGTTTCTGGGCACCACCTCTATTTTCAGTCAGGGAACAAACCCATGAGTCTTATTTGACGATGAGGAACTTCAACAATGAATTTATGAGGGCCTGTGCATTAGTTGTTTTGACATGAATGTCCCAACTAATTAAAATACAGCCTCAAAGGGCAGCTGAGCAGGAATGAGCACCTCATTTGTCATTAACAGATTTCATAACTAGTGACTAAGCAGAGGAGGAAATGCTATTTGAATTTACCAAATATGTTTTTGTGTATTTAAAAGCAGGAAAGTTCCACACACATATTTTATTTTAATTTACATATATACAAAACCATGTAATTTCTAGGACACTGGGGCAGGCAAATGGAGTGTGCCACAGCTGGAGGTGATTTTTAACTCTAGGATTCCTTACTTTATAGGAAATAAAATCCAGAACCATATCTTCAAGACTCTGAGTTTTGCATCCCTATTCAGTTTTTAGTTCTGTCCCAGATGCCCTCAGTCCTGTGGCATGTCCTCACAATCCATTTCACTCCTTACCAATTCCCAGGGGTGCTGGGTTTGCTGCACCTCTCTGCTTTCCTGTTCTTCTAGATCCAGCATTGCCCCCCAGCCTTCCAGAAGGAGACTCCAACTTCAAAGAGCCACAAGGCTGACATCAAAAGAACAAGCAAAGAAGCTTGAAAGAGTGTTCCCATCATATTCCTGACATGGCAATGACAGGGCCAGCAGCACTCCCCCAGGAAAACTGGGGTGGGGAGCGGGGGAGACAACTCCAAGGCAACTTTTCACCACAGGGCTTGAAGAGAAATTACTTCACATTAAGGTAAGGCAGAGTCTCTTGTTCTTGTGGGGTTACTGATTTGAGAGGATTTTTTCCCTCTAGGTGTGCAGTGCTTTCCCTTCTGCATAGCTGCTGCCTGGAGCTGTATTTGGGACGAGCTGTTTATTTGTAATAAATCAGTTTTAGAATCTGTTTTAAAAAGCAGTCTTGCCATGCAAGTTTGTAATGTGCCCTAAGTACTAACAGATTGTGTATTTGGTTGTAAAGAGTATCACTTGCTCAGAATAGATTTGCAAGTGTTTGTACTCCATAAGGACTGGGAACCTGAGAGCCACTGAAGGGCCCTTGTGGATAGAAACCAAAGGACAGAGCTCTCTGAGTGAGTACCATGGGCACTGTGCTGTTCCCCTCGTTTTGAGAAGGAATTCTAGGGAAGCAGCATTCTTTTGTTATGCTTACCTGTGTCTTAAGGGCCCAGCTGCTGGAATCCTCTCCAGAATCTCAGGTGTCAGAGGAGAGAGAAGTTTCTCGTCACTACTGGGAAGTTTTCATCACTCTCAGAATTAGGGCAGTAGCTAAAGCACAACCAACTCTTAACTTTTTTTTAAGGCTATTTTATCAAAATGTTATTTTTGATTTTCCAGCCAGAACAGCTCTGATTCTCTTAGAGTATCTTCTGCAGCTAGATTTTAAGACCTCCTTCTAGCCTTTTGAAAATAACTCATAAGAAAAACATTTTATTTTTACTTACAGGGAAGGGATTCAGAATATCCTTCAACCAAGAGTCTGTCCTGAGAAAGTGATTGTTTTTATTTTGTCACACATCTCTCACACTGTCTGCAACCTGATTTTGACCTTCAGACAATAATGATTGTTTCCTCTAGCAACAGATAATTATTATTTATTCATTACAGTTTCATTACATTTGCAGCTGGCTGTGTCAACAGCACATTGTTATCCTGCCTACAAAGTCAGTGGCCTTAAAATGGCTCCTTTCTCTTGGAGAAATACTAGAAGGTAGTTTTGGGTAATGAATCATCTCTCCCATTGGATTCCACACACCTTTTCTAGTGCTTCTGTTTGATAACAAACCACGTCTCTGAGGCAACCAAGAGGGCAGTGGGGGAGCACACACAGGGTGAACCTCTGGAACAAGGGCACAGCCAAGTGCTCTTATGCAGCTTCTCAAAGAAGCTGGCTCCTTGATCACACAAGGAGGAGCAGCCAGCAAGGTGGCCAAGATTTTATCAGTCCCTCTGATGATACCTCTGCAGATTGTCAGCCCTGTGGCTGTGTTAAGGACTGTGTGTTTGACTAACAGCCCCTGGAAGCTCATTCCATGGTGTGCCCGTGGCGCTGGGAATGGATCCTGTCATGTCTGGGGCACAGCAGTGTTCCATCACAGTGGGGGATCAAATAGATCAGATTGTGGAGACAGCCTCCTGCTCTCTCCCTCTCCCCCTCCCTCCCAAAACAGCATACAGCAGTGACAATGCACTGCACTTTTTGGGTACCAGAGCTCCCAGTACTTCCACTGGCAGCCTCATGGGTCCAGAGCATGTGGACTGTGGTGATGTAAGAAACCACCTCTCTCTCCACATCACTGTGCCACAAGGGAACTCACAGAGGCAGCAGAGGCAGCAGAGGTAGATCTTCACCCCTTTGTTTGGAAAGAAGGGCTTCTGATCCTCTTCACCCAGGAATTCACTTTCATTTTGCCCTTTAGGATATAATGTAACCTTTAGGATCTAGTACGAAACAGGCATTTAGAGAAGGAATTCTGGGGTGTGCAAAGATAAACACAATCCTTAAAGACCAAGATTTCATAGGAGAAAAAGTGGGAAAATACTTGTTTTGGCTCTGGTGGTATTTTTGTTTTGATTGTATTACTTTATCATTGATAGCTGCAGTGCAGGTGTCACATCAGCTTAAAATTTAATGTGGCAAATTTCTTATCTTGAGGATGGTTTTTGTTTTAAGCAGTACATAAATAGGATCATTTATCTCTGTTCCTGATTTTGCTCACATTTCTCATGGTGTCTTTTTAAGATGCTAAAGACATAAGCTTCGCCATTAAAACACAGCATTTCCCTATCTTAAAAAAGAAATCAGTCTTTAATTAGCAAGAGTTTATGAAATGCCCGTGGATCTTGGAGATCAGGTAGTACCAAAGTATAGAATTACTAAATAAACTCCTCAGTTCTCATTTTGTTTCTACCCTAGCTGTAATTAGGCAGGGAGGTTTCCCACTCAGTGCACGTTCTGGCATCTGTTCTGGGGTATGAAACTTCTGGGATTTGGCATATTTTCATCTACTAAATGAAGGGACAGAACTGCAATCCACTTCACGACTCATGAATTCAAGGTTTATCTCTCCAGACTCCTGGAGCTGACTTGCCCATTACATGTGACATGAAAAGCTCATCAGCTACATTGGATAAAAGATACTGTTCTGAGCAGAGCCTGAATTCTCCTCTGAGTTAATGCCTTCACAATGCACACCAGTAACCAGTATTTCCTCACTGGTGTCTGCTCACACAGCTCACGGAGATGCAGTGAGCAAACCACAGCAGCCACCTTGTAGGGAGCTCTCAGAGAGAGCCTAACAACCAAATATACTTAAAACAGAGTCTGGTTCACATTTGACCTCTAGAAGTGCTGTTGATTAAAAGTTTTAGCTCATCTGAGGTCTCTGTAGACTTGTGAGGTGCTGGCTCAGTGATGCTCTGGATGAGCCTGCTCTCCTCAAGGTAGTGAAGCAATTGCTCCATCACACTTAGATACAACCAGTGTGTGCCCAGAGAACACGAATTTTGGAAGGAAAGAGGTTGTTTAGCACAATACTGAGCTCAGTGTCACATATCACCTGGAATATTTCAAATTTGATCAAGTTCAGTGTTGGTTTAAAAAGATTCAACCCCAAAATGTTTCACCATTCAGTGATCAGCTGAGTGGCACAGTGATAAATCAACCAACCTCACAGCTTAGTTCAGCAAAACTGAACTATGTGAAAGCAATTTCACAGTGAGTGGCAGATGTCTACAAGCTGAATGAGAAGTATTTAATGGTAAAATGTGTAACTTCCAGTCACTGTGAACCTCCAGCGTGTCAGCAAAATCCATATTCATTGCAACTCATCAGCTCCATACAAAACATATGAGGCACAATAAGGGATGGCACCCTGCCCATGGCCAGTCAGCTGGGTTAATATTATAAAAATAGCAAAATAGAAGGAAATACTTTAGAAAGTCACATCTGGGTATGATGTGAAATTGTTATTCAGGGGCAGGAGAATTCAGATATGTGTTCCATACTGTCTTACATTGCTGTGCTGAGGATCTGCAGACTTGCCTACTTTTAGGAAGTTGTTTCAATCACTGGACAATATTTACTGAAGGGATGTGTATTTTAGTGCTTGCTTGTGTAGGTTTACTGTTCATCCTGGAACCAAACATACAATAGCAGCTTGCAATATTTCTGGGAAGGGTGGAACAATACGGCCCTGAAGACTGAGCCATAAATCACAGAATCACAGAAGGATGGAACGGGTTGGGTTGGAAAGGACCTTAAAATCATCTCATTCCACCCCCTGCCATGGGCAGGGACACTTTCCACTATCCCAGGTTGCTCCAAGCCCGTCCAACCCGGCCTTGGACACTGCCAGGGATCCAGGGGCAGCCACAGCTTCTCTGGGCACCCTGTGCCAGGGCATTTTTCAAAGAATCATAGAATCATCAGCGTTGGAATAGAACCTCTAAAATCATCGAGCTTGAACGTCACCTCAGCACTGCCACTGTCACCCCTCAACCACGGCACACATCAGCCAGCGGCAGACCCAGCTGCCTCCTGGACACCCCAGGAAAGGTATTTTGGTCTGTTCAGCTGTGCTTTTACTCTGGCACGGCCTTTAGCGTGGCCGCTGGGGAAACTGTAGAGGCTCTAGCTGTGTCTCCAGGGGATGTGGATTTTGCGGTGACGACCGACAGTGGGGCAGGGCAGAGAGGAGGCACAAGGAGCAGCCGGGATCAGCGTGCCTGGGGCTCAGAGCCCAGCCGTGGGGCCGGGCCGGGTCTGTGCGGGGTCCGTGTAGGTCTGTGTGGGATCCGTGAGGGGCGTATCCGGGCCGGGTCTGTGCGGGGTTCGGACCGGGTCTGGGTCCGTGCCAGGTTCGGACCGGGTCCGTGTGGGGTCCGTGTGGGGGGTATCCGGGCCGGGTCTGTGTGGGGCGAGTCCGTGCCGGGTCCGTGCGGGGTCCGGGCCGGGCGCGTGTGGGGTCCCAGCCGGGTCCCGGCCGGTCGCTGCCGGGCCGGGGGCGGGGCAGGGCCGGGCCCGGGGCGGTGCCTGCGGAGGAAGCGGCGGGAGCGGTCCGGGCTCGGCGGGAGCGGTCCGGGCTCGGCGGGAGCGGTCCGGGCTCGGCGGGAGCGCGGTGCTCGCACCGAGCCATGGGCGTCTCCGCCTCCGCGCAGCTGGACGACAGCAAGTGCGCCTACATCCGAGGTACGGGCTGGGGGACGGCCGGCAGCGCGCCGGGTACCGGGGCTCGGGAAAGCCGCTGGAAGCGCTCTGGGTACCCGAGAAAGCCGCTGGAAGCGCTCCGGGTACCCGGGGCTCGGGGAAGCCGCTAGAAGCGCCCGGGGTACCCAGGGAAAGCCGCTGGAAGCGCTCCGGGTACCCCGGGAAAGCCGCTGGAAGCGCCCCGGATACCCAGGGAAAACCGCTGGAAGCGCTCCGGAGCCCCGCGCATCCCGGGCATCCTCGGGACAGCGCGGGTTGAGCTGATCCTCAGCGTCCGATGGAGTTTGGAGCACTTTCTTAAAGGGGATGCTTTAGAAGTTTGCAGTGAGGGAATTATAAGTAGACGGTGGGACTGGAGGGTCCCGGTTCTCCAGAGCCGGCAGCTCCCTTGGCACCGGGCTTTGCCAGTGCGAATCCAACCAGCGCCACAGGGGCTGATGCTGTGCCAAACCCACTGGAGGCAGTGGCAACGCTGCTAGGTGGGTACGGAGCTAAAACAGTGGGTGCCTCACACAGTCTGACTGTGTAAGGGCAGCTCTTTATCCCATTACAATGTTAGGAGAGAGAGAGAGAGCAAACAAAAGAAAAATAGGGTTTAAATGATACATACTGCTATTAAAGTATGAAGGAAAAGAGTAATTCTGGGGTTTAGGGAGTCTTTTTCTTACTTGAGTAGTTCAGTATGAAACACAGCTTACTCTTACCTGTGTAGCTTATCGCTCAGACAGCAGGTAGAGTATTTGCAAAGCAAATTTTAAGGCTGAAGATTTACAAGTGGGATAAAAGTTTGCATGAGAAAAGGAAGCCCAGTTCTAGCACTTGATGTATGATGCATGCAGAGCCTGTGAGAGCCCTCTGTCTTGTGGGCTGGGAGATCAAAATGTGCTGAGGATTTGGGCTGGAGGGGGACTCCTGGGTGGTGCCCACAGCCCAGCTTGTCCTTGGATTTCTTTGCTTTGGGATTTTTTTGTGGTGCAGAGGAAGTGCAAACATTGAGCCACTCCTCTCTTAGGACTCCTTTGAAATCACAGTGGGTCTTTTAAGAGATTCCCATATTGGGAAGGATGTCCAGTTATTAAATGGCTTTTACCCAAAAAGCAGTCAGTAGAGCTACTGGCTTCACACGCCGAGATTTTTTGACCTGTCAGTACTGTCAGTTTTTCCTGCCCCATTGAGGCTGGTTTCAAGTTCCATCAGAGCCATGAGGGTGCAGTCCCTCTGGTTTTCTATTTTTCTTTACATTCATCCCCGAGCTGCAGCCAAAATTGCATTTTCACAGTTGAGCATTTCAAGTTTCTGGTCCCTGAGTTGTGAGCACCTGGAAAGGTTGAGGTCTATTTACTGAAAAAAAAAAAAAAAAAAAAAAAAAAAAATTAGGAAATTCTGGGAGTTTATTAGTTTAGGGAAAATCATGCAGGTCTTTGTTCTGGATATCTAGAATTAGAACTGGAAGCTACTGCTGAAAGGTAGCTGAAAGGTTGGGAATCCATCCCTATGTGTGAAGTAGGGCTGGGTGTGTGTGTCTGAGACTGGCCTGCAGCTCACAGGGCGGGTACCTTGGTCATGCTGAGAGCTCTGCAGCTCTCCAGACACAGCTCTTGTTTGCCCATCACATCTCTGCACAGGCAAGAGCCAGAGGGAAGTCATGTGGAAGAAGGAATTAAAATCCTGTATACTCATCCCCTGGCTCAGGTCTGCTGTTTGTGCTGTGAGGATCCCCCACTTGAAGCTCCTGCTTGGGAAAATAATTAATGAGGCACTTTATACAGAGGCTGCCTGTGAATTAGCACTTCCAAGGAGGAAAGAGAATTGTGAAGAGCACCTTAAATGGAACCAGAGTGCAGCTCACCAAACCTATTGCTGATGTTAGGCTGGAGTCTGCAAGAGTCAGGCCTTGCCTGTCTCACACACCTGGGTGTGATTTATTTGCAGAGGAGCTCTGTGGTGAGCTCCCCTCATTCCAGGAGAGACCACGAGTCTGGAGCTTGAATAAGCAGTGTGTTTTTCAGCTGGCTTCATGAAGCTTAGGTGGGTTTTTCTAGTGAGATGGCAGCTTTTGGGGTTCTTTTCCTCCACAGGTGATGTAGGGGTGCCCTCAGTAAAAAGGAAAGGGAAGCACTTGCTTTTTGTCAGCAGAATTGTCAGTCCTTAGGTGCTGGAATGGGGCAGCACTGGTGAGGGAGGGAGATGGGGAGCCAGCAATGCTCTCCAAACTTTGTGCATTTTGGGATGCTCCCTCATATTGGCCCAAATACCAGTAGCCTCAAGACAGGAAATCCTGAGTATTGCTTCAAGTGAGAGCTTGTGTAGTTCTTAGTTGTTTTTATGATGGTGTAATTTAATTTCTTGTTGCCGTAATGATAATTTAATTTGTCTGAAATTAAATGGATTGTAAAGCCTTGTAGTTTGCTTAGACAATATTTAAGCTAAAGCACAATGTAATGAATGGAAATGAGGGGCTAAGCATTAAAGGTGGTGGATGTCCTGTGCAGGGCAGGGGTTGGATTTGATTATTCTTGTGAGTCTGTTTCAACTCTGGATACTCCACAATTCCATGTTACAGCTTCTACACCAACACAGGTACAGTTCAACAGGTTTTCTGACTTCTGAAAGTCTGTCTGCTCACCTTGCTTGTGGGATGAGAGGAGAACCAAATGAAGACAAGAATTATGTGAGATGTAAAATTATGTTGAAAATATGCAAACCCAGTCAAAGAGGTGCCTCTATAACCCCTCAAGAACCTGCCCTCAGCACGGGCACCCCTGGTAGAGCCTGGGAGCTGCTTTGCTGTCTGTGGTTTCCCGTGGGGGAATGGGGGTGAGCCTTGTCAGACCAGCTGCAGAGACAAATCCCAGAGAAAACCAGGAAGGCACCCCACGCAGCATCTCGGTTCCTGAAGGCAAAGCCTGGGATTTCCACCTGAAACTGCTTCCAGCTTCCGTGCTCTTAGGGAAAATGTGGTAGGACTGAACCAGCCAACTCGCAAAGCTGTGTATGGTTGTACATGGGGCAATACTTGGGCAAAGTCAGCAAATGTAATTATTGACTGGTAATGTGCATCCCCTGCTGCAAACAATGCCTAAGAAGAGAACAGACAATGCCAATGTGTGATTCTCCAGGTACTCTTCACAGGGAAATTGAGGCTGTGTCTGAAACTGAAGGGCAGGGATCTTCCTTGTGAAGTTTGAATCAACTGCCTAAACACTTAGTTGGGGATGAAAATGCTTTGGAAAACAATTCTTACACTCAGAAAATCTCTGTATGTATTTATATCTCCTGAAGTTACATTTTGCAAGCCATCACAAAATCTTTTGTCTTTGTCGAGTAGAAATTAATGAAAATCGGTCATTGTTGGGGGATGAAATTGTGAATAAAATGTCAAGACTTGATATTCCTTACTCCTACCTGAAGGAAATGAATGTCATAGTGAAATAATGGGGAAATGAGTCAGCAGGGACTCCTGTGAGCAGTGGGGACAGTTTGTGTCCTCTGGGAGAAGGTGTTGGGGGGGATATTTAGGGAGAAAGCCAGGCCAAATGCACTGCAGCATGACTAGTCTGGAAAACTTAGCAACTTCAAAGGTATCTTTCTGTGCTGTGCAGCACAAGCCTGTTTTTCTAACTAGACTTATGGAAAAACACATTTTTCCACCAGTTTAAATCCACAGGATATTTTAAATGCACACACATTGTAAGCAGTAAAATGATTTAAAGCCCTCTGAAATGAAACTAAAATTTTATAGTAATTCCTCTAGGTTTTGGACTGGGACCTCAAAAAGACTTGTGGAAGAGATAATCCTGCTTTGTGGGGTTTTGGTGGGACTGCATGGGGATTATTCAGAATGGGAGTGAAATGGAGTTTAAAACATGGTAGTAATAATTAGGAGACTGGGAGTTGGTCATGTGAAAAGAGTTTATTAAAAAAATTTGTGCTCTCAGTTTGATGAGGCATGGGCTAAACTTATGATGGGAGTTGTTTGTTGGGTGAATTGTCTAATGATGCTTAAGGAGTGCTACACCCAAGAGGGAGTGGTCCAGGGTGGTGGTGGGGAGTTATGGTCTCGGGGTGAAATTCAGGAATCAGTTGGAAGTGCCTGCTGAAGCTTAGTGGTATGTCCTGAGAGACTGTGCCAGAAGTATCATCACTGCTCATGGAAAAGTGTTGATTAGTGTCCCTCCTAGCAGACAGGAAGCAATCCAGGATGAGGGTCTTACAGCAGGCAAAGGAAACGCCCTTGAAGTCTTGATGATTTTCCATTTCTGCAGTCTCAGCAGTGGAATTAGCAGGTGACCATGCTCTGCTCTGTCATGTGTTGTGTGTTGGGACTAACGTTTTTAAAATTCGCAGGAGCGGAAAGATTTCAAGCATCTAACACCACTAATTTCAACATGTGCATCTCCAAAACAGTTCAGCATATGAAAAATTGAACTTCTCTGGAGGTTGTTTTTTCTTTAAGATATTTGGTATGCTTGACCATGTCCTGGCTACCCATTTCTATAAACAGATGTGTCCAGAGGATGGGGGTTTGCAGTCATTTGCTTTGGATTTTTGTTTAAATGCACTTTCTTCCCTCCCTCCTTTCCCATCTCTTTGCTCCCCCAGCCAGGTGGGATCCCCCAGTGCAGGACACAGTGGCTGTGACCCTGCAGCACCCAGGATGCACCCTGTGGATTTCCCCATTGTTTAGGAAGTTTTTCCTGGTAGACCTTCCAGATGTTGTTCTTATGAGGTGACAGTGAAAGCTATTACTTAATATCTGTAAGAAACTTCTTTCTAGCCATTTGTTTTACTTAGAAATTTCAGTGTGGTGTTAATTAAGCCAGGCTTTTGCACAACGATCACATGCTGTAGCACCTACAAGATGTAGTGTACTTGAAAAAGCAGAGAGACTCCTTTACCATTTTGGAGGCTGAAGAGGAGACTGCTTTGTCTTTATCTTTACTTGAAAGACAAGATAGGAAATGGGTTGTTAGCTTTCCAGGAAACCAGCTGAATAAATTCCAGTGGTGGTACAGAGATGAGTCCCACCGACTCAGAGGGACAGAACCCAAGTGCCTGATACAGCTCTGGAGTGAAAGTCTCAGCCAGCGTGCACAGAGCTGGCAGGAGGAGTGCTGCAGGATGGAAGAATGACTTGGAATTAATTGTGGAAAAGCTGGCCTTTTTTTGGACAGGCACTCAGACTGGATGTTGGATTTTCTGCTTTAAACTGGCACTTAGCCTTCTGGTTTTAATTTGGTGTGTGACTGCAAGTACAGCAGGGTTCTGTACAAGTCTTGCTGCACTCCCTGCCTTTGCTCCCAGCCTGATCCAAGCTGGCTTGTTCAATGTTCCAGAAATTCTCTTTTCCATATTCTGTAGGTGAGCATGGCTGTGGTATCATACAGAGCAGGAGTGTCCCAGGCCTGGAGCAACCTCCTGCTCTAGTGGAAGGTGTCCCTCTCCTGGCAGGGGGTGGAATGAGATGGGCTTTAAAGTCATTCCAGCCAAATTCTGCAAGTGTGGGATCTCTCTGCACCTAACAGCATCTAGTTTGTAGCTCTTAGAGGCTGCATTTGGTAAAAGCTTGTTGGATTTATCTGCAACTCCCAAAATCTAAGGAAGAGGCGGAATAGTATTTTCATTCAGAAGCGTGTATTAAATCCAGAATTCATGATAGTACCATCTAGTCCAGTCCAAATAGGGATAAATAGCCACAGAAGGAAGAAGTGAAGAAGAGCACAGGAAATTCAGATTTCAATAAGCATGTAAGATTCTACTATATGCACCTTGCAAAGTTTCCAAGTTCTTGAACACTGTAAGAAATGAGATTTTTAAAGGAAAATCCTTTTGGCTTTACTTGTTTTCTGAGAGGTTTTAGTGCTCAGAGAGATTGTTGCTTTTGGAGCCAGTAGCAGATTTTCATCCCATAGTTTTAATAAATGGTGCCTGCCTGTGCTGGAAGGGAGAGGAAGCTTCTCTTTGGGATTTATAACCTTTAATTCAAGGGGCCAAGTGCTTTTTCTTACCTTTTGACTGAATGCAAGCAAAAGGCATCCAGGGATGTGGTTGGTGGAAAAGGAATTTGCCACCCACGTGAGCAGAATTTACTGTCTTTGGTAATTTTCAGATTCAGCTTTGGGAGACTAAGGCAGGATATACCTTCTCTGTTCCATTTCCATTGCTCAAATAGTCAGTTATTAACTTCTCTCAAAAACTCTGTGAGCAATTTTGGAAGTTTCCTGCCATGTTATCTTGCAACAGGTATGGTCAAGACTTCCCTAATCAAAGCAGGAGGTTAATTTTTTCAGTTATCCTTCATTAATTTGTCAGTAGAAATACAGTCAGTGATCACACCCCATTTACCTTCTGTATATGGCTTGAGGTTTTGCTAAACACAGAAATCCCAGTTACCCAATTTGTGTCCCAGAGCTGCATTAGTCTCTGTGCCTGTTCAGCAGGATCCTCTCAAGCCCCTATACCAAAGCAACCCATATACAAGAACTACCCTTAAAGATGATGTGCTGCATCACTGGGTCTGAAAGATGAAATGTGGTCTTTTTTTGGGTAGTGTGAGGGAAGGGAAACCACAGGGTTGTAGGCAAGTCATGTGGCATTTTTCATGCTTTTGTTGTCACTGTAGCAGAAACTACGTACAATGTTGAATTAGGCAGAGGGATCAGTGGAAAGACTACCTCAGTAGTAAAAGTGAGAAACAGGCTCATCCCTGCCCCAAATCTGTAATTGAGAGACACACTGTAAGTGTGCTGTGCCTTTGTACTTGATGTGCTCTGAAATCTTGAATACTGGAAGTTCTTAAATTACTGCAGCTTGGCCACAAATTGTAAGACAATCTTTGCATCTGATAGACATTTTATTGGTATGAAAGGGAGAAAAGCAAGCTCTGGGATGATGAAAGCAGCTTTGTTGGTGGTGCCTTTCGGCAGTGGCAGCTGCAGAGCCAGTGTCTAGGTGGGGAAGGAGGATATTCATTAGGAATGTGCTTTTAAAGTACAGCTTTTCTCTTTGCATGGAATAACCACACTGTTCTCTTCACACATAGAGAACAATTAAAAGTTGTGTCAAGTTTTTGAACATACTTGCAAGCATTTTACTTGCTTTTGCAGTTAAAGGAGAGTGATGAAACAAGGCCAGCTCCTACATCAAAGCAAGATTAAAGCTTGTGCAAATGGCTCAATCTTCTGTGAAGAAAGGGTTCTCTTGCCTGAGTCTCCTAAAATCTTTGTCCTGTGTCTTTCTAGTAGTCTTATATATTAAAAAAAAAAGTTTGCTGCTGATTTCACACTGAAGCTTATTTTGGTATGGATAACCTAAGACTTTAGTGACTTTGTTTCTCTAACTATTTAATTAAGTGTTATCTCTTGAATTCATAAGCCTTTAATTTTCATGCTTCTGTGGTATTTGTTAATTGGTCTGACCAAGTAGTTGCTGTTACACTTTGGCTAGTACTGGAGCTTTAAGCCAAAATATTTAGATCTTTGTAGTACAAGATCTTTGTAGTACTAGCAAAGTTGTTATGTAGTTATTGCATTTTTTTATTGCATGTTTTTTAAAGCTAGGGAGTTGTCTTAGCTGCAGTGCAGGAAGCAGAAAACAAAAGCGAGGCTGGCTCTTGGGCTCTCCTGAATACATGAGTAAGAGGTTAAAAGCAGTATACTTTTCAAAAGTATGCAGATAGGTTTTGTATGGTTCAAATTCTTCTAGGGAATGAGTGAGATCAGAAGCAGAGTAGTTATTTTCTAAGTAAATACTTTAAGCCGAAACTAGTGATTCAAGTGACCTTTTGGGTGCTGTTTGTGATGAGACCAGTTCTATGCCTGTAGCTGTGCCATGCCCTGCCCCCCGTGGTTGTGAGGAGTGGGCAGTGCCAGGGATGACACCCACGTTGTTGGAGGACAGTCAGTGCTTCTGTGCACTCCTGCTGGGGGCCCAGTGTGGCCCTGGTGGGTTTTGGGGTGGGAACAGGGGAGGCACCACTACAGACTACACCCCAACAGCCTACAGCTACACCCCTACAGCCTACACCGCTACATCTGCACTGCTACAGCCTACATCCCAACAGCCTGTATGGCTACAGCTACACTGCTGCAGCCGACACTGCTACAGCTACATCGCTACAACTGCACTGCTACAGCCTACATCCCAACAGCCTGTATGGCTACAGCTACACTGCTGCAGCCGACACTGCTACAGCTACACCACTACAACTGCACTGCTACAGCCTGCACCCCTACAGCCTACACCTCCCTACAGCTACATCCCTACAGCCTACACTGCTACAGCCTACATCCCAACAGCCTATATTGCTACAGCTACACTGCTACAACTGCACTGCTACAGCCTGCACCCCTACAGCCTACACCTCCCTGCAGCTACATCCCAACAGCCTACACGCCTACAGCTACACTGCTACCGCCGCCACCACTACAACTGCACTGCTACAGCCTGCACCCCCTAGAGCCTACACTCCTACAGCCTACACTGCTACAGTCTACATCCCAACAGCCTACACGCCTACAGCTACAGTGCTACAGCTGACACCGCTACAGCTACACCGCTACAACTGCACTGCTACAGCCTACACCACTATAGCCTACACCCCTACAGCCTACACTGCTACAGCTACACCCCTACAGCCTACACTGCTACAGCTACATTGCTACAGCTACATCCCAACAGCCTATAGGGCTACATCTACACCCCTACAGCCTACACCCCTACAGCTGCACCGCTACAGCTGCACCGCTACAGCCGTGGGAGCTGGGTGGGTGCTGCTGCCGGTGCCCAGTGACACTCGGAGGGCTCGGAGGGACCCGGCTGTGGCACCCCTGGGTCGGAGCAGCAGCGTGTGCTGCTGCAGGACTGCCCAAAGCCACGCTGCTCCAGGGCTGTCACAGAGGCAGCTGTGGGCTGCAGCCTCTCCACCCTCGGTGGAAAAGAGCAGCAGGTTTTTGGCTTGCTGCCCACTTTCTCTACCTTCCCAGGAATGAGCCAGGATCTGTCCTCCAGAAGGAATTCTGCTTTGGAGCTTTTTGCCAAGTGACTGTGTCAGCTGTTCTGTTGGGTTTTTATGTGTCACTGCTGAAAGAGTGGGTGAGGAGCATCCTCCTGGTAGAAGTTTCTGCCGAGAAAAGCTGCCCACAGCAGAGCCTGGTGTGGGCTCTCCTGGACACCACCAGTACCAGTGATGCCTTTTCAAACCACAGAGAGCTTGTGAGGAGATGTTTGGTAATGCTGTAAGACAGTCTGCTCATAGCTCCCCAAAATGCTGGTGTTTTTCCAGGTTTATTCCGTGTTGTGGTTCTAGGGTCAGGGCATGATTTGGGTTTGGCTCTCATCGTTGCAACAGGTACCCTGCAAAAAAGGTCATTTACACCTTGATTCTGTGTGGGCTGTTGTGTGGGGGATGTGTTTTTCCTCTCAAGGACCATGGCACAGACATTATAAGGTAATACTACTCCTGGTTCTTCACTGTGCAAGCAGGCAAAGCTAAAGCAGAGGTCTGGGGAGCTGAAGACATGGGACCAGCTGTGGCAGGATCAGGAGAAGCAGCCTGTGCCAACCCTTGGAGCAGGACAGCACCAGCAGCACCTGCTGATGGATCCCAGCAGGCAGAGTCAATCACTGACACCCATGCTGGGGACAAGCCAGACCCTGAAGTGCCCAGGACCATGGAATCCTAGAATCATGGAATGGTTTGGGTGGGAAGGGAAATGAAAGCCCATCCCATTCCACCCCCTGCCATGGACAAGGACACCTCCCACTATCCCAGGTGGTTCCAAGCCCTGTCCAACCTGGCCTTGGACACTGCCAGGGATCCAGGGGCAGCCACAGCTTCTCTGGGCACCCTGTGCCAGGGCCTCACCACCCTCACAGGGAAAATTTCTTCCAACTATCCCATCTAACCCTGCCCTCTGGCAGTTTAGAATCACTTCTCCTTGTTCTGTCACTATCTGCCCTGTCCTTCATTTTTTATAAGCCTCCACTAAAGTTCTGAAAGGTTTCAACAATTCTCCCTTGAAGCCTTCTTCTCCCCAGGCTGAGCAATCCCAGCTCTCTCAGCCTGTCACTAAATGCCTTCACATCCAACCTTAGGAAAAAATACCTATAGCTTCTGTGTGTAATAAAACCACTTGTGGTTTCCCCTGAAGGTTTATGTTCCATGTGAAGGGAGCTGCAGGTTTTGCAGGGCTTGGAGCCACCTCTGGCCAAGCATACCAGATCCCTGATCATTTCCTGGAATAGCCCATTTACCACTTATTTTTGGTTTGTTGTGTTTGGGACCTCAGCTAAAAAAAATTACCCTCATGTGCTGTATCTGGAGATTTGCTGCCTGCCAAGGAGCTTTTCCTTGCTCTTTTCAGAGGTACAGGTGTTGCTTCAAACTTACAGAAGATGCCAGCACCATCCTGCCACTCAGTCTCCATCTCACTCAGCCCCTCTCATCTCCTGGCTCAGGAAGGCATTTCTAAAGCTTTAGGTGGTATTTCCCTTCTTCTGCATGAAACCACATTTGCTGTTGGTGCTGTGATTCTCTGCCAGGCATTGTTGTGATGTTGGTAGCTGGAGACACCAGTCCTGGAGCAGGATTTGGGATGTTAAATACCTTGGGTGAACATTGTCTAGAGACCAGCTTGCTTTTACTGAGCATGAAACAGGATCTTTATGTATTTTCATTTGATATTCCAATATTGCAGTGGTCACACTAGAGGAAAGGCAAGTTTTCATCATCCCCAGGCAAAGATTTAATGGCATGGTCTGTGCAAAAGAAAGGACAAAAAAGCTTTTTTGCTTTTTAAGGATATTCTGTAAAGTAATATCACTGTAATTTAGTCTGCCAGATACTTTCCAGTGTTTGCAGTTGCAGATGAGGCTTTGCCAGCCTTCAGATATCCAGACTAAAGTTTCTATGCTGAGCATCTGAGCCAGATTGCCATTTTGAGAAAACTGCAGCTAAAATGGATGAAGGTTTTTGTTTTTTGGGGAGTTTGGTTGGTTGGTTTTGGTTTTGGTTGGTTTCTTTATTGGTTTGGGTTTTTTTTTTTGGGGGATGGTGAGTTGGGGTTTTTTTGGTTTTTTTGTGAATTAAGCTAAAGAAAACATGTTTCCTCCCTGTGGATATTCTTCTGAGCAGCTCAGGCACGGCCAGCAGGGAAGGGAAGGGTTTGGGGTCCACAGAGGTAGAATAAGGGAAACTGGAGGTGAGTGGGAAAGGAGTTGCCAGTCACTCCCCATGTTCTCCTGCTGGACTAAACCCTGCTGTTTCCACATTTTGCCCTCTGTGCAAGCTAGAAAAAGCTGCAAAGCCCACAGCTACCAGCAGCTGTTCACTGCCGTGGGCAAAGCAAACACAACTTTGTACCTTATAGGCTTAAGTGTGAGTGGAAAAGCTCCATGGATCTGAAGCCCTAAACTCATTGCTGATGCTTGAAGGAGAGCAGGGTGCAAAGGCTTATCTTTGGTGTGTTTTTCTACTGCTTCATTCAGTGGGAAGCCCCAGATTCATTGCTTGGGTTTTTTTCTTTCATTCTGAGATTTCCTGTACACCTGCCAAGCTACAAAGCTCTGTGCAGGCATTGCTTAGCTGATCTTGCTGCTGTTTGATTTCATGCACAAAGAGTTACGGCCGTTCATTTGGGACTTGACAAACCTGGTGCCTAATTTTTTTGGGAACTGATGATTTTGATGCTCTCCCCAAATTTCCAGACAGGTTGTTGCTGTGCTCAGGCACTCAGCACTTCACTCCAGGAAAAGAAGGTGGCAGGAGCCATGTGTGAGCTTCTCCTTTAAATGACACATTTCATCCAGCTTTACATTCTGCAGTAGACATAGATCAGGTTCCCTGGGGTGGTATTTACCTGCTTTTAAATACAAATCAAGTTCTTGCTATTTCCAGCTCACTATGCCACAAACTTTGGGAGCTCTGCAGTGCATGGGACAGGTACCATATGAGGTTGAAGATGGTATTTTTGGGTGTGATTGTAAAGGAAAGTAACTTTAATTCCTGCTGCTTGTGCTCCATCTGTCCTTGTTCTGAGCCCAGGAAGTAGCAGCAGAAGTACTGATGCGAGGAGTGTGTGATGGTTTGTGAGTGTGGTGAGGATGTCAGGGTGCATCTGATGTGTCTGCAAGGAGCAGCCCCCGAATGCTGCACACTGCCAGCTGATCAAAGCTGAGGGTGCTTTCATGGTGCTTTTGGAGAACAGGTCACTCATAGAATGGCTTGGGTTGAAAGGGATCTTTAAAGCTCATCTTGTTCCAGCCCCTGCCATGGGCAGGGACACCTCCCACTATTCCAGGTTGCTCCAAGCTCTGTCCACCCTGGCCTTGGACACTTCTTCTGGAACAAAGCTGTGCTGTCCACAGGACAACAGGAAATGGCCTCAAGCTGTGCCAGGGAGGTTCAGATTTGACATCATGGAAAGGGTGGTCAGGCATTCCCAGAGCCCAGGAAGGTCTGGAATCCCCATCCCTGGAGGTGTCCCAGGAATGGACATGGCACTCAGTGCTCTGAGCTGGTGACAGTGGGGATTGGGCACAGATTGGACTTGGTGGTCTGGGAGAGTTTTCCACGCTGAATGATTCTTGCATTCTGTGTTTCCATGATGTCCTACCAACCCAAGGGAAGCAGTGGGGAGGAAGAGTGCCCAGAACAAAACTGAGGCTGTGTTTGGTGTGACACACACCTCAGATCTGCTTCTGGGGAAGACTTTGGAGACTGGGCTTCATGTGTTCATGGTGATCCCTTAGGAGCTGTGGGCACGTAGTAGTGACATCAAAAACTGAGGCAGCACTGGGTTTCTTTGAGGAAGAAGCTGACTTCCAAGTGAATGAAGGAGGAAGGCCCCATCTGAACTCAGCACCACCTTCCTTTACAAATGGAAAAAACACAAAGCAGCTCAGGACATCCCATACCAGAATGGGGGTGACTAAAGGTGATACCTCAGTGGGAGACAAAGGAGTTACCAGCTTAACAAACATCCCACACCAATGTGTTGCTAGGAGTGTAAAATCCTACCTAGTAATTTTGAACAAGAGTTTGTGGTTTGTTAGTTATTCAGCTCTTGCTACATGGATTTTCCTTTTTGTGCCTTAAATATTCAGGCAGCAGGAAGTGTGCTCAACTGAAAAGTTGCACTTTCTGTAGCACTTGGCATTGGCAGGTGTTACTTTTGTGACCATAAACCAAATTCACACTTGCCTTGGGGGGGTGCTCCTAAACCTGGATCTCACAGGTGTTGGGGCTGAGCAGTGGAGGGAAGCACTGGCTGGGTTTGATTGTTACCATCTGCAGAAGAGCTGCCTTTAAATAAAATCCAGCCTCCCTGACAGCTGAGTGTCTGGAGTTCTGCTGTGGGCGGGATGAGGGGCTGCCCCAAAAGGCAGGCTCAGTTTGAGGATGCTGCTCAGTGGTGAGTTTCTGTGGCTGTTGTGTTTGGTTGCCTTGGCTGAATCTGTGCCAGGAGTGTGAGTGTGCACAGCCTGGGGAGGATGTGAGAGCTGCATTTCAGATGGGGCCCATCTCTCCAAACAGAGGTTTAACTCTGTTTGGATGATGAGAATGGAGACATCTGTAAAAAGTAACAGTCTCCCTTCCTTCCAGAATAAGGCTATGAGCTTTCCAGCTGTTGGCTAAGACAGGTTTTCCTGTTGAAATAGCTTTTGTCTGAAGTAAGTCTAAAACAATATGGTTATAGTAACTGAAAATGTTTCTTTGTCAATTCTCCTTGTAAATCCAAGTGTTTTGATTCATTGTTACTTCTTGTAGCAGCTGTTTGATTCAGAAATCCTTATGGAATCTTCCAGTGAAGTACCCACTGCTGGTAAAATGAAGTTTTGCTTATATTCTGTATTTTCTTTACCGTATTGTGTGTGACTTATTTGCTTTTATCTTCACAGTCTCACAATTCCAGAACACACTTTTGCTTTCCTTCAGAAGTCCCATCATCCTGAATAATGCAAAGACAAGCCCATAACATTCCTTCATGTGGTTCTCGTTTGCAACCACAATAAAATGGATTGTGCCATATATTTGTCAGCAGACACCATCCTATATTCATAAAATATGCTTGGGATCTTTTTTTAGTTCTGCAGAGTTTTAACATGAGCTTATTAGGCATCTCTTTGATGTGTGATTATCCTGGGCTGAATAATGTTAATCAGAATATATGCCATTTATATACAGTAGACAAGCAAAGAAGAGTGTATGTTTAAAAAATGAGTTTGCCAGAGCAGATTTGCAAAAAAAAAAAAAAAAAGTGGATCTAATGTACTTAAGAGATTTCTATTATCTTTTAAATATCTTAAAAAAAAAAAAAAAAAAGCCATGTTTGCTTGCTCAAGGAAGTTTTACTTTTGTATTGCGAGTGTGTCTTGACTACATGTCTGTGTTTTCTTTCAATTTCAAGATAATGGTATTTTACAAATCAGAGGAACCCTCAGAGATTAGGATTTAAAAGAAGCATGTCAGGTATCTGTTCAGTCAGGAAGCCAGGACTGCATGATCTCCTCTGACTTTGTTGGTGTTGCTCTGTACTAGACATTCTTGAATGAGATAAGACCTGATGCTTTGTGTTTCTCTCAGCAGGTTCTTCTTAAGCACACTAAGCAGATATTTTTAATACACCCAAACAAAAACTGTAATTTTTAGAACATCAGCTGGCGTTTAGAGCTTTGCCTTGGCTTCAGAGATGCTGAGCACCCACCTGGCAACTGGGGGTTGGTACCAGCTGCTCTGGAAACAGCAGGAGCTACCTCCCAGCAGTGGCAGCAAAAGTCATTTTGAAAAATACCTTTGAATTTTCAATGTGTGTGTCTTCTTAGTGTCAGAGGTGCTTCTAAAGGGGAAATAATTACAGCAGAAGGGCCTGACCATTGCTTGCTCAGAAGGGGTTGTAAGAAGACTGTCATCTCCTGAACTGTGGATTTGTGGCTGTTGGCTTAGGCACATGTCCCTCAGAGGGATCTGCCTGCAAGCAGAATTGGAAAGCAGGATGTTAAACCTGAGACCTGTGCTTTGTTGTCCTCACCTTGGCATTTCTGAGACTGGCAAAGAAAAAGTCCTGACCCCATTTAAGCCCAAACCAGAAGGTCCAGCCTGACTGACTTGTTTATGAAGGTTTGGTGCACTTCTGCTAGTAAAGCTCAGAGTAGAGCAGAGACAATAAGATGTAATTTTTTCAACACTATCTATGTGTTTTTCCACTGGAAGTTATAAAAACCCCATTAATCGTATTGGGGAGTCTTGTGAATACACTTTTCCAGAATTCCTGGCTTGTTCTTGTTCTATTGCTCTTTTCATTGCTCTGCTTTTTCCTTAACCAAGAGCCTGCCTGTTTGTGTAAAGCTGCTGGGTTTATGCAAAACCTGTGGTGAAACAGTTGGTGAAACGGTTGGCTCAGAGATGCTTGAAAGGGCAAACAGCAGAGAAACTGTCCCAGGGTAGCCAAAAGTTCTGCTGCTGTGTGAGTAGCATCTCATTGGAGGGATGATTGATTGTATAGTAAAGGCCTTTGGGAGTAGTAATAAGGGACAGAAAAGTCTCTGAAAGGTTGCTGTGGATTCTGGAACTCTTCAGAGTGTTTTGAAGCCACACTGGCTGCTGTTAAGTGAGAAAATATTTCATAGAAATTCAGGGCTCATCTTTCATTTCATCAGGCTGGTGAAGTCCCATCAACCCAAATGAAGATAGAAAATGGGTTTATGTGGTTTTCCTCGTTTCTCAGAAAGCCACAGGCTGCCTTTAACCCACCCTTAAAGAATGCAAACATGGCTTGAAATGTAGCTCTAGTGAGGAAATGCAGGAAGCCTTTGGAGGATTTCTCATTTGGATGAGACTCAAAATGAGCACTGTTAGACAGGGGCTAAATATGTTTAAAGTCACATTACTAGTGATTACTTCTGCATTCACAAAGTGAAAATGTGATCTGATATACATGAATTGTCAAATAAAACCCTTTTCACACAGCTCTTGCACATTGTGTTCTTAGGGCTGCTTTTTTCTTGGTGCCATAAATAAGGCATTTTGCAAAACACAGAAAGAGGAAGAATTTAAGTTTTGATGCAGACAAGTGAAACAGACTCCTCTCCAGAAAGAGAGAATGTATCAGCATCCACAGTGGCAGGAGCTCAGATTGGATTGATGGGGAGAACTTCATAGAGACCTTTGATGGAAGAGCTGAGACTTACAGAACTGGAGTCCCATAACCAGTCATACAAAGGCAAGAGAGATGGAAGCAAACTGTTCAATGCACTGACTGAAGTTTATATCCACCATGGATATAACCCCAAGCCTTGAACATCTTCTGGTTGGTTCTGTGTAGCCCCAGGTCCTGGTGTGCAGGCAGGTCAGTGTGGTATGTCTGTACATGGAGGGCCATGAAGGCCTCCAGAGGTGCAGGGTCACTGTGAACCAGCCAGCAGGAGAGCTCTCACCAACCCATTTCCCAATACATTCTCAGGAACAAATTTCCTCCTCTTAATAATAACCTGCCCAGCTGCCTTTCTGAGCACAGACTTCACGTGCTCCCACTGTACAAACACAGCACGGGGAGAAGGTGGTTTGGATTTGGCTTTTTCCTTTCAAGTCATGTTGTCACAAGCCCTTTTGAACATGAAAGATAAATGGAGAGGAAATGAGGCAACTTATCTCCTTTTTTTTTTTTTTCAAGAAGAAAGGAGCATTGAAACATTGGGGTGGAAGAGCAGAGCAGCCAAGGAGCCTCAAGCACAGGTTTAGTAAGAGGGACAGTAGCTGAGTGGAGCTTCTTCCTGGGAGTCCTCTTAGAAATGGAGAAAACAAACACCAGTGGTAGCTACTGTCCTCTCAGTGATGCTTTCATGAGTGTCTGAGGAACTGAAAGTGGTCCAGGAGGAAGAAGAATAATGCACAGCACTTGGCATGTCAGGTGGTGGAACCCCCCTGAACTGATGTCACTGATAAAAATGGACTTGGGTGAAACCAGCCCCATGGAGGAACAAGGCAACTGGGAGCTGCAGAGCTGTGTCACCACCTTCTGTCACAGCAAGTGACACTGGCTGTGCCTGTCTGGGAGCTGCAGTCAGACTCTCCCAGGCTCTGGCCTTTCTCTGAGTTATGGTTAAAAATAGCATCCTGAAAAAGAAAATCAACACTTTTGAAGAGTGTGCCAGAACAAAGAAGCCTTAAACCCCCATATTTGCACAGGAGAGGCTGTAAGTGTTTCTTTGTGTGTGTCTTCTGTGGCATTTACATCAAATTCTTTGTGAACACAGTGCTTTGTTTTCCCTTTCTCCTTAACCTGTGCCCTTGTCACTTGGGAGTATTTCTGCCTCTGGTGATGTGGGCTGCTGGCACTGGTGGGTTGTAGGAGCAGCAGACCTGGGGAATGTAAAGGTAATCCTTCATCTTTGATAGTGCTGCAGCTGCAGAAAGTTAGGGCTTGTTTGGATTTTTGCTTGACCTCTTCTCAGGATAAAATTTCAGGAGTTATTCTCAATTTGGTAGCAGAAAGTGTATTTTTAATAGTAAGGTCCCAGCTTTAATTTAGAAGGAATCAAAGGCATGAACTCTGCCAAGTAAGGAACAATTAATGAAGTTTAATGGGTCCTTTTAGCTTTACCAAAAAAAACCCCAGAATTACAGTGCTTTGGAAATACTGGAATCTTGATTATGTCCTTTGAATGGGAGAAAAGAGGAGAAAGGAGGCCACTGACAAGTCTCCCATGTCAAGAAGCCCCAGGCAGCCAGAGGGCCATCTCCCATCTTCTGTTGGTCTTTTCCCATTTGTTTTCTTTTCATTTGCCTCATTTTCTCTGCTTCTTCCCTTGAATTGTCCCTGGACCAGATTCAGTTGAGGCTTTTGGAGTGATTTCATCACTTTCAGAAGGGAAGAGGCCAATTCTGTTCCTTTTTTACCCATTTCACAGCTGCAAGAGAGCAAAAGGCTGTGTCTGTCCTGAGGTGGGACTTTGGGGCAGCAGCAGCTGCTCTGGGAGAGTCAGAGTAAAGAGTGAGCAAGAGAACCAGACCAAGACTGAGGAGTGAGAGGAGATGTGGTCAAGGTCTCCCTTTCCAGCAGCATCAGTGCATCTTCCTTCGTGCCAAGCCTTTCTTGAAGGAGCCTGGATCAGGGGGTTATGGTTTGGTACCACTGCCCAGTGTTTCTTCACTAATTTGAATTATAAAGCTGATCTGTTGTGTCACAGAGCTGTAGATTCCCTTCCCCACCTGTAATAAGCACAGAAAAAATTGTCTTACACAAGGTTGGGTGAGCAGCTTCATATAATAATTATATACTTGTCTTCTAAATTCTACCTTAATTGAGTGCTTGTTTAGCAGTATGTGAAGAAACCTCTCCCACAGGATGAGGCACCAATGCTTCCTCCTGTCTCTCCTGCAGAGTGAATAAGTCCAGTGAACAGTGTGGATTTCCTGAGGGCCATTACCATCCATGGAGAGGTAGAGAAGGGTTTCTATGTGGAAGGGGAGACCTCCATTTGCATGAGTATAGATCCTTTTAGTGCGTGGAAGTATTCCTTGCAAAGGAATGAGTGCAGTCCTTTTTTAAAATCAATTTATTTCTAAAGATTTAGCAAACGTTTTTAGAGCTATTATTTTATTTTTCTGAACATGAGAACAGGCTACCAGCAAGGAGAGGTTGTCTAGTTTGTCTTAGCTAAGGCTTTGAAGGATTAGCCACAGTGTAGTGCTGTGGAACATTTTTGTCTTGTAGGCTGTGTTAGCCTTGAACAATTCCTGCTGTAGCATCTGCATGGCCAACAAAGTCCATGTGACATCAGAAGGTGATCCCCTTGTATCACCCTGCTGTGTAACAACAAAATATAGACCAGATTAAAGAGATTTTATAAGCTTTGTAACAACAAAATGCATGACAGATTAAAGAGATTTTATAAGCTTCACTCCAAGTTCTAAGTTTTATAGAGTAAGTTCTCCCATCCTCTGCCCAACGTTTTGCCCTGACAGCAGTTACATTTTCCTGCAGTTACATTCCAGTGTTATAGCATGAAACTAGTGAGAGCTTGAACAAATGACTAAATAAGCACTGCAAAGGAAAAATGTTCCTGTTTTTGTTGTTCAAGCTTAATGTAAAGTGTGAAGTCTGGTAAAAAAATTTAAAAATTCTTTGGAATGTGAATTGCATTTTCCATACTCCTCTTCCTGTATTATAAAGTTTTACTAGAAGCTTAATATTATATATATATATACACACACATATACATACATATATATGTATAAATTTTTGTCCCTTTTAAAAGAGGAAAGAGGAATAAAATCAATTATTGAGCTGGCTCTTTGTCCCCCTCAAAATGCCCTTTCACAGTTGCTGCCCTACAGAGGGCCAAGGCAAGGAGGTGCTGGCACAAGCAAAGCAAAACAGGTGAAATTGGAAAATGGTCCCAGCTGGCACAACTGTGACATGGGTATGGCCTTGGGCTTCAAAAATCTGAATGGTGCTTCTTGTTTGGGTTAAAACTTGTGTATTTACCCAGGTGTTGTGGGGTTCAGAATGGCAAGAAGGGGCTTTAAGGCTGAAATTATTTCCTGTGATAAAATCAAGGTGTGATTGTATTGGGGGAGCTATTAAAGGTCCTTGCTTTGAGACCACTGAGAGATTAGAATTGGTTTTACCCTTCTTGCACATAGGCTTAGCTGAAAATCCTTTGCAAATCATGGTATTTACTCATTTTCAGTGTATACAGGAGCCAGAAGAAAAGCAAATGCCTTAGAACTGATGAGAAAAATTGTAAGAAAAGAAAATGTTACCATTATTCTCATTTTGTTATTCTGTTTTGTGGAGTTTGTGTGTTTGTTGCAGAGAAATGGAATAAAATCCTGCCATGGAATAATGGCTTCTGTTACAGTGCTTAAAAAGTGATGACTTTGTGGGAAGTACAGTACTCTGGGCTGATGGTGAAAGGAGTTGAATGGTGAGGGAATAAAGGGAATTTATGACTAAGGTAAGGAAACCTCAGCATATATGAGGCCCCTCAAGGAAAGATGTGTGTGTACTCATAGCTTTGGTCAATGTCATGTACTCCCTGGAATAATTTTGTGATAGAGCCATGGAAATGTAGTATAATTTGGCAAAGTAATTAAGAAAAAAGAAATTAGTATGTCCCAGATCTGTATGAGCATATGCTAAGCATTGCATGGAAATAATTTTTTGAAGGTGTGTGTGTCTGTATAAATATATATATATATATATACACACATATATTCAGAAAAAAGCTTCAACTAACACCATGAAGATGGTTATTTCTGCTATCCGTGTCTTTTTGGTTTTTTGCCTTGTGGATGGTTGAGCAGTGAGGTAACTGTCACCCAAAAGGGAGGGAAGGGGGAATACATCATCCTGATTTAAAGGGTGATGTAGCATTGGCTTACATTTTTGGAATGCTGTTTAAATATTCTTAAAAAACATTTTTGTGTGACCTCCCATGACATGTAATGTGGTGCTGAGATCTGGATTGGAGAAAGCTGCTCAAGACATGCCTGGTGTCTGTATCCCCACAAGCAGCTCAATTTGTGGCTCAGGGAGTTGGAAAAAACCCCAAAATTTGGAAACCATTGACCTTCACCAAATTTATTTACCACAGATCATAGTTTAATTTCATGTGACTCCCCCCAGGAATTAGATTGGGTTCATTTGGCTATTAAATCCCAAGTCCTTCTGGTGCTGTGAAAGAAGCTTATAAATAAAAGTTTTGTCAGACCTTATTCCAGTTGAATCTTGTTGCAGCAGACCTCTCATTGGAGGTAGAAATGAGCCAAGACACAGGCTCTTATTCAACACGAAAAGGGTCCTGGTTTATTCTTCTTTACAGCTTTGCCATCCTGACTCTGACTACAGCCAGCTCCTACTGCAGGGTCCAGCTGCAGACTCTGCTGCTGTTTCCTGCTGGACCATGGCTGCAGGTGTTGGTTTGCAGACTGAACACAGCTCTCACCCAGCCCAGCTGTGGCTGCAGGCTCCAACAGCAGCTCTGGCTCCATCAGAGCCAGACTGACCTCACTGCACATCTTCTACTGCACCAACTCTCTTCCTTGTTTCATTCTTCTTTGTGTCTCTGGATTTTTCCTTCTTCCCCAGGGCTCCTCCACCTCCTCAAGGTCCTCTTTCCCCAGATCCTCTGCCTCCAAGATCCCCCAACCAGCCAACCCACCCCTTCTATCACAGTTATCTTTATTAGTCAGCTGCCACCCATTAAAGGCAAGGCTGTTCCTCTTCTTTGGTAATTAGTACAGCTATGACTTACCAGGGGCAAGGTTGCCTGTAACCTCTTCTTCTGCACCTACAGAATCTGACCATGAGTAATTGTTTCTAGACAGAGCATTGCTGCTTCTAACACCATTACCAAGAAAGGGTAGATTTCAGCAGCCTTTGAGATAAGCTTATCTGACACAGTGTTAATAAAACCCATGGCTTGTTTCAGCCTGATTAACCACAAGCACTGGCTGTTATGTAATTCATGATTATTAGGATTTTTTAACATGACAGAAGTGCAAAGGCAACTTGTGAAATCTTCCTTCTCCCATAAATAAGGATTGGGCAGTGGGAGCAGGGGAAGGGAAAGCAGGCTGCAAAAATGAGTCTGAGTTTGACACAAGAGACACTCTGTGTTTGTGCAGGATCTGTGCTCTGCTGTTTGTTCTTAATTTTTAATAATCAGATAGCATTCAGAATTAACTTAAACCAGCAAGCTCCATAGTTAGATCATGAGCTACTCTTCACAAAACAAGCATTTTTTTATAGAGTGCACAAAGTCTCACTCAGCTCAACCTGCTCCCTCTGAATGTGAGATGCTCCCAAAGCTGCCTGGGAACAATATAAGTATAAAAACCTATGGGATAATTGTCCATCTCAGTATGAAATTCAACCTCCTGTAGCAGAACACTTGAGGAAGAGCAAAGTATAGGGATAAAATTGTAGAAAGGGTTTTTTGCAAGGCTGGAATGGAGCCCGTTATTTTTGGCACCTCTTTTGCCATGGATCATGTGTAGATGAATTTACAAATGTGTTTGTTTGGCTTGCTGTGAAACAAAAGCTTTGCTTCTGATGGAGCACAAATATCACATCCATGGTCTCAGCTGCCAAAATGGTGAAAAAATCAGATTTTTTCACAGGACAGCATCAGTTTTTTCCTATGGAGAAGATGGACTAAGCACCCGAGGAGCTCCCTATGCTGAGACTTGAGGAGAGGCTGATCCATGGGTGTTTTCCACTCCTCTGCTCTGAGTGACTAACAGGGATTTTGCCAGCATGGCAAACAGGTGATTTGAGGGTGTGTGCACACCACTGGAGTTACAGAACTGTGAGTTTATATTTAAAGCAGTCTCCATTAATATAAACCAAAGCTGGGATAAATAATTGGTTTCAGTATTTTACCAGGTGCAAACCACATGTTCCTGGCTGGGAAAGAGGCATGGCTCCACCAGAGCTGCTGGGTTTGGCTGAATGCAAACAAACCTGTGAGAAGTGATCCAGCCAAATCAGAACCTGGGATTTGTGTCTGCCATCCCTTTTTGTCATAACAGGTATCAAGTCATGACTCAGAATAATTAAAATACTATTTCTACAAATAAAGATCAAAATGAGTTCCACTTTCAACAACAAAGAGAGTAGTTTACATTTCCTTCCTAGATAAAGTCTGGGAGTGCTTGAACAGAAACACTTCCTGGGTGGTATTGTAAGTACTGCACAAGGAAGAAGACTGTAGGAAAGAGGGAATCACTTGTAAATCCTACTACACTGTTCTGTATCCCAGAGATATATCTACATCACTGGAAGGTGATGGGCACTGTCAGGATATGCCAAACAGAATCACTTTCACAGGTTTTCTGGTTACCAGATGCATTTAACAACTGATAATGATATTTCCAATGAATGGATGGTGGAGGAAAAGCAATTTTTATGGTGAGTGGCTGCTTCCTTCTCTTCCTGTTGAGCATCCAGCCCATTTCAGAGCTCCAGTACTGACATCTAGCTTTCAGGGCTTATGTAGAGCATCTGCAATTTCGGATGTTTATCTCAATCAGAGCTGTGCTTTTCTTGGACTTAGGATGAAGTCAGCCCAGGAGCTGAACACTGGAATTATTTTGTTAACTCATTTTGCTGCTACCTTGATGGGCTATGAGAATAAGACTGTGTTTATGCATTGAAAAATGGATGGATGGATGGATGGATGGATGGATGGATGGATGGATGGATGGATGGACAGTAGTAATTGTGAAGCTCAACTTGCATTAAGGCACACAGTATGTATAGATCAACTGGTTTCTAGTTTATCATTTAAAAGCATGTCCACAGTTATGGGTTACATCCTGGCTTGCAAATCACTGTGTGGGTATGATCAGTTGATCATTTTAGATTGCTTTCTGACAGCTTTGCTCATGGCCTGGTGAAGGAAATAAGACAAAGTGATTTGTTCCTGTTCTGTCTCACTGCTTTACTTGTTTGAAGTGCTGGGTGTACTGACACTCAGTGCACACAGTGCCTATTTCTTTTAGGTTTTATTTTGTCCAGGATTTGTTTTAATACAGCAAGTCATCTACTTCCTTTACATTCATGCCCCCTGGGGCTTAAATGGTGATACATCAAAATACACCAGTCCCCAGACCTCCAAAGAGATTCATATTACTGATCATGTATGTTTGGAAAACCCTTTCCAAAAGGTGCTGAGTGCAGGCAATTGTGCTGTGAAGGGGAAGGATTGGGAACATTTTCCTACTCTTGGAAGGGTCATCTTACTGCCAAACACTGATATTTAAGTGAAATAGCTTTTATGGCAAGTCCTTCCCTCTTTTCCATTCTTAACTTCCAAATGGCTGAAGTTCTGGGAGTGTGAGCAATAACTCTTGTATGCCAGCCAAAAACTTATTGTTTGCTGACCTTTTCTCCCGAGTTTTCCTGACCTGCACCTGGACTGGCCACGTGGCAACATGTTGAGAGCAGGGAGATGTGGCAGGGCAAGCCAGATAGGCTGCACTGGGAGCTGCTGGCTAGACCAGCAGGACTTGCTTGGAGAACTTGTTTGTTTGAAAAAGCTGTATGGCAGTTATTTCAATAAAAGCAGTGAACCCCTCAGTATAAAGTTGGGTATTTGAGGCCATTCTGTGGGCCCAGTGATTTGGAGTTACATACAAGTGTCCAACATGGGTGACACAATTAAGAAGGTCAAAGGCAGGGGAAAACAAGAAAAAAAAAATGGGGTGATTACTGATTTCCAGGAGGGCAACAGGTAAATGTTTCTTGTTTCTCAGTGCAGTGACATTTGCTTTTAGTCTTAAAAGAACTCATGCTAAAGTTTTGTGGTCATGTGCATGGGCAGTTCTGTGGAGCTGGAGGTGCATCATGAAGCATTAGTAAAGTTAATTCTGGAGCAGGATCTAAACCCTCAGCAAAGGAGGAACAGACCTTGCCATGTTAATTTGATGGAAATCCTTCCACCTCCATCACAGTTGTCTTTTCCTGTTGGTAATTTCGGCTCATGGAATCACAGAATATCCCACGTTGGAAGGGACCCATAGGGATCAATCACTGAGTCCAGCTCCTGGCACAGCACAGGAGCAGGAGGTTGCATGCAGGCTCCTCCTGGAGCTGATCAGACTCCTCATTCTCCTAGGATAAACATCCCAGCTGCTGGGATTCAGATCCCAATTAGATGGGCTGGAGCTGTGCCGTTGCCAGACCAGCCAAGTGGGAACACTGGCCGTGCTCCATATAAACAGCTCTGACTAAGCCAGCCACACTAAATTTGGAAAAGAATTAGGGGAACTCATTTTTCAACTGCCCTGGAGTATTTTTTCTCCAGTTGCCCCATGTTATCATTTCATGGGAAGAGTTTCTGTTACTCAGGACTGTTTCCATCATGTTTATTTTCAGATAGCATATTTTTATTTTCTGTAAACCAAAAGAGTTTAAAGATCCATTGAGGAACACAATGGATCTAGGGTCTGTCTGCTTCTCTTCCCACCACTGTAATTCCTGTTCAGCTGAGCCCTGTAAGGCCAGGTCCTTATGTGGTGCCACTCACCATCTCTTTAAATAAACCTTTCTAATAATTTTAAGAGGGAGGAGTATTTTTAATGCAAAGCTCCTTTGCAACAAGTAGTGTGAAGATTGGAAGAAACAGCCAGAAACATTTGCCTCTTGATTCATGTTTTGGTTTGTCATAGATATAGTCTGCACATAAAACTTACATAATCACTGTCCTATTTCTGACGTGGATGTTGTGAATTGCAGAGTTTCTTTCCCCTCAGTGATTAGGCTTTAAGCTGATCTAAGTAGTACTGACAGTGAAGAATGACACTTCTGAGGCTGTTTAGCCTTAATTGAAAGACTTTGCCAAAATTACAGGTATTTCCTCTGATTGTTGCAAGTTTTTTCCCAACACTAGAATTTTATTCTTTGTCCCACTTCCTTCACAAACTTTTACTGCAGGATGCAGGCAGTAGTCAAGTGAGGTGCAGTGTCCCAGAGCCCTCTCTAACAGATTAAGAGGATGATGGGAGCTGGAAAAGAAAAAGCCACGGTGCAAAATAGGGGCAAACCCTGAGCAGGAAACTCTACTGGGGCTGGGGCCAACAACATCCTACTGCTGGCTGGGACCAGGAGGGAAAAAATGCTACAAAGAAGGTTTGGGGAAACTGTGTCCTTATTTGGAGAATAAGTCAATGCCTCTGCCCAAAGCAGGCTAGTTTTTGTAGGCCTGGGATATTCTGCTTTAGCAGCACCATATCCTGCTGTTTCAGCCAAGTGCATCCTACAATCAGTATGTCTCTTAAAATCTGTCTTAAAACTGAAGATTTGGAGTCCAGATTGTCACTGGGTGCTGTTCTGCTAGTAATTCTGTGAGAGATTTACATAAGTGGTGAATTGACTCTGCTTCTGCAATCCCTCCAGCTGAGTGGGATGGCTGTGCCAGCCCTGAGCCGGCTCCTCCGTGTGCCTGGAGAGGGCTCCAGGGTGTCAGGTCTGTCTCCCAGTGCTGGTGTGGGACTGGAGTAGGGCAAAAGGGGCTTCCAGTTCAGTGGGAGGCAGCAACCACATTGGTGCTTCCAAAGGAGAAGGCTCCAGCTCACCCCTGTGAGTGGCTGGAGTGGAGGGTGGTGTTATGGAACAGGAGTGTTGGCATTGCCCCTGAACTTGGGGGATGCATCTGATTCTGCATCACACTGGAAACTCACCTGCAGAAGCAGAGGAGCTGGCATGTAGGTTTGTCCTCTCATGTACGTCTGTGTTAGGAAATTAGGGAATAATTTATAGAATCCCACAATGGTTTGGGTTGGGAGGGATCTTCAAACCCATCCAATCCCACACCCTGCCATGGGCAGTCACACCTTCCACTAAACCAGACTGCTCTTCGCCCCTGGCCTTGAACACTTCCAGGAATTCCATTTCAGGAATGCTGTGTGCCAGTCCTGGTCTAGGAGTCCATATAGAAAGGGATCTCTCCAGTATCCAGGATGTTTGGGATGCTCTCTAGATCATAGGGCAGGTTCTGTTTTTTGCATTGCTAAAGACTCTTTCAGACACATATATGCACATGGCTTTAATTTAGCTTGACTTCCCTGTCTGCATAGCACCATTATTTGTTTGATAGGGTTAATGAGTTAATTGCTTGTAAATCATTTTAAGATTCTCAGAAGTGAGACTCTGAGAAGAAAAGAAGAGTGTGTTTATTGCTGTTGCTGTTACCCATGAGATCTTGATCACAGCAAGACAATAGCAGATTAGTGTTTATTGCAGCATGACTGAGGATATGTTTACATTAAAACAAAGATGAGACTGTAGTGCCCAAGCCTAGAAAAATCTTTTGTAGAACTCTGAGTCAGCTTAAGAATCTTACTAAGTGATAAAATTGGCTCCTATGGCTGAACACTAGCCAGTGCTACTGCTTCTCTTTGAAAACCCTTTCACCCCTTGACTACCCTTGGCTCTAGCACAGCATGTCCCAGGGAGAGGCAGATAGCATCTTTCCTTAGAGAAATGGATTTGGGGAATTCTTTGCTTGCTCTTAGAAGAAAAACAAAGCCCCAAACCCAAGATTTTCCTGGACAAATTCCCTCTGAATGCATCTCCAAGGGTTTCCTGATCTTGGTACACTCAGAAGGTCTTCTCATGGAATTATGGAATGGTTTGGGTTAGATGGACCTTAAAGCCCACCCAGTTCCACTCCTTGCCCTGGGCAGGGGCACCTTCCACTGTCCCAGGTTGCTCCAAGCCCCATCCAACCTGGCCTTGGACACTTCCAGGGATCCAGGGGCAGCCACAGCTTCTCTGGACACCCTGTGCCAGGACCTCCCCACGCTTAAAGGGAACAATTCCTTCCCAACATCCAATCTAAACCTACTCTCTGTCAATGGGATGCCATTCCCCCTCATCCTGTCACTCCATCCCTTGTCCAGAGTCTCCCCATCTTTCCTGTGGGCTCCCTTCAGGTCCTGGAAGGTCACTATCAGGTGACCTTGGAACCACCTCTTCTCCTAAGAGAAGAATTCAGGTCACTGGTGAGAGGTGCCTTGGTTCTGAGTTACAGGTTGTGAAGCCATGCACATGAAATCCATTTAAATCTCTGTTTCACCTCAGGGAAGACAGAGGCCACCATCAAGAACTTCAGCCCGCACTACCGCCGCCAGCACGCCGTGGCTTTCTGCAGGCACGTGCAGGAGGAGCTGGAGCAGCACCGCCACTCCCAGTCCTGCTTCCTGAAAACCAGGGTAGGAGGACACTGCTTTCCTGTCTGTGACCCAAGGGCACACTGCAGTTTGTGTGTGCACATGGTGGATTTGGGTCATTTTGGTTTGGGATGGAAATTTTGCATCTGGGTGCAGGTTTGATGTTTTATTTTTGAAAAATCGTCTTTATTTTGGTCTTGTTTAGTTGTTTTTCATGGCATGAGGAGAACCATGACATGAGTTTCTGGTACAAAGAGTTGGACATTTGGACAAAACTGGTTCCTTCTTTCTGGTTGCAAGGTTCTGCAAAACCTAGGGACAGAGATCATACTTGCAGGGAAGAGATGATGTAGGAAACTTAATCCTGTCATCCATGGCTCAGGGTTCCTTAAAGAAGATGGCAATAATTCCCTCTGTGGAGTGAACAATGGAAAGCTGGTTTTTATTAGAAGGGAGCCAAAAAGAAAGACAAACATCTCTTTATTAGAGGAGGATGCAGAGAACCAGTGTCTTGGTTTGAAAGACAGGAGCCTCTCTTTGAAATGGAGAATGTAAATCCCTTCCCTCCAAATTATTATAATTTTGAAATTAAGCGGCCCTCAGGCAAAGATATGGGAATTAGGAATAACAGTTCTTTACTAGGAAAATTAATATAGAAATACAGTATTACAAAGAACAATCCCAAAACACTGACAGAGTCAGAATACAACCTGACACCCATCAGTCAGTCAGGGTGTTGGTAGCAGTCCCATTAAATGGTGGCTGCATCCTCCTGCAGTGGCAGATGTGGTTCAGCTGGAGCAGTGCTCCTGTAGAAGGTGCAGTTTTCCTCTGAAGGTGCAGGGATGATGTGGAAAGGTCTGGCTTTCCTCTGGAATCCAGTGGAAAGAAGGTACCTTGGTGTCCAAAATCTCAGTTTTTTATCTAGGTAGGAAAGGCTTGGCTGCTCCCCCTGGCTGGAGCATCTCCCAGTGGGATGATGGAATTTTATCAGTCATGCAGTGGGACTGAATGGGCCAGCAGCAGATGATCTCTTCCTGGAGGGAGGATGGGTTGTGGCAAAGATAAAGATGATTGCCCCAGCTGGTTTAAAGCTGGCCCATTAGCAGATAATGTGTGCCATGGAGATAAGGGTCACTGCCCCACCTAGCTTCACCAGATGGTGACAGAATACATACTTTTGGGCACATCCTGTATTGCAACCTAAGACAACCAGCTCCTAGATTAAGAAGAAAAAAATTTAAATGTTCTGAACATACTGGAAATCATGGATTTCCAATGCTCTTGAAATGAGTAGGTAAAGCAGTGAGGTGGGATAATAGAAGATCTGTGTCTTTCAGAAAGGTGCATATCAGTTACTACAGCACAGATGCAAAAGTGTTTCAAAGAAATGGGAAACAATTTACTTTATTGTAATAAAACCCTGCTTTTCATATCAATGAAATATTTATATTATGTAGTGGAAAATGGGAGGTGGTGAGCTCCAAGTCATCCTGCAGGGGTTGGAACTAGATGATCTTTATGGTCCCTTCCAACCCAAACCACTGTAGGATTCTCATCTTGCATTCAGCATGTCAGCTCAAAGGTAAATAAATCTCTGTCTCAGAAATCTGGCAGTGTTTTGGAAGGCAGAGCTCTTCTGCTGCCTCCTCACCTCAGCTACAAGAATTTGCTTGTGTCTATAGAACCTTCTGAAATCAGAGATTTTTATGGCTCCAAATTGCATTTGAAGGCTCAAAAGCCCTCAGAGCAGCATTATGGAAATGTAGAAATAAAAGCTTCAAGGTGGTCAGTGGTGCAGGAGTCTCAAGTGTCACCAATTGTCCCTGCAGCCTGCGGGGGAAGCTGGGGCAGTTCTGTACGAAGCAGAGCTGCTGCACTTCGCTGAGGACCTGAAGAAGTGGAAGGACAGATACGTTGTGATCAAAAATGACTACACTGTGGATTGTTTTGAGACCAAAGAGGTGAGTGCTGCTTCTGGATCTGCTCGTACACCCCCAGATAAACCAAGAGCAAGTGGATTTGCTGCTGCTGCCTTGTCTCCAGCAGTAGGAGGTGAAACCTTGTCCTTTGCAGGGTGGCTCCAGTGGAAGCCCCACAGGGATGCTGAGGATACAGCTAAGTGCCCTGCCTTGGACAGACACATCAGCAAGAACTAACAAATCCTTTTAACAGCACTTGAACCTTGCTGTGCCTGTCCCAGAACACTTTGCACATCTCTACATCCCTCTGATACATCCCTGTGCTGCTGCAGTTGGCTCTGAAGTAGCAGGGTTTGGGTGGCTCCAGGCTGACTACAGTGGAGGTTTTTGCCTGGAAGCTGCCTTAGTCAAACTAGTTCTGGCTGACAAATCCAACAAATTTGGCTCAGGAGAAAATCCCATCCTTTTTCCCTCCCTTCTATCCCCTGACTCCTCACCACAGCAGATAAACACTTAGAGGATATTTTCAAATGTGTTTTTTACATTTAACCATGTTTTAGATTTGACATGCCATGGGAACATTTCCAAAATGCAGCCTGACAAAAGGATTCTCCCTTTGGGCAATATCCCCATGCATTAGGATCATAGAATATCCTGAGATGGAAGGGACCCACAAGGATCATGGAGTCAGCTCCTGGCTTTGTCAGTGAATTGTGTATTTTATGTTTTCTCCCTCCTTAAATCTCTGTTTGACAATACTTCCTCTCTATTGATTTTCCAGGCTTACCAGAAGGGAGCCAGCCCTAAATATCACATTCTTCCTGCAGGAGGCAAAGTCCTGACTTCAGAAGAAGATTACAATTTACTGTCTGATAAACATTTTCCAGACCCTCTTGGTAAGTCCTACTCAAAGCCGAACTGCCAAAGCCCAGGCTCTGTTCCTTACTCTGTTCTGGAAAGGCTTTCAGGGCTCCAATTTAAAATGGGGTAGCAGAAGATGCCCACAGCCCTTTCCCCAAGTTCAAGCACAGCTTCAGAGTGGATGAACAAAGCAGATGCTGTAAGCCAACATTCAGAGAAATGCTGGCTCCCTTTCTTCCCAGCATCCCAGCACAAAGCTGCTGGAAGCTGTGCAGAAGCAGGGCAGGAACCACAGCACCATTGTTCCCGGGCTTTGTTAATATTCCTGGTTTATTTGTTTCCATTTTTAGATGCCAGCTGTCTGTGTTGACTCACAGCTGATAATAAGTCCCACAGAGAGGGCAGGAAGGTGGCTGCTTCTGAGTTTGTTGTTTCTGGGCCAGGAACTACTACTGTGGTCCTGCCTGCCCCCACTCCACCAAGACGGAGAAAATTCAGGCTTTACGGAAGCGGGTCTCACATTGCAGAGTCAGATTTGGAGAATGGGATAATGAAAGGGATAAGGGCAACTTGAAGACAAGGATTTATTTTTTGAGTCATTCAAATCCTTAGCATTTAAAAGTTAGGTGCCCTCTCACAAGGCACAGGGTGGTCAGAGGGGCTGGGAGGTGTCCTCTGTGTGTCACCATGGCTCTGCAGCAGTTAGGGTTGAGTGATGTGGAGCACCCCAAGGGTGCTCGTGGGCTTCCCATGGCCCTCCCTTCAGAAAGATCATCACTTCATCTTCATGGCCCTACTCCCTGCCTGTGTGGTGCTGAAGACCCTCTGAGGTGAACCTTTTGTGTCTGGGCTCTCAATGCATATCAGTGACTCCAGTTTGGGTTTGGTCATCCCTAAATGTGTTGTTCAGCATCTCCTGCGTGCAGGGACCTGGGGCAGGTGGGAGCTGGAGGTACTTGGTGCTTTCTTGACATCACCTGCAAGGGCTTGAAGTGACAGTTTTTAACGGCAGTTGTGTGTGGAAGTCCTGGAACCAGGGAAAGCACTGCTGTTCCAACAGTTTGTTTCTATAAGAAAGTCCATAGGCTCTTAAATGGTCTTTATGTGGAACAGACCAGAGCTCCCCACTAATTTATTTATCAGCCATGAAAACCATTTCCCTAGCAGCTGCAATACAGTGAAATAGTTTCTCTGAAATTTTGCCAAAACTAGATTTTTGCCACCTTGAGTAAGACAAGAGGCCACCAAGATGCTGTGGCGTAACACAGAGAGGTGATTGATGCCAGCTGAGTGTGCCCATCCCAGCTGTGTCCCCCTGCCCTCTGTGCCCAATCTCCTGGGCTGGGAAGGAGGTCACCCTGCTGGCAGAGGTCTGGCACAGAGGAAACTGCAGCTCTCAGACAGAGGTGTTTCTGTGCAGGCTCGAGCGAGGAGGCGGCTGCAGCCTTTGTTGTGCTGCCGAAGGAGTTCCCGGTGTACCTGTGGCAGCCCTTCTCCAGGCACAGCTACTACTGCTTCCAGGAGCCAGGGGCACAGAGACGCTTCAGCGCCGTGCTGGGGGACTGCGTGCGGCACTGCAACCACGGTGAGTGCCCATGGGAGAGTGGGATTGTGTGAGGCACTCCAACCATTCCAACCACGGTGAGTGCCCATGGGAGTGGGACTCCAACCATTCCAACCACGGTGGCGCCCAGGGAGAGTGGGATTGTGTGAGGCACTCCAACCATTCCAACCACGGTGAGTGCCAGTGGGAGAGTGGGATTGTGTGAGGCACTCCAACCATTCCAACCAGTGCCCATGGGAGAGTGGGATTGTGCCCATGGGTGAGTGCCCAAGGCAGAGTGGGATTGTGTGAGGCACTCCAACCATTCCAACCACGGTGAGTGCCAGTGGGAGAGTGGGATTGTGTGAGGCACTCCAACCATTCCAACCACGGTGAGTGCCCATGGGAGAGTGGGATTGTGTGAGGCACTCCAACCATTCCAACCACGGTGAGTGCCAGTGGGAGAGTGGGATTGTGTGAGGCACTCCAACCATTCCAACCATGGTGAGTGCCCAAGGCAGAGTGGGATTGTGTGAGGCACTCCAACCATTCCAACCATGGTGAGTGCCAGTGGGAGAGTGGGATTGTGTGAGGCACTCCAACCATTCCAACCATGGTGAGTGCCCATGGCAGAGTGGGATTGTGTGAGGCACTCCAACCATTCCAACCATGGTGAGTGCCCATGGGAGAGTGGGATTGTGTGAGGCACTCCAACCATTCCAACCACGGTGAGTGGGGATGGGGACAGTTTGGGACATTCCAACCATTCCAACCATGGTGAGTGTGGGAAGGGACTGCGTGAGTGTGGGAAACGATGCTCGCTTTTAGAATTTCAAAGGTTTATTAAACCTTAACAAAAAATACAAGAAAAGACTGAATAAGGAGAAAGAGCAGCGCTGGAAGTCCCCATGGTTGGTGGTCATGTGCTTTACAAAATGGATGCTCTGCTTTTTATACCCTTAGCCCCTCCCAAAGTCTTATCAGTCAATTCTTTCTCTGCCATTCATTGGTGGATATTACTGTCTTACATCTTGATTGGAGGTCAGGTGTAGTAACAAGCTGGCCCTCCCCAAATGCCCTGTCTACCAAGGCTGTCCTGTGATAACAATATGAGGGGAAAGGGAAAGAGGGCTATGGGAGGATATATTACAATAACATAATTATACATCCACAAAACTTCTCTTAAGATACACATAATATTCATCTCTTAATTGTGAGGGCCAACCATCACATCACCCATCTCTAACAATGAGGCATTCCAATCACGATGAGTGTGGAATGGGGACTGTGTGGGACATTCTAACCATGGTGAGTGCAGGAAGGGCTCAGCCTGGGACAGTATCACCCACCCAGGAATGCTGGAACAGCTGCAGGAAAATGCAAGTCACTCACAAAGTCACTTCAGCACCCCGAGGAATGAATCAACACAGCCCTGCTGCTTGCTGTGCTGGGAACACAGTTAAGTGGGGTTTGGGGTGCAGTGGGTGTGAGCTTGGGGAGAAAACATGGGAATTCTTTGGAAGCTGTGTAGTGATCCAAAATCCTTAAGAGGTGTTTATTACTAAGGCCCAGGAAAACCTCACCTGCTTTCTCAAGCTGGCTAATGCACCACAGCTATAGAGTCGGGAATAATGGAATATCCTGAATTGGCAGGTACCCACAAGGTAATGGAGTCCAACTCCTGGTCCCAGTGCTGTCCAGGTGATGTACAGTCCCCATTCCCAGTTCTATCCATGTGGTACACAATCCCCATTCCCAATTCTATCCAGGAGGTGTACAGTCCCCATTCCCAATGCTATCCAGGAGGTGTACAGTGCCCTGACACTCTGGACTTGGCTCCTCACTGAGGTTTGGTAGGGAGATGGGGACACAGTCAAGTTTTCCTGGCACTCCATGACTTGAGCCTGTTCATGATGTTTGGGGATTTTCATTTCTCTGCTAGAACAAGTGTAATGGGTTTCACAAAGCTTTTGGCAGCCTAGTTTTTCCTTAAAGTTCAGCACACTCTAGGGGCCAATCCTGGACTGGCAGAAGTGGGGTTTAGATGACCTTAAGAGGTCTTTTCCATCTCCAAAGCCTCCAAGTCTGCACTTCATTATATTTCATATGGCTTAGCTATTGCTCATTTATGTATCTGTTCCAGGATTTATCCCTCTCAGCTTTTCCTATGGTCTAGTTTTTATCTGACAGACAATGCTTCAAGGCTCATCCTTACTTCTGCCCAACAGGGTGAGAAGCAGATAAAGTCTGGGTTAGGATCTACTGTTGTACCAGGAAAAGAGTTTCAACAGCTATCAGGAAAGCAGGAGCCCCTTTTATGTGGATTTCTTGGAGATCTAGGTGCTGCAAGTGGAGAAATGATCACTGACAAGCACCTCAGAACTCTACCCTTGGAGAGTTTTTCTTCCCAAGGGCTTCATATTGATTCCTATTCATTCACACATCACTGAAAAATATTCGTTTATTAGTACTTTTTAAAGTCTTTTTTGCAAACACTTCTGCTGACAAAAGCAGGTGTCTGAGCAATCTAACAAAGTTTCAGCTATGTGCAGCAAAACAATGGGTAGTAAGGATTGCAGTAGAAAATTTGACTGTGCTCTTTTATTAAAAATAGTTGAAAAGAGAAAAGAATTATGAAAAATCCTTCATGTTTGATTGTGAAGTATAATTTAGTGGGATAAGGAGCATGGATCAAGGCAATACTCACTCCACCTCTTCCCAAAGTGCCTAGTTCCCATTTACCAGGGCAGATTTGGCAAGGGCAGGACAAAAACAAATGTCACGTCTGATCAGAAGTAGCCTTTCTGTCCCTGCTGTGATCTGCCACTCCTGGAAAGGAATGTATTGCCCTGGGCTTTAGCCAAGGACTTGGAGGAGTTGGTGGCTGCAGTGTGTTTTCCTTCTCCCAGGAAGCAGAATGAAACACGGAAAGCTGGAGTGAATCAGCGCTGGGAGCCGCCCTGGCATTCAGCTGCTTCCTGTCCCCAGAGCCTCTCTGGTATAAATACCCAGCCCAGCCTGTGTTTGTGGCATTTCTGGGCAGAGCAAAAGCATTTGGATTTAGTGAGCACCACTGGGAAATGGCATTCACATGTTTGGAGCGTGGGTTGTGTTGTTCCCCCTCGACTTTCCTCTTGTCTTTGCCCTTTATATTCATTGATGAGGGCTTGGTGATGAGGGCTTTGAGGAGACAGTGATCTCCTTCACCAGCAATGGAACACGAACATGAAGATCAAATGCTTTTGGTGTTTTAATTTGTGAAGTGGTGTGATTAGGGCTGGTTAGTGAGAGGACAAGTACCCAGGGAGCAGCAGAGGAACCCCAACAGCCTGGTGGGTGCAGGGGGTCCCTGAAGGGAACTGCTGACTGTTCTCTGCTGAGCCTGGTCCTCCCAAGTGTCTCTGCAGCTCAGACCTGCAGCAGTGTAGGGTTTTTAAAACTCCTCAGCTTTTTAAAAAAGCTGTGCTTGAGTTGAGGTGGAGTTTGGAGGAAGCAGTTTAGCATTTTCCTCCAATTTTCTAAGCTGCTCCTGCCAGGCTAGATGGAGGTGGCAGCATGGGATTCTTTGGTTTGCCTCATCTCCATGATCCACGTGGATCCACAACCTGGACTTACCTGGTTCCATCTTGCTCCCTGTTTCCTTAGTGAAATGCTGACAAGTGCACACCTCAAATTTGGGGGAAACCTGCTGCTGAAATGGCCACCTAGTGGGGATGTTCTGTCAGTCCCACAATGGCAGCAGTGAGGGAAAGGCTCAAAATATTCACAGAGCTCTAATGTTAGCTGTTCCCCAGGTTTTAATCCTTTATGTTTGCATGTCTTGAAAATCAGACTGAAAAACTTCTTGAATTACTTGGTTTTTTAGGAGGTCATCTTGCTTCCTATATGAGTTTCACTTAGTATTTGCTGTTGGAAGTGGAGAACCCTGACCACTTGGTGTTGGGATGGAGGGAAGTCTGCATGATGGGAAGGAAGTGACAACTAGCTCATTCTGTGAGACACAGAGTTTCACTTCGTGATTTTATTTTTTTTCGTCTGGTTTGATTTCATGTCTGCATCTTGACAATCACCTTCCTGACACAGGAAGCTGAGGGACTTTCAAAACCATATCCTGTCATCTCCAATTTCAACAGAAACAACAACAAAAATTACTTTGAGCAATAAATATATGAAAGAAGTGTAATAAAGAAATACATTAGGCAAGAGAGAAGGATGAAAGCTCATGCATGGCAGATTTTTTTTCTCCATCTCTGACTTTCAGGGTTGCCATTATTGGTGTCTGCATTTCCTTTTTCAGCTCTGAATTTATCTGACAGTTGTTTTTCTCATAAACTTCCTATGTGACATGTCTATAGTACCTGTATAGGACTTAGCAACTCTTGGACTAGAATTCAAAATAATTCCAGAAGCACTGATAAAGGTTGAGAAGCTGACATGAAATCCTTGAACTGAGGGGTGAATGTGTCTATATATCTCTATTTACAGAGCAGAGCAGCTGTCAGGAGTCCAGATACCACCTTGGAAGGGTTTTTGAGTCTTCATGCCTCAAACAGGGTGGCCTTTCTTCCCCAGAGTGGAAGATGAAGGGAAGGATTTTCTTGTTGCCTGTTTCCAGAGGATGTGGAGGGAGCAATTAAATGACAACTGAGGAGGAAATTGCTTTTAATGACATAAAAGAAACATGTCCTTGTGCACTGGGATGAAAGTGAGGCCTTCTGGAAGCTTTGTGTAGTAATTTGGGGTGGGAAATGTACAAATGGAAATAATATTTACCCCTTCATCTACCAAGGCTTATGTCTTGGCTTGTCTCAGGCAGCTGCTGTACCTGGGTTAATTAAATCCCTTTTTGGTTAATGAGATGACCACCTGTGATCCATATGAGTGGCTGAGACTGTGGCTGTTCTTTTGCCAGTCACATGAGTTCCAAATAGACTTTTCAAACTGATGTGTAAATGTCCATAGGAATATTAATGTTGTCTTAACAGACAAAGCCATTTCACTAGAAATACCTTTGATGAGGCTTGTGGGGTGTTAAAAAAACCTCACTAAAACGTTTAGGACATCATAGAGAAAAAATTTTGTATAATTTAGAATATTTTGCTTGAAATAAGACTACTTCTCCTCTTTCTAGGATGTTTTTGCTCTACAGCATGAGTTCATTCAGTCAGCATGGCTTTTGCCTTTCCTGCCAGTCTGGTTTCCTACACTGTGGTGAGGATTTTCGGTCTGTAGGAGTGCCATTCATTCTGAAAATCAAGATGATGAACGTGCTAAAATCATAATTGCCATTCCATTCTTTCTATCCCTCTCACCTTGGGCTGGTTATCTTCTTGCATACTACCAAGCATGGGGTGGTGCAGGGGAGCCACTGCCCTGGACCCACCACCCCAGCATGTTTTAGGAGCTGTGAAGACTCATTTGTGCAGAGTTAAGGGGGTGTTCAGGCTCCAGCTTTGAGGTTCTGCAGCACAGAAATCACAGAATCATGGAATGGTTTGGGTGGGCAGGGACACCATCCACTGTCCCAGGTTGCTCCAAGCCCCATCCAGCCTGGCCTTGGATACTGCCAGGGATCCAGGGGCAGCCACAGCTTCTCTGGGCACCCTGTGCCAGGGCCTCACCACCCTCACAGGGAAGGATTTCTCCCCAATATCACATCTAACCCTGCCCTCTGGCAGTGGGAAGCCATTCCTCTTGTTCTGTCACTCCACCCCTCTCCAGCTCTCTTGGAGCCCCTGTACTGAAAGGCCCCAATAAAGTCACCCTAGAGCCTTTTCTTCTCCAAATCCCCACCTGCTCCAGGCATATAGGAGTATAGCTGGTTTGGAAAGCACTTAAAAAATCTCAGAAATAAGTGATACTGTGATCCTTCGTGTGTGTTTATGCAGTGTTCATTAATTTTTTAGACTGTGAAGCCCACAGCTGCTGGTTGCCCCACTGGGGGTTCATTGTGCCCTGTCTGGTGCTGCTTTGAACAGCTTTAATCTGTGTGCTGGGTGCTGATAACCAAACAGTTAACCCTGCTCAGTGTTGGTTTGGTGGCACAGAAGGAACTTGTGCTGCAAAGCTTTATTACTATAAATGCAGCATATTCTTACAGGGCTTACTGTCATGTTTGGAAGTGACCTCATCCAGCTTCTGTTGGTGGTTAGCAGCTTCACACCACATGGTCTGTGGGTGATGTGACAGCACACTGCTGCAGGAAATCCCCAGAGCTGGGAGGATAATGCCTCTCAGGCCCACAGCACCATACACATCTCACTTTGTTCTCAGTTTGGATGCTCACACCACAGGACAGCATTTGGTGAGGGTAAAATGTGTGTCCTTTTATTTAGAGGGTCATTTTCAGCTGTGCTTGAGCCATGTCCCAAGCCCCAGGGAACCTCCCTTTTCCTGAGGTGCATTTCCTAAGCTTTCCTCGTCTCCCCATGTTCAAGCATGTTCCTTTTCTTACCTGCCATCCCAGTGGGTTGGGACCATTGCTTATTTTTTGGAGACAGAATTTCCACAGTTTAATTTTGATGGAGTTAATGCCCATGGACTTTTTACCAGCTGTCTGTGGTATCTGAAAAGCAGCAGCTCTTAAAACTTGTTGGAGCTCACAAGAGCTCTTAGAAAGGGAAATAATTTTTTATCATGCTCATTTATTTTTATTTTAAGGGCATCTCCTAATCGTGGTGCTGGAAGGTTGGCAGTGATTCCTTCTCTGCAGGAAGATCTCTTGTTCCCTGATGGTCTGTAGCTGCCTCCACCCCAAATCCTTGGGGCTGGCAGAGTGGGAGCACTATCTTTGAAGCACCAGTACCACTACCCTGTCTCTTTAGTTGCTTTGGGGCTGTGTATTTTCCTTTTTTTACCAGCTTTTGTTTTAAAAGAACTAAATTTTTAAAAATCCAGTTAGAAATTGATTATTGTTTAAATTACAGAGTGTATATAGTGGAAAGCAGAGGAAAGGCAAGTCTAAATATATACAAAAGAAACAGATGCCAAGGTGAGAGGGGAATGACTTGGAAGGATGAGAAAACTGGGAAAATGTAATTTGCATTTCTTAGCATGAAATTTATTCTGTTGAGGGCAGCAGTGTCTAGAGGAAATAAGAAGGGGTGGAATCACCAGCTTTTGAGACTGCACTTTAAATTCCATGTATTTCTTTATCTGCCTCCTACTATCCATTTGTAGCATCACCAGAAAGAAGGCCCTGCACCAATACCTGTACTGAGATTTTTTGTGTCCCAGAAAAAGGCTCTATAAAGTGACCAACAAGAAGGAGTTACAAGAGATGTTTTGGCACTGCCTTCACCAGAGCCAGCTCTCCATCAAATAGATGAGGAAGCAAGGAAATAATATTATGAGATCACCTAAAATCAAATGCAGTTTTTATTGATTTATCATATTTGAAAAATTAATAGTAAGTGACTCCTCAGTGAAAGGCCACCAGACTGGAGACTCCTTCCTCATCTTCATCTCCTTCCAGTGATTGTTCTCCTGCCTTCTCCACTCTTTGTCCAAATCCTGTCACTTTGAGTGATATTTGTGAGCTCTGCTGTCTTTTAGGAGGGAATTAAAAAGTCCTGAGTTTTTTGTATTGGTTGTGAATGTCTTGTGTTGGGAAGAGACACTGGAGAGAGCTGCAGTTCCTGACCCTGAGCCCTGTGGGCCCTGGTGTGATCATCTCCTACAAAAACAGCCAGCACTGGGTGCCACATTGCTTTAGTATCAACTAGTTACCTGCAGGAAGAATAACAGGATCATATAAATGATATTCCCTGCATGCAGAATCTGGCTGGGATGCTGCAGGAGGCAGATGAAGCCAGGGTGGATTGCTGCTGAGTTTTGGTGGTCAGATGAAGGGCGTTATGTGAGAGTCAGCATTTTTTAATTAAAACCTGTGCTCTGTGAGCTCAGACTTCTGGATTCTGGTTTAACACTTGTTCAGCTACGTCTTTGTGTGAAATGTCAGCCAAAAGGCTGAGGTTATTCTTCGTGGGGAGCTCACTTTGGTAAAGCACTTTATCCACAGTCAATAGAGCCCTTCACTGTTACTGGATTGCAGCTGAGTTCAACCATTAACCCAGCCAAACCATGTCCCCAAGTGCCATTAGGGACAGTTACTGTTCAGAGGGACAATTTAAACAGAATGTTGAAATAATCACTTTTTAACAGCTATGCTAATGTTATAAAGGCATCTTCGTTTGCTTGTAATCAAGAAAAAATCACCATCTGAGTGATTAAACCTCCTCACCAGCAGCCCCAAGACAGCGGTGTGCAGATGCACAGTTTGAACTGGAATGTTCAAATGCAGATTTCATATTATCTGGACTTGCTGGAAATCCAGTTTGAGCCAGAGGCAGCTGGAACATTCAGCCTGTCTGGTCACGAGGCTCATCTGCAGAAGTTCTTGCACAAAGCTCTCCAGTGTTCTGACTGTGTAGCACAAGTTGATCTGTGGCTGTGGATGAGACCAAATCCATGAGACAGTAAATTCTTGCTGCTGTTGGTGGACACACAGGGAGTGCTGGTGAGTCACAAGTGGACAGCCTGTCCTCAGGGGCTTTAGCCATCTCCATCCCCAAGGGTGCAGCTGTCCTGCCAGGGACAGGGCTGGCAGAGCCCACAGAACTGAAGAAATGAAGATTTGCTCATCACTCCCCAGACATTCACCTGCCAAGGGACAGAAGGAGCAGCTCATAGCCCAGGGCACCCTGTTAGGAGGCTGCCAGGGCAGCCCAGGCATGGGAGACAGGTGAGACTGGGAACAGGACCCTCTGAGTTAACTCTTCTGCACCAGGTGCAGGTGCTCTCAGAGGGCGTCCAGTAGCCTGGTCCTCTGGGTATCATTTGGATGGGTCAAGGTTTGGCATAATTATGTTTTTTAAAAGAGAAATTATTCACTGCAGGGAAGCTCCTTCCCTCCTAGAAAGCTTTCTGCAGTCCTGAACAAACTGAGCCATACCATTGAGACATGTGCAAGTTTGGGGAGATTGTAAAGGCATGGTGATTCCAGTTGTCCTTCCATCTCCCAAAGTCAAAGGGAGCATTATAGCAGTTACTCTTGCATTTGTAAAAGGAATCTGTGGTTAGCAATATTTGTTATTGAAATTAGGCTCTATGCTTGGATATGTAGAGTCTCTAGGTAGGTTTGCTTTTAAAAAAATTCAAACAGAACAAACAGAATTTTATTTTAATCTCCACATATAAGGGATGTTATCTGTGGGAGTCTTTGTGCAGGGACGGTGGTCAGGACAAGCTCAGGAGCTCTCTATAAGCTGCTCTTGCAGTTTGCAGTTTGTTGCAAAGGGTGTGGGTCTACAGGGCCCTGCTGAGAGCTGCCAGCCACAGCTCAGAGCAGGGCAGAAAGAGAGTGGGGGAGAGGTGAGAGAAAGAAGTAAGAGATTGGTGGGAGAAGTAAGAGATTGGTGGGAGAAATAAAGAGAGTAAGAGAGAGAAGTAAGAGAAAGAAGTAAGAGAGATATTTTCCCACTTACAACACAATAAATCTTCTTCTATGTTGAATATTCTAATTTCCACTAACCAATCTAGCACAAGATACAAATCCTATAGCATTTACAGCCTATAAGAATCATTACATTGCCATAATGTGTTATACTTTAAACCCTAAAAACTACTCTTTGGACCCCTTCTGCCAAGCTAGCAGGGTCTTCTGTGACCTTTGGAGCTGCTCTCCAGCAGAAGGCATTGTTCTATCAAGAGGGGATTACTTTCAGCCAGCCATCCTATTGTCCTCTAGTTATTTAGTAACTAAGGTTTGGTATCTTAAAGATGGCTTTCATTTCAATCTTGCTTATGGTTTCTATATTCTCAAAATCTCTTGCTAAGCACTCATATTTATAAGGTTTTCCTGATTCATCCTTTCCAGCAGTTATGTTCATTAGCAGCTGGAGAAGATGCTTGGGTGATTTTCCCAGTGCAAGGCATCCTGGATTAAGCACACAGTATCAGTCTGGGTACCTGTAAAGCCTCACTGGCCTTTTGCTGGAGGACACTCAGTAACCTTCCTGGCTCTGTGTGGGATTTGGGTAAGGAATACTGCAGCCAGCACTGCCCTAAGCTGCTCCCCTCCATCCAAGCGGCATGGATCACTCAGGACAGGTGCCAGGATGGTGGAGGGGAGCCCCTGTAGGGGTTCAGGAGAGGGGAGCACCCCTCCATGGGGGTGCCTCCCCCGTGCCCTCTGCTCCCTGGCACTGCTGGGCTCTGGCACTGCCCTGTTTGCAGCTGCAGCCCTGCTGCTGTGGCACAGCCCAGCTGCTCCCTGCACGCCAGCAGGGCTCCCAACAGCCCAGCCCTTGTTCCCTGGGCTGCCTGGGCTGCCAAGTCACTGCCCTGCTCCAGCCTCTCCAGGGACTGCTGCACGGCATGGGAGAGCCCTGGCTCTGCCCGCTGAGGCCGTGCAGGGTGTGCCTGGCAGCTCCTTTCAGCTGGGTACAATCCCCTTTTCTTGAGCCCTGTCCCTGAATGTGGTTCTGTCTCCTGTGCCTCGCCAGCAGCTTCTGCACAGCCCCTCACTGGATGGATCCCCTTGTTCAAAGCCTTATCGCTGAGGCCATCTTTTCCTCCTGTGGAAAGTGAGAATGAAATTGCCTAAATTAAGCAATTGTAGCAGCCTTGAAGGATAAAGCTCTCTTTCTGCTCAGAGCTGGTTTTTGTAGCAAGACTGCCATGATTGTGTTTGTGTCCTGTGTTTACTGGCATAGGAAAGAATGTGGGATTGGGATTTTATGGCACTTACAGCTTGATGTTTTTCCCATGAGCTATTCAAATGAATCACTCTTGGATTTTTAGCACTCACTGCAGTATGGGCTTGGGGACAGTCAGAACAGAGAGAAAATATTCCCCTGAGCATGGATTTAAAACTTGATGATCTTAGAGGGCAGACTTCTGTCAGCACTGGTGCATCACCATCTCAGCAGTTCCAAGATCCAGCCTCTTGGATGGTCTCTTGTCCCTTTGGGTTAGGAGGAAGCACAGCTGTGAAGGAGGAAAACATGTGAGTCATGACTGGAGGGCTGTGGGAGCTGCAGTTTTCCCTCCCTGCAGCCAAACCAGGCCCTCTTCTCATGAAAATATTTTGAGTTTTATTTTGGGAGGACAGAAGTTTTTTCATGGAATGCTCCACCTCAGTTTCTCAGGTGGAACACTCCATTCTTTCATTAAAACTGTGGTCAGAGGATGTTGTTTCAGCACTCAACAGCCTGACTTAAAACAAATACTGATATTTTAGCACCCTGGTATGTGACTTGCCATGACAAATGCTACAAATCCTGGAGGCAGCAGTGAAGGTAGAGGTGGGATTTTATCTGGCTGATTTTTTTTTGTTTGATCATTGCATGAGCTTGGAGAATTTGTGTGATGTCTTTGGATCCCCAAGTATCTGCAGATGAAGAATAGTATCAAGAGAGTGGCACTGAGAGAGTGTTTAGTGCCCCTCAGTGTGTTTAACAAACCTTGCTGCAGTCATTCCAGCCAGGCAAAACTCTGAAAGGGCAAATTTTGACATTTGGGCTCTGAGCAGATCTGAAACCATGCAGTTTTCAAGCTTCAAGGATAAAGCCCTGATGAAGTTAATTGTAGGTTTCTGTAGCTTTTGTTTTTGTAAAGTGCATGGAGGAGATATTTCAGGCATTACTGTGGTGTTAATCCTCCATGTTTCCCATAATTTCTCTAATCCCTGCATTGCCCTTGGCATTTTTACAAGGCTCCTGTAAAGCTTCTCTCTTAGCAGTTTCATGAACAAGCCCAAAGAAGTGTTGCTTGACAAGCAAGGCTTGAGAATTTAGTCCTGACTCTTCTCATCACAATTGTTTGTATGTGTCAGTACCTTCTAAAGCAGCATAATTCCCATTGAGAGAATCAGCATTCCTGTTCTTCCCTCCTTTGTTCTCAGAGTGCACAACAGGACTTCAGCTGCTCAAGGCTGCAGTAGATAATCTTGGAGAGGGGACAATAAGCCTTTGTGGCTTTGTTTTCCCACAAGATAATAATCCTGATGCTCTGATAGTGAAGACACAGCACTTCAATCCCTGAAGTCTTTGGGGGTGTTTTTTTCACTCAGGTTTGCTGAGCAGCCACTCTGCTTCACATTTTGAGGCAAGGTGCCCCCAGGCCACCTCACTATTCTTGGGGAGAGCTCCCATCTTGCACAATCACCAGATATTCCAGAGCTCTGGTTGAACATTCCTGAAATATTTAGGGAAATCAGCATGATCTTGTCAGGAGTTTGTTCTTAGCTGGTACAAGCATGGTGCTTTGTTTATTGAGGCCTGTTTTGTTGTGTATCCATGAAAAACCATCTTGATCATCAGTTTAACAAAACAAAGGAACTAAAACATCATTGGGGAGTGATAACTGGGGACTTAGCAATTTATCCAAACTAAAGAGGAAGAATTCCCAACTGCTGGCCCTGCCACAGGCTGTCAGAGTCTTCCTCTGTGCCCCCTTACATTGTTTACAGGTGTAAAGGCAAGGGATGAGCTTTCCTATGTTAATGGCCTTCTAAATCTTAGTGAATGGCCAAGGTCTCCAGGCATTGGGCGTAGTAAATTATTTAAAAATACTACTGCTGTGTGCATGTGGAGTGGGAAATGGATCAGAAAAGGATGGTTATTTTTAAAGATTGTTTATGGGTAAATCTTTTATGTTACTGTTTGTTTTCTCCAGACTTTCTCAAACAGACCACGTATGAAGTGGAGGCGTTCTTAGAGGCCATTCAGTTCTTCAGGCAGGAGAAAGGCCACTATGGCCCGTGGGAAATGACAACTGGCAATGAAAAAGAGGTAAAAGAACATATTCTTGGTGGAGTTTTTTGCTTTGGGTATGGCAGCTCTGAGGATAGAGAAGGTTATAAATTCTCTTGGCAAAAAAGGGCATCTTAAAAAAGAAAATTTATTAGATAGAAATACCTGAGATTTTAAGACATCTCTTATTCATATGTAAGTGATAACTCTTTCTTAATAAAAACTTCTGAGACAGAGTCTTGCATAGGAACAGTTACACTTAAACACCAAAAATCTGTGTACTTCAGTTCTGCAGAAATGAAATGCTAAGCACAGGTCTGGGTCCACCCTTGGGCATCTGGCTTTGGAGCACTTATGGTAGCTGAGATTACCCCACAACCCCACTGGCCACACTCCACATGACTTTAGGGCATTATTTACATCCTGATTTCTATTTTTTTTTCCAAACACTGAACACTCAGCAGCAGTGTTTACTTGTTTACTTTAGTGCCAACCTCTGGCTGTTTTCCTTGATAAAATCTGGCTTCCCTTTGGGAAAAGGGAAAAAACCTTAAGGAGAGTGGTTTGTTTTAAGGATCCAGATAATTGTTTTAGAATAAGCCTACATTTGAAATGCTGAAAAATGTGGTATCTGGAAAAAAATCTATAAACAGTGTCTTTCCCATTGCCATCATGTCAGTGATTGAAGTTCCCTCCTAAAAACTGATAATAAATTCTTTACTTTAAGGAATTACATGAGGGTTTTTCTCTTCTCTCCTCCTCCTTATGTTATGGAGCTATTATAGTGCTAGTTTCATTTTATGTTTTATTTTTCCTGTTGCTTGCCAAAAACTTACTCATAGCCCATATGCCTCAAGAGAGCTGTAATCAAAAGACATCCAGCCTAGTTCCACTATTATCTTCTTAGCAATAGTTCATTCTGTAAGTATAGTGTGTTCTCATGGCCTGCTTGGACCAAACATAATAATTATTTTAGGCAAATATCCAAGCTAAGTGAGTGGTTTGGAGCAAGCAGCTGAAATTTGTTGCTGTAGAAGTCCCAGCAGAATGCCAAGGAATGCATTTGCTGACCCTCACTTGTGGTGGCTGAGTCCCCGCAGTGTCAGTGCAGCCCGGGGCTGCAGCATGGCTGGAGTGGGAGCATGAGCCAGGTACCTGAGGGAACATCCACCAATGCCTTGAAAATGTTCCCAGGGAACTCAAGATTCTTCACAATATAAAACTGTGGAATCACAGAATATCCTGAGCTGGAAGGGACTCACAGGAACCATTCAGTCCAGCTCCTAGCCCTGCACAGACACCCCAACAATCCCACCCTGTGCATCCCTGGGAGCATTGTCCAAACACTCCTGGAGCTCTGGCAGCCTTGGGACCGTGCCCATTCCCTGGGGAGCCTGGGCAGTGCCCACCACTCATTGAGGGAAGAATCTTTCCCTGACAGCCAACCTAACCTCCCCTGACACAGCTTCATGCCTTTCCCTTAGCTCCTAAATCTATCTGATCTGTTGTCACATTTATTATTTGTGATAGTTTGGGTTATTCACAAGATCTTTTTTAAGGGAGCTGTTAGTTTAGGACCTGAATTAGAGAATGCTTTTGACAGACATTTGAGTCAGCAGAGCTGAATCTGAAGTGCTGCTGTGGCATTATCTATAAGTACTTAAATGAAACTATAATAAAAGTGTATTGCATATTCAAAGTATATTCGAGGTATATTAGAGGTATATTACAGCTGGGTATTGGGTGTAGTATTTCTTTAGGGGCTGTTTATGCCCTGGTTTAGACTGGGCTGCAGTCAGAGTCCTTTACTTGTGCTGCTCTAGTTGCTGCCATTTCCCTCTGCTGGTGTTGGTGCATGCCTCAGATCCCTCTGGCAGCTGTGATACATGAGGTGCAGTGTCTGGAAACACTGACATGAATGAAAAAGCCCTGGCATGAGGAAAATGGAAAGTTGAGGAGTGGTTTTGCACTCTGTATTGGCTCAGCCAGCAGCTTGGGTACAGCAGGGATGTCATCCTGACTGTGAACTGTGCTGGGCTGTTGGTGCAGCTTTCTCAGGCCACAGACAGTATATATAAATAAAAACATGGAGAGGGAGCCTAGACTCCCAAAATCAGATATATATTAAGTCTTGCACATTAATTTGGTGCATTTTAGTGGGACAGGTAAGGAAGGAGTTGCAGTTGAGATCTAGGCAGAGAGAGTGCAAAGCCTCTGTGGGTAATTCCTGGCAGCTGGAATAGCTGAGCCACTGCCTGCACACAGGTGAAGAGCAGGGTGGGAACTTGTCATTTTCATCTCTTGACCACACAGATCCTGAGCAACCTGGTGATGGAGGAACTGCTGCCTAACCTCCAGACAATGATCCTGCCTAAAATGAAGGGCAAGAGGAATGACAGGAAACGAGCCTGGTTTGGGGTAAGGACTGACACTTGCAGAGCAGCTGCTGCTTATAGCAGCTAGTGGTGGGTGCTGATGCTGATCTCTGCTTCTCAATTTGATTTGGGTCCAGATCGTAGAGGAAACCTATGGCTTAGTCCAGCAGCAGGTGGCAGAAGGATTAAGTACCTTGAAAGAAGAATGTAGAGAATTTGCAAAAACTCTTGAAGGCACCATTCGTTCAGACATGGATCAGATTCTGAACTCCAAGAACTTCTTAGCTGGAAAAATCAAAGGTTAGTGGAGGAACAGCTGTGCTTTGGAGCAATTCTCCAATGTTTCCTGTTTTGCTCAGATTATCAGATGTGCTTGTTTGGAAATCCTTGTATGTTTTGAGAAATCCAGCCAAAGACATCAATTTTCAGAACACAAATAAGCCTCTGCTGCCTTTGATGGAAACTGATACCTGTGGCCACTGTATCTGTGAAAATACCAGGTCTTCTCCAATTGGAGTTGACAGCTTTTGAGTATCCTGACCAGAGTAGCTCATTCTGCTTTCATTTTCACTTGAGCAGTCTTAGGTAGTGACAATACAGGTCACATGAGCATAATTAAAAGACCTGATCTCTAGGAATGCAGCACAAAACCAGGTTCTGGTTATGTAACAAGTCCACGGGCTTCCAAAGAATATTTAAGCCAAAGGGCTTCTTAGGTGTTTTTTAATTAATGTGAAGTAATCATAATTTTGTTTTGAATATAAAAAAGAATGTAAAGAGCAGGCAAAACGTTATTGGTGTTGGTTAAGCTGGCAAATAAATAAATAGCTGGTAATCATACTCAGAGCTGCCCTTTCCTCTCCCCTCACAGTTTCCCCAGTCACCAGTGTTTGCTTAGGTGGGGCTTGGGACAAGAGTTTCCACTGTCACTCATAAAGCTGTGAGCTCCTTTCACACCCTCACCACATCTGTGGAGGTGTGACTCCAGGGAAAAATACAAAACCATTGAATTAACTGTAAAGAGATGATTTCCAATTACTTCTTTCACTATCTCTAAATGCAACTGTTGTCCTGTGTGGCCCTCCAGCCAGTGTTTCTGAGCCTGCCCAGAAGTGCTGCACAGAGAATATCCAGCCATTTCTCACCTCCATCCTGGAGGAGCTCATGGGCCCCATCAGTTCTGGATTCATGGAAGTGCGCTCGCTTTTTGATAAGGAAGTGAATGAAATCATCCAGGACTTCCAGAAGACCAATGACATGACCAGGCTAAAGGAGGTAAGACAAAGCAGAGCTGGAGCCTTTGTATTCAGCACAAGGACATTCTGGCTAGACCTTGGCTGGCAGCAGGATTTGCTTTCCCAGGTGGAAGCACACGAGCACTTGGTTTTGTCATTTAGAAAGTCTTGTGGTATTTGTGCAACTGGAGTGTGGGTACCAGAATTTGGGTTAAAGCCAAATTGTTATATTCTCTGTTAAAAATTCACCTCTGGTTGCTTTCTTTTGAAACCTGCACGGGAATGCAGAATGTGGATCAGCTCATGACCCTGCCCTTCAACTCAGTGAAAATGGAGCCCTGCTATCTGAAAGTGAACCTGCTCCAGGAGTTCCTGCAGGACCTCAAGAATCGCTTCAAGGTCTATCACATTGATTTTGTGATTCAGAGAACGCAGAACTTCATGCAAGAGGTACTGTAAGATCCAGTTTTTCCTCCTGGGAGAACAGGTTAGGTTTGTCCTGCTAATCTGCTTCAAAGTAATTTTGATAAAAGCTGTGAAAGAGTGTCTCTCAGGCAAGGTACAGGTAACAAAACCTGGGAAAACCAGGTAGAAGCTGCTTGACACTTATATTTGTGAGACTGTGGGTGTGAGTCGTTCAGCAAGGCATGAAAATTTTGGATGGGTCATCTGTTCCTCTGAACTTTCAGGTTCTGAATTCCCTGTGTCTCAGCACCCAAGAAAGTTGTGTATGTAACTAATGGGGTGGCTAAAATTCACCTGATTCCCTTCCTCAAGGTTCAGTTTTTCAGGAAGGGTCTTAAATGTGTTTCACCAAAATGGAATGTCTCCTCCATGGTAGTTGCTTTTCTCACCAATATAAAGTAAAGCAATTAATGTTAGAAACTCGGAGACAGACAATATCTCAGGGTGTAGGTGCTTTATCCAGCCTCACTTTTCAGGAGACTGGTGGAGGTGACAATACCATTCCAGATGAAAACTGAACTCCACCTCTTTGTCCCTTCTTGTGTGTGCTGGTACAGGCTATAACTCTGCTTAGCCTAGGTTCCTCCTGGATGCCTGGCCAGAAGTCTCTCAGGAGCTGGCCAGCAGGCTGATTTCAATTGCCAGATCACGAGGCACGTTTGGCCTTGGAGCTCTAAATTGAGCCCTGTGATTTTAATCTGTATTTGGGAAATTTACTAGTCTGCTCAGTAATCTTGTGAAATGGAGCTGGTCCAGATCTATGGAGTGGAAGTTATGAATATGGAAAGTGTCTAGGACAGTGCTGGGATAGGGTTTTCCTAAAAGCAGCTCTGCTGAGTACAGCCAGGACCAGCAGCCAAGGAATTACTCAGAAATAAAATTCTGATTTCATGTCTGGGTCTTTCAGGGGGAACCATTCCAAAATACTGCCAAATAAAGTGTCTTTCACTCAGTGAAGACCATGAGCAAAGAAAAAGAAGTAGACAGAAAATACATCCCATATAAATCAAGAGGTCATTTTTTTCAGAACAGAATATGAGTCAAAATTAACAAGAAATAAGTTAAATTATAGCACAAGTTGTTCTAAACATGCTCTTATTGCATCTTCCTCTTTAAAAGGCTGGTATTTTCCTCATAAAAATACTGTGTAGTTTCCCTTTTTGCAAATGGACGTTTATTCCATAAATTAGTAAAATCAGGCATATCTGTGTTGGTGCAGTATTTGGCTAAAATGTATCTCGGGTGGAGGGTGGAGCAGGATTCTTTGCCTTGGGAGCTTGGCATCCTCTAGTGGCCAATTTCAGGAAATCTGGAGCACGGTGCTCAGCCGGCTGAAGGAATGCCCCCCCTGCATATCTTCCTGTACTTCTCCAGTAAGAAAATGTTAAAATTTGAATGGGAACAGCTAAAGAAAAGGCAAAACCTCATTAAATAGACTCAATTACTCTTGCAGAACTGTTTGTCTCAAATATCTTCAGAGTTGGAGCATAATAATGATAAGCTGAAAATATGGTAAATGCCTTCTTAGCATAATTCTGTGAGAAATTATTGCACTCTGTGTGATTTTTGCTGATCATTATTTGTAATGAAAGCTACTGAAAATTATGTGGAGTATTATTAAATACTTTTTATTAATGATTAATGATAGAAGTCAATGGGAGTCTTTTTATTAGGGATAATGAGTTTTGACTGTGGTCTGTATACACAGATAATCAATTCTACATTTTGGCTCTGTCACCATCAGTTAGGGTGGTGACATGAGATCAAATCTGTACAAGAAAGCTGGGACAGCATGATAATGATACTACAGCTTTAATTTTATTTATTTTTAGCATTTCAGTGCTCTTCAGAGCACCTTCTCAGAAACACAATTTAAATTAAGTTACACTTATCATGTTCGCATGAATTTGATGTTACTGATCTTTAACAGATTTTTTTAATTACTATTTTTAGCTGATGGAAAATGCAGTTTATACTTTTGAGCAGTTGTTCTCTCCAAGCCAGCAGGCAGACTCAGCGAAAGTTGCAACAACCATTGAAAAAGTCAAGCTAAGAGTGCTGAAGGTAAATGTCATGTAACACATTTACAGGCTGCATTTTTGGAAAAAGAGAATATATTTTATATGAATGTACCTCAGTATTTGAAAGAAGATAAGCTTTTACCATCCAGCTGAAAATATTGATTTGTTGGCACTTAGCAAAGCTGCCCATTTGGGGGATAAAACCTAGTTCTGGGCAGACATTTATAGAAGTATTTGCATGTGCAGTCCCTTTAATTGTATGTAAATCAGATTATTATTATTCTGTGGATCTGGATAAATAATTTTAAATTAACTTTATAATTAGCCGCTGCTAGGATTCCTTACTCTCAGAAAGGGCAGTGCTGAAACACCTGGGGAGGGCAATCAGGGGCTGTTTCTGGCCTAAAAGAAGTGAAAGAGATCCCAAAACAGTAGATTTTAGAGTGATTTTGTAGAAGCTGGACTAACCTGTGTGGCCATTCAAACCCCTGTGATGCAGCAGGTACAGGCTGACAGGAACCAGTTCCCTGTGGGAGTGGTGAATAACCCCAGGCCTGCGTGGGCCTGTTTCTTTCTGGTGTGTTTTGGCAGCAATATGATTACGACAGCAGCACCATCCGCAAGAAGATATTCCAAGAGGCTCTGGTGCAGATTACCCTGCCCACAATGCAGAGGACACTGGCTTCAACATTCAAACCAGTAGGTGTCTGTGACTAAAGACTTCAAAAACCAGTAATGAAAGGCAGGGGAGGAACAGCACCTTGGCAGGAATTTCTTAACACTGTCAGACTGTTTTCTCTTGGAGAACTGCACAGATTTCCTGCATGCTTAGTGCTTACATTTGCCACTTTATGGGTTGGGTGGGTGTGGAGCTCAAGAAGATTTCAGGACACAGGGATGCAGTGTATACGTTCTCAAAGAATTGAAGTCCTTTGCCCATCCCTGGTTCATTCCTCCCCTAGAGGGGGAGTCCTCTGAAATTGAGTTCTTCTGTACAGCTGGGATGCAGGGATGAGCTGGGCCTTTTTTCATTCCTCTGCAGCAGCACCTGGAGGCACATCCAGCCCAGCCTGTGCTTAGCTCCTTCAGTAAGAGACAGCCCTTGCTGTCTGTGTGTTCAGTGCAAGGGTTGCACAACAGTCAGGAAATAATCACAGAGACCATCTCTGTTCCCCTAACCAGACAGGGCATGTTCAGTCAGCAAACAAAGTTTGCTGGAGATGGTATCCCTGTGGCTACAGCAGGGGCTGGTTGGAATTCTGTTCACCTGGGCTCAGAATGAATAGTCTGAACCCTCTGAAAGACCTGGGCATCCTCCTGCCTTGTCCTGTGCCTGCTGAAAGGGGACTGCCCCAAGCCATCCAAGGGCCTCCTGCCCTTCTGTTCCCATGGATGTTCACCTGCTCCCCTTAGCTGTGAACTCTCACCCCCAGTGTGCTGCCCTTGGTTATGCCCAGCTTGTTTCAGTTTCAAAAACAAGTTTAAAACCAAGTATTTTGCCAAATTACACTTGCAAGTCTTTAAGTGAAGATTATTAAAATATACAACTTTCAAGAATATATTGAAAATCCATCTCTTCTGTATGTGATTCTCCTTTCCTTAGGACCCCCAATGTAATAGTCTCTTGTAGAGCATCAGCAGTGCCTTCAAGACAGGGTGTTTGTGCACAGGGACAAGCATTTTGTCACCTGGAATATGTGTGAAGACACCTCATGTCTCTGTCACAGAGGAAGTAGTGGTGGAGAAAACTTTCCACAAGCCCTTTCTGTTTGGTTTCCCACCAGCCTTTTATATTTGTGCCTCTGCAGAAATTAGCAGCCAGCTCTAGAAGCCAAAGTGTGGCACAACTGACAGGCCCCACCAAGCCCTGACCTTTCAGTTGAAAACCTCCAGGTGATTTATGTAGGTGCCTCTTCTAGAAGTGGGCAGAGGTCACTTAATTTACTTTTTATAGACCACCAAGCAGCTGCTTGATGATAATGATTCAGTTAGCCTGTTGGGTATAAATCAGTGAGCTCAAAGTGTTACACACCTGTTAGAAAAACAAAACCAAATCCCGCATCTCCTGTGTGCCGTGGATTTGCCTCCTTGGACAAACAAGTTGTGAGGCATTTCCTCAGCAGCTGTTTGTTTCAGCAGGCAGAGATCTGTTGTGCTTTTAGCTGTGGTTGTACTGCAGGAACACTGTTTGATAAGTACATAATTGATTGTGGACACACGTAGCTCGTGGAGTCATAGTTCAAACAGTGCACCCCAGGAGCTGCCATGGAGTGTAGCAAGACCTGCTCCATGGCATCTCCAAGCTATTTGCTTGCAGCAGGACTCAGAATCCCTCGGTTTTCTCCATCTGTTCCTTTCTTCCCTGCCTGCACAGGAGTTGCAGAGATACGAGCAGTACATTTTTGCTGATTACACAAGTGTGATCCAAGTAGAGAACGTGTATGAAGAGATTTTATATCAGACACTGCTTGAAGAGGCCCTGAAAGGTGAGAATGTTCTTGAGGTGACAGGAATAACATTGCAGCCCGTGGCCCATGAGCTGTTCCTTCAGAGCTTCCCAGAGTCCTCACCTGGCTGTTCCTGTCCCACTTTCTCCAACGTTAGTGGTTATGTTCCTACAGTGTTTTTTCATTTGCCTCATTGAAGATGTGTTGCAAGCCCTAAAATCTGAGTTATGGGGCAGCTTTACTAAACCCATGGGACTCGAGTGATGGCTTGGCACAAGCCTTTTTCTAACAAAATGTTATTATGGCAACTTCACTTGATATCAATTCCTTGGGCCAAAGAGGGAAAATCTGTCCTTATTTGTAAAGATTTGATGATGACTAAATGGCAAGACTATGCCAATTGCAAGATTAAGAGAATTGCAAAGACTTATGGCAACAGAGATTAATTTCCTCAAATGAAATGAACTGCTAGATGCAGTTTCCAGTACTCACTGATGCCAGTGTAGTACTCCTTGCAAATTTGTCTCTGCGTCTGTGTCAGAAATGAAACTATTCTTAATAAATATTTTATACATATATATACACTTATAAAATACTGTACTTCTCTATATGTGCCTGTCTGTCTATACCCTGGATAAAATACAAGCAGATGTACTGCCCAGGATGTTTTTGCAGACTATAGGCACTCCTGTTCCAAAACAGTGGTATAATAATTACCAGCACACTTTTATTGGCATATTCAATGTAAATCCTTTTGCAGCAAAGCATTACCCTTGTGCATTGTGGGTTCTCTGCTTCAAAAATGCTTAGGTCAATACTAAAGTGCCATTATTCAAAAAATAAAATCCCCATTCCCAGAAAAGAAATGTGAATTAAAAGGAAGCTGAAAATGAACATTATTGTTGTCTTTAATATCGAAATGTACAACATAAACTTGGGAAAGCACTGTATGTTCTTCCTGTGCCTCTGTCAGCCTTCCCAAAGCAGTTTGGTGTTTCTGTTTTATTCAGTGATCGAAGAAGCTGCCGTTCTGAGGAAGCACAACCTGTTTGAGGACAGCCTGAAGGTGCCCTGTGAGAGCGTGTCCAGTCTGACGGAGCTGAGGACCCCCGTGGGATCAGCACAGGGCACCCCCACCAAGGTGCCCACGGCTGCCCGAGCCGAGGGGTCGGACACTGAGAGCCAGGGGGACAAAATGCTCGTTGTGACAGGGAAAATCGCGTGGGAGAAGGATGCTGATGAGGCAAAGTCACCAGACAAAGAGGCAGGCACCTCTGTTAGTGCAGCTGGTGATCAGGCCAGCAGCAGGGAAGCAGTGGCTGTTACAGACATTGGTGACAAACAGGAGTCCCCTTCGGCTGGCCACAGTGAACAAGGAGTTGCAGAGGGAAAAAGCGCATTGGAGAACAAATCAGAGTGTGTAGTGAGCACCGAGAGAGAACTCAAGGCACAACAAAAAGCTGTGGAGGAAAAAGTAGCTTCTGAGACTGACACTGCAGTAAAAAATTTTGGAGCCAGCCCTCAAACAGAACTTAAGGTACCTGAAGGAGCATCGGAGGAAGAGGTGACTTCAGAGAGTCAAACAGTAATGGCTGCTGTGTCTGTCAGCAGCACTGAGAAAGCAAGCACAGCACAGGAAAAGGTTTCTGAGATAAAGCTCACTTGCCCACCTGAGAGTGTAACAGATACAGAGATCTTAGGGAGTGTGGAAAAGAAAAGCAAGGTAGAAAATGAAATTATGGAAAAATTATCTCAGAGTGAAAATGCAGTAGGAACAGGGTTTGAAGGGGGTAGTGAAAAAGAAAGCGATGAGAGTACTGAGACAAAGATTGTCTCCGAGGATGAAAAGAGAGGTAAAGCAGGGTTTGGGGATAGTCCTGAAAAAGAAAGCCAGTCGGAAGAAAAGAGTTGTAAATCCCCCGATGATGTGAACGAGATAAGGAGTTTGCTGATGTTGACAGTTGAGATCCCAGCAGATACTCCAGCTGAGAAGATCAAGGAGGTCTGTGAGGGTGAGCTGCTGAAGTTGCAGGAGCACCACAATGGGAACTACGAGTTGAGGGAAGTGGCCGTGGCAGGAATTGAGGAGAGACAGCAGGTGAGGAGTGAAGATGCAGGAGAGTGTGTGGAGCTGAAGGAGGAGCGCCCGTGTTCAGGCAGCCTGGGGACAGATGGTAGGAGTGTAGAGAGCGTGCCCAGGGGGGCACAAGCACCGTGGCTGGTGGAGAGCTCGGCTCCGCCTGCAAAGGCACAGGTGGAGAGCGAACCAGGTGAGAGGCTGCAGCCAGAGGAACACACGGGAAATGCGGTGCAAGACCAAAGGCTGTATGGGGAGGAAGGAACAGGGGCCAGCCCCGCTGTCTCGGGGGAGGCTGGCACGCAGAGCTCCTTTCTGAGCCCTGCTGCAGATGGAGGCACGGGGGACGTGCCCATCCTGGATAGCGCGAACCCGGGCCCAGGTGTGCTGGAGCCGGTGTCCCTGGTGCCGCAGCAGCGCCGGGGGCAGCCCGGGCCATGCACGGAGCCCGGCGGGCCGGAGGGGCAGCCGGGAGAGCAATCTGCACACGCAGCAATTCCGTGCACAGCAGGAAAAGCACTTCTCCCAGAACACCGAGAGGTTGGCTCTACGCAGCAGAACTCCGAGGAGTAAAAAGCAGCTTGCAGCCCAGCCCTGCAGCACCTATCTACTCCAGTAACCCCCGTTCAATTGTGAATACTTACCCAGGCCGGGGCTGGAGGAAATGCGCTTTTTGTGGGTGTCCCCAGCTCCTGCACGAAACCCTTCCTGAGGGATGGGTGATGGGTTTCTTTTTGGTGAAAACCAGATTACTGCTGAGGAACCTCATCTGTCACTTCAAATCTGCTCCCTTTTAAAGCTAGAGAAAAAGTCTGAAAATGTGACCACTGAATACTTCAAACACCCAACTACCATCAACTTACTTTAACAACTTGGCTGTTCTTAGGGATCCTCTTGATTTTTAAATGCATGGTTTTGACAAGTACCACTCTGATTCTGATGGTTGGTATATACATACTCGAGGGTGCTTTTAGAATTTGCATGCAGCATACAGGTAATAAAAGCATTTTCAGTAGTAAGCAGGACCAAATAGTTGATTTAGTAGATTGCTGAAAAGCCACACTGTGCAAACTCTGCAAACTGATTACTTAATTATTTTCAGGTTTTGGCAGATATCAAAGACAAGCAAATATTCTGATTTTTAGGATTTTTTTTTCTCTTATTGCTGTATTTAAAAAGGGGAAAGTATGGGAGCAGGTTTCTCAGTCCCACTCTGCACTTCAGGGTTATTTAGCCTTCCAGAGCACTTTATGGCTATTTAGTTTTGTTTTACGGAAGGGAGAGAAGAGAATGTTTACAATAACTATAACCATTAGGTAGCATTTCTCTGTTTTAAATTCCACCATAAAATTCATACAGAATATTGAGCTCTGCCATTCCCATTCCCACTGAGTTACTCAGGTCTGTAGACCTATTTTAGGTGTGGAAATCATGTAATAAGTGGCAACAATTGTGAAATATCGGAATCATTGCAAATAATTTCTAATGCAGATGTTAACTGAAGTGACAGGCAGCCAGAGGTTGTTTTACGTGTGCTGAGATTTTGGCAGGCAGAATCACATTACAAAAGCAGTTATTAAAATGAGACAGTTGCTTTCATACACACGATCTGTATCAAGCCATGATCTTCGTGCAGAGTTGCTTAAGTGTGTTCTTTCCATCTCAGTTTGCACAGAAAAGCTTGGAAACGAAACCCAGTATTTTAGTAAATTGGCCTTTCAAATGCAAGACCTCACTTTAGAGGTCAGTTTAAGGCCTTGAAATTCTGGCCCAGTGTTTTGAGCCTTTTTCTGAATGTCATACAGTACAGGACAGCAAAGATTAACTATAATTGCAGTAAGGACTGCAGGATTTATGCCCATAAAGACCCAGGAAGAAATAACAAAGTCCCGGGAGCATAATATGTGTTAGCATTTAACTTCAGCAAACTGTGCAAAGTCTTTTAATGCTATCAAAATATTCTTTAATACTAACAGAAAATTGACACTAGAGGAACAGGCAAATATTACTGTGTGAGGAAGGAACCTTGTTGAGTAATGGATTAACTGCTCTGTCACTGCAGTAAAATAAATGCAGTTCCTATTTATTCTAGAAGCTGTATTGTGGTATGGAAACGTGAAGGTCACAAATGTTTTCCTTGCAGAAGTACTTTGACTTGTTTCCTCCTTATATTTAATGCAAAAATACTAATTCTAAACATACAAAGCATTGCCAGTGGTTTTTTTTACAAATCATTGGTTATTTCACTGTCAGCTGCTTCACTTTTAGAAATCATTAACTATTTTAAATTGGTACTAAGTGACTTCAAATTTACAAAGTGCTCTAGAGTTAAGCAGCAGCAAGCAGCCTTTTTAAGCTAAAATTAGGGGACATGATTGGTTTTTAATACTTTTTTTTTGTATGAAAGAGAATTAGCATGGCAACAAAAAAAGACTGCAGCCTCCTGCAAAAGGAAACCAACTCATTCTAATATGAATTAGATACATCTGTGCTGAGACATTTTGCATAAGTATTTCCATAATGGTAATTTTGGAGTTATTTCTGTGGCAGGCCTAGATCTGGGTAATATTTTCCTGTGATACGAGTTGCATTGCTGAATGCAGCTGCTCAGATGTTTTTCACCAGTGAGATGGGTGAGGGTGGGGAAGATTCAGCCTGTACATTGCCTCGTTCTGCAATTTAAACTGCAGTTCCTCATGGCCAGGGGACTTTTTTCCCTGGTTTTGTGCATTTTCTGCCCGTTTGCAAATAAAGTAGCGCTTTTCTAGTCTTTACCGCAGCTGGTTAGAAGCGACAGCTTGGTTCGAAGAGCTCAGCAATCCGCAAGGGTATGTGGGACCACTGATCGGGAATTATAACAACGCACCCGTCCCGTCGTTTTTGTGGCTTTTTTTCTTGCAGTTGCCTTCACTAACTGGGAGCCGGAATAAATCTCATGGCCCGAGATGGGAGCGGGTGCTCCCGGGTGCCCTCATGGGAGCGGGCCGGGCTGTGGAATTCCATGGGGTTTCCACTGTTAAAACGCCAGGACACGAAACACATTGTATTTGCTTGGAACTTTGTACAAACGCTTCTAATGGAAATAAAGACGCTCTTCCCTTCCATTGCTGGGAGGCTGCTTTTGCCAGTGTGATGATTTGGGGGATTTATTATTAAAGAACTGTTCCTCAGGCAGCCGAGAGTGACGGAGGTGTTTCTTTCCGCTGCCTGAGGGGAGCCTGCGGGCAAGGCGGAAGGGGAGTGACAGCGTGAAGGGGAATGGCTTCAAACTAAGCATTAGATTGGGTATTTAGGACGAAGTTCTTCGCCGTGAGGGTGGTGAGGCCCGGTTATAGTCTACCCAGAGAGGCCGTGGCTGGCGCAGGATCTCTGGGAGTGTGCAAGGCCAGGCTAGACGGGGCTCTAATCACGTCCCTGCCCATGAACAGCTGATCTGTACACGGTCCCTTCCGAGGTCCCGAGGCGCTCCATGATTTCAGGGCACGCTCCGCGCTTGGGGCTCGCTCGGAGCCGCTCCGGGCAGCGCCTGAGGGAGCGCGGGGGGCGGGGCCCGCCGGGAGCCGTGCGCGAGCGGGGCGCGGAGCATGCCGGGAGCTGTGGTTCCCCGCCCTTTGTCCACGTCTACCCTCTCGTTACGCGTTCGCTTCCCGGCGCACGTGACCCCCTCGCCGCGCTTCCCCATTGGCCCGGCGGCGCGCGCTCGGGGGGGCGGTGCCGGAAGCGGCTGTGGCGCGAGGCTGTTTCATGGCTACGCCCCCGCGGGCGCGCGGAGGGGGCAGGGCCGGGCCCTTCCTGCCCCGGGAGCCGCGGGAGCGGCGATGGGCCCGCAGCGGGACTAGCGGGCACCCGGCCGGCCGCCATGGCCCTCAGCGGAGCTCCGGGCTGCCGCGCCGGGGAGCCGGGGCCCCGCTGGAGGAGGCCCTGGAAGCTCCTGGCCCTTGGCCTGCTCTCCGCCTCCTCCGTGCTGGCGGCCGCCCCGGGCGCCGGGGCCATGAGCAGGGAGGAGAAGCGCCGGCTGGGGTGAGCGCAGGGACGGCAGGAGGGTGGGAGGGAAGGGAAGGGCGGCGAGCCGGGCCCCGCCGTGCTGGGCAGGGGGTGTGCGCTGCCCCCAGGGCTGGGCTGGGCGGCTTCGGGACGGCGTCCGCTGTCCCTCACTGTCCCCCCGAACACTCCGGGGGACGCGTGGCATCGGTGCCCAGCCGTGTTGGAGCTGTGCATGCCGGACCCTGCGGGTGCTCGGGGCCGGGTCACCCGGTTCTTGGGGACACGCGGCCCCTTCTGCGGTGTGGGACCGAGCTCGTGTGCTGTGCGAGCTTGTAACTCTGCTCTGCTTGGGAGCGCCTTGGAAGTTTCGGCCGGGGCTTGCGTGCAGCTAGGGGTGAAAGTGGTCAAAGGTAAGTCTGAATCCCCACTCTTGGTTTAATTATGGCCGTGCCTGTGTGAGAGTGCGGGAGTCATAAAAAAGGTAAATGTTTACTTGTGTTCTGCCTAGTTCCTGTATGTAACCTAAACTGCTTCGGTCCCCCGTGCATGTATGTGTTAGAGGCTGATTCTTTTATTGTAGTTTTTAGTTGAAGAGTAAATAGTACAACGTACGTGGAAATGCATTTTCCTGCATGGAGTGGGATTTCTTTAAAGAAATTTGCAGTCAAGCCTATTTTGTCTTAGTATGTTACTGGGGCAATTTCATCGTCCTCTTCCCATCCAGTGGTCAGTTGTGCAGAACAATAATGCGAAAGGTCTGCTGGAGAAACAGTCTGGATACTCTCACAGTTGTTAATCACGGAGTTGTTAAGGTTGGAAAAAGCCTCCAAGATCATCAAGTCCAGCTGTCGGGTATAAGTTGATATTTAACTCCAGTGTTTACAGTTACTGGGATGTTCCATCTTGGCTTCTCAGGATAATTTGCATGTGCAATCTTTTATAAGTTTTCTTCATGAGGCTACACAAGGAGTTGAAATTTCATTCTCCAATTTGTTTTAAGGTTTTTGCATTGCACTTAAAATATCCTCTGATGCCCCAGGCATGTGCAGACGATGTTTGTGTTTTCCTGTAAATGTAAGTTTTAAGCAGTTTTCTGTGTGCTGCATCACCCGGCAGCTTTGTGTGTTTATCTGGGATTTTGCCTGCTGCAGCCTGAGAGGCACCTGGGAGAACCATCCTCTGCTCTTTTGATGCTTTAATGTACTTGATGAGTTAAGACTACTTCTTGAATTTCCAAGTCATTTAACTAAATTGGATATTTACAATATAATTGTGGCATTCTTGGCTCTTTTATGTTTGGTCTTATCAGCAGAGATTGTGATTTATGTTGATGGTAGAAATTAGCATCCTTTTTTCCTTGCAGGGCTCTTTAGTGAAACAGTTAGGAGTGATCAGAAGTAGTGCTGTGTCTTAAAAAAATGTGGGTTTTGGGGGGTGTTTTTATATATTAGAAGCATTTTTGTCCTTTCAAACATATGAAATAAAGGTAAGAATTTTCTTTAGTATTTGCTTGCCAAGAGATCCCCAAATAATTTCATGTTAGGTGAAGAAAGCATCTTTCCTTTCTGGAGTGGACAAGAGTAGCTGAATCAAGAAAAATTATAACTCTGTATTTCACTTACTTTAGTAGAATATGTTACTTGTGCCTGACATTCATATATTGAAGTGTGATACGTGTGAGATGGTGTATTAAAGGCCATTGGGAGACAGACCACTAATGCTTTTTCTTTTTTCTTTTTTAGAAATCAAGTGCTTGAAATGTTTGATCATGCATATAGCAATTATATGGTAAGTTAAATACTTGTTTGATGTTTTTCAGAGGAGTTGTTGCTGACGTGGGGGAGAAAGCAACCTACAGTACACGACGTTCTATAGAAATATCCAGGAAGGAGGGGTGAAACAGAGCTAAGATAAATAACAGCACCTGTAAAGCCTTTAAAAAGACCATAACAAATAGTACTTTCAGGAGGGTTGTGATAGCTTTTAGAGTGGTAACTGAGAATTGCTTGTGGTAACTCTTCTCATCCATGCCTGATCTTTCCCAAACTATCTCATGTCAGGCTATCAACAGTAGAGTATTTGGTTTGAAATTCTAGGAAAAGGAAGCTCAAGAAAAGCTGTCTGTAGGCATCAGATTCTGGAGAACACAAATTCATCTTATTTATTTTGTAGGTAGAAATGACATTTAATATTTCTTCAGTGCAGTTTGGAGGTTCTTCTACAAACTGTTTGTAGAAGAGAAAGGGGATCTGGTGCCATATCCAGGCATTCCAATATTGTGTCATACTGTCATATGACCACAGGCCATGCTGGCTGTGGTTTCTTTGCTCTGACTTGTGATTCCTGTGCAGGTGTCCTCCTTTTCTGGATCTCTGAGCCATTCCACACACTCTGGTCTGGCTCAGTTTAGAAAAGCCTAAGAATAAATAGTTGCTTGGAATGGACTTTCTCAAGTAATAATTACTTTCAAATATTCTGTAAGTAATACACTTCTGAGGAGAAAGTGTAGATGTGGCTAAGATAAATATAAAAGATTAATTCTTACTGGCTTTATATGGACATTCTTGCACATTCTTTGTGGCTGTTGTAGAAACCTCTCTCCAGTTGCATCAGTTCCTGCAGCACAAACTGGTGTTTCTTGGCAGCATCTTGCCATATGTCCCAGGTTCTGTATTATGGTTTAAACTTTAATGTGTAATTCAAGCTTAAAATCTCGAGAGTTAAGACTTTATACAGCATGGGAGAGATACAGGACTGTAGAGTGGACAGAAAGCCAAGCAAGAGGATTTTCAAAGGGGTACAGCTCTCCTTTTAACTTAGGCTCTGTACTTTTGAAACCTTTAGCAGTTAAACATTGGGGTTTTGGTTGTAATTTTTGTAAACTAGTTCCATGAAAAACACTTGGCTTGGGTTTCCTCAATGGAATACTTATGTATTTGGCAAAACTGGATAAAATATTACAAGGATCTGTGATTCTATTCATTGTTTGATAAATTGGCAACTGGTAAGGGTCTTGCCACATCTGAAGCAAGAAAATTGTGTTTGGAGGAGAGGAAAAACTTCAGCTATCCTGGAAACTTTGAAGCCAAAAGGATATTTATTTGCCACGTATGCTGGAACACTAAACAAACAGAGAAATGTGACTTGCTTGTTCAAAGCTGAAGAAAAGATTAGAGTATCAGACTTGATTCTGACAGCAGGAGAATGAAGTATTTTTGCAGGTGTTTTTGAAACAGCCAGCTGAAAAGTTTTGATTTTCTGTTTCTATTAATACATGTTTTAGACATGCGTATTTAGAAGACTGAAAATTCATGTTTGATTTCAAGGGAAACCCCCTTGCCTTTTTTATTTTCTTTATTTTTGAGGTCGTTAACAGAAGGTTTGAGAAAAAGCTGCAGGTGTTTTTTCAGTCCTTCAACAATGTTTGTCATAATGGGGATATTTTTCTTCTTGGCTGTTAGAACATGTGAAAATGTCAGTCACTTGAGGCCAGTGACAAGTTGGGAAATAACTCAACCTAAAAGCTGCTTATTCTCTGCTGCAGACAGAGAATAAGTGAACTTTATTTTTCAAAATGCTTCTAGTTCTTTATTTGTAAAGCTAAAAGTTTATTTTTCCAGATTTTTTTATCACTTCTCTTATTCAAAATTTAAGCCCGAGATCTCAGTTTTGACATTGCTTTTGCTGTGGACTTCTTTAATCTGTTTTTCTGAATGCTTTGCAGAGATAGTCAGAAACATCTGAGCTGTATTAAAGTGATCTAGATTCTGTCTTTTGTAGTTAAACTTGGGGGAGAACAAAGAGTTGAGCAAAGACCAAAACACTCAGGAGGGTGGTATACAGGAAAACAAACCATCAGTTTCAAAAGAAGTTGTAAGAGCTGTTTATTTATAGAAGAATGTTCCTTTTTTTATTTTTATCTCATGCTTGAATACAGAGTATTTTTGTACCATATATTTGGAAATATTTTGAATCTGTTTACTTGCAATTTCAGTGAAGCAGTTGAAGGTTTTTATCCTCCCACATGTTAGTTCTCCTCTAAAAGTCAAATTGGAGACCTCAGTACAGAAGCCAGTTTCCTGCTGAAATCAAGAGAAAAGCTTCATCCCAACCCACTTGTGTTGAACTTCTAAGGAGGCACTTTCGTGTTCACTGGAATTAGATATATTTAAGGTTCATCATAGTTGATGTCAGTATTATATTTGTTACATTAGTGCCAGTTATATTTGTAAAAGGCTGAGTTTTGGTAGAGGTTTTATGCCTTATGTAGTACTTCACCAGTTTTTTGTTTGAACTTCTGAGTTCTCTTACCTGTCACAGAGTGTCACCCTCAGCCAGGTGAGTTCATTGTGCACAGTCCAGTGAAGGGCCATCAAGGTGATGGAGAGGCTGGAGCATCTTTCCTGTAGAGAAAGGCTGAGGGAGCTGGAGCTGTTCAGCCTGGAGAGGGGATAGCTCCAGGGAATTCAACAAGGGAGAGAGCTGGAGCTGTTCAGCCTGGAGAGGGGGAAGCTCCAGGGAATTAACAAGGGAGGCTGCCAAGAGCACAGAGCCAAGCTCTTCTCAGCTGTGCTCAGAGGAAATGGGCACAAACTGAATCATGGGAGGTTCCCTGTGAACATGAGGAAACACTTTTTCACTGTGGAGTTGGCCAGGTACTGGCACAGTGCCCAGACAGGCCGTGGAGATGCTCAGTTGTCTGGCCATGGTACTGGGCAGCTGGGTCTGGGTGGCCCTGCTCGAGCAGAGGGCTTGGACAAGATGAACTCCAGAGGTCCCTTGCCACCTGCAGGCCTGTGTGATGCAGTTTTTGTGCAAAGCAGCAGGATGAGGATTCCTTTGACACGCGGCCAGGAGCGGCTGTGGCACTGGCACTGATTGCTGTTTTGTCCCCAACAGGAGCACGCCTATCCAGCCGATGAACTCATGCCTTTAACTTGCCGTGGACGAGTGCGGGGTCAGGAGCCGAGTCGAGGGGACGTGGATGATGCCTTGGGAAAGTTAGTGTCTGAAATGGTCTCTGTAAACATCTAGGAACAGAAGTACAACTGGCAGCCCATAAAACTTGTTTGTTCAGTTGATATGACCAAAAACTTACACTTGTAAGAAGTATTTTTATTATTATGAAGTTAACTGATGTGAAATCATGCCTTAATTAGAAGAAGAGGATTGACCAGCGAATGAGGTGCAAAGATAATTTTTTAAACCATTCTCCAAGTATTTTCCATAGGAAAACCTTCCAAATGTGGGCTGACATGATATTAGTCGTACAGATTATAAGGGTTAATGATCAGCTGAACAAAACAATAAACTCTTATCCATGATGCTGGCCTAATAAGTGATATTTAAAGTGCTTTTATTAAGTCAAAAGTTTTCTTAAAACAAGGAGTCAAATGATTATCATGTGTATGATAGCCTGAGGCTTTTGCCAAAGTATAAAACATTATTTCAGACATGGAAATATTTACTTTTCTTTCTTTTAAGGGAGTACAAAAGAGTACAAATTGTACTGATAGTACAAAATACCAATGCTTTGGCTAGCAAAATGCAGGTTAAAGGACTGCTTTTTTCTATGTCAAATGGAATAATCAAAGACAAAGTTAACCTAGTCTAAATGTGTTTGTAATTGATACCTTTGAATATGGGCAGTTTATAGATCAAATTCTTTAATAACAGATAACTAATTTTTTTAATATCACTGTTTAATGTCTCTAAGCACAATAGTGTTAATCACAGTTGAAATCCTTCTCTTAAATACTGCTTCTAATTGTCTGTAGGATATTGAGCATGTTATTTTGGCTATGTTTTGTTACGTGCAAGTGTTCTTTAGCCTAGAGATTTCCATTTAATCCTGCTGCCTTGGAGGTATCCAAAGATACAGCTGATGAAAAGTGTCAAGAAAATGTATTTTTAATCCTGTTCATGCATTCTTTTTAATGACCTTTTTTAAAAGTAACATACTAGCATTTGAGTAAAAATACCTTTCAGCCCCTTAGATGCATTGTTATTTTATATGTTTATTGTTTTTCTGTATACAGGCTTTATTCTGTACCTTATAATTAATTACATTATTATGTAGAAGATTTCTTATCCTTTTTCTTTCCAGCTGCCTCTCAGTTGTGTTCTCTGCTAGTCTTTACAATCACAAAATGACAGGGTGATGCTACTGAATCAGTTCTGTTTCCCTGGAGAACTTAGGAGCCTTCCATATAGATGTGAATTGCATCATTTCCCTCCTTTTGTATGGAAAAAGTTGTGGATTTGTTAGGCAGTTGTGCACAGTCATTAGTTAATCTCTGTCTCCTTTAAAACAGCACTCACAGAATGCTCTTCTGTCTTTACAAATTAAAGAGAATTATAATTTAGGAACATTAATTAGAATTTTGGTTGTCACATGTTGCCTACAAAGTCTCAAACATTGGGCACTTAGTGAAATCCTTGGTGTGTGCTCCTCAGTCAGCAATGTTAACTGTTCAAAGTGTTCAGTTCTAACACCATCATGTTCTGTAAATTCTATTCCCTGTTCTGGATGTGTCTTAGCATAGGAGCAGTGGTTGGAATTAGACATATTTAAGATACAATTATAGATGCAATTCCTGGGGTGAGGAAATGTCCCCTCAGCTTGGGATAGAACAGCCTTGGAGAAAACCTCTGATCCTTGTTAGGATGTTCCTGTTTCAGACAGTGTGGAGCTGACTTGATGCTCTCTTTTCACAGAATAATCACAACCTGTTTTGGGTTGGAACCTAAAAACCCATCCAATGCCACCCCCTGCTGTAGGCAGAGACACCTTCCACTAGCCAAGGTTGCTCCAAGCCCTGACCAACCTGGCCTTGGACACTGCTAAAATAGTTCTTTATTTTAGAGTCAATAAAGTATTCTTTATTTTAAGCCTACCACTTGCTAGTATTGGAACAGTTTCTGGTAGGAGAAATTTAGCTTGGAATGGCTTTTGATCTCAGCATTTTTCCTTTTTTTGAAAAAACAAGTGAAACAGAGGCTGGAAAAAACCTTAAACTTTTATGCTGGGATTCTTAATAGATTTGATTGGAAATAAGAAATAAAAATTAAAATTACTTACCAGAAGTTAGAAATCTTTGCAGTAAATAAATATATGTATAATCATAGCTTCTTTGTCAGCTCCCATTCTGGTCACTAGCAAAGGGGAGAAACTAATTAATTTTTTGTAGCTGTTGGTCTGTGAGAATTTATTTTCTTCCCTGGTATCAGTTACTATTAATTTCTACACATACAGATCTATAGTAAATATGTTTTAAATTTTCTTTCCTAGGTTTTCACTGACCTTAATTGATACCTTGGACACTCTTGTGGTAAGTTTAATCTGTTGATAAGCTTTGATAAAACAAAGAGATTGTCTTCTGATGCTCTGACTTACTTTTTTAGATTTCTTTTTCATGACCATTGATCTCTGTCTCTGTTTGAAGTGACTGTTACTTGTGGGAACTTTGGAAGTGCTGTGAGGATGGAGTTTGGTGCTGGTTGTAATAAAACTACAGCAGTTCCTTCACATTTCATTGATACTTTCCCTCCCCCCCCTCTAATTTAACACAAAAGAGTTTGCTTTCCCTTATAGTCCAAAACAAGAAGCTCAGTTAGTGGTGGGCATCTCTTAATAACAACTGATGTATTTCTGGTTTTAATTGTACGTACATATTTCTTGAGTAACTTTGTGTGCACTGAAATATCCTGTATACAAATACACTGTGACTGCATTAGCTATACTGGGACTGAACACCTGCTCACTGTTGTATTCCAGGTGTTAAATAAAACCAAAGAGTTTGAAGAAGCTGTAAAAAAAGTAATAAAGGATGTTAATTTAGATAATGACATAGTTGTGTCTGTCTTTGAAACCAACATAAGAGTCCTTGGGTGAGTAACTTTTGTTTTCAAAACTCCTAAAAATGTGGATTTTAGTCAGTGTCTTTAAGACACCTTTCTGTGCTGTTCCACCTGTTTGAAACAGTTGTGCCTTTGTCAGTTTGCCTGAGAGGGGTTTTAAAATGCAAGGCAGGACTTGCTGCAGTGGTACTGGATCAAGCTGCCCCCCACCTCACTGGTGCAGGCACAGCTTTGCTGATTGAGAACCCCATGTGCATGCTGAGGAAGCAGTGGGTTTGCTTAAGAGAAACAGGCTTCCAAATGGCTCTGTTCAATACTTGATTTACCAAATTTGATACCTGGGGTCATAGATTATGTCAGCTTGGAAGGGACCTTTGGGGCTCAATGCAGGATCACAGCATGTAATTTAAAGTTATTATGTGCCATTATAGAAGTCTTGGTTGCTATTCCTGTCTAATATTGATGAATCAGTGATTCCAGTGCTAAACAAGAATTGCTTCCAACACATTGGTAGCTAACGTTGATTTTAATGGGAATTGCATCAGCAGTCAAAAACTAGGGCCACAGTTATGTACATATCATCAGAATTGTAGAGAATTGTCCTTGCTGCTCAGATGAACATACCTTTGAGATGTGGATAATTTCTCTTGTGTTTAGGGGTCTCCTAGGCGGACACTCAGTGGCAATTATGCTGAAAGAGAAAGGTGAATATATGCAGTGGTACAATGGTGAACTCCTGCACATGGCAAAGGAACTGGGCTACAAGCTTTTACCTGCTTTTAACACCACTAGTGGTCTCCCTTATCCAAGAGTAAGTTCTGTTTCTGTAATGCAGGATTACAGCTGTAATGAAGACTTCTGTTGTTTTGATTTTATATCTGTTTCCAAAATTATTTCTATATTAAGTGGACAGAAAATGGAAAGCTGATAAATTGCAGGTACTCTCAAGAGTCAGGAGTACTGAGATATTTACGAAACTAAATTTCCAGGGGCACTTGTGATGTTCTGAGTTCCTGATTTGTTGCTAAAAAATTGCTCAGATAAGGTTTTTAGAGTGTATTCTCTTATTCAAATGTCTGCTGAATCAGGCAACAGGTTCTGGATTGGGAGGGTTGAGATTTTGAGTATTTGTGGATAGTTCTTTGTGCATGTATAAGTCAGCAGAGCTAACCCAAAGGGATCTGTTTTTTCTTGTCTTTAGAAAGAGCATAGATTATATACTTGGTATACAATCATAGGAGTGTAAATTCTTTCAGTGAGGAAAAATAAAGATGTTAATCTCTATTTTTCTATAGGTTAACTTAAAATTTGGTGTAAGACATCCAGAAGCAAGAACAGGAACAGAAAGTGATACCTGTACAGCTTGTGCTGGTACCTTGATCCTTGAGTTTGCAGCTTTAAGCAGATTCACAGGAACATCTATATTTGAGGTTTGCTTTCCACAATACCTTATTTTTTGCCTTAGGTCTTTAGCATTCTTTCTGCATTTTGTAATTTTTGAAAAACTATTCTGAGTTCATGAAAGGGATGTCTTGGCTGTGCTGCACAAAAACATTTGTTTATGTTGAGATTTGTAGTGTTTGTGGGCTTTCTTCTAAGGTTTGATTTTTTAAAATAATTTTTTAAATCACAGGAAATAATTTTGGTTGAAAGTAGTTAGAGTAATACAGAAGTAAACAAGATAAATATTCTGAAGATTAGAAAGAGTTCTAAAACTGTTAGACATGAAACATCTATTCCTTTCCTAGCATCTTAACTGAAAAAGCCAAAATCAGAGAGTTCAGTGTGTGAGTTTCCCTAATTCCCTGTTGTTGTTGTTGCAGGAATATGCCAGGAAGGCACTGGATTTTATCTGGGAGAAGAGGCAGCGCAGCAGCAACTTAGTGGGGGTCACCATTAACATCCACACCGGAGACTGGGTCCGCAAAGGTGGGCCCTGACCACAGGCAGGGGACATCTCACAGAGCCCAGCAGGCTTACCTGGGCTGCTGAGAGACATTCATGGGATAGGCCATGCTGCCCCAAAGCCTGGCTCTGCTCTGAGTCAGCAAAGCCCTCTCTAGTAGAGAAAACTGGTTTTATTCATGGCAAAGTGTTCCCTGATCCTCTTTAACACTGAGAGAGAAATGCCTTGGGATTAATTTTTCAGAGACTTTGCTATAAATACATAGGAAAAATATAAACAGGACAGGAGAAGTGATGTCCTGTGAAGTAAGTGTCTTCAATGCATGTCTGTTAATATTATTATGTGCACTAGTAGTGCAAAGCCTTTGGCATAGACACACAGTATTGTGTTTCTGCTTCCATCTGTGCCTTAATTCCAGTGAAAGGAGGCTTTTCCTTTCACTGGAAGAGCCTTTAAAATCAAAGTTGCAAAATGTGGAAAATACCCATATTGCTACTTAAAGTAAACCCATCTTTTTATTTTCACCTGTTCCTAGATAGTGGAGTTGGAGCAGGAATAGATTCATACTATGAATATTTATTAAAAGCCTATGTCTTGCTGGGAGATGACAGTTTCCTGGAAAGATTTAACACGGTAAGTTAACACTGTGATCAGGTTTGTGCCTTCTGCAATACAAATTTCATAGTAATTGTGTTGTCAGCTGTTAGCCTGAGAAGGGATCTTTAGCAGAATATCTGTGACTTCTGCTGTGTTTAGTGCCAGCTCTTTTTACTGAGGGTTTTTGTTAATCTTGGGTGATTAGCTGTCACCTGAGCAATTATTTTAACCCCATCCAGTAAAAATCAGAACCTTCTAGGCTTTTATCCATTTTCCCAGTATGGGAGAAGCTGTATTTCCAGATCATCTGGGAAAGTCCAGTACTGCAAATATTTCTGTAAAAAAATGTAAGGGCCTCTTCTTCCAAGTCATTGTACAGTTTCATTCTGTCCTGTAGTAACAAAAAAAAATCAAAGTGTGGATCTTGCTTTGCACTGCAGATCCTCAGGCCCAGGATACATTTAAGTATACAAGCTGAAAACCACATAGATTTTTTTTTTTTTAAATTTTTAAAAATTTAAATTAAATTTTAAATTACTGAGCAACTTGGTCAGCATTGTAATTCCTTCATAAAAGTATTTTTTCTTTTGAAAATAGCAATATCCATTAAAAACATCTTAGATCATAAAATGATTTTATATCATATAGCATGATTTTTTCAGGGTTGGAAGTCAGCAGTGTGACAAGTGAGCTAGTGGGTTTAAAAGTACTTCTGAGCCATCTGGTCCAGCTGCTCTGTTTGGGTTTTCTAACCACCTTTTCTTCTGAGATTCATATGCTTTGGAATTCTGTTGTTCAGAGAAAGCAATTTCAGCTTTCTTTAGAATGTGCCTTAAAATTCAGCCAAAACAAATGTGCTTTAACTGTGATAGTTTCTGGTTTATCACATGACTGCTGGGTATACTCTAGTGCATGTGTATTCCTTGGAAATGTGGTAAGTTTTGCAAGTGTAATGCTGTGAAGTTTTTCAGTATTTACTACACTTGGTCTTAGTTTGCAAAACTAGAGGTTAGTGGCACTGCCAAATGTATAATGGTTGGGAATGTAGTACTGGCTTTTCCATTCAAATACAATGCCAGTCTGGTGATCCATCTCTCTTTTGGGGAATGAATTGATACACAAACTCCTGCTTTTCCTGATGTTTGACAGCACTATGATGCCATAATGAGATACATCAGCCAGCCACCTCTTCTCCTTGATGTTCACATTCATAAACCAATGCTAAATGCTCGGACCTGGATGGATTCTCTGCTTGCTTTCTTCCCTGGATTGCAGGTAAGGTGTAAAACCCATGCAAAGATGGTTTTAGTAACAAGGAAATTATTAACTGGGTTGAATACATGATTTTCAAGTCAAGCTTAGTAATTTGATTTTCAGAAATACTTGAGGGAACATCCCTGGAAGTGTCCAAGGCCAGGCTGGTCTGGGCTTGGAGCAACCTGGGATAGTGGAAGGTGTCCCTGCCCATATCAGGGGGTGGTACTGGATGACCTTTAAGGTCCTTCCAACCTAAACCATTCTGGGATTCCATGGTTTCTCTACTAAGTCTCCCAGTCACTTCAATGCTATGATGCAAGTTAATGCTTTTCTGGCTGTGTTGAGTGTCAGGAAAATGATGTTAATATAATTTGCTTCCTTCACTCCTATTCATGAAAATACTCCAATTAAGTTGCCTTTTTACTAGTAACCAATTTTCTACTGTGTGCCATTGACATCTTTAAGACAAACTAAATCACATTTTCACCCCAGTTCTCTGTAAATGTCAGAGGTCTTTGTTCTATATAGGCAATAATTTTAATGAGTTCACTGATTTTGCTTAAAAAACTCTTAAGGACTTACACTGATAGGGATTAATGATTACAGTATGTAGTGACTGCTCTGTAGCTTTACATGAACACAGTGTGTTTTTAACCTTGAGTATTATTCCTATGCTTGGTGAATTAGTGTTACTTTTTTTTTTTTTTTTTTTAATTTCAGGTGTTGAAGGGTGATATTAGACCTGCTATTGAAACACATGAGATGCTGTATCAGGTTATAAAAAAGCATAACTTTCTTCCAGAGGTAAGGCAGTAGATTTTTGATTTTGTAAATCAAAGATTTGTATTTTTGATTGTGTAAACTGATTCTTACCACAATTTGAGCAGTTGCAGATGTCTGTTTGAAAAACCAGCAGGTATATATGTTATTAAAATCAAAGCCTCATTTCCACAGCATTCTTATGTGGTTTGCAGTTCTGAAAACTCAGACAGCTGAGAATGTTCTGAAATTTTGTTTAATTTCTTTGAAAGTCAGCACACAAACTTACTGCACATGCTGAGATCTTTGAGCAAGTCCATTGTGCACAGAAAAGCTTGTTTACCTGCTGAAGTGCATGTCTTTGATCTGTGATGACCCAGGTTATATTTGAAGGCTTCAGACTCCAGGTTTAATTTTGACTTTCCTCTAGTGTAAGCTTATTTCTGTTAGAGAACATTTTAATTAACATCACATTCACCTAGTGTGGTTATTGAGTGCAAAGAATGCTAAGCACTGGAATTTTTTTTTTTTTTGAGGGCTTTTAAAATGGTATAATTTGGCTCTTTATATGGGTTTTTTTGTTGGGTTTTTTTGTGTTTTGTACTTATGAAGGAAACTTTAAAAGGTCAGGTAGTTGTATTTAAGCTGACAGACCATCCCCTACACAAAGACTTGGTTTAAACCTTAGTATGAAATAACAGTGAAAATATGACAGAAGTGGCTTTTCCCAGAGTGAATAGATAGGCTAGGAAATTTTTAGATGTCTTCTAGCCTGTGGTATTAATTTAGAAACAGCTGCTTAACCATCTGTCAGTGTGCAGTGACACTTGACTGCACTGGAGGTGTCAGGTGGTAGGTATGATTGCAAAAATGGTGTTTATCAAAGCTAGGCTGGTTATACAGTTAACATAGAATTCAAATAAACCTGGGTTTGGTTTGCATTCCTGCATTTTTTTGTTGTTGTTGTTGTTCTTTTTCATTCTCAGGCATTCACAACAGACTTCAGAGTTCACTGGGCTCAGCATCCTCTGAGGCCTGAATTTGCTGAAAGCACCTACTTCTTGTATAAGGTACAGTCATGTTCATTCCTCTGACCTTTGAGCACTTTTTCTTGCACCTAGAATTTTATTGCTGTTCTATTTCAATACAGAATTGAGTAGCATATCTCCAGCTTAACTTATCCACTGCAGCCAGTTTAGGATATAAACAAGATGTAAATGGTTATGAAATTTATGGGTTTTTTTGTTTAATTTCATAGGCTACAGGAGACCCTTACTACCTAGAAGTAGGAAAAACCCTCATTGAAAACTTGAACAAGTATGCCAGAGTTCCCTGTGGGTTTGCTGCAATGAAGGATGTTCGTACAGGAAGTCATGAAGACAGGTAAAGTTTGCACAATTATTTTCTAAAATACAAAAATACAGCCCTGTTTAATTGAATTAATTGATATTTGAGGAGCTGTCTTCAGTGTGATAACCAAGTGTTAAATTACCCATTTGTAATTGTACTGAACTGTAAATGCATTGAAACAATGTGTAAACTGTTTCAGTAGGGTTATAGGGTGCTCTATAAGAATATTTTCAGTTGAATAACATTTCATTTGTCTGAGAGCAATAGATGAATTACACTCAAACTAAATATACTTCAAATCTGTAAATTTGTCAGGAGGTTTATTTGTTTTTTTCTGTAATGCTCTTTTGTACTGAATATGCTGAATCATTTCCCTCCAAACACAGCTTCTTCCATGTGGAAGGAGTGCTAATGGAATTATGTCCAGCAGTAATAGTCATGAAGTCTTCAGAGATGGAGCACTAGGAATATTTATTTTACTGATGTTCTGGAAATGAGGAGATCTCCCTAAAGGACATCCCCCTTTTCTCCACAGGATGGATTCATTCTTCCTGGCCGAGATGTTTAAATATCTGTACCTGCTGTTTGCTGATAAGGAGGACATGATTTTTGACATTGAAGATTATATCTTCACTACAGAAGCTCATCTATTGCCACTCTGGCTCTCCACTACAAACCAAACCATCTCTAAAAAAAATACAGTATGTAACAGCTCCAGTCTAAATCAGTTTCTGTGGTACACTTCCTTTTATTGAGGAAAAATGGAAATAAAATCAGGAAAGATCATAGTTTAATTGGTACTATTTCATCATATAAATAGTGCCAGTCACAAGAGTAGGAATAATGACTGGGTTCTGCACTGCTGAACCTTGAGATAAAAGAGAGGAATTATTAGCAAATTTAAAAATAAAATAATTCCCCACTTCTGTATAAATTGGAAGATAACACAGGATATTTTTGTCCCCATCTTTATTTTTTATTATTTTTTCTAAAACCTCTATTTTTCTTGTTGGTTTTTAGCACATGAACAAATTTTGAGAGGTTTTTTGAGACAGCTGTGGAGTTAATTTGACAAGATACAGCTGCAGACAGATTTGGGATGTTTAATCACTTTAGTCAATGCAGTAGGCACATACTGCATAAATATGAGAACACTTGTGGGTTTATAAATTACTTAACCTTCCAAACTAACCTGGAGTAATACAGCTGTGCCATGGAGCATCATAAATCTTCACTTTTTTTTATTTTGTGGTCAGTAAGGTGACATAATTTGTCTGTAAGGCAATAAGAAAAAGGAAAAAGAGCAAGAGAGAATGGTGTCTGAGACATCAAGGACACAAATTTTCTTATTTGTGCCTCTTTTTAATATTTTCTAAGAGTTTTACAATAATGCCTGGATCAGAGGAAAATGATTATATTGTGTGTCAAGCCATGTATCCTGGAAAAATCACCCTGTTTGATGGACTTCAGCATTAAGCAGTGACAAATTTTTAGTTATTTTATCCTAATGTCAAATACTGGTTATGTTTTAATGGGTCTTGGGTTTGGTGTTAAATGGTGGAAGTTCTTCATCCTCTCTGAAATGTTAATTCCCTGAGAATTTATCTTTCCCCTTTGAGTTTTGGAAACAGGTTGTTTTCTGAGCTAAGCAAGAAGTTTCCTGAAGGGTCTGAAGGAGCATTTTATGTAAATTTTTTCTCAATATAAGAATTTAATACCTTTGAGATAGGCAGGGTTCCCACAGCTGGTGCTGTGTTAAGTGCTGGCCTAACTTGGTTTGCTCTCTTGAGAACTGCAAATGTTAATGAAAGGCAATAGAGAGGATAGAATAAATTGCTCAAATGCATATTTTTAAGCTCTTTGAGTCAAAGCTGCAAATGGGCATAATCCAAGTAAGAAAAACCCATTGAAAATGGTGTCAGGTGTCTGAAAGCCTGTGATGTCGGGTGTTCCCCTTTTATGGAATTTTATCTGAACAGATGGAATGTGTAAATGATTTTTAACATAAATACAGTGCTATTAAAACAAACTGTGAGAGACATACTGGGTACTATCAACCCAACATCCTGTTTGTATTTGCTCTCATAAACAAGAAAGGTCATGTCTCAGTAACAGCCCCTTAGGTCTTGGGTTTTAGGGAGCCTTCAGATACTTGGTTTTTTCATTGGCCAGTATGTTGCAAACAGGAGGAAAAGACAGGGTGAGTCTTTTCAGGTAGATAAATACTACATTGATTTCTATAACTTATAAAATGAGCTTTCCACTTATCTATAACTAGTTATTTGCTAAGCTAAGGGCATGCTAAATGTGGCTCCAAACCACCAAACATGTTCCACATGGTTTCACATGTTACAAACCAGCAATTTGTGCAGATGTTCACTCTGCCTTCTTTCCTGAAAATAGAAATTTTTTTAATTCTATAGAGATTTGTCCTTGCTCATCCAGACTTGCAAGCCTGTGTGGCTCTTGAGGAGGGGAATCTTTTGTTCACATGGAAAGATGTGGCATTTTTAGTAAGAATGAGCTAAAGCCTGCAGCTGCAAAGCCAATTATCAGGTGAAACCAGAACTACTCCCTTTACTTGTCCAGCACATAAAATACAGGGCACTGACTTTGTCATGAGCAGGCTTGAGAAGTACTGTCTGCCAGCAGAGGATTGACTGTTTCTGCAAAGACAAATCTAGAAACTGTATATAAATTTATAAATTACAAATTAGAATGGGTGTTGTATTCATCTGTCCAAGGGGTTGCAGTACATTGGCTCCCCTCTCATGCCTTCAGCTGCCACATGTCCCCAGAACACAGATTACTGAGGTTAGGCTTATCTGTTAATGTTCTTTATGTAAAAATATAACCTGCATTTTTTTTTTACTCTTTATGTTTCATTTCAGAGCGCAGAGTACACAGAGCTGGACGACAGCAACTTTGACTGGACCTGTCCAAACACCCAGATCCTCTTCCCCAATGACCCCATGTTTGCCCAGAGCATCCGGGAGCCTCTGAAGAACGTGGTGGATAAGAGCTGTCCCCGGGGCATTTCCAGAGCGTAAGATGGACACTTCCTCTCTTTTTGTTAGCACAGGACTCAGTGGAGCAGGGTCTGCTCTGCAGGCAAGGAGAAGCAGGAGGTGTGCTGGAGCTGGCAGTCCTTTTGGGATGGGCCAAAGGGATGATTCTTGGTCACAGGAAAAATCACTTTGCATTTCTCTAGTGAAAGAGAAATCAGCAAAATGCTCAGCAAAATGTAGTTTGTTTCCACCTGAAATTAGCAAGTGTTTCAAAGCAGAAGGAACTGAATGAGCTGCATACCTCGGCTGCAGCTCTCCCTTGGAGTATTGCAGGAGGTGTTTCTCTCATTTGTAAAATTAATTTCTACAGTCTCCCGAATTCTGAAAATCTTCTTTGTGGTAAAGAAATTATGCTGCCACACAACTGCACCTGTTTTGAGGAATTTAGGGCAGTGTTAAGGCTGAGGAAGTTTGTCCTCCTGAGCACCTCTTGTATATTTGTATTTCATGACTAGAACTGAGTTGCAACTGTATGGGGCAAACTGGGTTTGGTCAATGTTATAATAATGCAGACTATTTACAAATGAGAGAGTATGTGGCAGTTTGTTATCAGTACTGGGGGGCAGGTTTTGCCCTATAAAATTATTGATGATATAGACAACTTTAAAAAAAAAAAAATAACTTTATTGAGAAGTTGCATTCCACTGAAGCTTGCACTTAGTGTACCAAGAATTCCAATCTTGGCAGGGATAACACTAGAGTTCTGTTTCAAGGATAATCTGGTTTTCAAAGCTTTGATCTCTGATGTCTTTTGGCAGAGAAGAGAGTTTGGGAAGTGGACCAAAACCACCATTGAGAGCCAGAGATTTCATGGCCAGTAATCCTGAGCACTTGGAGATCCTGAAGAAGATGGGAGTCAGTTTGATCCATCTGAAAGATGGACGAGTACAATTAGTGCAGCACGCAGTGCAGGTAAGACAACCTGGCAGGATTTTATTTTTTACAGCTCTCAGCAATGTCCTCCTAGCAGTACTTGACACCTGGAGCTTCAGGAGGGACAGCTACCCTGTGGAAGGAGGCACATGAGCTGGATATTGTAGCTATGTTTAGCAGGCTGATGCTTGTTAATATTTTACCTCAGCAACACTTCTAATTAATCTTCCACTAAATTAGGTGGAGGCTGCTCACGTTGAAGTGATGTAGCCAACAGTATCTTCGCTGAAAACACTGCTTTCAGCATGAGATACTTCCATCTCTTTATGAGATCTATATATTTGTATATTTAAACTCTCCTGTGTGGTGCAGGGGCTAAACCTTCTGTGAAATGGTGCATGAGTGGAAGTGAGCATCCACCCTTTGTGTTAAAGTCTTTGTAGCAGCAGTCCAAGCAAACACAACTTCAGTTTCTTTTCCCCCAAGTTCCTCAAACATTTAAGATGAAATTTGTTTATTGATTCTTTTCTCTGCAGGCAGCAAGTTCCCTGGATGCTGAGGATGGCTTACGGTTCATGCAGGAAATGATTGAACTCTCCAGCCAGCAGCAGAAAGAGCAGCAGCTCCCTCCTCGTGCTGTCCAGATTGTCTCCCATCCCTTCTTTGGCAGGGTGGTCTTGACTGCTGGGCCAGCACAGTTTGGGATGGACTTGTCCAAACACAAAGCTGGGGTGTGTGAGATGTGGGTGTGTCTGTTCATTTTCCTGTTGTACAAGCCTCAGCTTTACAGTACTGTTTTTGTTTGAGGGCTTCCAGCTGATCCTCCAGGTGTTCAGTTAATTATGGTGGTTAAAATGACAGGGCCCAGTGGTGACAATGACAGCAGTGACAGTCGTGGGGTTGAGTGGCTTATCTGTCTGTGCTCTGCTCCTGAGTCATCACTCATGGTTTAGGATTTAAAACACATGCACAGCATGAGTTGCAAAGCAAGCTTATCCAGTCTGCAGTGCACAGCTAAGGAGATGGTGATTTAAGGGAAGTTTCCCTCCCATGTCAGCCAGGAGCTGGCAGAAGCTTTTTAGAGTTAGAGCAGATTTTTCTAACAAAAGCTTTTCTAGAAGGCTCTAGATGGAAGAGGGCAGTACCACAGAGGCATGGGGCCCTATGGGAACCAGTATAAAAACCCATGTTGCAGCCCCAAAGAGAAGTTCCAGAGTAGCAGTTCACAGGAGAAAAGTTTCCAGAGACAACACTTCCAGCTGTAGACAAATCCCACTGATTATAAAAATTCGATTTTAATTCAGTCATTCTTTGGTTCTAGAGCTCCAGTTTCAGGGCACAGATTGTCTGCACTGGCACAAGACAACACTAAATGCATTAGAGTGACTGAAGGAACAAAAATACTTGGGAATCTTTTACAAGCATGACCATAGTGCTCCAACTCTCTCTTTATTTTTGTTTTTTCCAAACAGACAAGAGGATTCGTTGCAACCATTAAGCCATATAATGGATGCTCAGAGATCACTAATCCTGAGGCAGTGAAAGAGAAAATTGCTTTGATGCAGAGAGGCCAGTGCATGTTTGCTGAAAAGGCTCGAAACATTCAGAAAGCTGGAGCAATAGGAGGCATTGTCATTGGTAAATACAATTCCAAATTCTTAATTTGTGTCAATGTAACCTAATTTTACAGATTTGAAGATACAGGAAAGCTGACAAGCTTTAAGCTGAGAAGCACAGCAATTGTACTTTCAGAAGATCGAGATGTTTGGGGTTTGTCTGGTTCTGTGGGACACAGATTGGGATGGGGGTTGTCAGTGTTTTTGCAGATTAAAAGTTGTTACTGTAAGGATTGCAGGATGCTGTCAGTACTAACTGCTGAGGAAGAATGGGGATAGAAATGAAAAGTGGAGGAAAACACACCAGGCTGGGGTTTGCTGGGAAGTGACTGGGCAGGGGAGGCTGCTCCAAGTTGAACTGATCTAACAGGAAGTTTGCCCTTCTGTGGTGTGCTCTGCCTAGATGACAACGAGGGCAGCAGCAGTGACACAGCCCCTCTCTTCCAAATGGCTGGGGATGGCAAGAACACAGATGACATCACCATTCCCATGCTCTTCCTCTTCAACAAGGAAGGGAACATCATCCTGGATGCCATCCGGGAGTACGAGGCCGTGGAGGTGCTCCTTTCTGATAAAGCAAAAGACAGAGGTAAGGTTAGAGGTGATTTATGTAAATCTAGCTCCCACCTGTGCCATGGCACAGTGCAAAATGGACAGGAATGATTTGCACTGCAGCCCAGAGGTGCTGTGGTTTTCTGTTTGACACTGGAATTAGTTTTTAATTAAGGCATTATCTGAAAGATATCACTGATATCCACTCCCCCACAGAATAACATCCAGAAATGCTGTTCCTAAATATCAGTTTGGCTTAGGAGAAAATCCAGCCTTTTGGATTCCTTTTGAACCCTTTTTGTCATCAGCTGCTTTGAAGTAGCATCAGGAACAGCATGTTTCCAGTGCCCTACCTTGTGAACATCTCTCCCTCACCAAGATCCCCAGTAACACTGCTGGCACCCAAAAGGAGAGAGACAAGTGCTAGAACTATTTTGCTTATGTAAGGAGAAGTGGTTAACATGAGAAATAAGGTTGCTGACCTCAGATGTTTCATGGGTGTTCTTGTATATTGCAAGAAAATTACAAGCTAATACATTCCCAGTTGAAATATTTGACTGCAGCAAAAAATTCCAGTTTTTCCTCTTGTAAGCTTTCCTTGTAGCACTGCTGTGTCCAAGCAGAGTAGGTAAGAACAAGTCTCTCTAGAAAACCAGCCTATTTCAAAGGGGATATGCCAAAATCTTGTATTGTTTCTTCCTAACTTACAAATCCATCCTGTTTATAACTCTTAAGTGCTCTGCCAAAATGCTAAAAACAAGATAGCTCTGCCTTTGAGAGTTTGTAATCCATATCTGCTTCTTCCCCCTCCTCGTGCTTCCGTTTGGAATCCCAGCAACAATCTTTAAAGGTAAAATGATTCCAAACTACATTATTGATAGCAGTAAGTATCCCATGTCAACAGTGGCATGTGCAGTTAAATTCCCTAAAAATCCTGAAATATCAGTGTCTTTCTTATAGCCATAACCATCAAACCCAGAGAAACGTGCATGAGTGAATTGGGCAGCTGTTGGGAGCTAAGCTGGGACATGAGAGACCTGTGTTACTTGCTTGGAGTGGGGAGGCTCTGGCTTTGGCTCTCTCAAATGCACAGTTCAGTAAACTTGGGAAACTCTGTCCAACTCAGTGTGCTCAGTTGTGGGATCCTGGTGGATCTGGGAGTGCTTTAAAATCCAGTATTAAAGCCCAGTGCACAGAGTTGATGTTTGCTTAAGGCTGAAGCAGGGTAACTGGCACTGACCCACAAGTCACTCCTGAAGTTTGAGAACCAAAATGAGCCTCAGTGTATTGTTTGCCATCATTTAAAATGTGTTTAAGAGGCTTCCCTCCTATCCCTCTGTAAAATATATTCCTTAGTACTATTAAATTTCTGTATCACTGGAAAGTCTGCTCTTCCTTGAAGATAGTAAGGCCAAGGGGAGTGACATTGATTTTGGACTACATAATAAAATGTTGCATTCTTACTGTTGTTCTAACTTTTTGTTTTTCTTTTCTCCTTCCCTTTCAAAGACTTGGAAATGGAGAATATGGACCAGAAATCATCTGAAAATGATTCACACAAACCAAATTCTGAGGAAGCTCCTTCAGAATCTCAGGATGCTGGAGCAGTCAGTGAGGAGCCCGAAGAGGAGGAGAGAGCTCTGGTGTTGGTGACCCTGATCCTTTGTCTCCTGCCAGCACAGACAGTGCCAGTGTTTCCATGGCAGATGAGGATCCCCACTCCTCTGGACCCACAGAGGCCAGTGCTCCAGAGCCAGCCTGTTCACCAGGGGACAGCCAGCCTCAGGAACAAAACACCCAGACAGAGGCCAATTCCAAAGCTCACTGGGATAGTAAAGTCCGGCCTATTGAATCCATATTAGCAGATTGGAATGAAGATATAGAAGCATTTGAAATGATGGAAAAGGATGAGCTATGACTTATAATAATAACTTATTTGTTAATAAACAAATGGAGACCTCTTTGGGTAGAAGTGAGGCCCAGATATCCAAGAAAACATATTCAGTATTGGGATGAGCAACCAGGTGTCACCTGGGAAACAACATAGAATTCCAGCACAGGCTCTTTGTATGTTTTAATTTTTCCTGTTTAAAAAATGGGAACGTGCAATCAAAGCAGTGGTGTGGCCCCGTGGCTGGTGCTGTCCCCAGGGAGGGACAAGCCTGACTCTGCCTTCCAGGCTCCCAGGGCACTCCTGGGGCTCTGGGAAGCAGGAGTTGAGCAGGGTGGGGTGGCAGCCCATGGCATTGTTCTTGTTGGAGCACCCACCCCTCCCCAGCTGAAAGCCTTTCTTTACAGCAGCAGGGGGATTGTTTCCAGGTGTTGGCACAGCTGGAAGCAGTCTGGTTCTGTCTGAGCTATCACAGTGCTGCTCATCACTCCTTGCACCCCTTGCCACGAGGAACCACACGGGCACCTGGGAGTTGCCTTCCTGCTGCTTCCAGCTGGAGGAATTGTACAAACCAAAGGCAGAGTGTGAGCAGGTCCCCTCAGGGAGGCTGGGCCAGCTGTGGGGCCACCAGGAGAAGGTGTGGGAAGGTCCTGCTGGAGGCTGAGGGGAAGCAGACAAGGCAGGTGTTGAGTCCCAGGTGTTTCCCTTGGCCTCCCAGGTGGAAAAACTCCAATCTGCTCTGAAATCTGAAAGAGTCTCTGAAAGGACACAGCTCCATCAGCTGTAACAAGACCTTTTTCTACAAGTTTGCACTTCCAACAACTTGACTTTGTTCTTTTTATACACAACTCGTGTATGTGGAGTTTGAGGCAGGGAGGCTGGGGCCAGGGGGAAAGAGCAACAATTCTGGCTGTTGGGTTGATAGTTCAGAGTCCATGGGTGTTATCCAGGCTCTGGAGTTTGTTACAGGTAAGTGGAAGTCAGAATTTGTTATCCACGTTATATTTTATTAAAAATGGGAAGTTTAAACAACACAGAAGCATTTTGACTGTGTCCAAAGAAACTGCCAAAAACTAATTAACTTGATTTATATAAACTGCTTTTAGTAAATTGTGGTTAAAAAAAATGGTTTTATATTAAAAACTAAATGAACACTGCCTATATGCTGCACCAGGCTGAAAATGCAGATTTATGTTCATCATTGCAATGGAATAAATAAACAGGAAGCCCCACTCTGGACTGCACCTTTGGTTTAGTTGGTGAAATTACACGTGCTGAATATGCAACTGTTAATTAGCACAGCCATACTCTGTATTTATACTCTGTACAGTGAGCAGAGCAATCCCAGGCAATGCTGGATCCATGTACTCAGCCACACTTGCTTTCAAAAGTCTCAGAATGCACAGGCACCTTTTGAGAGCATGGTATTCCATCTAAATATCATCCAGAACTTTATGTCACCAGGGTAGGAGGGAATTCAAGGATGAATAGTGTGTAAGTGTCCTTTGAAAGAAATTAGCTCTTAAATGGAGTTGTCATTCCTCTGCACAAATAACTGTGCAAAGTCTGGAGGTTTAGACTTGAAGCAGCTGGGGGTTTTCAGTTGGGAATGTTTTTATTTATGGGTTTTGTTACATGAGTTCATAAAAAGGAGTTGACCATGGGAGCCTTGTAAGTGTCCTTGGTTCCTTGGAGCCCTGGGAGTGCCAGGACATGACCAAGTGCAGGATCAAAGCATGAGGTGCAGATCAAACGTTTTCACTCAGAATTTTGTTGATCTGTCAGTGCTCAGTGCCACAAAAGGAGCATCTTTGTTCCCATGCTGTTTGACATGGACATCATCTTCCTTCTTGATAGCTATTTTGGTGGAATAGTTATTTTTATATCCTAGAGGCCTCTGGTCATTACTATCTCAGTATAGCAGCTAAAGGTTTTCTTTTTTTTTACTTGCAGAAGTAGGTGTAGATGTCAAATTGTAATAAAAGATTAACTTTCCTTGCCATCACCAGCTCATTTTTAGTACCTGCTTTCTCCACCTGTTAGTAGAGCAGCAGGCATTACCTTTCAGGGATCCCAAACTCCATGTGGATTTAGGGGGCAGCATTTTGATGGTGGCCTACCTCAGATAACTGCTGTCTCCTTCCTTTTGACGTGGTTTTTGTTTCATTTGCTTCTGCTTCATCTTTGAAACCATCACAAGAGCCATAGCTTTGTTTACAGAACTGAATCAGGCAAGGTTGACCTTTTGGGAAATAGGATTAAATTGGGGGGCAATTTTTATTCAGGTTACTTTCACTTTGTATTTCCTTATGAGGACATAGGCTTTAGTTTGACCTGTTCATATCATTCTGGAAATAATTCAGTTTTCTGTTACTATCATCTTAAAAAGCAAAAAGAATGTACTTATCAAAAAGAAAACCCCTTTTGCAAAGGGGCAGAGAGTGTTCTTCCCAAATGTTTGGAAGTCTGCTCCCTGCATATGGAATATTGCTCATAGATCATTAATCAGGAATCACCCTTTGTGTATAGCATTGTGAATTTCTTTGTATGTACTGAACACTGAAGAATTCAGGAATCACAGCTGCAATAGCACTTACTCCATGCCATGTAACTCAGATCAGCCAATTAATTTCTCATTTGATCTTACAGGAATCTCCTTAATTGTTTACATTTATTGTTTCTTAATGAAGTTTGAGAATGTGCCCAGCTCTGATTCTTCTCCTCCTGCCAGTGTCCCTGAGTAGGCACCAATGAGTGTGTGCTGAGAGGTGAAAAACAGGACATCTTATGCAACAGGCATCCATCAGAACATAGAAGACAAACCATTCTGTGAATGAAAATTGTATGTTCAGATTTTATAAGATTTTTGGTTTGTTTTTTTGTTTTTTTTTTTTTTTTTTTAGCCAGACCAATTTACAGCCGTATATTTTCTTATGGAAGATGTCTAATAACAGGTGCTGTAACACTGTTGTTGGGTTTTACTCTCTGGTGGTAAGTTGGTAAGTGTACACAATATTCTTAAGGGCAACTATGTACTGTGATGTAAAAGTCTGGGCTAAAATGTACATAATCTGTGTACATAATTGTGTACTTGATTATAACTGCTGATTGTAAAGATTTAATAAAATGTAAATATTCTGGTCAAGCTGTGCTGAACTGATGCTCATTTCTGCATTGCTGCTGGCTGTCATTTTCAGCAAGGCAGTCACACCTTGGCAGTGGTGCCACCCTGGAGAAGCCTGGAATTTTTTCCCTGGGAAGTTGGCTCAACCAGAGCTACTGTAATAATCAAAACACCACCTTTTCAATCTAGAACTGAAACGGGACAGACTCTCAGCAACCAGACCTAATTGGACTATTTCAACCTCTCTTCTCTTGGGCAATATTTTATTTTTAAAATCTAGAATCCAGACCCTCAAAAGTTCATTTTGACTGCTGTACCTATTTTATTTAGAATGAAAAAAACAGGTCTCACTTGGGCCTGATGAGGTGACTCTTGGAGGGTTGTATCCCTCATCCTTCCTCTGTAATAAACTCTCCTCCACCTCTAATCCTGTAAATTTTCCTCTGGAAGTAGGATTAAGAAAATTAGGATTAGGATGCAGGAGCCCTGAATTCAGGTCCTTGTTCAAGTGCTGAGCAGTGTTTATGAGATGAAGTAGAAATCATTTCCAGCCTTGCTAGGGAGTGCTAAATTCCTTCAACCTGCTGTTTCCTGTGTTCTGGGAACATCAGGATTTAGGGACTGGAGTATTTTGGAGCAAAAGCCCTTTCTGCCTCCTTCAAGGAACAAGGGACACTGTGCAAGTGCTGTACACCCAGTTCAGAAGTTGTCAGAGGTGCTGCCTGTGTGGGCAGAGGGATGCAATTGCTTCATAGGCAAAAATTAAACAGTATTGACAGCCAGAGTGGACTGTGCCCCTCCCTTATTTCTTTTATAACAAGAAATCAGGATTGAGGTGTTTATTTCTGGGTCTGAACTGGTTCCTGACTCCCCGAGGCTGTTCCTTGCATGGATGGATGCCTGAAGAACAAGGGAGGCACCAAGTTCTTACCTTTCCTATTAAAACTAAATTAATTTATGCAAGTAGTTTTATTATTGAGGGCCTGTTGCTCAATTGTCACATTTCCATTTTCCATGCAGGTCACCCAAAGGTGTGACACCTTCACCCAAAGGACTCGAGCTGCTCTGACCGAAATTCAGCTGCTGCTCATCCCATCAGTCACAGCAGCTCAAAGCTGCTGTGGCAGGAGTTCCATTTTCTCCCAAAGTGCTCCATGAAAAGGTAATGTTAATAAATGTTTCCAGCTGGAATGGAGCCCATAAAACACTGTTGGAAGTTCACCCAGGCTATTAATGCCCAGCACAGGGAAATTCATCTTTCCTAATGCTTTGGTGGAGAGTGCAGAGTGATGGGCTGGGGCCCCTGCAGAGGAGTTTTTAGCCAAAATTGTGCCAAAAAGCCTGTGTGGTACTCACTGTTAGCCACAGGTATTTTTGGGGAGCAGTGGGGCCATCCTGGGATGTCTCAGATGCTCCACTGGCTGCCAGATGGCAGCAGTGCAGGGCAGAGAATGAGAAGCAATCCAGAAAACCAGATTCACCCTTAAAAAACCCAACCCAAACCCCATCCCAGAGTTTCTCTGCCCTTAGCCTGAGGCTGCCATCAGTCAGGGAGGAGCCAGCAGGTTTTGGGCACTTGGCCCAAGGGATGCTCAGGGTTTAGGGAGGGACACAGAGCTGCAATGTGAGAAAGAGGATCAGCTGGTGCTGCTGAACGTGATGCATTTCAGGATTTCCCTATGGACCTCCTGGCAGGCAGGTTGATGGTTTGAGATGTGCTTGAGGCTCCCCTCCACAGCAAAAGCCATTTCCTCATCATCCTCTGGCCTAGTGCTCCTCATGATTGAAGAGAATGAGCAAAGAGGGCTTAGAAAGGCCTAAAGGGAGAAAAATCCAGGCAAAAGATGCTCAGGTGAGGACAAGAAAAGGCATCTCTGCCCCGTGCTGGCTCTCAGTGCTTTTATGTAACGGGGCACGTGGGGCTGGACACGGCTCCTCTCACTGCCAGGCTGGAGCATCTCCCTCAAATGATGTCAATCTTCACTGCACTGGCATTACAGCATCATAAAAAATTACAGAGCTGCTATTTTGGGTAGCAGCTCTCTCCGAGTCAGTGAATAAATGCAGCTCCATATGACTCACTCCGGGGGATTATTAATAGACACAAAAGCAGAATGCCAAAACCCCAGGAATATGCTCTGTTCCCACATGGAGCTTTCTAGCTTCTTGCAGCAACTGCTTTTCAGCACTTCTTGTTTCAAAATGTAATTTAATATACATATATATATTAAAAGAATTAAATATATAAATTTTTTGTTGAACTCCACTTCCAAGGCTCTAGCAGGAGCCGTTCTGCAGGGATGAAGGATGGTTGTTCCAGGCTACCAGGCTCCATCCAGGATGGCAGAGCAGCAGGGTGGAGAAAGGGAGTCATTTCAAGAGGGAAGAATCACAGGCTTCTCCATTTGCTGCCATGGGTGTCCATGAGGTTGGTGTTGGAGTTGGCTTTTATGAAAGAGTCCCACACGTGTTGATGAAGAAGATGATGATCCTGAGGATGATGATGGTGACTCTCCCATCTTCAAACCCAAACTGAGAATTTCCCTGGGTGTCAAGGGTAGATGTGTGTAACTAAATTGAAAGAAAACAATATGATTTTTTTTTAATAAGGCAAAGACATGAATATCATTGAGTTCTATCAATTTTCCCATCTTGAAGTACCCTGAGCTGGGACTTCTTTGCCACAACAGCACAGTAACAGTAACAGGAATTTCACTCAGTGCTTACCCAACTTTTTTGATGTCTGATCTCCCCAACAGCAAAGCAAATAAGGTGCCTTCCAAAGCCATCCCTGCATTTCCTGTTTCCTCTTCCCCTTAAATTAAACAGAGAGAGATTTCAGCCTGGAAAAGGAGAGTTGCCCAACAGTACCAGGACCCAAAGCAAGGTCTTGCAGTGTTCAGTTCTCCCAAAAGCATCTTCCATAAAGCCCCATTGGCAGAAGTGCCATAAATCTGTGCTTTCTCAGTGAACGCCCTAAAAACTGCCTGTACCACACAGTGACCTTGGCTGAGATCAAAGCTTTTGGTTTTTCAGAGTGTAAGTGCTGTTACCTCCCCCCTGGGCTGGGGCTGGCCCAGGCAGGTAAAAGCTTCTTCAGCACAGGGATGCTGCTCCCATCACCCAGCATGACCCCCAGCACCCCACAAGGAACTGAGGCAGGGCACTGGTTTTACATCATGGAATCCCAGAATGGTTTGGACTGAAAAACACCTTGAAAATCACCTTGTTCCATGGGCAGCCTGCAACAAGGTTCTCTCCTGCCATGGGCAGGGACACCTTCCACTGGCCCAGGCTGCTCCAAGCCCCATCCAGCCTGGCCTTGGGATCCAGGGGCAGCCACAGCTTCTCTGGGCACCCTGTGCCAGTGTCCCAGCACCATGGTGGAACTGGAAACCACCCTTTTTGTGCAAAGCCCATGTGACATTTGCTCTTTGACAGACACCCATCACCCAGCCTCTCCTATCCTGAAGGTCTGGTGTGTCAGCCAGGCTGATCTGGAGTTGAGTCACTGCTAACTCCAAAATGAGAGTGGCATGAAATTACTGTTTTACAGACCTGGAAAAACCGAAATAGCTGAGAAGAGAATATTTATCTCCAGGCTGATTCTCCTGTGATGACAGCAAAGTCCTCAGAGTTCAAACACTGGTACTGCATCAACCCCTTCTCTCCTGTCTCATCATCCAGGGTTTAAATACCTGCTGTACTCTGGGGCAGTCATCAGCCTGGGTGTTCTTACACCAAGAAAGGAGCACACTGCAAAAAAATGCTGGGATGCTGCTGATGTCCCCCCTAGAGCTGTGGCAGCACCAGGTACATCCACTGCTGGGGTCAGAGCCCATCCCAATGCACACAGGGATGACAGGATGATCCCAGGACATTCCTGGGATGCAGATTTCACCTCCAGTCAAAGCACTGCTGCTCCTGCTGTCTACAAGGGCATGGAGAGGAGCAGTGAGCCAGCCTGCAGCTGACATCCATGGGCTTGTGACACAGAGAGACACAGAGATGGCTCTGCTGGATCCTGGCAGAGAGACCTAATGCAAAAGAATCAAACCTCTGACTGAATGCAAGGGAAGAAATTAATGTTATTTGGGGAGTGGAGGGGGCTGGGAGGGGGCACAGGTGAAGTGGAACTCACCAGTAATTAAGCAAGAGAGACAACATAGCCCAAGGCTGGGCCCCAGGTTCCCTTCCAGTGCTTGGGACAGGCTCCAAGGAGGAAAACCAGCACCACTCAAAGGGCTCTGGACAAAGAAGAAAGCACTTCAAGGAAAGAAGGTTGATTGCAAAACCCCTTCACCACAATTTTCTCCAAGATCCCAGAATATGATGTGGAGCTCAGGAAATGTATCAGCCTCCTAAAGAGGAAGTTTGGGCCTCAAATCACTGCCCTGGCACTTCTTTTGAGAGGAACCTTGAAATCCCAGTTACAGAATCCAGATAGGAGCAAGCAGCTCCTAGAAGCAAGCTCCAAGAAGAGATGCATTTTCAGCCAGAGTAATCTGCTTATATTATTACAGACCTTCAGCTGCCACATATATTTAGACTCACTCCTAACAAAATCTGCCAGGATTTTGCCAAGGTGGAAGAATTACAGCAGGTTCCAAACCTCCTTCCCACCCCAGTGCCTCCAGCCTACCCAGCCTTCACATATTGCCAAATACAGGTCCAGCAGGCAGGCTGGAATTCATCCAGAAGTCTGAAGCACCTGCTGCTGGCTGGAAGATAGGAATTTCCCTGCACAGGTAAGATGGGAATTGCTTTTCCTTTCTCACAAAACCTCCACCAAAGTGCAGGTCTCCAGTGCCAGCAAGCAGCAACAAGGAAAATATTAAATAAAAGAATAATTAAAACTAAGAGGTGGCTGAAAGAAAGACTACAATGTGTCTAACACAGGGTTTGTGTGGGGACACTTACACACAAGGTGTTCAGCACCTGGACAAGGAAACATTTCAAAAGCACAGACCCAGCCCCATCACTCCACTACTGTGAAGCCTTTCCAAACTGCTTTGCAGAGAAGGGTTTGTGGGAGCAAGCCCCAGGACTCTTCATTAATTAAAGTGTTTTAAATAATTGAAATGCACAGTCTCTTGACTTTCCCAAGCATACCTGCTCAAGAGCTGGCATAAATTATGGAAAAAAATCATATCCAGGAGGAGAGTGCCATCACGTTGAAGAATTCATCACAAAACTCAACAGCTCCACAGCACTGAGAGGTGCCACAGCCCCAGGAACTGGGATGGGATGGGATGGGATGGGATGGGATGGGATGGGATGGGATGGGATGGGATGGGATGGGATGATGGGATGGAGGCAGAGAAACTCCTGGGAGGATCTGCCTGGCCAATGCAGCTCCTCAAATGAGCAAGGATTGAGGGAATCAGAGCTGGCTGGTGGTTTTTGACCATTAATAGGATAAAGCTGAATATGCCAAATTCAGGACCCTGACACTGAGCTCTCACATGGGAAGCTGCTGAAGCTCTTGGGTTGTCTGAACCCTGGAATACAGCAACAGTGGGCTCAGACTGAGACTGTCATGGGGCCAGGGGAGCCTGCAGAGCTCAGGAACTGCTGCTACCTCCAGGAAAGAGGCTGATTTGCAGCCTCACAGCTGCTCTTGGAAAGCTGCTCCTGCTGGATGGGCTCAGATTCACCCCTCCAGGAATACAAGCAACACCCCTGCCCAGAACACAAAGGTAAATCCAGTGCAGGGATGGCAGCAGGAGGGAGCTGGGGATTGCTGGAAATCTTCTGATGTGGGCTGTCCAGCCCCTCTCAGAGCAAACATCCAGGGAAACCTCTTTAGTCACGAAATTCTGCAATAACTTAGAGATTGGCAGAGGTCACAGGTGATCTTTGAGGGACTTAGAGCCTTTAGAGGGATCTGGTTTTCAGAAAGCCCAGTGAAAAATGGCCCACATTTGGACTGAGTGCCCCATTCAAGTGTCAGCCACATCCTAAGAGATACTGTGAATGCACCCTCAGTGTGGTCACACCCATCCCACAAATAAAATCAACACAGTGGCAGCAAACTACACTGACAAAGCTCCCCCACTGGATGCAGAGCAAACCCTGCCCTCAGAAAGGACAAATACCAGCACAGGTAACAATCTTCTTTGAAATAATAAATACAAAAGCTGTATTTTTTCCTTTTTTTTTTTTTTTTTTAAACTCATGACAGCATTTGTTAAAAATATTACATCTGCTTTTGAGAAGGTAATATCCTCTCCATTTAATATGGAAAAATAAACTCTACAGGACACACAGCACATCCCCCCCAGTTGGCACAGAGCTGCTTTAAGAGATCAGATCCATGGGACACATCAAGGCAGAGGAGAGGTTTGGTCTTCCTTGTCCCCAGACTCTTAAAACACCATGTTGTAGGAATGGTAAAAGACAAGAATACATAAAAACAGTAAAATGTTTATTTTCTTAGAAAAAAAGAGATTCAAAATGATTGTGATCACACTCCCATTCGTGCTCAGCAAAGCCAATACTGCAAGCTTAGTCCTTGATTAAGATACCTTTTAAATGAAACTGTTTTCCTCTTAAAATACAAGTTCCTGCTCCTGTATCACTTCCAGTATTTCAGTGATAACATGCTTTTAAAGGGTAATAGTTTCTCAGCTTCTTCTCAGCTGAGGAACAAGGCCTGCCATAGCAAAAACATCCCATCTCCAAAGCTTGGAATCACCAGCACTAAAAAGCACTCTGGCCCCAGCACGGATGGACACACAGCTCAGGGGTGGTTCTTAGATGCTTGGATGTTCACTTATGGAAGTTTGGTATAACACTACCTCATCTGATAGAAAATAGGCCAGAAGCCTCAATAAAATCAACAAGGTCTTTTAGATTAACTTTTAAGGATCTGCTGCGTATCTGGACACAGAAAAAAGTGAGAAGTTGCAACAAGTTTTAACTAGCAGCAACAAAAACAGTTCCTTAGGAGTTCTTAGCAATATTCCTCATGTGTTCATTAGGAAACACTGTAACTGAATGGAGCATATAATGTGGAAATGGTCTTCTTCTGTTATGGAGTGCTGTTCACTGGAGCAAACGTCCCAAGGTTGTATCCAGAGGCTGGGTTGGATCTATTTACACTGGAGGAGCTCCTGGGCGAGGCAGGGCTGGCACTATGTGACATCCTCCTCCTCTGAACAGTAGTCACGACCCTGCAGGGACAAAGGCCAGGCATTGGTACAGAGACAGCACAGGAATAAACCCAGGAACACTCACTGACAGCAGCTCTCTAAGCTCAGAGCTGGGCAGAAACCTGAAACACAGGGAATTTGTGGGAAACCAGGACAGGAGACACCTCCCTTTCTGTCACTATTAATCTCATAAACATCATCCCCCATATACTGAATTGCAGGGGGGGTCCAACAAACTGATTTACAAACCTGCTTTATGTAAAGATCCACCTTGATGGACACAGCCCTGAGATTTGCTGTGAAAGGATAATCTCCAAGGCAAAAGCAACAAAGCACATAATCCTGTGAGCAACACAAGGCAGCTGCTGTGAACAAGAATCCCTCATCTGATAACCCAAGCAAAAGTTTAACCCCAGAGCAAAAGATGCCATTCATATTGAAATGATGCTTGTACTACAGGGGATTCAGCCTAAGCTCCACAAAACATGGATTTCTTATCAGAGCAGTCACGTTATGCCTTCTACCCCATCCCAGACACAGGTGTGGAGCAGCATTTCCCTGGGTATTCCCCCTGGGATGCTCTGGAGAAGGCACATCCCATCCCTCCCTACCCAGTTCTTGCAGAACAGCAAGAAAGAACCTGCTGGGAGCCACTGCCCTTGTTTCCCTGCACAAAACCAGCTGGAGCTGAGCTGTTCAGTATCCACCCAGAGTATCTTGCACCAAACAAGTGCCCCAAATGCAGGATCCAAATCTCTGGACTATTTCCCACTGTTCCTGTGTGCTGGGGCACTGAGGCACCTGAGCACCTGGAGAAGGAGAGCCAGAAAGAAAAAAAAAAGGAGAGATGTTCCTTAATAGTGATCAGTTTATTTGGGACACACAGCTGGGCTGCACAGCTGGAACCAAGGCTCCAAAGCATCTCTGATGGTGGGACTGCAGAGCTGGCTTTGCTTTGCTGGAGCCCAGACCCAGGAATGTGCAGGGCTCTGACAACTCCCTGTGGCCCAGCACTGAGAGCAGAAGGTTTACTGACTATGTTAAAATAACACCCAAGAGACTCATCAACCCAAATTCTGACTCAGCAAGCACTGACACAGAAAGAAAAGAAAAAAATTACATTTTTTAAACTAAAAGCTGTAACTGAAAACCAAGAACACTTGTTGCAGCAGACTTCTTGTTAGGGGTAGAAATGAGCCAAGAGAGAGACTGTCACTCAACAACATGAAAAGAGTCTTGGTTTATTCTTCTTCACAGCTTTGCCATCCTGACTCTGACTACAGCCAGCTCCTACTGCAGGGTCCAGCTGCAGACTCTGCTGCTGTTTCCTGCTGGACCATGGCTGCAGGTATTGGTTTGCAGACTGAACACAGCTCTCACCCAGCCCAGCTGTGGCTGCAGCTCCAACAGCAGCTCTGGCTCCATCAGAGCCAGACTGACCTCACTGCACATCTTCTACTGCACCAACTCTCTTCTTTATTTCACTTTATTTCTTTATTTCACTCTTGTGAAATCTTTGTGTCTCTCTGGATCGTTCCTTCTTCCACCTCCTCAAGGTCCAACCTCCTCCAAGATCCCCTAATCAGTCAACCCACCCCTTTTATCTATGTTGAGGAAGGTGAGATCTGTAATATATGCCTCCAAGTCCAGCTAATTCCTCAGGAAGCCCATCTCCCACCTCTGCAGTTTCAAAATGCAACTGTCAGCTTTTGCAGATGTCCACAGAACACCATGAGTGTTTCTAAATGAAATTTAAGGTAAATTAAAAAGCAGCCTAATGTTCTTTCCCTGCTCCCAAACCAGGGTTCCTGCCTGCACCCAAACCAGAAGAACACACCCCCCATGTCTCCCCTTGCTGCACCTCCAAAGTGCCCCCTCCTGATGCCCCTCCAGAGGATGCATCAGGCTCATGACATCCCTTTAGGGAATAAAAGGAGAAATAAAAGAATGGCAGGAAAAAGGCCTTTTCCCCATGGTGTGTGTGACAGGCCAATAAGCAGTGCCTGGCTCAATGGCCCCTTGTGCTGGAGGAGTGGGCTGGGCAGGGGAGGGATGGGAGGATGAGGATGGAGGGAAGCAGGGGAGGGAGAGGAGGGGAGGAAAAGGAGACAGGAGAGGCAGAGGAGGCAGAGGGGCAGGAGCTGCAGCAAGCAGCCCTTTCTCCTTGGGGACAGTGGCCCCTTTGAGGGGCTGGCAGCCCTGGGAACCCTTTTCATCAGCCTGGTTTTGTTTACAGTGCTCCCAGAAAGGACGGAAGAGAGCGCCGGGAGGCGGCACTAAATCATTGTGCTCATTCCTGCCCAATTCTCATCCTGCTAGGGAAAAATCAATGCACTCATTAAGAGCAATGCACTTTGCTAATGAGTTCCAGCCTAATCACCGTGCCCTGCCCAGGCTGGGCTGCCAAGGGCGCTCCCATTCACACATGGAGCTGCTCTGTGTCCATCCCTGCCAGGGATGCAGGAGCTCTGAGCATCCTCCCCAGGGCTGAGCATCCTCCCGGCCACCAGGTGAGCAGGGTGCAGGGGAAATCCCTGCACAGCCACCCCAACACCAGCACTGGGCTCAGGACCAAGCTGAGCCACGGTGACATCCCCCATGGGGACAGCAGCACCATGTCCCAGGCTCAGGGTACCCAGCAGAGCTCACAGCAACACATCTGCACATTCTCTGGTCTCATCTTTGTCCATCAGCATGTTTGCACTGTGATTAGTTTTTACAAACCACTGTAGCCATTTAGGAGACAGTTTATAATGATGGGACCAACGATGGGTCTCCTCTGGTACAGCTGCCCAGGATGGCTTTGCCATGGTCCCTTCTGAACCAAAGTCAGAGGTGTTTCTCTTTACAACCCCCAAATATAATCCCAGGAATTGCTTGTCAGTTGTTCCATTATCCCTGAGCCTTTTTGTCTATACACTCTACCACAGCCCCAGTAGTAACATAGACTTGAAGGAGACAATTCCTCCAGACCATTGTACTGCTCCCTGTAGGATTCAGAGACAGCAGTTGTTTTTTCAACCATTTTCCAGGACAGCCATCATCAAGATGTTTTTGCTAGCAAGCACTAAATGGGTAAATTTTTCATAGTCAACACTTCATGTGTTATAGCTTTTAATTTTTTTTTTCTATTTATTTCATGCAAGCCCTGGTGGGACAGGGCCCCTTCAAGGCAATGGACCTGAGCTGCAGGGCTGTGCCCAGGATCAGCTCTGCTCTGAGCCCCCTGTGCAATTCATGGAATCCCAGAGGGGTTTGGGTAGGAAGGGACCTCAAAGGACCTTAAAGCTCATCCCAGTCTCATCCCCTGTCATGGCAGGGACACCTTTCACTGTCCCAGGTTGCTCCAAGCCCCATCCAATCTGGCCTTGGACACTGCCAGGGATGGGGCAGCTACAGCTTCTCTGAGCACCCTGTGCCAGGGCCTCCCACACTCACAGGGAACAATTTATTCCCAATATCTCATCCAACCCTGCCATTTCCCCTTGTCAAATGGTACTCCAGGCCCTTCTCCCAAGTCCCTCTCCAGGTCTATGTCCTTCCTGTGCTGCCATTTCTTTTCAGGGGGTAATGTGAAATATGCATGCAGCCTTGTGGAATCAGGGTCCAAATAAATCTGAGATGTAGAAAGAAGAAGAAAACAACCAAACTTTAGGTTAATTCTTCATTATGTTTTTCACAGCAAATCTTTTCGAGTCCAAATGTGACATCTGACTAAATTAGCCCTTGATCTCTCAGATTAGAGAGAGCCCAGGTCATTAATTTACTTGCCTGAATACCAACACAAATGGCCTGATACCAGGACACATTTCTATCTTCTTAGTCAGAGCTGATAGTTCAAAACCAGATTTATCCCACCATAGGAGTGCAGTGATTGTCCCAGTCCTGGCTGCAGCCAGTGGAGCCCATTCCTCCTCTGCTGGGCACAGCAGGTCTCAGATTTATGCAGAAGCAGCAGAGTTTGCCTTAGGAGGACTTTTCAGTCACTCTCTGCTTCCTTCTCTGGTTTCCAAAGCCACATTTCTGTGTATTCCTGCCTTCATCTCTCAGGTCAAGCAAATCACTTGTACTCCTGACCCACATCTTTATAATTTACTCCAGGGAATGCTCTCCTTGAGCTTAATTGCTGCTATTACCTGTTGCTCATCCTCCACTGGAATATATTTCAGTGATTTCAGGCTAATTTTCAATAAATGATGATAAGGCTGACAGCAGATGAGCTGCCTCCTTCCCACTGCCTGTCTCTGCTCCATTTCCCCCTGAACCCTGGAACACAAGTGCTTTTTGTCTCCCAAGGCAAAGCCTGTGACTCTGCTCACAACAACCTCAGCCAGTGGGAAGCCCCAGAGGACTCACTGCAGATGTTGGGAACATTTCTGAGCCTGCTCTGCCAGCACTCAGGGCCTGTGCTGCACACAGGTCCTTGGTCCTCCCCTCTCCATGGCCTGCCACAGGTCAGAAATTGTTTGGACAACACTTTGAGGCACATGGCTAGGGGTGCTCTGTGAGCTGGACTCCACAGTCCTTGTGGTTCTCTGCCAGCTCAGGATATTCTAACTACAGCCACAGTAATGCAGCTTCTTGTGCTGCCCACTGCTCAGCTCTCTCCAGCTGCTCCCAGCCTCCATCTAACCTGTAACTCTGGGTCTTGGGAGCATTTTTACCTTAAATCCTGGTGGTTCTGAGAGGACTGGGTTGACTCCAGCACAACCAATATTTAAGCATACATCTGAGGCTTTCACATTCTCAGTCAGTCCTACTCCAGCCCTCATTCAGTATTTCTTCCTTCCAGCAAAGCCCTGAATGGCATTCCCACCATCACAGGCAGTTCTGGATCTGCCAGCTCAGCTCCAGCTCCTGAAGCAGGGACAGACCCACTCAGAGACTGAGCAGATGTCCCTCTCTGAACGACTCACAGTGTTTTGACACTGAATTTTGGTAGACAGAAGCTCCATGCTTCATGACTTTCTGTTTTTCACCTTGGGTGACATCTGCAGGAGGCAGTGGAGCTCTGTAGGGGCAGCCAGGAATGCTCTTCTTGGGGCAGAACTTCCAGAGAAGCTCTCCAGACTGATTCAATAAGGCCTTTTTTGATCTCCAGGACTCACAAATACCTCCTGTTTGCAGCTGACAAAACACCAGCCCATGTTCTTTCCCACTTTCATCTCAGTCTTTGGCTGCAGGAGTTTTATTTCAGCTGCCCTCCCTGCCCAGGGAATGGCTGTGGCAGGTCCAGGCACCCATGGAATGCTCCTGCCTGATGCTCAGGGCTGTGGCAGTCACTGGGATTTGGGGACCATTTGGGATCCCAGTGCAGCTGAGGGGGGTTTGCTCCTGACTGGAGTTTCTGCAGCACAGCCCAGGGAGCAGAGCAGCATCTCCATCCCAAACCCAGCTGCCAGGGTAACCATGGGAACCCCAGAGCTGAGGTTTGGGACCCCAGCAGCCACACCAACACCCCCACACATCCACAGACCTTTCCAGCTGCCACTGATGGAATTCTAAATGTCTGACTGCTGTCCTCCATCTCCCTGGAGAAGGGACTGAAATACTATTTACAGATCAGACAAAACCCCTTGTATTTTCCAATCTTTCTGGCATTTGTGACAACACCTAAAAAAAAATATGTGTTGCAAGCAAAGATGAATTAAAAAACCCCAACATTTCTCTTATGAAGACTGTTTCCTCAGGCACAGGAGGTCCCCAGGGAACACAAATCCCACATTCAGCTGTGTGTTAGCTCCTGCCAATCCCATCAGCTGTCAGCAACTTGGTCTCTTTGACAGATAAACTGTGGATTTCCTCTGAACAGACAATCTCCTGATCCCAAAGATAAATTATCCCCAAGATAAATTACCCCTGGAGATCATCTGGGAACATCTGGATAGGGTCAGCTGCACCTCAGAGTGGCAGCTGGGGAATGAGGGTGTTAGTGCCCTGCCACAGAACAAAAATTAACCAAAATTCATAATTAGATACAGCCTGATGCCAGTGTCTGATCTGCAGATAAGATACACCTTTGGAAAACCCATTTCACTGGAGATTCTGTGCTCAGCATTATGGAAGGTGATGATGCCCAGGAAAAGCATCTGAATATTCACAGGGTGAATGTATTTATTCAAAAGAGATAAAGCTACACTATGGATATGTAGAAATTCTACTTTTAAATGCATTAGGTTACATAAAATCTTACCCCTGTGAACTACTGGGTACAGAAATATTCTTCTCAGGATTCTATGAACTCCTCACTTTCATTCTTTCCCTTTATGTCTTCTTTTGTTCTCATAATTTTTATTTTTTAAGAGCAAAGAAACAAATGTGTTGCTTGGGACAAATATGAGATGCATCCACTGTAGCACTCTGACTCCTAGGACCAGGAGTGCTGGCAAAAATGGCAAAGTTCAGAGCCATGCAAGCAAAAAATTCCCTTCTATTCTGCAACCTAATGTGACAAGAGGAGAGGGAGAGGGAGAGGGAGAGGGAGAGGGAGAGGGAGAGGGAGAGGGAGAGGGAGAGGAGAGGGAGAGGGAGAGGGAGAGGGAGAGGGAGAGGGAGAGGGAGAGGGAGAGGGAGAGGGAGAGGGAGAGGGAGAGGGAGAGGGAGAGGGAGAGGGAGGAGAGGAGAGGGAGGGAGGAGGGAGAGGGAGAGGGAGAGGAGAGGGAGAGGAGAGGAGAGGAGAGGAGAGAGGAGGAGAGGAGAGGAGAGGAGAGAAGAGAAGAGAAGAGAAGAGAAGAGAAGAGAAGAGAAGAGAAGAGAAGAAGAGAAGAGAAGAGAAGAGAAGAGAAGAGAAGAGAAGAGAGAAAGAGAACATCAGTCCCTCCATCTCCTGCAGCCACTCCCAGCATGAGCTGTGCTCCAGCTGCTTCACTGCTGTCTCACAAAGAAACAAGGGTGTCATTTAAAAGGTTTCTGAAACACACAAAAGCTGCTCTCAGGACAGCTGAGATATGCAAAGAATTATTCATCCTCTTCTTCAAAACATCTCCAGCACAGCCCTGGGGCAGGGTTATCCACATTTACAGCCACACCATCCCTTGGAGCCAGTGGCTATTTCGAGGAGATTCAGCAAGAAATTCCTGGGGTATCCCAGCTCCTACCAGCATCCAGATTCCAGCTGTCCCCCAGAGAGATGAGATTAAAGATCAAATCAGCAATGATGTAAAATCCCACTTTGCTCTTCACCTTTATCCAGCATGAATACCCTGAACATCTGAGTGAGCCTGCCATTAATCCCAGACTGGTGACATCCCATAAAACAGAGGATTATCTCAGTACCTCCTGGGAGCTCTTTACCTGCCTGCTCTTTGCACCTGAACTACCCAACCAAGGAGCTGCAAGGGAAATCCTGGGCCAGACCCCTGGTCAGTGTCCTGCCCACAAAGATGGAAAAGCTGTGTCCATCCCTGGGACAGACTGGATGTTTACATCACTGAGTCTTACCTTTTCAATTTTTTCATCAAGCATTCTGAAGAATTCTTGTTGGCTTTCAGAGATGTGCATGCTGGAAGGCAAAGGAACAGTATTAGTACCAACAGGATTTTTTCCATTATAAAACAGCCCATGGTTGCTGAGGGGCTCAGGTGTCAGCTTCCACCACTGTGAAAAATAAATCACTTTATGCTTTCATCTACAATGGCAATTTTTAATCTTTTTCCCCCCTATTTTTGTTTGCCCACAAAAAATCACTGCATTTAGCTCTGTGAATGTGTGCAACACTCTGGGTGGTAACTGGGATCAGGACAGGTTTTCCAGGACTGCCAACCTCACCACCACAGAATGAGACACCCACAATGTGAGGGTAAGGACTGTGTCCTCGTGTCCTGCCACTAGTTATGGGGGAGAAGAGACTGACAACTGCTACAGCCTCCTGTCAGGGACTTGTGCAGAGCCAAAGATCCCCCCTGAGCTTCCTTTTCTCCAGGCTGAGCCCCTTTCCAGCTCCATCAGCTGCTCCTGCTGCTCCAGACCCTTCACTTCAACTAATTCTTCAGCACCAAGAGGCTCAGTGATATGATTCTCCATTAGTAAAGAGGGCTGCAAAATACTCTTTTTTATTATTATCTATAAAATGCTGATGGTCACACAAGAGCACAGTTCCTTCCCCATGGGGAACCTGCAGGCTAAAACCACAGAAGGGATGAGGAGACAAGGGTGAGGATGGATGGCAGGTGGTATTTGGGGTGTCTATTTCTATTAAGGGATGCTGAGAGTCTCCCTCCTGCATGAGAACACACAGGCAGCTGGGGAAATGTGCCAGGGACTCCATGTGCAACACAAAAAGATGCAGAAAAGGGAGGATGAGGACTGGAGCCAGGGGCAACAATGATGCCAACCAGTCAGAAGGACACTCAGCTCTTGGAGATTTTGCCCAGCACAGAAAGCTGAGTTCCCACCCATCCCCTCCTCCTCAGAGGGATCCTTTCAGCTGCAATGAGTTAATGCTCTCCCTGAGTGCCCAACAAGGGGCTGCACTCCCCACAAAGCTCAGCATTGAGCCCTCCCTGCCATGGCTGAATGTATACAAAGATCTGCTTATGTGGCACATAAATGAAGCTCAGTCCAAAGAGGAGGGCTCAGAAATGGCAATAAAACCTAAAGCTGGCAATTCAGGAGCAGGAACAATTCACCTTTCAGTGGCTGAGGGAGTTCCTGTCCCCAGCTGTCTGCCTGCTCCTCAGGTTCCCACCTCAGATGGGGAAGAGATGCTTTTTTGGGACAGCTGACCCCATCACCTGCATATTCAGGTGCCTTGGAGAGGGATTTTAGGGCAGTGCAGCCCTTTCTGAATAGGCAAGTGCTTGGGAAACAGTCTTGCCTTTACAACATCATAAACCCAGTTTCTAATAAAATGAGATAATACTGTAGTGACTCACCCCAACCATAACTCATAAGAAAATAAAAGAAGGCGGGGGGGGAAAAAAAGGAGTATTGTGTAGTCATATTACTGAAAATTCCCACAGGATAATCCTACAGATCTGGCCTAGTGGCAGGTGTCCTTACCACAGCAGGGAGGTTGGGTTAGCTGATTTTTCATGAGCCAGCCCAAACCATTGTGAGAGACTGTGATTGGCAGGGTAAAACTGCTCTGAAATAACCACTTTCATGTTATGCTTCAGGCTGCTGTCACTCCCTGAGTTATGAACTCGTCCCAGGGTACCTGGTGGGTGTGTTTGGTCATTCAAGGTGTCAGTGGGGTGAGTTTGGTGATGAACAGACAGAGCAGGTGCCTCTGAGGTTGGGGCAGGGTGCAGGGGATGCCCCAAAGGTGTGGCAGGTACCAGGACTGGGTGTAGGAGGAAGGACCATAAAGCCACTGCTGGCTCCCTACATGCCCTGGGATTAGAGTCCCTGGGCTCTGGATGCACAAATCTAAATCCTCCTGCAGGGGGAAGAGCCCTCACAATCTTACTTTTCAGCTGGCATCAAAATATTGTAGAAGAATTTATAATTTGGCACTTAGTCCATGTTCCATTTAGAAGTAATATCCATTGTACCAGAACAGTACTGTAAGATGCATCTAATGATCTATCTGTTAATTTCTGCTCTTCCAGCTTTTCCACCCCACCCTGCAGTCAGAATTGTCATTGTTTTTAGATTATAAACATTATAAAAAATATAAAATACTGTACATTGTAACAGCTGTTTGCTGACTTGGCAATTAGCAACTCAAACACATGTAGCCACTTTATAAACAGAAATGCAGTGGTGGCAAACAGCAGAGCCTTGGGCAAACACTGGAGGATCTACCCAACAACCTTATGTTACATTCTGCACCTCTCTGGGAAGTTTCCTTATTTTTGCAGTTCTGTGACAGAAATATTTATCTCTGTTAATGCAATGTAAAAAATAAACTTTTTGGTCAGTTCTGGTTTCTGCAGGGACTTTCCAAATGAGAGTTTTATGAAGGAATGGAAGCCCTGGCTCCATGCAATTCCTCTGCTGGGGATGTACCAAAAGAACCCTTTTTATCCCAGAGTAATTAGCCTCATATTAGAGCATCTTAAATACATCTCTGACCCTGCTGGGAAGGACTGAGCCACAATAATGAAGTACAGCTTTGCTGAAGAATGCTTCTACCTCCACCTCCCTACCATTAATTTCTTTGCAATTACATCCAAAGCACTCAGCTTTTCCCTTTGAAAAGATGCTGAATTACACTGTCAGCTGATTAGGACATAACTAAAGTTTCCAGACTTGCAATCATGCTCAAGGCACTTGACAGGCAGCAAGTTTAAGTCAGTAAGTGCCCTGAGGGCAGGGCACAAGGAGCATTTCCACTGGAGCTCAAAACCCAAATCACAAACCTTTATCACTTGTTCTCCAGGAACTCCATACGTGGCTCTGTGTAATCTGTTATTTCTCAGCCAGCTAGTGATTAAAATGTAACACTGAGTTAGAAAAGAAGTGAGTTAGTACTATCAATATCCAGCTCTGCTGCCACAAGAGGCAAATATTTCATGTAACACTGACTGGCCCCAGGCAGAGCATGGGCACAGAACTGCCAACCAAGCAGGGAAGAACTCTCAGCTACACAACAACCTTTATTTTAACATTGCCAGACCCAGGCAGAACAGCTGCTAATCTAAACCAGGAGCTAGCAAAATCCTCCCTGGCACTGACCCAGCTGAATTTAGGAACACTGCTGGATATAGATAAGTTTGTTCTGTGTAAGTTGAATAGAAAGCTGAGAAATAGCACAGGGTCTTTTGTCAGACACAATAGCATGCATCTCAGCTTTTTTCAAGTCCTGCATCTTTGCTGTGCAAAGGAGAGGATGCTTCCCAGCCCTGGGACACAGGTGATGTCACCTCCAGTCCCTAACTCAGCATGACTTTAGGGCTGCTGGAGTCATCATCTGGTCTTTGGTGCACAGTAATTGTGAATCTCACAGACACTGCTTGTGTTTATTTGCATTATGACTTAACAGAAATTGAACTTACTTTGCTCTGGGTTGATGTACTAATCCTGGGATCTCTTTGTTAGATTTGAGTCTTGCATTTGAACTGGCACTTTTTTCCTGAAACACACAAAATGCACACAGCAGAGATAGCATCAGTATTCATTAAGCACACAGAGGGTGTGTGACATTTGTCATCAGGGTGTCACACTCAGCTGGCTCCAGGCTCCTTCTGCCTGCACAACCCAACGAGAAAAGCTCAGCAAAAATGAAATTAAAGGTAACACAAGAGATGAAATGACCCCAGGTGGGCAGTTTTTAAACACCCTGGGCTCAGTGGCATGCAGAATTGCCTCTGGGGCACAGGATGGAATCCAGGGATCAAACTCCATGGGCTGGTAATTCTCCAGCAGTCCATGGAAAATGAGGGGTGCTCATCTCACATAAACCACTCACCACACCAGAGCAAGGCAAGGCACTGAGGGCAGTCCCAGAGGCAGCCAGGCTGGCTCAGAACAGGCTGGGGAACAGCAGCAGCAAGGACCTGGCTGCAGGAGGAGCCAAAGGTGCCAGGGAACAGCAGCAGCAGCAGATGGGACCTGCTCAGCCACAACACTGGGCACAAGGGCCCAAGGAAGCAAATCAGCCCTGGAGATCCTGAAAATAAGGATGTGGGGCTGCTGGAGAGAGCCCAGAGGAGGGCACAGAGATGCTCCAAGGGCTGGAACCCCTCTGCTCTGGGAGAGATGGGGGGGTTCACCTGGAGAGGAGGAGGCTCTGGAAGGAACTCAGAGCCCCTTGCAGTGCCTAAAGGGGCTCCAGGAGAGCTGGAGAGGGACTGGGGACAAGGGATGGGGGGACAGGAGAAGGGGAATGGCTTCCCACTGCCAGAAGGCAGGATTAGATGGGATACTGGGCAGGAATGTGGTGAGGCCCTGGCACAGGGTGCCCAGAGCAGCTGTGGCTGCCCCTGGATCCCTGGCAGTGTCCAAGGCCAGGCTGGATGGGGCTTGGAGCAACCTGGGACAGTGGAAATGTCCCTGCCCATGGCAGGGGGTGGCACTGGATGGGCTCTGTGGCTCCTTCCAAGTCAAACCAGTCTGTGTTTATAGACAAGAACACAACCCATCCTTTGTAGAGGACCAGAGCCATTAAAAACATCTTTTAAAAGGCCTGGGAGGGGAAAGAGAGAGTTGAGAGCCAGCTCTGCTTGGTGAGACCATCTCATCATGTCATGAGCTTCTGTAACCCAAAACTGAGTGCACACACACACATATCTATTATCTCCAAAATCCTTCAGAGGGACACAGCCCCTTCCAGATCTTCCCAGTGCCATGTGTTAGGGAAAGCTGCTGGTGCAGATGGGAGAGGTCTGAGTCAAATCTTAGAGCTCATCTGCTCCACAAATCCCTCTGTGTTTCTCAGGCATGTCACACCCATGGCAATTTAAGAAACATAAATGCAAGAATCAGTATTTTTATGGGTAATTTTGGTGGTTGTATTTAGCCTTATTTAGTCTTTGAATCACACTACAAGATTTTGGAAAGGGCTACTAAATCACTGAATTAAAAAAAAAAAAAAAAAAAAAAAAAGGAGGCTGTCTAGCAGTTAATATTTTAATGAATAATTCTACAAGGGCTGTAAACATCAACTGCCTCAGCATATTTAACACTGTTTAATACATATCTTCTAATCCTCCTAACCAGGGAACAGTGCCTTGCATGAAAATAGCAGTGAGAGAGAAACAAGCCCTTCTTCCAAGCCTCACCAAGGCTGTGTTTGCTACACCCCACCAGCCACTGCCTGCTCAGGATCCCGTGGTACCACACCAGAGCAGCAGAACAAAAGGCAAAATCCCTTTTTTCAAAGCATCTTCCAATATTTACAGTGCCAGGAGGGTGTGGCACGTTGTGTGTGATGAACATGTGTGTGCACAGACACACAGCCCATGAGCTCATGTCTGACCCACGGGGCTGTCAAAGCAAAATAAGAAGAGAGGGGTGGGTCTCATGGAGAAGATAAAGCCATAATTCAGCTAAACCCCAGCCTCCTGCACCAGGTGAGCCTTTACTGTCAGATCCACTCCATGGGATGGGAAGGGAAGACTCTGATCTACAGCTCCTGTGCTGGGAGCTTTGATAAATCAAGGCAGCACAAACTCAGCTTTCCACAGCCCTGCTTGTGGTTTGGGTCAGTGCAGCTCTGCCAGGAGATGGAATCAGCCCAAATCCCAGCCTAAAGAAACTTCTGGCACTCAGGAACAAACAGAAAGACACAAGAAAAGTGTATGTTGCCTTCTCACTGAGCAATATTCAGAATATTAACTGACACACATGGGAAAAGAGAACTACAATTCCTGTGCAGTTGACTTTGAAATTCCAGAGTTTACTCTTTCCCTCCTATTGCTCCTGGTAATTACCACACCTCAATTATCTATTACAATTCTCCTGCTTAAGCAAAGGGTATGTTACCTTCTCCATCTGTTGCTCAGCAGGAACAGACAAAAAAGGAAGAGTTAAGAGAAAATAAAACCCAACCAGGTTTCAAATTGGCTCATTGCTTTGATTATAACTCTTATTTATGGCAGTGATATTTCATTGCACCGATCGAAATATTGGTTTGGATAAAAACAGATATTCAAAAATAATTCTTCCAAATGCAAATAAATAGAATGTTTTTCCCCATCACATTGAAGACAAACTGACTCATCAGAAATTAATGGCTTGGTTTCTAATACTAGGCTAACAAAAACAGCTTGAAATGCTTTAATGCAGTCAGATTGTTCTTCCAGACTGACTTGACTTTGGCTGAAGGGTCACTTCTTGCAGTCCAAACTTATTTTCTCCCTTATTTAACATTAAATAAGTTACCATGCACCAACAGAACCACAACTGATATTACAGACCTAATCTGTTGCAAATTGAAATGAATATGCAGAAGTTTGGTTTTAATCTAGCTCTGCTTGTCAGGATTATTTACAATAAATGAAGTAAATACTGCCTCACACCACAGGCTTGAAAGGAAATCCCAGCAGCAGCAAAAAAGGAGAATAGTGGACATTTTATTCCACATTATTTTTCAATTAATCATTATCAAGGTAAGGCTGTCATCCAATCAAGGTGATTTCATGTGATAGATTTGTTAATTATTGTTAATTCCTCCATAAAGGATGCACCATCTCCAGGATTTCAGGGCACTAACAGATGGCAGTGACTCTGCTGCCAGATGCTATTAACACAGCAACAGCCACTACTGCCATTATAATTAAATATCTGTCAACATTTCCCTTGATGTCTCCCCTCTGATGAACCCATTTCTAGAGACATGTGAACTTCATTTGAAGTATTTTGCTTTTCTTCATAAGGCTGCCACAGATTGACTCAGGTAAACTGCCAACAGTCCTTCTAAAATAATATTCCTGATTTATATATCAAGATGACACTTTTCTTCAAAGGAGCCAACAGCACCTTTAAACTGCTTTCTAGACCCAAGCAAATCATCACTAAAGTCACTTAGAGCAAAAATGAGGTATTTGTTTTCTTTTTATACCATAAAATATTCTTTAAAATAATTGTACTTGAAGAGGAGGAACCAAATGCATCAGTTAGAAATGGACTGAATGATGAGATGTAAAATTTCAATATGCCAGCCCATAACCCCACTCATTCTTAACCTCACTCAGCCACAAGCACCAGCCTGAGGCAGCAATATCTCACCTGGGCTGTCTGGATCCATCAGGATGAACAAGGGAGAAGAACTGACCTATGAGATTTTACTGGAGTTTCCCTGCTTTATATGGATATAAGGGCTCATTTTTTAGCAGGAAGAGAGACTCTTTTTTTTTTCTCTCTCTCTACCTGGAAGGAAAACCACCTGAAAATGTTATTTAGGGTAACTTTATAACCAAGGGGCAAATCACATATGGAAAAATGTCAGATACTAGTCAAAGGAGATTATTCTTAGCTGCAACTTCATCAGAGGAATCACATTACCCCTGCCAGAATGTGTACAGACACCCAGTCCAGAAGAGAGACACCTAAGAAAAACACTGTCACCACAGTCCCCTGGCTGTCCTGCTGCCTGGAGCACCTGGATCCTAATATTTGTGCATTTGGGTGAAGCTCAAGGGCACATTTCATAATAAAAACCTTGTCCTAAACAGAATGTTTTAATAAATATAAATACTCTTGCTGTGCCAGGTCAGTATCTCCTCAGCCCAGCATGGAGGAGTTGCCCATGATGCTCCATCCCTGTCAGTTTCTCCATCCTTGGAGATGTCTAAAAAGGGGTCTGGGCAGGAGGTTCTAGACAGCCCTGCCTGAGTCAGGGCTGGGCCAGGTGACATCCAGAGGTGACATCCAGAGGTGACATCCAGGGTCTCTTCCAACCTCATCCAGCCTTTAGTTCCGTGATAAAGTACAATCAGACCCTGGAAAAAAACCCACTTTTGAGTAGGTTTTGTTGAGTTTTATCCCCAAGCAGCAATGGGAAAGACTGAGGCCATTCAGGCATGCAAAGGGAAGGCAGCAGCAGACACAGTGCCTGGCATTCCTTTCACTCATTTCAGAAAAACCCTGATTCTGCAGCCCCAGCCAGCATCACACAGTGAGTCTGCACTGACCCAGCCTTGGCAGGGGAAAATCCTGTGCTTTCATCAGGGATCCAAACCATGCTCCAGAGGGCAGACCTCATCCTGAAACCAGCCACTTAATGGAGCTCCTCCTTCCCAGGGCAATTACTGGGAAATTCTGCTGTAGCAGCTCCAGCTCCTGGAATGCAACATGGAAGAGCAGCATTCATAGAGCACCATCCCCCCAAATTACTCAAAATGGGATAAAAACAGGTAAAAAAAGAGAAATCTGTAAATCCTGAGCAGCTTTCTGCAGCCCACCAAAAGGCCCCCATTGCTGAGAAGTTAAGGAATGCTGCTTTCAGTGCTTATTTAAGTCACAGAGGCACACACAGTGGTGCAGTAACATATTTATAACTTTTTAAATGCTTTTGAGACGTTAAAAACTATGAATGGATTATTTTCAGAAGAACATCTAACATGCCCTTTACACTCAACTCAAGCTGCAAGAGCTCAAAAATCAGAAAAATCCAGCTGAAAGTAGAAAGTCAGGGGAAAAAAAAGAAGAAAACATAAAGGAAGAGGAAGGAAAAAGCTCCCTCTGGAGTGAGTTCTCCTGCAGTACCTAAATATAGTTCACCCTCAGCCCAAGTCAGTGGCCTGTGAGCTTTGATGGAGGACATCACTGAAGAGCAGGGGATAAAAAAAGGAGGGCAATTCCCACCACTGAAGGCTTTTCACAGAGCATATATTTACTAAGTCTAATGGCTACAGCTTTCTAAACATCCTCATCATCTTTTTTTCCCAGTCAATATTAGAAAGTCTGGACTAACTAGTTACAGTAATTCCAAATAACTCTGCTGAGCAGCCAAACACCAGGGTTTTGTGTGAAAAGCAGACATGGGAGCAGGCTGGCCTGACAACAGGAAATTAGGGCCAGTAAATAGATGAAATTACAAATAAGGCATATACATGATAAATAAGTACTACCAATAAATCCTGCAGGGAAACTCTTGCCATCCTGCTCCCTTTCAGAGCTCTGAGCTTTTATCAACCCACATGTGGGTGAATCCTTGTGGTTCTATACACCAAGGTCCAGAAAAATAAAATCTGGATTCCTATCTCAAAGTTCCTTTCTGCATGCAGACTGCTAAAGCTCAAGGTGTCCCCTACAGAAAACAGGAGGTGCAATCACTGGTGAAATGCCTCTGTTGTGAAATCTGAGGATTATGCTGCCCTGACAATCAGGGTTTTCTGGTTGCCTCAGCCTCTGCAGCACTCTGAAAGGTCAGCCAGGGTAAGAACATGAGCACAGCAGAGATAAATAAAGCCAGAACACTTGTCTCCAAAGGTGCATGTAGTTTCAGGTCACATGGGAAATTACCCTGCTCCTGCAGTGGGAGCCCTGCCCATGCATGTAATAAACCCAGAGAACACAGGCAGGAAGCAGAGGAAGGGACATGGCTGCAGGACTGCCAGCAGGAAGGGATCTGCAAATTAAAGATCCCCTTTGGATCTTTAATGGGAATGGGAACATCCCCTCCACAAACAGCTTGGCAGGAGGCTGAAAACTGTCCCTCACAGCTGTATGCCCCAGAAATCCAGGTGGCAAGGTGCCTCAGAGCATGGAGAACAGTTGCATCAAAAGACATCCAAAATACTGCAAATATAATGCCACAGGCAGAAAAGCAACCTGCTCTCCAGCTCTCATTAATACAAAACCTTCAGTGGCTTTGGTACATCAGACTGGTTGAAGATTTCTACAGCAAATAAAAAATAGATAGAAAAAAGTTAAAAACTCCATCACTGATGACGTGGAAGACTAGGCTGACTCTTGAGGAAACTTCAGAGAACATTTGGCAACAAAAGCACTTGGCAACCTTGCACTTCTGCAGGTATGCTGCTCTTCCAGATCCTAGAGCCACCCTAGGTAACAAAACCTGGCTCAAAAATTAATTTTCTGCTTATTAAGCCTGTGTCATCAACTCTGCTGTCTCTCTCACTCAACCAGCTTTTAGAAAAACACACTTATTTATAGTAAATGTAGATATTCCTCATGCTCCCAATTCCTCATGCATATCTCCTGATGGCAGTTTTCCACCAGGGCAGTAACAGAGAGAGCTCTCAATGAAACAACAGGAGTGGGTAAAGCCTGTGAAACATTTACAGCCAGGGACAGATGGTGTGAGAGGGAGGCAGGGTGTCACTGTGTTCCTGCTTCCATACACCTGGCTGGAATGGCAGGAGGGTTATAGCCACCACAGTTTTGCCAAACTTTTTGCTGGGATGGCTCTGAAGAGTTTTAAGCTCTCCAAAAATATATGAGAGAGCACAGCTGGAGAAGGAGGTGTTTAAATAGCTGGGTCTATGTTTACAGCAGCTGTAGCAACTTCTCAAGCTGCTTTTCTAGAGCCAAAACTGGTCTTTTCCAGCCTGTTTTTGGAACATGCTCTACTTTAACCCTTTGTAAAATCAGTTTCCTGAGAGATGCCTTCACATGCAAGCAAAGCCTGCTGAGATCTTCCCGTGCTGTCAAGACCAACCAAGACTGACACAGATCCTCCCTTGCAGCCTTAACACAACATTTGGGGTTACACTGCAGGATGGGCTCATGGAAATGGTGGTGACCACCAAACAGCCACTTTGAGGAGGTGTTAAAAATAGCAGCTGGTTCCCCACACCTGCAAACACCACCATGGTGATGGTGTTTGCTCTTCCAGTCTGGAGTTATGCTGGTCACTGGCTTTGATCTGTCCACTGCAGGTTTGGGCAGGCTGTATTTATTACATTTTTCTTACTACATCCAAGCAGTTCCAAAAAGTGCACTGACATCCTCCCAGATGTCAGGGTAATGACAGTGTCCCATTCATCAAGTGTGAACAGGGAATTCAGCAGGATGCAGGTAAGATGGAGCAGCTCTGCTGTGAGGAAAGGCTGAGAGAATTGGGGTGGTTCAGCCTGGAGAAGAGAAGCTTCAGGGTGACCTAATTGTGGCCTTGCAGTGCCTGAAGGAGCTGACAGGAAACATGGAGAGAGAGACTGTTTACAAGGGATAGAGTGACAGGACAAGAGGGAATGGCTTCCCACTGACAGAGAGTAGGTTTATGCTGGATGTTGGGAAGGAATTGTTACCTGCAAGGGTGGGCAGGCCCTGGCACAGGGTGCCCAGAGAAGCTGTGGCTGCCCCTGGATCCCTGGAAGTGTCCAAGGCCAGGCTGGATGGGGCTTGGAGCAACCTGGGCTGGTGGAAGGTGTCCCTGCCCATGGCAGGGGTGGGATAAGATGAGCTTAAAGGTTCCTTCAACCCAAACCACTCCATGATTCTATGAAGATACTTTTTCCCCTCTTGATACTGCTAAGCCATATGTAAGCAGAGTGAAATGGTAGCAGGAAATTATGAAGGAGGTAACCCTGAGAAGTGAGATAACAGAAAATCAGGAGTGGTGCTACTCAGCAATACAAATACACTCACTTCAGGAAGAGTTTGTGTGCTCCAAACCAGCAAGAATCCCTACAATAAGCCCCATTTTCCCAGCACTGTCCAAGGCTCTAATTTTGAGATTTTCAATAATTGCAATTATGTAAATGCCATTGCTGGAACATATTTTCAATGTCTGTATTTTGCTTCTCTCAGCGTCTGTTTTATTTGCATTAATTCTCAAATTTGCACCAGGCATAAGACTTAAGACCTGAGAGAATGAAGTAACAGCTCTTCCTATATTGCAATATGGCTGTATTGCTACATGGCAAATTCCAGCAGGCCTGGGTAAAATGTGCATTTTAAAGGACATAATAGTTGGAATATTACTAAGTACCACATATGTACTATGACACACACAAGAAATATTACAACTGCAGGAGAAGTCTTACATCTGATCTATGTATTTTGTGCCATCTTCTACTTGTCTTAGTTAGCAGTAACTTTTGAATAGCAGAAAGAATGATTATTGTTTCACAGACTATAGTGGCCTGCTCACTTACTGTGTTTCCAATCCTCAGCTGTATAAGCATGGATTTTGCCTGGATTCTCCTAACACATTTATCTGAAAGTAATACTGAGAAGAGATACCATATACATCATGAAAGACAATCATAAGTGGTTTAAAAATTTTATAAGCCATTTAAATCAGTAATGGAGGCTGAGTTTTAAGTGTTTATCTCCTCTAAGTTTCCTTGGAAGAAGAGCAGATAAATAAATGTAACTCCTAAGTGCTGGCAAAATGAGGCACCAATATATTCCAATGAGGACACAGAAATATATAGCTCTGATGCTCAGGGTGCTGCAGATTAGAAGATATCAAAACCAATACTGGGAGAAGAACTAGCCTGAAATTCAATTCCAGGCCTGGAAATACTGAAGTCCAACATTTAGGACATTAACATTTAGAGGCCACGTGCCCAGCCAGGGCTGGGACACAGCATCAGCTCCCTTGGGAAAAGGAGACACCACAGAGCAAGAGCAGGCAAGCAGGGATGGATCACCCACAGCACTTCAATGTCTCCTTGATCAGAACATGAAACAGCTTAGTGAAACCCTACCAGATCAGTCTCCTCAGATCTCACCTGGTATCAACCATCACAAAAGAAAGATATTTCAAAATACCACCCAACTGCACCACCCCAGGGCATGCACCCAAACCACTTCAACAGATTTCTGTCTAACCTGTTCTCCAAACTCCTATCCCACAGGTTTTCCCAACACTCTGTCTTTCATTTCACCACTTCCCTGAAAGTTCAAACGTTTATCCTACTACCCAGCTTTAATCCTTGCTGATGCCTTCCTGCCTCTCTCAGGAGTCACGGAGAAAAAACAACTGTCGTGCCTTTTAAAGCAACCTTTCCTATACTGGATGACTCCTTTCCTGCTGTATTTTTAGGCTAAACAAATCAATTCTTTCCATCTTCCATTACAGCTTACGCTTGCTAAGTGTCCTATTCTTGTCACTCCCCTCTGGCTCTTCCCCATCTGCCCACATCTTTCCTACCGAGCACATTTCCAATTTCAGCCACAGTATTTAAAGCCCCTCTGAAGTCAGGATGGATCACATGCAGTGCCATATATATGGTTTTTTTTTTTATTTCTGTTTTAAATTCATTACTCAAACAAGCAAGGTTAACCTACAACAGATACGGGGTACACCTGTAAACTATATATTCATACTCAAAAAAACATAAGGTAAAAGAATGTTGAAGGAAAAATTAGCTAAGCTAACCTTCTCTAATGGCTACAAAACATTTTTGATACAGTGCTCAAGAGCTCTGTCAAGCCAGAAAAGTTGGTGGGGATTGTCTGTCTTCCTGCCTCAGTGCTTGAAATACTAAACAAAATCATTTGGTGTTAACAGAAACATTGGGAAGCAAAAAAATCCACATGTTCCATGACTCACAGTCCATCAGGTCTTCTTAAAATTTACCAAAATCACATGCAACACACAAAACAGGTGTTCTTAAACCATTTCAATTTTGCTATCTAATAAAAACTGGCTTCTAAGTCTGTAGTTTATTTCCAGACATTTGCAAACACCAGGTTTTAACATAAGTTTGATTTTCTCTTCAAGGGACCTGAGTGAAAAGATAAGCACCTCCAAAATTTAACAGTGTTGTCCCATCACAGAAATGCTGAAATATGATGGACCAGCATGTCCCAAACATGAAGTGCTCTGCCTGAGTCAGAAGTGTACTCCAGTGCATGGTCACAGGCATAGTACTTACAATGAGGAGAAAACAATGAGGAGAGTTTAGTATGGAGATATGGCTTCATTTTTCACTGCAATGTTGTACTATTAGCGTTCAATTACTTCCCTACACTTAATTAACTCCTTGTTGAATCTTAATGTGATAATGAGAACTTTAATTCAAACCCTATACCATGTCAATGCTATGATCCTAACAGCAAAAATAGATTTTATTTAAGTCACCCAAGCCCCATAATCCCTCTGCCTTTTTTTAACACTGTGATTCATATAAAAGCACAGCAGATGCATCAGAACAAGAATCTTCCCTGATTGCCACTAAACACATTAGAAATAAAATCTATTTTGAAATCAAAATCAGTTGGCTCTGATTAGTAGTTCTCACTTGTTCATCTCTCTGCAAATTGAAGAGCAGCAGAGATGGTGATGGAGGCTCTCTGCTGATCCTGTACCTATGTTCAAGCACCTGGTTACATCATTCATTCTGAAAAAACTTCCACCTTTTGAACAACCCACAGCACAGACCCATGATATGAATCCCTCTCTTGGCGCTTCTCTGCCTCACACTTCCTAAACTCTTAAAACCAGACTAGAGACCAAACTCAGAACATCCAAGACCCAGCAAGGAGCACACTTGACCTTCCATCAGGCTCTTCAACTCTGTAAGAAACACCAACAACAAACAGCTCATGTAACTTTACAAAGAAAGCTGAAAATACCACGCTTGGCACTTAGCAGCCAAATCTAACAACCTGACAAACCCTAAACTTCCCCAGCCTGAAGGACTGCAAAACAGAGGCATGAAATGTGTGTGAGGATCCTGTGTTTTGCCCACCAGTGAAATGAACTGCTCTGCAGAACTGCTCCAATTCCCTGATTCACATCCCCGAGGCTTTGGGATGTGGTGGAGTTTGTCCTTAACAAAACATAGGCCTAAATTCACAGTGCTCCTGTAGAAGGTGCAGTTTTCCTCTGAAGGTGCAGGGATGATGTGGAAAGGTCTGGCTTTCCTCTGGAATCCAGTGGAAAGAAGGTACCTTGGTGTCCAAAATGTCAGTTTTTATCTGGGTAGGAAAGGCTTGGCTGCTCCCCCTGGCTGGAGCATCTCCCAGTGGGATGATGGAATTTTATCAGTCATGCAGTGGGACTGAATGGGCCAGCAGCAGATGATCTCTTCCAGGAGGGAGGATGGGTTGTGGCAAAGATAAAGATGACTGCCCCAGCTGGTTTAAAGCTGGCCCATTAGCAGATAATGTGTGCCATGGAGATAAGGGTCACTGCCCCACCCGGCTGCAACAGATGGTGACAGAATTCACATTTCTGGCCACATCCTGTACTGCAACCCAACACAGCTGCTCTCCTGAATCATGGCCTGCACAGGTCTTCCAGCACGTGCTGAAGACCTATCTTGCAGCTATTAAACATGATGCTAACAGGAATGACTCCATGCTGGAAAGACTCTGTTCAGAACAGCTAAGGGTAAGGGAAAGCCAACAGGGAAGATGGGAGAACAACCTGCCCCAGGAACAGCATCCTGTGCTATTGGTAAAACTGATGAAATCACCTTCAGCAGGGAAAGGAAGGGTGAACAGCAGATGGGGATCACCAGATGAGGGCACATTTTATGATGTTTAAACTTCACTTAAACAACAGCCATCATCTGAGTGTAATGAGCAGAAGGAAATAAGTAGTTTCAGCTAAGGCTCCTGTACTTCTTTCTTCTAAATGAAAAGTCACACATGGCCTAAACTTACAGCTATAAATAAACAGGTGGTAACATTGCACTGTCCCAATTAAATTCCAGGGTCATTAAATCCTTTCTGTTACTATGCACAGGGCTTGCTGCTTTGCCTCAGCCATTGCAAGGCCTTGCCATGTGCTGCTCACCTGAGCTCCTGTCCCAAAGCTGAGCTCCTGTGCCCATGGACTCTCTTCTCCAGCCCTCCCATGGACTTTCCTGCTGCTTGGCAGCACCAAGGGACAATCTGTGATCATGCAGTCCCAGACTGGGATGGTTCCCAGCTCTCTCCCCATCCCCTCACTTCTGAAAGGGCACATCAAGCTGCTCACTCTGCAGCAGGGAATGCTCAGGATGCTGTCAAGGCTTATCTGGGAAGACAAATGCTTAGATAATTAGGTAGTTTGTTCATAATCCTCAAATTCAGAGTTTAGTTTAAGCCCCAGATTCCTGGGGCTTAAAATGGCTTTCAATTAATTTTAATAACAGGCCCATTGGGAACTGCACAGCCACCACCATGGACACTCAGCACATGCTCTCCTGAACTGACCAGAAACTCTGGCCATCACCAATAACACAATATATGCTATAAGGATATTTTTCAATATCTAAAGGTATTTATTTTCCTCTCAGCACGTCCCTCTCTCATTAAGAGTGCAACTTCACAGTCAGATTGGAACCATGGAGTGGTTTGGGTGGGAAGGCATCTTAAAGCTCATTCTGTCCCATCCTCTGCCATGGGCAGGGAACCTTCACTATCCCAGACTGCTCCAAGCCCCATCCAAACAGACCTTGGGCACTTCCAGGGTGGGGCAGCCACAATTCATGGCCATTTGACTGAGGTCTGAAACTAAGCAAAGAAGACTACAGAGGAGAAACCACAGAAGTATCAGGAGTATCTTCATTCCAAACATTCAATAAGCTGGACTTCCCAAATGAATTAGGAAAGCAAATTTCCCAGCATAATTATCTTGGTGAAAGACAGAAGGATCTCTCAAAATGTTGTTTAAAATTCTTTAACACTGAAGTGTTGATTTAAACACTGTAGAGTTACTATTTATCACAAAAAACAGAATACAGTGGATAATTTTCAGACAAGAAAAATAATAAAATAACTAGCAATATGATTTAGTTCTACAAGCAGTACTCTGCTTCTTGTTATATTTGGTCTCAGCTATCAGCCTACTGTAAAAGCCAGCCAAGAATTCTTCAAGCCCTGCCAGAGCTACAAATACTGGCCAGAAATATTTGCCATATCACAGCTCAGTTTGCATAAAGTAAGATGCTGAACTTTGTATTTTTTGCCAGAAAAATACAAGGTGCAAAGGACAATAAAAATGAACTTACTTAATATTGCTGGAATGCATCAGATCAAACGAATCCAAGTACTCTTAATCCTGTAGGATTGCAGCATGACAAATACACTTCATTTAGATACTCAGCCCCCCTAAGTCAAACCAGTCTGGAAGATTCAGCCTCACAACTGCTGGATGTTACTCAATTAGCATGAGGCAATGATTTCCAGTCCTCAGCAACCAAGGCAGCCTCCTCCTCTGGAGAGCCAGACAGCTTTACCTTGGATTAAACTGATTGATTTTTCCACTGTGTGCACAGAACAACACTGTCAGGCAATTTCAGTTCACTGGCCAAATTATTAATGGACGTTGCTAATTTTTACAAAGCACTCATAAAACACAAAACATGGTGTCTTATAATGAGGTGCAGTTGCAGCAGCACTCTCTGCAACACATGCATCTCCAAGGAAAATGTGCTGACACAGACATGCCCTTAAGAAGTTTGGGCTTTATATTTCCTTACTGTAGGGTGCAGTATCTTCAGCCACAGGCAGTCCTATTCATTTCAGCCAGCCTGTTGCAGTAAGCCCTGCTCCCAGGAGAAGGACACCAGAGGAATGAGGATGTCTCATGGAAACCTCTTTGCTGTGTAATTCAGAACCCAGGCATTCAGCAGCACTAGTCAAGGTAAATCCCATGAACAAACCTAACAAATTAGGAAAACATTAGGAACCCTATTTCTTCATCTTGGATCAGGAAAAAATGAGGAGCAAACCCAAATTCTGCATCTTGGCTCAGTCACAAGTGTGCAGATGCCCAGTCTCCAGCCAGGATAGCTGTTTAAAGATCCTGTTTCCACCCACCCTACTGTAAAGCACCAGCAATGCTCAGCTGTCCAACTGGAGTATTTACCTATTTAAAGTGAAAAAATGCCCTGAAAACTATCAATGACTGGAATCAGGAAAGTTCTTCAGATGGGTTCATGTGTAAATATATTGAAGGTCCTGACTCTGGAAGAAATGTAAAGCAGGATTTGTGTACTATTTTAAAGAGGACCAGAAAACCCTTCTCCAAGCTCATTTTGATACAATATGTCAAAAGTTCACTACTTACACTCTGTGCTAACTGATCAGAGTGGCTGAATCTAAGCTCTGACTAATACCAAAGTGCAAAGCTGGCTGAGAAGGTACTTTACAATGGAACATTGTTTAAATGGAGGAATACATCAAGTAGAATTTTGCTGGTATCTGTCCTGGAGCTGGATTTTCACTAGAAACTGGGATGATGAATAATAATGAATTGGAGACTACAACTGCTTTCCAAAACCCCAGAGAGCACCAAGTCAGGAAAGACTTGGTTTTGCAGGATTCAAAGTTATCCTGACAATTTGGAAAGACGTCCTGAAAAGGTCAGGAGATCTTTCCAAGAAGGCCCAAGTCCTAGGCTGTACACTGGCAGAAATAACCAACAGGATACAATAATATATTGATATATCAATAAAATAAAATATCAATGGAAGCACTAGCTTATGCAGTGGCTTTGCTGGACAGGATCTAGAACAGTTTGACAGCAGCTCTCCAGTCCTTGCACTGTGCTCTTCACAATCCCAACATGCCTTCCCTTCTCTAACAACATTATTCCTAGCTATCAATCCTATTTGATGGATTCTCAATCCTTTTCCTAGTCCACTCCCACAACTTTGTTCCTGACAACTTCTTTATTCATGTAAGGCATTGAGCTTGAAGCAAGAGCAGAATAATTATTTGGTATCTCTCATCCCAGTGTTAAGTTCCTCTAAACTCAATTAATCACGAAGAACTGCTGGCAGCTCCCTGTTTGCCAGCAAGATACACCAAAGTAATGAGTGATTTCACATTCTGCTTTTGAAGGCAAGCTATTAAATTCACATACTGTATTACTTTAACCAAGTATAGTTAATTAAGCTGTTCCCCTGATATGATTTTTATCATTCTGCACCAGCCATACATAACTTTTCTAGGACTCAGACCGGGGCCATGATGCTTGTTTGCAATCTGTCTTTCCAAATTATCTGTCACCACCTGTAAACTCAAAGTGGATCCAATACATTCTGTCTCAAAGGTAACTGGGCTGAGTTTGGGGACACTGGGGACTGGAGGGTGAGTGATGCTGAAGCACCACTTCACAAAAGGGTTCCAGTGAATCACAAGTCACCCACTATGACACAAAACACTTTGCTAATATTTTAGTCTGTCATTTCCTTAAGTGAACTCTGCTTCATGCTCTATGCTACCATTCACAAAATCAATTCAGTAACATGTGCTCATAGTAATGATCAGCATCCATAATGCAGGAGTCATTAAGTGCAGGCCATAAAGCAAGGGATATCTGGAGTGTCAGGTTATTAAAAACATTAATCTATGATATGAATCTAAGTCTAAATTTATTACAAGCCAAAACCCCCCAACAACTTTCTGTTCCCAGAGCTTAAGGACAGGCTAATGCAATGTTTTTCTAGAAAAAAAGACTTCAAACACAGCAGCCAAGGAGACAGATATGGATCTCTTATCTTTTAATGTACTCACAGAAGTAGGATAGCGAAAAGAAAAAAAAATTGACATCACTATTTAGCTATGTGACTTAATCAGAAGAAAATAGGTTTATGAAGTAAAAAAGTGAATGAAATGAAAACTTGGATAAGTTTTTCAAATATTAAGTGGGAATACTCTGTTATAATGCTGTGAGAATTGGCTGGAATTTACCCCCAGGAAAATAAGGAACATAGAGAAGATGTATCATCCCATTTAGCCTTTTGAGAATCTACGCCATCAAGTCAAGCCAAGCCTTCCAAAATCCCATCCAACCACTTTTGTTTAGGATTTCTAAACTGGTTTTCTAGACTGATAAGGTTGATATGAACTGGCTTCTTTTCACACCTCACAATTTTTCGTATTTTTAAAGGCAATACAACCAAAGGAGATGGTTTAACATGGGACTGGATCCCCAGCTCCATCAGGAACCCACTGAGCTGGCCCTGGCAAAGCCCCTGTCTATGGAGACAGAAGGAGAAGCACATCAGGGCACTTAGGTCACTTATCTTTTAATGAAGATAGAAAGAACAACTGTATTTTGTTTATTTAAGTGAGAAATCAGGTACAGCCAAAAGAACAGTCACCAAAACCCAACCAGGCCCAGAAGGAATATGCAAGCCCACTCCACAAGCCCTTGAACTGGCTCTTGGAGCTCGGGCCTTCTATGTGTTTTTCCCATTTAACAGATTTGTTTAGACAAACCCACAAATATGGGTAATTACACAGCATGACAGAATGGTGTACTTAGAGATTTTAAGTAGAGGAACGTTCTTTCAGGCTCATCATAAAACGAAAGCATGCCAAACTTTAACTAAAGAAACATGTTCTAACACCGAGAAACTTTTATAATTAATCCTTGCCTTAAATAATCTCAGAGAGAGTTATGAGTCTAATTACCGTCAGTTGAGGAACTGCTCATGTTACTGAAATGGCTGAAAGCAGACAATCTGAATCCCTCCCATCCCATGACCAATTTACAGCTAAGCCCTGACTCACTGCATTAAGTCCGAAAATATTTCTCAGCATTAGCGACAGCTCATTGTGGGAGGAACAACGGACACGGGCATGGGGGGAAAAATCCCCTCTAAACTCCACTGCTTTACAGAAGGCATGGAGATAATATATTGCTAAAATAGCATTTTTTTGATGTTGTTATATATTTATTTTTAAGATGACCAGGGCTGCTGTTAGAGGAGCTACACGGTGCGCAGGTTGCAGCGAGCGGAGGCTTGGCGGGTGGCCAGCCCTGGCTGGGTTTGCTGCCAGGCTGACTGATGCTTTAGCTCAGAAGAGATTTCTGCTTGCTTTGCTAATGAAGGGAAGGAAAAGGGGATGCAGAGAGCTCCGTGCACGAGCAGCTCAGAACGAGCTGTACTCAGGAAAGATGTGCCAGCGTCACCCAGCCCCGCTCCAGCGCTGAGCGCTCTCCCCAGGAAGGAAATGAGTGTCAACACTCCAGAGGCAGCGTTCCCACACGGATGTTATCCTTTGGAAATGCTGGGCAGTGACTTAGAGAGCCAGGACATCTCCAGCAACAACAAATCCCACAAATATACAAGCTGCTAAACTTGTGAATGCAGCCAAACCCTTGCAAAAAAAAAAAAAAAAAAAAAAAAAAAAGGCACGTTTTGACCTTGACTCACTCTTAGACACTATGAAGCAACTTGAAGCTGGTTATTTCAGAGCCCAGCAGTCAGATTTCCTATGCCTAGCTCAGGTGATTGCTTGGCTAAGGGAACCTGCTCTCCTACTCTACAAAAGCTGCTGATGCCAGAGAAGCTGCTGACACCTCATCCCTGGAAGTGTCCAAGGCCAGGTTGGATGGGGCGTGGATTAACCTGGGATAGTGGAAGGCATCTGTCCATGGCAGGGGGTGGAACTATACAATCTTTAAAGTCCCTTCCCACCCAAACCAGTCTGTGATTCCATGATTCCATGAAAAGGAAAGGGTAACCTGGCAAACCCACAGCATTTCAGCAGAAGAGCCACACTACCAGCACTGCTCCAACCAAACCTCCCTGTGTGTTCCACCACATCTGAAAGCCAAATCTGTCCCTCCTCTCTCTCACAGCAGCTTTGTTTCTTTGAAAGGCAAAGGAAAGAGAAAACCAAGGGACAAGGGCAGCCTGATGGCACTCCCTCCCAAACTGCCCCTCCACACCATGCAGCCCAACATCCAAATATCCACAGAATCACAGAGTTTGGGCTGGAAGGCACCTCAAAAACCATCTCATTCCACTCCCTGCCATGGGCAGGGACACCTTCCACTAGCCCAGGTTGGTTCAAGCCCTGTCCAACCTGGCCTGGGACATTTCCAGGGATCCAGGAGCAGCCAAAGCTTTTTGGGGCAACCTGTACCAGGGAAGAATTTCCTCCTAATATCCAATCCAACACTGCCCTCTGGCAGCCTAAGGCCATTCCCCCTCAGTTTTGTCACTCCAGACCCTTCTCCCAGGTCTCTCTCTCTTGCAGGGGAAAGAGCACAGCACAACACCCCTGTGTCACTGAACCTTCCCCTCACCAGGCTGTGCCTTTTTTTAACACCCTGGGCTTTGGAAACAACCCTGAGGTCACTCCTGGAAGCACGAGAATTTTGGATTAAAAGTACTCATTTGGATGAAATTTTGGGGAGGAATTGGCAACATGTGAGCCCATTCTTGCTGTGTTTGCAGGCAGAGCAGCTGCTCCTGATTCCCAACACTTGCCTTCAGGTGCTGCTGCAATACAAACTGCATTTAAATATATACACACACACAATTATAGTGTGATTACATTATTAAGAAGCACTGGCTTTGTGTTCCCATGCAGAGATTATCTGTTGGCTTTTTTTTTTTTTTAAAACTGCCTGTCTTTGATGGTATCCCATGGAAAGATTACATATTAGATAGAGCAGTGCATGGTCCACACAGACCAAATGAAAAAAAAAAAGAAAAAAAAGGTTTTCTTCTCAGTGAGAACAAACAGGAAGCTGCATATTAACTTAGGCCAGTATTACTTTGGTATCTGTATAAACCTCTGCTTTCTATTAGAAATTATTCATTAATTATTCAAGAGATTTTTTTAACATACCTACGTGTAATTCCAAACTCTCTATGCACAAGAGTCTGAATTATCTGCTCAGCTTTTCCAGAATATTGAAGTACTTGCCTTTACTGGCATAAACTTATTTCCATAAACTTATTTCCATAGAGGTTTTCTTTCTGTCCCTGGCTTTTTCCTACTTAAAGAAATCCTGAGCTGTTGAATGTTGTACTTTTCCATTGTTTCCCCTTCTCCCAGCTGTGCCCTTCCCAGAGCTGCAGAATGCACACACAGGTGAGTGAGGAAACCTGGATTTGCCAACCCTCTCACCCTGAGCACACAGCAATTAAGGCTAAAGACATAAAACAGCCATTAATGCAGCTGATGAGCTTCCCCAGCTCTCTCTCCCTTTCTCTAGAGAAGACACCATTAAATCAAGATCTTTCCTGCTGATGTGTGCCCTCACACCCCAAAACCCCTAAGCCTGGGTGTGGGAGGAACAGGACTTTTGGACAGTAAATTAATATGATTATGCAGAAATTGATTTATTGCTTACTTTTAGTTTTAATTAGACATTTTAAGACTACTCTTGATGTGATTACGTATTTTTTGATTGTGCTCTTATGCTGTTCACGCGCTTTCTACTGAAAAAAATACCAATAATAAATTTTTAAAAAATAATTTAAAAAATAAACAAGTTCCAGCCAAAACACATGAACTGTACAAAGGATCTGCCTGAAAGCATCCCCAAAAGTCACATCCCTCCAAGGGTTTCCCCTCAGCTTCAAAACATCAAAATTAATAAATTCATAGAATCACAAAGGTTGGAAAATCCCTCTAAGTTCACTAGTCAAACCATTGACACAGCACTGCCAAGACCACCACTAACCACCTCCCACATCACATTTGTATTGATTTGGGTCTATAAAACAGCACATCCCTCCCACTTTTCCAGATGCAATACTGTATTCAGGCTAAAACTCAGAGATCACAAAGGCTGTACAGGTAAACATCCCATGAAGTACCTATGGATGGATTTGTTATCTCCATGCTCTACAACAACCTGAAATTAGCACCTCACCAGATATGAAAATCCCAGACCTTTCATTTCCCCCACAACCACTTTGACCCAAGGAGCCCCTGAGAAGAGTGAGCAGATCCACATAATATCTGTGATTAAATGGGAACAGATGAAAGGCTGAACTCCTTTGCCTCTATCACAAGGAGGTCACAGCTCACCAGTGGTCAGGAATACTCCAAACTGGGACTCTCAGGCCACAGCAGCTGGATTTACAGCTTTAGTCTCTATCAGTGACTTCTGATGATTTTAGGTATTTCTGCATGATCCATTCTGCCTTTATCTTGCCTCATCCTCTGTTCCAAAACAGCAGAGTTAATAATTAACATCTACCAGACAATTGCTGAATAGCAAGTACCAAAACAGAGGATACAGAGCTTCTCCTGCCAACAGCTTACAACACCCTACAGCTCATCTTTCTTAAAGCTTCACCAGTGTGGAGATGCTCATGTTCTTTAAAAAAAAAAAAAAAAAAAAAGGATCTGAAGGTTTCTGGCCCTCATAACTGTGGAAGAAACTCTTAAATCAAGAACTTGCCACCTTCCATGACTGCTGACTCCTCTGTTCCACCAACAGCTCTGTGTCCATCCTCCTCAACAGCATCAGCTTCCCCTGAGAGAGGGGGAAATCCCAGGCAAAAACTCACTGTTAAACTGATACAGGCATGGAAACAACACAACCTGCATGAAAATGACCTGCTGCCACAAGTGACAGTGGGAATGTCTCTGCAGGTTTTTCAAGAATCCTTTCCACCAACAATGTGGGCTGGTCCTGAACTCTGCTCCTGAGAGCTGCCCATTACTGCTACATTTTCTTCATCAAGCCCACAATTCATGCTGCTCCTGGACACTCTTATTTTAATACACTTTGAAAGAAACAAACATATATTTTTAAGCTTTCTACTTTAAAATCACATTCATCAAGAACTTGAAAAATGGTATCATTCTACCTCTCCATAGGGGCACTATGCAGATTTATTCAACAAAGGGGGACAAGGAAACAAGGTCTGGTCTGAAGAAATGCACCTGGAGCACAACAACTTCTGTATGATTTTCTGACTTGCTAAAAATATTTATTAGTGGCATTCATTTATCTTCTAAATTTTCAGAATTAAATACTGGAGGAAAAATGAATACTTCTTTACCAGAACCATCTTAATGGAATCCAGAAGAAGAATATTAATACCCAGTGCAGTTGTTTACTTTGATGTCTATATAATATGCAGTGACCCGTTAGTGGAATGAGCTAAAACTGTCATAAATTCATTATGAGAAACCATTCTTTGAAGAATATCAATGCAAATTTGAAATGAAATGGGCATTATGGAAATGAGCTAATTGCACAGTGTTTAAAATAACTGGCTCCAGTAACAATGTCCTTTCTGTGCACCTCTATTTCTACTGCAAAAAACACTGGAAAGGCTGGGTTATGAAAATTGAAATGCTGTAATTACTTAGTACTGATAGTGGTAGGGCAGCATTCATTTAGGATCTCAAGACTCTGGGGAAAAAAGAAATCCAAATGATGATTCTGTAATTTTCATTTCTTTGAGAAAGGGAAACTCAGATGGCATGCAGCATGAAATCTGCCAACCCTAGCCCTGTCAACAAAGACTGGAGGAAAATATATATATTCCCAGGGGATTTTCTAGGTATCATCTTATAAAAGTAGAATGTGAAATTTCTCTTAGTACTGAATTTGAATATGAAATTTCTCTTACAAAGGTTTGGGCTGGAAAGGACCTTAAAGCTCATCCCAGCGCCACCCCCTGCCATGGGCAGGGACACCTTCCACTGTCCCCAGCTGCCCCAAGCCCCATCCAACCTGGCCTTGGACACTGCCAGGGATGGGGTACCAGGACCCAAAACTATAAAGGTTATTTTCCCCCATGGTGGGGCCCAGCCCCACTTTGCCCTCTCTCTCCCAGCACTGCTCAGGGCAGCTCTGATGGAGGAACCCCACATTTGCCCAGGGCCAGGGGTGCCCAGCCCATCCACCTCCTTTATCCCAGAGTGAACCCTGCCCCCTGGGGCAGAAGGAGCTGGGTATCACACCTCTCCCTCCCTCACCTACTTACTGCTGAATTTTAATTCCTGGCTTCACTCACTCCCTGATTTCAGAGCTGCATTTTTGTAGCGGTGGTTTTTGTTTGCGGTTTGTTTCTTCAAGAGTCCAGATGTGGAGCAGCTGCAGCTGGGCTGTGAGGAACCTGTGGGACCTGTTCCTACAGAGCTGCCCCAGGCCCTGGGCTTGGCTGACACAGACCTGGGCAAAGGGGATGTTTGTCCCTGTGGGAAAACGTATGGGGGGAGCAGGCTGCCTCTGGAGCCCTGCTCCCTGCTCCATCCCAGCTCTCAGCAGCACAGGAACCTCTGCACATTATCCATCTCCATGCACATCTGGTCATGCTCACTTTGTCCTTTCTGCACTCCCATGTTCCAGGAATCAAACAGAAAGGGTGTCTCAATTTCTTTTATTTCTTCTTCCCCTCCCACAATGACCCAAGCTGCATTTCGCTGTGTTTTTGTGGGTTTTATCCTGCCTGGATTCCAACACAAGAACCAACAACATCTCCAAGTATTTCATTAAGCTGAGGCTATATATATATATATGCACACTACATCTGTATGTCCCGGTATTCCATACCCAAAGAGGCTCCAGGAGAGGTGGAGATGGCAATTTGGACAAGGAAGAATGGCTTCAAACTCTCAGAGGGCAGGGCTGGGTGAGCTACTGAGCAGAAACCCCTCCCTGTGAGGGTGGAGAGGCCCTGGAAAGGCTGCCCCATCCCTGGAAACGCCCAAGGCCAGCTTGGATGGGGCTTGGAGCAATGTGGGATAGTGGAAGGTGCACCCATGGCAGGGGGTGGCACTGGAAGAGCTTTAATGCTCTTCCCACCCAAACCAACCTGGGATTCTGGGATCTGACAGCAGAAGGGAAAATAGGGGGCAAGATGCAGAGAAATTAATAGACTCACCTTTATATATAGAAAATATATTTCTAGATACTCATCCTTTACAGTGGATAATGAACCAACAGGATGAAGTTTTCCCAACACTTGTACTGGAGCTGACCCTGTGCTGGTAGAACAGGGCTCCTGGACAATGTCACACACAGCAAGGAAAGCAAACAAGGGGCCAGTGCAGGATTTAACACACCCAGACTCTTCAGGATAGACAAAACCCAGGAAAACCACTTCTTTCTAAGGGCTTGAAGGCTCTCAGGCATTTTTAGTTTCTCTCCCCTTATAAGCAGAGCATGAGCAAGTTCAATTGTGTGTTCTGAAACAATGCCATGGCACAATGGTTTAAAATAAATAATTAGGACATTAGAGAGAGAAAACTTCACACTGGAATATGCATTAATACATGCTAACTTCAGTTTTCACAAAGCTCTTCATTAATGTATTGCACCAGTGCTGAAATAAAAATGCAGTTATGCATTTAAAACACTGCAATTCAAAGCTTACCTAGCAATAATAAGTAGCACTGTCTTTAAGTATTTTAAAGTACCAAATTAATTATATTTCTATGCTTAAATTTGCCCTTGTGGTATTTTACATCTGTAGAAAGGAAAACACCATAAATACCCCTAAAAAACTTAGTAGAGGCTTAGTATTTCTTTTAGCTGCTTATTTCTTTTTTATTTAGGTTTTTTTAGTGCCTAGATTGGGCAGGTTGGTAATAGAATTAAAATATATTTTCCTAAATTGATGTGGAATTTGACATATACCAATCTTTGCACTGCAAACTAAAAATATTTATGATTGAGGTATCTATAACACACATTTTACATCTTGTGCATAATACATATATTTAAATAGGGGTCTTCCCTTTCACATATTACATTTTATATGGTTATTAAGGTGTTTCATTCTGCATTTTCTGCCAGGCTTTTAATTTCACACACTTCATCTATCAGATATTACTGTCTACTTTAAACACATCACTACAGAAAATGATAGCTGGTGTTGAATACAGAGTCACGGAGGTGAGCGTTTGCAATTCCAAGTAATGTGGAGCTGGGTGATAAATGGAGAACAGCAGCTGGGCTGAGAAGCTCAAGAGAGACAAAAATCACATTTGCAGGTAAGTGGAGTGGAAATTTGTGGAAATTGGGTAAAACAAAAAGCAAAACATTGTTATTAAAGGTGGAGTGAGAGGTAGCAAGAGCAACAGAGAGGCAATTTTCTCCCAGCTCCAGCAGGAATTCATCTCAAGCTCTAACATGCAATTTCACTACAGAGCTGCAGGATGAAATGCAGGATTATATCTAATTGTTTTGAGGTTTGGATAACAAAGCATAAAAATCCCAGTAAGTGGCCTTTTGTGCCAGTGCAGCCAAGAAAAGGATGAATAAAAGTTATAAAAATATCCAGAATCTGAACTGCAATAAATATCAAGATAACCACCCAACAGAAAAGAAATGGTGCTTTAGGGATTTGGTATTTTCAGGGATATCTTTACTATGACAGCCCAGGTCAGAGGAAAATTGATCCAGCTCCTGAAGTTTGCCAAAGCAATGCTAAGCTGCAGGAATACCACACACCTTCTCATTTTACCTTTTCTGGCAATAATATTTTACAATAGAAAGCCAGGAGTGCTGTGAGAGTATGGAAATGAGGACAATTAAATCTGCCCTATTGTGAGTATTAATAAGGCTGTTATGTAATTGTACTCTGTATATTTAACACATGGTGGTAAAGCTGAACAGTCCTTCCCAAACAAAAAGTTAGTAGGCTTTTATTAATGTATTACTTATTTTGGTCATACCTGATTGTAAAATATCAATACTGCCTGAGTTTTGGCATTTTAGCTTTCAAAGTGACAAATCCATGTGACTAGCCACCATCAGCTCTGGCTAATTCTTAGGGCCAAAAATACCCCATCCAGATCTGCTGAGTGGCAAATTCAACACTGGCAAAACTCCCTTTGTTTTGGAGAAGGCTTATCATAAAACCTTTCCCCAGGAAGATGGGGAAATGCAGGAGAGGTTTTCTAGAGCCACTGTGGAGCCATGGGGAGCTGAAGTTCAGTTTTAACACATGGTGGAGTTCAGCCCCACATGTGGCACATTGGCACCAAGCTGGGCATGGAGACAAAGCCCAGGATCCCAACAAACCATCCCAGCCAGGCCTTCTGCTTCTGAACTCACAAATAACCATCCTAGCTGCTCATTTAGCTTCAGGAATAACAGCACACACATGACCTTCTATGCACCATCTCACATGAAAATTAGCACAGCTTCCACGTTTTCTTACATTGTGTAAATATATATATTTATACTTATAAAACACTTGTGATTTAAAAACATAATGTAGTTTAAAAATATTTAGATTTAAAAATATGTAGTACAAATTGCTTCCTTATTTTACCTATCTACTAGTTCTTCACTGATCTGACTCCAAACATCCCTGGTTTAGCAGAGCAGCCACCAAAGCACAAGATGCAGTGACAGCAGCTCTCCAGCACCTAATCCTGCAACCTCCCATTCCCATCCTGCTGGGATGTGGATGGGATGTGGGACTGTCACTCAAGTGCAATGACTCTGGCTTGTTTTGAGGGTGGAGATGCTCTGGAAGGTGTCAGAGGTACCTGGAATGAAACCAGGAATAGAGAGATCCCAGTGGCAGGTGGAGAACTGGAGAAACAACCTGACTAAAGAAGTGAATCAGGCCTATGGATACAAAGGAAAACAAGCTTCGTTTATCTTTTCTTATTTTGTTTTTTTCTCTCTTGTCAAATTCCACCAGAAAATGTCTTCCCATGGAGCATCTTGTGTTTCCCCTGGCAGACAGCCCCAGCACAGCCATTCCTATTGGCAATGTGTCTTAGGAGCATTTCTGCTTCACTGTGCCAGACCTGCTCAAGTTCTGAGCCCTGCTTAAGGCTCAGGTTGGAGCTGAGAAGATGGAGATTCACTAACAGAGCCTCATCTCTCCCACAGATTTGTACCAGAGCTTTTTCTGGCTCTTCCTCAAGCAGAATCAAAGCCTGGGACTCTGCCCTCAGCACCCAGGGTGAAATGAATTTCCCTGATGACTGCCATGTCCTCCCATTCTCTTTATCTACTCAGGTGACCTGCTCCCCCCCTGACTCAGAAATACTGCACCCCAAAGGCAGAGATGGCAGCACATCAAAGAGCCTAAGTTGCAAAGATCTCACTTGAGCTGAGATTTTTTTTTTTTTTTAAGCAAGACTTCAAAATACCTTTAAAAAGTAACAGAGATGATAATGGGATCAAAAAATTCAATGGTATCTGAATAACATAATTCAAGCACCAGTATCAGGGGATAAGATAACCCAGCCAGAGCAGCTCCCAGACACTGAGGTTACACATCTCATCTGGGCTCTGTTTCTGAAGGGGATGTGAATTTGCAGCCCTGTGACAATAAAGAAATGTGGGATTAAGAAACAAGAGAGGAGGAAAAAGGGCCAGGCCATTCTCCCACCGCCTTTTCTGGTTCCTAAAGTTTCAGTTGCCTGGAAATGGCTGATGAGAAGATGGGATTATGTAAGTGCTTGCCAACTCCTCACTCGTTAAGGAAATTAAAGCCTCAATGATGGGTAGCTTAACCCATCTTCTAAGCAGTAAGCTAAAACATGTTTACCAAGGAGAACTCAAATAGTGAAACCCCTTTAAAAAAAACAGAAGTGATGAGGACTTGACAATTCCCAGGATTAAAAAGCTGCATATATTACAGACAAGGTAATCTCCTTATAGTAAGATGAGGAAAAGGAAAATAAAGCCTTTTTCATGGGCAAGACAGTTTTTGTTTCAAAGCATATCCATCCTGTCTGGCTGAGGACTTCTTGTGTTACTTTTTTTTTTTCCTCCTGATAAACATGACAGAGAAAGAGCTACACCAGCCTTCCAAATCCTTATTGTTACATTTTCCAACAAACTCACTGCTCCCATCAAACATGACCCACCAATAATAAAATAAGCACTGTGCTGTTCCTACATTTAATCAGGTGAACACTTGGGTGCTACAAGACAGCTACACCAACCAAAGTATAAAATAGCTTGGGCTAGTTTTGAATAGACCTTCAGCAAGTGTGTCACCCCAGCAGACCTCAATGTCATCCCAGTGACATGGTACCCTCTGCAAACACCACTCTCATTTAACTACAGCTGAAGGCCAGTTGAAAATCTAATGAAGAATCACAGTATATCCTGAGTTGGGAGGGACTCACAGGGATCACTGATTCCAGCTCCTGGCCCTGCACAGGATTCCCCAACAATCTATTACAAACCTCTAAAAAACCCTCTAAACCCTGCTCCAAGCTGAAGCTGCAATGCCCACTGGAGCATCAGCAATGCAAAATTGCAGGTAGCAAACTGCTGAGCTGGAGGTTGAAGAAGAAATCTTATTGCCTGCTGCTCAGCCACAGGACAGGGCAGCAAAATAAACTCCATTTGCTACAGGAATGCATCTGTAGTTAAGTATGTGTGTCTAGGAGAGGAAATACAAAGTAGGTAGGTTGCTGGAGCTCACATCCTCACAAAAAGTAAAAAATCCCAAACAGTGGCTTTTTCTACAGCTGCCCAATAATGGCAAAAGGCAAATCCTCAGCTGCTGAGAATGGTCATGGTTCCACTGGAATCTGCTGCTGCTGTTTCCCCTCTGGACCTGCAGATGGAGGGGGAAAACCCAACCACTCTACGTGCAGAAAAGCTGCACTGAAGGAGTGGAACCAGATGTGAAAACTTGCAGCCAACTGCAAGAATTGTGGGATGTCTTCAAACACTTCGACTGGGCAAAGCCCCAGCCAGCCACTGACAAAACCTATGGTCCTTCAGCTTTAGAAGAGAAGAAACAACTTCTCAGAAATGCCAGAAGTGACTCAACTGTGATTTTTAAGCTGCTTCAGCAGCATTTTAGTTATTTCAAGTAGTTTTAAGAGTTTACCTGTGATTGCCTTCCCTTAAGTGGAACTATGAGCTGGCAAAGTGCTCAAATCGGGGCAGAAGAAACACACACAATTTTGGTGACAGCTGTGTTATGAATATATTGTTTTTTTCTGTTCCAAACTGCCTTCCCTGGGAATTTTAAAATACAGAAAACCAGCAAGTGTAGAGCAAATAATATCTCCATAAGTAGGTCATTTTCTTAATGGCAGGGAAGGGCTGTTTTACTCCAGCTCGTTTGTAACACAGACACACACATTTCCAAATAAAGAGTAATTTCGGATCTGCAGGGGAGGGGAGTGACTTATAATCATGGAGGCACTCATTCCAAGATAAAGTAGAGCCTAATTCAGAAAGACAAGCAGGAAAAAGTCGTGTTTTGCACCTTCCATGAGAGCTTTGCAGGGAGTTGTGACATTTTGGAGAAAATCCTCTTGCCACGCATCAGCCGGAGCTGGAGGGTGCACGCTGCATATTCCATCACAAAAGCACAGCCACGTTAGTTCATTAGAGAAGTGATAAGTTCAATCCTTACCAAGTTTTCTTGGTTCCTGGCTGCTATTTTCTGATCATCTTCTCCCCCATTTTTCATGTATTTGACCTCTTCCACTGGTTTGATCCTATACTCATCTGAGCACCAAGAAAAAAAAAAAGAAAAAAAAATTTTGAACCAGTGTAGTTCAGCAGCTGGGATAAAAACCAAACTAAAACCAAAACAGCTGACTAGAATAGACCCTAGTTAAGCAAAGCAACTAAAAATTACACGTATATCTTTTCAAAGGCTTACATGTGACTAATACAAAGGGAGTTTCTCCTGCCTGAAGCTTCAATAAGAATTTCAGTAGCTCTCTGCTCTAGTATAGCCATGGCACCAGGACACAGGGATGTTTGGTGTGTACTCTCTCCCAAATCCCTAGTTTTCTGTTCAGTATCTTCAATATGAACAATCTCTTGGCTCCTGCACCCTCCCTGGATTTTCATTCTCAGTGGACCAAGCCCTGTGCAGTGGTGACTTGAGGAAAGGCTGCTCATGGGTGCTCCTTTGCACAGCAAAGCTGATGGAGGCTACTGAAAATGTAGCTTAGAAGCTGGAAAAAAGCCAACCCATTTCATAACCACTTTGCCTTTTTTTAAATGCTGTTTTTCCTACTGACACAATGCACAGCCATAGAATGATTTCTGGAGAAAAGGCCCCATGCTGAGCATCTTCCCCCTTCCCACACCAACCACCATTTTTCCTGCACACAAATGTTACCCAGACAGAAATTCAGCCTGAAAATAAGTAAGAAAAGTAAGACTCTTAGTTTGTCCTTAGTATTTATCAGCTCTTCAAATACTAGAATTCCCAGCTCTAATGCCAGCATGGAAATGTTATCTATACCATAGTAAACCCAAAGCTCCAACAAGAGATTTTTTTTCCTTGGTAGGACAAGATGGGATTTCAGGAAAAAAATATTCTTCCCTGCAGCCTGTGAATCCAGTTCTTGCAGGGCCAACACTGCCCTTGCTCAGTCACTTTTTGCTCTGGTTATCTTTGTAGCATGTGAATCTATTGGGACAAGCACCCAGAGTTGTGCATCCACCCTCATCCAGCCAGAATAAACAATGCAGAAGAGAAACTTCATCCCACAGAAGTGGAAAATATTAATACAAAGTGAAATGAGACACAGTACAGTCAGAATAAAGGGCAAAACTAAAGCAAATTAGAAGACACTGCACAAACTTTCCTCTTTTTCTTTGGGTTTTCAAGCAATTTCTCTCACTAAGGCAAAAACAAACAGTTTTTCTGCATTAATGTATTGTTAAAAAAAGAATCAATCTATTTATATAAAGTTTTTTTCAGGAAACTGTTAACCACAGAGTCTAAAAGTTAAATAAGCCTTAATTTGAAAAGTTGGGCTTGTTTTTAAAATAAGCCTTATTTTAAAAAATACATCATGGTTTTGCTTTTTGTCTAGTCCACATCTATATATTTTTGTTATTATAGAGTTCAAATAAACTGAATCTATCAAACAGAAGCATCTCAGATGCAAAGCCTCAAATGAGATGGAAGAATTTAAGACAATATTATCAAATTGGTAAATCTGAACAACTCTGAGGTGTTTTGGTTTTGTTTTGTTTTTTTTTTTTCAGTGTAATTCAGCCAGTCTGGAGGTGACAATTCATAAGCCCAGAAGGGCTGAACACAATAAAGCCTGAGAATTAGAAGTAGTTGATTGACTGCAATTATCTAACTTACATTTTCCTCCCTGCCTCAGTGCTCTTTGTTGTGATTACCAATAAAACTCACACAAAAAAAAGGCATCAAACTCCCACAGAGGCATGGAAGGATGTGAATGGGGAAACAGATGAGCAAGAGAAAGCAGCACAAAGGACATTTCCCAACCCACAGCCAGTCCATGAGCACTGCAGGAGAGAGGGAGTTCAGCCCAGCCTCGTGGAAAATGAGGAAGGTATGGAAGGGCTGATGTTCCATGGCAAAAATAACCCTGAAATGTGTCTGCTGCTTATTCCAAGAGATTAATTGTGATCAAACACCACATCCAGGCAGCAGCTGATCCTGTGGGGATGGTACAGGAGGGATGCTCCCTTGGACACATCATCTCTTGGAGCAAGTCAACCAGGGCAGCCAGGAGGCCCTGACTGATAGCCAGGATAATCAGACTGACATGTGAAATGTTCATACACCTGGATAGGACAGAGTCTTCCTAGAGATCAAAAATTTTAAATTCACAATGGACATCAGCACAGTCAAATGCTGCATCATTTGCCAGATGCATCAAGCAGTTCTGAACTGGTGGCAGAGAACTTTGCACAGATTTCTTATATTTCCAGAGATATTTCCAAGAGTGTTAGTTAGCTTCAATACTTTCTTGATGATACAATAAATATTCAATTATCTCCAGCACACTGGTGTTACTCTCCCCTCCATCCTACCAACTGCACAAGTACAGATAACACCTGGATCACTTATGTCCAAGATATGCAGCAGCAAGAAAGTTTCCAAAAATAAACCTGTCATTTTTCCCTAACATTTTTTTGGACAAGTTGAATGCACCACAGCAAACAGCAAGTCTTACTTTGGAGAAATCCAACTTCTCCTTAGGAGAATGGCTTCCCACTGCCAGAGGGCAGAGTTAGACAGAATATTGGGAAGAAAGAGGTTATGAAGAAAGAGGTGGGATATTGGGAAGGAATTGCTCCCTGTGAGTGTGGTGAGGCCCTGGCACAGGGTGCCCAGAGAAGCTGTGGCTGCCCCTGGATCCCTGGCAGTGTCCAAGGCCAGGCTGGATGGGGCTTGGAGCAACCTGGGACAGTGGAAGGTGCCCCTGCCTTCAGCAAGGCGTGGCACTGGATGGGCTTTAAGATTCCTTTCAATCCAAACCATTCTGTGATTCTGTGGATACAGATTAAAAAAAAAAAGAAATCAGGAAGCCCCTTCAGATGCTGTCAGAATCAGCCTAGTAATGGAAAGTGTCCTACAAAATTAATCCAGATGTCCTGGCTCTAATAGATGGTATGTGTTGGAGCAGCAGCAATCTCTGCTTGTATCTGGAAAAGCAATAAAGCTGTGACACAATCTGAAGCTGAGGATCTGCTTTAAAGGCCAGGAGATTATCTCCTGGGGTGAGACACTGGGGAAGGGGTTGAGGGGCTGGCACTCAGGCTCCAGTGCCTGCAGGAGTGATGAACAGCCCAGAGTGCCAGGCAGCTCCCAGCTCCAGCAATGCCAGGGGCTCTGAGCAGGCACCACCATCAGAGCAAAAGGCAAATGCAGCACTGGGCTGTGGAAAGCCAGGGATCAACTTATCTGGTTAGTACTGAGCCATCAACAACTGCTTTATCAGCTACACACAGAAATGGAGCAGATCAGAGATTCATTATGTTTGAAGCAACATCATTACACACAAGCTCTCCTAGTTCCCTATCACAGGCAAAATGCTTTCCTTAAAACAAGGAGCCCTGATATAATAGACTGGTAACATTTGTTAGGATTGAGTAGTCTCTTGCTGGAAGGAGGAATAAATAGATGTGATCCCACTTTGCAAAGGGAAAGAACAGCTAAGTAATTATACAGAATTACATAGCTAGGGAGGAGACTGCTTGCTGGTGTAACAGAGAAGTAACACCTTATCCACAGGTAAGACAACATCCTTTATTTCAAATACACTAAATATAGCAATCAAAATAAAATCATTACTTGCAGAAGATGGGTCTTGCACTGCATTATGTTATTTTTGGGAGGACACAATGATGTATACACTTTTTTTTAACTAGGCAAAGACAAAATTTGTCTTCTATAGATACCTTACACATAAGGTAAGGTGTTCAAAAACTACAGATTCTGAGCTATTTATGAGATTGCTCTTGTTCTGAAGTTACTGGCAGGATGAAAGCACTGCAAGTGCAGAAGGGATGTTTATGCAACACACAGACCTTGAAGTAGATCATGAGGTGTATGGTCACTAATAGTTTTAGGTGAATATGAAAATTAGGTTAAAGACTGGTTGGATGAATGGGCCCTTAATGCCTTTCCTGGAGATATGTGCAAAAAATTGCTAACCTGGTTTTGCTCAGTAAGGTAAGAGTGACCTAGAATTGGAGAAGTAAAGGAATGATAAAAACGGTATTTTACGTTTTACCTTCTGATTTCTACTGAAGTAAACACAGCATTTTGGTCTGAGTGATCAGAAACAAATCCAGAAAAATCCTGAAATGTTGATTGAGATCCAGTAAGATCTCATGAAGTCTGGCAGCCAACAAGACCTTTAAAACTGTAAGAAGTTCAGGATAAAGGAAATCTGTATTCTATGCGTTTTACCTTGGTCTTTTTCCTAAATACACTTTTATATCAAAAAGAAAAGTGAAACATTTTCATGCTTCTTTCTTGTATAGATCCAAAAATCAAGTAGTGAATATGATACAAAGAATTAGGACACTATCACTCAGAATGTGATACATCATATGTAAAGAGAAATACATCCTTATGCTCCTTTCAGGAGTAAAAACAAAATCAAGTCCCATTTCTATTGTGTGGTGTATTACATAAAAAGAGAAAATTTCCAGTAACTCATATGGGGGAGGAATGGCTTTACAGGACTGTCACAGCAAATCCTGAGTTGAAGAAAAGCAACTCAATTAAATCGAAAGAAAAACAACACAAATGAACCACAAAAGACAGAAATATTGCAAGCATAACACCCACCACAAAATCACAGGATATAAACCAGAAAGCAGGAATGCTTCTAGCTCCAAACTGTGGAAAGGCATAGGGAGGAAGAATTTTGAAGTTGAATATGCTGCAAAAATTCTCAGCAGGCAAATCTTATGAATGAAGATCTCCATCTGGTAACAGATAATTCCACTCAAACATGTCACCCGGTTGCCATGGCAATGTGACAAAGAAAAACAGCACTCATTAATAACAATTTCAGTGATAAATGAGCATATCAACTTAGAATATTGAAACAATTACTGGGTGGGGATGCAAAACTGTGGTGGTTCCCATGAGGAAAGTGTCTCCAGTAATTCCAGACATGGCTGTAAGTGCCTTTACCACAGGAACATGGGCAATGACACTAATTCTAGCTCACTTTAAAGCAAAGAACAACCAGAAAAAAGCATAACTTTGTCAAATATATCTAGAGCCTCTGTGACTTTCAGAGAAATATTGGGTTAAACAGCAAGCCTTTAAATAAGTAAATAAATAGAATGCTGATTTACACTGCATTCTCATTTCAGACATTTAAGGATGAACAGACTTGGTTCCACTGTCATCAAGAGGGACGATGGGTGAGCCTCTTCTCTATTTTTAGCAAGATATCAAGTATCAGGCAGGAGGTGAGTGGTACTTTAGTCATAGCACCAAGAGGGAAGTTTCTAAACAAACCTTCATTTTCCTGTGCCACGTATTTTCCTGCAGTTTCTCTTGCCTTTCTATGACACGACATGCCAAGATTTATCCTTCATGCATACTGAACCACATGGCTGTTCTGTAAAACAGCAGCTTTCTGTCTAACAAATTCCTCTGCACTGCACTTAGCTCTGCCAGGTGCACAAAGTGCTCCTACTGCTGTGAGTGCCATGGATCAAAGCTTCACGTGCTCCCCTCTCCCAAAGGCTTGAAAGCTCAAACCTATATTTAGATGAAGGACTGAACTGCTTTTTCTAAAAATATTTGTTAAGAACCATAAGAGATTTTGATGCAATTTAACTGAAACACAGAACAGCAGGTGAGTCATTTAAGATGCTGAGCACAGAATGTACCAAACATCCCAGAATGGTTTGGGTGGGAAGGGAACTTAAAAATCATCAAAGAGCCAGGCTGCACATCAGGGGAAAAAACAAAACCACAGAGGACCAGGACAGTCAAGGAGCAGAATGGGATTGTTTGGGTGGTTGCAGTTTCCAGCACCTGAGTGCCACTGATTCATGTCCATCTGCTCGGGAGGACTGGAAAGGTGGGATGAGCTACTTAGGTTATTCCATCTCTGTTATGTATGTGGGTATCAGCTGCCTGGATACCCCCCAAAAAAAATCCCAAAAAACATCAGCAGTCAGAGAAAGTAGTTGCAAAATCTGCAAACTGTATTTCTTGAACTAAATATTAAGAAATGGAGGATATCTAAGTTATCTTCTTAGGTCCAGCTTCAAGTGCTCACAGAAAGCAGCAGCTCTATGGCTCCTTTGATTCTACAGGGTTAAAGCATTTGCTCAGCTGTGGGGGTGGATTTCTGATCCACTTGGATGTGGGCTGGGAGTGAAATTTCATTGGAGGTCAACCAGTATTGGGTGAGCAGCCTGTTGTCTTCCTCTGTTACCAGCCCTCAAAGGTATCAACTCACAGGCAATTCATGATCCAAGTGATCATGGTTTTACTGACATGAACAGAATAATAAAAATAGCTTGGGAAATAAGCCAACCCATTTTTCTCAAAGGATTATCTGAAAATGCTCATTCAGATTTCCCAAACTAATTTACCTTACCCTAATCCAATCTAAAAATACAGCCACTGCTGGGAGTCAAGGTAGTGAACACCACCAGATACTAAACAAAAAACAGGTGCATGAACACACCAGTTCTGCCAACAAAATCTAAATTCTCTGATAGAACAGCTCTTTAAAAACCAACACATCACACAGATCACAGCACATCTGCAAAAACAACCCTCAAGCACTTTTTCTTCTTCCTACATGTACCCAAGGAATGCCAAGAACTGCTCCTGCACAAGGCAGATGTAACCACTGGGGCTGACTTTCTGGAGAGAAAAAAGGGATTGGGACATTCAGAGGAACAAAAGCCAGTCCCTAAATGGAGGATTCCTGCACAACTGGAAGGACATTCAGTGACACTCCTTTCTAAGCCATCCAGCAGCCCTATGGCACATCCAGTGCTCCATGAAACATTAACTCCCTCAAGGGTGATGCCTACCTGAAAAAATTGAGCAACTTCCCTTCTACTTTATCAAACCTCCCTCCTGCAGGCCCAAACCATTCACTTGGTTTCTTCTTAGTTCCCTCTACTTGTTTTTTCTTCTTGGCTCCTTCCACTACTTGGTTTCTTCTTGGTCAAAAAGTTCCCCAGGGCTGCTTGAGCTGTCATATAGTGCAAGGCCTGTGAAACTGGAGTTGTACATACAATTTTCTGTCACATTATCAATTAAAGATTGTTTTAACTACACTTACACCAGTGGCAGAGGCTCACTGCTCTGTATCTGCCAGGTCTACCTTGGCTGTAGCTAAGTCAGAGGAACCACAGCCCCAGAGACCATTTCATTATCTCAGAAAATATTTTAAAATACAACCTCAACATCCCCAAATCCACTTAATGCTAAACAACTATTTCTGCCTTGCTCATGCTGTCTTTGTGTTCAAGATCTGAGGAAACACCATATGTGAGAAGGTATTGAAAAAACCTGCCATGTGATCATATAATTAAAGACTTTTGTGCACTCCTCTGTAATTACAAAGCCAAAGAACAATGCTGGTGGTGTGCACTCATAACTATCTTTCAGCTACCCAGATTTCTGCTTGCTGAAACTATATAATGCATATATACACATATAAGTATATGTATATATATATATATATATATACACAGACACTTTTTTTTTACCTTTTTGTTTTCATTTAATTAACACATAACTTTGAGGCAGACTCCAGGTTGTTCAAAGGAAACCATTTCTCAGGTGGGGGAGATTACAGCCACAGAGCTTGGCAGGAAGGATACCCAGCAAATGCAATTATCTAGCCCACTAAAAAGATGAAATTGAGAAATGAAAGCAGGAGAGGAAACAAGCAGCAGAGAGATTAATTAAAGGAATGGACAGGAGGAAAACAAAGGGTCTGTGCCTTGAAAATATGACTGCTCATATGAAGCCCCCAGGTGGGTGGCTGGATCCAGGCTGCCTTGAACACAGCCCAGCCAGCTTGGAAAGCTTCAACTCCATTCCACTGCTCTGGTTTGAAATCCTCCCTCAGAAAGTTAAAAAAAAATCCACCAAGCACAACATATTTAATTCTTTTCAGGTTTTTCAGTGTCATTAATGAAACTCCCAGTCTCTGCTGGCCTCCCCCTGCCCCCATCTGTCTGTACTCCATTGAACACTCCTCACTTTGGCACAGAACCTGTCAGGGACTATTCAGTTCCAGGAAAAATACCCAACTGGCCATTTCTGAGAGCATCCCTCGTGCAGCACTGCCTGTACCCACCCACCCAAACCCCTCCTGAACAGAGCCACCCCAAGTGATACCTGGAAAAGAAGCCATTACCACTCCACACCCTCAAAATTACACACATCCTATTATTGCAAACACAGGATGAGGTGCCTTCAGTTTCCTTGTCAATAAAAAAGCCAATTCCTCTTTCCTTAACAAGCAATGCCACTCTCAATCAGTCAGCTATTAAATGAGATTGTTGCCACGCAACATATGACTTGAAATGGATTTTCATACCCTTTCTGGCATAGTAACTTTTTTCTATTAATATTATGCTATCAAATTCTCCCTGCTCATGGACCTCAAAGTGTGTTTGTAAATCAGCAGCTATTTCATTCTTATTAATTCCAATATGGAAGGGACTGAATAAATACCCAGAATCAGTAACATCTCCTCACTGGCAGTATTTCTTTAAATCAAGAGGGGAGATCTAACAAAAACTTGATTTATAAAATACAGCAGACATTTCCAGATGCAAAAGATACAGAAGTTAATAACATTATTTTACTTACAGACTATCTAGCAGCTCCAAAAGTAACCCATTGGAAAGATTAATATTTTATTCTGGTTACAGATTTTCCATGCCTTCTTCCCTTCTCTTTGGGCAACACTTTTTAAAAGAAAGCAAAATACCCATGTCTGAAAGAAATAAGAGTTTAGCAATAGCTAAAAAATATATAAATAAATATGTGCTTAGAGCACTTGTATTAGACAGGTACTTTTACCCTAAGAAGATCTCAAGATGCACCCAGTTCCTCCATTTAGGGAAGACAGGATTTAAATGTACCCTAAACCTGATCCTTTCTGTGAGAGCCCCCACTCACAGAGGTAAGGAGAAAAGGTGCATGGCAGGGCATAATGACACCCACCCAGCAGAAGCCAGGCTTTGTTTTTCACAAGCACACAAGGCAGAAATCTTAAAATTTTCTTCTTTTTTTCCCCATTTTTTTCTGGTGTTAGCTCCAGACAGAGCACTGTCAGTCTTGGGCCTCTGACCAAGGAGAACATGAGACCACTTGGCTGTAATAATTATTTAAAATACTCACTATGGCACAGTGTTTTGGAGAATTACCTACTGGAAAAATGCCTTCTATGTTCACTTCCTCTATCCTATAAAGGCACCTTTGGCTGTGTATGCCAAAGATACACAAATACTTATTGGTCAGCTGCTTTTTCTTTAACAGCTATTTCTATTTCTTTGTATTTAACAGCTATTTCTAACAGTAGATATTTCCTGCTATAAAATTAAAGCCTTAAAAATTTCAGCCTTGTGTTGCTGAAATGAATACACACTCATGCAGCTACACCAGGCTTACCTGGGGAATTGGGAATTATTCCCCAGAGTGAGCCTTTTCCAGCCAAATTTCAGGCTTTGCAGTTTTCTCTTGGTTTCTTATTTCTCCAAATTTGTGGCCCAGTAATAAAACACTTGGAAAATGGCTAAAGGAACACTGCAGTAATTGAAAGTATACTGCATTTTTGCCATGATGTTTCCTCATTTGCACCTCCAGTGAGGCAAGGAAGGCCAGAGATTGCCTTTAAAAGATTAAGTGAAAAACTGAGTCTGTCTGTGCCATGAAATAAAGGGATTTCCTTTAGCACCAAGGCTGCCAGAAAACACATCCTGCTCCTTTCTAGCCAGCTCCAAAGGCGGATGTATGGCCTATTTATAGCCCACTACTGCAACTGGGAAATGCAAACCCCCTGCACTGCATCTCTGTGGGCTGGGATGGGCTCTCCATGGGGCTGAGCCTGGAGGAAAGGTCACTCCCTAGAATAACACCATGGTCTGTCTGCCACATTCCAGAGCTGCAGAGATTTGGGGTCCCTGGAGCCCCTCTGGCTGCTCTGATGGCAACACAGAGCTTGCAAAAGGGGAAAGCTCATGTGAAAACAAGAAGCAAGGAAGTCATGACCTGCCTGTCATTAATTTCTGCTCCTAAACCAGGGATATCAACTGTTTCTCCCCCTTGGCTCACCTCCTGTCTCTGTACTGTAAATCCCCACTCCAAGTCCAGCTGTGAGTGTATCATTCCAAACCCAGCACTGCAAAGATCTGGATAAAAACAGCTCCCTTCCAATAAGGAAAATGACTTTGCAGAATAATATCCTTATCTAATACCATGACAAAGGGTTGTAAAAACAATCCAAGAAGATTAACCACCAGAAGAAGGTCACTATAAAGTGTGAGGGCTAATTTATGGACACCTGTCCTAAGTCATCCTCTCTTTCAGGTAGGAAAATGTCAGCAACCTTTCCATGGCAAAGATCTTTCATCCATTCAGGAAAGGCATCTGTTTTTGGGTATTTCTGATTATTTTCTTCAAATAGACACTAAAAAATATCTACAAACACTGCTGCTCTACTGCCTGGACCATTTACAACTAAGTAGTTTTCCAGCACCCAGGTATCTAAAAAGCTACTCCCCCATCACTTCTGAACTGGTTTTCTTCACTGCTGCATCAGTGAAAATAGACACTGAAAACAATCCTGCCAAAAGAGGCAAGGTACCCCCTTGGAGCCTGCAGGAACCTTTCCACAGACCTGGATGTCACTCCAAAGAGCACCAGATCAGTGTTTCTGCACTTCCAAAAGGGGGAAAAAATGGGGAGAAGAGCAGGAGAAGGGAGAACTATTTCAATCACCATCCTTACATACAGACCACAATTAATGCACAGCTGCTGTCAGAGTCCAGAGTGCACTGAGAGGCTAAAACTATCCTCTTTAGACCCCACCTGCACCTCCTGCCCATGGATGCAGGAGCTCTGTTTGTGCTGAGACTTGGGCCAGAGCAGATCTGCCTGTCTCTAGTCCTGCCTCTGGTCCCATCTCCTGCAGGGACCTCAGCCTCATGTTCTGGGTGTCTTCTCTCTCCTCCCTGGCTCCAGCCTCATCTCCTGGTTCTCCTCACTGCACTCCCTGGACCTGGTTCATTGCCATGCCTGGGACTGCTCTTTTTGTATTGTTTTTACATCTATATATCTGTATTTCCTTGCTGGAGAGGGAGGAAGAGCTTGTTTTGTTACTACTCAGATCCAACCCATAGTCCAGAGCAGCCTCTTCTAAGAGCTATAAAGATGAGCCACTTCTATACACAAAAGGTGAAAATACAGTTTTCATTCATGTGGAAAACACTTTCTTTGCACATATTGATCATGAACACATAACTAGACAAAACCTGAGGGCGTGGTTTGGTTTTGTTTTGATTTTCTTTAAACTCTATTGTTTCCTTATGGTAATAAAAATAGTAAATTATTGACTTACCAGAGTTACATAAATACATCATAAACCTAGGTAACACATGCAATTTTATTACATTTCCTACATGAATATAACCAGGGTAGGTAGGGTTTGGTTCTATTAGTTTCTCTCACTTCCTGAAACACTTGTTTAGGACTGCCCCCTGTTTACTCAGATAAGAAGCAGGCTATCAACAAATTGCTAAATAAGGCAAGAAAAGAGAATAACAGAATCCCAGAATGGTTTGGGTTGGAAGGGACCTTAAAGCCCATCAGTGCCACCCCTGCCATGGGCAGGGATACTTTCCACCAGCCCAGGTTGCTGCCCCATCCAGCCTGGCCTGGGACACTGCCAGGGATCCAGGGGCAGCCACAGCTTCTCTGGGCACCCTGTGCCAGTGCCCCATTATCCTCACAGGGCAGAATTTCTCCACAAACCCCAATCTAACCCTGCCCTCTGGCAGTTAAAAGACACAGAGCCCAGTACAGTTCTGGAAGATGCTCGTGCACCTCAACCCTCTGCTGCAATGCACTCACTCACCCATCTGCTTTTCTTAAGTTTTCAAGCACTGGAACAAGACCTGCCTTACAACATGAGCTGCTGAAACCATGAACAACATGAAACCTTCCCTGTCAGGAGCTCAGCCAGAGTCTGAATTTAAGCAATGAAAATCTCCTCCTTTGAAACTCACTGTGATATTTGGTTTTAGGTTGAGTTTTCAGAGAGTGGTTGCCTACAGGTCCCTCACTTCCATGCCAGGCCAAGGAACTGTGTGTTTGGGTGCAGTGAGACCTGACCCCAGCACACATCCACACTTGACAGGATACAACTCCACTGCTTAGGCTACAGCATTCCAACAGCTTCTGTTCACTGAGGATAGTCACACTGACTTCTAGATAAAGAAATTCTCATTTTCAATGTTAGCTTTTTTTTTTCCTTGACAATTGAGGGGAAGGGAGAGGGGTTATAATGATGTAACAACAGGCAGGTGGTATTCACTGGAAACACTTCTCAGATATTTTTCTGACTGAAAATTTTAACTGAAAACTTCCCCATTTGAAATAGCCAAATGACCTCCAGAATTCTGTATGCCAGAACAAGATGGGTTCAGAAGTTACCTCATATTAACTAAAGACATCTGAACAGTCTTGCCAGGCCTAGAGATATTTTGAATTATCCTGAGCAACATCCCAAGACTGAAGTTTTCAGTAAGACTTCAGGCCTGTTAAGGAAAGAGCCTTCAAAGCAAACTAATCTCTACAAAGGTTTGGACACACTATGTTTGGAGATGATAATGCATATTTAGGAATGATAAATCATACTCCAATTTTCTCCTTGTTACTCTCCTTCATAGAGTGGGCATATTTTAAAAGTTTCAATTATTTTAGCAATTTGGCATTTACTTCAGACTAAGTCAGACTTCTGCTGTCTTTGACAGAGACAAGGAAGGAAATACCTCTCACAAAACAGGGATGAACAGAAGGGAAACAACCCCATAAAACACACAGGAAGGAAGAAAACATCAGTGTGAGAAAGAAAACTGCCCTAGAGTTTGTGAAGCAAGCAGACATCATCACAGAATCCCAGAATGGTTTGGGTTGGGAGGGACCTTAGAGCCCATCCAGTCCCACACCTTCCACCAGCCCAGCTTGCTCCAAGCCCCATCCAGCCTGCCCTTGTGCATTTATCAATTTTTCAACCTCACTACAATACTTTACAGCTGCAGATTTCCTCTCCTAGCCTTCTCCCAGCTGTTCTGAGATAAACTGGTTTATAAACTACTGTGCTTTGGCATTCAGCTTTATTCAGACAGGTTTAGCAACTAGAGCTGCTCTTAAGAACAGAAATCCCACCCATTTTGTCAGAAAATTCCTACCTGACATGTTTGCTCCCCCTCTTGCAAAGCACCCAGGAGCTCCATGGAAACGTCTGGATTAAACCTCTCAGATTAATGAACAGATTCTAGAGTATTTTTTTCCCAAATCACATTACCACTTACTTTCTTACAGAGAATTACTTCAATAACCTCCTCCCCAAATGAACATCCCATAATTTTTTATAAAGGCACAAATAAAATTAATCTACAAGAGATATTATATTATTAAAATATATGCTGAAATCAACAATGCTCAAGGCTCTATCATGGCATTTTGTTCTTCATTAGTATTTACATATTATAGTTCTTATGCATTACCCTGGAAATCAGCTTTGAAGTGGAATGATGAATAAATGAAGATTTATTATGACTATCCTTATTAGAGGGATTTTAAAGTCATTAGAGACCAACAGACATAATAATCATATTATATTCAATCTTCTCTAGAACATCTCCTTTGATAGGCCTGCTAACTCAATTATTTAAATATATATTACAGCAAAATGCAGCATGACTTCCACAGTTTGGGATAGAGTGGAAAATTTTATGTTTTGGTTTTATTTACCAGGATCTGTCCTTACAGAATTCATAGGTTTCTTGGTTTTAAACACCAGAGTTTCAAATTCACAGCAAGGACCTGGCTCAGTGTGTCTGGCCACTAACTGGGTGAGACACTCCTGCCCTTCCCCAGAAATAGGAAAAGCAGCATCAGGGTGGGGAGGCCCTGGCACAGGGTGCCCAGAGAAGCTGTCCCTGGATCCCTGGCAGTGTCCAAGCCAGGCTGGATGGGGTTTAGAGCACCCTGGGACAATGAAAGGTGTCCCTGCCCAGGGCAGTGGGGCACTGGATGATCTGTAAAACTCCAGCTCAGCTCCTCATGCTTCCAGCTCCTGGCCTAGAAATCTTTTGCCAGCAAGGGAAAAATGTGACTTCTGTGGTTACCATTCAACGAGTTAAGTCAGACTCCAGCTCTCCTAAGAAGGAATTAGTCATGGACTCAGATCTTTAGGAATGATAAATCCTGCACCTAAACTGAAAAATGGGCCAGAAAAGGGTTAACAGCAGGTAGTACTCCCAACAGCAAAATATGGAAGATTAACAGCCCTCAAATGGATCCCAGAATAACTAAATGATACTGCTGACACCAGTCCAGCTCTATAAATGGGAGCCTTTTAAAATCCCTTCAATCTTCTTGATCCTCTGACTCCAGAAGCTACTTTAAGTTTCCTGTATTAAAGTTACAGTCTTTGGCCCACATCATGTGGTTAAATCACCACCAAAAAAAAAAGACTGAGACTCACATTTTGCCAAAAATTGCTCCCTCACTAAGTATTAGCTAAAATTTAAACTCAATTTCCTTTTTCTTTTCATGACAGCACTGAAAGCCTGTTTTAAACAAAAGCAGTGTACTGAGCTCACAATTCCAAACTCAGCACCTCCCAGGGATGAGAAGGAGCACTGAGCAGTCCTAAAGTTTCTTCAACAATTGCTTTCTCTTCAGGTAACACCTCTGGGAATTCTTACTCTGGGACCCATTGGGAGAGCAAGCTAGCCCTCAGGAAAGCTGGAAAAAACACCAGGGAGGTTTGGGGTACTCAGTACCAAGGCAGCTTATTCACAGCTGGCATAACTTTTAGACTGGTATCTGGGCAGATCTACAAATTTCATTTCTGAACAGTCTTTCAGATAATTCCTGACATTTTAAAATCTGTATTTAAACATCCACATCTTTATCTAAAAACCATTTTGTGTATACTAACAGAATCTGGGGGGGGAAAAAATACCAAAAACATGAAGCTGACCATGACTTTATCTCCTATCCCTTTACCTCTCCTGATGCACAGGAGCTGGATGACAGATCAGTCTTCACAGTGGAACAGAGGTTTTCATCCCATGTTCCCAGCTTCCCAGTACCACAGAATCCCTCTGTTTCTAGTTTCATTTTACCTTCAAACCCTGTTTGCTACAGGACCTCAGAACTAATGCTTTATCGACAGCAGAAGTGAAGATTTACTTTTCTTACCAAACAGATTTTTATTTTTAGGAAATGAGTCAGCTATGTTGGTACCCAATGACAAACATGTAACAGAGACACATATATTAATATATGATGGGGTTGTGCAACTTGTTGTCTTTGAACTATTCCAGGATTTGTGGAGGTAAAGACAGCGTAGTACTGTACATCACTTTAAATTTTATTTTTTGACTAATTTCACCTCTGTTTCAAGTGTCACAGTACCCTCCTCCCCTGGATGAGCCAACTGCTCTGTCATTGTCATGTATTTTAACACACATTTTACTTTATATTTCGTGGAAGGTTAAGAGTTCCTCATATACCTTCCAGAACATTCCTGGTGCTGGGAGAAAGACAATCCTGCAACACTCACCCCCAAACACATCTCCGTTCTGGTAGTTCTTGCCTTTCTGAGTTTCCTCTTCGTTTTGAACAGTAGACACATGCTTGGCAGAGGCACAGCCCATAGCTTCATTCAGACAGCTCCAGCTGGAGAAGCACAGGTCATCTCTAGCAACGCTCGCTCATCCTTGCAGAAATAATCCACCTTCCTGCTTGGCTCTCACGGCCCTTCCACCTAAACACAGCCAAAGAGAGGAAAACATTCACACAAAGTGCCCTCTACATGGGGAGCTTCAAAGAGATAAAAAATTGAGTTTGTCAGGAGGAGCACAAGGGCACAGCCTCCATGGCCTGAGGCTGCTAAAACCGTATTCCATAAGATCAGGTACAGGCAGGTTATGATAAAGGAATGTCTTGTGTTGCAGTACAGGATGTGGCCAGAAATGTGTATTCTGTCACCATCTGTTGCAGCCAGGTGGGGCAGTGACCCTTATCTCCATGACACACATTATCTGCTAATGGGCCAGCTTTAAACCAGCTGGGGCAATCATCTTTATCTTTGCCACAGCCCATCCTCCCTCCAGGAAGAGATCATCTGCTGCTGGCCCATTCAGTCCCACTGCATGACTGATAAAATTCCATCATCCCACTGGGAGATGCTCCAGCCAGGGGAGCAGCCAAGCCTTTCCTACCCAGAGAAAAACTGACATTTTGGACACCAAGGTACCTTCTTTCCACTGGATTCCAGAGGAAAGCCAGACCTTTCCACACCATCCCTGCACCTTCAGAGGAAAACTGCACCTTCTACAGGACCACTGCTCCAGCTGAACCACATCTGCCACTGCAGGAGGATGCAGCCACCATTTAATGGGACTGCTGCCAACACCCTGACTGACTGATGGGTGTCAGCTTGGATTCTGACTCTGTCAGTGTTTTGGGTTTGTTCTTTGTAATACTGTACTTCTATATTAATTTTCCTAGTAAAGAACTGTTATTCCTAATTCCCATATCTTTGCCTGAGAGCCCCTAAATTTCAAAATTATAATAATTTTGGAGGAGGGGGGTTTACATTCTCCATTTCAAAGAGAAGCTCCTGCCTTTCTTGGCAGACACCTGTCCTTCAAACCAGGACAAGGCACCTCCACGCTGCCCTGGGACAGAGCACAGCAGTAGAACTCAAAGCCTCCTCCAGCCTGATTCTTTAATCCATGGCTTGAAGAAAGCAGCATGCAGATCTGCTTCCCACCCAGCCAGCTATTCTCACAGAATGCAGAGGGTTTGGGGAGAGGACATAAGAAACTGTCAATATCTGCTCCTCCTGCTCCTTTTACCAATCTGTCCATCAAGCCAGATCTCTTACAAAGCATTTTCCTGATTAAGAGCTGCTAATTGCAAATGTTCGGACAAAATAACCCCTCTGAATCAATTAAATATCTTATGTTCCCAGATGTGAAAGGCAATAGCTGTATTATCTCTTCTCTATGTATTATTATTCTACTCAACCCATAAAACTTCCACTGCTCAAAAAGATAACTACCCCTATTTTAGGATGGAATAACACTCCCTGAACAGTCCAGACGTCACATAAAACAAAAGGTGAATGAAAAATCAAATCAAGATCTGTAATATTTTAGGTTAAAAAGAAATTCAAATTCTTGAACTGTTAATTGCTAAATGGTTCTGCACTGGAACAAAAGCTACCTCAAAGTTTGGTGAGATGACCTGGTTTGCCTTTCCACCAGCCAAACTCTTCAGGAGAAAGGAGAATGAGAAACTCCCCCTTTTGTCCAGTTTTTTTAGTTCAGCTATAGCATAAGATCATACACACAATTTCTTAATTCATTACTTCTGAGCAGGTCCTTTACAAGGCTGTGGCTCATTCTGCTCCACGCTGACCACAGGTTTATGTGTAACATCAGACAAGCACTCTTACCTAGGATAGGGAGAGCTGGAGTGAGATGATCTTCAAGGTCCCTTCCAACCCAAAGTATTCTATGACACAGCAGTATCCACTCCAGCAGAAATGTGTAATCCCAAGGGAAATGCTGAGTTTCCTTTCCCTGAGCACTCAGCACACCTGCCCCATGCCAGGGCAGCTCAGTGACACACCAGCACATGGGCTAGGAGGGGTCTGCTCCTGCCTCCAGAGGGATTTTCCTGCCCATCCCCAAAGCCACAGACATGAGGATGTGGCAGCTGGGCTCAGAGTGATTCCATTCCTGCTACAGCAGACCATGGCTTTCATCAAGCAAGGGGAAGGACTCAGAACCACCTCTAACTCCCACTCACAGGCAGCTTCCCCCTTCTCTGCACAGAGCAGGGCTTCTCTCCACTCAGAGAGGGTGTTCCAGAACATACAGTGTACATCTGCTAGTAATCCCTGTTCCCAGCAGCCAGCCCTCCCTGCCACTCCTGCAGTTTTATGTTCAGTGCATCCCCCAACATGCTCTACCCATTTTTTCCTTCTCCTATACATGCACACCTGAGCCTGAATTTCTCATTTCCCCATCCTTCTCTTCCCCCTTAGACAAAGCTAATCACTCACCCCAAAACACAGGATTTTATAGGATCATAGAAAAGCTTGGGTAGGGAAGGACTTTAAGCTCATCTTGTCACAACCTCTGCCATGGGCAGGGACACCTTCCACTAACCCAGGCTGCTCCAAGCCCCATCCAACCTGGCCATGGGTGGAACAGGCAGTGTTTTGGGCAACTTTGTTTTGGGCATTGGTGCTGTCAGTGGAAGGGACTGAGCACACCTGTCTGGAGCTGTATTTTTTAACCCTGCATGGTTACATAACTTCCCACTCCTCCCCCATCCCCTGCCCAGGAAAACCTAGATTTTACTGGAAAAGTCTGTATAAAGCCAGGGAAGTTCCTCAGTTTTTGCAGTTGAGGGAGGGTCACAGCTGACAGTTCATCCTCTCTTGTGTCCAAGTGGCAGCCTGCACTAAGATCTTCATCTCACTGTTGGGGGAAAGAAAAGGATCCAAAGGGATTTAAAGCATCAGCCATGCTGTGCTTGGAGAGAGGTAAATACACATAGGGGTGTGGGAGATGGAGGAGAACAGCAGGCTGGGAGAGGGAGCTGCTACCTGGACTGGAACTGAAATGGGGACTTATTTTCCCAGAGAAAATAAATTTAAAGACAAGAGCTTTTAATGGACCAGCTGAAACAAATGAGGGAGTGAACATGAGCAACAGAGTCCTTGCTTCAGATTTCAGAAAAACACAGAAGCCTCCAGGTACATAGAGCCTGGAAATCCTGACTTCTGATTTAAAATACAACTAGTAGTATTATTCCTGGGAAAAAGGTATGGCCAGCTATGGGAAAAGGAGCAAGGGAAGGCTTGATGTAACCCTGGAAAGGATGTGGAGGTGTTTGGTGAGACCTGGGTAGGAGGTGTTGTGGGGGAATTACTGCCTACCACAGCTCAGCACCTCTGAGCAGCAGAACTGCAGGCACAGAAGTACCTGTTGAATGAATTATGCTCCTGCCATATTCAATTATTTTTCCTGTTTCTTTTTCCATCTCTCAGCAGGGACTGTTTACAAAAGGGAAAACAGCTGCTTAGTAATAAAACCCAAATGAATTTCACAAAGGAGCAGTGGGTTGGGTTTAGGAAGGAGATTTTTTTGTGAAGCCTTATACAGCCAACATGCAGCACAACAAATTGCAAAATGCTTAATTATTGATTAGTGCCCAGGACAGTGATGGTCCCAAGACCATTGAGCTGCAGGAACATTCAGGAGCAAGGAGATACAGAACAGGAATGCAGAATGATAAAGCTCTTTAGGGGAGAAAAGGAAAAAATATCTACAGTCAAATCTCTCCTGCAGCATTTTGGTAGCACATATCAACCTCTAAAAATATGGTCACATTTGAAGGCATGCTGTGATTAAAGGAAACAGATGGGGATACAAGAACTGGAAGTTTCACCTTTTACATTAAAGAACCACAATCACAGCAGCATCTGAAAAAGCCATACAATTTAATAGCTGGGTTATGGAGGCAAACTTCTCCTGGTGCCCATAAACTGGGCTGAGAAAGCTACTGAAAAATGACCTCCAAGGTGAGTGTGACACACACTCCAGGCATGTTCCTTGGACTGCTGTTAACACAGACAACTAAACACAGCCCAGGGACAGCACAGGATTTAAGAAAGAACAGAGTGGGAGTAAAGCAGCATTCATTGCACAGGGGATGAAATCTGAGGTACAGATTGTCCAGCCTGGGAAACCTCCCCTGCCTGAGGAGCAGAGCCCCCAGGGATGAGGTCTGGAAATCACCCAGGAGAGAGGTGCTGGTCCTCACCCAGTGGATGCCTGGCAAAGCTTGGGGATGTGAAACACAGCACTTCACATGGCAGCAGAACAACACATCCGTTCCTCCTCCTCCTCCTCCCCCACTTCTGCACAAATGTAATTTTCCCTTTTGTCTTCCACAGCGTTTTGGGGGCACGCAGATTATCAGAAGCCAAAAATAAAAAGAAGAAAACCTCAAACCATTTGCAGTTCATGTTCACCACCCACCATCACTAATTATCAAGATTTGAGAGGCAATTTGCAGGCTCCAATCTGCAAAACGCTAGTGAGAAAAATCTCTGAGGCAGATCAAAAGTGTCTCCACCACCCCAAGTGCAATGCAGCAGGTTGAGGATTAAGGATGAGGATCTTGCACGAGGGGCAGGAGAACACTGGAGACACTCTCAGATGCTGTTCTTTGTACCCCAGGTTTCTTCTGAGCTAAAAACAGGGGAGCTCAACTCTTAGAATAGAAAATACCTTTGCAGACTTTAAGCGATTCCTTTCTTCTTTCTTCTGAGCACTGTCTATGATGTGTTTTTTCTTTTACCAACACTTTCAGCACTTTGTTAATCTATTCATTACGCCCTCACCTCTAATTCCTGATGGTCAAAGGCTGCACCCTTTACAAAACACCTTTTGCTGTCACAAACACTTCATACAAATGGAGGACTTCCAGTGTTTTACAACAAATGCACGCTGATTTTTCTATTACAACAGGTGTATTTGTTTTCATCTTTATTGCATTGAGATAACTGATCTTTCATCATCTTCAGGCTGCAGATACAAGTTTCTTTCCATGTTGACCACACAGGAAATCAGGTTAAAATTTCGCAATGCTCAAGAGATCAAAGCAATGAGTTTCATGCAACCATGAAAAACCCCTAATCTGCAAAGAAAAACCACACTGGCTTTTCCTATGAAAGAACCTGTTCTAGACAGAACTCGAGGATTTAACTCACTGCTATTCATTACATGTCTTTCCTATGAGAAATAGGTCTGCTTGATTTCCATTTTGTTTTTGTTTTTCCCAAAAAGAAGAATGCAGAAATGAATTCCAAATTTGTCCTGCACACAGGCTGCTGGTAGTTAGCACCTGGGACTTCTCCACTGCAACATCTCTCTTTCTCAGCTCCCTCCACCAAAAAAGACTGGTCTTTGGGTTTTATTCAACAGCCAAAAGGCAGTTTTGGAGCCAAAAAGATATCACTTTTGCCTTTGAAGTGCACCAATGGCCTAAGGAGGAAAGGAAAAAAATACTAAAAAAAAATGTTCATAAAAGGTCTCTTTCTCCTTCTTCAAATTATTCAAATTGGCATCAATAGTGCAGTTATATTGAAAATTAACCCACTGACTTGCTAAACAAGCAGGGCTAAATGAACAGCAGAATGAGAATTCTTTTGCTTGCAGTCAGGATTTCTGCTGACCCAATACACAGGTTTTTTATATGTTAAAGCAACAAGTGATTTCCAAACAGAAAAGCTCTCAACAGCAACATGATACTTCCCAGGAGCATCTTCTCCTTCCTCAGACTCTTAAGGAGAAATACCACCAGTAAATCCACAGAAAAAGATTTCAAGCATCACAGAGTAAAATACAAATATGGAAGAGAAAGGGAATTGCATTGCAATCATCCTCTTCATTCACACAGGGTGGGGTTAAAGTAAAATCAGTGTGAAAAGCCCAGCAGCACATGAGATGTCAGTCATACAACTTATCATTTTTGCTGTTTCCAAAGAAAATTAGTTACATTTCATTCTGAATTTCTTTTCCCTAAAATACTTTAGGAGTAGTGATACAAAGATCACCACCACCATTACAGAATGCAGTTCTAGTATTTAATTACTTTCCCCCCTCTTTCTATGAGAGATCTATACAATATTTAGTACGTTCTAAGCACAGGTCTGAGCATCATCTCCCTTCTCAAGACCCACTCCCCTTGCTCTGCCTTCATAAAATAATTTAAAGATGCAACCACTACACCTAGGCAGTCACCACCAACATGGCAAATCAGACTAAAATAATTGATGCAGAAGCTGCAGAGACTTCATCAACAAGACCCAGTGCTTTGGAGGAACACCTTGAGGGGTAATTACCACACTGAAAAACCAGCCTTGTTCTCCTGAATTCCTCTCCTTTTCCCACCAGGGCTGGGGGATGCATCTCCAAATGTCAACACTGACTCTGGCCTGGAGCTGAGCTCTTTTTAAGGACTGTCCCTCTCCCAGAAAAAAGCAGTGGTTTTACAAGTCTCTCCTAAAAATGTGAAGCACATCCTGCTTTATTTCAACAAGAAAAGCATCAAGGATCTAATACCACCCACCAGTGTGGTACCAAAGACCTGGAATTTTAAGACTTGAACGTCTAATCTTAATTTTTTGCTCTTTCTCACTTTGATTTCCTCCCCAAACTACTTCTTAATCTTTCCTGTGTGCCACCATGAAGGCAGAAATAGCCACACTGACGTGCATCCTAATGCAATTATCTGTAATTGCACATTTGCAGGGTCTCACCTCCCTTTAGACCCACTGATTTTCCTAACAGCTCTACAACAAAAAGCCCCACAGTTAGTTGACTGGTTATTCCCTAGAAAATCCTTAAAAATATGCACAAATGAGATGACAGACCCTGGCATCTCCAGCTCTGTCAGTGAATGATGAATACATACACAGCAGCAATTCAGCTCTCTGCTCAAAAATCCAGCACAGAGTTATCTCACCTCACCTGCTTTGACTCTGCCTTGAATACACACTCTCCAGTTATGCTGTGAGCTCCCAGCTTCCACCTGGAGACCTTCCCTTGCATGCTGGTAAGCTTGGCCAAACAGCATGTTTGGAACAATTTGCTGCCCAGAGAGGAGGAACACAGCTGCAAGCAGGAGAGGGCTGACTGGATGTCCCTGGATGTCCCTGGATGCACACAGAGCACACAGCCTGCCCCCACCTCGCTTCCAAGGCATTTCTCATCCCAGGAGCTACAGCAGGAGCTACTTGATGTGCCACTGAGGATAAACTTAGCACAGAACAAGTGAGCTATGCAGCAGCCAAGGGGCTGAGATGCTGGGAGCTGCTGCTGATGTGTCAGCAAGGAAACATTTGCCATATGCACATCTGCTGCTGCTGTGCAATTAGGGGATGGAGCAGCTTCAAGGGGCCTCCTCTTCCTGCAGATGAGCTAGAGAAATAAGGAATCCTTCTTCACTAACCTGATAACACTTAAATGACAGAATAAGTGGAGAGATGCTGCTCAAAACCACAGGAGGTGACTCATCCAGGCTGCTGAGAGCAATCCCAGCACAGGCACCCATTCCATGCACGTCTGCCTCCTCCATGGCTGAACCAGCAGCTGAAATATTGCTAAAAATCAGCAGGTAAAATTCAGGATCAGAGCTAACAAAGCAGCTCACTTCACTCTTAGCTCTTCTGAACAACTGCATAGGGTTCAGTATTTCTACTGGGTTGGTTTGGTTTTTTTAATGATTTCCTAACTGTAGTCCCATGAAAATGGCACAAGCAGGAATGAAAGGGATGCACACTGCAATGCACATTCCCAAAATGACACTACTGACTGCTCCCTCTTGCTTTGCAGGGTAACTCCTCAGCATCAAGCAGGGGAGCACAGGATTTCTGTGAATGTTTGTGTTGGTATGGTTTGACCCAAGAGCCCCATGCTATTCAATCTCAAACCCTTCTGGACATCCCTGATGGAGGCAAAAACCTTCCTTCAACACAGATTTAGGAGTTTATTGCAGTCCCAGCTTTGGGCAGTGGCTTTCTCCTTTTGGTTTGTTGTTTTGTTGTTTTTTTTTTTATTTTAAAGTCTTAGAACATCTAGTTACAGTTCCACAAAACAACATCCAAATCATGTTTCAGCCTATGATATAAGTAAATGAGCAGCAGACTAGCCAAAACCAATTGCAGTATTTTCAGTTCATGTTAACACAGTTTTAACACACACACAACCAGCTAGGGAAGAACTGGAACAATGGCACAGGAGCAGGGAGGGCTGCAGACCTCTCCCCCCACTGATGATAAGAAGCAGCCAAGTCAGCAACAGACCTCACTGGAAATCAGCTTCTTATTTTTTCAATTACCTACATCTTATTCCAGCTGGTAGCATCCTGTCCCTGTATTTTAAGTTAATGTTACATTTCCCAAAAGTGACCACAGTAATTTCTGTGTATAGGGAGCTGGGTTCTGTTCTGCATTTCATACACCTGTATAGCAACTTGGAGCCACAGTTTGAGCACCTGTTTGAACTCAAAAATCACCATTTAAAACCAATTATATATAAAGCACAACTTTCTGTTTCATGGTGCAAACTTTTCCTGGATACCACTTGAATTTATTTAAACCAAATACCATGCAGAATAGTAATGATAAAGCAATTTTTGGAACATGAAGAGGTTTAAGAACCACCCTGACAGCATTTACACTCCACCCATGAATCCCAGCCCAGCAAAACCCCTGCAGACCTGAAGCAAAGGGACACAGCACCCTTTTGGAAAGATCTGTTAGATATTGGTAGGATATTGAGATAGATATTGAGTTAGATTCAGCACCAATGCATGCAAACACCAGGCCAGTGCTTCCTGCATGCACAGCATGCTTGCAGGGCCTGCAGAAGGCATTAAATAATGCAAGTCATCCTTGCAAAGAGCACGTGTGCCTTCACATCTCTGCAGGAACAGTGATGGGTATAAACTTATCTGAGCTGTTCACCACCAAAAACCGAAACTGGAGCTGACCTGGCAACCAGGAACCACCCAAAACTATTCAGCTGCTTCCAGCTCCCTGTAGGCAGCACATGGAGTGTCACCCACTGAGGAAGGAGCAGGGGTCACAGGTCAGTCCAGCTATGGATGCAGAGACATGAACTGCTGGCTTGTGGTCCTGCAGTGGTGAAAGGTGCATCACTGAGCAGGGGCAAGCTGGAGGAAATAATCCTGGAATTTGGCCTGAAAGGACAAGTGGAGCGTTCTCCCACGCCCTCTCACAGCCCCTGGCCAGATCACACTGGCATTTTCCTGCCAAATCCACACATGAATAGCAGGGGGGGAAAGCCCAGCTGGAAACAGCATCACAGCAGTCAAAGCAAGGAGAAAACCCACACAGAGCAGGGAAAAAAAAAATACACATTCTGTTCAGCTGTAGGAGCGGAGAAAAAATGTATTATAAATAATTGAAAAGGCTTCCAAAGACTATTGAATACAATCAGCAGGAATTGAAATGTAATAGGATTTTTTTAAAGAATTGTACTGTCAGAACAATACAAATGACTACAGGATCATAATTCATGTGGAAAACCCAGGTCAAAATAGGCCAGAGCAGGCATCCACACATGCTGAAGCTCTGCAGATGCTCGTGCAGTTTTCTCATGAAGAGGAAACTGATGGGGAGAAGAGTTAATGCAACACTGTTCAATTTGTGAGTGAGACAAAATAATACCAGGCTGGCTTGTACTGGGCAATTCATTCGACCACGTATGGGAGAAGCAGTCTGGTCTGACAGACAGGCCTCCAGGGAACAGGGACAGGACAAATTCAGAACCAGACAGGGCTTTGACCCAGTGGGTTCCTGCCTGGCTGCCACAAGGTACTGGTCAGAGGGCTGGGCAGCCTGAACTTTGAACCAATTACAAGTGCTTGCTGAGGACCATTAATAAGGCTATTTAAGGTGAAGTTGAGAACATTGAAGTGCTCTTTGCCACGTGGATCACAGAGTGCTGTGTCTCTGTCTCGGACCCATTACAAATGGTGACCCCGACGTGATCTGACAGAGCCATGTCATGCAAGGCTCCTGAAGAAATCAGAAATATGGGTTGCAAAAGACTAAGACAACTTTGAAAAGCAATGACAACATGAGTGCACAGTCTGCTTGGCTGGCCTTGAGGAGGGACTGAGCAGGGACTGCTCTGAGTGTAAATGCATCCCCAGGCTGGACCACACTGGGACCTCACCCACACCTGGAGAGCAGGGGACAACATCCACAGGAAAGTGACAATTTCACCCTCCATACTGTTTTCATCATCTTGAGGACAACACTGTCTCAAAAGTGTTTTCCAAGCTCTTCCACTGTACTCCAAGCAGATCATTTTCATGAGGATCAACTGAGCTGACCTTCTAGGAGTTGAGTCCTTCTCCTGCCCACAAGGATTCCCCTTATAATCACTTTATTTTCCAAATAAAACTGCTCCTTTTCCAATTTGATGTCCACACATCAGGGCCTTAGATAATATATAGTGTCAGTCATTGCACAGTGTCACCTGAACCTCTGTGAGCTACCCTCACAGCCACAAAGAATTGCCAACACCTTCAACAGCCCTCCAACTCTAAGTACTTCGACCTGCTGACCATTTGGGCAGAAACTACATCAAAACCATCACATTTCAAAGGTGCTTATACTCAAAGGCCAGGCTGGGTGGGGCTCTGAGCAGCCTGCTCTAGTGGAAGGTGTCCCTGCCTGTGGCAGGGCATGGAATGAGATCAGCCTTAAGGTCCCAACACAAACCCTTCTGGGATTCTGTGATTCAATAGCACAGCATCAGTTCAGTATTTCTGAAAGCCTCTCTAAAGAGCTGTCAAGGTTTTATGATCTTCCCCAAGGACTTGTCTCTCTCTCTTTTTAACCCTGTCACATTAATTAATTTGGGAAGTGATGCAGTGTTGCTTAAACTCCACATATATTTTGTTCTTTTGCTTTGTTGTTTTTCCCCTCCTTGTGTCCAGCAAGGACTAAGTGCAGTAACCTGAGGTCTCCAATGTCCAGCTCTGCAGGTCCAGCAGGGCCATTCCACTGCCCAGGGTCTGTGATTCCCCAGGACAGAGGCACTTGGACACAGCTGCATCCCATTAAAAGGCAGCTGGACACTGGAGCTCAAAGGTCCCTTTACTCCCACATTCTGCTTTCTGCACATGAAAATAGCAGCTGCTTTCCTGAGAGTCAGTTCTGCAATATCTTTATAGGCTTTCTCTCCCCCTCTTAGGGTCAAGTGTGAGGAGGATTCCTTTTTAAAATTAGAAAAAGAGATAAGTTTATGAATCAGGCTGGCTCTCTTAGATGCAGTTTTATGATGTTAGGAAAGCAATACTGAGACTAAATTTAAAAAAAAAAAAAAAAACAAAACAACAAAAAAACCCCACAAAAAACCCACGAATTTTATATTAAGAAGAAGGGAAAAAAAAGGAAAATGGGAGAGTCAATTGTGCAATGTGATTGCACCACACAAACCCAGCTCTGAAATAGTGCAGCTGCAGGGCCCCAGGTATAAACCAGCGCCTGTGCAAGGTCCTGCAGCCTGTGCACCTCCCTCCCAAACCCACGCCTGGGATGGTCATGGCTGTGCAAGCAGCCCATAGCTGGAAGTTGATTCAATGTTATTTGTAAGAAAAACCATTTAACTGAGGCCAGTTCCCTGGAACAGCATTTAACTCAAAACAACACAATTGTAAATGCTGGTATCATTTATAGCACCTGTAAATCATCCACCGCCAGACAACTGATAAACCAGAGCAATTGCACCAAAACACCATAAATTCTTCAGTCACTATTACTGCATTTTTCCATCCCCATGTTATATGCAAATTCTGTGCAACTGAATTATAATACTGCAGCTGAGCACTTACCAATTATATTTTAAACAGACTATTTAAAGGTGCCTTTACCCCACTGCAAAAAACATCCTCAGGACAGCAACAGCAGAGAAGTATCCATCCCAGGAATAGTAACTGGATTCTTGTCTTTTGACTCTGTTTCTCTTCAGTTGCATGTTTTAGAATTAAAAATTACATGACAGAGAACCACTATTTTCTCATCTCCAGTAAATCATTTAATACATATGTAAGTGCTCATAAAAAGCCCTTACTGCATCCAGATGAAGTTGGCATTCCTCAAAACTCCAAAGGCTAAATCCAGAATGTCACTGTGAGAGCCTGAAGCTAAAATCAGCAAGGACAGAAACATTCTGCCTGGTTCATCCAGAGTGACCAGTCTCTGTCCAAGGCCAGGCTGGACAGGGCTTGGAGCAACCTGGGCTAGTGGAAGATGTCCCTCCCATGACAGCAGGTAGGAGGAAATGGGGTCCCTCCCAACCCAAACTATTCTAGGATTCTATGACAGGTTTTAAAAGATGCTGAAATAAAAACTAAAAATTTCATGTTTTCTTTAATTTTTTTCTTCTCACTTCCCGTTGGCTAAAAGAGAAGCAAAGTCTAAGTGCTCAGGTTTACAAAAGTGCTGTTACATTTAAAACCAAAAAAAAAAAAAAAAAAAAAAAACAAACAAAAAAAAAACAAAAAAAAAAAAAAAAAAAAAAAAAAAAAAAAAAAAAAAAAAAAAACACCAACTCAGGACATTCTGCCCAGAAATTATTTCACTTTGCTTTCTGATAGGCAGCTTTCTGTAATGCAACACTCCCTCGTGTTACTTTGCTGGGTGGAAACACCTGAGCCCTTCCTATTTATGACACCACCACCACAACCCCTGGAAGGGCTTTTTCAACACAGCCAGACCCAGTGCTTGGCTGGAAGCCTCCACAGGAACTCACAAGGAGTCCAAGCAGCACAAGAAGCAGTTTTGATAAGGAATTAGGTGAAATCAGCTTTGTTGCACCAATATCATCCTCAAATAAGGATTATGGGAAGTGACTGCTTACTGAGATAGAAGAGACCCTCTAAAGGCCACCAAAACACCTGGCAAGGAGAGAAATGCCACAGAAAAAGGAAGAAATTGCCTAGCAACTCCCTTATTCTGATTGCCAGTTGAGTGAGAGAAGCTGAAAGGATGAAGGTAAAAGAATTAAACATAGAAACTTTGTCTTCTCCAAGGTCCTCAGCTGATCTAAGTCACATTACTCAGATGGTTTTGGATGGGCTAAGTCAGCCTGTGCCAGGGCAAAAATAACAGGAATCAGCAGCTACCCAAAGAAGAAATAAAGCAGCAGAAACCTGGGGAAGGCAGACTTGATCACCACCAGGATCTACACAAAGCAGTCACTTGGACCTTCATACCCAAAAGCCAACAACCTCCTCCCAAGCAGCTCCAAAAGTGAGTTTCCAAGCAAGCCCCAGGGATCAAACTTTAAATACAGCCAAGATGCCAAATCAGGAGCAGCAATTCCTGGGGTGTTTGCCAGCCAGCACCAGCTGGAACAGAGGCTGTGACCCCAACAGCTCAGTTAATCCTCTCTTTTTAGGCAATAAAAAGATCTTGTACAGGCCTCTGAATTCTAAGAACAAATGATAAGTTTAAATGTGAGAGGAGGAATGATGTGGGTGCTCACAGATCCCAGGGCTTAAAGCTGGGCTTTCCAGCCTGGGCAATACACAGATCCCCCAGCTGAGATCCAAGAGAACAAGGGAGTCACTTGATGCAAATGAGTGCTTCTGTAGAAACACTGCTTTAAAAATAAATATAAAAGTATTGATTTTTGCTATTACTTGACACAGAAGATCAATCTGCATGTGACTAGTGCATTTCAGTCTATAAAACAACTGATTAAAGTGTAATGAAACATTAATCTTCATTTAGGGTTAAGTGCCTTACAGGGGAGGGAAGGATCTGATTTTATATAATCCAAAGTACAGCCTCAGAGAGGGACACTAACAGATTTTTTATCAGTGTATAAAAACCAAGACTAGTATTACAGAGCACAGCAGGCTTATTCACAAGGAGAGGAGCAGGTAATCCAATTTTACATGATAAAATCCTAAACATTTGTATTTTTACCATGGCACTTAGCTTCCCTCAATGCTTTGAGAGTGAAAGGCAGCCCAGGCTGACAATTTCCCCAGAGCCCCTAGGACATTTTTCTCTCCCTGCAAGCCACCACACACCCTCACAGAATACCAATGACATGGGATGAGACAACTGGGAACCAAACCAAGGGGCTGCAGAATAGGCCAGCTCAGTGCAGCAATTAATTCTGTTTATTTTAGCAAATCAAACTAAAGACATGAGGTAAATACATTGCCCTGGTCACTTCTCACCCACTGCACAGTGAGGAGTTAATGGGTGCATTACAGGCAGAGCTCAAGGTGCATGGTGTGCCCCTGACAATTTCCTGCTCTCCACTTAACAAGAACACGGTTGATTGACTGATATAAAGCCATAAATGATTAATTTACTCACCATTTACCTGGGAAAAATATTTCATTTTCCATCGAAATCAGAGTGGGGAACACTCTGGAAAGATCTTGAAAATTACAGATTGATTGGCCTTACAAGTTGTTTGAAATCAGAATTAATTAATGATAGTGTTTGAAAGCAACTAGAGGAAGATGTTAAATCAAGAAATTTGAAGCTTCAGTCAGGGAAGTCAGTGTGCTTGGTTTTTTGGGATAAATAAAATGTCACGTTACTTGAATATTCAAAAGCCAGGAGCAGTGGCTTGAAGGAGCTTTATTGAGATGTCTGGGAAGTGGCCTGGAAGGAACCTCAGAATGTTACCTGGCCTGCCAGAGGGAAAAGAAGAGGGAAATCTTCACAAGAGCAAGTTCACCCTCAAAAGGCTTCACTGAATGTCAGTGTAAGCCAAGAACTCCTCTGGGAACACTCCAGAGCCAGAGCCTGACCTGGGACTGAGTGGTCACAGCCTCCCTGCCACTGCTTAGTGCTCATTAATCCCACTCCAATCCCACACTAATCAACTTCAGTGACCAAAAACGCCCCAAACCCCACACCAGCATTTGTCCTTGAGTACAGATATGGGCTAAAACACATTTCCTGCCAGGAGTGGCCAAGGAAGAGCTATAGATGATGGGTGGTACTAAACTGCAAATTCATCAAGACTAGAGAACATGGCAAAATCCCACGGGGCAGGAGAACAGCCAGACAATTAAGCTGCCTGAACTTGAAATAAACTTATCTTGACAAGCACAAGGTAACACAGATTAGAAGGAATAATGTACAACTGTGATGCAGGCTTTACTGTAGAGAACTCAATGACAATGTTTCATTGGGATTCAGAAAACTCTTCTGAAAACCTGACAGAAAAAAATAACACACAAAACTAGATCAGCACTGTGGTATTTTATTTCTTGCTTTCATTTCATTATTTACCATAGGATATTCTGAACACTGAGTTAAAACACTTTTAAAAAAACTACATCAAAACATTTGTACTGATTTGTGTAGCAAGATGAGCTGTAACAGATACATTTTATTTTGGTGATCAGGATTATATCTCACAATCATCCTCACACACACTTTGTTTATGCACATCAACAGTCAACTGGTCTCACCAGCAGAAGGCTTCACCCTGATAGACTGTAATTCAGTAATCTCTCACAAATTCTAAAAAGCCCTCTTGAAGGCACAGCACCATTTCACAGCAAGTTCTTGTCTGGAAAACACTCTGGAGAGGTGTCATGATGTGGCATCATATCATGGCAGGCAGTTTTTGCAGATTCTGCCTGTCTCATGCAATCTCTGCTGAAAGCCCCCAGCCCCTCCCTGCTTGGGCACTACCAGACCCATGAGCTCCAGCTCCTCTTCCCTCATTTCCACCAACCAGGGGATGTTGTTTACCCAGATTACATTTTCATGCTCAGCATGAGATTCCACATGCACCCCCTAAGAGGGGAGCATTGGTATTCCTGAGCAGCATCACAGCCAGCCTGTGCTCCAGACAGCTCCTTGCCAACAGCCCTTCATTAAGCCTTCAGCTCAACCCTAAGCATCCCATTCCATCAGCTGCCCTGTCAATGGATGCCTTCCCTCTAAAGCAGCACTGTACTTTGTATAAGGAGGCTGGCTCAAAACAGCAGAGCAAGGAGAGCTGAAAAACAATCCTGACTGGCACATTTCCTCCACTCCCCAGACTGAGGGCAATGCACTCCTCCCACTTGGATCATTTCCTGTTGGTCCCACACATTGAGTCCATATATTTTCACTCATCTCACAGTAAGAGTTACTTGAATTTCCTTTTTTCAAGGAGTACTTTGGACTGCTTTTTTAGCCTAGAAAACCTCTGGAGTAAAACCCTACGTGAGCTTTTTCTTTTTTTTTTCCTTTCCTTAGACATTTTATGAAAGTTCATTAGATGTTTCAAACAAATTACTAGAGGGAAAAGCCCAGCCACCTTCAGCTCCACTAGATACCCTCTTGGTTCAGAGAGCAAAATCTGTATCTCTCAACTCCCCAAGGTAAATGAGGCAAATCTAGGACAAGTCATGAATGAGCAAGTGAGCAGAAGCTGTGGGAACCTCTGAATATGTGCTCCTGTTCTCCCCTACATCTTCCCCTCTGGCATGAAAATGTCACAAAGCTCTATCTGCCCATACAGATAGATATATAAAGTATGTTGACACACACACACAGACATATATATAAATATATGTATGTATATCCTATAAAGCCAAACAATTCATCTAGAAGGCACCAACACACAATCTCTGCAGGATTCCTAAAAATGCCACTCCTTACCTCCTCCTCCTCTCATGGTGCCAGGCTCTCTCAAACAGATTTAAGAGCACTTTGTGCTAGAGCTTCTGCCAACTGGTTTCCAGGACAGAAAAATCTCTCATCCTCTTAAACATCAAATGTGCTTTCCAGAGAGGCTGCAAGGCAAGCTTTAAAACTACTTTCCAGTTAATTATCCCAACACTGTTTTTTAAAATATTTTCCAAAACCATTGCAAATACTTCCCATGATTATAAAAGCTGCATTTATTTATTGCCTTTGACCTAAACCTCAAGTGGCCTTGATTAATATTAATCCAAATGAGATCTCCCCCCTAAATAACAACACAGTGTGGAAATTGTAAATTAAAGCAGCAAATTCTGTGGCTGTGCAGCTCTGCTCCAAGCAGCTGGGAAGAGCTGCCTGCAGGAGAGGAAGGATGGGGTGGAGGAGGAAGGGTCCATAACCCTTGTGACACACACCATGTCCAGTTCCCTGAGCCCAGGCACTCACAACAACTCCTGGTGGATTTTCAGCAATCCTGGGGAACTTCATTTCTGACAGGAACAGCCTCAGCATTCAGATTTAGGTAATTTCTCCTCCATGCCAAGAAACAGGCAGCAGCCTCTGCTGAGCTGGGTTCTGATGGCTCAGGTTAAGAATAAGCCATGGAATCACAGCACAATTCCAGATGCCAAGCAGTGAAATGGCTGCACCCTACTGGGGCTCTGCTCTCCATGTCTCTCCAAACAGGAGATGACAAACATAAAGAATTGTTAAGATTTCAATGTCTGGCTGAGCAGCAGATTCCCACGTCACAGCAAAGTGTCTTGCAACAGAGCAAACATCTTTGGTTGCAACAAATAATAATACAGGTTTTAATTAAAACACAGCTCTCCAGGAGCATCAGTTTCATATCTGCTGTGAAAGTACATCACTTGGAAATTGTTTTGTTTGGGGTGGGCTTGGGTTTTTTTCACTAAAAACAATGCATTTGTTATGCACTGGCAATATTCTTACTATGCAAAACAAAGCTTTTCATGCTGCACACTACTAAAAACTTTAAAGCAGGACAAAGTATAAATGTTGACAAATCTACAGTAAAGAACAGTCTCAGAAACCTTCAGATACTAATAACATCCTTTCTTAATTGTAGGCTCCTGTTGTTAGATCTTCACACTATGGTGATGGGAAACAGCACACATGAAAAATAAAATAAACTTTTAAAATTGCTCATGCCAGATAATTCTATCAAAACAGCAGGAGAATGGTACAACTTTAAATCATAAAAAAAAGGTATTAAAAGTCTCCTGCTTTTTTGTTTTTACCCCTGCTTTAAATTTTACTCTCATTTGCTGAGCAGAATCTTGTTTTCTTGCTTTAGATAACAAAAGCACACTTTTGAGTGGGAGTTTGATAGGATGCTTTCACATGACCTCTCTCCACACCCCAAAATATTTGTCTGTTATCTCTACACCCAAATATATTTATCTCTGGGTGCACATATTTTACAGTCTTGATTTCCTCTGCCTTAGTCCCTGCCAAAAACAGCCCTTCTGAAGAATGCTGAAATACTCACCAAGGGCCTCCTTGATTCACACCTGCAGCTGCTCAGGCTGTAAGGCCCTGGCAGAGGTGAATTATTTACAAAACTGGGTTTTAACAACCACAGCTGTCAAAGGAACTTGTCTCATTTCAGCAGGGAGAGCACCAGTAAGTGTCTGACAAAGGATGCTGATTTGGGGGTGAGCAGTGAAGATGAAGAGTGACTGTAGCACTGAATGAGACCAAATAAAAACTCCTGTGTAACCAAACCTACCTGGCTCATCCCTCACACAGCCACCCCAGGAGAGAGGAGCCAGCCTGGCACCACAGCCCTGCCACAGCTGAGCACATCCACACTGCTGCTGAAGCTCTGGAAGGACTCATGACAACACTGCATGATGCTTCTGATAATCCTTTGAGACAGTTCCCATCCTTTATTTGAGCATTTCTTTAGCCTGATGCTATTTTATTGTTAAGGTTTCAATTTGTAATATTCTGGCCTGAGAGAAGCCCCAGTTCACCCAGACAGCTGAACCCTGACTCCACTAAACATGACTCCAGCATTGCTCAGGACTGTGACCAGAAGAGATGCTACAAGCACATTATAGTATTTATACTGTAAATACTGATTTTAGACTGTAAATGGATGATACAAATCAATCCTTCTTTTACATACAGATGTTGCTGGCCTGCAGAACATCTATCTTCTTCTAAATATCACAAATATCTCTTCTTATTATTTCACCTTTGAGCTTTCTCCTTCCCCCTGAAAATCCCCTTTTGGTGTCTCTGCAACCTTTCCTCATTATCAGGCTGTTCTAGAAACATCCTCCCAGGTGAGACCAGCCACACCTATCCCAGCATGAGCTATGATGTGGTTATTATGTGGTTATTATTGCACGGGCAGGAGAATCCCTCCAGCAGGATTTACACATCTGCTGTGTATTCCCTTTTATTACCCAAAAAGCCTGTAAATGTTTCACCCAAGGTGAAGAAGAGCTTTGTTTTTCTCAGAGAGCCTCTGCTCCAAGACTGTGACATCTGATCAATGCCACCTGAGTGTGTCTGTCATTAACCCCATCAACAGCTGCATCATAAACCCTTGGCATTAACAAATACAGGGGCAATGTTCAAACCTTGGAATGTTCAAACCTCTCTGCCAACCACTGGAAGAGGACTGGGAGCAACACTGATCCTACTTGATTCATCTCCCTGGAAAACACAGCTCCTCTGGGCATCCCTAACAGCCCAAAAATCTGCCATGCAAAAGTAGAAACCTCCACTAATCCCTGGGATCAAAGAGAAGCTTAAATCTCTAAGGATTTGGCTATCCTTGGAATGGTGTTCTTACAGAACTGTATGTATGTCTGGTGCTTTCATTTATGACTCTTTTTAATGGCACTTGGAAAAACAGTACTCAAGGTTTATCCTTCAAAATGGAGATATGCTGCATTTGAAGTCAGAGGGCTTTATACAAATTATATAATTAGTACTTGGACAAAAAGATCAAGAAAGATTTGTCACTTTCTTCACTGTTTAAGTGCAGGTATAAATTTTGAGAAAAAGCTGGCTATCTGCCAAGAAAAAAGCTTGTAGCAGAATTTTTTTCAGGGGAAAAGCATCATGTCCTATTCAGTTTGTACAATCCTGAGTATTCCTGAAGGCAAGCAAAGAGTCAGGAGCATCAGTTAAAGGTTTTAATGCTACTGCAATGCAAATAGCAAACCATTACAAAAAGAAATTTTAGCAGAATCAGTAAAATACATTTTAACATATCATCTTAAAAAATTATACCTGCCAGGCATCACCATAGCACAGTTCATTCACTGTGCCTCATGAATAATCTCACATAAACCAAAAGGCACAAGATCATGCAGTCAACAATTGCCACGGGTGCCATGATGGAAAGGGTGGTCACTGCTGACAAGCAGGAGCACAACCTCTTAATGCAATAAAAAAGTACTTTTACAGGAAATAACAATGATTTCAGAGCTGAGGTAGTAAGCTGTCGTTCTGCAAACACTACTAACCTGCCCTATAAACAGATCCAATTGCACATGAGGCATAGAAGCACTTTTCAGTACATCATCCACTTTTTAAAATAATATGTATTTCAGGAAAAAAGCCAACAAAAAAACAACTCTCACCTCCTTTACCAAACAACCTTAACTTCAACTGCAGAGCCAGAGTTGTTCAAGTTGTAAAAGGTAAGCATTTAACAGCTAGACAGACCACAGAATAAAAGCCCTGTGCAGACAATGATAATTGAAATTGCAAATTTAACATCTCAGATTCCTGGAGCCACCTTCAAATCTGGGGTAGGAGCCCATTCAGGATCTGCCACAGCAGCATTTGGATTCCAGGCACAAGCCAGAGGTGCTCGCTGCAGGAATGGGGTTTGGGGAACAAAGCACAGGGGCTAATAACTTTCTAAACTTGCTTTAAAAAAAAAAAAAAAAACAAACAAAAAATTTTAAAAAAATTTTTTTGGTGCTGAGTATTTCCTGTATGCCAAATGCTCAGAGAAGCAAAAGCAAGAAAAGAAGAAGTAGCTCAATGGGAAAAGTGCTTCCCTGTGCCTAAAGGGGCTACAGGAAAGCTGGAGAGGGGCTTTGGGCCTAACCAAGGATTACCTTCACTTTCTGCCTCATTCAAAACTTCATTGTGACAGCAAATCCATACCCAGAAAATCTGAACACTCTCACACCCTGTTCAACATCCCCTCTCAACACAACATCCCACAGGGCTCCCCTTCTGATCCAAGTGGTTTAGTTCTTACAAGTCAACCAACACACTCACTGAAGTGGCATTCCCCAAGGAAAACATTCAAATGAGCTCCTCTATTAAATTACAAAATAGAGCTGCCTACAGTTGTTTAACATGCACTTGAGTTTCTCTTACAACAGGGCATCCTTCAGCATTTAGCAGGAGCATGTTCCCATACTATTCAATTATTTTCTTGCTGAGGAAACATCAGACCTCAGAAATGAAGGTTAACCATTTCTGACATGCAAACATCGTGTATGAAGATACTTAGGGCACCACTCATATCATTAATGACAATATTGCATGTATATGTAGTCTACCTGCATGAAAGTCAATGAAAAAAATTGGCTGCAGGCTGCAAAAGCAGGTTTAAAAATGGATACTATTATCATTCAGCAACATTAAAATCCAAGGGAGCAGAAAATGCCAATCTTAACTCTGTGGTCTGCCTTTTATGAACTTAAAATCTACAGAAGGATTTTATTGCAGGGTACTCCTGCTGATAAATAACAATTATAATCCAGAATCCTGATGATCTGGATTAGAGGAAGGTTTCTGCATCCCCTGCAGGAATTTTTCTCTAGAAACACAAGACAGCTTTGACCAAGACATTTTCCATGACTGTGACGATGCCTTCCCTGCAGAGAGGTAGGAAACATCTTGTTGCATCCCTTACCAACTCCTCACTCCATATATTACATATATTTTAAACCAGTGAGCTCAGCTTCATGAGCTCTGACTCCAGGTGAAGATGCAGAGATGCACATCCAGGTCACAATGACACATTTATCACCCTGCACTGGGAAGTCTCAATACCAGAACAGCTGGAAACATGGATTCATGCTCCAAGCATCCTCACCCTGGTATAAACAAGAATACCATATAAACAAGTATATATACATATAAACAAGTTACCACAAACTACCTGCATTGCACAGCTGGAACCAGGACTTTCAAAGGCACCAAGGACCAGGAAAAATGCACCCAAGGTATGACAGCAGAAGAGAAGAGACTGATAATAGGAAGCAAAAATTTGGTGGGCAATAATTCAAATATGAAACTGTTAATTAAATATGCAAAATACTTCCAGAAGCAGCAAGGGATAGGGAAAGAAACCAAAACAAAACCAAATGCTGCATCTACTGTAAACAAGTGTGAACACAGAGAATAAATATATCTACCTTCCAAACTGTGATTTGACTTTCTAATCTCTTGTCTACAGATTTCAGATTTGCTTCTTTTTCAAACACATGTTCCGTGAAGGATGTCTCTACAAGATTAAAACAAGAAGTAAATATTTCAGCATTTAGAAAAGAAACAGTTAAAACTGTTTTTCGTTCAGGACTTCTTGAATTCCTCAGAACACAGCAAACAGCTTCTGCTCCTGTTTAACATAAAGGGTTTACCAGTGTGTAAGTAAACAGTGTCCCTTGTTACCAAACAGGCAGCAGAGAGCTGTGACAAGCTCAGAACAATTCTAGGCAGAATTCACAGGGCTGCAGATAAGAAAGGAGGAGTTGAACGATTTAAAGCAGCTTGTGGAGAAGAGGAAAGAGAGCTGCATGCAATTTCATTATTACTTCAACTTCTGTAGTACATAGGAGCAGCACAAGAAAGAATCCCACTGTGCTGGACACTGCAAACATGGAGCAAGAGCAGGCTCCCCCAAAAAGCCTGTGATTAAAGCAGAAAACAAAAGATAAACAAACACTAGCAGGAGATCACAGAGAAGAAAATTTGCAATTCCTACTCAAACTAATTGTACTTCTACATACACAAAAAATTCAAACTGGGTTTAACAATAAACACTAACTACTATCATCCAGTCCCTATAAAATGTTGCTCATTCCAGCCACCAGGCTGAGTTCTCAGAACATGGTGGGTACCACACAGAAGATGGAGGGTACCACAATTCCCATCTTACATACATGCAAAGAGACATCTAAACATAATTGCAGTGGGTTCCAGATTAAAATAGATCAGCCCTCAGCCTGGCAACACAATGAATCACCCTCAGCTTGAAAGATGGCTTAGGCTGGGAGAGGGTTCATTTTCTCCCTAGTGGCTGGTACAGCTGAGGTTTGGATTTATTATTCTGAGAATAATGCTGCTGCTTCAGCTGCTGCTGAGCAGAGCTTACCCCAAGTCAAGGGCTCTGCAGTGTCCCAGCAAGGAGCTGCACCAGAAGCTGGGATGGAGCATGGCCAGGACAGCAGATCCCCTGGCCAGAGGGATACTCCACACCAGGGGATGTCACAGCCAGTGTGTGAACAGGGCAGATGGCCAGGAGGGGCTGAAGACTGCTGGGGGACAGGCTGGGCATCAGTGGGTGGGTGGTGAGGGACTGCACTGGGATCACTCATCTCTCTGGCTTGTACTCCCTTCCTTAATGGTCTCCCTTTTCACTATAATAACAATAATACTAGTAATATCATTATAGCTTAATTCAAGTATTAAACCATTCTTATCCCAACCCACAGGTTTTACCTTTATCTGATCCTTCCCCCATTCCCCCAACATCTGTTAAACCATGCCAGCTGGCTCCAGAAGCAGATCCAGTCAGCTGAGGTCCCTGCAGCAAGCCTGTAGCATCAGCTACAGCACTCCATGCTCACAGACTAAACCAATGCTCAGGACACTGCTGGGCTCCTGACAGGAGCAGTTCCATGGGAAAAGGGGAGTCAGCCTTTTGTGGGGGAGTTTTATGGGGAAAAGGGAGATGAAGATAGACCAGGATGAATCTTGTATATACAAAGTGACAAGGAGAAACACACAGGAATTGACAATGTGCTTAATAACTACAACTGGGAAGAGTCTAGACAGGTTTTCAGTGTGTAAATATCAAATTATATGAAACATGCTGGCGGGACTTGTAGCAACCTCTAATTTTAAGGTTCTACCTGAAATTTAAAAGAAAGGCAGCAATACCCTCCCTGGCTCCCTGCCTAAGCAGATTCTGCTGATTTGCTTAACCAGACAAATCACATAAACCCTGTGGTTTATAGACACCTTGACAAGTTCATTCTCAATGAGTAAATTGAGAAAACCTATGGGTCTGGGGTTTTTTTCCCTGATGAAGAAGTGGGTGAGGGAGGAGAGTCTCCTTTCCCTTCATCCTTCCACTTCATTCTTCTTCATTTTCACAGTGAGCTACAAAACTGCATTGTGCCCAGCACTGTGACTGTCCTGCCCAATGCTCACAGGATGGATTCTATTTTCCCTTTGAAAACAACATGAAAATAGTTTCCCACCGAGTTCTTCCCAAACACTTTGCCTAAATTATTAAAAGGCAAAGTTAACTGCTCTTGCCACAACCCTTGTGCTCTGTGAACACTTCCCACAAAGCACATCTGAACCACCAATCCTTTATCACCTCTCCAATTTCAGAAATGTGTCAGTCCTCAGTAAAAACTCCTCACATGCTTTTGTGATGGGCAGCAAAACCAGAAGTCAGCAGCACACTACATAACCTGCCAAATAAAGTTAAATGAAGGATTTGGGAGACCTGAAAAGGGGATTTGATCTTCCACTCAATAAATACACAAATGAGTGACACACAAGATGAATGCAGCTCACCCTGAACACAGGGAAGAGAACTCCAGAGGAATGACCAGGATTGTATCAAACAACCTCAAGTTCTAAGAGCACCAGATGTTTTCTCTCAAATCATTCCTTCTGGGACCAAAGATAAATCACTGGGTTTCTGCTGGATGCAAAGCCATCAGGTGTAACTCACCTGTGTCACACAGCTACATGTCAGTGCCTGCACATCAGGGAATCTCTACCATGCAGCATCACAATGTGGAAGAAATTGGGTCCTCCCCAGACAGCCTGCTCTTTATGTTGATTCCCTCTGAAAATTCACTTTTTTCCCCTCTTCTCTTCACTTTCTGTCCTTCTTAAGAGGAAAGCTGGACAAGGAAGCTTTTAGCACACCCATTTCAAAATGCTGGAATTACTTCAAAGAGTCCCTGATGGAGAAATACCAGCACAAGAGTGAGTTTTTAACAGAAAACCTGAATCCCATGAGAAAAGTTAGTATTTTAAGCAATTTAATACTTCCCATCTCCTTATCAGAACAATACTGATTTTTTCAGCCAAAGCACTTCAAACACACACATACTTCAACCACAACAAGCTTGAGGGCTCAAAGTTACACATATGCCAAGAGGGTCTGCTGAAAGACAACCAAAACTAGCAGCAAAGACTTTTGGTCCAGTAGTGAAGTGACCAGCTTGGCACAAGCACTTCCATGGCCCATAGTGGGCCAAAAGCAGCACTGTGTGTTTATTTTATTAACAGCAAGTTCACTTATCTTAAATAAGCCTGACATCACCACTGCTCCCCATCAGATGCCATTCTCCAGCTCTGTCTCCTCCTCTCCTCCAGGCTTCCAGTAAAATTAGACCTTGCATTAAACTTCCAGTAAAATAATTACAGTTGGCAGGTATTTTTCAACACTGATTGGGAAGCCAAGAAACCAAAGCAAAACAAAACAAAATCAAGTCAAGCATTACCCAACTTTTCTCAGAAATAGCTTGTTCTGTAGATCAAATACTGTCACTGGTGGATGGTTTTGCTCTCCACTATTTTGCTTTTTGCTTCACAAAAGCACTGGCTGTATGCCTTACAAAACTTTCCTACAATAAAATAGGGGGAGAGGTCTCAAGGCCTTCAAAACAACAACGAAAAATGACAGAGAGAAAAAGTCCTCCTCAAATGCAGTGGACATTTTTATTGTGGAGAAAACAATGAAGAGAAAAAGGAAAGCAAGAAGGAGCCAGAGTGCTTCACACAATTTCTAAGCAGCATCCATCACCATCATCACTTTCTTCTGCATGCAGATGATATGCTAACAAGCCCTTTAGATAATTTAGTCCATATATATGCTGTGTAGGTGTTTGCTAAAACACTAATGCCAGCATCCAGCCACTACAACGGGTGTGCTTGCTCCTTTATTGTATTAAAAATTGTTAGAAGAAGTCACAGAAAAATGTGACAAGAAGGAGAACTCCATTTTCAGAAGTATTTTAACTCAGTTCACCTCCATTTATTTTTCACCAGCAGCAAGGCTGTTGTTAGAGCTGTTTCCTCCTGGCATTGCTAACTCAGCACTCCCTTGATTCCCACACTTTATCATTCCCCTTTCCTGTTTTTGTACTCACTGCTGCCTTTTGAGGATGCTGAGTAGGGGCAGCAGGAAAATCGAGACGAGAGCCCTCAGCTTGCTGAACAGCAACCTCAGGAAGCAAAGCATTTAACAAACACACTGGAATGCTGATCTTTAATTTTCAGGTCATTTAGCCAAAAATGTGATATGCAGAAAGGAAAAAGAGATGTTCTAACAATCCCTGAGGTTTCAAAAACAACAATTCTGTCCATTCAGAGAATCACACCTAGCACTTCTTTCTCTGTCCATACTTACCAATTCTGTCTCATCCCACACTCTTAAATTTAAAAATTCAGGATGTTTAACAAGAAGTGAACCAGGTTTGACTGCAAACATCTTTTGCCAGGATAACTCTCAAAATTGCCTGAGGGCTTGAGACACTCAAATGCTTTAACTAATAATTGAACAGGACACTGCATTTTGTATAGCCCTGAGATGGCTCTGAGACCTTTGTCAGTGGTTTTTTCCCCCATATACATAGTGAAGAGGATGGATCATTCTGGAGATGAGTCACTACTGACACAAGAGAATAAACTCCTGTGAAATGCTGTGGGGTTTCTGCTTAACATTCTCTAGCTCCTGTTCGGGAGAATTTGACAAGGTTCTGGCAAATGCTCTTCCCACAGAAATCAAGCAGTGATTTTGTCAGTGAAATTAATCTAGAAGTGCTCAATATTAATTTCAGTCTTCACTTACCCTCTCCTCCTGCTTCAAGTTTGCTTCCTCACAAAGCTGACAAAGGAGAATGGAAAGCCACCAAGAGCAGGGTGACAGCAGACACCAAACCCAGAGCCAGGACAGATTTCCACAGCTCCACAGAGAGCTCCAGCACATTTGCTACTGTTGTTGTGTTGTGTTTCAGACAAAGTGCCTGAATATGTACAATGCTACAGCATAGTTTACATTGGCTTCCACTTGTAACATGTTTGGCAGCAACATCTTTTGGCTAAAGCCAATTGACACATGTAAAATGGGGGCAGAGTGAAAGGTAGGGCAAGGGAGGCTTTGGTGCCAAGCAGAAACCTCAGCCCACCCCAGTGCTTCCTGCTGCCATGGTCTGTCTGCACGACATCCACCCTCCCAAAATCCTGACACACCTGTACACCCTCCCTCAGCACAGGCACCACTGTAATTACTGCCAGCCAATGCCATCTGCACACAAATCACTAATTAACTCAGAACATGCAGAAGGTGCCCAACCCAGAATCACAGATAATGTCCCTGTCTGTCACCAACACTAATCTCAGGGTCACCTGGGCGCTTACCTGGGCACTGCCCTATGCTGCAATTGCCTCTGCATGCTCCTGCTACTTACTCATCCATATTACCTTCTTATTTACCCTTATTACTTTCTTATTTTTCCTTATTACTTTCTTATTTTTTCCTTATTACCTTCTGCTCTGCACAACTCCTTGGCAGGAGGATGCAGCTGGGTGGGGGTCAGGCTCTGCTCCCAGGGAACAGGGACAGGATGAGAGGGAACAGCCTCAAACTGTGCCAGAGAAGGTTTTGGGAATTGATTGAGTACTGGGAATATTTCTTCATTCAAAGGGTGGTCAAGCAGTGGAACAGGCTGCCCAGGGTAGTGATGGAGTCACCACCCCCGGGGGGATTTACAAGACACGCAGAGGTTAGGTTAGGTGGCAGGACTCTATCTTAGAGATCTTTTTAAACTTTACTGATTCTGCAGCTGCCCTTAAAAGCTATGATAAAGATTATTATACCAATGTTACAAATATACCTTCAGGACAGTCACTTGCACCTGTGATTAGAGCTCCTTTGGTGCATTCCTCCCATCCCTGCTCCCACATCTGCACAGAGGCACCTCAGGAGACTGGACATGGAAAACCCTTTGCTCTCAGAGTCACTGCCCAGCCACTTCAGTCATTTTACACTGTCCTCAGCATGAAGCTGATGTAGAATAGAATAAACTGCTTATTTACCATACAAGTTATAGCAGGACTAAAAACATTCTGATTGGCTGTGCATTGTTGAGTAGGCAGAAAACATGAGGAAAAATGCTACTTGCAGGTTTTGGAGGAAAAAAATGCAATCTCAAAAAAAGTGACCAACTCGAAAAGTAAATTAATTTTTATCCTGGCTTCAAAGAGACTAAAAATAAGGGGGTTTTACCAAAACAAATCATTAAGTCTATAAAAACGAAAATTAGTTTTGTCACTGACAAATATTCGTACACCACAGACCCTGAGTAACAGCACACAGTGCACCCACAGCATACTCAAAATTCACCATTTCAATTAGACTGCCAGTCCCTTAACAGATGATAATCCATCATTCCTAGGAGACTACAGGAATACCAGCACTTCCTTCAGCACACATTGGAGAGGAAGATGAGAAAAAATGTAAAAGAAATGAAAGACAGGCAAGCTCCCCCCAAACCCAACAGAGGAGATGATTTTCATGAATGGGGAAGGCACTTTAGACCTTCATTGCCCTGCACTGAGCAGAGATGGTTGGCATTTTTACACCATTTCACAGACACTAAAGCAAAGGACAAGTAGCACAGCAGCAGGCAGAAAGCTCCACCTTTCTATCCCTCTGCTCTTATATCCATGGAAGAAACAGGCCTTTTTCATTTTCAAATTTGATAGCAAACTTTCATTATATTCCTTTGCTTTTCCAAACTGTTCTTATCCCAAAAGCTCAGCTGGGGTGTACAGAAACAAAGAAGCAATCCCTTCTTCAGGAAGCCTTCAGTGGAATCCCCCAATTCCCCCAGCCATCCTACACAGACCCCACAATCCCACCCAAGACTTTAAAGATGAGTTAACAGTGCAGTTATTTCCATTAATATCTGCTCCACGAAGTCCATTTCATCCTGCACCCAAAACCCCAAAGCAGATCCATGGGAAACAGTGTAGGAATACAGAAACCATCATGTAAGTTATATCCCTCCTGCCCCAACTCACATACAGGGGCAACTCCTTTCTCTTCAAAGAGTAACTGAAGTTGTGGGAAGTGCAACACAGCAAGTCAGCATGGACTGACCATCACTGCTGTCAGGCTCTCCCATCCATTTATTTCCTTGTTCCTTCCCTCTTCCCCACCTTGTGAGCTTTGGAAAACCAATCTCCTTGCTGACAGGCATGACTGCAGTTCCCAGAACAACACTTGATCTCATCTGGGGTTTCCTTGTACCAACATAACACAACTGGCAATGTGGCGAGAGGAAATTTAAGAGGAGGAAATGGGAAATGGTGCCAGTGCTGGCAAGAGGAAACTCCCTAAGAACATCCCTTTGACTTGGAAGCAAAATTAACCAAGGAACTTCTTAAGAGCTTTCTAGAAACACCTTAAAATTTTAAGCCAATAGAGAAGACCCCCATGGAACAACTTTATGTTACCCAAGACTTTGCAGACACCACGTGCACGAGGTTCCCTGCCCAAAAGCAGCACTGGAGCTCCGTGCCCTGGGCACGAGGCCCTGCTGCAGCAGCTCTGTGCCTCCTCTCCATCACCTCTGCTGACAAGCCAGCTCTTGTTCCCTGGTGTCCTGCCAGGACCTCTCCTGCCCAACACCCCGTGTGCCGGCGCAAGCGGCAACACGAAACCGCGCGGAAACTCACGCGGCTCCGGCCCTGGCAGGTCACTGCTGCACCACACAGCACGGGTGGGGACAGCACAGAAACCCCAGCCAGCCTCCACCTACACAGCAGGGCCTCCAACCACCCACAGCCACTGGGATCACCAATCACGGTATTCCCACAGCCAGGGCTCCCTCCTTCCCAACACGTGTCCCTGCCACAGTGAGACTGATTTCCTCCATCAAGCCCCATCCAGTTTAACAAGTGAAGGCTCATCCATTAAACTCCATCTATACCCTCACTTCTCTCCCAAACACACACTCCATTAGCTACAGTTAAGGTGCCACAGTAAAATGGATTTTAATCAAGCATAGTTTCTTCTTTTTCTTGTTGCTGCTGCTTTGCCTTTTACTTACTAATTTACTTGTCTGTCTTGCAATCAAATCCCAGAAAACAAACCAGCACCACTGAGAATCAGGGAACTAACACAAGAGGTGATTATTTTGCTGTAATACCAGTTATCTAAGTGGTTTGTGGTAGAGAGAGAGAAGGTTTAGGGAACAAACAAGGGGTGCATCCAGAGATCAAAAGAAATACTGCTTCTAAGTGGAATATTAACATTTCCCCCTGGAAGAGATGACAGGAAGATCAGTTAAGCACATTAAGCAGAATCACTGCAGTTCACAACTGGAATATTTACAAGCTTTTTTGGCTGATCTTTAATATTTCAGAATTTAAGAAAAACCCTAACTGAATCTTTCCTCTTCTGCCTTGCCCATACCTAGTGGTGCTGTTCAGCACGATTTGAGTGACAGATTTTCTGTCTGGATCCAGCCCAACTGTATGTCACTCATCACAAGAGAAGGGGGCACAGTGAAGAAAAGCAACACAAAGCCATGGCAGCCAACAGAAATCAGCTCTGGCCCTGAGCACCCACTCAGAGTTTTTATTCATAACACACACTGTATAAAGGACAGGAGAAAGAAGCACTTGATCATTTCTGCCCCAACCATACACCTTGAGACAGCAATGCAAAGCACACGTGTGCCCTTACACAATTTCCTTTCCAACAGCAAGAGCCTCTTTTTGTGCTAGGCCATGCCTCAGTTTCTCCTGCTCACATTTCCAGCCTCATGCCATCAGCTGTTTAGCTCTTCACATTCCACCTCAGCCCTCCACCTTGCCACCTCCTTGTTTATTGCATTTACAAACATTATACTCCCACTCTCCATGTCATTTTTCTGGTTATTGACACCAGCTCTGGTTGGTGACAGCCCAGACACAACAAGCTCAGGCTCTGCCTTTACCCCAAAATGAAGAGACAGCCAACATCAAATATCCAAGGCCAGGCTGGATGAGGCTTGGAGCAACCTGGTCTAGTGGAAACTGTCCCTGCCATTCCAGGGCTTGGAATGATAAAATCTTGAAGGTGCCCTCAAACCCAGGCCATGTTATGAACATCTGTGAATACCTCCTTTGCTGGACACCATGGTGGCCAACCCAACTATTACTTCTTCCTAGAAGTTAATTTTTAATGCATGCTAAACCCAAGGTACCTAAAGAAGTCTGTATGAAATAGGTAGGGACTGCAGAAAGGTGCTGGGGAGATGAAGTTGGGAGACAACTAAAGGCCATATATGCAGGGGAGCCATACACCTTCTAAAGAGGGCAAGCAGAAAGACGTGCTAAACCTCATCTGCAATGATATTTACACAAATTTTCCTATTTGTAAACAAATTAACACTGCCATAATATTTGATTGCAGTTCACTTCTTCCACAACCAATGAGTCAGAATTGCTGTTTACAGTTATTAGCAATACAACCCTGCAGTCCATCAGCACTGCCTTCGCCCTGCAGAGGCAGGTGAAGCTCTGAAAAACATCAGGAAATAGGGATGCACACCCCAGCCCCAGGACTGCACTCTGAGCATTAGCACTTGTCACAGACAGCAAGAGGAAATACTCTGTCATAATTCTGAACTTTAAAATAGCATTTAACAAGCAAATCTGCTATGAGAACAGAATTAAGCTACTGAGGTTCAAGTTGATCAAAGGATTTTGAAAAATAATACAGATTTCACTCTGGATTTAAAAAAAAAAAACCCACACAAACCAGGAAAAAAAACCAAAACAACAAAAAAACAAAAACAAAACAAAAAACTGCTTCAAAAGCAAGAAAAAGAACCAGATTTTATTTCTGTGATAGCCAAGCACAGAACAAGCTCAGAGTCTTACCACAAAGACACTGCTGTGGCTGCAGAGAGCCTGGAAGGGCAACTCCCATCACAGCAGCTCCACAGCCCCCTGGGAAAAAGAGCTGTGGGCTCCCAACTCCCATCCCAGGGCACCATTCCCTACCCCATGTTGTTTTTTTCCTATTCCAGCAATATCTGGAAGCACCTACATTTTCTCCTCCTAATCACAGGCTTTGAAGCTGTTTTACCAGGGCATGCTCGTTCTCTTTTTTCCCCAGCAGTCCCTAAAACAAAGCAGCAAACAGGACAGAAACCAGGGAACTGCCAGAGGCACACAGCAGTCCTGTGCTTCCAGGTGAGTACAAACAACTGAAGGTCTAAGGTGCTGCCCCTGAGCCCACTGTAATTTCCATCAGTTTTAAACTGAGTCCTAGAGCAACTCAAATCCTTCAGCCTACTCAGCCTCATGGCTAATGACCAGGTAGGGATGAGGAACTGGAGGCAGCTTCCAACCCCTACCACCAACAGGCATACTCTGCCTAAAGGGCCAAAGTCACTCCCATCTTCTGCTTTCCATCACTCCTTTGACATTTAAATCAAGGCCCAAAACCAGTCCTGCAGTCTGATGATACAGAAAGGTCCCTGCACTCCTCCAGTGCTGGGGATTTCTCCCTCAACACTGGTCAGCATTCCCACAGTCAGCACCTCAGCTTAGTCTGCACTTGGAAAAGACCTTATGGATATGGATGTTAGCTCTCAGGGATTGATTTCACTGGCACTGAAGCAGCAGGCTGAAGCTCACATGCTACTTTCATTTTTACACCCAGTCACACTTAGTATTTTGAAAACAGTAACACCATTTCAACACAAGAATTCAGGCATGTTCATGACATGTCAAAGGAGATGGCAGCAGGTTCGGAATGGAAAATTGAACACTTAAAAAAGCAGAGAGGTCACCAATTTACCCCTTGAAAGAATTCATCAGCAAACTAGACAGTGCCATTCACTAGGTAGCAACCATGAAGCAGAAATCCCAAAGTCTTCAGGGCTGCCTCCACTCACAGTTTTTATTCCTGAGGATATTCAGTCACAACCAAGATCAAAAGCAGAGCTGACCCCACATGCCAGGAAAGCCCATAGATTTTGGGGGATGATTTCCTTATCCTTATGGCATTCACCTGGGATCTTCCCTCCCACCCCTGCCTCTGGCCAGGACTCCATCAAAACTTGCCTCCTGCTTGGCCAGACAGCACTGGGAAGCAGCTGATGCTGATCATGGCCAACAACAGCCTGTTTGTGCCTTTTCAAAGCACAGGATGATGCAAAAATGACCCAGAAAAGAGTTGTTTCTTCTGCATTTGGCTTAGGGCACAAAACATACAAGAACACAACGATTATCCTGGTTATTTACACTCCACTAAAGAGATAAGGGCTGTGACACAAGAGCAAGCAAGTGGGTTCTTCATGTGCTTTCCCAGGACAGCAGCAGCTCCTGGGAGAGCAGGGTGGAAGAGAAGAGAGCAGGCACAGTCATCAGTCTCCATCACAGCCAGATCATTCCTTTACCTGGAATTAAGTGTTTTACTCCAAAATCAGGTCTTTAGAGCAGTGGGGGTTTGCACCTTGGGCTTGCTTTTGGAGGGAAGAGGCAGCAGTGAAACAACTTGCCTTGCTCATCACAACAGGAGCAAAGAAATCTGTCCCCATGCACTGAGGGCATTGCAAACCCCAGAGAAACAGGAGTCCTCAACACGTTCCACTCAATGAACATCCCCAGTGTTCCCCTTTGTTCCGTGTAGTCTCCCCAGCCCTGTGCTGCTGCCCAACCTGTTCTGCCTACAGAGCAAAGCCAGGGCAGGGCTGGAAGGGTTTGGACCAGTTTTTCATGGCACAGCAGCATCCCTGTGTGCTGACTGTGCCACGTTTGCTATTGCCTCAGCCTCGGCACCACGAGAAGCCCAGAGCTGTGCCCAGGCAGGCAATGCCAGCCCCAGGTGGCCACAAGGACAGAGTGGGGCTGGCAGGGCGCAGGGAGGGCGAGGGAGCCGCTCCAGCCTGGAAGGGGCCGGAGGGAGCGGGCACATCCCGGCTGAGGCACTGCTGACACAGAGCTGCCATAAATCACCACCCTTCTGGAGCAAAGCAGTGACTCAGGCATCCTCCATCCTGACGCCAGCCCAGCAGCACAGCCACAGACACCTCCCGGCTCTGGGCTGTGCCCGTGGCCCAAAAATAGCTTTTAAGCCAAATCCTGCAGTCATCACTCAAAGCTGAAACCCTTTTATTTACACTCAGCAAGAACTCATGTATGTTTTTGACAATGCTGAGAGTAACCAGTGCTTAAATTATTTGCTTAGCAAAGGAGTCTATTTAACTACAAGAGTTAGACCAAGTATGCAATGTTTTCTGACCCACATAGAAGCTAATAATTTGCATTTTATGGAACCACTTTACATAGACAACCCATCATAATGGCCAACAACTTAATGTACAAGAATTAATAATTGAAAAGCAACCCGTCAGCACTGTTATTTTCTTTACAGGTGACTCACAAACCTCATTACACTGTAGCATTAAATTTCCAACGACCTTCTGGAAAGCTGCTCATTCTGAGAGTCTTTTTTTAAGGCATGATCTCTCAGAATGCCAAGCAATTGCAGAGGAAGTATGTGACAGCTACCCAGAGTCTGTGGGAGAGGCCAGGCAAAGCATCCTGTCAGAAATATATCAGCCTGATCTCCCTTTGGCTGAACAAGTGACTTTGACTTCATGAATCCCCCCTCTCTCCAGCCAGTCACTTGACCAAGCTTCTCTCACAAATTTCTGCCTTAATGCCAGATTAATCCTACTTCATCCAGTCCCCAGACATCTAAGAAGCTCCAGCTCTTTTTCTCTCAAATCACTGGCTTTTAAACTATTTCTGTTGCAGCACCCAAGCATTTGCTGTGGATGAAAGAAGGCACAGAGACTAGCAAAGAAGTGTAAAGGCAAACAAAAATTACATGGCAAAGCCTGGGATTTTCATAGTCTTAGGGAAATTAGGTCCCCTGAATCCCACGGCAACTCTGAGAAGAGTCAAGTGCATAATTTTCCATTATGCTTGTAAAAAATCCCCAAATAAATGTACAACTAAGTGCAGCCTCACAAGGCTGAGCATTTGTTCTCCTAAATGTTGTTACTGAGATCTCTTATTCCATGTTTTAAGGTTTGATTTTTCAGAAAACAGTCTTTCTCTAGCCAAAATGCCAAAGATGCATTGAATGGTGGTTGGAGGAAAACCCAGCCCAGAGTCCTGTCCCTGCTGGGGAAGCAGAGCAGAGCATCCCCCCATTCTGAGCTGCTCACCCCAGTGCCTGTCCTGCTGACAGAATACAGCTCCCTCTTACTATCTAACAGAGATCATCTCAGGAGTTTGTTCATCATGAGGTTTTGATTTTAATTTCAGAAGCCCTGGCTGATAGACTCCCACACCTGAAAACCAGGGAGTAATTTAGAAACATAAATCATAAGAAAAAACAATTATATCCATTAGACCTTTGAGTGGTAAAATGAGTAGAGATGGGATTAGAAAATCCTGGCTGGCTTTTCTTTCACCCACTAATCAAACAACTCCCTGAAGTACTCACAGGAGTTTCTCCTCTCCACATTTCTGTGCTGGACGAAGGGGAGAGCCAGATCTGCTCCCCTGGATTCAGTCTGGCTTATTCAGCAGCTTCAGCTCTGCTGTTTCAGATTCCTGCAAAACTAAAGGCTCGGGAGGGAAAGCTGAGCCTCTGGGCATGCAGCAGACCACAGGCACTGCACACACACGGGAGGCAGGGCTGCACTGGGAGCAGAGCAGCAGCAGCCTGTCCTTCAGCATCACACAGCTGGCCATGCTCAGCAGCCCAAACCACAGCCTGCAGCACCCAGAGAACACCCAAACCACAGCCTGCAGCACCCAGAGAACGCCCTGGAGCTGGACTGCACAGCACTGCATTACTGCACTCACTGCATTCCTGCACTCACTGCACTCACTGCACTCACTGCACTCACTGCACTCCTGCACTCACTGCATTCCTGCACTCACTGCACTCACTGCATTCCTGCACTCACTGCACTCAGCTGTGCTCCCTTGCACATGCAGCCCGGCTGAGCAGGCCTCCAGATGAAACTAAGCAGCAGGATGCAAAGTGGATATTGCCAGAACACAGAAACATCTTAGTCATCCCTCAAAACTGAAGCAGAACTGGGCTTGCAGCCCGTTCCCAGCCCTTAGAAAGACAGCATTTGTTTTGTTTTACCAGCCGGTTCTTCCCTCAGACTGTTTTCCACTGCAGAAGTGCAAATGTCTGCTACTCGGATCTTTACTGAATAGCAATTTAAAAGGAATTCTCCAAGCACAAAGGTGAACTTCAACAAGCCTGCTTCCCCAGGAACAGCACACTAACATCATCAGTGTGCACAGGCCATGAAAAATGCTGCTGCTGCTGTAAGAAAGGAACACGAGCAATGTGTTCCTTCCTCTGTGTCTTCCTGCAAAAACAATCTCCCTACCCAATATCCAAAACTGCACAGGCTCCACAAATCTAATTGGCCATGACTCCAACACGCAGAGCTCTGTCTGCCTAAATGCAAAACATTAAAGTTGTTTTGCTTTTATTAATAAAATCTTGGGACGGGATGAGATAAAAATCCTAAGGAGGAAAGTCTAAGAGGTAAGAACCTCCCCCTCCCTGAGTAAAGAGCTGTCTTTGTGTGAATAAACTGGGCTACCTAGATAAACTTTTCCTTGTTTATTATAAAAGCACAAGCTCAAGGTCCTTTTATGTCCTGATGTATGAAATTATTCCAGCTACATATAATTTTAAAGACCCAAAGGGGTGAGGCTACAGTATTTATAGATACATTCAGGGCTAGAATTTTGGTTAGCAGCAACATTTTTATGGCCTCAACACCTAACATACTTTTGGGGAAATGCCCACCTGTATATATAGATCCTGGGAAATTTTCCCTATTAAATACATATTTCAAGTGAACTTGTTCTTTATCATTTTTCAAACTTGACAGATAAAGTATGTGCTTTTCTCTCAGAGATACAGAGACAGAAGGAAAAAGAAACTGAGGCCACTTTCATAGCAAGAGGAAACCCTTGATCCCATCCTGACGCTTTCAGATACATTCACTGGTTTGTTTTATTTATTCTCCAAAATGGGGCCTTAGATTTCCTAAGCACATGCCACTCATTAAGACATGAATCTCTGTAAACAACTCAAAACACAAAAAAAAAAAAAAAAAAGGAAGAATGGTTTTCTGTTATTCAGATAACAAATTAGGATCCCATAATGATTTAAAAATCTGTTTCTCCAAACTTCTAACCCAGAGCTCTGTCTAAAGTCTGCTCAAGACTGGATCAATACTCCAGTTAAATCACTTGGCACTGGCATCTCTTCACTCCAGGAACCAAGTAACACCAAGGGATGCTGTTGGATTAACACTGTTTCAGAGATCTCATCCATACCCATATACTGTTGTTGTGTATAGCATCATTATGTAAGCCTCTCTATTTTTAAAACAAAATGTTTGTCTGGTCAGTCTGTACTATTATCCACCCGTAAACCATCAGGCTGAAATTCCACCCACTTTAATCATAAGTTTTCAGGCCTAAGGGTGGAACAGCAGTAGAAATGACAAGACGAAGAATTTCTATTTGCTTTAAAAACATAAAAATTCAACCCATTTTTATCAACAGGATTTCAGAAGCCATCACAATTAGGGCACTGCCCAGGCTCCCCAGGGAATGGGCACAGCCCCGAGGCTGCCAGAGCTCCAGGAGTGTTTGGACAGCACTCCCAGGGATGCACAGGGTGGGATTGGTGGGGTGTCTGTGCAGGGACACGGGTTGGATCCATGATCCTGATGGGTTCCTTCCAGCTTGGGATACTCTTTGATTGTATGATTCTAAATTACCAACCTTTGAAGAGCTTCTTTTAATAAACCAAACAACTTTAACACCAGTATACAGAAGTCTGTGACCCAGAGGGCTCCTGTAACCCAGACTCCTGAATCACCAGCACAAAAGCAAATACTGTAAGCCAATTCACAGCCAAAGCATCCTGCTTCCCTGCCACACAAAGAAAAAGTGGAATTTAAACCTCAACTTTGTTACATCCCATCTATTCCTCAAATGGTTGAAGATGGAGTGGTGGAAGCCAACCCATAGAACAGTACAGAACTGCTTTTTCTGTATCATGTGGCACTTACTGGAACCTGTATTATTTAACTTCAAGCTCTTTAACACAACTTTTAAATTCTGTTCTCTGCATTCTTATGCATCCCCTGAAATGCTGCACCTGACTCCTTGCTAAGATTTACTCTGGTAAATCTTCCAACAATGTTGCTGAAGTCGCTCCTTGGTTTGCAGCAACTCTTCTGTCATCTGAGTGTTTCTGAATCAAGACTCGCCCCAATCCATGTCCAGGATGCACAGCTGCAGAAATCATTTCTTGTATTTGAACATTTTTTTGCATGCAGACACCTAAATATGACAGTCATAATGGTACCTATGCATAAAAGGTGACTGCAAACAGGGCTGGGATTATACCTCACTGCAAATATAAAGCAGTTATCTTCAGTACCTCCAAAGACCACTCAGCATTCCCACATATAGTTCATTTCTGTGTGAAAACCTAGAAATAAATATATTCTTCTAGAATTCAGATAAAATCACAAGCACTTTAAATGGCAAACTGTAAAATGAAAAAAAAATCCTTCTCAGACTGGACAATTATACTAGAAGTTCATCAGCACAGGAGGTTGTGAACACTAATGCCATGAAGTTTCTCAAAACTAATTAAGACATTTTTTAGAGAAAATAATCTGTCAGCAGCTATTAAACACATAAGCCTCCCTGGAACTGCCAGCCCAAAGGTCTCCAGAAGTGGTGATGCTACAAGGGTTTACCAGGAGAATTTCACTGTTCCAGTTTTCCTGTGCACCTGGGAGTGGTCCCATCAGAAGAGCTACTGAGCTAGACAGACCTGACACAGAATAACTGCTCTTACTTCATCCACAAGATTGAAGATGACAAGAGACCAACCTGCTAATAAAACAGAGCTGTACCAGTAAAAGAAATAGTCTTAATATCACTGATTGCATATCACATTCCACACTGCCTCCTCTGAACATCCTACAACAGCACAGCCTGAATAATATTACCTATTCCCCAAAGTACCTCTTTATATTTCAGTGTACCCAAAATGTGCTTGTGTATATTTATCACAAATGTTAAACAGCACACAGAGCAGCCAGTAGCACAGCAATAGACATTTGCAAGTGCCTGTGAAATCCCTTTGCAATTATGTATCTGCTTATATAGAGTTAAACACAGCCGGCAAGGAAATAAACAACAATAATAACAATAAACTCTATCCAGAGTGTTCTTGAACATGTATTCAAAATGCAGTCTTGTTCCATCCCTGCTAGAGGATGGAAAAGCAGCACCCTCGAGGGTCCCTTACCTTTCCCTGAATGAGAGGAAGACTGGAAGGCTTAGGCTCCACACCAACACGAAGGCCCCTGGAGAACTGACTGCAGGAGCTCCTCATTCCTCCTTTCCCCAAACACTTGATGCCATCACATCCTGTATTTTCAGGACAAGGGGCACTCCTGCTGGTGAGCCCAGAGCAGCTGGACAGGGGTCCCAGCGAGGCGCTGCACACACATATGGAAAAGTCCATGCCCAACACCTCCCTCTGCCCCCAAACTCCAGATACCCCCCCACATGCCAGCCTGCCCCTTCCCCTCCTGGCTCTGTCTCTCCCAGGTCTCAGCCCCAGCACGGCGGCGATGCCTGTGCCAACCTTTGCGGCACAGCCCGAGCAGCATCACCTCCTGGCTGAGCAGATTCGGGGAGACCAGCCCAACCCCTGCAGCACTGCTACCTCCACTACAAGAGGTGGCCAACTAATAATGGACTGCTTGAGGGGCTGCCAGCTACAGCAGACGTGGCTGGAATCGTATTTTTTGTTTAATTTAGGAAGCTTCCAGTTGAGCACTGGTCATCTTGCCTGAGCCACCCCCTGGGCTGCAGTAGCCCAGAGCCTGCAGAGCACCCCAGGCACCACCAGCTGTGCACAGACCTCTGACAAGGCCTTGGACTATCAACTAAATGAAGCCAGAAGTAAGTTTGCCCACGCGTGCAGGAAGCACCTAAGGCGCTGCAGAACTCCTGGAGCACAGACAATCGATAGCAAATACATCATAATCCCAAAGAGACTGCCAGAAATTTACTTAGTATATTACTGTGTCCACTCATTGTGTTTCCATCCAACATTTGCAACAGACCAAGTGCAGCAGATCTGTCCGATGTAAACAGCTGCCTTAATCCACGCTGCTCTATAGATCGTGTTTACCCAAAGCTGAATGATCATTTCAACCTTTGTTAATCTGATTGCATAACAACAGCAGCCTGAAATAACCAAGCTGCTCCCTCCAGCACACATTAGTTGAAATCAGTCATTTCAGCACCCCGCTCCTAAAAATCAGAACAAACCAAATCACTGAGAAAGAAGAAAATACACAAAGCACCTGGGCACTGCTTTGGCAGCCGAGCACCAGGCACATCGCCGATGCGGATGCCACGGAGCACACTGGCACCTGGAGCGGGCTGCGAGCACAGGGCAGAGCAGAATGTTCCCAACGCCGAGCTCCACTGCGCAACCGGAGCACATCCTGCTGGATCGCGCTCACAGCTCGGGCGCAGGCTCGCCAGCAAACTACACAGCGCGGATTCCCAAAACATGTCACTGCACACGTATAAACAAAGGCCATCATTTACATGGCAGATCCTATGGAAGCTTATCTAGCACATGACATCACACCCATAAATTACAACCTAAAGCACCTGTGCCAAACTGCTCCCGCCCTCCCATCCCAAAATGAAGATGATTAATATCAAACCCTGCTCATCCATGCCCGCGCCTCTTGGGAATAAACACACACGATGTACCTCCCAAGACAGAGTAGTATTTAAAGATTCTTCAGACACTGAGAAGATTTATAATTATTGTATTGCATCAGCACAAAGCCTTAAACAAATCAAGCTGCCTCATCATATGACACCTAAGATAATATAAGGTTAAACAGCATCAAGCAGTATCGGTTAACTTCACTTGTATGGAATGGCAAATACCCCCAGTCCCTGGGCACGGGGATCTTCAGCTTCAAAGCTGTTATTAAACAGGCAGTCAGACAAGCAAAATCAAAACACACAGATTTCTTTGAACAGGCTCAGAACCAGAATTTTTCCATTGAAATCCAACCAACCAGGGCATAGAGAAAAGTGAAGGGCAGGCGATTGGGGAACTGAACAAGGCAAAGGATGTGTTTCAGCATCTCTCAGCTTTAGTTCAGTGGTCCATGATCACCTTGGGAGGGATCAAGAGGCGGTATCGGGAGCTAACATGACACTGCCTATTGATCACAGTCAGCTTTCCACAGCGCACAACAGGATTCCTCCTCTGGACCGACGATGCCCAGGGAGGTTGCCTTATGGAACAACCGACAGACAAGACCGGCATCAGCCAACTCTCTAACCAAAACACACCCGAACACCTTTGTAAGGCAAAACCAGCCAAGTATCTCTGCTCCAGGCATAAATATCTGCTGCTCCGAGTGGGCAGCTCCCCACAAATAATGGCTGAGGATGGCAGTGCCGCCCCGCTCCGCCCGCGCCGGGCACTGCCCCCGCACAGGCCCCGCACCGGGAGCGGCTCCGCCGGCTCTGCCGCGCCAGCTGGCTCCGGGCCGTCTCCATCAGCTCTGCCCGCACCGAATCCCCGTTTCTGCGCCTTATTACCAACGTGACATCACCCCAGAGCGAGCACAGCCTGACATCTACAGTTAACTCGGTGATGGTGTAAGTGCCGCCCGGCGCACGAGCGGGCGGTGTTGCAATACGCTGCTGCCGAACAGCGAAAGGGCACACAGATAAACAGACACAAATACTAACACGCAGCCACACACATCACACCCGCCGGAGAGGCTCGCAGGACCCGCGGAGCCGCAGCCGAGCCCCGGCGCTGCCGGGCCGGGGGCGCTCCGAGCCGCCCACCCGCAGCCATTTCCCATTTCCATTTCCCATTTCCCATTTCCCCGCCGCTGCCGCCGGCCCGCTCCGCACAAAGCGCGCCGGGCCATGAATAAAACATCGCCCGGCGGCGGCCGGGGGCGGGATACGAGAAATAAGCGAATGCAAAGGGAGCGGGGAGCGGCCCCGCGGAGGATGGGGGCCTCCCCCGACCCCTGACCCGCGCTGGCCCGGCCCCGGGCGCTCACCTCGGCAGCCGTGCTCGGGCAGCCCCCGGGCCGGAGCGGGCGCGGGCGGTGCGGCTCCCGGGCGGTGCGCGGAGCGGAGCGGAGCGGAGCGGAGCGGCGGGCGCGGAGCGGAGCGGAGCGGGGCCGAGCGGCCTCTCGGGGAGCGGGCGGGGCGGGGCGGGGCGGGGCGGAGCGGGGCCGTCACCGCGGGGAGGAGCCGCCGCCCGCCCGCCGGGTCCGCGGGGTGCGGGGCTACCGGGGCTGCTGTGCGCTCACGGGCCCCGGCGGTACCGGCAGCGCTCATCCACGCACTGCCCCGCCGGTACTGGTGCCCCTCATCCCCACACGGACCCGGCGATACCGGTGCCGCTCATCCGGTATAAGGATCCGGCGGTACCGGCGCCGCTCATCCACGCACTGCCCCGGCGGTACCGGTACTGCTCATCCACACACTACCCCGGCGGTACCGGCGCCGCTCATCCACGCACTGCCCCGGTGGTACCGGTACTGCTCATCCACACACTGCCCGGCGGTATCGCCGCTCATCCGCACACGGATCTGCCCTCGGATCTCGGCGGTACTGGTGCTGCTCATCCGCACACTGCCCCGGCGGTACCGGTACCGCTCATCCGTGAGGATCCCCGGTGTCGCAGGGGTGTCTGGGCTCTGGTCGGGGGGCACCAGACGCCCGGTGAGGTCACAGATGTACAAACACAAAATCCTGGAATCGGTGGGTTAGGAGCGGCCGCTGGAGATGATGCAGCCCAACCGCTCACCAAGGCAGGGTCACCCGGAGCAGGTGGCACAGGTGGGTTTGGGATATTTCAGAGCTGGATGCTCCATGCATTCCATGGGCAGCTGTTCCAGGGCTCTGCCACCCTCCGTGGAAAGAAGTTCTTCCCCATGGAAGTGGAAGGGCAGCTCTGGTCTCTGCTCCTTGTGCCCAGGGACAGGACCCAGGGAATGGCTGCAGCTGGGCCAGGGCAGGGTCAGGCTGGAGCTCAGGGAAAGGCTCTTCCCCAGAGGGTGTTTGGAACTGCCCAGGCTCCCCAGGGAATGGGCACAGCCCCGAGGCTGCCAGAGCTCCAGGAGAGTTTGGACAATGCTCCCAGGGATGCACAGGGTGGGATTGGTGGGGTGTCTGTAAAGGGACATCCATGATCCCTGTGGGTCCCTTCCCACTCGGCATATTCCATGGTTCCAAGTTAAACTTCTTGTGATTTAGTTTTTGTCCATTGCTCCTCATCCTGTCACTGAGCACCACCGACAAGAGTCTGGCACCATCCTCTTGGCACCTGCCTTTGAGGTGTTTATGTGGATCTCAAGCACAGCCCCCTGTGCCTTTGGTGTCCCTGTGCCACTGCAGGGGGACAGCAGAGTGCTTCTCTTCCTTAGCACAGAAGTTGTTTTCCCAGGAATGCAATGCCTTTCAGCTCTATGGCACCATGCACCCAAATTTTCACTGGAAACGCGTGTTTTTCTGTTTGCAGAGTTTTTCATGAAAACAACTGAAAAACTGGAGATGAAGGTGAAGCCTCTTTGAAGATTGAGTTATAAAAGCTGTTTCAGACTGTTCCTGCCAGGAAATGCCACCAGGTGAACTAGAAAGACTTCAGCAAGCCTACATCCTTTTCATCACTTACAGTTTTAGTATCATCCAATAATCCAGTCAGATACGTTTTCATCTAAGGACATTTTTCCTTCACCATGATGAAAATGTTGAAATAAATAACAGTTGGTTTGCCAAATCCTTGGCAAGATCCCATTTGAAGTCATTCCTTCAATTTTCTACCTTCAACTTGCTACCTTCAATTTTCTAGCAATTAATTATTTTTCGCTGCACTGGAAATCACTACCAGAAAGGTGCCCATCAACAACATCAAGACATTCCAGAAGAGGGAATATTTTCAACTCTAGGTTGAAAACTACGGAGTTTGGCCAACTTTGTTTTTCTGCAGAGAGCCTGATACTGTTTCCAAAGAAACCTGGTGCTTTTACAGTGAAACATATATGATTGCTATGCCTCTGTAAATTGTGCTTCCAATAGAAATGACTGTAAAAGAACAGCATGAAGCAAACATATTTTGTTTAGCCTCCACAAACAAACCTCCCTGATGTTTTCCTGATGACGTCTGCAGCTAGTTAACATTCGTAATAATTATTTACATGAAAATCCATTTCCTTGTGCACAAATTTGTTGATGGAGTCATTGTCTGCCACTCTCATGTAGTTAACGATATGTCTAAAAGCAGAAAATAGTTATTTCCCTGATTTCTGGTGTTTGTTTTACTTGATTCTGAGATGAGACAGTGCCTACTGGAGAGTTATTTTTAGAAGCTGAAAAATTATGAACAGTGTAAACAATTTCTGATATCTAGGACAATTTTGGTACTAAGAATAGCACCCATCAGCTGTGCCTATTGCTCTGTCCCTGCCTAGTGATGCTCAAACTAGGGATTATTTTATTAACTCACAAATAAATTGTGGGTTTTATATCAAAACCAAGTGCTGGGGGCTGTTCCTGCAAGAAGAAGACGAATTTCATCCTGATGTTTTTTGTACATGAGAACAGAAATTGGTTTACCTGCTGATGTGGGAATGAATTGACTTGAATCTGGGAGAGTCATGGACTAAAAGTAGCCAGAGACAAATATTTGCAAAGATAAAATTACCATTATTTTTATAATGATATTTATAATTATTTTATAATAATGAGCCCCTCAAAACTCTAGAAAGAGGAAAGATGAGGATATAATTTAGTATGGAAAGTCAATGACCTGTACCTGTTTTTTTTTCTTTTTGAAAGCAACTCCACCTCCATGTCAAAAGAAAAGAACAAGCCTCCTAAGACAGAAGGTAAAATAGTGGTATAAAAACACCAATTTGACCTATTTATGAGGGGAAAATAATTGTCTTTCATCACAGTACTGCAGTGTAATGAGTGTGTGCATGCCTCACATGTTGCCTCAGTTATATCAATACAGCAGTGCTAATGAGGATCTGTCTGTCTTCCCCTAAAAATGGGAATGCAGTTCACTTGTCTATGCCAAAAGTATATGTATTATACCTGTGTCCTACTTGTTATGGGTGAAAAATGGACCATTATTTGGATCAGGTAGCTGCTGTCAGCACAACTGTCTATGTTTCAAGCTGAAAACTGTTTCAAATGCCTAAGTTACCTGTTTTATTTTCTGAAAGACACTGATGATTTCCTCATACTTCAGTGAAGCTCTTCACTTCAGAAATGGGAGAAAAGAGAGCAGTCATAGCTCACCTTATAGAAGAATAAGTGAAATTACTGCACATTTTTCCCAATTAACTGGAGTTCAGAAGAAAAACTAAAATGCTGCACAAGCTGCTGCCAGGAGCAGTTTAAGGATTTTGATCAATTGTTATCACCTCAGTCCTGGCTAAAGTAAACCCCACAATGACAAATTCATTTTCCCTTTAAGAACTGTAGTCCCAAAACATTGAACTATTTCCTAACATTGCTGATATTCAAAGATTTTTGTAAACATAATTCCTGGGGTTGGAAAATACGGTCCCTGCATGGACTCTGAGTGCCAGGGTGATGTAGCTATTCCTCCATCCCCAAGGACTGCTGGAGAATCAGTCAGGCTCACATGGACCACATTGCTGGTGCTGCTGGAGAAAGGAATGGGCACAGAAAGGCACAAGCCCTGCAGATGCAGTTTCCTCCCATGGATTTTGCATGTTCTATAAAATTTGAAGGTGTCAGGTACCAACATTGTTTACAGGATACCGAAGTTGTTGAGGTGAGTTTGATGCTGCAAACCAACAAGCTGCTCTTTGAGCTGTTCTGCTGCTTGACAAGTGACACAGGAACAGACTGTGAACTTCCCAGCTCCTTTTTAATGGTGTATTAACATCAAAGAGTAGCTTTACATATTTAAAAGACTACAAATTAGCTGATGTTTGTTTTGCAGTCTGGCCCTGCTTGTTGCATTCACTGTCATTATTAAAATGGAAATGGATGTTAATCTGCAATACAGAAAAACGTGGGTTGCAAATTCTGGGCATATAAAAGAATGCATTTTAACCAATAAATAATTATGTCTGAATAAATAATGCCCTTGGAAGTAGGAACTGCTCTCATTCACCTCACCCAGCACCACACCTGTTCAGAGGGCAAAAAGGGGAATGAAATATTTAAAAAGAGTTAAAGATTATTCTGCATCACTTAACATTGCATATTTCTCCAGAGTTTTCTGTTTCACAATAATCTATCAGTCTTTCAGAGGCCATAAAAACACTGCTTGCAAGAAAATAAAGCAAAAATTGGTGACTATAACAGTAATGAAGAATTTGGGGATTTTTTCATGTATTTTATGCACAAAAAAACAAAAAAACCAACCAACCAAACAAAAAAACCCAACAAACAACATTCTAAGTTGATAACTAGTTGAAGGATGGCTTTGAGCAGTAAAACTGACATGGGTGAAGTCATCATTTGTGCTCTACCCAGGGCATTTATCAGCATCATAGCAAGGGACTGTGTGCCATGTGCAAACTTAAACCTGTGCAGAGCTTTTATCAGATCAAGTCTCAGGTCTCAGAGTCTCAGGCAGGCAAACAGGGATTCAATAAGTAGCCTAAAGCCCAGAGTGGGCTGAGAAGAAAAGCTACAAGCCATGTTCTAACTTCTGGCACAACTTCCCCCTTTTTTATGCACTGGAAGTGGGCATTAAAAAGAAATATATAATAGGGTTTTCCTGCATCCCTTTTCATATCAGAAAGGAGAACACGCTGGCTTGAAAATACTGCTGCCTGTATGGAATTGAAAGTCTATTTCCTTGTGCATCAATGTGTGTTATTCCCTTTTAATTTCCAAACTGAAGAAATAAAGAAAAAATATCCTTGTCATTATGCTGCTCTTATGGCAGAGAATTTAATTGCATTCAAATCAAGGCAAAGTTATGATTCTCTTAGAAACAGTAACTTGGTCCAAAACACTGAGATCTCTCTTCTGGAGCAATTGTTGCTGCATACCTTTACAGAAAACATTAAGCTGACAGGAAGTGTGGGTTATGGTTCATAAGGGAACTATTTCATGGAATTTCACAACTTTTAAGGATATGTGATTAATCACAAATCATCACAGCTTTTACGTATAGGTGATGATACAGAGCTGTGGGTTAGGATCTCAGAGTCAGATACCTGTGCTGCAGCAAGTCCTCCATGGATCCCTTTAGAGTCAGAGAAGGGAAATAAGGACCTCCAAAGGCTGGTTTGTGTTGAAATGACATGAATGACCTTCCAGGTTTTGCTGGGATAACTGGCACAAGCACAGGCACCTATCTCCTGATATGTAAGGCAAATCCACCCTCAGGGCAATTTGATGGTGTTTAGGAAGACAATAATTTCCTCAGCATTTTTGGGAGCTTCCTCTCAATAAACATATTAAAAGTCTTGCCTTTCTTTCTCTCTTGTGTTTTCATTGTCCATCTGTCCTTCTTCCTCTCCTGTGTATTGTCTCTCTGTCCTTCTTCCTCCTTGTCATTTTCAGCTTGCAGATCCATGAAAATGCTCCCACTTCAGCAGTACCTACTGAAAAAAGGGTTTTCCAGTTTTATCAGAACAAACTCCCTTGCTCCCTAGGCTGCTCAAAAGGCTCTCTCTGTGAGGAAGAAGGAAAAAGCAGAGAGAAGGATGTTCCCTACAAAAAGGCAGGAACAGCATCGCCAGCAGTTTTGTCTTAATCATGTCTATAGGTTAGACAGAGAGAGGAACTGAGGATGGCAATAGGAGGCATTAAAAGGCAAGTCTTCCACAAAATCATAATTGAAACTCAAGGTAATTTAAAGTTGCAAATCATTTAGGAGTTCATTCCAGGTGAGTTTAGGTGGTTTGGGGACAAGTCAGAATAAGTTTCCATTGAAATGTGTTAATATATGACACATTGTTTGGGTGTTATTCATGCATGTTTAAGCAGAATAAAAAAATCTGCTTTCCATCATAATGTCTGGGCAATGGAGATTATTGTGGACCTTGAAATTCAGACTCAGTGTCCAGTTCAAAAATTTATACATCCCAGTGAGAGGCTATAGAGAGGCTGTCTGGTTAAAAATGGTATGAAAGCATTCTGGCCACTCTCAAACATGAAGGGCAGTAGCAATATGCAGTTCTGTGTTATTTTTTATCACAAAATTCACCAGGACAGGTGCACAGGATGGTGTGGAGAGGACTGAACATCTTGCCCAGCCCTCCCTGAGTCTGTTTTGGTGCAGCCTGTGGCAGTTTTGGAGACAGGCACACAGCAGAACACAGAGAGTCCATCTGACAGCAGCCAGAGTTTATTGATGGGCACCCCCTTCTGTTGATGGGCTGTGACACAACCTCTCTGAACAGGGAGGAAACCAGCCCAATAACTTCTGAGACTGCAGGGGAATACAGCAAAGGTGGTGTTTCTATGGTTCAAAATAGCATTAGTCTCCTTTGAATGGGACTAAACATTCTCAAAATAGAAGGAGTCTGTTCTTCCCTCGGTGTGGTGGGGGCCAGCATTGTTGTCCCACCTGGGCACATTTTGGGTTTGTGGGGACATAGCATGTCAGTAAAACAGGAATAAACTCTTCTTGGTTCCCTACCCCAGTGGTGCAAAGCTGTATTTGGCTGTATTTGAAGAGGACTTTGAAGATACAAATCCCAAGCGTTAGGATTTGTCTCAACATGCATGTCCTGCTAGTAAAGTGCTGTGTAAAACCCAGTGCTCCTCTCAGCCAAAAGGGCATGAGGAACAACGCAAATGATTCATAAATGTGAGTGCTGCAGAGCCCATAAAACACAGCAGATGTAAATAAAGCCAACAAAAGAAAGTCTGTGTCCTACAGAGCTGTATTACAAAACACTCCCCTAACAATAGTTGCAGAATATAGTTTGCATTGTAGGAGAAGCCCCCAGTATCCTCTCTGGCAAAAAAAAAAAAAAAAAAAATCATATATAAATCACAAAAATCTTTTCCAAGATGCTCTAAAAGTGCATAAATCTTGTAGGCTGGCTCAGAGATTAGGTGGAGACTGGTACTCCATTTGCTCTGCAGCAGGCTGGGGAAGTCAATCTGCTGGCTGCTGAAAGAGAAACAATTTTCCTAGATTTATAGACTGTAAATATTTTATTTGCTCTCCAAAGAAGGAGTCCATACTCATAGCAAAGAACGTATAGAAAGAGTGTGCAGGACTGTGTCCTCTCTGGTTTGGTGTGGGTGTGAAAATAAATTAAAGCATCACTGGAAGCCAAGGGAGTTCAGGTGTCCTTTGGTCCCATTCTCCATAGGGAGGGACAGGGAGATTCCTCAGGCACATCCATCTTGCAGTGCCCTCACACACCTGTGAGTGCAGGAAGAGTTGTTCAGGCCTTACTCTGAGCTGAGAAAATACACATGAAACTTGAATACAGAGCACTCTGGGATAATTTCCAATGCACAAGCTCATGTCCAGCATAAGCTGAGAGCTCTTTCTGCTTTCAGCTTTCTTCCAGTTGGGTCTAAGTTAGCTGGGACAGAGCACATCCTCTTCATTGCTCTGTACCCTCCAGGCTGTGCCTAAGGGTGATGGCCAGTGGTTGGAGTGTGCATTCTCCACGTCTCATTAGAGGCAGCACTAATATTTACCTGTTTGCATTTCAAATGAAAGGGAGTCTATTTAACACCATCAGCCATTTGGCCAATATTGCCAGGTGGACAGCTGGATGGTGTTTTCATTAACTTCAGCACCCCTCAGCTCTGTGGATTTCCCCAGGTTTGTTTTCTGTCACCAGAGTGTGACCAAGGCTGTGGAGGAAGGGCTGTTCTACTAAAATCTCAGGTTGTTCCCTGAATGATGCTAAAAGGGTCCCCAAGCTTTATTCTCCATCACTGTTGCTTTTGTCCCAGAAACCAGATATCAGTGCTTGATCCACTAAGCATCTTCCCTTCCTCCTCCTTCTCTATGGGCTCAGGTTGTGCCCCACAAATCCTCAGCTCCATGTGGACACCTCAATTTTTTGTCCTTTTCCTGCCACACCGCTCCTGTGTGTGGTACAGTTAATACTTGTCCTTCAGCATCTGTGCTACAGTTTTGATGTGACTGTAATTCTCCATTCCTAGGATGTAGTTAGCTGGGAAGAGGAATACAATGGATTTCTTTATTTGTGGATGTCCTTATGAGAGCACATCATAGATTACACTGCAGTTTTCAGTGGCAGTCATCACAGCATTCTGTAAACAGAAGTGGATTTGTTCTCAGAACTGGTCCAAGGAAGGAAAGTGTCCTGATTCCCATGTTAGAGATGGAAAAGCTAGGGCAGAAAAGCAAGATGACTCGCTCGAGGAGTCGCCTGTGGAGGAAGAGTGGGAGTGGAAATCCCATCTGCCAAAGAAGGAATTAATCTAGACTACAGGAAGCATGGGAGATGACTCAGCTGCAGATGATAAGGAGGTTGAAAGGCAACTGAAAGCTGGCCTGAAATCTGGATCAATGAGAGAAAGAGGAACTGCATTTTTGAAATGATGCAGGAAAAGGCCCCTGTACATGTGCAGCTGAAAGGGAAACCAGTGCCTGGGCTGGGCCAGGGCTTATCTGTCAGAAAACAGAGGCTGAACAAGATCATCTCCCCGTGGCTGGAGCCCTGCTGGGCAGCAGGCTGGGAGCAGAGCTGCCTGCCCACAGAGAGGCTGAATTCCAGCCTCTGAGCAAAACATCCTCCCTGGATCAATAGTTCTGTTCACAGCACAGGGTGCTAGACAGGGTCACAAGAAAAAAGTTGTTCTTCTACTACAGAAAATTCTCAATTTCCTGCCAGTAACCATCGCCATTCTCTGTCTGTTGTATGTTACTTCTTTCCACTGGATTCCAGAGGAAAGCCAGACCTTTCCACATCATCCCTGCACCTTCAGAGGAAAACTGCACCTTCTACAGGAGCACTGCTCCTGCTGAACCACATCTGCCACTGCAGGAGGATGCAGCCACCATTTAATGGGACTGCTACCAACATCCTGACAGGGTGCCAGGTTGGATTCTGACTCTCAGTGTTTTGGGTTTGTTCTTTGTAATACTGTATTTCTATTTTAATTTTCCTAGTAAAGAGCTAATTCCTAATTATTCCTAATTCCCATATCTTTGTCTGAGAGCCCCTTAATATCAAAATTATTGTAATTTGGAGGGAGGGGGGTTTACATTCTCTATTTCAAACAGAGGCTCCTGTCTTTCTTAGCAGACACCTATCCTCCAAACCAGGACAGGGGTGAAAGAAACTTCTAGAAATAAAGACCCATTAAGATATAAATAGAATTTACCTCTAAAGGATGTAGCATTTTAGAAGGAAGGCATCCTTCAAAGCAGTCCAGTGGATAGCAAACACGATGCCTTCAAATTTGGCAAGCGCCCAAACCAGCTTCAGTGTTTAGATAACTGAAATCCTTCTTTGAACCTGATGGTGGGAGAAATTGATGTGAAGATAAAAATTTTATTTGCAAGGAAGAGAAGAACTGGCAGAGACATACACATATTGAGATGTGAAGAGAGAATTTCTTCATAAAATTCATAAAATTACACATTGAGCTGTCTTTATTGCTGCAGCACTCAAAGTCCTGAATGATGTTGTAAATGCTGGTCTATTTGCAGTCCCTCACTGGGCAGGCACTGATCAGGTTCCTCAGGGAATGGGCACAGCCCCGAGGCTGCCAGAGCTCCAGGAGAGTTTGGACAATGCTCCCAGGGATGCACAGGGTGGGATTGGTGGGGTGTCTGTGCAGGGACAGGGTTTGACTCCATGATCCCTGTGGGTCCCTTCCAACTGGGAATATTTAGTGATTCTATTACTAAACCACCATTGGGGTGATGCCAAGTCTGTCACCAAAATTAAATATTTTAATGTAATTTTGTTCCTTTAGTCCTTAGGGCCATAATACCACTTTCATTCTAAGTCACTGTTGGCAGCAGCCTGCCCTAGGTTTAAGGGCAGTTACAGTAAATTTTTGATGGGATCAAGACAAATCCTGTCCTTTCCTGAGGTGAGCTGAGGTGTAATTCCCACCTCTGTGCATTGACCAAGGCTGAACAGGCAGCTTGGGATGAGTGCTGGACCAGTGATGGACACAGGGTGCAGGTGATGATCTCATTGCCTAATTTAAACAGCCACACTAGAAAGCTTTGCCTTGTCTCTGCTTGCAGTCAGTGGAGCCCAATTCATGTTTGGCCCAGCCCAGCCCAGCTGCACTGTCCAAGGAAGAGGGATTTTTTAGCATCCCCTAAGGCCCTGGAGCTGGATGCATGGAAGCACAAGCATGAGTGACCCCCCCCAGGGACACAGTCACCTTGCATCAGGAGAAAAGCTGATGGCAGCAGTGTCCCTGTGAGGATGGGACAGGAGCTCTGCTCTCCATGCAGTCCCAAAGGAGTGAGCCATGGAAGGATGGAGAAGTCAGTGGAAACTGAGGAAAATTTTCATGTGCTGCATGGCCAGGAATGAAGAAAGGAAGATGAGAATTAGCTTAATAATTGGGAAACTATTCTTTTTCAAAATAAAAAATCCTGTGGATTCAGTCCTCAGCCCTTGCTGTGTTTCCACACAGAACCAGGAGTTTCTCTGGTGGCAGTCTGGGGAAACCTGTGCAGAACCACACACATATGGCAAGGTGGGCTCCCAAGGGACCCACCAGCTATGGCTTTTTAATCCAATGCTGCAGCAATTCCTTACCAGGGAGAGGAGAAAATGCCCATTTGACTGTGCTAAATGCCCATTTGACTGTGCTAAATGCCCATTTGTTAGTAATTTCATGTTCTGAAGCTCAGCTTATGCATAGAAGACTCATCTGAGGGTTGAAGGGAAAATCCAACGGGTAGTCTGCAATGGCAGCAGCACTTCCCTGAAACTCCAGGAGGGATTTTTGCTTTCTGAGAGCAAAACCACACCAGAGCTATGGCCTTGTGGGAAGCTGAGTGAAAGCAGACCCAGCCATCAGCTCTGATCTGAGAAGGAAGTGTGTTGAAGGTCACAGCAGGAAAACACAGACAAATTCAAAATACACATAGTCTAACCATAAAGGTAAAGGAGTAAACTATTTTGGGGCAAATGAGAGGAGATTTCTTCTCTAGAAGGAAATCTCTTGAAGGATATCTTTTCTTCACAGGAAACAGCTGGTATATTAGGGGGAATATATTTAAAGTAGATTAAAGTTACTTAAGGGTGTGCCAGCTTAATCATATTCATTAACATCTCTTCTTAAAAGGCAAAGTCACATAGATAGAGAACCAGGGAAGTGACCAAATTTTATGGTCAGCCCTGAAAAAAAAAAGGCAAAGAATGATAAAACAGCTGTGGAAAGAGAAGGAGCAGTTTGCCACATTGCACATAGGCAGAGCCTTGCACCATGGATGTGGGATGTTCACCTTTGGTCTGGTTTTTGTATATTTTATTGTTCCATTTCCAAACTTCCTACCTGCTACATGGGGAGAATAGGTATTCTAGACAGCTACCTCCATAAAATACAGATATGTTTCATGGAAAGCTGGATGTTTTCAGTGTAGGAATGCTGAAGCTAAGGAGCATTAAAACAGCTTGTGGTGCATGCTAACACAGAGGAGCCTGCTGGGCTGTGCAAAGAGCTGCACTTCTTCCACTGGAATGGAAATTACTGCCTGGTTTTTATTGTTACATGAAAAATGTGCTGCATTAAAGATTTGCTTTAGCATAATATCTTGTTTTCATCATTAAAGAAGTGAAGAACAACACCTTTCATTTTCAATGACAATTTCAGATATTCTCAGATTTTTGAAATCTGAATCATCCTTGTTACTCCACATCACGTTTGGAAGGTGAGATTGGGATTTGGAATGGGGAAGGGGCTGTTCAAAACTCTTCCACAGCACCATGAGTAACTAAAAAAAGTTTTTAAAATCTCATTGAAATAATATGTATTCCAGATTTAACTCTCAAATTTGAAATAGCTGTTCATTTGCCAATTTCCAAGTGTCTTCCACTGCAGAAATGTAGAAACAACAGCTCTTTAACATCATGGAGCATCATGTCAGAATTTTCTCATTTTTTTAGAGGAAGAGCCTTTCCAATTATAGGTGCCAAAGATAATAATTGTCTTATTTATACTGTATAGCTAGGTATGTATCATTTGGAGAGTGACATAAGAACAGGGAAGAGCTAAAACATCCTTGTTGTAAAGCAAAGTTATTACCAATTTGCATTATTTTCTGTTCTCTAAGGATATCAAAGATGACAATATTGAGGCAAAGAGCAGCTCATGGAATGTCTGTGCTGATCAGGCCCTTGCCTGGAGCCTCTTGGAGACATGTTCAGTGTTGATAATTCTTTCAGTGTGTAGTGTAGGGCTGGCAGGGGATCCCACTGGGGGTGTTTACATCCCATGCATCAGTTTAAGTTCTGTGCATTTACCCATGAGAAGACAGCCCTGTATGTGCTCCTGCTGCAGTGTTTAACTCCTGCCAAAGGAGCCTTCTGGAAGGCAGCTGGGACAGAGTCATTTTCTGTAATTGGTTATTTTAAATACACTGGGCTTCCATACAATGGCAACTGGCCTTTGAGCAAGGCCATCAAGAAATTGAAATGAGACACAGCCTTGGCAGCTTCCAGGACACAAATAAGGCATATGGACAATGGAGATGATTAGAGAAATGTAATTTTGTTAGCAGTGGGAAAATGCTAAGGAGGAAGCAGAAATTTTGAGGGGTTTACAAACCACACCAGAAATCCAGTGTAGCTTCTAGTTGCAGCTAGAGCTGATGCTTTTTCTTTTTGTTGTACATGTCAGATTAAAAATCTAGCTCTATAGAATAAAATAATTCTATACCATGAGGGTAGAGAAAAACTTACATCAGTTGCTCAGAGAGGCTCCAAATTTATACTGGACACAGTTCTAAGCAACTCACTGTACCTGCACTGCTGAGGAACTGGGAGTGAGCAGAGGTCCTCTGAGACCCTTTACAACCCATGAGGCTCTTTCATTTGCACATCCAATACCAGCAGAGGTGGATCTGTACAGTGCTGAGTGATATCACCTGCAATTATAAAAGTGCTCAACGACATCCCTTTCTGTTGGATCCCAGAAACCTGGGGGTTTTTGAGCTTTCTGTGCTGGAGAACACTGCTTTTGACCTGAGGCCTTGGAGAAGGCTTCCAAATTTGAGTGATGGAGTAAATCACGGGTGTGTAGCTAAATAGAAGTGTGTGAGTTCACACGGTGAAGGGTTTTAAATTCAAGGCTTTTACAATACAGTAATAGGTATGGGACAAAATGGAGGATTTGGGGTGTGTCTCCTGGTGTTCTTTCTCCTTCTTCATGATTTCAGGCAGTAGTTTCTGGTTGGACAGTTAGTGCTGCACTATGGGTCACAGGAGCTTGGTTATTGGGGCAAAATATAAATAATATAAGTGTTAATCCTCTACTGGACTGCTTATCTTTAAGAGACTTTGTAGCTAGCTAGGCTCACCTCCATTTTGCTCACTAGAAGTGTTGCTGAACTTTCTGTACTTAAGATAAGATTTAATAAACAACCAAGCCTGAACAGGAGAAAATTTGTTTCCTTTGTGTGTTTTTTAATCCTGGCTCTGAGTGAAGACAGAAGAAACTTCAGACAAGCCACTAATTAAGTGGTGCAAAAACCACCACCCCATTACACCTTTCCATAGTGTGTTTAATTTAGGTTTAAAATAAGAGAAAATGCCACCATTCTGGTTGAATATCAGCTTGGTGAGCAGGTACACGAGCAGGTATGTGCCCAGCTGGAAATGCTGGAGTACAACTGCAGCCAAAGAGGATTCATCAGAATGGCAACAGCTCCAGTCCCCAGCTAAAACCCGGAGCACAGACCTGCCAGGAGATGACATTAATTTGTTTTGGGGGATGTCCTTGCATCCCAGAGAGCAAACACAGGGATGCTGTGTGTCACAGGGACCCCGAGGGCACGGGGATGACGTGCACCCACCACATGTGCAGGAGGAGGGGGAGCTCCAGCCCCACTCAGCAGTGCCATGCAGCACAGGATGTGAAGGAGGATGTGTCCCTCTCTAAAACAATGTGGGGCTTATTTCTTTAATCTAGTCAAAATACAGAGGTTGAAATTTGGCTGCAGAACCTGGGCCAGCCTATCTGCAACAGCAGAGTGAACCAAGTTATTGAACCTTGGTCCTGGGAAGTGTCTTTGGATTTTTACACAATGAGATTCTGAGGCTGCCTATTCCATTTTTTTTAGGGATACCTTTATGATTAAGATGAAAAATTATGTGAATTTCTTAAAGCTTTGTCTACTTATGCCTAGATTCCTGTTAAGCTCAAAGTCAAACTGGTTCCATGGGAGTGACAGCTCAGATGGGAGTGAAGGGCCAAATGAAAATGATGTGGGGATCTCCTTTGACAAGGCCACTTCAGACAAAAGAAATGTTAAACAAATAGCCTTACACAATGGGAAATAGTGAACTTGGACTGACCCTCGCTGGTGGCTGGGTGCCAAAGGAAAGTTTGAAGCTACCCACATGTTCCCTTTTGGAAAGCTCTCTGGGTTTAATGTCCAGCGTTTGTATATCATTTTAAATGGAAAATGAAGAGTGTTTAATTATCTTCCCAGGGTATGACAGCTGATGGAAATTAAAATGTCTGCCCAGAACTCCTCTGCTTCACAGAGCAAATCCTGGTAATTACTCAGAGGATACAAACTTGGGCCATGTAAAGCCATAGACCACAAATAGATGAGACTGGATGATTTTGCAATGCAAAGATAGTACCAAAGAAAATGAAATTATTCAGGTGCATCTCCCTGGATGAGTGTTGCTTTTGGGCTGCCATCTGCTCCCACAAAGTCTGGGCAACTTCAGATTTGTCTGCTTGGGCAGGGAACACAAAACACTGAGGGAGAATAACTTTTCTCAGGGTAGATGGAGTTAGAAGAAACCTTTCAGCTTTCAGGGCCACAAGTCCTTCAAATTTTATGATAAAACTTCATTTTCCCTGCTTAATAGAAACCAAATCATGGCCAAGAATATGAACTCTGCCTACCACAAAAAGACCCTAACATCCAACCTTGCCATTACCTTCTGGTATTCCAGATTTGCTTTTTGTTGGCCATTACAGAAAAGCAGCAGTGTAATATTTTAAATATTCTGATCATTGCTGTCTGGAGCAATGGCAGAAAACAATTTACTGAAGGGATTAATCTCATAAAGCAAAACTGACTATTAGAAATGGAGAGCTGATGGCACCAGTCACAGTCACAGGAAAATGCAGCTCAGGGTTTGAGGGAAGAGGAACACAAACCCTGGCCAAGCTGTTTTAAGGTTTAGGCTGGGCATTCTCCTTTTAACTCAAGATGCATGTGAGGTTCAAATGCAAGTGTCCTGAGAGGCTGGAAGGTGTTTAGGGGCAGGTTTGGAGGTGTTGGTCTCTTCTCCCAAGTAATAAGCAATAAGCAATAGGACGAGAGAAAATAGGTTGTGTTGCACCAGGGAAGTTTTAGGTTGGATATTGGAAAATTTTCTTTGTCCAAGCAGTTGTCAAGCACTGGTACAGCCCAGGGCAATTACTGAGTCACCATTCCTGGAGAGATTTCAAAGCCATGGATGTGGCACCTGTGGACGTTTTAGTTGTGGATGTGGTAGTGCTGGGGCAGCTGCTGGATTTGGTGGGCTCAAAGGTCTTTTCCAACCTAAATGATTCTAAAATTTTGTGATTCTATGTACCCTACCCCATCCCCCATAATTAGCAAGCACATGTCTTTCTCCTGGCAGAAGAAGGAGGGATACCTCCAAATGCTCAGAGCTCTGAGTCAAAGATGCTCCTCTCTGTGGTTGACTGGAGAAGTTCATGGACTTGCTGGAATTACAGCCTGTTTCTCCCAATCCCTTTTTTCTGATGGCTGCAGAATGCTTGGCTGTAAGAGGAGCCACAGAGCTCTCAGAGCAAGGCTTAGGGCACTGGTGAAAGCAGACTGACACTACCTGCACGTTCTCACTCTTCCCAGGATTTTGTGTTGCTGGGTTTCAGAGTGAGCTGTCTGGTGGGGATCCTGAGAAGCTGCCACAAACCCAGCTGCTGGCAAACCTTCACCTGGTGAACTTGCTGGGTTGGACATGTTTTGCTGGGAGAAATGTTTCTGCTCTCCTCTCCTGGCACAGGCTCCTGAGGTAGAGGAGGGTGGCTGATGGCATGGTTGCACTGATGCCATTATGGGACAAGGCTGGCTAGCCAGGGAACACAAGTGCCAGGCAAATCCTTCTCCTTGAGAGGCCTTTGAAACCCCCAGAGGTGCCATGGCAACCTCATGGAAACACCCATTACACAAAATGGGCCTGACTTGTCTTCTGAGGAGAAGACAAGCTGGGTGAAATGTCACTGCTGAATAGCAGGAGGAGCAGAAAGGGTCAGTCCTTCTCATTAAATCCTCCTTTGCAGAGATGATTTGACCCCAAGGAGTTGTAAAAATAGACTGAAAAGCAGCTGAGCCTTTCACACAGGCCTGCCACATGCAGCAGTGGTGGGTGTTTCAGTACCTGAGTCCACAGGCTCCTTGCAAGGTAATTGCCCATCTCCCTTCATTCAGCTGACTCCAGCTGAGCACTTTCCAGCCTGATGGCATGCACAGCACAGTTTTCAGGGACAAATTATAAATATTAAAACAAATGATAAACATTTCTAGCTACAGGCTAAACACAACTTGCTTTGCCAAGTGGGGCTGGATGTGAGATGTATTTCTGCTGATTCAGGAAGACCCACGAACAAGTCACCCAGCTTTCTGATCCTTTTCTCTGCAAAAACATTAATCCATGGCTCAAAAGTTACTGTGGAAGCTATCAAAATGATAAAAAATAATGAATGTAGCCTGGTTTCTTGCAGACAGTCACACACTGCTGCACCTCTTGCACAGCTATAGCCCAGGTCCAGCAAACCCCCTGCAATAACAATCACAGAGCTTTGCTCTCTTCAAAACAGCTTCAGTTCTGCTCTCCTCCTCTCCAGGATCTTTCCTTTCATCGGTTTCTCTCTCATGTTACCCATGACCACACAGAAAATGTTCTCTCTTCACCCAGCCAGAGGACTGCACAAGCTGTTCCCTTGAGTTTCATTCCCATGGATTAATTGGTGAGTACATCCATGGCCAGTAGCATCTGCTGAAGGCAATGTCTAGGAGGAAAGCTCTCCCTGTCTTCCCCTCTGTGGCAGCACCAATAACATCACTTTTTCTCTATGTGCTTCTCTATTCTTATGAAGTTTAGGGACTTTATATTTATTTTAAGCTCTTTACTGCAGCCTGGTTTCTCCCTTGGATTAAGCTGATCACAGTCTGATGGTAACAGCCTCATTTCCACAGGAAACCAGGCTAAAAGCCTTCTTCTCCCCTGCACTTGGAGGCTGCCAGTTTGACAACCTGCCAGAACCTGTTTGACCAAAGCAGACTTTCCCATGCTTCCTCCTGCAATTACTTTCCCATGGAGCCTACAGGTGGACTGCCAGGTCATTGATGTCACTGCAAACAAGGTATTGGCAGGAGATCTCCATGGGGATGGAGTGTCTGGCAATGACACATGCTGGCTGCTCCTGGCATTGATCTGTTGCTAACTGGTCCCTAAGTGAAGAGGAGTCACTGAAAGTGAGCCAAGGGCCATTGAACTTACTTTCATTAGCAGCTCCAAAAAAAGTCACCCACTCAAAAGTTAGACAAAGGCATGGCTTATCACAACTGTATTTCAGCTTCAGCTCCCTTGCAAGCTCATCCAGTTTTTGAGTGGAACCCTTGCTTTACTCTTTAGAGGAGCACTGCTCCTACCTCGTACCTCCAAGCCTACTTTAATCCGTTCAGAGATGGGGCATGCACCATTTTTTCCATGATGTCTGTCCGGGACAGTGAAATCACAGTGCCCAGAACCCTGGGGAGATCAATTTCTCAATGCCTACAGAAGTCTGAAAAGAGCCAGGGTTTCAATATTTTCTTATTGGAGGCTGGGGCAGTGTGTGAGAGCAGGAAGAAATGGCTGAAAACCTGACTGTTATCAGGCACCAGTACAAAATGTGACTGTGGATATTTCAGTACATCCCAATATGCTCTTGCTACTCTGAAGAAAGCTTCTTTGTCACAAGAGGTGCTCAAGGAGCAGGAGTGTCCCACTATTGATTTGCATCTGTGGAAATGCACAGATTTTTATAATTTGTCTTGTTAACCACAACCTCACTCAGTAGGAGAGATTTTTTAACTGCAGCAATGAATTTATTAAAGCTACACATGGCACTAACCAGCAGTTTATTCCTAACATGATGAAGTAGAGCTGGATTTTGCCTTTTCCCTTTATCACATGGAAGCATCTAACCAATACAGCAGACAGAAATCTCATTTTTACACAGCAGTGTCCCCCTGCCCAGGGTAGGCAGTGTCTGCCAGAGGAGCAAAGAGCCAGGGCTGTGCACATTGAAGGTGCTGTCTGCAGCAGTAATTGGCAGGAGAGAGACTTTCTCCTGAATTATTCAGAGCTGTTAATTAGAAGCCAGTCTAGGGTGAGATGAGACCATGGCATTAATTTTGGTTTAGTTTAGACCAAGGCAAAATAAGGCAAAATAAGTGGCAAACCTGTTTTCACTGTCCATACACAAACACAGCTCCTCTGGTGTGTTGGGGCTTTCAGCTTTATCATCCACGGATATTCTGTTATCAGAAAACCCCTTGGCAAACTTCATCACACCATAACATGGGTATCACTGGTCACCAAAGCCTGAGTGCACAAAAATGCTTTGCAATTCACTTCCTATTCCTTCCTGCTTCACTGGGTTTTGAGTTTGTTCAGGGAGGATGAATTACATGGTCAAAAATTACACTTGGTGGGTGTCATGGCTACCAGCCAGAAGAGTCTGCACTCCAAACATGGCACTTAGTCCCTGTGGCTAAGCCTGGTAAGCAGGAATCATAAAAAAGCTCTGGGGAAAGCAGCTGGCTTGACTTTTATCTTGGTTTTCTAAATTATGCATCTAAGCCATGTTTCTAAGTTTACCCTCCATAGAAAAAGGCCAAAGTTTAACTGGCTTTTCCCCCTCTAACTTCTTTGGCCACAAAAGTTTCCAGTGGTGGAACAAATTCCTTCCAAATGCCAATAAGCAGCCTCAAACTCAACATCCTCATCTGCAGCCCCATGGGGGAATCTCTCCCTGCAGTGAGGCCCTTGGATGATGTGTTTTAGCCCAGTTATCCAGGGGGAGGAATATTTATTTCCCATTCCCCCCGGTGCTTCAGGGCCATCACTGCTATTTTCAGGCTGACAGAGCTCAGCATGACACAGGGATGAACTTCTTGGGTTTTTCCACTGGAGCTGGGTGCCTGAGGCACTGCAGTGATCTGCCCAGCACAGCAAGCATCACTTGATGAGCAAGAGAGAGGCACAAAAAAAGCAGCGTCCTCGAGACCTGGAGGTGATCAAGGAATGCAGTTGATGCTTCTTGTTCAGCAGAAAATCCTCAGTGCTGTCAGCTTCCCCCTTGCTGTGGTGCTGCTGAGCTCAGCAGGGCAGAGGAGCTGACCAGTGGCTCCTGCAGGCAGGAAAACTGACCTGGGATGGTTCTAGAAAAATCCTGCCATGCAACTTTCCATCCATGGAAGTGAGACTCATGTCCCTATCCCTCGTATCTCTTCTCAGGAATGAGGTTGTCAAAGTCACTCTCTTCTATGTTTGCCTTCACTTTGTGTTTGTAGCTAGTGTCAAAGACCACCCAGTCCATGTCCATCCTCTCTTCCCCAGTTTTACCTGTGACCCTTATGACCTGCTACCTTGGATTTGCAACTGAGGTTGAGTCAGAGTTTACAGGTGAAGAATGATTTTAACATCAAAATCAAAGCAGGATCCACTTTCTAATAATTTCTTAGTCAGTAGCTCTAGCATTTGGGACACTTCAGTGTCCAAATGCCATAAAATCATGAAATAGTTTGGGCTGGAAGAGACCCTAAAGCCCATCCCACAGGCAGGGACATTTCCACTGTCCCAGGTTGCTCCAACCCCTGTCCAGCCTGGCCTTGGACACTTCCAGGGATCCAGGGGCAGCCACAGCTTCTCTGGGCACCCTGTGCCTCATCACAGCATTAGAGAGACAAAAATAGCCAATTTTGGAGGCCTAGGTTCATAATTTATGTATCTAAAATAAAGCATTGCCTTAGCTCAGCTCAGCATGCCCATGTTTTGGCAGGTCCTGTGCCAGTTTCTCAGTGGGGATGGTCCATCACCAGCCTGGCCAGAGCCAAGCAGAGCCCCAGGAGGAGGAATATCTCTGGAGTATCTGCCTGTGTGACCAGGGCCATTCTTTAGGACAGCCTCTGAGCCACTCCCAGGTTCCACGTCTTTGTTCCCCAGGGCTTCTGGAAACAAATGGAAAGTATTTTTCTCCTGTTTTTAGCAATCACATGCCAGCAACTGGCAGGAAGGACTGAGCATACTATTTTTTAAAGTTTTTTTTAACATGTCATGGGTGTAAAATCCCAGGGCAGTGACTCAGGACACGAGGGAACATCATTTCCTGATGGATGCAGCGTGTCAAGCCCAGCACACCCATGGTGATGGTCGAGCTGCCAGAACCCCCAGCCCTGCCCATGCCACTTGTCATCCTGACCTTATGTTCCAGTCCCAGGGCAAAGGGGACTATTTTTTCCTTTCTGTTAATTTTAAAGAGATAAATATAGAGTGAAGCGACCTCCCACCCCCGTGGATGTCTTTGAGTTTAAAGCCAAACATGTGAAATTTAGCAGTAGCTCTTTTTTATTTATAGGCTGCTCATTGTTTAGCTTAGCACGAGCTTATGCTGTGTGCCTACAAGCCTGGTTAATTAGCACAAGGTCAGCAAGCTTTGCAGAACAATGATGTGTTTTTTGCTAAATAATTATTTTATAAGAAAATAAATATGTTTGCACCAGCAAATAGTGTCCAGTATTAAGACATGATTGATTGTAGCCTTGAATAAAATTTCCCAAAGACATTTTTTTGTTTGAACAGCCACCTAGGTAACTCTGGCCCCACTGAACTCACCAGGGCTCAGGTCTGGATTCCACCCTGACTCTGATATGACTCCCTGCAGTTTTATCACCCAGAGCATGAGCTGTAATCAACAAGAGCTGGTCATCTTTAAGGGAGAAATTCTGTTCCCGTAACAGTGAGCAGCACTGACCAAAAATAGGCTGTGATATAAAATTGGCTTGAAATTGAGACCCTTCCTAGAACTGTCCAAAGCTTTTTATTTTACCCAGGGTGACTGCAGGACTAATAGGACACATGTCCATTAGGCTGCAGGAGGTTACTCTAATGAATAATAATGGATTTGACAGCAACCCTGGGGTAACTCAGTGCCTCTGATGCTGCTTCCCAGTTCTCCCATGTTTGGCTTTCATCCTCCCTAACTTCTGCCTTCTGCCACACACAGGAAATTTAAAAAATGACTGGGACATTATTTTATGGGAAAAAAAAAAAAAAAAAAGAAAATTAAACTATGATCAAGATTTCTGTTTAGGGAAGAATTTACTTAAGGGTCAGGGAAAGGGGCACAGTTATGGTGTCTCCTTGGAGAGCCAAGCTTTTTCCCAAAGGGCTGGGGAAGCATGTCCACATGCTACAGAAAGGTGCTGGCAGCACCTGTCAATAAAGTTACAATGATGTTTTTGGCTGAGGTGAGCAGATCACAGAACAGTTGATGTTGGAGATGTCTCCAGGTGTTTTTGGAGGTGTCTAATCCAGCCCTCCACACAGCTGGAGCAGCTGGAAGAGCTTGCCCAGGACTGCATCCAGGCAGTGTTTGAATTTCTCCAGGCTTGGAGAGTTCACAGCCTCTCCTGACAACCTGCTGCCTTGTCCATCCACAAACAAGTTCTCATTATGTTTAGGTGGAATTTCATATATTTCACTTTGTGCCTGTTGTGTCTTGTCCTGGCACCACGGAGAAGACCCTGCTCCATCTTTACCCCTTTCCATCTATTTTTAGGTAGGACAGAGACAAGCACAGTTCCCTCACAGAAGATGAACATGGAGGTTGGACCTGAGGAGGATTTAGGTGGAGAACCAAGGCTGAAGTTTGCTAAAATAGGAGCTGTCACTGTAGTTAGGATCATCTGTGACTCCAGAAGAGCCCCAGGCATCATCTTTTATGTCAGAGGGAAGCACCAGAGCTTTCTCCTGGAAGAAGCAAGAGCACTTTTCCCAAGTTTGGGTTCACCCCAAAGGTGCTGCAGATGGAGCAGATCCCAGGCTGGGGACAGGAGGCTGCTGGCACCACTCCAAGGGGAGGAGGGTGTTCTTCTCAGCCAGGAAAAGGTGATTTGGGGACTGGGTGCTCTCAGGGCCAGGGGAACTGCCAGCATGGCCTCGGGGAGGGGCAGAGGAGGGAGAGCAAAGAGCAGAACTCCCAAGGACTCCTGCCAGAGTAGATGGATGGATGAGCCCATGGAGGGGTGGCACAGCCTGGGAAGGGCCTGCAGAGACACCACGAGTGTGAGAGGGGAACCAGGGTCTTTTTGAGGGCACCAGAGAGCTGCAAACATCTGGCCAGGCAGAGCTCAGAGCTTGCAGAGTGTCCTGCTGCCTCCAGAGAGGGCCAGAGTCTGCATCCATCCCTTTCTGAGCTCTGCAGGATGGAGGGGTGCTGTGGGCAAGGGACTGGACCAGCTGGGTGCTGCCCACTGTGCTTTGATGCTTTCATACAAGGTGCCTGGGTGAGAAGGAAGAAAGGGACCCAAGAGACCAAACTTGTATGGATTTTCCATGGAGCTCTGCACTCAGGCTGGCAGTCCTAATCATGCTGCATTTTCATTTCACTGAGAAGAAAAACATTTGGTTCTGAGCTAGCTCTGAGTAGCACTTTATCTCCTGGGTGGTTGTTTTCTCTTTGGCCTGGGGGGAAGTGCTGCACTCCTAAGTGACATGCCTTGTGATAAACAGGGATGGGAGCTCCTTATGTTCTGGAAAAGGCTTCCTCAGCTAGGACACACAGAGAGCACAGTGGGCAGCTCCTGCTAGACCACAGGCACAAGTGCTCATTTGAGTCATCACAGCCTCCAGCTTTGAGCAAAGGCTGCTGAAACACAGGGTCTGTCCCCCTCCCAGGTGCCTGTGTCTCCAGAGCCACCCTCTCAGCAGGCTCCCCTTTGAAGCACAGCTCAGTCCCAGGCACCCAGCTCTGAGTGTGCTTCTGTGGGATCACTGGGTGCCACAAGTGTGAGCAAACTGGACACAGAACCCAAGAATTAACTGGGCTTGGATCACTTTGATTTCCATGATGAGAAAAGATTTCAGAGCTGCGCCCATTTTTGTGTGGCTTTTGAAATTTAAATGAAATGAATTCTAAGTGTGAATCTGGGCTTGTTCAGTGTCTTCATTTGAGTCAAATTCCACCTCAGTTGTAGTCACGAAACATCTTTACCCCCACCTCTATGAAAGGCTGAATGTACAAATAGTTTCTAAAAATATTTGGTATTTCCACATCAATTGTTTAAGTTTTGAATTGGCAGTCCAAACCCGTGGAGCAGCATCACTCTCTGGTACAACCACTCACCCCCTGCCATTCCAATCTGTTTCCTGGAGATGGATACCACAGGTCCTTTGAAAACAACCAGCATGCTGCAACATCCTCAAAGTTCACACAGGTTCAAGATGGCTGTTCCTGTCCTCTGGAGACAGGAACAAAGCACTAAATGTACCAGCTGGGATGTACCAGAGCAGATCTGTACCAGAGAATATGTGGCTTGCTTCTATGACAACACTGGAGCCATGAGAGAAATAAGACACTGCACAGCCCACACATGAAAGAGCTGAAGCTGCCTGCAATCCTGCAGTGACCAGAAAGCCCTCTCATCAGTTAATATTCATGTTTATTTGTATGTTTTCGTGACTCAGTTGTCTTGGTGCACAGCACTGAGTCTGACATGTCCCTCCAAGACCCTCAACAGCAAGGCTTGAGTTGATGGTAGTTGTGGTGCCCCTCATCCAAATTTTAGGAGCCCTGAGGTGAAGGCAGCCTGTGAGGAATGAGCTGGTGGCAGCCCTGTCTTCTGCTCTCCTGATTATAACAGGGAGGAAGACAACCTCCCACTCTGCAAACAAGATTATCTGTCAATGGTCTGGTACTTCAGAATTTAAGTGCCATCTCTGCCAAGAGTGGTCCTAAAAGCAAGGTCCCAGTGCTGGACATCCCCACCTGGAATGCAGGGTCAGCAGTCTGGGGGTTTTTCATTTCCCCCTTCACCAGGGTACTTGGAAGATAAAATGTCTTGTTTGACATAAGAGCACAACCTCCTGTGCTGTAAAAGCAGTATGAAAGTGAGGACAACACTGGTGCCCAAGGGAAGATGTCTGGGCCTGCCTTGGTGCAGGGCAGGGAGCTGTGGGTCCCAGTGAAGAGTGGTCAGGGCAGCCACAGCCACGAATGTCCCCAGTCCCACCTGCAGAGGAACGAGGGAATGGGAATTCCAGAAGTGACTCCAGCTGTACATGGAGCCCTAACCCACACCCCACCCCAGAAGGTGTCAGCAGGGATTCAGAATGGATTCTCACAAGTGCAAACCCTGTGCTCTCCTGACTGGGACCTTCCTTGCTGGTTCCAGGGAGCAGGAGCTGCCTGCAGCCTGAGCAGGCTGTGAGGGGCTCGCTGGGGCTGGCTCCTCATCCTCTGCTCTGCCCTGCTCTGACATGGGGAGCTTGAGCTGACATCCTCACCCAGCTTTGTGCTTGGTCAGCGTTACCAGTGGAGGGTTAGTTTGCTGTCTTTGTATCCTCCTCCTCCTCAGTTCTCTGCTTCCAACTTCACTTGAGCCAGTGGGAGCAGGGGGAGAATTTTCCTGAGTAATGTCAGCTTGTAACTATGAGCTTGGCATCTGGTGGATCAGACACTGAAATCATTTGTGCTGCTGTCTGCACAAGGCTGGCAGTGCTGCAGAGGAGGCAGCTTTAATTAAAAGCAGCAGCCATAGATCATGGAGCAGCCTTGTCAATCTGCAGGGCAGTGGGGATGGAGATGGCCCCCAGCACACCTGGAATAGCAGCTGGGCAAGGAGCAGAGATCCCTGGGGCAAAACAAACCTGTCAGCCTGATTCTGGCCTTCTCTCCCCAGACAGGGACCCCAAACCCAACCCACCCCACCCTGTGTGCTCCCAGGAGCAGGCTGAGGCTGCTCTGTCCTGCTGACCATCGTGTGTCACCAAGGCTTTGGGTAGGGGACATCCTGGGGACTCAGCCACCCCACCCAGTGCCTGCCTAAGTCTGAAACTCCTCTAGACTCCTTGGGTATGGGCCTTGGGTATTTGACATGGGGCAGTAGTGAGAGACGAAAAACATTTTGTATGTGTATAAAAAAATGTACATCCCACCCCTGGAAGTGTTCAATGGCCAGGTTGGACAGGACTTGGTGCAGCCAGATAATGGAAGGTATCCCTGCCCATGGCAGGGAGTGGGACAAGATGATCTTTAAGGTCTCTTTTAACCCAAACCAGTCTGTGATCCTATAATTATATGCATAAAAAATACATTTTAAAAACCTTGCCTAAAAAGTCATTATGCAGCAGTGCATACAAAATAAAATCTCTGTGCTGATTGTGCTGGAGAGAACCTCCAATAATATGAGCCAATATCTATAAATCCCTGATCTAAAAGATGAAGCAGCACATTTACAGAGAAGCCTTTGGCTTTGTGCTCCAGGTTAAGGCAGGCTGAAGGTCTGCACTGTGCCCCTGGCCATGGATTTGCATTGCCAGGGTCTGATCTGGTGCTCAGCAGAGCTCAAACTGGGAATATGCCTTTGCTTTTCATTAGAGGTTTGGATCTGCTGAAAGCAGCTAGATGTATAATTCATGAGCATCTCCTGTGGAAGTCACAGACCAGTTTTCCTGGACTGCATTCAATGGAACAGATTTCCATGGAGCACGGCAATGGGGTTGAAAGTCTTGTGTGAGACTTCTGTCAGCCACGCACAGAGAAACTCAGGAACATCCCAATCCACAAAAGACTACAGAATACTGGGTTCACTGCCTCCTTCTTTTTTTTTTTTTTTTTTTTTTTTTTAATACAAAGAAACCACAGGCATTGAGCTCTTGTTCCCAAATACTCAGACCCTCATAGCTGTGGAAACTGAACACTCCTGCAGGTTATTGCTGCCACCTGAGGAGGATCCTCTCCATCCTGACTTGTGTGTAGTGCAGGTTATCACACCTGGGCTTAGGAACTGGTAGCTGATTTTTAAAATCTCCCAAACTGAGCCTTCCCAACCAAGCAAAGCATGTCTGAGGGAAGAGCTTGAATCTGTGGACTTCATGAAATGTTCAAGGCCAGGCTGGACAGGGCTTGGAACAACCTGGGATAGTGAAAGGTTTCCCAGCCCATGTTGGGGTGGAACTGAAGGAACTTTAAGGTTCCTCCCAACCCAAACCATTCTGGATTCTCTGATTCTATCCATTTCTCCAAATAATGGCTATGAAAAAGGAACTTTCTTGGCTCCTGCTTGTCCAGGAGGAGCTGGAGCCTGCACAGTCTGTGCTGGCAGCAGGGGCAGAGAAGCTGGCAAAGCAGAGAGGTGCTCTCTGCTCTTGCTTTGGGATGACACAGAGAGATTATTTTAATCTTAGGTCTGAACTGCTGCCAAGCTTTATTTTTTATATATATATATATAAAAAGGAAGGCAAGCATGGGAAACTTATGGGTACATTTTAGCCATGTGAATTATGCTGCATCTGTTCCCATTCACTCTTCCCTCCTCCAGTTCCCAGCTCTGACTCCCTGGACTGATCCCATCACTCTGCCAGGAGAGTGGTGGCAGGTGCAGCAAGCACCCAGGGATGGTGTTTTGCTCAGATGTTGAGGTGTTGGATCAGCTGCAGTAGGGGAAGACCAGCACACACAGAGGATTCAAAACTTTAGATGTAATAAATTTCCATAACAGAAACCAACAGCTATCCAGCTTGTGTCCTTCCCCCTTGGAAGGCAACATAAGCAAAAGAAGTCTTTCAAGTCATCCATTTCTGTGAAATGTTGCCCTTATACTGTGGAAAATTTGGGATTGCAAAGTGGTTTCTGAAGAAGGTGTGTAGCACTTGTCTGGGTGTGATGCTGGGTCAAGTTCACCAGCTGACACAGCTGCATTTAACCATCCAACACTTTGCTGTTTTGACATGAATCTCTCTTGCTGTTGAGCATTTTGTTTCAAAGCTGATCTCTTGAAACCCAGCCCCTATTTGTGAGGAAATGGTGCATCTCCAAACCAAACTGGGCTGTGCTTCCTCCTGTGCCCACCTGGGCTTGCAGGGCAGTGTCTGAGGTTCAGGTTGCACTGAAAACTTTCAGCACAGCTCTGCTGGGAACCTTTTCACCTCAGCAGCCAACCTCTCCTGCTGGCAGCCCTTACTGTTTATCCATCCAAAGTGACTGTCCCTTCCTGGAGCTTGTCCTGCCAGGAGAACCTGGTGGGATGGAGGCAGCTGACTGATAAACTGAGTTCTGGCTGAACCTCTGCACCAAGAGACTGAAACACCCAGTGCCACACAGTCTTGTCAAGGATGAGATGCCTTTACCTCCTCCCAGAGGGAAAGCTTCCCACCACTCAGCTGGGGTGTTCCTGAGTGCTGGAGCAGCTTTAGGAAGAGGATCAGGCAGTGAGCATCAGCTGTGCCACCTGGCTCAGAGCTGCCCTGAGTGCTGCAACCCTGTAAAAACTCACAGTGCTGGCAGCTTCCTGCTCTCACACATTCCTGAGGCTTCTGGGGAGGATTGAGCCTTGCTGGGCTGTGAGGTTTTGAGGAGCTGGGCCAAGGAGAGTGGAATCAGAGCCTGCAGGAAGCTTTCCTGCAGAAAGCCAAGCTCTGGCTCAAGCAGCTGCAGTGGCTTTGTGCAGTGGCCTCCCATTGCTGCCAAGGGTGGGTGTTCAAAGGGGCTGGAGAGGCTCCCTGGCATGGGAGGTGCTCCTGTTCTGTCAGGGGAGACAGAGAAAGGACATGGCAGGGAGGTAAAATAATGGATGCTCTGTTAGTCCTAAAGTGGGAAAAAGCCTAGAATAAAATTTCATGGGAAGTCAGGAGATTGCAGGGGGCATGTCTCAGTGCACCATCTGGGATGGGAGCTGTCCCAGCTCTCATTTGGTGCTTGGACTGCTGGGTACCAGAGAATTTGGCTGCTGCCATATCACAGCAGGATGAGTCATTGACTGTTGAGTCTTAAAAGTGCTTAAAAGTGCTCTGCTTTTCCTCATGCCCTCTGCTCCTGTGCTGCTTCACAGGGGCCCTCAGGTACCACCCTGAGGCTGGGCAGGGATGTGCAGACCCTTGGGCTCCCTCCAGAGCAGAGTCACAGGAGATTTCTGACTCAAAGGTGGGTTTGGGGGAGTTTTTATTTGTTTATTTTACCTTAGCAAAGGAGTAAACTTTTCATTTCTTAAGGAAAACAATCTTTTCAAGAAGATGGCAATCATTTGGAAGCCTGCAGAGGTGCTGAGGCTCTGTGTCCATTTCTGATGGCCCATCTGGCCAAGGTTTGATCTGGTGCCTGAGACTCCCTGCTCGAGCATCAGCAGCATTGGCTTTTATGCAATTTGCCAAAAAGAATAATTTTGGTACTCCTCAAGAGGAGAGTGTGGGTTTTTTTCTCTCAGCACCTGTAAAACACCAAGTCTAGGGGCACCTAGAAGGGATCTGTGCTTCCTAAAACACAAGAGCTCTGATGGTCAACAAGTGAGAGTGCTTTTATCCAGGCTTTTAAAATATCTACATAGCTCTAGCTTTGGTGTGCAAAGTTTTCTGTACACATATTTTTATTGTCTCCTTGCAATCTCTTTTTAGCTTTGACCTTTGAAGGACAGTAAAATGAATCTGTTTATAAGAGTGCTGAGCCAATGTGGAGACACCTGGGTTTTCTTGCCTCTTCTTTTTGTTTTAGGGACCTTCAGCAAATTGCTTAGTTTTTTTTTACCTTCCCTTCTTCCCTGGCTTAAACACTTGGGGAACTTAAGAAAAATGCACTGTAAGACACTCAGTAGTAGTATAACTTGTGAATGAAAAATGAGAATTAGAGATAAAAGATTATTAGCATAGTGGAAAACTTAGTGCAGGATATAAAACATACAGTATATTTTTAATGTTCATAAAACTAGATTTTTATTCTTGCAGAACTTTTAAATGGTTCCTAAGATTGATGAATACTGGCTGGCTGTGTATGGGGGTGTGCCTGGAAGTTATTTAAATTTCCTTGGAGATCATGTGACTTTCTTGAGGCAAAAAGTCCCAAATCAAAGATTTCTTGTGACAATCAGCACGTTTGCCATGGTGCATTTGTGACAGATGCAAGCATGCTATTCTTTTGCTAAAGAGGAGCAGGGCAGAGCAGTGATATCACCCTCCAATTAAGGGTGTGGGCAAGAGGCTGGGAAGGGCAGAGGACAGCCTGTCCTGCTCTTGGACAGGGTTGGCATAGCCTGGTGACACAATTATAAATGTCCCAACAGGTCTGCTGGGTTTGCTCACTGTAAACAAGTCTTGGGTGTCCTGTAAGCAGATCTGTCACTCTAGGAAAAGGAATGTGTCCCAGGACCCACAGTAACAGCTCTGCTCACAGGGGACACTGAGGGGACAAGGAGCCCAGTCCTGATGAGGGGGAAGAGACAATTACAAGTGCAAAAGATGTGTCCTGGTTTGAAGGACAAGTGTCTGCTAAAAAAGGCGGGAGCTTCTCTTTGAAATGGAGAATGTAAACCCCCTCCCTCCAAATTATAATAATTTTGAAATTAAGGGGCTCTCAGACAAAGATATGGGAATTAGGAATAATTAGGAATTAGCTCTTTACTAGGAAAATTAAAATAGAAATACAGTATTACAAAGAACAATCCCAAAACACTGACAGAGTCAGAATCCAAGCTGACACCCCGTCAGTCAGTCAGGGTGTTGGCAGCAGTGCCATTAAATGGTTGCTGCATCCTCCTGCAGTGGCAGATGTGGTTCAGCTGGAGCAGTGCTCCTGGAGAAGGTGCAGTTTTCCTCTGAAGGTGCAGGGATGATGTGGAAAGGTCTGGCTTTCCTCTGGAATCCAGTGGAAAGAAGGTACCTTGGTGTCCAAAATGTCAGTTTTTCTCTGGGTAGGAAAGGCTTGGCTGCTCCCCTGGCTGGAGCATCTCCCATGGGATGATGGAATTTTATCAGCCATGCAGTGGGACTGAATGGGCCAGCAGCAGATGATCTCTTCCTGGAGGGAGGATGGGTTGTGGGAAAGATAAAGATGATTGCCCCAGCTGGCTTAAAGCTGGCCCATTAGCAGATAATGTGTGCCTTGGAGATAAGGGTCACTGCCCCACCTGGCTTCAGCAGATGGTGACAGAATACACATTTCTGGCCACATCCTGTATTGCAACACAAGCCAAGATGCCAATTAGAACTCCAAATAAATTGTCTTCTGTGGCTGGGAGAAGCTCCACTACTTACTAATACATGGAAAGCTGTGTGGGCATCAACAGAGACTTCAAGCAGCCTGTTGAGACTGACATTTTATTCCTGGTGGAATTTGTTAATTTATTATTTCCCCAGTATACATTTGGAGTAAGGTCCCTGCTTGTTCAGAAGCTCTCAGTGAGGTTTTTAATGTCAGTATTGATTAGGAACATGGATGGTGGATTTTACTAAGAGGTACTCTAATGTGATATCCTCTGAATAATTATTTCCTACCTGTGGTCAAACAAAACATGAAAGCAACACAATACTAAAGTCTTCAAATGGATGCTAAATGACAAAGATATCTTTTCATGGACAAGGATTCATGGCTATTGCCTTATTTTACTCAAATTTATCGATACCTGTCTTGTGGTCTGTTGCTTTCTGTGCAAAAATGATCTCCTGGTACAAAATTCTCTCTTGCAAGGACCATTAACAGCAAATCATCCTATGGGTATTTAGTTAGAGAATATTTGAAATTTTCAGCTGAAAGAAGGGAATTGATTGGGAAACCCTCTGGAAACTGGATGACTCTGCTGGCTCTCTATCAGTCAGCTCTCAAGATAAATCAAAGCTTTGCCAGCTCCAGTGTCTCATCAGGAGAGCCAGTGAGCGAGGTACGAGGCTGTTCTTTGTCAGGGCCTTGATGTATGTGTGTGGCAGGAATGAGGGGGTGGCTTTGGACTTGCTAGGCATCAGAAACCCCCTCTGGAGAGCAAGATCCATCTGCTTTCCCAATCTCTGCCTGGGTTCTGTGCTTGGTTACGTGACTTCCCCTCGAGAGCATTTCCTCTGAATATTATTCATAAATATTTCCAAGAAACCAACAAACTATTGTTTGGATTCTGTCTTTATTTTGTTCTTTTTTTTTTTTTTTTTTTTTTTCTGGATAGCTTTTCAGCAGGGAACATTACTGCTGGGGGTCTTTTCAGCAGGCTGGGGAGGGAAGGGTTATTATTCTTGGTTTGGGCAGTTTGTTTGGATGGCTATTGACTTTGTTGTTGTTTTCCCCCTCCATTTCTGACAGTCTGGGGAAGTAGGCAGTTCCTGGTGGGGTTTTTTTTGACCATTAATAATTTATTTATACAGGCAGGCTTTTCTGGGGGTGAGGTTTTCTTTGTGTTTTGCTGTTTGCTTGTAAGGTCTGTTACATCTTGGGGCACTTTTTGTTGTTGTCCAGCTTTTGTTGCCCTGAAGTTCAGTTTGCTCTTTGTAACTTCCAAGTGGTTCCTGTGGCTGGGAGCTCCTGTAGCTGCTCCTTGACTGACTCACAGCCTGCAGGTCCTTTTCCCTTTGCTCCCAGGGAGAGTGCAGGGCCAGGAGCTGGACTTGAGTGATCCTTTTGGGTCCCTTCCAACCCTGGGTACTCTGGGACTGAACCTGTGGAGGAGGGAAAGCAGTGGATGCCACTTGCCTTGCCTTTAGTCAGGCTGTAATGCAGTTTTTTCTGCCCTTTTCTTGTATCCAGTTTGGGGTGTTACTGCCTGGGTGGGTGGACAGTGGGAAAACTGCCAGGATCACTGGGTCAGAGCAGTGGTTTGTGCTCTGTCTGGAGGATCTTACAAGGGGGTTACTCAGGAATTCTCCCAGGCCCTGCCCTGCTCCTGCTTTGGGAAGGAGGCATCTGACTTTGAAGGAAGTGGTTTGGGCAGGATGAGCACTGTCAGGTCATCCAGGACTTCCATTGGAACTATTTCTTGATTTCCAGGCTTAGATAAATTTTTTGCATTGCTCTACAGTACCCAAATAGCCCCTCTGAGGTTTATTTCCTCAAGTGCTGATTCCATAAGGCATTGAAAAAACCCAAACCAAACAAAAAACCCCACCCCCCAAAAAATCACAAATAAACAAACAAATAAAACCAGACACGAACAAAACAAAACAAACAAACAAACAAAAAAAAAAAAAAAAAAAAAACAAAAAAAAACCAAAAAAAAAAACCACAGACACAAAAACTCCAAACACACAAAAAGCACTCCAAATAATCCCAAACACATTTATTCATTTGCTTTACCACTCTACAGGTCACACTAGGTATTTTTTCCACCTGCCTTAGCCAATTCCCAAAAAAATCCACCCCCAGAATGTGTTTTATCCCTAAGGCATCCCTTCAAATAGGTTCCTTCCTTGTCTCTCTGCCTGCCCTCCTGAATGTAATTGGGCATCTCTAGTGTAACAGGTCAGCTTTAAAAGATTCAACAACATTTACAACTATTTGCACAAAAGGCAAAAAATTGCATTTTCTACATTTTTAGTTGAAGAAAATTAAAATTTGGAAGCTAAAATACTAGGTTGGGGTGTTTTTTCTCGTTTTTTTCATTAGTCTTGCATTCACTGTGATTTATGAGATGGAGGGTGCTTCCTCCTGCCTTGCTTTCTTCCCCTCACCTTTTCCACCCTGAAGGTTGGTAGGTGAACATCTGGGGGGTGAACATCTGGACTAGCAAGTCCTGAAAGAGGCAATGCCACCTCTCTTGCCATGCCTTCCTCCTTGAACTTCCAAGTGCAGGAAAAGTGATCCCAGCCTTCTCACCACCCCTCTGACTTGGCAGCACCAGTTTTTTTTAAATCCAAGCTGCTCTGAAGCTGTTTTATCAGCTCTGTCCAAGGGCACAGTTCCCCACTGAGCCCTCCTGCCAGGTGGAGCCTGTTTTGGAGAAGTGGCCATGGGTTCACAAGTGTCAGACCTGGGCCACCTTTCCCCCTTTCCCTGGGCTCCTTTCCTTTCCCACACTGAAATCTCCCAGCTGGGAAGAAACTCTGACTTTTCATTCCTTTGGCATTTATCAATTCCCTTTTTCTGCAGCCCTAAAAAAGTACAAATGAGCAGGCAGTTACTTCAACACCTTCATGAAAAGACATAGAAATATTATAAGCTGATTTCACTCCTGTCTTGTTAAAGGGAAAGAAATAGCCTGTGGTATAAATATGCAATTAAAAATAGGTGCAATTAGAGTGTCTCAAGAATGAAACAGGAGCTTGCTGTGAGGTAGAGCTGCTTTTCTTTCTGCCTGTGCTTCTAATTCCAAACTCTTTGACGTTGGGATCTAATCTTAACAGCTGATGTTCAACTTCTGGTTTGTCACCCTTGTTAAATGTCATGGTGCAAACTCAGCTCTGCCTCAGACCTTTGCTGCCTGTCAGTGGTGCCAGGACAGCCACACCTGGAAACCCCTGCATGCTTTTGCATGGATCAGCTTCATTTTTTCGTGGACAAAGGAAAAAGTTGGGGTGAACCTGGGGCTCCTGCTCTCTCGTGTGCTGCTTGGAAAAGTGATATTTGGTGCAAGCTGAGACCTCAGCATCACTAAAGATCAAACAGTCCCTGCAATGGCCTGGCTTGGAAGGGACCTTAAAGATCATTTAATTCCAGCCCCTGCCACGGGCAGGGACACTTTGCACTAGACCAGGTTGCTCAGAGCTATTTCAGTAGAGCTAATTTGTTTAGGACAGACTGGGAGCCTCTGGAGCCCCAGCTGCAATTCTGCATCATCCTTGGGGCTGTTTTGAACTCTGAGACACTTCAGTGAATGCAAATTCACTTTTCAAATGAATTCCCCAATCCAGATACCCACCTGCACCTGAGTTGCTCAAGGCTGGCAGTCATGGCTGGCCCAGTGTTTGCCCACCACTATCTCCATGTTGTGCTTTTCTAGCAGAGCTTGCCAACACAGAGTCACCACAAAGGAAATACTTCCATTAATCCTTCTCATGCCATGCTTCTGGAGCTAGCTGCTCCTCCTGCACCAGTCCATGTCCCGAGGTGGAGACATTAGGATGGGCAGAAGTGACAGCAAATTGAGATTTCAAGTCCCTGTGTTGCTCAGCATCTAATCCCTTGTGCCCACAGCTGCCTTCAGTCAGAAAAACAGAATACTTAAAAACAGCACTTTTTTTTCCCTCCTGTCCATTCTTTTTGACATATCCTAGCTGTATTTCTAGTCTATTTTTGACATACTGTTGGTAAAACCTAGGAGGTTAAAGGCTGGACAGGGAGGCAGTAGCAGCAAGGCTCTGTTTCAAGGATTTGGGGATCAAAGCTCTGTGCAAAGCATGGAGGTGCCCTGAATTTTTCAGGCACTGTCTCCCATCTGCAGTGAGGAGTTACATGGGCACAAAGCAGCATCTTGTGCTCCTGACACATCCCCTCCACAGCAGGCTTGAGCATGACAAAGAGCTGCTCTTACCAGACTTGTGTCTAGACACTATTGGCTTTTTGTCATTAGCTGTTGTACACTCAGATCCTTTCTAAGAATAACAGCATTTGATGTGTTCCTCAGCTACTTGGCTGTGTGTGGATGGCCCTGGACATGTGCAGGACTCTGCCCACAGGTGAGTGGATGAACAGGACCTGCAGAGCCTGGATCCCTCTCCACCTGGGAAAACCTGTACTCACCTGGGAGCAGTGCAGATGGAGTGGAGTTTTACAGGGATTAGGCATTGGAGTGCTGCTGGCCTCACAAAGAGCTATTTCAGCATTCCTATCCCCTGTGCTGCAGGCAAACTCATGCTGACTCAACCCTCTGAGCAGCCCTTGTGTCCCTGTCTGTTATCATCATCTCCCAGTTTTTGCTGTAGCATCTGTGTTTGTCCCCAGTGAGATGGCAATTTCATTGGGGCAGGGAGCACAACTCAAACAGAGCAGTTTAATTACCCCAAACACCCTTTTCATTGCTCCCACAGGGATTTTGGCTCCCATGGCTCCTGTTTGGATGAGCCATGGCTCGGGGACATGGCTCTCCCAACAAACACCCTGTGTCTGGGCTGGGACAGTGCCTGCAGCAGTGCCAAGCTCTGAGCTTCTCCTCGCTGCTGAGAGACCTGCAGGGATGCCTGCAGCCTCTGGGAGGAGGAGAGGATGGAGGATGGGGAGGACACAGTTCCTGGCTGCCAGCAGAGCCCAGGTGAGCACACCTTGACCAGGTGTGTGTGGGTGTTGCCAATGCCAAGCTGCAGTTCCTTCTGTGCACATGGGAACAAGCCTTGGTGCTCTGCTGTCCCTATTTCTGCTCACAGGGTGAGCATCTGCCCCAAGCAAACCCCAAGGCAGCTCCCTGAGTGATCCTGCTGGGACAGAACCAGTCCAACCAGGGCTTCTGGGCACGTCAGTGCTTCCTCCAGCCAGATCCTTTCTGACTTCAGGCCTGGCCCTTCTCTGCCCCTCCCAGTGACTTTGCTCACAGCCTTGGTGCTATCACAAGATGCAGACTCTTGTCTAAATGCTCAGATGAAGTGTTTACAGCTTTTGTTGTTTTGTTCTTAGCTGGCCATGCAGTGGGATGATTTTCCTGCTGGATGTCAAAAGGCAATTGGGAAGAACTGGAATTTTTTATTTAGGGCAGGGACCTGCCCCTGCATGGCATCAGACCAGCAAGTATGGAAAAGCAGCATCCATCTGAGCTGTGAAAGAAGCCCAGAAACTGGGGCCCAACCCTTGATGCTAACACCCATCTGCTTTTTACTAGCTGCCTCCTTTGTCTCCACTCAGCAGCCTGGGAAGTGCAGACCTGCCCCAAACACAGTTTTTACTCATGCTGTCACAGTCCCCAGTTCTACTTGCTCCAAGAGCACTTAGAATGTTTTCCCTAACTCTTTGCAATCCCCATGCTCTGCATGCTTCTCCTCCAGGCCTTTAGCTGAAAGCACAGCAACATCTCCTGGATCTGGGTGGCTACTGCAGGTTCAGTTGTCAAAGTGCCACCATCAAATCCCAGAGTTCCCTCAATTGGAGAAACTCTGGATTTTTCCCATCATGCAGGTGCCAGGGATGCCTCAGGGGCAGTGTGTGTCCTGCACATTTCCTCACCTTTTCCCCTTGGAAACTGCCTGTTTGTTGTTCAGATGTCCCTCAGGACACTTCACCAGACCTGATGAGGCAGACACCAGGCTGTGTGAAGCATTCAGAGGGAAACCAGGGAAAAGGAACTGGATTGGTGGCACCACACTAAAGGAGACAGGAGGGATTCACCCCATCAACAAGAGGGGCCAGATCACTGGATTTTATTCCCAAAGCAACTGGGGATGTACACTGCAGGTATCCCTGGCCCAAGGATAAGGAAATTGGAGGAAGGAGCCACCAAATGAGGTTCTCTGCATGGAAATAAGGCAAAGTGCTGTCCTTGCTGACCATTTCTGTAAGAAAGAGGCAAATGCAGAAGGGCAGTGGCTGGCACCTCAGAGGAAAGGCAGCAGCAGTGGGGCCAGGTAGGATTCCTGTCTCAAGAGCATCTTCCCTGTTTGCAGTGACCCCACACCCTGGTGTCCCCTCAGGGTACACAGCTCCAGGGACAGATGCCAGCCCAAGCCCACCTGCAGCTTCCCTCCCTTCTCCCTCCTGCATAAAAAGGTGGGAAATGATGGAAGCAAACAGTTGCTGCCATGGCTTAGAGGAAAGTGGAAGGAGAGCGAGGGTGGACATGAATGCAGATTTCTTGTCTGGTGCCATGAAAAGGCACTGCTTGTACTACAACAAGCCCAGCAGCATCAGCAGCCAAATTATTTGTTTAATTATAACTGCTGTCCTTGATGCATCTTGACTTGCTAATTAGTATTTTAAGTGCTTGTGAAATAGTTTGGATGTGTTCCTTCAGCTTTCTGACACGTCTCTTGTCACTGCTATTGCTATTCCTTCTTCCTGCCTTCTGCCATCACCTAAGTAACATAATTTCTGCTTCCAGACAGGCTGAATTCTCTAAAGCAGGAGGGAAACACAAACTTCTTTGCTTATTCATGCACAGGGAGCTCTTATTTGCATGAGAAGAGATGAGGCTGTGGAGCAGCACGCCCTAAAATCTGGGGAGAAGGGAATCTATGCTCTAGGCAGGGAATAATGAGGCACAAACGTGGATAAAGTGATTTTTTTGTTGTTGTTCTGCAGCATTTCTGGGTTTTTATATCCTGTTTTTGTGACTCAAACCACTCCACTCAGCTGATCCATAGTGGGCTGGGAGCAGCACTGGCAGTCTCAGTGGTTTGCAGCAGGCAATTGCTCTGGTGACGCAGGCAGGAGGTGCAGGGGGAATCCTACATGACTGGATTCCAAAAACAGGCACAGGCTTCTGAATGGACACCAGGGCTGTGTCAGACTGCTAAACTGGGCTCAGCAGGAATGCTGGCATAGGTGCAGCCATAGGGAGACTTGCTGGATCTGGACATAAGCAGATGAACTTTGAATTACCCTTGCAGGGAACCTCAAACGATTTTTTTTTTTTTTTTCCACATAGCATCTGGCAGCTGTACAAAGGACCAAAAAACTCCCTTATTTCACAGATTTCCTTTTAATTTTTTGAAATGTTTCTTTCTGTAAGTCTGAAGATAGGAACTATTAAAATCCATTTTCAGCAGTTCTGAAAGCACACAGTCATGCCAGCTGCTATTTATGAATGATGTTTGGGAGGTTCTGTCAATGGAAGAGCAAACAGATTTTTTGTACATGCACGATTCTGGATATTTAGCACACAGAGGCACTTCCCAAATGTTTTGTGAGAACAAAAAGCCCTTTCCCTGGCTGTTTACAGATGACTTGCAAAGAATAAGTGAGAGGTTCAAGCGTGGCTGAACCAAGCAGCTGCTGAGAATTCGTAGAAATGGTTTCCAGCCCTGCTCTTCCACAAGCTCTGCTTTGGAGGCTGCAGAAATGAGACACGTTGCAGGGTGATGCTGTCCATCACATCAGGGGTTAGAAAGAAACCTTGTCTCATTTCCATTCTCCCCACTCCCCTTTGGAAGCTTATTCTCTAAGCGTTATCACTGCTGAAAGCTTTTCAGTGCTTAGGTTCCAGCCATGAACTCATGGGCTTTGATGAGCTTTTTGGAGCTGAAAGAACAAGGAGCTTTCAGCTAGTGTGAACAAGGAAATGAAGACAATCCCTTGCACCTGGATGCCATGTGCCCTGGGATGTGTCCATCCCTATGATGAAAAATGCACACATCATCACCTCTGGTTTCCCCAGCGTTGATTCTGAACTTGTGTGGCTTCAGTGGGGCAAAGTCTGGCCTTCCAAATTTCCAAGAGTCCCCTGTGTATCTTTTGTAGTGATGAAGTGCTGAGATGAAGAGCATAGGATTTCTTTCAAAGCCAAGGTGGCCTCCAATTCCTGTGTTGCCAGTGTCTGCATCCAAAAAAAGCTGAAAATAAAGTCACCTGTAAGGTATCCTCTGCATCCCCCTTCACCAGAGCTAGTAAGATAATTTCCCATTAGGCCATTCAAGGCCATAAAAATAGGTATTAAGCCACAGAAACATTTTGCTTCAATATAAGCAGTGGGGTTTTGTAAGCTTCTTTTACTTCCCCTTGTTTGTTCATGAACTGGGAATCTCTCACATCCCATAGAGAAGCTGTTTAGGATATTTATTTCTTTGTAGGTGAGGTTACTGAGCCTGCAGGATTACTTGGCTGAGACTTTACAGGAGGCAAACTAGGCCTCAAAGGCTATTTAAACCAAAACATGATAAAAGAAAAAATGCACCTCTTAGGAAGATGTTTCTGCACAGCTGGTACAGAGCAGGAGGAAGCCCTCAGTGGTGCAGCAGAGCTTTTACAGGGCTTGTTAGACTGGACCTACCACTCTGTTGTGCTTGAAACTTGTGCAGAGAATGTCTTCCCACCTCTGAAATACAGGCTTCAGCCAGGGCATCCTGAGGAGAGGGTGAACCAGCAGGGACTGCTCTGCCTAACACATCCTCATGCATTGATCTAGAACATGGAATAAATATCTTCACTGTCAGATGCAGGACATCCTTTAATTTTTCATGGTGGCTTGCTCTGGAGTGTCATAGTTCCTACTGGAATATCCACTGGAAAAAGGAAAGGATGAATGGTGCTTGTGTTCCACTGCCCTGACACAACAAGGAATGGAATAACAAAAATCTTAAATTTACATCCTTTCTGCAAGGGGCAGTAAGATGGCTTGCTCTCATCAGCTCCTACCTTCACCCATGAATTTCTTAGGCTGCAGAATTTGATTAAATTTGGTCCAATCTGATGTCTCTTGGGAGGGAATGGCTGTCACATGCACCTCTGTCCTGCACAGAACAGGGACATCTTAGAGACATATTCAAAGCAGGTATTGGTCTGGGTTTGTGGACAGCTTTGGGAATGTGTCTCTTTTTGGTCCCCAGACACAGTAAGTACCCAAGAATGAGGTTATTATGAAAGCTCTCAGAAACTTGAGCCAAGGTAAGCCACACTCCAGACTGAAAGGTCATGGATGCATAGACCCTTTTAGGCTGGAAAAGACCTCTGAGATCAACTCCAGCTGTTCCCTCAGCACTGCCAAGGCCACCACTGACCCATGTCCCCAAGTGCCACATCTACACAGCTTTTAGATCCCTCCAGGGATGGGGACTCCACCCCTGCCCTGTGCAGCTGTGCCAGGGCTGGACTGCCCTTTCCATGAAGAAATTTTCCCCATATCCAGCCTGAACTTCCCCTGGCACAGCTGGAAGCTGTTTCCTCTCCTCCTGTCCCTGTCCCCTGGGTGCAGAGCTTGACCCTCCTGGCTGTCCCCTCCTGTCAGGGAGTTGTGCAGAGCAGAAGGGCCCCCTGAGCCCCCTTTTCTCCAGGCTGAGCCCCTTTCCAGCTCCCTCAGCTGTCCCTCATCAGACTCATGCTCCAGTGGTCAAGTGGTGGTGAAAAAGCCCTGGGGACTTGTTAGGAACTTCAGCTCCCCTGTGGGTAGAACCAGTTGGACACGTGGGCATACAAAATCTTTGTCACTAGTTGAATTATTTAGTGGACTTTTCTGTAATTCAGTACAGGTAAGAGGAGGAGTTGTGATCTGGAAGTTGCTGCCTGGTTGGTGTGGACAGGTCCCTGTTCCATTTTCTTGGAGCAAACACAGCTCTGGGGAGCTGTGCCCCCATGCACAGTGGCTTGTGTGGCTGCCAGGACCAGGGACTATGGGCAGACATCTGCCAGAAAATGCACATTCCATTGGGATTGTGGAGCTGGCAGAGAATGCCTGGGACAGGCTTCAGTCAAAGCTGACAGGCTGGACACTGCTGTCACCCACTCTTCAGAGCAGAAGGCTGATGGCCCAAGTGATGATGATGAATGAATGGAGACCTGGGGGGACTGGGAAGTCAAGGGTTTGACAGCAGTGCTCTGCTTTTCCTGCTGTTCTGACAGGCTCCCTGTCAGGCCTTATCACACAGTCACTTCTGAGACTGAGGGGTGACAAAAAGGATTAGCTTATCCAGCTGTATGGCATTGGAAACAAACATCTTTCATTTGCTGAGAATCCCATCCTGGAGCTGTTCCCAGCCCAGTGGCTGCCAGGGGCTGTCAGGAGCCACGTGCTTCCTGCTGCTTCCTTCTGCTCAGGAATGGCATCCCAGAGCTGAGGAGCTCTCATCCCATGGGATTGTCCCCAGCACTGGGTTTCCTCAGGGCCTTGGAGCTCACAAACTGTGCAGCTAGAGATAAGCAGCTCCAGTGCATTAATGCACCACAAGCAAAGCATGCCCAGGCTGCTGCAGTCAGAGGGAAGGTGCTCCATGAGCCTGAAACACTGCTGGATTGCATCCATGCTCCCTCTAAAGTCACTAGGAGCTGGCTTGTTATACTATTACCTTTTTCTTCTATTTACCTTGGATGAACTCTAAAAATTTTGTTTCTTTGTAAATTTATCGTGAGATCAGAGCAGATCAGGTTTTATTGTAAGATCAGAACAGATCCACTGCTTGTGTCAGACCCAGACCTGGAGGTAAAACCTTGCAAGGCACCACAGAAGCAGACAGAATTATGGAGGAGAGTGTTGAGGAGTAGATTCCTCCTGCTCTAGCAGGGATTTGGGATCAGGGCTTTAGTTGAGCACCTGAGAGGGGCATGTCAGTGGAAAGAGTAACCCTGCAAGTACTTGTGTTCCCTGCCTGCAGGGTATCAGCACAGCAGAGCCTCAAGTGACCGAGGGAAGGACCAGCACCAGCCACACCTGCCAAGGGTTCACCCCACCCCAAGGTGACTACATCAGTCATCAGTTTGTTGTAAAGCAATCTCTGTTCATCAACATAATTCTAAATGCAGATGAAGACCCAAATCCACCTACAAAGATGAGCCTCCAATTACAAGACAAGTCTGAAATGAAATCATCAGTTGAGGTGCCACCTTTGTGCCACCAAAGGACACAGGAGATGGGTTTCCAACCCACTTGAACAACCAGGCTTGTTCCAGCACCAACAGTAATAGTCACTTTTCCAGACAGAATTGACATTATAAATGAGTTGTTGGTTAATTTGCTGCTTTGTTAACATCATTGATTCTGCAGCTCCGTCCTTAAGCAACAGTGCCTGAATATAAACTACCCAGCAGCAAAATTATAACTGCATTTGGATGCAGAGCACAACCTTCTTCTGACCAGACTTTCAATCCCATCCAGAGTTTCGAGGTTACTCATGCAAAAGTAGCTTGTCTGCCTGAGTGAGCGTGCAAGGGCTGGCAAGCACCTCAGGAATATCTGTCCTTCCAGAGACATCCAAACCCCCTCCCAGGGAGCTCCTTGTGGAGCTCAGAGCCAGGAAGGGGCCCAAGAGTTGGCCCATCTTCCATCAGCAGTGCTGGGTCAGACCCTCCCCCTGCTCCAGCCAGAGCCAGGACACAGATTTGCTGCCTGGATAAGGTCATCCAGCAGATTTACAGCATTTTGAGGACATTTAATAGCATGAGTTTCAGCACTCAGAGGGACAGGACCACACAGGTGGGCCATGAAGATGCTGGTCCTCACCCCAGTGGGTGGAATTCCATCCCTTGTGGAAAAGCTGGAAATCTAGTGGGAAGAGTCCCTGCCCATGGCAGGGCAGGTAGAACTGGATGATCTTTGAGGTCCCTTCCAGCCTAAACCCTCCTAGGATCCTGTGATTCTTTTCAAAGCTCCCCTCCAAAATCTGGCTCCATATTTGATTAAAACTTCTGTGTTTCCCATCCCAGCCTTCCAGCAATGCATCCTGCTCCTAGGCAGGTGCTGTAAGGAAAGCTTCCAGGCAAAAAACTAAGGAAAGGGGGCAAAAAGCACAGGAATGTCCTTCACAGGGGGAGCAGCCATGAAAAAAACAGGGAGCATGAGGAGTAAAAGTAATGGTGAGGAACAAGCCAGAAGCCTGTGGGTGCAGCTGCTGGAGTAGAAAGCAGAGCCATAACAGAGCAATGGGATATTTTTCCTTAAAGAGTTTGCATTGTACTCCACAGGAGTACAAAAAGACCTTTGCTCACCTTGCTGTGGCAAGTTATAAATAGAGGTTAAAAATATTATTAAAACTGACCACTAGTGTCCACCTGAGGAATAAAAAAACCTTTAGACCCAAATTATTTGATGTAAGTAGGACAAACCAACCTTTATTCTTTGCCAGGAGCTTGGTTAAATAAATGTTTTTCTCTGAGTGAAAAAATTAACTTCCCAGTAAAATCTGTCAGGAAAAACTTGCAGTGGACAAGGCATTGATGGGCCAATAGTTACACATCCCCAGACACTCAAAAACACTTTTTTTCCTTATGAAATCTGCTTTTGAGATAAATAGCCCCTCTCTCTCTGTTTTTACACACACTCCCACATGATATGTATATATGAATACATAACTATTTATTCCCAAAACTTACAGCAGCTTTTAAATCATGTGATGAGATGTAAATATTCATCTCACAGGCTCATACCCATGCCTGAAATATCAGGTGTGCTCCCACCTGGTTTGGAGCTGGCTCTGGACCCATCAGATGCCAAGTGAGGGATACAGATTCTGATCCTGCACATCTCCAAGTCACTCCAGCTAAACCACGTTTCCTTGGCAGCTGAAAAGTGGGATAATAAGATTTCTACTCCAAAGATACATGCCCAGAGCACCAGGCCTTTAATTATGCAAAGGACTGGAGCCAGCTTCCTCCTGCCTTTTCAGATAAGTGGTTTCACCGAGAGATTACAGCCAGCAGAATTTGGCACCTGGCTCTGCTGGCAAGAAGGGGCTTTTGTTCTCTGCCCATGCAGTCCCCTGCCACGGAAATTTGTGCTTATCCCAGGATCCACCCCAGTGGATCCAGTTGTCATGTCAGCAGATTAGTGCCTACAAAAGAGCAGCAGCCCTGGGCAGACATTCAGCATCTCCCAAAACCTTGGAGCTGAGTGGTGCTGATGCTCATTTGTCCTCTTTGTCCCACAAGGGAAAAACTGGCTGAAGCCCTGTTCTGCTCCAGTCCCTCCAGCCTGGGAGCTGGAAAGGGAGCAAGCAAACCCTCCTGGTGCTGAGCTGGGTGCTCCTGGGGGCTGTTTCAGTGCAGAACAAACTGGTTCTGTGTGTGCCAGTGATACATGGGCCATGGCAAACTGCAGAAACCAGCAGAAATTCAGCAAATCCCTCTAATGCTGGCTTGGCAGCCTTGAAACATCTTTCACTGTCTGATAAGTAGACACAAAACCTGCCTTGTTTTCCTTTTCTGCAGTCCTGTGGTGGCTGGTTGTAGCAGGACACCAAGGCAAGGACACCTTGCCCAGAGAGAGGCAGGATGGGGCTGCCTCCCAACTGGGGCTGCTTCTGCTCTCAAACAAGTTCATATCCAGAAACTAGTTGAAATCAGACCTGTAAAAAGTGTCTTTTAAGTTCCTATGGATACAGTGAATTTCTGCACTAGCATGAAATGTGCAGAGTATGTCTTGGGAGCTTTGGGAGAAGCAAGCCCTGGTGGTAGAAACTTGGGTGGAGGCTTTGGAAATTGCCTTGGTGTTGGGTTAATGCTTCTAATTGAAGTGAACACTAAAGCTAATACAGACTTCAAGGGGAAGGGGTACCCCAGGGGTAAATCTTGGAGATAATTGGGATACTTTCTCTGTATTTCAGTGTTTACACAGAGGAAAGACTTCATAGCTGCATATTTACAGAGACTGTGCAGAGTGAGAGTGACATCTGAAGAAACATATAGGCATTCTTCTCCAAAGAGAAAATTGGATTGAGACAAAAATGACCTAAATAAACATTGGAAGATCATAGGAAAGTATGACTTGGAGACAGAGAAAAGGAATATATACATGCAGATAAGTGTTGGGTATTGTTCTTTGGAGAATTACAGCGCATCAAAGGAGCCTGGTATCAGCCCTGGAATAACATCAGAAGAAATGTTGTCTGAGGAGAAGCAGAAGGGGCTGAAAGAAATTTATCTGGGCAGAGGAAGGTACAATGGACTCCCCAGTTTTAAATACTGAGGTGGTTTCTGGCTTTTCCATGTATGGCTCACTGGGGTTGAGAAAGAACAACTTCTCCCAGCTCAGAGGCTTGTGAGTAATGGAGAGGTGGACAAATAGAATTTGTCTGGGTCCAGGAAATAGCAATAACTATTGGGTCAGTTTATATAATAAATATTATCATTTATGGGCTCATTTTTCTATTATAAGCACAGAATAAAGTAACTACACTTGTAACTGCTCTATCCCCATATTAGAACCATAAACCCAGAATATAATTTGGGAAGGAAAAAAAGCATCAAAAGAAATGAGAGATGGAAATCAGGAATACTTCAAGAGTGGGTACACCATGGAGCACTGACCTCAGAGTGCAATTGGAAAGGATATCATAACACATCAGTTTGGAAGCAGAATGTACAGCTTATTGCAAAGAGGAAGGAAAAATCCAGGGCAGAAGTTGCTCACCCCTCCCCACCTCCATTTTTCACTGCAGGGAAATCAGATTACAAGAATGTGCAGCTTCTGAAATTATTGTAAACTCAACAAGCAAACTGCTGGACCTTCTGTGCACCTCTCCATGTGAAAACAGCATAAAAACTAAACACAGCAGAGAGCTGGGTTAAGTGGCTCATCTTCAGCATCCTGTGTGTGGGGATGAATTGACACTGCCAGGCACAAAGAACAAATGAGCTTTTGAAAACAGACCTGTGTGCTCAGATCCAGCTGGGTGGCTTCTGCCCTCTGGATTGTCTGGGTGATAATGAGGGTCAGGTGGTGGCTTGTCATTGTGTGCTGTCCCCACCAGCCCAAGAGGGTTTGGAGTAGTCACTAAGCTGTATTTTTAGAATTAGGTTCCTCCAGTTCTCAAACCTGAGCCAAACAGCACCTCCAGACTGGCTGAATTACCCTGTTGAGACCCAGCATTCCAGCTGAAAAAAAAAACCAAAAACCCACAGACAGTGAGAAAAACCTGCATTCCATTCTCTTTCCTTGAGGAAAAAACCTCCCCTCCAAACTCTGTCCCCATGCTGATAAGCTGTGATAGCCTTCTCAGTCACATCTTCAGGTATTCAGAAAAAACCAAAATGTTGGGTGACAAGGGGCTTTAGATGGCTCAAAGTGTTTGGGTGACAATGGGCTTTGGGTGGCCCAAAGCAGGTGGTTGGCCTGTTTTTGTGCAATGGTAGGTCCTGTATGGCAAACCCAAATCACCAACCCAAAGTTTTCCCCTCTTTCTTCAATTCCATGGCTTATGCTGCCATATCTAATATTTAGGAATATTTAGGAATACCTCTGACTGCAGTGCCAGCCTAGAAGAACAGGTTTAGCTGAGATGCTCTTTCAGGAAGCTGCTGCTTGTTGAGCACTGAGAAAGGAAACCCAGCTCACCTTTAGCACTAAGGAGAGGCTCTGCTGGGCTCTGCACACCTGGCCAGAGCCCACTGATCACAAGCTCAAAGACATTTGAGGTTATTCTCAGGCCAAGAAGATGCTGCACTAGAGAGAAACCCCACAAGGACCCCATTGGACCACAGAAGGAGTGTTTGTGTTTTGAACATCAGTTTTCCCCCTTTCCTCTCTTGGTTTTGTGGGAGCCACACAGGGTCTGGGCCCATCCTGATACCTCTCACAGCAAAGCCTTTGAAAAGCCTTGCATGACAGACATGGGAAGAAATGGGAGATTTAGGTGCCTTTCCCAGCCTGAAGGACCAGCCAAGGTGTTGTGATGCACTTCAGGGCTGTGTGGGCTGACACATCACCTGGTCATGAAAGGGCTCTTCACACTAAAGAAAACCCAGTAAATGTCTGCTGTTGGAGTGTCTGCCTGGGGAGGAAGTTGACAAACTGCAGCACAGAGAGCTGGGAAGGTGCCCAGTGCCTCCACACTTGTCTGGGGAAGTTATCCCACTCCCTCTAAGTAAATCTGACAGAAAACCCACTAAGATTTGAATATATAGGTAGGAAAAAAAACAAGAGGAAAAAAAAAAAATGTTTTTGCCAGTTTGTTGGGCTGAAGGGCCAAGTGCTGAGAGAGGCAACATTCAGTCAGAGCCCAACCCTCCATCCCAGGAACACCAAGTGTCAGGAGCTGTGCTGAGCCCTGGGAAATGTAGCTGTCTTAACACTGCTTAATGCACAGGGTTTATTTGAGAGATGAAACTAAAATAAGGAGGTGTAGGGCTTTATCATTGTGATGAGTTTATTTCCAGGTGGACTTGAGGACCCTCAGGACCACCCTGCATGCATCCCTGATGAGGTCCCTTCTCCTCCTTATATTCCAGTTTAGCCTCCTAAAGTGAAGTTTTCTTCAAGGTGTGAGGACTTCATGGTTTAGCTATTGCTTCCACAGCAGGTTGAACCAGTGAAGGGCAGTATAATTGCTAGGCATGAGCAATTAAATTAAATCAAATTTAAAAGTTAAGCTCTCATTATCTGAAACTGAACACTGGAAATTAGTAGACACAATCTTAATCTCTGTTCCTCAGATCTCTGACTGCAAAAGGAAGCAGCATCACCCCTGTCTAATTTCTTCATCTAATTACACAGGATTACAGAGCTCACTAATATTTATGCTTTGTTTGAGATTCTGGTGAAACACCCCAAAGGCAGGACTTCTGTATTCAGTGTCACATCCAGACACCCTTTGATTAATAACTTATAAAGTAACATGCTAATGACAAGGAGAAGAAAGACTTTTAAGTGATCCCCACATTTAACAAGTGGAAAAAAAAAGTACTGAAACCTATAACAAAGGACTTTTCAACACTTCTCCACAAGAAGATCAAGACCAGGATGACAAGAAGACCAGGTTCAGGGTGCACAGCCTGTGTTCTGGGATCTCCTAGTGCCAAGTTTGCAACCCTGAAACTTCCCATGACAGACCCAAACTCCCTCTTGTACTGTGATACCAAACCCAAGCAAGGAGGACCTTGCTTTAGAAAACATCCCTGCTCTTTACAGCCACCACAGGTGTATCAGGGGAGGTTCAGACCGCATATTAGGAAAAATTCCTTCATTCCTTCAAAGTTTTTCAGTTTAAAGCCCAAGCTGCCCTACATTACCATCAAGATGTTCCTTTCACAGTTCTAAAAAGCTGTCATTTTGTGAATTTTTTTTTGACATGTGCCCACAAAATTCATGTCCCTGCAGTATCCTAGAGATATCCTTCCTCTGTCACAGCTCTCCTTCTATCAACCCACTAGAACAAAATAATTCAACCAAGTAACAAATGCTGGAGAGACCAGTCCCTGCAGGCTCACAACAACAGCAAGAAAAAAGCTTGGCTAATTATTCTCTTCCTTTCCTCACACAGGCTTTTTGTGAGGCTCCAGCAATTAGAGATGCTGCTGGGGAACAAGATAGATGGAAATTACTCTGACTTGGGGAAATTACCACCCAGAGGTTTTTGGTTTCTTTGTGCTGCTATGTAAATTCCCTTTGCTAGAACTCTTCTAACTGAATGCATTACTTCAACAACACATTTCCATAGCTGAGTTTAAAAAGACACTCTTTAAAACTGTTTCCAGCCAGCTCTGATCCCAGCCTGTATTTCTTATGGTAATCTTGAAACCAAATTCCCAGGTGCAAGTACTCCACTGACCCTTTTTCTCAGCTCTCCCAGCAAACCTTTGCCATTCACATAGAGCTTCAACAGGAAATACAAGAGGGGAAATCACTCACCTGATTTGCCTGAGAGGTTCTAGAGTTATCTTCTCACAGCCCCATGTGGTGGCCTTCGCTGTGCATGGCCAATATGTTCAAAGCCTGGTTTCCATTTGTCCAAATCTGGAGCCCAAAGTTTGCAACACAGAAGTTCCATATTTTTCTGTATTTTTTTTCTGCCTTGTCACTTCATCAGCTTTGTACTTAGGTTTAGTCCAACACCATCAATTAGAAAACAAACCACACCAGACCCAAGATCAACCCTTGAACAAGTCCATGAGTAACCTCCTTCCACTCTGATGCTTCCCTTGATATCTATGACTCATTCTTTCTCTCCTAAGCACTTTCTCATCTATCACACTCTCTCATTTCTAGACCCATTTTGCCCATAATTAGAATCACTCTGGATAATTTCAATTTACCATTACCTTGGTCAGGGCACCAGCTCAGCCCATCCCTTTCTAGGGATGATTATGAATGCCTGACTAGCAGCAACCTGCCTCTCAGGAAAATAAGCAATGTATTTTAAATGCTACACTCCAAGTGATTTAATATACTTCTTCTACTTCCAATTTTGATTTTTTTCAGTAAATCACATTTTCCTGGTAGAACAACCAATTTCTTTTTTTCACTCTACAATTTCCTGTAGAATGTAATATATTTTTAAGCCCAGCAAGTATTTCTCATCTCTCTCGGCCACTTCTTTTGTACAATACTGTATTATTTATGTCATCCTATGTTCTTTTATAGTGAATATGATCTTTTATGGCTGGTTTCAAGCTGCAGTTTTCCCTCTGGATATTTACTCTAGGCTTTCAAAATGTGCACAGCTGAATCTAAGAGAGCTGCAAGGCTCTGGGCAGGAGGTGGGTGGGCAGCTGGCATTACCATCATGCTGGGTCAACTCCTAACACAGAGCATATAATTTTATATCATATGAGGGAGAATTAAATGGGAAGAGGTGAGGAGTGGGGTAGGTCTCAGGAAGTCTGATAAGCTGGCTCTTCAGCTGAAGGCTACTGCAGTGTCTGAGACATGCAGGCAGCAGTGCTGGATGGCTAAAAGACTCTTCTGTGGTGTTTTGCTGTAATTTTGGGCAAATCTGCCCTTGCTTCACACCCTGCTGAGCTCTGGGGTGAAAACATCTGCTGTGGAGGATCCAGATAGTCAGGAGGGACTGAAACATCCCAAAATCTTGGGTTTCTGCTAACAGATGGCAAAGTGAGCAACAACTGGTGTATCCATATCCCTGCAGATCTGCATTCCTGCAGCCTCCACACAAGCTGCTGCTCCATAGAATCATCCTCACAGAATCCCAGAATGGTTTGGGCTGGAAGGGACACTAAGGCTCATCTTGTTCCACCCCCTGCCATGCCCAGGGACACCTTCCACTATCCCAGGTTACTCCAAGACCTGTCCAGCCCAGCCTTGGACACTGCCAGGGATCCAGGGGCAGCCACAGCTTCACTGGGCACCCTGTGCCAGGGCCTGCCCACACTCATAAGGAACAATTCTTTCCCAATATCCCATCCAACCCTGCTCTCTGACAGCTTAAAGCCATTCCTCTTGTCCTGTCACAACAATCCCTTGTCCAAAGTCCCTCTCCAGGAATGTTTAAGTAATGCCATTTCCTTCAGGTCGGAAGAATTGCCATCACAGGTGTTTCTGCCGACAGGGTTTTTCCCCTCCTTTCGTTAGAAGCAGGAGAGGCGTATAAGGCGAGTTCTGCAAAGCTCCAGCGTTCCCAGAGGAGGAAGACTCCAGCTTGGCAGTCTCCAAGCGCCCTCTGGTGCAGACACAACCAGCAGCTCCAGCCAGCAGATTTATCCAGGGAACATCCATGCCAGATGTTCGTGGGGGTGTTTGGGATTGTGGAAAGGAGGCTGACAGCGACCCTGCCCCGTGAAGGCAGCGCTCTCCAGGAGAGAGGGCCTTTGATCCCTGCTCCCTGTGACAGGGACAGGACCCAGGGAATGGCTGCAGCTGGGCCAGGGCAGGGTCAGGCTGGAGATCAGGGAGCTCTCTTGCCACTGCTGCCAACCACAGCTCCTCCTCGTGGACCTGACAAGGCTCTTCTGCCTCTCCACCAGCCTTTCTTCACATAAAATGTTCTGTGTGCGCTGCAAACAGCAAGGCTGCATCCAGGGGAGGTGGGTGATGGTGCCAGCAGTGCCTCAAGGAGACACAGTTTGCATAAGCAAAGGCTCCTTTATGTAAGAGCCTCACTGTCAAAAGCCAGGCCAAAACAGCCCTTTGCTTTTCTGTCATTCTTGACTCGGTAGGGAAGCATCAATGTAAACATCCCTCCGCAGAGAGGAAAGGCTTGGAACAATAATCTACTGCAAAATGATACTCTCCAGATTTTAAAGCACCTTCTGTTGGTCAGGGGCATTCAGTAAAACATATCAAGCTGTGCTTGGCAAATAAAACCTAAAAAACTCTAAAAGATAGCAGGATGGAGGCTGCAAAATCTTCTGGGCTGAAATAAGTGCTGGATTGGCAGCAGTGCCATGGCTCACACTTCCATGGATGTCTCACAAACACTTTGAACACAGCATCAGGATGCTATGGATTCAGGAATGTTAATGTGCTACTGCTCTGAACTGATACATTTCTACAGGAAGTCTCTTCCCATCTTTATTCAGTGCCTGGAAGAACAGAGACTTCAGTCTGTGTGTTGTTGGTTTGACAGAAATACTTCAGTGGAACGTAAAGGAACAGCACAGCTGGCTCCCAGCTTATTTAACATACTCATGTTTACACTGTAATACCTATGGGACAAACAGTGCTGTGATATTATTTGTTCTTCTGTGGGTTTTTTCCCTCAGAAATAAAGAATCACCACAATCTAAGGAGGCTGGAAAAAGGCCCATATAATCATTTCTCAGTGGGACAGAAGGAAGAAGGGGAAGCAGAAATCAAAGCCTTCAGACACAGTTTCTCCAACTTGACCTGTGAAGCCTGGGTCAGCAGTTTTCAGCGTATAGAAAAGGAGGCTCAAGTTATGCTCCTCTTTCTGTGCACAGAAATGACAAAATGAAGGGTAAAGCCAAGCATCAGTCATGCAGCAAATACTGCAGAAACATCCACTCTAGTCCCAAGGATAGCAATGCTTAAATGGTCTTTTATTTCCAGCTTGGCTTTTTGGATTCTCTCCCATTCTTCTACCCATGCAAGAAAAAAACCCTCTTGTGCTTCATCTTCTGAATGTGATCCTTGGTCACACAGCTGTCACACAGACAATCCTGTGCTCAAGAAGCTGCTCTGGGATGTTATGTGACTGCCAGGGAACTCTTAAGTTTAACCTGGAGATCTTCACATAAATGACATGGAAAATTCCTGCAGAAGAAACTAAAAGTCAGGCTTTTTCCTCTAAAGTCTGAGCTGAAGCACCTCCTGGGCAATCACTTTCAATATGCAGAAGATATGTCCAAAGACATAATAAAATAAATCCTAGGAATGACAATGACTTTAGAAACCTAGCTGGTGCCTGTAGCAGGTAACTACTGTGTTCTTACAGCATAGATGGTAACATACTTTGGTGTTTTAATTGCCTCTGGTGCTGCTATAATCAGTTTTCCTCTGCAGGGAAAAAAACCTAAAATAAGGTATTTCTGTGGAAGAGCCTTTTCTCCAAAAGCAGAGGGAAGAAAGCAATGTTCAGGAATGTAGCCTGGGTGGCAGCATGAGTGCTTCTGACAGGGCTAAGACAAAGACACTCTGTAAACTACAAACCCCTTCAGTCCTGCCACAAGCCCTCCAGACTTACCTGTAACCAGTATTGACAGTATGGGTAAGGATGTGTTTATTCTGTTGTGTACCTGACCAGACAGAGAGGAAACACAGGCTTTGCAAACACTTCCCAAGTGAATTTATTAGTCAGGACTGATCTGTGTCAAAGCATTACCTACTTCATACCTCAAACAGCATTTCATCACAGTGCAGCTGCACAAGTCTCTGTTCTCCCTGAACACATCCTTGATATGCCAAGGCAGACTTGAGCACACTGCTTATTCACACACAGCAGTTCCTGCACTTGTTTGGGTTTGAGCACAGGAGTTCAAGAAATGCTTTGTTTTCTCTGTCCCAATCATTTGAAAAGTTTCTTTCTTTTCTTCCTCCACTGCTTATTATCCACATCTTCAGTGTCATCAGGAGGATCTGGCATTACAAAGCCATCAGTCATTTTATAGTAGACTATTGTGGAGTCTGTCTCAACTATAGCCAAAGTAACTGACAGCAGGGTGTCAGGATCCTCTGGAGGGAGAGCTGCTTTCTTCAGTATTTCCCTTAACCTAGGAGAGGAAAAAAATCACTTAGAAATGATGGCACAAAGGTAGAATAGCACCATTTTTATTCAGCCTGTTTTCACTCTGCAAACTAGTCTTCACCCAAGTGAGCATAACACCTGTTCTAATAAAAATCCAAAGCAACAAAAGAAAATAACAGAATCAGTTACACACATCTCTGCTGCAAAATGGCTCAACATATGTTTCTAAGCTTTGTTTAGGTGTACTTGTGTGCATGTGCCTCACCCATCCCTCATCCACCACAATCCTTGCACAGCAATCTCTACTGGCCCTGTTTTCAGTAGACTTATATAAGAAATCTAATTAAATAACACCTGGTGTTCACTTGGAGAACTGAATAATTAAGATTTGTTCTATTTGCAGAGGTAAGTCTTCCAGTCCCTTTGCCACAGGTCTCTGCCAGACTGTGGAAGGCCCAGGAGCCCAAGCCAGGTTTCTCTACCTCCCTGTCTAGACTAGAAGCCACAAGACTGTTCTTCTTCAGAACAGTCAGCCCAAATAATGTCTTCCTTAAAAGCTCAAGACAAAGTTATGCAATTTTTCCTGTTTAGCTTATTTTAACAGGAACATGCCAGTTATTTTTCGGTTCAGAGCTCAGGACAACACTGATCCCTGGATTCCTGGTCTGACTGGGGAGCAAGTTCTGAAGGAGTGTGGTGATCAGAGACAGAACATTAACACCTCCCACTGAACATTCCCACAGGGAGCTTCCTCCTTCCCCCACACATCAGGTGCAAGAGGGCTTCTCTGAGATTGCTGGGACAGCTTGCATTCCAGGGGAGTTCAGCTGTGCACCAGTCAAACCAGTGAAACTCCTGGCTTTGTGCACCCTGGAGAGTTCACCCAGCAGAGCACAGGCAGCTCTGAGGCTGGGCACTGCAGCTGAAAACAGGCCCTCTCTAAAGGCAGCAGCTTTCAGACTTCAATCACCATCTTCCCCCAGAACCTCTTTGATCCTCTAATAAAAGCCAAATGGAACGTGGCAGAGAATGAGCAGCAGCCTGGAAAGCCTCACTGTTAAGCCCATGACCTTCTTAAGGATCCATCTGTGTTCTGAGCTGTGCATAATCCAGCCTGGTAAATTCAGGAGGGCCTTGCCTCCTGCCTGCACCACTGGCCCAGACACACAGCAAGGCAACACAAAACAGTTACTTCATGCAACAGAGAAACCACAGCTGGGAAAAGCCCCATGCTAGCCCTCCCACACAGCACATTTCCTAACAACACAATAAATAAGGTGAGAGAGACTGTGCTGACCACTGGCAAAAAACAGACACTGCAAGAGACTCCTTCAGGTACTGGGACATCTAGTCCTGTGCTCACTGCCACATCAGCAGGCTCAGTCTGCAGGTTTACTTGGCAGGTAACTTACTCTGTGCTCAGCATCTCCAGCCCCTGTGCAGAGGTACCTCCAGAACCACAATGTCCTGCCAAAACCCTGGCAGGGGACAAGAGCCAGGGAAAAGATTACAGATGTTCTCCCTGACACATGCAGAAAGCAAGAATACAACTGTTACATGCAGAATCATTAAATGATTAGGCATGGGGATCTTAAAGCTCATCCAGTTTCATCCACAGGCAGGGACATTTCCACAAGCCCAGGTTGCTCCAAGCCCCATCCAACCTGGCCTTGAACACTTCCAGGGATCCAGGGGCAGCCACAGCTTCTCTGGGCACCCTGTGCCAGGGCCTCACCACCCTCAGCAGCCAAGTGTCTGGAGAAAGCTCTAAGTTGGTGAGGCCAGAGTGCTGGCAGAGACCCCATGAGGAAAGAACTATCCATGAAGCAGTGGACATCAACCTCTCTTTCTCCTGGGAATGCAATACAGAATTAATGATAATACGCCAAATTAAAGGGCACAGCTACCCTGGAGAGATATTTTGGGAGCCAAAGAAACCAAACCTGTGTTGAGTGTGGACAATGTTGTATCTGAGAGCAGACTCAGGCAGAGGCCTGGATTCACCTGTCAGCCAGGGCAGAAGCTCCTTCCTATCTTCTTTAATACCTGTCACTGGTTTTCCTCACAGTCTATTAGGAGGAGGGATGCAACAGTCAGGCTGTAGATCTTAATTTCTAATACTCATGGTTTCTTCTTATACTGTCAAGCACCCCTATTTAGCAATTACTGTGGCAATTAATAGCTTTAAAATATAATAAAACCCAAAACAAAATAAGAAAATCCATACAAATCCATCCAGAGAGCAGAGGGGAATATTGCATCCTCCCCCCATCTTAATTTTGCACTATGTAGGCTCTCAACACCCATCAGAAAGAAATCTGTGCTGTTTCCCAATATCTGCTCCTAACAAAATAACACTGTCCTTTTCTCTGAAAGAAAGAACCAGGTGTCCAGCTGGTGACCCTGAGGTTTCAACTGGCTCTGCAAAAACCAACCAAGTCAGAATGATAAAGAATTCAAGCAGCAAGTTCTGGGATGAACAAAGAGCATTTCAGAGACACATCCCATGCAATGCCTCTGAGAAGCAGCGTCACTCTGCAAGCTCAGAGCAGTTTTATGGAGGTTGCATAGAGCTCCATTGAGCTTAAATGGAACTACTGCCTTCCATCCCATAAAAGCCAAAGGCTTTCAATCTGCCCTTTATACTTGGATGAATAATTCCTTGCAGGCTTGGCCAGCCTGAACAGCTCCCTCCCCTGCTCAGAGTGCACACAAGTTGGTCTCTGTGCCACTGCAGAGATCATTACCCCAGGCACTGGAGCGTGCCATTGTCCCAGCCTGGGACACAGGCACCACGACACAGGAACCTCCCACAGGGCACAATTCCTTGGATTTAGCCAGCACTGCAAACTTTAGCACTAACCCAGTGCCTTGAAATATGTGGGAAGGAGCACATGGGGCTGGGAGAAAAGTGCAAATGCACGCCACTATTCCTTGGGATTTGTGAACAGAGAATGCTAGAAAAACTTCGTTTTTGTAATGGAAAAAAAAAAATGCAAATAAAACACCACATGCCACACTGGTTAGGAGAAGGAATTGAAAACCCAAGGACTATAAAGACCTTTTTCCATGAAAGTTCAAGAAGAAAACAAGACAAACCATGCAAAAGGAAGGTATCAAAGTTCAGCAAAGTTCTACAGCAAACACTTACTACAGGATGTTTAACCACAGTACAGCATAACCAACTCAGCTGTGGGAGCTGCAATCTCATTTAAAATATTACATTTTTAAAATTAAATAAAAATACTAATAAAGAGCTTGTATTTAGGAGCCACTAATTACATTTTCAATTTACTGCATGAGTAAATTATGCTTATAGCAAGGGAGTTATTGACAAAACTGTGAAGAGGATGCAAGATGCACGTCACACTTCCAGTGCTTTAAAATAACAGGGTTTTTCAGTTTATTGCAAGATTTATTTTGCAGTCTATAGACTTTGAAGACAGTAAATTCCAGTCCTCAGACTGCCTTCTTGGGATGCTTATCAGCTTTAAAACAAAACATTAATGTATTGTTTTTTTCTAAAGTAAGTTAGCATTTTAACAGAATAAGCCTTTCCCAAACTTTGAAGGTCTCCATGACCTCAGGCAACTTCATCCTTCATTTATAACACTTGTACAAAAAATACAAACAGAGCAGTGACATGTCATTTAATCTGACAGTTTATCTGCAACATTTTGCTTAGACAGAGTTATTTATCTAGGACAGAGAGTGCCCAGTTCTATCAGATCTGGGACCTAACTCCCTGGTCTTGAAGGATCAAGGCATTCCAGGCTATCTAAAAATCCATCTAAAATATCTAAAAATCAACACTGTGAGCTCTCCTAACTTGCTGAGCTTGGTTTATGCAAGTCATTTCTGCCAGCTCTGAAGCAGCACTCCCAGGATTCAACTGCTTCCTCCACTGTGGGGAGCCACGGTTGAGGAATGTACTGCAAACGAGGTACTTGGCATGCACTAAGGTGTTATAGTGAGCAGCAAACACACCCCAGCCTATGCACCCACAAACTCCTTCTGCAAGCACCAGTCCCTGCTGAATTCAGAGGCTCTCCAAGCCTCAGCCAGCTGTGTGTGGGTCAGAGCAGGCCAAGACAGAAATTGCATTGTATTCCCCAGGGCTTCACCCACAGAAGATTCAGCAATCTTCATCTCAAGAACACACAGAGCACAAAGCCCCTTCTCAAGCCTGTGTAAGATCATTTACTCTTTGCTCCACAGCCCAGAATTCTGTAATTTGGTGGGTTCCTGTGCAGCCCTACACAGCCATGGCTGGATGAGCAGCTCCCACCCAGCTCTGCAGAAGTGGACAGTGAGCTTAGGAAGCAGAACAGCTTTTGCCTTCAGCAGTTAACTGTCATGCTCAAACTGAACATGATGAAATTTTTTAACAGGCTAAAAAACATTGAATAGATTTGATTTTCTGTAGGGCACTCATATTTGTCATTTGCCTAGGTGTCCTGCCAGTAATTTCCACAGCAACTTTCCTGTGACCTTTTAAGGACACACTTCCCAGTGGCAGCCAAGTAGGGAACTTCATGAGACACCTGGGAAGGCAGAACTTGGCTGATGTGGATTTGAAGTAGAGAACCACCACTATATTTCTCTGGAAGACCAAACTCACAAGAATGACTGACTAATATTTGCAAAATGTGAGATTTTTTTTAGCACATATGTAGTAAAAAATCCATTATTTTCTAGGGAATCTTTCTTCCTTCTACCAATAAGAAAAACACAGAGCAGAATGAAGATGGAAGTCTGATTTCAAGGTGTCACTTCCAAACCCTACCCAGGTCTTACTGGTTAAACAAGGAAGTGCTGCCCATAAATACTGCTGTTACTCACTTCTTTTGCAATTAGCACAATTCCAGGCCCAGAATAGACAGAACATTTTCACCCTCCCAAATCCCTCCAAGGGCTTATTCTCAACAGTAAGCTGCATTCACTTGTACTCATACCTCCTCCCCTGCTTTTAGCAGGTAACACAAAACCCCAAAGCACTGCTTTGAACAAAATACAGATGCATGTTCAACACCACAGATACAAGTGCTGCAAACAAACACAACCTCCCAGCCTGACAACATCCATGGATATTGAACACATACAGGCTTTTATGGAAGCACCTGGCACTGCAGCCTGGGATTCAGCTCATTTTAGTGACAACACACTCTGTGTCCTTGCTCTGCAGCAAACCCTAGTCACAGACTGTACTTTTAATCAATGTGATGCATTCACTCTTTGCCTCTCCACCACACATACTTCCAGTACCAGATTCCAGACACTCTGGTGCCAGAGGCAGAGCAAACAGCATCACCACAGAACAAACAAGTGCAGAGGTTCCCTGTGAAAAGCTCCAATGACACAGTAAAAGATAGGACATGCATGCAGTGGAATATCTGTCATTAAAAGTCAATCAGAACATACTCCTAGCCTTTACCCAATGCCAGGAATCCAAATTTTCAGCCCAGGTGCGAACACACTATATTAACCAAGCACAACAGCTCAGCATGGAATTCCTCAAGGATCCCACATCCTCACTGGCTGCCTTCTATTTCCACTTAAAATCTTGCCTGAGCTGAGAGCTGCAGAGTCTCCTTTACACACACACACACCTCCTGCTTGCAGACAGGCTGGATGACACTCAGCACTTCACCCTGCAAGGCCTCTCAGCAACTTTCCTCTGCTGTGCAGATCACATCACATTTCTCTGCAACACCAAGCCCCTAGAAGTGATTGACCAATATATTGCAAATATAATGGTTTTTTTAGCACAAAAATAGTACCAAATCCCATCAATATCTAGTAAATAATTTTCTTCCCCCTCACCCAACAAACAGCAAAATGATGATAGAAGTCTAGACAGCAAGACATTGATCTGTCACTTCTAAAACTCAAAATAAAAAGCAAAACCATCACTCCTGGAGTGCACACCACACATTAATAAGCACAATTAATTAGCTACCTACCACTGTGTCAGGCTGCTGCCCACAGAGCAAGAGGAAGAAGCAAAAAAACAATAAGATTTGTAAAGCCAGCCCTGAGCCAGCTCCTATCAGGAGTGGGAACAGAAGAAACTGAAGAAAGTACAACCACATGATGCTGCTGAAATAGTTCAGGTCTTCAGAGTCATCATGGCAAATACCAGTCAGAGAAGGCAGCCTTTATCAGAGGGTAAATCATACCATGTGTCTGAGGCTGCTCTAGGGGCCAGTTATAATAGACTGTAAAACTACTAAAGTGGAAGCTCTCTAGGCTGTAAATATCTGTAATGTAACAAATTCATGGCTGTGCTGTCTTCTCCTTGAAGAATTGCTCTTGCATGTGTGAGAAAATTAAGTCAAAATTACAGGCACATGAAACTCTAGATGTAAAGTAAGAGGAGTTTCCTGTTCAAAGTAGCCAAATTGTAGTTTAAAAGCAAAAGCAGGGCAAACCATACAAGGCTTATCCCCAAATTTTACAATAAAAAAAGCTGGTTCTTAGGCAGCTCCAAAAGGATTTCTTTCCTCTTAGATCCTTTCAAGTCCAGCAACTCAGGAAGCATCATACATTTCCCAGAGTACAAAATAGCACAAGAATGTTCAAAACATGAGGTGTGAAGGTCTTGTGTTCTAACCTTGTCTCTCAAACACATACTTTGGTGTCCAGTTATCTCCTAGCACATATGCAACTGCAGACAACAGGAAGTGTTTATCAGTGGGCACCAGTTTCTGCTTGACCTCCAAGAACCACTTCCAGACAGGGAGAGGCAGAGACTGATGCAAAGCTGAGGTTTTCTCAACACTGCAAGCTGCCTGTGTGTCTGCAGAACCCAAAATAACCCTGAGGTTGCTTTCCTCTGCTATCCCTCTACTCCCTACTCCTTCCCCTCTTAACCAAGCCATCACCACCCTGAAAAATGTATCTGTGCTCCATTTTGTGTAACCTGTGGTAGACCCCAGACAAGCAGTGAGCACAGCCTCACCTCTCGTGGCTGATGAGGATGTGTGCAGGCACTGGCACCATCACCTGGAGCCCCTCCTGCTCCCTGGCTCGGGCGTGCAAACACACCAGCTGCAGCTCTGCCACTCCCACGGGCTGCACCTCGTGCCAGTTCCTCCCTAGAAATCCAGTGGGGATGAGAGGGGTAGAACACAAAACACAAGTTTTAATCAGTTAAATAATAAATGCAGTACCTAAGTTAACATCTAAGGTTTTGTTTTCCCTCTCTCTCTTCACAGGAAAACTCAATTTATCTGGCAAATTCCCCTCCTGAGAAGCAATCCTGCTAAAGAAATCCATGGAGCAGGACCAGCCTGCTGGCTCCAGAGCTGCACTGAAGGATGGTGAACAGTCATGCCTGACAAAGCTGCTCTGCAAAAGGCAAAAAGATAAAACACACAGCTTTAGTCACCTGAAGCACTAAAACCCAAATCTGGACTTCATCAGCACCTTGAACTGCAAAGCAGCAAGTGCTAAAAACACGGTTAATGATCATACATAGTTTTAATCCCCTGCTTGAAGGGATAAGGATGAAATTTTTGCTGCAGAACTACAGAAATCTTCTTTTAAGGACCATTAAGGCATTTTCTTCAGAAGTGTAACAGCAACAGATGCAGCAATTTCTTGACTGTAAAATCCCTCCCTTCCCTGACCTTGAGAAGCAACAGGCTCCAAGCAAAACTGAAATATTTTTCTTAGGCTGGCTGGCTGCCTACTCACAGTTCCTTTTCAATAAAGCCAACTTGGAAGAAACCAGGCAGAAGTTTATATATCACATAACTCTGCTCCACTCTGAGTAGACACCAGAAGACTACACTGGATTTCAGAGGAACATTTTGGCCAGAAAAGCCCTCCAAGATCTCAGAGTTCCATCGCTGACTGACACTGTCAGGTCCTCCACCAAGCCATGGCCCTAAGCACCACACCTACAGTTTATTATAAATTACTATATTGTTACATGGTATTACTACAATGGTTATAAATTACCACTACCACACTTGCAAATTATCTTCTTTGCTAGAGGAATCACTGCCCTTTCCAGAAAACAGGCCAGCACACAGCAGCCATTTGCTAAATGGTGACTTTTGTGAAAAACTATTATTAACTTCACATTAATCTACAAGTGAGGACTACTACAAGCTCAACCACTGAACTTGTCACTTCACCTTCCTATATTCCTACTCCCTCCCCTACTCCTCTTTCACTTTTTTTTCCATGTTGACTGCCTTTGCCCTGGAACACCTGCACCTGCTGGATGAAACAGGCCCTCATCTTTGCACAAGCTCCAGGGAGGCAGAGGACAGAAACTTTCAGCACAAAAAGTCTCAAAATGGGCACCAAGGACTTTGTAAGGTCCCAGTGCAACCAATTAATTTAACAGCTCCTAAGGGCAAAGACATTTGTTGGGATGCAGTCACTTCCCCCATTTACCTTCTAAGAGGTCCAGGTACACCAAAAAGGCAGCATAGACTTGAGTGCTGTCAGATACATCAAGTGCCATCATTTCTGTGAACTGAGACCCAAAGAGGAACATTGATGAAGGAAAGCACAGGTTACACTTGGAATGTACACACCATCTCTCCAGCCAGCGGAGTCACTGGAGTTTCAAACCAGTTTTACGCAATCAAAAAGCAGGACTTGTTTCCTGACAGTATCTTAAAAGCTCCTTTTTCCACATTCCCCATGTTTTAGCACTTAAAAAAAGCAAGCAAAATAAACAAACATGAGAGGAATCACAGCTATTTCTGGAACAGCTCTTGCTTCGTGGAATTTTACCTATTTAGGGGTAAATAATTTTATCTATTTTTGCTGCAACACGTCTACATAAGATGATAGCCAAATTAAACACCTCCATGTTTTTGGTGTGGTAAAAATTAAGATGGAGTCGAAATTTAAGGCATCTACGTTTCCCAGATGGGATTCCGTGACTTACAACCTCCGCCCCTGCGGGCAATGGCATTACCCAACCACCCTAGGGCCAGAGACGCCTCGAAAAACCCACTATAATAGATTAAATTGGCAGATTATATTAGCAGATTATATTGGCAGACTATATTGGCAGACTATATTGGCATCTCCCCGCACAACCCTCCTAGGGGGACCCCAGGTGCACCTCGAGAGCCGCGAGGGCGGAACCCTGCGGGGAGAGCGGGACCCTGCGGGGAGAGCGGACCCCCGAGAGCCCGAGGGACCCCCGCCCGGCCTACCGCGGGGTGAGCCGTGATCCAGTTGCCGCCAGCCGCACCCGACCAGCTGCCCTGTGCCCCCTGGGGTCCTCCCGGCCGCGGAGGACCCCTGGCCCAGGTCGGTGCCGCCCTCGCCCCCCGGAGCCGGGCAGACGCCACTCCAGCCCGGCCCGGCCGCCAGCTCCATGCTCTCCCACCCGCGTGCAACGCGGCTTCACTCCGGGCGGCGCGCGCGCCCCGCGCTCCCGGGAAACTGCGGCACCGCTCCGACCGTTCCGCCTCCGCTCCGTTCCTACCTCCCGCTCCCGCCGCGGCCAAAGGCGCCGCTTCAAATCCTTCAAACCAAACATATCCATCTATCTATATCTATCTACATCTATATCTATATCTATATCTATATCTATATCTATATCTATATCTATATCTATATCTATATCTATATCTATATCTATATCTATATCTATATCTATATCTATATCTATATCTATCTATATCTATATCTATATCTATATCTACATCTGTATCTACGTCTATATCTATATCTATATCTATATCTACATCTACATCTACATCTACATCTATATCTACATCTATATCTACATCTGTATCTACGTCTATATCTACATCTATATCTACATCTATATCTATATCTATATCTATATCTATATCTATATCTATATCTATATCTACATCTGTATCTATGTCTATATCTACATCTATACCTATATCTAGATCTATATCTAGATACATACATACACGTATGCCTTTCATGGTCCCTTCTTCTAAAGGCTCCAAAGCAAGGACTGCATTATCAATCTGCAGTGCCCAGACCTTTTATAGACTGCATAAGGGATATGCCTTCAAAATGTTGCCACTAAGAGCACCTTGGACTGTTTACTAAAAATATCTCTGACTTCCAATGAGAACATGCTAATTCCAAACATCTCAGGTCTCGCTTATCAGCTTCATCTGTCTTGGTGAGTCTTCTGATAAATTCCATACAGTGGCTGTTCTGTAATAAAGCATCAATGAAAATCGGTCCTTCTGTAACACATAAATCTGTATGTGGTTTGTAGCCACAGGGAGTCATATTTGGGCCAATCTAATTCAAGGAATTTTGTGGTAAAATGAGCACAGCCATTCTGGCTGCTTAAAAAGTATTGTGTTAGCCAGCACTTTAATTCCCTGGGCACAGAATAGATAGCTAGATGGGATAAAAAAAATCCAGTCTCCAAGACTTTCATGGAAGAGTTGGCAACAGTAGTTCACTCAACTGCTGGGAAAATAATTTGATAGATTTGAGTTCTTAGAGGTGAAGAAGCAAGTGAAGGGAGATGGATCCACATCAATCTATAGATGAGTCAATTTACATCAGCAGGATGGAACCTCTGTTTTCCTCAATGTGGGAAACAAGTCTAATTTAGAAGAAATCTGCCTCAGAGAGAATTTGTCACTTGCCAAACCGAGGGATTATGCCTCTGCCAGAGACAGTTGTCATAGCTGGAACCTCCTTGTTTGGTGTAGACATTTAGAGGAGGCTGAAACAAAGGGCTTAAATTGATTTCTGTGGGACTTACATCTGCAAAAAGCCGCTTCTTCCCAAAGCTAAAATATTTCACCACAGAGTGGCTCATTGTCTTGTCACAGCAGGATGGAGTCTGGGCTTAAAAAAACCCCACAGGATATAATTTTGGCCACCAACAAAGTCAGAATTAGTAGATTTCTTTGTATGTGGACATAAAGCCATACACACGTATAGGTGTTGGAATGACACAAATTGTTGGGTAACTGTTTACCTGAGCTCTCTGAACTCTGCCCCGCACTGTGTGCGACTGGGAGTGAGAAATGAAGCTGAGCTGACTCCTTTCTCTTCTGCATGGAAGAGCATCTCACGTTTCAGGCTTCTGCTGCTCTCACTCTTTTGTGCTCCACAGCAGCCAGCCAGCACAGGGTGCTGTGTGAGTGAGGGAACATCACTTTGGAGAATGAATTACTGGCTTTGGGATGCTGCAGGAGTCTCTTCATTCACCCTCAGCAAATTGTTACAGTTCTGACGCTGCTCACAAAACAAAAAGAAGAGAGGAGTCTCTTCTTTTTTCAGAAAAGAGCTGAAGAGAGCTTAGATTTCACTGAGGACATCACGACCTGCACAGGGTAAAATAGCACGCTCAGAGTTCTGGCAAAGGCAGGCAGAGAAGGGGCTTATTTCTGCCAAAATATCCTAAAATCAGGACTGTGACTCAGCTACAGCACCCAGTGGATGGAAAATGCCGGCTTCCAGCCCTCTACATCAAATATAATTTGGCAGCATTAGTCCCCGCCCTCCAAATGTGAGCGGTCCCCTGGGCAGCAGCGGAATTCCGTGAGCGTAGATTGGGCTGGCTCCTGTGAAACTCTAATCACCTCGCACAGGCTGCAAAGCCGCTCCTTCTATTTGGTTAATGAATCCAAGCATAAAAGCAACATGTGGCAAACTAACCATGGAAGAAAAGCCTCATTAATGTATCATTCTAGAATGACAATTATAAAGGCATTGTGAAGGGCAAACAAGAGGAACACATTTGCACTAATTGTTCAGGAAGATGTGTACAAATTGAGAGACTTTCTCAAATTTTAGTGCAGATGATTCTATGACCCCTGGAGATTCTTCACTGAAGTTTCCTAGGATGGTTCTTTTTGTGAAGTCATCTGATCATGAAACTGAGACAATATAATTTGGTGTGTGGTAAATTAGGTTCTATAAGCAAAAGAAGAGTAAACATTAACTCTATATATGTGTGTATATTTATATATATATGTATATACATACATATGTATACACTACCTTAATGCAAGAAATTCACAATGAGATTATGGATAATTAAACAATTAAACAATTGTTGGCTTGCTAAAGGTTGCCTGCTTTTTAAGTGTTGCAAGCACACAGCTAACAGTAGCACCTGCTCAAAGTGGGTCTGTCCACCTTGGAGAAACTTATTACCCACAGTAAAACCCAAATATGCTGTGATGGGGTCCTTACAATTAATTAGAGATTTCATCTTGAAAAGGGTCTAGCATGCCCAAATCCTATTAACTTCTAAGAGAGCTATGATTACCATGCCCCTTTTAAGATCATGACCCAAAAAATTTAATTGCTGGAATACTTTTTTATGTATCTTTATGCTACATTGCCATCCATCTATTCATGGGAACATTTACATGGTGGGTAAGTCAATGAAGTAGAGAAAATATTCCCTGTATTTCCTGTCTTCAAAGAAGAGATGCTGAGAAAGCTGGGGTTGTTCAGCCAGGAGAGAAGAAAGCTCCAGGGAGACCTTCAAGCCCCTTCCAGCACAGGAGAGGAGCTTATAAAATAGAGGGAGAGTGATTTTTTAAATAGGCAGATAGTGACAGGACAAGGGGAACATCCTTAAACTGACAGAGAGTACATTAAGATTAGATATTAGGAAGAATTTCTTCCCTGTGAAGGTGGTGAGGCTCTGGCACAGGTCGTCTGGAGAGGCTGTGGCTGCCCCATCCCTGGCTGTGTCCAAGGGCAGCTTGGATGGGGCTTGGAGCAACCTGGGACAGTGGAAGGTGTCCCTGCCCTTGACAGAGGGTTGGAATGAGATTTTCCTTACGGTCCCTTCCAACCCAAGCCTTTCTATGACTGTAGGACATTAATCTTTCAGCTGCGCTCCAGCTGGAGCAGCGCATCCCTCCCTGCAGCGTGGGATGGGTGTGGGGTGTGCAGCTGCTTCGTGCAGACATCCCGCGGATCTTTGCCAAAAACCTCCTGATATTAAAGCTCAAAGTTACTTTAATTCCCCACCTACGTGGGAAGTATGAGGGCGAGATCTTCACATAAAACATCCAACAAAGGGACGTCTCAGCGTTAACAGCAACACTCCGAAAGCCTCTTTAAAGCCCAAAACCGGGGTGGAGAAATGCGGGGCTTGCAGTTTTTCCCGCGGGCGCTGCTCGCAGGCTCCCGGAGCTCGGGGATCGCACCGAGGATCGCACCGGGGATCGCACCGGGGCCGGGGCGGTGCCCGGGGGGCGGCGAGCGGGGCTCGCAGGGCGGGCGGCGGCGCTGCTCAGCTCGTCCTTCCCCTCCCCCTGCTCGTCCCTCCCCTCGCTGCCCCTCCTCCTCCCGCGTTCCCCGGGCTGGAGCCCGCTCTGCCGGCGGCTCCGCGGCTGCCCCCGCCCGTCATGGCTGCGAGCGCGCCGCTGCTGCTGCTGCTGCTGCCGCCGCTGCTGCGCGGCTGCGGGGCCGCCCCCGAGCCGCCCGAGCCGCCGGGGCCCGAGCCCGAGCCCGAGCCGCCCGCGCTGCCCGAGTCGGCGCTGCTGCAGCCCACCGTGCTGCTCGCCATCCTCGCCCGCAACGCCGCGCACACGCTGCCGCACGTCCTGGGCTGCATCGAGAGGCTCAGCTACCCCAAGAGCCGCATCGCGCTCTGGTAAGGCCGGGGGCGGTGCGGAGAGGGGCTCTGCCCGGGCAGCGGCTGCGCCCACCCTGGGGAGCCGCGGCTGGGCTGGGGTGGGCTGGGCTGCGCTGAGAGCTCGCCCCCCGCTCCGGGGTCCCCCCGCGTGTCGGCAGCGCCGGGAGCCGCAGGGAGATGAGTTATCCCAGCAAAGCTGGCCGGGAGCCTGGGAACATTCACCGCCGGAACATGTGTCCAAATCCACAGGCACGGAGAACTCCGGCTGCGAGCGTGGGGCCGGCTCCCAGCTGGTAAATCCCGGGCTTTGTGGGAGCCGCTCGGGATGTTCCGGGGCTGGAGAGCGGCAGGGCCGGGTAGGTGCTGGTGGGCATTGAAAGGAGCATTGTTGCCAGGCTGGAGGCTGGAAGATGGATTAAAAGATGTATTCAGAAATCGCAGCATGGGGGCAGCTGCGGCGGTCAAACAGGGGTCGGGGTGGAGGAATTAGAGCAGTTTGGGAACAGGTCAATCTGCCTTTGCAAGGGGACAAAGGGAAAAAAAAAATCTTTCAACCTGACATAAGTGTTGGGAGCAATAGGATTGCTTGGAAGAACCCCAAACAGATTTTCTTCTCTGTAGAGTCTGATCCAAAATTCGCTGTAGTCCAGGGTGAGCGTCCTGTTAACTTTAAAGGTCAATAAAGTTTCCTTTTACTTCGAGGGGGCGTGGTGAGGACCTTTCCCCCAGTCATATCACTGAAGTGTCATTAAACAGATGTTTCTGTGTGTGCTTCAGTAACATGCTGTAATTTGTCTCCAAGTGCAGGGCTCTGCAGAACGTCAGTGCATGTTTTGGTTTTTTTTTTCCTTCTTTTCGTGTTGCAGGTGTATAAAGCAAGTTGTGCTGTCAGGCCAAATTTGGGGTGCCACACAAGTGTGGTGTGGAATCACAAGCTGGTGTATGGCAGTGGGTAAATTCACATTCCTCTCTTTGTAGATCTGTGACTCCTCATTCATTTGTATCAGTGGGAATTTTGCCATTTGAGATTTCCTTATAGTAGATATGTATAAAAACAGATATTATCAGACCCCACATAGCCTGTGATTCAGCTGAGCTTGGTGTTTGTAAAAACTCGTGGGAGTTGTAAGTGCAGTCTTGATCACCAAAGCAGAGCACATCCTGAAATGCCTCTCACTGTACAAATGCAAAGTAAGGTTTTTTTTTTTTTTGGGGGGGGGGATTAAGAAGTCCTGTGGATAATTAGTTGGCTCTACAACTTTTTCAGTATATTTCATGCATTATCCTCACTAGACTTAAGGTCTCTGCAATATTGTGTGAAAGTATTTGTGGGGACTTGTTTTAATATAACTTAAGATATACTAAGGTTCTTACAAGAAATCAGTCCCTTTTTAAGAGGATTGCACACAGACACAAGGCATGGCTAAGCTGGAAAATGTCAAGATTTATAAAATGAGAATGACTAAAATTATCACAGCCACTAGAGAAGAAGTTCTGAGTTGCCACAGAGAGTGAGAGATACTGGTGGGATGGCAGCGGTTCCTTGGAGAGGTTTATCTCTGCTCCTCAGTAAGACCTGAGTTTTTCCAGAGCTGGGAACGTTCAGGACACAAAGTACCCACTCAGAACAAGCTCACATACAGTATCTATGAAGTCTCTTGAGAACAAATGAAACCATTCAGTCAATTTCTGGAAGCACCTTGTGTTTCAGACAGAGTCCTTTCAACAGAAGAATTCCAGGATTTACCTGTCCCTGTGTTACTGGGATGGGGAGGAGGGCAGGGGAGTGGTGTTTGTCACAGACTTGAATTCTTCCATTGCCACTTATATTCTACTTCAGCGTTTTCTTGAGTAAGTCAGCATTTTAAAATGCCCAACTGTAGATCATGAGAATGAAAACTAAAAGCGTATTTCAAGGTCCCATATGCTGTCTGCATAGCTGGAGGGCTGAAAGTGAGCAGTGGATTCCTCTGATGGATTTCTGAGGGGGAAGCTTGGCAAGTGACAGTAAAGATGGATTAAGAGATAATGAGTTTGACGCAGGCACTGAATTTCCTTTGTGTAATCTGTATCAATCTCAATCTTCGTTATCCCGATACTGAGCAAAAGGTGTGCGCTGGGCAGCCTTGTGTTCCCTTCTTACCTTCGCTGTTAATTATGACTTAATTCGGAGCGTGGCTGTGAGCAGCTTTGGAAGGACAGGCTGGCTCCTAATGAGCCGGGCAGGCCATTTGGTGAGGGGCCAGCTGGCTCGGAGGAGCCTGCAGCTAAACCCTTCCTTCCCGGCTCCCCTGGCCGGGAATCAGGAAGTTCCAGCCGGGCTGGCCTGTGTTAACCCCGGCTGTCCTCGCCCGGGACAGCAGCCGGGTCACCCTGGCCTGTGCTCAGGTGGGAGTCGCTGAGGGGCGGCTCCGGCTCCTGTGCCGGCCCTGCGAGCTCCCGGCGGGCTCGGCCGCAGGCGGTGTGGGAGCCTTTGGAGCCGGCTGTCCCAGCGGGAATGGCAGTGTCCCTGCTCTGCCACAGAACCAGGCTGGCTCTGCTGTCTCCGTGGGGTGCAGTGCTGAAGGAGCCGCTGTCCCTTTGTGCAGGAGGAAGGGTTGCGGCCATCGCTGCGAGCGCCCAGATGCCCAGTGCTGTGGGGAGCGGGCTGGGGCCCGCAGCGGGAGAGAGCCTGAAGGAAAAAACCTGCCTCTTGCACCTAATTCCAGCTTTTTTATACCACAGGGGGTTCTTCTGCCATGCTGCTCGTGTGGCTGGGCTTGGTGTGGCTTTGCTTCTCCCAGGTTTGGAGAGAAGCATCCCGTGCTCCCAGCCCAGCTGGGAACCTCGCAGGGAAAGTGTACAGCATTGTTTGTGCTGGGCTTGGAGAGCTGCACAGGGAGGGAGAGGGATCTTTATCTCGGACAAAAATCACCCAGAAGTCACACAGTCAGCGTGCCCCAACCCTCTTTTTTTAGCAGGTTGAGGTTGTGGGGTTTTATTTTGAGCTGTATCAATGCTGACTGTTTATTTGAGATTGGTCATTTACAGGTACAGTGTTTGCTTGTTGGGAAGGTTCATCTTGGCTGCAGTAGACAGGGTAAAAGTGTGTGTATTCAGCAGTTTATCACATTGCCTTACACTTCCCTTAGTCTCAGATTAAGTGGTGGTATAGCAAAGAAAGTTGCCTGTAATTTAATCTTCTGCCTCATCTTAGTGGGTCATCTGCTCTCTCCTGTCTTAGTAACCTGGGGATGGAATGTCTGCATAAACGAGTTGGTGCTTGGGAGCAGTGATTAGGTCCTTTTGTGCTTGAAAAAATCTCCGCCTGCTTTGGGGATCAGCGTACTTATGTTTCAGAGATGATAATGTGAACAATAATTAGACAGGTGGAAAGCTGGAATAAATCCCAGCTGAGGGATGAGTGGATGTACTGTAACACAGCTCCAGTGAGGGAATAGTTTCAACTTAAAAGCACTGGTTGAAGCTGAAAATAGAAGCTGATGAGATCAGTGTAATAATTATATTTCATAATTATTTATTATTAGACTGGAACTAGATGATGATATCTGAGCATTTTCATAATCTTTAACGGCTTACTTTTCAAATATTACAAAATTCCACACAGAGGGCAAAAAACCGGTGAGATGCAGAGATCATTTAAAACTTTAATGGCTGTGAAGTGTTGCCTTTCAGATGCCCTGTGTTTTCTGTCCTTGTTGCCGTTTGAGCAAGGAGGTTGCTTTAATTTTCATGGTCACTCTTAACCACTTAGGAATGCTGACATTCCAGTCTGCTGGCTCTGCCTCTCCTGCTTCTGTCCACTGGTGTTTTGCATCCGTTTCAGATGTGCTCACCTGTGCTGTGACTTCCACGTGGCAATATTAAAACACAGGTTTAGAAATTAACTGACTTTTCATTTAGCTCATCATTTAAATTTTAGTGAGATTTAGCTTTCCGCTTGTATTTGTAGATACTTTAGGTTTATTATGTAATTTTAATAACAGTCATAGACTGAGGGGTCAGGAGTGAGATGGGATTTGCACAGCTTTGGAATTGCAATTCAGGTGACATTCCTGCTGTGCAAGGTGTTCAGAGAGCCTTTCTGCCAGAGAACTTGCATTTAGATGACTGAATCAAAAGAAAGGAGTAAATACTTCCAATTTCTAATTGGAGTAGAAGGGTAGAGTAACCTACACGAGATTCTTGAATTATCAAGACTGGAGATAGAATCAAGAAATGTCAGTTATGAGTACTTTCTTGCTAAGGTCATTTTTGCACCAAGATGCAGTAAAATTACATAAAAATGGAAAACCAGGGAAGGCTAAAGAACTGTTCCCATTCCAGTATCCATAACCACTTTTATTTATTTTTTTTTGTACTTTGGATTTCTCTCCCTCATCTCAGTCTTGGCAAACTGAAGCAAATGGCACCATGAAATTATTCAGTAGAAACATTTGAAGGGAAGTCAGAAATTACTGCTGTGCCTTGCTGAGGTCTGCATGGCAAGACACAAACCACTCATCAGCTAAAAACTGTGGAGTTCTGCAGAGAAGCCATAAAAGAGGCGTGAGCTGTGTGATGGCAATGTGCAGGGTAGCAGGAGTTTCTTTATTTTTCCCTGCTGTGGTCACAGATTGGCAGATTCTGATGTTTTTTTTGATGACATTAAAGAGCATGTCGTCCCACAATTTATATTAGGGTCTACTAGACAGCAGTGAGAATATTGGGATAGCAAAAAAAAGGAAAAAATAATTTGGCATCACTGTAAAATGAATGAATATCCCTCTTATTATCCCTACAGGGATAATACCATAAAACTGTTTTCTTGAAATGTGTTGGAGTTCTGTGACACTAGTGAGCACAGGACATTGTGTGTGTTTGTTTAATTAATTTTTATATCTGAATTCTGCATGATCTGTATCTCTGAAAATGGAACTATTTATTTGGGCTGCTGTTTTTGACCCACAGCTTTTGAGACAGGGTCTACTCTGTTATCTCTGTGTCTGTTCCTTGTGTCATGAGCTGCCTGGTGCCTTGTAGTGCAGGTTGTGGGTTTAGAGACTGGAATCCAGTAAAGTAATCTGTTGCCCAAAAGAATCAATGGGACAGAGTTCAGTAGCAGAGGCTGTTGTTTATGATAAGCCTTTGGATATTGTTAAGGGTCAGGAAGATCTAGTTTTCAAGATTATTTTGTCCTTTTTCTTAAGTACAGAGTAGAGGTGAAAAGACCTCAAGGAGTCATCTGCTTCATTCCTGCCCAGGACAGGATCCCACTCCATCCCTTACTTGTCTTTCCTGCAGGGCTGGGATTCCTCATGCAGTCCAGGCTGCCCAGGTTGTGCACTGGCCTGTCTTTTGAATCACCTTCAGCTGTGGGTCCAAGGACCAGCTGCAACCAATATTGGCTAAGTGCTCCTGTTAATTTGCCCCTAAAAAACAAATGGTCTATTTCACCTGTGCTTGGCACACCAGCTATTTCAGCTCCTTATTTCTGACAAATCAGTCAGAAACCAGGGTCAGTCCCTGGGTTTGGCAGGGCCCTTCCTGAGGATACCAAAACAGGAATTTGTGCTGAGCCAGAGATTAAAGGGCTTTTTTGATCTCTTATGTAAATTATTACATACCTGCAATTATTTATCTGAGTCCCTTGGGAGTAAAAGTCTGCATGCATTGGGTCAAGATTCTCTGAAAATGGATCTGTGGTGCACGTGGTGTGCAGAGCATCTCCCAGCACTGCTGCTGCCTCTTGTCCCAAAAGGCTCATCTGGGTTACAGGGTTCAGAGAGGACTGAGGTGATGAGGGGTGCTGTCTGTCAGAACCTGGAATTTCCTTCCTGTGAGATGATGTCTCAGACTTGGTATTATTGCAGGCTATTTCTGTGCATCTCATTTCCTTTATTCTGGTCAAGCATTGTGCACGTTGATGGTGCTCATGGCCAAGGGTGGATTACAGCTAAATGGGACCCACATGCACCAAAATTTCAGGGTAAAGAAAGATAGGAATAAAAAAAAAAAAAAAAATTGGTGTTCTCTATGAAGTGGATTTTTTTGTCCTGTTCTGTAAAATTCCAGGCTCTTTCATAGAGGCATGTGGCACTGTTAACACACTCATCAATTAAGAAAAGCGCAAGTCTTTTTTCCTTTTTTTTTTTTTTTTTTGTGTACAGTGTGCCTCATACAATGTGCCTGAATCCAGTTTTTAAGCATGAAATGATTAGTTTTGGTTGTGTGTGCAGGCACATGCTTTTGTCTGTATATTTCTGTCTGATGTCCTTGGGCCAGAGCACTTCTGTTACTGTAAAATGACACCAGTTTTCTCACCGAAAAGTTGACAGGAGACTAATAGCATCATGTTGATTTTAAACTTTTTCCATCTGACTGTGAATCTGGTATCTACTTTCAGTCATTAAAGCTTTATGTGAACCACTTAGGTTGTGATAAAGTTTTGCAACATAATACATTGTTCCTCGTCTTGACATAATGTGGCACTGCTAAAAAAAGGCTAAGTTTTGTACTGGGGACTGAATTTACTGCAGAGGACTGAAGTTATGTTAATGGCTTATAAAGCAGAATTTCTTATATTTCTTTGGGAGAAGTGGTTGCTTATTTGAGGTAGCTGTTAGACATTTTGGGAAGTGAAATCTTACGAGTGAAGGCTGCTTTCGTTCTGACCAACTGTTCAAGTAGTCAGTGTGTTTTTTCCTCTTACTAACATGTAACTAACTGTAGAATCAGGTAAAACAGCATGAAAGCTGATAGAATTGTTTTGGGGTGGGAATATGCCTTCACCAAAGTCTGTTCTTGCTCTTTTTCCAGGGATTTATTAAAACTTAGATGTTGATGGGATCTTTGTATTATCAGTGGTGCCTGAGTGGTTGTAATACATGGAATAAATAGATTTCCAGCTGGATAGACTGATAGGAATGACACACCTGTTCTAAAGATAAGCAGATCTTGATCAGGATTTTGAGGCTGTTTACCCTGGAGAACAGCCATGAGGATCTAAATTCATGATGAAGCAGAAGATAATGGGAGTCCATGTAAACTACAGTGCCATGGTAGGGCTCATTTAAGCTTTTTCACATTAGTTTTGTAAGGCTTCAGCTCCAAAAGGAAATAGTTTGTTGGATTTTTTTTTTGTTTTGTTTTTTTTAAGATTTTTTCCTGTAAGCAAGAAAAACATGAATTATAATTATGCTTTTTTTCTCTTTTCCTAACACAGAGTACAGGCTTCCCTTGATTCTGAAAGGATTGTTTGCTTAGTTTTGATCTCTTCAGAGGGAAGGTTATGTGTTCATAAGAGCCTGGTTTGAATTTTGCCCAGTGGCAATAGTGAGGTTGTATTACCTGTGAAGGGTTAGTTTGTATCCTGAAGCTGATAGCAGGTGCTTATCTCTTCAGTTAGCAGGTCAGAACCTTGATTTTGCTGCTGGCTCAGCAGCTGCTCTTAAAATGGGTGTTGAATTGTACCTTTGGGGGTAGGATGAGAATTTAAGGTTGTCATTTGAATTATTTCTTCAGTGCTTTCAATCATTCTTGTCCTTACAAAGTACTTGAGAAAATTCAAGGTCAGGTCAGATGGGGTCTGGTTGAAGATGTCTCTTCATTGCAAGGAGGTTGGACTGTGTGACATTTAAAGGATCCTTCTCACCCAAACCATTTCAGGATTGGAGGAAAAGGCTGTTTTCCAGCATTCCTACTTTGAACTGCTAATTGTGACAAGGAAGGTAAATGTTAAAACTCTGACAAATGCAAACCCTTTGTTGATTTTGTTTTGGTTAGTTGGTTGATTTTTTTTCGTCTGTTTTTTAGCTTAAATATGTGAATGATTCCCTACCAGACTTCAGCCAAGTGAACTTAAGTTCCTGTAGCTGGACTGCTGTATCATTAGATAACCAAAAGCCTGCTTCAGGCAAGTTGTACAAAGATGTTAGGAAGTGTAATTTTGGACAGGAAAAGCTGTGGGAGATCTCTTCTGTTCCACAGTTTGTCTAGAAGGCAAAGAACACGCCCTGTAAAGCTTTGCAGCAAGGCTCTCCTCTCCTCTCTCCATCAATCATCAGCACTCCTCAGTGGGGAAGCAGAAATGTTACATCCTCTTTGCATCAAAAAGAGAACCAGAAAAACCAAGTGTGTAAGTGAGACTGAAACGTGGTTTGGTGTGTGCTGGAGGAGCAGAGCAGGGGCTGAGCTCTGTCCTTGGCTGTGCTGCTCCAGGGAGCTGCTTTGCCTTTTCCTTGGGGTGCTCCAGAGTGTGTCTTTGGCTGCTGCACCTTAATGCTGGCAGCCCCCCTTGTGGTTCATTGAGGGTGTGTTTCTACTCTTGAAAATTCTTCTTTTTAAATGAAGACAACAAATACATTCTTGTAGTCTAATCACAGAACTTGTAATTAACACCATAACTCATAAAGACAATGACAAAAATATTTATAATTCAGTGAAAAGAACAGCAATCACATGCAAAAGTCACTACACTAGACCTTAACAAAAATACTAATCTAAAAAAAGACATTGAAAGATATGTCAGCATAGGAGCTGTATGATTAGGGTAAAAATTTATGTTTTGGAAAAACAGTAAAAGGCAAGATACTTCTCTTTTCTGTAAACTGAAGGATTAAAAGGAGTTCTAGTGTCTTCAGGAACTGCTGGCCTGCATTTATCTTTCCTTAATTCTTGGCTATAATTGGCTAGAATTACCAGTGGGAGAAGTAGCTGGAATAGCTTTCAGATTTGGAAATTCAAATATTCAAGGATCTGTTTTACTGATGGGTTGTGCAGGTTTAAAAGTCAAGAGGAGGAGTGGTGTCAGTAGGGAGCAAGGTCAGATAATCTCCTGTGGACAGGATCCCTTGGTGCCCAAGGGATTAAAGTGAAGTTAAGTCTTGGGAGTGGGAAGATTTTGAGAACTCCATTTACTTCTGCAGATCCTGCAGATGCAGAAAAGGGCTGATGATAGTGGAGTGTCTGATATAACCTCATGATGCTCCTGGATTGAACTGGGATTCCTTGGAGGTTATGGTGAGGAGTAAGACTTGGAGATGTGAATTTTCTGGTGGATTCTGTGTGCTGGCAGAGTTGGGAAGCAGGTTGGTGTTCACTTGGCTGGATGGCATTTCTTCTCTCTTAGCGTGTGCAGAGGGTTTCTGGAAGCACTTAGCTTGAGTTTGTACTTTTAGTGCCTGGAACTCTATAGCTTCTCTAGTTTGGCTTGGCTCCAGCTCTTTTCAGACTGAGGTGGGGTGTTGGTAGAGGTGAATCCTTTCTGTTCTCTTTGCTGCCCAGGACAGCTTGGGTGAGGGTTGGGAGTTCCAAGCTGCTGTAAACTGAGATATGAGCAGGTTATTCAGGCCCTGGAGGTCTAGAAAAGCCAGCTGCTGGTGGGGATCAAGCATTGCATGTGTTCTGTGCTTTGTATCTGGTTTAGCACAACCAGTTATTGGAGCAACAGAGCAGTAGGCCAGTACCATGCTCATTTTTCCCAGTCCTACTCCCTTAGCATTACTTGTGTCATTCACATAAATCAGTCTCTGGATGCTGCTGGTGTTTGCTCCAGACAATATGTGCTCCTTCAGTACTGAGCTCTAGATGGGGTTTCCATTTATTTGTCTCTGAGATGAGCTCCAGGATTTTGGAGGAGCCTACCCAGACTGCTCTAAATTGGTTGGTAGAGAATAATTGCTTTTGGGTCTTTTGCCTCCTCAAATATTTTCTTCCTCTGGCTCTGGCTGTCAGAAACTATGGTTGCACTCATTTTTCAAAACATCAGTCTGAAATAAGTTCAGTGTGTGTGACTGGAATATGAAAATGTCACTGGTGCTAAATACTGTCTCTTAACTTATGATTTCTTTTTAATTCAATTTTTTTACTTGAAACGGGATTTAAATGGAAATTATCCTATGCAATTTTAAATGGAAATTAAATTACTGTGTGTTTGTGGTACATGTTTTATCACTCCTGACATACAGTGGCTCCCCCTTCTCCCTTTATTTCTCACACAAACAAGTTATTGCTTCCACAAGAACTCTTGTCAATGAGATGTTATTTCAGACTAGTGAGCTCATGGCTGTCTGCTGGCAGAACTCTGCTCTGACTTAATACAAACGAAGGCTGCTGCCAGGATTTTTTGCCTAATACCTGAGCCTTGAAGGAAGCTCTGTTTCACAGAGCAAGAATTGAGCTGCTGTCAGTGGTGCTTCCAGCAGCCTTGCCTACAAACTTCCCATCTGGCTTTTTGGATGAGCCCCTCTTTGTGTATGTGGTGTAGATTTAAGGGGGAGGAATATGTGTTCAGGGCTAGGCAGGACCTAAGCAGGAGTTTCTTTTCTGCACTCACCAGTTCATTGTGCTGTGATGTTGGTTGATTCAACCTGTAGAGAGCTTCAGTCACCTTCAGGTTTTCTCTGTTGTGCTGTTGCAAGGTGGAGAACTTGTTGGAGCATGTGGATCAGAATCACAGATGACAGCCAGAATAAAGTCAGTGTCTCACAGAGATCTGCTGAGGGGAAATGTGCTTCAGGTCTTTTACCTCTCCAATAGAGTGATATGTCCAAGGAGAAATGATGGTGTGTTACATCTCCCAGCACTAATCACCCACCTGACAAAGCTGACCAGGCTCCTGTAGCTCCTCCAGATGTGTGGCTTGTTGGGTACTACACCTTTGGGATAACCCAGAGGTTAAGGAAAACATCTGGTTCTAGTAGTTTGGACATACAGCTGGATCAAACCTCCAGCCTTTCCTCCTCAGGATGTGTTTCTTCCAGGTCTGCTGACCCAACAAAGGTATATTTCTTCCAGTTCTGTGCTGGTATGGAAGAATAAAAACAAAAAAGCCCAAAACCCTAGATTTCAGCTCATTAGATCTTGTTTTGGGTTACATGATGTGAAGAGATTAATGAAGCTCTTTAAAAACAAGAGTTCTGCCCAATTGCAGCCACTGATAAACTGGCAGAAGTTCAAGAGCAGAATGCTTTGTCAAAGGAGACAGAACCAGCCTCTCAGTTTTTCCATGAACTGTCTTTATTTCATGTATTTAAGAAATCCCTCTAGTGGCCTGGTACTTCTATGTTATATGAGCTGTTCCCTTGCAAGCTGATGTTGCACATCAGTTGCTGCTGAGGGATTGTTTGAAAGGCTTCAGAAGAAGAATCTGAGATGGTTTCAGATGAAAATAATTTTTTAAAAAAAGGTGCTGGGGTTTTGGTTTTTGGGGTATTTTTTTTTGTTTTGTTTTGGGTTGGGGTTTGGTGGAGATTTTTCAGTGGTTTTTGGTTTGGGTGTTGGTTTTGTTTGTTTGTTTGTTTTGTTTTGGGTTTTTTTTTGGGGGGAGGTGTTGGGTTTTTTGTATGTTTTTTCTTTTTTTGTTTTGGGGGTGTTTTGAGTCCAGCAGGTGATGGTCAATCTTTGAATTCCATTTGGGGCCATTAGCTGATGCTTTGCCTGCACTGTACAGTAGATCATATGAAATGATCTGTTGAACACCTTTGAACATAACTCCCAAGAAACTTAATAGCTTGAGCAAATAGAGTAAGCCATTAGGTTTCAATTTATCTGCTGACACATCACACCTCTGTGTAAACCCCAAAGTCTTCAAAGACAGTCTATGTTATTTTGTATGTGGGTGCCTATTTTGTAGTATATAAGAAGTTGTTGCATTTTATCTGCTGGGATTGGGGTTAGGATGGTGTTTACCTCTGAGAAAGGGAGAGCTTGGGTCTGGATTCCTCCATGCTCAGCAGAGGGACTGTGGGTTCCTTGAAGCTGGACATTCTCTGCTCTTTCATTCTTATCACAGCAATGCCTTGTGCTGAGGTATTCCAAAAATTCCGTTTTCCAGCCTCTGAAATTGCCTCAGAGCCCCAGGGAGCTGAAATGTCCATGCCTGGGAATGCTGCTGGACAAGTGCTGTGATGCGTGCAGGGCTCCTGGGCCAGAGCATGTCCCTGACATGTCCCTGTCCCCTGAGGGAGCAGCCAAGTCCAACACCTGCAGGTGTGCTGGGGCAGGACCACAGTTTATCTGGTGTGTTTCATCCCCTGGAATGGAGATAGCTATGATGGGAATCTTTCCCCTTGGAAAACAGCATGGCTAGGAACCACGCTCTGCAGAATAAAGGCACATGTGTATGTTTTTCAGGGTTTCCAGTTACCCACTTTTCTAGGAACTGGCTACTGGAAGACCTAAGTGCCCATTTCCTCTCTTTATTTACATCCAGGCAGTAATGGGGGGAAAAAACTACCCATGCTCAAACTGTATGTTTGTGGTCAGGATTAAACCCTAAAGAGATACATTTTGCATTTGCATTCTTCTCCAGACCACACTCGCTGATGCAGCCTTGGCTCTCCCAGAGATTTGCCTGTCTTCAGTGGGTGCCCCCTGAGATTTGTCCCTCTCCAGTGACTGCTCCCTGAAATGCACACAAAGAGAGTTTCATGGTCCCATTTCCTTAGCTGGGGATGGGAAATGTACAGCATTGCTTACAGAGGGCTGCAGAGCCTTCAGCTTACAAAGATTAGAGTTAAGACCTCGCTGTTTTTCTTTGTCTCCTCTTTAGCATTAAGTCAGCCATCAGCATAGCACCAGTTTTCCATCACTTTGAGTCCAGTCAGTCTTTCCCAAGAGAGAATGTGTTCTGACCCTGCCATCTGTAGCGTGTCCTGTGTGTTGACCCCACAGCAGCCATATGTCCAGCACATGTGTATCCATAGGAGAAGCTCTGTGGATATCTGTGTCCCTGGGTGAAACATGAGATCACAAATCAAAGAGACTCAGATCCAGAAATTTTAGCTAGTCCAAAGTATTTGGAATTTAAAGTAGAAATACTTTGCTTTTCATTTTTTTCCTTCTCTCCAGTACTAGCGCTTCACTGCTTTAAAACTCTAAACCCTAAAAATCAGGAACCCCATATCCAAAAACACAGAGTGGTTTTTTTTCACTGCTGGAGGCAGAATACTTGGATGGGAAGAGAGATTTTGTCTGTGAGTTTCCAAGAGTTTCTTAAAAGCAACACAAAGGAAAAGTTGTTCTTGATATTACCATGGCCACAAATTTACCACCAATCTGACAAGTACTCTGTGAATGCACTAAGTAAACTGCTCTATAAAAGTTGAATATCTGTAGTTTATTTCAGTGTGTATTTTGGAAGGAATGTTAGCTTATTTTATCATTCCCAGCCTGACACCCACTCCTTTTTTTTTTTTTTGTGAAAATCCATTAATCTTTTAGGTTTTGTTTCTCTCTCTGTAAAATGAAGTTATAGTGCTGCCTCAGTGCAAGGTTGAGACCCTTGCTGTGGGTTTTAGGGGCCTCTGACCTCTGTGATTCACATCACCTCATTCCCAGAGGTACACTTAGGCATTTAAAGCAAGAACTGTAAAATCTATCTGGAAAAACTTCAGGAGATTTTAATTGATAAATTCACTATTTCATCCTAGCAGGGTGGTGTTTGTTGTGTTTTCCTTCCCCCCTAATTCAGAATCCTCTCAGCATATGAGGTCACCTTTTCAGCTGTTTCTTCACCTGAAATGGGATGGACAAAATCACATCCTGGAAAACTCTCTACTTCATCTGTAAAGGTTAAATATATTTTTCTCTGCTTGGCTGCAGTGGTGATCTTTCTATTCTCTTAACTATGTATAAAACATTTTCAGCCATTTGCCAGCAAATGTGATGTAATCCATTTATTTTCAAGCAGTATACCATTCCATGCAATTCAGAGAACCACTGTTTTCCAGGGTAACTGGCTACTTGAGGAAAATTAGACCAAAATTATGAAGTCTCAAGTTCCATGCTGGCTTCAGCAAAGTCAAACTCTAAAATAACTCACTGATGACTGTAAGTGTTAGTTTAGTGTTGGTGAAAGCAAAGTTTGCCATAAATTCCTTTATGCCAAGAGAAACCTGTGCCAGGGGGAGAGTAATGAAACCTGCTGTGTTTGTGTGCTATGAGTTTGCAGTGGAGCAGGGGAAATGTCTGGTCTGATGTTGTTAAATACTCTGTTCTAGGTGTGTCTTGTAGGTCACAGGGATTATGCTTTGGTTGGGTTATTAAACTGCTGATTCTGAGAGCTGGTCAGATCTCCAGTGTTCACACTTTAGTTCTGGTTTTTTTTGTGGCTGATCCTTGATCCCAGGATATGGGAGGTTAAATGAGTTTTGTATTTCTGTCTGGGTTACTTTTCATGGGTGTTCTCTGAAGCTCTGATGATCCTTGAAAAGGCAAAAATCTGATATTCCTGAGTCTGTGACTAGCTCAGGTGCTTTATCTGCTGGCTGTGTGAAGTGTGAGTGGAACAAACTTCACTCTGGGCATCCAAAGTTGTTCTCCAGCTCTTTTGTAGGTCTCACTCCACTAGAGTGACAGCCTGGCTCCCAAACTGTCTCCTATGGTTATCCTGTGGATTGGGAGACTCTTCCCTGCTGTAGAGGTGAAAGCTCTGCAGCCATTTGCCATTTTATCATTCAGAGACAGTGGCAAACCAGTTGGAACCACGCTGAGCATGTGATGCATTTATTTTTAGTTTTCTTGCATTACCTTTTCTGTATGGTTCTTTTTAATGTTAATGCAAACCATAAAGCTGCTGCATGTGGCTTGACTTAAAGACAGATTGTCCTGACCTGCACTCATCATCTCCTTCCATTTCCTGACCATATGGCAGGCAGCAGCATCATGGGATATGTGTTTAGTGGACAATATTACCTTCCTTCAGGTGGCTCCCACCAGCAGCAGCACCTTGGATATCTTTGAATGAACTTGGGAGAGAAATTTGTGGGTGGATTTCATGCCTCTATTTCCAGGAGCATCTGGTACGTGGTAACTTCTGCTACTGTGTTTTGAGGTTTCTTTACTTGTTTTTGATACTGTGAGTCAGATTGAAAAGTGTTTTTAAAGCAGAAATTCTTTTCCTTTGCTGGAGAGAGGTGTTAGCCCTGTGAGTTCTTGGAAGGCCAGGTTGGATGGGGCTTGGAGCAGCCTGGTCCCATGGAAGGTGTCCCTGCCCATGGCAGGAGATGGGACTAGATGGGCTGTAAGGCTCCTTCCAACTCAAGCCATTCAGGATTCTCTGGCTTCCCATCAGCCACACACCTGAGTGACTTAAGAACGAGCCTCAGCAGGTGACAGTGTTCAGTGGGATCAATAATGCAGATCTCTTCTGGCTGTGATGTGACTTGCCTGTGAGATGGCACCTGGAGCCTATGTAGGAGGTTAGGATCCATGTCTGAGCTGTGGAGCTGTGCTCTCCCCAGCATTCACCAGGAGCTCTTGGACCAGGATTTCTCCTGGTTTCTACCAGCATGTTCTTGTTTCTTTGCTCTTGGTCCACAGGCTGGCTGGGGTGCCCAGACTGCTGGGCTGTGTGGTGAGGGGTCAGGCTGGCCATGGACAGATCCCACTCTGTGCCTCACCTCATGCTGTGCTCTAGGCAAAGCCTTGAATCGCAAATCATTAAGATTGGAAAAGATTTAATGGACACAGTGGTCTGGCTGTAAAGGTAAGGACAACCTTTCCCTTGCGTGCAGATTTGACTGATCCTTGCAGAAACACAATTACAGAGTAGAATTACAGAATACCTTGAGTTGGAAGAGACCCAGAGTCCCACTCCCTGCCCCTCACAGTGTTACCTAAAACTAAACTTCCCTGAGAACCTCCTTGAACTCAGACAGGGTTGGTGTCATGACTGCCCTGTTCCAGTGACACCTCTCTCAGTGAACTTTTTCTGACAGTCCAACCTGACCTTCCCCTGGGGCAGCTTCACTCTATTTTCTCATGTCCTATCACTGGTCACTAGGGAAAGGAGTCTCCATCCTTGGAAACATTCAGAAGCCATCCAGACATCATTCTGGGCAATGTGGTCTTGGTGGCCCTGCTAAGGAAGAGGGGCATGATGACCTCCAGAGGTTCTTTCTGATTCTTGTCTTGTGATGCTGAATTACCAGTCCAGGGGTCATGTTAGAAAGCCCCTGTGCAGCAGTGGGGTTTGCTGCCCCTTGGGACAGCCTAGGAGGAAGAGGAGGTGCTCCAGCCCAGGAGGAAGGGCAGCCTGCCTGCAGGCTTACTGTGTTCTAGGACAGTGCCTGGGTCCCTTGGGAGATGTAAAACATGGCAGCTCTTCTCCTTGTGGAGAATTTGTTACAGATCCATGGTTGGTTTTTCTTGCTGTGCTTCCTGACTGTATTTTGAAAGCAGATTCTGTGCTAATGTTTTTCATCCCAAAGGTAACTGATTTGTACAGAAGCTATAGGAGAAGCAGTCAAGAAATTTACTTGTTTCTATTCCTCTGTGTCTGTACTACATGTTATAAACACCTGGGATTTTATCATCCGTAAAGTTGCCCAGTTTTCCTGCAAGCAGCCAGTAAAGTAATTCACAGCCTGCTGAAGAGAGCAGGAGTGTTTATGATGTCCCTGTGCCAGCCTTGGCCCTGTTATCTTGCTCTGTAAGAATAAACTGAAGTTATTCTTAGTGTCTAAAGCTCTGTGAGTTTCTGGGTGCACAGACAGCTCATTGTGCTGCCTTCTGAGACAGTGCTGAGGATCACAGAGTGAGGTTTTAGTGGGCAGTCTTGATAGGGAGGATTTTGGCTCTGACCCTTCCAGCAGCAGTGAAAGGGGAATGGTGTTCCATCAGCTGAGCATAAACCAAACATGTTTTTCCTGTGCAGCATAGCAAACTTTGACTTGGGTATGGTAGATTTTTTTTTTTTTTTTTACCTTTCACAAGTAAACTAGAAATAGTTCACACACGTCTGCTGATCACAGTTTGAAAACTACTATTCTCAAGCTACCCTGAGGTTGAATTCCTTTGGAAAAAGTGTCAGTGACTTTGTCTGCTTCTGTAATCACAGAAGGGTTTGTGTTCAAACAGACCTTTAAGCCCATCCAGTCCCACCCCCTGCCATGGGCAGGGACACCTTCCACTAGCCCAGGTTGTTCCAAGCCTCGTCCAGCCTGGCCTTGGACACTTTCAGGGATGGAGCAGCCACAGCTCTGGGCAACCTTAGTAATAAGATACCTGGAATCAGCTCTAGGGGCAGGGATGGAATTACTCTTCCTTACTGGGCTTAGGTTGTTCTGTGTTCTATATTATCCATTCCTGGTGGGAGCATTGCAGATACTTGGGGTAGAAAGAGTTTCCCTGCTTACACAGTGAAAAAAAACTTAAATTGTTGTAACTGCTTTTGCCTGTGCAGGGCAAGTCTGGAGCTCTCTCTCAGGGTCCAAACCTTTAAACTTGGCATGGCTCGCTGTGGGAGAGCACAGCAGAAAGAGCTGTTGGATTGACAGCAGCCCTGTGCGTGTTGACGGCGGCACTGGGATTTCTCCGTGTGCCTGTAACAATCCATTCATCTGGCACATGCTCCTGCTGCAGCCCTCTCGGTGCCCAGACAGTGAGCCCTTTCATGGAGAAATGCAGAGTCATATTTCTGAGTGCAAATTAGCCAGGGGATTGTTAGTAGTGTGGGCTTGGCTGAGCTGGTTTCTGTGAGCAGCAGGGAAGGTGTGGGCAGACACCCCGTGTGTGCTGCCAGCAGAGCGGGGAGCCCAGGGCTGGCCCCCCAGTCTCTTGGGGACAGCTCACACTCAGGGCCACGTGTCCTGCAGCCAAATGTCCTCTAGTTTGACTTGCTGTCTCTCACAACTGGACTTTTCCATAGGGTGCATCAGGAGTGTAATGCTTTGTGCTGGGCTCATTGTCCTGTGTGCCCCAGGAGTGCCAGGGAGGTGTCCCAGCCTGCTGGGAATTGCTGGGATGCTCCTGGGATGCATTGCTGGTGTTGCTCTGTGGTGAGGCTGCTGCACCAGGGCAGTCCCAAGCTTGGGACCCTGTCTGAGTCCAGACTTTTTTCCTACCTCTAACTCAGCTTTCCCAAGCCTTTGTGAGCAAGAGCAGATTGTTTTTTTGGTGGAATGGATGTGTTCCACGTGGGCCTCTGCTTTCTCTGACTGTACAGCTCACAAGGGGCAGGGGAGGAGCAAGTACTGATCTCTTCACTCTCTGTGACCAGTGACAGAACTGAGGAAATGGCTGCAGCTGTGCCAGGGCAGAGTCAGGCTGGAGCTCAGGGAAAGGCTCTTCCCCAGAGGGTGTTTGGCACTGCCCAGGCTCCCCAGGGAATGGGCACAGCCCTGAGGCTGCCAGAGCTCCAGGAGAGTTTGGACAATGCTCCCAGGGATGCACAGGGTGGAATTGTTGGGGTGTCTGTGCAGGGACAGGGTTGGACTCAATGATCCCTGTGGGTCCCTTCAAACTCAGCCTATTCTGTGTTGATCAAAAGAGCCTTTTCAGAGGTGGGCACAGAAGAGCACGAGGTGCCACAGTCAGCTCTGCAGGTGTAGTGTGGACCCCTGCAAGGTGACTGCAAAGCCTGCAAAGGTGGCATTTTTCAAGCTGTCACTTAGTGAGTGTCTCCCTGGATGCACACATCCAGCCCTGCTGAGCTGGAAGGAGTCTCCCAGCGTTTGTGCCACATTTTTTCAGGAATCGTCACGCATACACCGAATGCTTTACTGTCGAGGTTTTCCTCAGGATTCTCTGTGCACCTGAGTATGTAGGCAGGTAGCAGCCTGCTGGAGACAGCTCTGGAGGGCTCGCTGCTCTTGTCCTGTTGACAAGAGTAAGTCCTATTCAGCCTGCAGCAGCAACAAAGGAATTCCTGGTCCACTGGAGAAGCACAGATGGAGATCAGCCCTGAGTTCAGAGCTGACCTCAGACAGACCTGTTGGGGTGGCAGTCCTGTTGCAGGGTCTGCACGGGGAGATTGTTGAAAGCTTTCTAAAAAAATTGTAAACTACTGAGTGAAGGGCTTCTCTCAGCCCTTCTAGTGAGCTGGAGAGTGCTGCAGGGAAAAAAGAATAAAAATCTGTGTTTCAGTGACCTTTGCATCAAGCTGTGGATAAAGTTTGAAAGTTCCAGGGAGTCTGATGTGAAAATACAGAGTAGCGTTGGTCTCCATTAACTGTTTAACTTTGAGCATCTCCTACCCTTCTAAACGTAGCCATTTTTCTCTCTCTAGAGGCAAAATCCTTTTGGATAGCTAAGCATCCTTTGTCACTTTGTTTGTAGGAAGAGCATTTATGGCCTATTCTTACATTTCTCTACTCCAAATGCTTTTGGACCTCTTATCCAAATGCTAAATTTGGGGTTCATCTCAGAAAACACTGTTGCTGGCACTCGTTGAGCTCTTCTTCTTGTTCTCTTATTCTGTTATTTTAGGTTTGTGATGGCCTCAAAGAAAAGCTGTCTGACAACTTTTGTGAAGAATGGCTTTATTGTTGCCTATCAGCAGAATTTTCACATGAAAGGGTTGGTTACTGTATAAAGCTCTCCAGTGTCACACAAAACATTCTGCCAGTTTCCAGATCACAGAGCAGATTCTCAATTGGTAAAAGAAGTTGTCCTTTGCTCCAGCATTAGCTTGGTGTGTTTCTTATTGCTGCTTGAACTCCTTATTAATGACATGAATTAAAATTTTCTGTTTTCATTCCCTAATTTCTTATATTGTTTATTTCAGCCAGCACTGGACAAGAGATGAAAAATCACTTGTTTGTAGTAATTTTATTATACAGTATTCCAGCAAGAACATGTTTTTGTGTGTTGAAATTACTTTTAGTCTTGTGGAAAGTTTAGAATTAAAATTGATTTGTAATGAAGTCATATTTCATATTTTAAGTGAAGAGTTCTTAAAAATGTCTTGCCTGGAGGAGTAAATTCTTATCTAGTTGGGAAGAATGGAACATACCAGCCTACCCACATAACTTGGTTATGTTCAGCTAATCCTGTTTGTCTCTGGACAGGGCTTGGAGCAACCTGGGCTAGTGGAAGGTGTCCCTGCCCATGGCAGGGGGTGGGATGGCATGAGCTCAAGGTCCCTTCCAACCCAAACAGTTCAATAGTTCTGTGATTCTGTGTAGAATTGGTGAAAGCTCTTGTTGGGTGGTGTGGGACAGGGAGGCAGGCTCTGGGTGCTTACTGGTACTTGTAGGGCAAGCTTCTCCCTTTTTCCAGGGGAAGAAAAAAGCCCATACTTTAAAAAAAGTAAGCTACTAAAGGATTTAGGTCTGTTTCCCTCCCTGCTGGGTGTCTGGTGGTCCATGGTGTGGGTGTTCTCACCAGGGGTGAGGCAGGCTCAGGGACATTTGCACTGCTCTGTCTGCAGACTTGGTGCAGAGACCAGAGCTTCTCAGGTGTTTCTGTTTTGGGGGACCCTTGGCAGTGGGATACAAACCCATATTCAGTGTGACCATGGAAGAATCAGTGATGCTGAGCATCTAAATATGAAAACACATCCGTTTTTTTTGTTAGCAGAGACGAGAATATTTCTAAATCCCAGTGTTCCTTCCCAGTGGTTTACACACTTGCATTAACCTCAAACAGCTGCATCAGCTGGTGTCTGAGTTTGTTGCTGGAATTAAGCTATCCTTTGAGAAATTACACAACTGTTGCAATTAATTCCTCCTCTGAACAATTGATTTCAGAGGTCAGTCACCACCCTGACCCTGCATGTATGGGATTTCCTGGGCTTCCCTTAGGGGACTTGTTCCCTTGAAGCCAAGTCTACTTGGAAATACTCACAAGATGCAGCTGGTTTTTTGTTTCTTTAAAGCTTAGCAGCAGGGTGAGCATGGGGGAACTAAAACAAGACAGAGAGAGGACTTGGGATTGAAGCAGCTGAAACCTCCTTTGTATTGTGAGAGAACTCCCATTGCATGGATGCCAGGGAAGCTGTTACACTGGGATTTTTTGACTTTTGGAATGAGGGAGCCATAAGGGTTGATTAGATTAGATACAAGGAAGTTTTTTACAGTGGGGGTGGTAAGGCCTTGGCACAGGGTGTCCAAAGAAGCTGTGACTGCTCCTTGGATCCCTGGCAGTGTCCAAGGCTGGGTTGGACAGGGCTTGGAGCAACCTGGGATCATGAAAGGTGTCCCTGCCCATGGCAGAAAGTGGAATGGGATGGGCTTTAAGGTTCCTTCCAACCCAAATCATTCTGGGATTCCATGATTCTGTCCTGGGGAATGAGGGACAAGAAAGTGAGTGATTTCTTAAGGTAGCATGGAAAGAGCCCAGATCCTGGTGTGTGCAGAAGTATGTACACACATACATCTGTGAGTCATTCACTTGGACTTGGAAGACCACTGAAGGTTTTGAAACCGATGCTGCTGCCAGCAAAATCCATTATCCACAGCTGCTGAAGGGCACTGGGAAAGAGTTAGAGGGGAGCCTTGTGTGCTGCATTCCTGTGCTCTGAGGTCCTGTTCTTGCACAGCTGCCCAGCCTGGGGAGCAGTGCTGCTCCTGTTGCTGCTTCCACACTCCCACGCAGCTCCCTGCCATCCATCTGGGCCCAAGTGGTTTGGGGACCAAGTTAAAATAAAAACAAAACAAAACAAAAAACCAACAAAAAAAAGGTACTTCCAAAAATCTGTCCTTAATTAAGGAAACCCTAGAACAAATGCCAAGTCTCTACGAAGCCAGAAAGTCTTATACATACATAAGAATTTTGGCAACTTATTTAAATGCTTAAACAGCTCTTTGAGCTTGGGCTAAATGTTCAGGCTCTGTTAATGAAGTGTGTGAGCACAATTGTGCTAAAATAAGTGATTTAGATGGTTTGGATCTGTCCAGAGTCTCTGGACTACATTGTTGGGAGCTGTCTCATGCTGTGTTATCCCTGATGCCGTTGATACCTGGGAGATTTGAGATACCAAGTCTCAAATACACAAATGTGAGGTAGGTCTGGCAGACCTGAAAAAGAAAATCATCTATTACCTGAGTCTTGTCTCTGCTGGATGAGCAAGAGCCATGTTTACTTGTTAGTGGGGGAGTGTTTGGAAGGATACAGGGAGTCCTGCTTGGTTTGTTGCTTTTTTTGAGAAGATCCTGAGCAGGAGAACACAGAGTAGTTGACAGTAACTCCATTTAAAATCATACAGTAGACTAATCAAATAGTTTGAGTTGGTGGGATCTTAAAGCTAATCTGTGCTTCTGAAATGTTTTGCTTCTGTCTTGAGTTTTTTTCCTTCCTCTTTAGGATCCATCCCTTCTCTTCCAGTCTCTTCTAGCTGCCCTGTTTTCTAGTCAAGGTAATTCATCCCTGGCTCACAGTGGAAACTGCCACTTCAGGAGTGTTTATATTTTGACTTGGTTTTCTAAGCCTGGTGGCTTTCAGACAAAAAGAGCAGGGAAAAATGACTTGTCTGTTACTTTATTTACCACTTGTTTTGGGAAATCGAAATCCAAATTTATGCTTGACTCATATTAGGGCTCTGTGGCTGGACTCTGCTTTTTCAGTTATTTTTGGCTGGGCTGATCTCACACCCAGCGTGAGCAGGGCAGCTTTGGTGACAGGAGCTCAGCTCCACTCAGTCCAGGCTGCCTCAAAGCACTGAAAGCCAAGGACTTTTATGCAGGATCTAAACAACTGAGAGGTTAAAACTCCCATCCTGTGCTCTCTTCATTGTGTGTCATTAGTGTAAAAACCATGGGACTGCTGGAGTAAATTATTAATAGTGGCTGGGGCTGGAAGTGATGTGGATTTTTCCAGTGCTCTGGGGTCTGAAATCCCTGGAGAGCACTGGGGGAACCCCCTGTGCAGTGCCTGTTGCTGCTGGCTCAGCTCAGAAGGTGCTCAGGAAGGTGCTGAGTCCTGCTCTGGGGACTGAGCTTTGTCCTAGAGTATCTGAACACCTCTGTTAGCACAAGTTCTGGAACAGGGCACACAGAAGTGTGCTTCCTCCATCACTTTGGTGTGAGCTGTAACCTCTCTCTGAATGTTTTATTGCTGCCCAGCTCTCAGGAGAATGGCCAAGGGGAGGTACTGGTGCTTTTGTCACTAATTTCTGTGTTTGCCTCAACTTGTGGCACAGGATGACCCCATACTCTGACAAGCCAGCAGTACACAGGATGCATTTTGTGCTCTAGTATTTTTCCTATACACATGGTGAAGTTAAAAATTTTCTCCTCTGACCCAGTGCTTGAGGTAAATAGCTTGGGAGAACAGGCCAGAGTGTGAAGAAGTGAAAAAGGGGGTTTGTTACTTTTAATTCCATTTTTGGGGAGGAAAAGAGGAGAGCAACCATCAGAGCCTAAATTAACTCCCCCTTGCAAACATCATTTGAGGAGACATTATCAAGCTAAAAATACAAGCAGTTTGTAAAAAGGAGCTTTTTTCTACATATGCTGCTACTCTCACATTACTTAATTAAAACAGGAGGTGCTTAACATCATGCTTTGATTTTCCACTGAGTTTTTTTGGGAGAGGGTACTTTGCTGAGCAGGAACAATGAGGGCTTGTGTCCATGGTACGAGTCCTGGTTAAAGCCAAAGTAAATATTGAAGTGGTTGTAGTTTGGTCAACATAAGCCCCTATACGAACATTCTCACTCAAACTTTTAAAAATTTACCTTCTGTTTATTGGAAATGGGATTAAATCTGAGTGGGAAAAGCTGCCATGGTACTGGAATAGAGGTGTCCCATCTGGACATCTGGTCTATTTATTAAACTTTCTTTTCTGAAAAGAGCAGGAGGAATTAGAATTTTTTTCCTCAAATTTTTCCTGGTTGTATTGCACAGGCTTTAGTTTGTAAATCTTGCAGGGGATCTTTTTTCTTGAATTAAATCCTAGGTGTTTTTAATCAGCTCTTGAAAATGGTGTTGCTGATTCACTCAAAAAACAGGATTTTAACCCCGTGCCAGGTCAATAATATTGCTGGTAGACTCCCACACAGATAATGATGCTGTGCTCACCATTTGCTTTCAGAAAATACACCCAAAAATCCAGGCAGTGCCTTAGTATAAGGGCCATGTGGACAAGCCATGCTCCTGGTGAGCTGAGTGGAACTGGATTACAGTGATCCACTCTCTTCATCCTGTCAAATACAGATCATGGACCACTAAGGGTAAGAGGATGGAGTAAAAACAATTTTCCAGGACAGCAAAGTGGGCAGAGGTGATAGCATCTCTTGTGTGACGTGTTCTCACCACCAAACTGAAGTCTTAGCTGTGTACTTCACTTCTTGAAATGCTACAGAAGAAGTGTTTATGTGGAGTGTCCTGATGTGCCTCTCAGGGCTTGAGGAGTTCTTGCTCCAAGTGAGAAATCCTGCTCACATTTTAATTAGCTTATTTTTCTTGTACAGGGGTTGTCATTTAAAAAAAAAAAAAAAAGAAGAGGGAAAAATAAAGTATGTGCGTGTTTTTTCCACACAGTGCTATTGCAAACACCAGAGCTGCTATTTTTTTCTGGAGGGGAAAGGTGGACTAGTTCAGATACTGCAAAAGGAGTCAGTGCTGATGCTGTTTGATCCTAAATTAATTATTCTGTAACTAGTAGTGATAATTGCTTTTGTAATGGTTTGGGGTTTTGGGGGAGTTGATTTGGTTTGGGTCTTTTTTGTTGGGTTTGTTGAGCTCAAAGCTGGAAGAGCAAAGGTTTGCCAAACTACTAGTCATAGGGCATGTTTCATCCAGGGTGGAACAGACTTTATTGCCTTTGGGGACTTTTGTGCTTAGAAGTGCTGCTGGGTGGATAGTGCTGGAGAGAGCTGTCCCTCCTTTTGCCAGAGCCTTGGCTGATCCAGCAGGTCTACTGGGATGTGAATTTACCTTCTGTGTATCACCATGACAGCCTGGGCACTGAAGTCATAGAACCATGGTATGGTTTGGATTAGAAAATGCCATTTTCTTGCAGCAGATTCCTTGTGGGTAGATCTAGAGATCCCTTCAGCTCCCATTTGCTCACCTCACTTCTGGCTGGAGGATGTTGGCTGATGGTGTCATCCAGGGGGAATTTTGTCAAGGGCCTGGTGCCCTACCAGGAACAGGATGGAGTACTCCAGGTGTGATGGGAAGAGCATCCTTCATCCCCCTGTTGTGCTTAGGGAGGCAGAGGTCTTCCTCTGACTGTGCCAGTCACTGTCATTGAACTTCAGGGTTTCTTCTGCTAGTCAGAGATTGGGGTTTTGTGAAGCAGCTCTGAGCAACTGAGGAAACAGCTTTCCATCATGGTAATCCTTTTCTCTGAGGTTGAATGACTCTATGTTTTCATGTTGTCACAGAAATTTGTGTTTTGTTTGAGAACTCTGGGTTTCTATTGCACAGCCCTGCAAACAGCCCCCATCTAAAACATTTTGGGCTTGCAAGTTGCATGGAGAAGGATCTCCTGACTGAGATGGGAGTAGACAGCATAAAACTGAGATTAGTTTGACAAGTATGCAGCTGAAGCTTCCCCTTTCCCTGCCCAGACTTCAGCAAATTCCTTCATATGTCCCCATTGTCACTATGTGAGGTTAGAAGGGCTGGGGAAAGAGGCACATAGACCTGACTTTGTGAGAGCTGAGTGCTGACTTTAAAGGGTCTCTGTGGTCCTTAAGGCTGGTGTGGAGCTGGAAAAGAGGATGTTTTGGGATGGGCTGTGACATTCCCCAGGGTGGCCTCGTTTGTGTGATGCCCACTTGCACTGTGGCCCCAGTGCCACCTTCTTGGTGCCACTGCAGCTGCAGTGGTGACTGTGAACATGAAGCCATTTCCCCAGTTCTCTGGTATTTTAGGAATTCTGGGGCTGTTCGCTGCCTGTGCAGCTGGAACGTGGGAGGAAAGCAGAGTGAGACCTGTGAAATGCCTTGGTGGCTGTGGGAGCCCAAGGAAGTGTGTGAAAGTGGGCTCTAGGGGATGAGCTCCATCCACAAAACACATGGAGCAAGTGGGATTTACACCAGGTCAGCACTGGGACTGTTTTAGTCCAGTTTGTGCATCATTGCAAACTAGATCTACAGAGCAGCATGAGCCAGGGTCTTGATCAAAAGCAAACCCTGAAGCCATGGCTAAGCCCAGCCTTGCTCTGTCACAGGAGAGCAGTTAATGACATAGGAACCAGTCTCTAATACTTTGTGAACTTTCACTATTTATTATTTCAGCAGACATGAATAAATACTTAACAAATAAGCCTCCTGGCCTTAAGTGATTGTGGTGTTCTGATTATAAATAAACTGAAAATGCAAGTTCCTGGTTCTTTTTTACTTTTAAAGCAAGCTAGTCCCCACGGGAATGGTATGTTCCACAAGCTGAAAAGGGTTCATGTCCTGATTTTCATCTGAGGGGTCATATGGTGGCTTAGAGTGGAGGTATTTTCCTGAAATAGCTTTGGAGTAGCTGTTAGGGTTTGGGATGTGGCTCCTTTCTGCATGTCTTCCCCTGGCTACAGGGAGCTCTGGCTTTCAGTAAGGTGGAGGATGTTCTGGGAAGAGCCTTTGGGTCTCTGGAGCTGGAGGATGGAACAAGAAATGTATAGCAGCTGAGCTTCCAGCAAGCTCTCCTCAGTGATGTGGTTCACTCTGTCTTTACTGTCTGCACCAGACCCTGTGGGACTGTTTATACTCCCAGAGGAATATGAAGGGATTATACATTCCCAGTGGAGCTTGCTGAGCTGTGCACTGCCACAGGACTGTGCTTTCCTGCCCATTCCAGCTAGGAAAAATGAGCAGCCCTTTCAGTGGCAGGGGTTTGTGATGGGATCTGACACAGCCCCATGCTGGGTGTGCAAAGCCCTTTTTGCCAGGGAGGGCAGCTGGGCAGGAGCAGCTGGGCTGGGACTTGGCTCACTTGTCCTGTGACCTGTGACCTGAGCATCCCAGGCACAGAGCAGTGTGTGGCCCCTGAGGGAGCATTTCCATGGGATTGCTGTCAGGGATGTGAATCTTTGCCTCCTCTTCCAGTCTGTTCAGCTCAACCCTGAAGGAAAAAACCATTCTTCAGTGAGCACTGTGTCCCTTCCCTCCACTAAAGGCACATTTTAGTCATTTGTTTCAGTTGTTAAATGGTTCTTATGTCACCCCACAGGCTTTGTTCCCTTTCCACAGTGGTGGTACTTAGTTGCCAGCTGGGATTAAACCTCGACTGTGTGTCTTGTTTCTTTTTGGTGGCTGGACTGGACAGAGCACTCCATGGTAAAGCAGGGATTTGGATTTAGGCAAAGTCACAAACCTAGTGCTAACATGCTTCCTCTGCTCTTGCTTTGCCAGGGCAGCCACTGACCACAACATTGACAACACCACAGCAATCCTCAGGGAGTGGCTGAAGAATGTACAGCACCTGTACCATGATGTGGAGTGGAGGCCCATGGAGGAACCTGTGTGAGTACCTCTGGGCTGCACAGCCCAAATTCCTGAGGTCTTCTGTTTCCAAACCAGGAGTTGTACTAAGTGTCCAAGTGTTAAAATGTGGACTATTTGCTTTCTGGAGTCTGTCCCATAAAAACTGTGTTCTTAGGGAAAAAGGTGAGATAAGGTCTCTGACTTCAGTGAAGCACCTCGTGCAGAATTTTATGGAAGAAAGTATTTTTCATTCAGTTATTTAGGAGCTGTAGCTGCTCTCTTTGCATGGTAAACAAATTACATCAAGAGCTACAGGGAATTAAAGTGATCATTCTTTATTTGCAAGGAAGCAGAGAAATTATGGCCCATTCCATAGTGTCTGTGAAGGCTCTGAGACATCAAATATTCAGTAAGTGCTGAGCCAGAGAACTATATTTAATTCCACATATTATGCCTTTGCATGACTTGCAGGACCATTGCTTTGAAATATGGCATGTTGGGTTTTTATTACTTTAATTTTTATTTATTTTTAAAATCAGCTGTTCCTGGGTTTGTTCTGTTTTCAGTTTCTTCCATCAAGGAAAATTACATCAGTTTCCCCTTCCTTTGAGCTTGCTTTTATATTCAAGTTCCTCACTGCAGTGGTGGGGAGTTTGTGGTATAAACCTCCAGGGAATGCTGGTTTTATTGACATATCTAATCCTTCCATTTGAATTGAGTTTTCTTCATCCTGCCAAACTTTGCTTAAGTTCTGCAAAAAGCTTTTGAAATTCTTAGCTCCTTCCCTGACTTACGCTGGCACTGTTTCAAATTCCTGATTTTTATTCCTCATTGGGATCTGCCCCTGAGTTCCCTTCCATCTTTGTTAAAAAGCCATTCCTTTTGGAGCTGATCCTGCCATGCATGAGACTTTGCTGTCATGCTGGGGCTTGTGGGGCTGGGTGTTGGGAGATTGAGGAGCTGTTCCTGGGATGTGTTTACAGTTCCTAGTAATGCCCAGAGCCTGGGGGAGGCCAGGCTGCCTTCCCCTTCACATCCCAGCTCTGCTGCTTCTGCAGGGCCAAGGGCAGCTGGACTTGCAGCCCGGAGAGGGCAGATGGGTTTGTCCCCAGGGTCAGGCAGGGCCAGTGAGCCCCAGGTCAGTGTGGAGGGGTCCCCTCTCTCCAGCAGCTCCTGCCTTGGATGCTGCTGCTTTGCTGGGTCGGCAGAAAACTGTGGCACTGCTTGTTCTCTGGTGCTTTCTGTGCTCATGCCAGCACAGAACTTGGAATTATTCTCCCTCAAAACCTCTCCTGGGTTGCCTGAGGTGACTCTAATGCTGTTTTGCTTTCATAATGAGGGCAGCAATGGAACTCTTTTTTTTCTTCTTCTCCTTCCTGCTTCTCCTTCCTGCTTCTCCTTCCTGCTTCTCCTTCCTGCTTCTCCTTCCTGCTTCTCCTTCCTGCTTCTCCTTCCTGCTTCTCCTTCCTGCTTCTCCTTCCTGCTTCTCCTTCCTGCTTCTCCTTCCTGCTTCTCCTTCCTGCTTCTCCTTCCTGCTTCTCCTTCCTGCTTCTCCTTCCTGCTTCTCCTTCCTGCTTCTCCTTCCTGCTTCTCCTTCCTGCTTCTCCTTCCTGCTTCTCCTTCCTGCTTCTCCTTCCTGCTTCTCCTTCCTGCTTCTCCTTCCTGCTTCTCCTTCCTCCTTCTCCTCCTCCCTCTCTTCCTCCCTCTCTTCCTCCCTCTCTTCCTCCCTCTCTTCCTCCCTCTCTTCCTCCCTCTCTTCCTTCCTTCCTTTTTCTTCTTCCTTCCTTTTTCTTTCTTTTTCTTTTTTCAGTGTAATAAAGCCCAGACATGGATCAAAGTCACTTTTTCTTCTTTCCTAGGTCTTACCCAGAAGAGATTGGCCCAAAGCACTGGCCAGCATCCCGCTTTACTCACGTGATGAAGCTGCGACAGGCTGCCCTGCGCGCTGCCCGGGAGAAGTGGTCAGACTACATCCTGGTAAGAAGGAAGTTTCATTTATTACCTGGCCTCAGGCAGAAGCTTTCCAGATGCTCACTTGGATACTGGGGGCTGTCAAAGAGTTTTCTCTCCATCTAAAGACAAATTGAGATGTTGTGGGTCATTTCTTGGTCTGGTGAGCCTTTGCAGTGAAGGAGGTGAGTCCTTGGCTAAGCTTGGAGCTTTCTGCACTGGCATCAGGATTGAACACAGTCCTGGTGGTGGGAGGTACCTGCAAGGTTTCCCCAGATGGAACCCCCACCTGGTGAAGTGTAAGAGAAATAGATGTGCAGAGTGTGGGCTGGCAAGAGGTTGTGTGGAGTCAGGGGAGCTCTGTCCCCATGTTATTGCTGTGCCCAGGAGCAGCTGCCCCCAGGTTTCCCTGTTACAGCCCTGTGCCTTGTGGAGTCAAACCCACTAGCTCACTGCTTTTAGGGTGGGTTTTTGCTGACCTCATGGAATCATAAAATTGTTAAGGTTGGAAAAGGCCTGGGATCTCTGAGTCCAGTTGTGACCTGCCATGTTCACCGTTAAGCCACATTTCCAAGTGCCAGATGTACACATTTTTCAGACACTTCCAGGGATGGTGACTCCACCGCTGCTCTGGAGCCTGTTTCAGTGCCTGGCCATTCTTTTAGAAGGAATTTCTCCTAATATCCAATCTAAACTTCCCATGGTGCAGAGCCCTGTCTCCCCATGTCTGCGCTCTCCTGTCAGGGAGTTGTGCAGAGCCACAAGATCCCCCTGAGCCTCCTTTTCTCCAGGCTGAGCCCCTTCCCCAGCTCCATTCCCTTCCTGGACACTCTCCAGCCCCTCAAGGTCTTTTCTCATTGAGAATGGCCAGAGGTGCCCCAGCAGTGGCAGCACAGGGGACAGGCACTGCCCTGGGGCTGTGCCACACCAGGGCTGCTTATGTGCCTCTGGCTGCCTCATTCCCTGAAAGCATCAGGGGAATTATACTGTTCCATCCATTAACAATTTTCTTTTTCCTCTTCCTTCTCTAGTTTGTTGATGCAGATAATTTACTGACCAACCCACAGACCCTGAAGCTGCTGATAGCAGAAAACAAGACCCTGGTGGCACCGATGCTCGAGTCCCGCTCCCTCTACTCCAACTTCTGGTGTGGCATCACTCCCCAGGCAGGTGAAGGGTGCTGGGGGCTGTGGGAGTGGTGTCCTCCAGGGGCTCCTGCCCCTGTTCTGTGGGCTTTCCCATCTGCTGCTGTAGGCTTCTGCTGAACAGAAGCTGCTGTAGCTCTTAGGTGGTGTTAACATGTGCTATGATCTCACTAACCACACAAAAAAATAATGATAAGCAGGTCAGATTTTTTTTTTAAGGTGGTTCCATGTTTCTGTGAGGGCTTTAAAACCCTTGGTGCATAATTTTAGGCCAGTTTTTTTGTACAGTGATAATCCAAGAGGAATTTGCTTTTCTTTGCACAGATCTCCATTGTGTCTAAGTTATCTTTCTCATCTATGAACAAGATTTTTGAAGTGGGGCAACATCCTTTGGCTTGTAGAGAGTGTGTGTGCTGAAATCTACATGTAACAAGTGCTGAGCCTAAAAATTAGAGTTTCATGTTACCTTTTCAATGTAGCCTTTTCGTGTTACTTCTGATCCACATAACAACAGCATTGGGTCAGAGCGCAGGTTCATCTGCAGATGTCCAGGGAATACTATAAGGATAGGGCAAAAAAGTGAGTGTTGCTTCCCCAAAATACTTTTCTTTCCTCTGGCAGTCCCCTTCTGGGTTTTTGACGAATATATTTGTCCTTAAAGCTCTCAGTGGGTTTTTTTTTTTTATTCTACAGAAATCCATGTCCAAATCTAATTTTTGACACCCACACCATCTTCTGGCAAGGAGTTCCACAGTTTAGACTGAGTAATTGGATAAGAAATAGCAGGAAAAGGTCCTGAACTTTCCAAATTCTTGGGAAGTAAATATAGAGATAAGAAAGGGGGTGTGATAAGGTGTGTTTACTTGTTTCACTTGAGTTTGTTTACTTTGTTTGAAAATGGAGATATAAACTTCATAGCAAAGGTATTGATTGTGAAGTTTTTAAGGCTAAGTCCTGAGAGAGTGAACCAGGTTTTTCACTGGGGTACGTCAGCCCTGCTTCACAGGCTGAAGTGGATCTCTGCCCTTGTGCACCAGCCCTACCTGTCAGCACTATCTGAGAAAAGGGGAGAAGAAAACCAGCAATGGCATCTTGCAAAATTTGGTTAAAAATAATCATGCTGGAGTGAACAGGAGAGTTCTCCCTTTATTTTTCCTTTTGTTTTGTTTCTGCATGCAGTCCCAGGGCTTTGTGTGCTCAGCCTTGCTCTCCCAGGGCCCTTGGGGAGGGAATAACAGCTGGAACATATCCTGACACACAGCCTCCCCCAGCACAGAGCCACGGGGAGCCAAGCCCAGCTCCAGACATTTATGACATTTGTCTGTCATGGAGCAAACCCAGGAGAGGCAGCAGTGCAGGGGAGGTGGAGCCCTCCTTGCCTACACCTGACTTATGAGCAGGGAGCAGCCCCAAAAGCCCTGAGTGAGCCGCTGGAGGAGGAAAGATGAGTGTCCAGCATCTTCACTTGTGGGCATTCTCTGGTGTCTGTTAAAGGGTGGCTGTGTTAACCCTTCATTTGCTGGGAGTGCCAGTCACATCTCCTCCCACCTGCTGGCAGTGGGGTTGGCTGTGTTTGGGATATCATAATAATGATAATAATGCCATAATCAGGCTAGTGCACCACACCATAGCCCACACAGCCCAGAGCAGAGCAGTTCTGCTGGCTTTTGCTCAGCCAGTGCCTGAATGCTCATGGAAAACATAACATAGAACTTTTAGTGACTCACTGTTTCTGTAAAGCCCAGAATCTGCTCTGGATTCAACCATCCAGATGTCATTTTGATGCTCTAGAGTTTTCTTCCTGGAGGAATTCAGTGTGTTTATTTCCACATGAGCCATACACACTGTGGGTGTTGCACTCACAGTGCAGGAAGGCTGGCAGAGCTCCTGGGTACAGGGAATTACCCAGGGGCTGGCTGAGGTGCCTCCCTGTGCAGAGCCAGGAGGAGTACCAAACCTGCTTGCCCCAGGATGGAGGAAGCAGGGATTCCTACACAGCTGATGGAGACTGAGATGTCACCTTTACTGCAGTGACAACAAATGATTTTTTTTAAAGACATGGATAGAATTAATTTGCAGATCCTCCTCTCTGGGGTACTAAATGGACTTTGTGCCTGTTGAATGTGGAGGATGTCATGGATGCTCAGCAGCTTCCAGGATCAGACTGGAGAGTAATTGCAAGAAGGGTTTTGAAGAATCAGGAGAAAATAGTCTGAGGTTTGAAGCTCCATTGCCGGGGAATTTTGCAGTGGAAAGGCTGGGCTCTCCAAGAGCTCCTAAAAAGTAGGCAGGAGGTCAGTCTTTAACTTTTGGGATGAAGACTGTTTCTAAATACTTGACTGAGCCATTTCCAGATGGGAGACACTGAAAAAGCTGAGAGTCCAGTCCTGGTGAGCCTCTGCTGGAGAGCTCAGGGTGTGAGCTTTTGCTGAGGAGCAGCTTTGAAACAGGAATCTCTTGTAACAAGAGCTCCCTCTGTGGTTTCAGGGCTACTACAAGAGGACCCTGGAGTATCCCCTGATTCGGGAGTGGAAGAGGATGGGCTGTTTTGCTGTCCCCATGGTCCATTCCACGTTCCTCATTGACCTGAGGAAGGAGGCTGCTGCCAAGCTGGCATTCTACCCCCCACACCAGGACTACACCTGGACTTTCGATGATATCATGGTCTTTGCCTTCTCCAGTCGCCAAGCAGGTGTGTCCAGGGCCTCTGCTGGGGAGGGGTCACTGCTAGAGACACACAGACCTCCACTGCAGGCTCACAGCCACAAAGTCCTGGGTGGGCTTACATGTGGAGTTCAGACTCTGTTCCCTTTCCTCTGTGGGATCCAGTCAGGGATAACCAGCAGCGAGTGACTGGAAAGGCAGTTTTGGATTGCTGCTAGTTTCAAAGGATGTGGGGGCTGTTCTTGGGATGGGGCAATATTTCAGAGGCAAAATGTGTGACTCCTTGTTTGTGTCACAGCAGGTGAGCACAGGTGGGTGCTGGGAGGGTGGAAGGTGGTCTGGGGCTGAGGTATCTAAAGTTACCACTTCCAAAAGATCCACAAGGAAAGGGGTGGGGACAAGAGACTCTCCTTAAACACAGAATCCTACAACAGTTCAGGTTAGGAGGGACCTTAAAGCTCATCTCATTCCACACCCTGCCATGGGCACAGGCACCTTCCACTAGACCAGGTTGCTCCAAGCCCTGTCCAGCCTGGCCTTGGGTACTTCCAGGGAGAGGAAATCTCTGGCTGTGGATGTTTTAAGAGAGCTCCAGGTGTCACTGAGACATCACTGTCTCTTAAGTGCCTTATGCTGCTGCTGTTCATGCTTGTGGGGAGGATATTCAGCCCCATTTATTTCTGGAGAGTGGCTCTTGTGAGTGTTCTGTCTCCAGCACAGTCCAGGCTGGCAGACCTGAAGGGGGTTCCCAGAACTGTAATGGCCATCTGTGTTGTTCTTTGCCTGCTGTGTTGAAAAGGGAAAAGTTTGGGGCATTTTAAGGAAAAGGGGATTGGTGAAACCTCTGCAGCACTTGTGAGTGCCTTCTGTTCAGAGATCGTGAGTGGTGACTTGCTGGAGTGAATTACCAAGGACAAGTTGTTCATGGATCCTCTGAATGAGGTGCAGCTGGTGCTCCCTGTCCTCTGCAGGAGATGGAAAGTTAAGGAGAGCAGGAAGGGCTGCTCTTGGGAGCAGGCAGGGAGAAAGCCAAGGGAAGGAGGGTTATTGTTCTTGTTGTTCTGCAGGCTGAGCCTCCCTTCCCACTGTTCCCAGACCAGCACAGCAGCCACCAGCTGCCTGTAGCTTCCCAAGCTGGGTCTGGTTGGCAGGTCTTGACAGCATCAAAAATGATGTTGTTGTCTTGGCAGACTGAGCAGGACATTCTCAAACTCAGCTGTGAGTGGATGAGGAGTGTCAGATAAGATGAATGATGGAGGAGAGGCAGCAAGAGCTGGAGTTGGAGCCCTTGGGAAGCAGAGGTGAGGAGTGAATTGCAGAGCAGCTTCAGGGTCCTGACTTTCAGAGTCAGGACATCAGTGCAGAACCAGAGAGTCCCCCAAGGCCATTCAGTCCAGTGTTTCCCCAGCACTGCCAAATCCATCACTGAGCCCTGTCCCCAAGTGCCATGTCTTGACTCTAGAGCAGAGTTGAGGTTTAAGTTCAGAGAGCAAAGCAGGCTGCTTAAAATCTGCCCCTCCATTTCTTCCTCTGACAGCTCTCCCAGAAGTGCAGCCTCCAAGCCATGTGGTAACTGCTGCTTCAGAGATATTTCAGGAATTCAAACCCATCATTTTTTCCTTCTGTCCTAGAACACTAGCTTTTTCCAGGACTGACCCATGACATGAAAGGCTTTGCTCCAGCTGTCTGGCCTGTTGATCTGCTCAGATTGTTGATTTGTGTCCTGGGCTGAGTTTTGTCACCCAGGATAAAAGGATGACATCCAAGTTCAGAAATGTGAAAAATGTGTGAGCTTCGAGGTAAACTTCTTTTTGGAGTAATTTCACTTACTTTCCCTGAAGTCAGAAATTATATTGGCTTTTGTCCAGGGCAAGAGCTGTGCTTAACACCTTAACAGATCAAGCCATCGATTTCCAACAGGGAATCTGCTGCTGGAAGCAGCTGTTCTGTGATGCTCCAAAGAGGTGGTCCCACCTCTGAGAGAGGATGTGGCCTGTGTGGGAGTCCTGATTCTGAACAGGACTCAGAGTGGGTGTGTTATTGCCAGTACTGGACTCTGCAGAGCCCCTTGCACTCACAGGAGAGCTTTTAGCCAGCCAGGAGAAAAAGGAGGCTCAGGTGAGACCTTGGAGTCCCTTTCAATACCTTAAGGGACTCCAACAGAGCTGGAGAGGGACTTGGGACAAGGGATGGACAGGACAGGGGAATGGCTTCTCACTGCCAGAGGGCAGGGTCAGATGGGATATTAGGGAGGAATTATTCTGTGAGGATGGAGAGGCTGTGGTACAGGTTGCCCGGAGAAGCCCCATCCCTGGAAATATCCAAAGCTGGGTTGGACAGAGCTTGGAGCAGCCTAGGATAGTGGAAGGTGTCCCTGCTCATGGCAGGGGTGGAAGGAGATGAGCTTTAAGGTCTCTTCCAACCCAAACCATTCCATGATTTCCTGAGCTGCCTTTTAGCCTGGGTCTCTGAGCCCTCTGAGCCAGCCAGCAGGAAGGTCTGGTCACAGGGAAGTGGAGGCAATTTTGGTTCCTTAACTGTAGCTGTGGTTTTAGGACATGACTGTAAATCCTGGACACTGCCTTAAAGCCCATTAGGAGTAGTAATATAAATACCTGTCATTTTTCTATCCCTTGTACCAATCACTTATTATAAAAACAGAGCTGGAAAGTGAGTCCCCCTCCCCACTTGAGGGGAGCTTTACCATTTTCAAGTACCTTTTATACCAGACAGAAAGGAACACTGGTGTGAATCTGTGCAGATTAAATATGTTCAAGGCAGTGGAAGATAAGAGCTGAGATCAGTGAGCCAGATAAGATTAGTTGATTAGATCAGTGCCAAACCCATTAATGTCAGCAGGTAGTGGTTTTTTATTCTGCCATGTACCTAAATTACAGCTGACAGCTGAATGTGTTTTGGCAAGTAGCACAGCCAGCAATTTAGTTGTAGAATTTAAAATTAGAGAAACATCAGAGTCATTAGTGCCAGCAGTTCCACTCTGCTAAAAATACCATGGATTAGGGGCACTAATAGATGAAAGCATCAGCTCACCAGGTAGTGTCTGCTTTTCATTTATTTCCTCGAGGGAGGGGGCTGGTTAAGCTTGTTTCAGTAAAGAAAAAAAAAAAAAAAAAAAAAAGGCAGTTTTTGGCCAGTTGCTTGGGCTTTAGCAGCTTTGATTTGGGTTAGTTAATAAAGGACCTTACCAGAACTCAACAAAAAAACAATGGAAATACTTCCCTGGATGTAGCTTTTGAGGATATGTGAAAGGCAGAGTTACAGACACTGGTGAGCAGATCATCCCAGAGGGAAAAGTGTTCTGCTGATGTTGGGTGTTCCCACTGGGTGAGTCTGTGCCCTGCAAATGCATCTGCTCCAAGGACAGGCTTTGCACCTTCTCTGTTTCCCACCTTCAACAAGCAGTTGCAAAAGCTTTTGAGTGGAAGGGTGTTATCACATCTGTTCGCCTCACTGGTGTCACACTCTGGGATTTTCCTTTAATCTTCAGGGCACAGTAAAAATCAGTTCTGGAGAGGAGAGGAGAGGAGAGGGCTGTGTTTAGTGGTGACTTGGCATTTCAAAGCTTGTTGTCATATGTATTCCCCCGAGCCCTTTGCCAGCACAGGTGAAAATGTATCACCTTTATTTCCTATCCAAAGCAAAAGGAAGCAGTGATAAAGAATAGAATGGGCTGGGTTGGAAGGGACCTTAAAGATCAACTTATTTTAGGGCCACCTTCCACTATCCCAGGTTGCTCCAAGCCCAAATCAACCTGGCCTTGGATACTGCCAGGGATCCAGGGGCAGCCACAGCTTCTCTGGGCACCCTGTGCCAGGGCCTCCCCACCCTCACAGGGAGCAATTCCTTCCCAATATCCCATCTAAACCCACTCTATTTCAGTGGGAAGGCATTCTCCCTTGTCCTGTCAGCCCAGACCCTTGAAGGGTTATTTAGGCAGCCAGTAGGGATTGGTTTTATGAGAGAGGCCACTTGCTGCCAGCCAGGCAAAACAGAAAGTGGAACTGGAATGATTCTGAAATGTTTGCTTATGAAGCAGAACTTTTTGGGACTGAGGTCCTGGCACAAGTGTGTTTGTGGCTGTGTAGGCACAGAGCAGTGAAATGCCCTGGCAGCAGCCTGGTTATAGTTTCTGCTTTTCTGTGATCCCCAGGAGTACAGATGTTCATCTGCAACCGGGAGCACTACGGCTTCCTTCCCATGCCCCTGAAGCCGCAGCAGTCGCTGCAGGAGGAAGCTGAGAACTTTGTGCACACACTGATCGAGGCCATGAGTGAGTTTCTGTGCCCTTGCCATGATGGACCCCCCAGGTTAATCCTGCAGAGCTCTCCTGCCAGCAGCCCAGCTCTCATTCTCTTGGGAGTCTGCATCCTGACCTGCCCGCTCTAATACTGTTGTGATACGCAGTTCTCTGAAATTTTCCACCACTTTCCTACCTAGGGATGGAATTGCTTCATGGCCAGGTCAACCCCACCCACAAAATCCCTCAACTTGCCCAGATCAAATGCATGTTCTGTGTGGAACGGGTGCTGCATGTCCATGTTTTCTTCCTGATGTCTGTCTGGCCCATTGCTGCTGGCTCTGGCTTTGCCATGAGATGCTTGCTGCCGTTCCCATCCTGCTCCTCATCCCGGCTCCCGGGAGGGAGACCCCTTCAGACATGTGGTGTCACTGCAGAGTGTGCACCAGGGTGACGATTGGGCTCTCTCTTCTCTTTCAGTCGATCGCCCTCCCGTGGAGCCCTCCCAGTACATCTCTGTCCCACCGAAGCACCCGGACAAGATGGGCTTTGATGAAGTAAGGAACCTGCTCTGCTCTTCATTGTCCTGTCTTCTCACTCATCACCTGATCCTTAACATCCCTTCCAGCTTAAGCCATGCCACAAATTCTTATGTTTTAATCTGGCCTGGAAGAGAAGGCAGAAGTGAGGCTGAAAAGCAGCTTAGCTCCCCTGTTCCTGTGCTGTTTGCTGTACAGCTATGACTCTGCAGAGCAGCTTGGCCTCTCTTCCATCTGTGACAGAAATGGGGCCTTTGGTAAAGCTCTCCAGATTTCCAGTGGCAGGAGGGAAGTATTTCTCTCACCTGAGAGAGAGACACTGGAGAGCTGGGGGCAGGTGGAGGATCCAGGCTCACGGCTGAGTTCTGTCCACCTTGAGTACCCCAGGGATGCAAACCATACCTGGGGAGAAGGCTGGAGAGCCAGGCTGTGACTGCCTGGTGTCTGTGTTATCCCCAGAGCCAGCAGCCCCTGTGTGCAGCTGCCAGGGTGGCTCTGGGACAGAGGGAGTTGTGAGGATCAGGGGAGCCTTTGTCTTCTTGGTGTGCTCTGCTCTGCCTGTTTGTGGGGCTCCTGAAGCTGGACCTGATCCAGCTGTGTGTCTCTGAGCATCTGTGTTTTAGGCACAGCTGGTCCAGGTTTTTTCCATGTTGTCCTTTGTGGCCGTGCTTTATTTATCCAGTTTGTTATTCTTTCATTTGTACTGAGCTGAAATTCATTCTGCTTCTTGCTGGGATGAGGGTTTGCTCCACGGACTACAAGGCTGTGCTTGTACCAGCCTGCCTGGGACTGAAAAATATCCCTGAAACCCTGAGGGTTACCTGCAATGAGGGCTTCAGTCCTCAGCCCTCCACCAGTCTCCTTGAGGCTTTGGATAGGGCCCTGCCCAGACATCTCTGTTCTCAGCCTTGGCTCTCTGCTCTGGCAGGGATCACAGTGGATTTTCAGTGTCTGAAGTAATCACACAAATCCTTTCTTTACCATGGCCTTGTACTTGGATGGTGGCCCTGCTGATAATCCTAAATCCAGGCAGTGGCAGTGTTGTGGGTCAGTGTTCCTCTAGGGTTGGTGCTGCACATGGTCATGTTACTCTGTTTGACATAAACCTAAATATCCTGTATCTTTGGAAATTACAGACTTGGCTCTAACTGGTGTTCCCTCACTTTCCTTCATTCTCAAAGAGCAAGTTTCCTCTGTGAGCATCCATTAAAAGTAGTTGTTAGAGAAAAAGCCTCTACACTTTCAACTTAAAACCAACTTGAGCTTTTTGACAAATTCTAGACAACCTGGAGTGAACACATGGGATATTTTCACAAAACCTGCTTTTCCAGTGGGGCTGCTGGAGAGGAGTGGATCAGGACTTTCCTTTTCCCTCCCTCCCAGCTGGAGTCTGATGTCCTGATGTCTTTCTCCTCCCAGATTTTCATGATCAACCTGAAGCGTCGCAAGGACCGGCGGGATCGGATGCTGAGGACGCTCTATGAGCAGGAGATTGCAGTGAAGGTAGTGGAGGCTGTGGATGGAAAGTGAGTTTTGGTTGGCCTTGAAGATGTTTTCAGAGTGGGATGTGCTTTACTGCTTCACAGCATCTCCTTGGCTGCCCTGACCTGCTTCCAGCAGGGCAGGGTTGGCTGTGGGGGAGCTGAACACCACTTGGATGTCGCTGACCATCTGTTTGGGGCAATTCTGCTCTGTTTCTTTCCTCCTTTGCAATTTGTCAATCTCTGTGAGAGAACCAGGGCCCTGGGGTTCAGACTAGGGTTAAAATCACAGGTTTCTGTGAATGGAGGAGTTAACTCCTGGGAATATTGTCCATCCTACAGAGCTGTGGTGCTACAGAATTAACCCTGACACAGTCCTCTCCAAGCTTACTCTAAGGTCTGGAGCATAAGTCAGTTGAGAAGCAGCTGGAAGAGCTCAGCCTGGAGAAAAGGAGGCTCAGGGGGGGACCTTCTGGCTCTGCACAACTCCCTGACAGGAGGGGCAGCCAGGGGGAGTCAGGCTCTGCTCCCAGTGAGCAAGGGAGGTGACAAGAGGAAAAAGCCTCAAGCTGTGCCAGGGAATGTTCAGGCTGGACAAGTGGGAAAAATTTCTTCACTCAGAGGGTGGTCAGACACTGGCACAGGCTGTCCAGGGCAGTGGTGGAGGCCCCATCCCTGGGGAGAATTGCTGGGTTAATGCTTGGATTTGAGGATATTTGATATTACCAATCTTAATGATTCTATGATTCTAAGCTATGTTGAGACCTTTTTATAATGAGGAATCAAGGCAGAAATTTTGAATCTGTGAGTTGCAAAAAGACCTCAAGCAGACAGGAGCCCATGTACCATTTAGTGGTCTTGGAGACTTGGGATCCTGTCAAGGCCTCAGAAAATTCATCAAAGCAAGCACCTGGCAAGTGGATGGTCCCACAGGAAATTTTTGGCAGAGTTAAAGATGATTGATGGTCCCATGAGAAGTCTTTGGCAGAGTTAAGGATGCAATTTATCAGCTTGGTTTAGAGATGTAAATGAAGTTAATTTTCCTCTGTGTTTTTGGGCAAAACAAGTGTTGGAATTTTTCAAGGTGTGGCTTTTCTCTGAACATCAGCAGTATTCCCCATGCTGTGCCTGTGTCTGGCTTGAACTGACTTATTTTTTTGCAAGGGTGATAAATCCTCTGTGTTTGCAGAGCACTGAACACGAGCCAGCTGAAAGCTCTCAGTATCGAAATGCTGCCAGGGTACCGGGACCCCTACTCCTCCAGGCCCCTCACCAGAGGAGAGATTGGCTGCTTCCTGAGCCATTACTACATCTGGAAGGAGGTGAGGATTTTGGGGTGCCTTGGGGGTCCTGCAGGAAGGTGCTGTGTCCTGGTGCACAGCCAGTCCTGGTGCAGAGCACTGGATCCAACCCAGGTTACTGGAAGTGTAGGCTAGGACTGATTTCCTTGGATTGCAGGGGTTTTCTTGAGAGAAGTGTTCACCTTTCACATCCTCCCTTTCCAGTGCCTAGAGGGGCTCCAAGAGAGCTAGAAAGGTACTTGGGACAAGGGGTGGAGGGACAGGACAAGGGAGAATGGCTTCCCACTGCCAGAGGGCAGAGTTAAATGGGATATTGGGAAGGAATTGTTCCCTGTGGGGGTGCTGAGACCCTGGCACAGGTTGCCCAGAAGAGCTGTGGCTGCCCCATCCCTGGAAGCATCCAAGGCCGGGGGACCTGGATGGGCTTTAAAGTCTCTTCCAACCCAAACCACTCAGGGATTCTGTGATTCATTTGCCCTCATCTCCAAGGGAATTTTTATCAGAACATTTTCTTTACTGTTTTTGCAGTCCATCCAATATCCTGTTTTGGGGCAAGCTTGCTTAGAAGAAAGCAAGAAGGTTTTGGAAAGCAAATAGGGTTAAAGAAACACTCCTGGATTTTTCCCCTTTATTCTGCATCTGAGCAGGAGCACGTTCCAGTGGCTTGGCATATCATGCCATGTCACAGAGTGGTTCTGCAGCCTCCCTGCCTGCATTGTCTGGGGACAGTGCCAGGTCAGGGTGGCCCCAGTGACAGCAGGGCACCCCAGGGGGGCACTGTGCTCACACTGGAGCCCTGATGTTTCAGGTGGTGAGCAGGGGCCTGGAGAAGACCCTGGTGATTGAGGACGATGTGCGCTTCGAGCACCAGTTCAAGAGGAAGCTCGTGAGGCTGATGGACGACATCGAGCAAGCCCAGTTAGACTGGGAGCTGATGTGAGTTCCTGCTCCTCTGGGAGCTGCTGGTGTGAGGGGGGGTTGGCAGAGGGGCAGGTTGGTGCTGCAGTGCAGGGGAGGGTGGCACAGTTCTCTTGGTGGCCTTCCCATCAGGACAGATCCACCTCTGGGCCGTGGGCCCATCCCTGCCCAGTGGACAGTATTGTTTGACCTCAGCTCTGCTGGAGATGCTGACAGAGTCCTGAGCCTCACCCTGTGTCATCTTAGATTCTGATGCCTAGAGGAGCTGGAACAGAGACTACACAGAGTTAAGGAGAATAAAATGGTATTTATTGAGAGGCCTTCAAAGGGCACACCCTGGCAGTACCAGTGCCCCAGTGTGGCCCCTGCCCTGCCTGGATGGCTCCAGGATGGAAGCAAAAGAGGACATGGACACATGATCTCACTTCTTTATAGGCTTCAGTCCATTTGCATACAGGAGTCAGCCATCCAGTTAATAGTCTCAAATTGTAGGGTTTCATCCTTGCCTGCTTGCTGGCCCGCCCTCCTCTTTTCACCTTGTTCATGCTTAGGGCCTGGAGTTTGAAGAAACTGTCCTTGAGTCAATAGCTGGAATCAGACTATTCTGTCTTCATCACCCTAAGCACAATGGAAAAGCGTATCCAAGCAGAGCAGAAAACTCAGGACTTAAGGCATCACTCCCTTTCACAGCTGTCCCACCCACTGGGTTAAGACTTGGATGTCTGGCAGTGGTGCAGGAGAGAAATCTGTGAGCTGGGTCAGGGATTGCTTCTGGGATTGACCCTTTGGCCTGGCCTGGCTGACAGGAATAGTCTTGTTCAAATTGCTGTGGATTCACTTTGGTTCCTGTCTCTGTGCTCTTTCCCCGCCGAAGCTACATTGGCCGGAAGAGGATGCAGGTGCAGGAGCCCGAGAGAGCCGTTCCCAATGTGCGGAACCTGGTGGAGGCCGATTACTCCTACTGGACCCTGGGCTACGCCATCTCCTTCCACGGCGCTCAGAAGCTCATCGGGGCCGAGCCCTTCGGCAAGATGCTGCCCGTGGATGAGTTCCTGCCCATCATGTACAACAAGCACCCTGTGTGAGTCCCTCTGTGCCTTGGGGGGACACAGATCTGATGTTAAACCAGATCTTGGTGGTAGCCTGTTTGGTGAGGACTCCTTGTGGTGCTTGGTTTTGTCCTGGCACAAAGTCAGAGGGGAATTGTGCCTAGGGCAGGGATTGAGGGCTGGTTGTCTGAGGCACTTGTCTGTCTCTGGGAGCAGGCTTTGGCTGTACAGGAGTGTGTGGTTGTGAGGATGTGATTCTGGCTGTACCCCAGCACCTACCCCCACTCCCAGACCAGGCTGCTCCCTGGACTGGCCACATCTCCCAAGCCTGGCAGCAGTGAAGGTTCCTCTGTGCTGATGGTGTTTCTCTCCTCTGTAGCACAAAGTACATGGAGTACTACGAGTCCAGAGACTTGAAGGCCTTCTCAGCAGAGCCCCTTCTGGTTTACCCCACGCACTACACGGGGCAGCCGGGCTACCTCAGTGACACAGAGACCTCCACCATCTGGGACAACGAGACCGTGTCCACGGACTGGGACAGGACGCACTCCTGGAAGTCGCGGCAGCAGGGCAAGATCCACAGCGACGCCCAGAACAAGGAGGCGCTGCCCGCGCAGCCGGCCCTGGCCACGCCGTCAGCCAGGGATGAGCTATGACTGCCTGGGACCCTGAGCCAGCTGAACCTGCCTCACACTTTAGCTTTGCACCCTTGGAAGTTGTAGAGCAGCTCTTCATGTGGTCTCCTTCCCACCTTTGCCAAGGGCTGGGCCGGACACCTGCCCAGGCCACTGAGGACAGGGTGGGACACCAAGGAGGAGGAACAGGAGTTCTAGAGCCAAGCAAAAGCCCTGGCAAGCTTTTGTTAGAAGAAACCAGCCTGGAATTACATCGTTCCACAGTTCCTTGTGTAGAACACTGTATTTATTAAGATTAATATATAGAGGTGTACAAACGTCAATGCCTTTTGGGATGGCTGTACCTGGGCTGCTCCCTCACTGTTACTCCTTGTAGGTCTCTAGGCTTTTACCACCCTGTTTGCTGAGCATCTGGGGGATTTGGGGTTGTTTTCCAAAGGGATCCCTATTGGAATCAAGATGTTTCCCCAAATTGATCAATGCAGGAGAGCAGTGCTCCTCTGTCATGTCTTCTCCCTGTCACACTCCTGTACAAAAGCAGTGCTGGCTTCCCGTCAGCTCCATTTTAATCTTGCTGCATCCCATCTAAACAGGCCTCTGGATCCAGAATGGATGTCTTGGAATGTCTGAAGTCATGCAAGAGGAGGTGGCTGGATTTATTTGTCTCTGCACTGCCTGAAGGGAATGCAGGCAGAGCTGGTCCATGTCACATCCTGCTTCACCCCTGCCTCAACTTAGTCCTTCAAGAAAACAAAACCCCACGACCTTTTGGCAGGCCTGTTCATTTAGGCCATAAAAGCAAGTGTAGGAGTTTTGGGAACTTGAAATACAAGAAGTTAGGTTACAAACTCTCCTTATAAAACCAAAAGAGCCTACAGCAATGTTACTCTCTCAACAGCCTGATAGAATTGTGAGTTACAGGACGGAAAGGCAACTTGCCTGGATATTTTTTCATGTGAGGAGCAAACTTTTCTGTGTTTTGGATGAGTTCTGATGTTTTTGCTGTTGGCTCACATGCCAGCAGGATATGGTGTTTATTTTTTTTAAAAAAAACTTTTCTCAGAGGCCAGGTGATCATGGACTATACTGGCACAGACCCTGAGCTTCTGGGCAGTGGGAGGATTCCCTCCTGGAATTGCCATCTGGGGACTCACCTGCTGGCAGATCTGTGCATTGAGTATGTGTGGCTGGGGTTTTGGTTTTAATTTTTGTTTGATTTGAATAATTACTGATCAATGTTGTGCTTTCTGCTGTCAGCCGGTCTGATAATACATAGAACCTGGTGCAAGATGAGCAGCTCTGTGTGTTCTTCATTGTGTGGGAGGGTCCTGGAATGGTTTGGGGTTGTGGAAGGCACCTCTAAAGGTCACCCAGTCCAACCCCCTTCTGTGGGCAGGGACACCTTTCACTAGACCAGGTTGCTCCAAGCCCCTCCAGCCTGAACCTGAATGTTCACTGGAGGTTAATGGAAGAGCAGCTCCAGGGATCCTTGGCTGTGTCCCTCTCCCATGGAGTCACTGGCTGCACAAAGGTGCCCATTCTGCAGTTTGCCCCTGGAAGCCAGGTTCCTGCTGGTGTCCATGTGGGAGCAGGTGCCCATGGTGAGTATGGAGGTTGCACTGTGGCCCCACACACAGCCTGGGTCATTCCTTTTCACATCCCTCTTGCTTCCTCCACAGGTCTCTCACTTCATGAGCCCACAGGGCCTGTGTGGACAACGTTGGAAGTCTCAGGTGTTGGTGAGAAGCTCCTGCAGGAGCAGGGCTCTGTGACCAGGTGAGCATCCAGCACTGTCAGGTGTCACTGTGGATTCGAGAGCCACATCTCTTCCACCCTCCTGCTTTGTTCTGTGACAGACCCACCTCAGTGCCTATGAGCAGCCTCTCCTTCCTTCCCCCTTGCTCTGGGATTTCCCTGTGTGCTGACACATCATTTCCCTGCATCAGCATGAGGTGCTTCTCACAGAAAACAGAGCAGGGTATTTGAGTTGCCCTTGTTTTGGTTTTTTAACTAAAATAATGAAAGGTGGAAAAGGTCTCTGCATCACTTGCAGAGTCTTGAACTGGAGCTTCTGGTCTCCTTGGCCTCATTGCCAGCCCTGCAGCCACAGCGGGGCAGGGATGTGTCAGCCTGGGATAGAGCTGCTGAGAGATGGAGCTGGTTAGGGTGCTCAGGGAACCTGAGTTTGCTTTAACTGGGATTTCCTAAAGCAGAGAGGTAGCAGTTTATGATAGACCACCTTACAACAGGGCTAGGGGTTCTAGCTTGGGGGTTTTGTGAATGTTTTTCCTTTTAGCTGACTCGGGAAGTGAATAACACCGGGGGCTCGATGGTGGTTTCAGGGGAGGGGAAAAAATGAAGGATATAGGAATTAAATGCCTGTGTCCATTTCAGAGCAGACAAGGACTCAGTCTTGCTGATTGGTCTTTTACCTTGTGTGTGTGTGTGTGTATTTATAAATCCATAATTCTCCATTTATTGATACAGGCAAGACCTGGGTGCTGCCAGTGGTTCTACCCATGTGACAAGTTCTGTTCTCTGCCTGTATTTTCAGTTCCTTGGCTGATGCTGCTCAAGCTTTGCTCTCCCAGAATTAAATGTGTTTTGGAAAAGTAGGAGTCACTTAAAACTCCTCTGTGTTTTTCTGGTATTTTTCCACTTTCCATGTGGAAGTGGAAAGTACTTTCCATGTACTTGTTTTTGTTACGGGTTCAGGAGGATACCTGTGCACAAAAAACTTGAGACACAACTGTGATTTCAAAGCAAATTTATTTTATTAGTTGTGGTAGTAAGTACTGACCTCTGAATTTGTGAAAAGCTGCTGAGCACAAGGAGATGGAGCACAGTGCTCAGGCAGGCTGTGCACCTTCAGGGCATCCCCTGGCTCAAAGTGGTGAGCATCTTGTCCTCCTCATCCCCTCCACCCCAGAACCAGGCCTTGCAGCTCCTCCTCTGGAGTGGAATTTTTTCCAGTTACAGCATCATCTCATATGGGGCCAGTGTGTGAGACAAGGCCACAATCATTTATTCATTCATTCATAATACCTCCCTCAATGCTGACCACAGCTCCAGTGAGTACTGCTCCTCTTCCACAGGTTAATTTCCTATCAATTGACCAATCCATTGTTTCTCTTTCAAGGGTCAGGTCCCCACCATTAAACAATAAATTGTTCTTCATTATCTTGTTGTGTACAAGCATGGGCCAAATATGGCAGTGCCATATGCACAACTTGGGTCCCTGACACAACTTTGTGGGTTTTTTTACTCATCTACTGGGTTTCAAAACTGAGCAGGAGCACCAGCTTTGAACCAGCTTCTTCACAAGGCAGGCTAAATATGATTAATTGCAGTAAGACTGCTTGGAACCCCCAGCTTGGTCCTTGGTCTTTGCTTTGGGTTAAGGGTGGGAAAGTGCTGTTGTGCTCTCAGTATGGCATGTGAAATTCCAAGTTCACCAATGGATTGTGTTGTTCTGGAGGAAATGGAGTGAGGTTCTGGTGCCTGGATTTTGTGGCCTGAGGTAGTTTAAACAGATTTTGTCTTCCTTAGTGTAACATGAGAGGCCTTTAAGTGGCCAGGGCAGCTGTAGTTCAGGGACTGAGTGTGAGACTTTTGGGCAGCTTTAGGAGCCTCCCCTCATGCTGAAGTGGTTTGTGAAATGGCAGAAGGGGCTGTACTGTGTAAACTGTTTATCTGAATGTTGGTATTGTATGCTGGGAGGGAAAAATGTTACAATATAATGATTGGGAGAGCTGGAGGAAAAACACCGTGACTGAGATAAATGGGGAGAAATGGATACACTCAAAAGCACTTCTTTTGTATCATCTAGCCTCAGAAGTCACATTCAGTGACTTGAGAATGATTTCATGCAGAAGACATAAAAGTGATGTGCGATCTAAATTACCCAGTTACAGAAATCTTTAAGCTGAAACCTCAAGAAATAGCAGAAAATCTCTCTCACAGGCTGTGTGCATGGCTGATGTTCTGGGAGGGCTTTGGCTTTGCTGTTGAGAAGTTAAACAGTAAAAGTGGAGAAGGTGAGGGAAGTGACAGCAAGGGCTGTGGTGGGAGGTGTTTTTACACATCTGACATGCATTAATAAGAGGAAATTGACTGATTCCAGGCAAATATTAATGAAAAACAATTTTTATACTTATCATATAAAGATTACAGGTAAGCAGTTAAAAACATAACATATATAAACATTTGGAAAGTGTAATTTTAAAATCCAGAACATTCATGTTTCAGCTTAACACTGCCATCCACCCTCTGAGTGAGCAGTACTATATACAGTAGGAGCTGTGCTATGTACAAAGGAACTGCACTGTACAGACGTCAAAAGCAGAGAAAACTGAACTTCTAGTTTTGCCCTAACTCTGGGCAAAGGTTAAGGCTCAGTAACAACTCCCCACCTCTGTCACTCTCTAAACAAACAAACAACTGGAATTCATAAATTGTTCAGACTATGACCTACACCAGGCTTGTGGGACCAGGCATAGAGCTCTTGGATGTGCAGCAGACCTACAGTCAGTCTGCTTTACCTACCTGTAAACACAAGTGACAAATCCAAATGTAGTGTAAAACTTACCTGAGCCCAGTTTTGCAAATTAGTGCCACTGAACTGGGGGAAAAAGGCCAGGCATGGATAAAATTATTTTAATTAATGATCCTTAACAATTCTAAGCTATCTATTTGGATAATAACTCCTAGATCTGCACAGGGATGCACAGTGCTAACACCAGAACAAGAAATACTGTCTGTATTTCATGTGTCTCAAGTCAGGGCTGCTTACAATCCAACGTCTTACTTATGGCTTTTAAAGAGGTTCAAAGTTCAGTTCCAGCAGAGGAATTGCACATTGGGAGGATGTCCATCCATCCATCCATCACATGGGAGTACACACAAAAGGAATCCAGTTCTGGTCCATGGCTTAACCAAGTCCAAGGGAAACCACCCTGTCATGACATTAAGACCTCCATCCAACACAAAGCAGTGTCTGTTTGTCCCATTCATGATATTCATACAAAGGCAAGTGCAGTTCATTCATTTTGAAGTTCTTTGGAAACAAGAGCCAAAATGGGTCATCCTCTGGCATAGAACAAGTGCAAAAAGTTTTCAGCTGGTTCAGGCCGACATACTCAGAACTTGCTTCAGTTCTATAAAAATAAGTTCAGACACTCTTCTGTATAATACTGGCATGGAGGAGACTCTTTTCTCTCAGAGTTGGCTCATGGGGTGTCCTCAAGGCAAACGCAGCAGCCTGGAGCCCTTGCACCAGGGCTGCCCATTGCTCCAATTGCACATTTTCAGCAGGGAATTCTGTCAGATTCCCTGTAAGGCGGGAGGGCAGCACAGGAGCAGCCTCAGCCCACCAGCTCTGCCTTCTTCCGCAGGATGAAATCGAAGTTGACGTGGCTGTTCATGCCGTAGAACACGTTGGCGTCGCGGGGGAACACCAGCTCTGCACAACAGGCCAGGGCAGCGTTAGTGGGGAGGGATGCACAGCAGCAGAACACTGAGAGGGGACAGGGAGCAGCAGCAGGATGGTGTGGGCAGGGCAATCTCCCTGTTCAGCACTGGGAGCAGCTTCCTGCAGGAAAGGGAGCAGGGCAGGAGGGGAGGCCAGGCCCAGACCATGCTGAGACTCACAGAGGCCCTGTCAGACTCTGGGAGAAGGCTGATGATGGGTGGGATCCAAGGGCCTGGTCCCAGGGAGGCAGAACATCACCCCCACCCAAGATCCTGTCACACCAAGTCAGCCTGGCAGCCAGGAGCTGGCTCTGCCTGTGGGAAGGGGGCTGTGCTGATAGAAACCAGCCCTGAGCAGGCAGGGGGTTCTCACTGGCTGCTGTGCCCTGTCAACAGCATTTCTAATGCTTCCCATTTTACTCTTCCCTTTGAAATCCAACAGAACTTTGCAGGCAGCAGCAGAGTTCTGCTTCCCTACCTTTGTCCTCAGAGATGACCTGCACCAGCTCGTAATCTTCAACTGCATCAGGCTCGAGGTTGTGCTTCAGCAAGGCTCGCTGGGTGACATCAGGGATTCTGTCTTGGTTGGTTATCTGCAGAGATAAGTGCAATGAGAGATTCTGCTCATTCACTCTCATGTTGTAGCAGTTAGCAAAAACCTGACTGCTTGTTCTTGGAGGAGATCTCAGAGAACTGAAAGAACAGTAACAAAGGGGCAGGTGCTGACAGACACTAAACTTAGTATTTATGAAATCTGGTGGCTTTTTAGATCAAGCTGACAGCTGCCATACTAGGAGAGACAGCAGAAAATCCCAGTGTCTGCTCCCTTTGAGAGACCTCATTCCCACCAGCCACAGCTGCCCCAACTGCTGTTTGCAGGCTCCTATGCTAAGCACTTCCTTGGACATCCTGCAAAGTCTGTCTTTCTTGTAGCTGGGTTTGCTGTGTGCTGTGGAAGTGCATCTGGAGCAGACACAGGGCTTCTCCAGAGCCTCCTGCAGTCTCACCAGGAGCCAAATCCATCAAGCCCTCAGGGAACAAATTGCTGGATTTGGGGAAGGGAGACCATTAAAATCAGGAACTAAAGGTGCTAAGAACTACCTCCCATTTGTTTCCTCCCAGCAGGCCCTGAGGGTCCCCAGCTGAGCTAAGCCATATCACCCATGGTCCAGCACCAGTGGCACTGCTGGAATATGTCTGTGGAATAAGCAGAAATGCCTGAATTCTGGGGCTCCTTAGAGGAGGGAGATTCTCCCTTCTTCACAGGGAGAAGCTGCAGAACTAAAGGGCATGTCAGCTCCCTCCCTTGCAGCTCCCTGTTTCCAGAAACCAGCTCCTGGGGAAAGCTGCACCAGGGAAAACATACATCAAAACTCACAGTGCTTCACCTGGAGCTTTTTGATAAAACACAAACTTCAATTTCCAGACCAGAACCTTCCCTAAAGCTGTTGTCAAACATCTCATTCCCACCAGGCTCAGTGACCCCCAGGGACAGGTGTGAGCCCAGGGCGTGGCACTGACCAGGATGCTCTTGTAGACGCTGGCGTGCAGCCCGTCCATGCTGACGCGGATGATGCAGGAGCCCTCGCTCTGCCGGTTGTACACGGGCAGCGCTCGGGGGGCACTGCCTGCCGGGCCCGGCTCCCTGGGGGGGATGGAGCTGCTGTCTGAGCCCGAGCCAGCCTCACACACGGAGCCCTTGCTGCAGCTGGAGCCCTTGTCCGAGCTGACAGAGCCCTTGTCGGAGTCGTAGCCCTTGTCAGAGCCCACAGAGCTCTTGTCATCGCTGGACGCAAGCAGGAGCGAGGGCAGAGATGACACCCCTGAGGAAGGTGTGCTCATGGGAGAGTCAGGAGAGCAGCAGGATAAGGGGTAGCCAGAGATCTGCACAACAGAAAGGAAATGTCACCAAGGGGACATTTATTTGGTGTGTCATTGTGCCAGAGGAATGGGAGAAAGCAGCAGGCACAGACAAAACCTCAGTCACCCACACTCTGCCCAGTCTGGGGCAGGGGGATGCCCTGCCTCCAGGAAAACTGAACTTCACTTGACTGATTACAGCGTTGTAATGACAATTTCAGTCCTGCTGGCGTTGCTCTGGCTTCGCAGTGAGAGCAGCCCAGGAGGTGGCAGCAGATCCAAGGAACAGCACGGGGCTGTAGGTGGCCAGCCAGGAACTGGGACTGGCTGGGAAGCAGAGGCTGTCACAGGCACTCCTGCTCCAGCTGAGAGCCTTTACACAGATGGAAACACACACACCCCTCCCTCTGCCATTCTCCTTGAAACTGCCCCCCTCCTTCCCCTGCTCAGCTTTCTCTCCCTCTACCTTGCTCAAAAGCTTCCTGACAGGAACAAACCCACTTTAAGGGACAACACAGAACATTGTGCCAGAGCCCTGACTGGATTACTTCTATTTCTACACATTTCTCTCTCCATTTCACTAAAACCAGTGCTCTAGTCAAGACCAAGAGCCTTGGGCAAGTGTCTTGGGCCTGTGTGCAGCATGCAGAAGCCTCAGCTGTACCTTTTTCAGAGGGTCCTCAGGACTAGAGACGGGGGTCACACACACATCCTCAGTTTCAGAGTGATTAAACTCACACGATGAAACACTGGCTGAATCCGTGCTTTCCCCAGAGCTCCCTCCTACAGGAGAGCTCTTCAGGGGCTGTTCTTTGGGTGGGGTGAACACATCAGTGCCCAGAAAAAGCCTAGTACAGAAAGAAAGAAAGCATAAAAGTCAGTAAGTGAGAGCTGGGCTGAGCAAAGCTATCCCTTGGTTCAGAACTCTTACATTCTGGAGTTTTTTCCTCTCTGGAGTGGTCTGTTGTTTTCATTTCCTCTGTGGTTTGCCCAGAGGCTTTGTTACAGGCTAACACAACTCCTTCCTGACCCAGAGTGCCCACAGCTGCAAGCTCACAACCAGCTCGTGCCCCACTAGAACACCACTCCCCTTTGGTCTCTTCGCATTTTCAGGGTTTTATTTTAATAGAAAAACACACTTCAAAGGGCAAATTCACCCTGCTGCCAATTCCTGCCCTCTGGCACCGTGCCACAGATACCAAGTTCTCTCCAGAAGGCTGGAGATGCACACAGTAAGATTATAAAATGTAAATTAAAGGCACTCCCTCTCCAAGACTCATTTCTAAATGCAGGTCAAGTGACTTGAAAGGAGTGTCAAAGGAAACAAGCTGGTCTGACCCACCAAGAGGAGGAGCAGGGAACATCAGCATGCAGTTAATGATTTAATAGAGAGGTGTCACTCACTGCTTTTCTACAGTATTCATTTGCAAAATACATTCAGAGTGCAGATATTTTTACTTCACTCTTTGAGCTATGCTTTATGCTTGTTTCCCATGTCCAGCTGCATGGCCCTGTCCTCTACCCACCTCCTGTCTGAATCTCCGTGGTATTACACCAAACTGGACCATGTCCCCATGATTTTTTTTTTCCTTCTCCAGCTGGAAGGCAGATTGTTTCCACTATCAAATGTCTTTTTGCTAACCTTAGTTTTCATATTAAAATCCTGCAAGGAACTTTTTGCATGTCTGTAGCAATTCAGACTGATAACAGACCAGACTTTATCCTCACTTACTCTGTTTTCCTGCTGCATTCAGCAAAATTGTTACACAATAGGTACTGAATTATAATCCAGCACTAAAATGGTTCCTTTATTTGACACCATAAGAAGGATTCTTTTTTCTAGTCTCTTCTATCTTTAATAATCCTCATGACTCTTTCTAGCAACACAGAGGGACAGCTTCAGCCACAAGGCTGCATTTTCCCTTTAAAGCAATGCAGAGTTGTGCATCCCCAGCCAGGTTCTGCAGCTGATTAAATGCATGCTGCTTGTTTGACTTATCCAGGTCCATATTCCCAAACCCAAAACCCCTCTGCCCCATCACACTCACGTGCTGATCCTCTTCACCATGCTTTTCTGGGATTTTGGAGACAGGATGTTGGTATCAGCAGCTGCCTCAGCCTCACGTGAGAGTTTGTAACTGCAGGGCAGAGACCAGCAGGTGAACATTTGCAGACAATGTTATTTAGCTGTACAATGTTATTTAGTTGTGCATCTCACAGCAGCAACATTCAAGAAATCTGAGAATCCTTCGGTTATCCTTGCCTCACAGAAGGTTGCAGTGCCACAAAGAGGAACACAGCTCTGCCTACATTTTACTGAGGCCAAGGGGATTTTTCACCTCCTCGTAATAGGTTTTAAAACTAGTGCTCTCCAGTATTTGTATGTCCCTGCCCTGAGCTGCCCAGGTGAGTGTGGGGGTGAGAACAGAGGTTTGCCAGCTGCACTGAGGACCTACCTCTCCTCCTCTGTTAAGTGTCGCTGCCTCCTGAACCACTGGATGAATTTTTGGTCTGGTATCAGGCAATAGCTGTTGCATGAAGATTGCAGGAGCTTGATTTGGGCAATGACTTCAAATTCCTAAGAAATGAAATAAACAAATAGAAAGTCTAATTGGAAAACATTATATTAATTCATACTCTAAAAACGTATTACAAGGGATCCAGGACAAACTTAGCTTGATGTGAAGTTCAGTTTCAGTTGAATAAGAATTCAAATAAGAATTTCAAGAATCAGTTTTCTAACAATAAAGGTGGTATTTTTTCCCCTGGGATCCATAATGTGCCCCACACTTGCTCCAGAAGAATGTAAAATGCTACCCTTAAGGCATGTGACCAGAGTGCTGCCCTTCTGTAACTGCACTTGTACACAGACTTTGCCAGAATCACCCTGCATTGTTTAGGGCAGGTTATTGAGGAGGAAATGGCTCCATCTCAGCCAAGTCCAGATCTGCTTTCAAGCCCCAGGATGGAGATTTGGCCTGACTTCATTCAGCCCAGAGTAACCCCAGCACCTTTACTCCTACAGGACATTACTTATCTCTGACCAACAAGGATCAGCTAAAAGGAGAAACTGACAATATTTATTTTTCAGTCCTCTGAACCTGGTTTGCTCTCTGCAGCCTTTTACCTACAAAGAGTTTCCTGCAGGAGAAGGAAGATATTTACTAACTGTGTGTTCTGGAAAGCAAAGGCCTCTTGCCACCAGGTCTGATTCAGCTGCTAAAGATAAATGCCCTTGCCCAGAGGGTACAATAAATGAAAATTCACAGAACATTCAACCTACCCTTCGTCTCTTCTCAAAATTGATCAGGCCACCCTATTGGAAGGAAAGAGAAGGGATCAGAGAAGAGCCAGACTTGTACCTTGAGATAAATGCACAAAAATCCACACAAGTTCTAGTTAATAACACTGCATATTGCTTCCCTTTTTTAAGAGCTGCAGAAGGAGAGGATACAGAAACAAGTCAATAGAAATAAGTTGGGAAGGCAGAGAGGGTATTCAGGGTTCCAAGTTACCTCGACGTAGTCCTGAAGGGCCGTGTCCAGCATGATGAGATCAGTCAGGAAGGTGCCCAGGTAAGGGACTGTGCCCTGCATCACTCCCTGTAAGTGAGCAGAGCAGTGCTCCATTAATTAACTGAAAAATGACAATAATCAGAATTCCAGAACACACCTGGGTAAGAAAACGAAATTAAAGTTATCTGCTTAACCAAGCATCAGTCTTATAATTACGTTTTCTTTCATTACATCATTTTCATTAGATAATCTAGAATTCAATCCAATTCCAGTGAGACCAGGATGCTCTCACAGGTATCACCCACTGGTTTTGTATTACAGTACTGCCACTATTGATTCCCACCAGTGGGTTCCCCAGGAAAGCCTGCCTTTGGGAGAAGCACTGAGGCCCAGGGACAGGGTCCCTTTGTCACCTGCTGCACAAGGAGGAGCTGGGGACAGGTCCTGGCCAGCCTGTGTGAGCAGATTCTGCTTCATCCCCTGGATTTTCACTTAATGATGTGCAATTATACCTTGTGATCATGAAGTCAAATCAAGTCACAATTTTTTTCTCTCCAAGAAGTGACCATCTTTCCCAGCCATCCATTGCATTTTAATGCTAATTATTCACACCTTAAATTTCTAGTCTGCCAGCACTTGCAGAGTCCAGGCTGGCCCTGTACTTGCAAAGGAAACACTTGTTTCTACCATCCAGAAGGATCTCTTTTTTCCAGTCAAACAAAGACACAGACAAAAGTCATATTCAGCACTTTTGTCTCCCTATTCCAGGTTTCTCTCCTCCTATCCTTTTAAATCTTTGCCATCTCTGAGACAAAAAACATTTTCACCAGCAGACTGGAACCCAGACACATTTTACAAACCAATCTCTGCAGAAGCCTGTGCAATTTTCAAGCTGGTATGTCAGTAGTTTCAACAGCATTTTTGAAAGTAAATGAGACTTCTGCTCTGCCAGAGCTGATTTTCTTTATCACAAGAACTCCAGGATTTACAGCAGCACATATTTTACTACATGGAAATTGTGTTTCTCTCTGAAGTGTAACAAGAGTAGGTAATGGAACTCTTCCTTGTAGGACCAAAACAAGAGAGCTGGAAGTGATGACTACATGTTTATATCCATCCATCCTGTCCTGCCCACTCACTCTGGTGGATTTTGCTTCTTATAAAATTGACCAATTAGGGTTAATCATGTTAGCAGTTCTAAAAGGGGAGGAAAACCCCCAAACACACCTTATTTTTTTGAAGTTGCAGTCGCTTCTGTGACTTTTTTTGATTTTCTTTCTCACTGCTGTCCAGATTCGCAAATTTGGATGTTGCTTCCTGTGAGGTGAAAGAGAATTAAGGGCAATTAATGGAAGATCCAAGTGGTAAATGGCAACTACATGCATGCAAAATAGTAAGTACATTTAACCAAACAAGTTGGGCCAGCAAAAAATACTGGCTGTGCAGACACACGTGTGTTGATTTCCTGGGACTCAGATACTGATGGGGAATTTTGGACAAAAATCACACAAGATGACTGTGAGGGAATTTTTCTGCAGAATGGCTCTGGCCAAAGCCAAGTGCTGCTGAAAAACTCTTGGGAGTTTAAATCAGAGAAGCTCAGACATACTTCAGGTGTCCAGATGCTCTATCCCAACACTCCTGACATCAGGATTTCTGGTTAATTCCCTAATCAGGCCTGCTACAAGTAAACATCTCCATCTTGTGTAATCCTTTGTTGTTTTTCTCATGCTGCAACACCGAGATCCAGCAACCATGGCTTACTGACTAATCCAAAACCACACAGGAAATTAAAGGAATAGGTTTCCATCCCCATATGTCCAGCTTTCCTATGAATGGATGAGATATTTCACCATAGTTCTTCAAACCTTTATTTTCCCTGGATGCACAGGGGATGTTGGAGTTGCATGTTTCTTCCAGTGGTTGCATAGATGTGTCACAAATCATTATCAATGTTCAGGAGGAGAGAACACTGCTCCCTCTCTGTGCCACCCAATCTGTTTTCAATGGCATTTTGTTTGCTCAACACCTGGATTTGCAGGATGGACAGACAAGGTCAAACATGGCTTCCCTTGCAAGGGCTATTTATAGTGAAGGAAAACTAAGTCTTTGAGGATTCAGTGGATGTTAATCCTCCAAATGGTCCAAGATGAAAAGTAAGGGAGAGGCTCTAGTTATTCTGTGGGATTTTTCTCCTCTCACTGCTTCCAAAAATGTTTTTCAGATCTGCTTAGGGCAGCTGGAGGGTGATTTGCTGGGAGCCAGAGGTCTGGGTTCAGCCTGAGTTTTTTGTCTTTTAATACTTAGTTAAATAGGCTGTTCTGAACACACGTTTTCTCTCTATGCTTACTATGGTCTCACCTGCTTTAAAATTTACCTACAGATGTTGATAAATGGATGATAAACAAAACTGACTGACAGATGTAAATGTGTTCACCCACCATTCCTGAGCAAAACAGCATTTCAGATCCTAAGGCAAGGGGCTGAGGGACAAATGCCAGACTGGCTGGACAGAACTGCCAAAGAATGAAATAGTTAGCAAGTTCATAGGAATTTTTTTAAGTAAATGGAAAAAACCTGCCACAAACATTCCTTAGTGTTTGCAGAACATAACCTTTCCCTGCCATTCTTCCTCATCCCCTTCAGGCTCCTGAGCTTACTGGGGTTCACCCAGGAGAGTGCACAAGTCAAACTGCTCCACACAGAGCCTGCTTTGTTGTCCATCTGGCCACACACAGAGTAGGAAGCCTGTTCCTTCAGAATTCCCAGCCCTGCTTCCTAGTTCTAAGAAAGGTACAGGACAGTGGGATAAACATTTTGGATTGATTCCTCAGCTGAAGCTGTGGCAGTGTTCCAGTGACTTCATGGGCTGAGGGGCTGCAAGAGCTGCTCTCCACCCAGATCATGCTGCCAAAGCCTGCTGGTTGTGGCAGTCCAGGCTAAAGCTACTGATTCTTCCAGGAACAAGGAAATCAAGTCTCAGCCCAGCAAAATTTAAGGTTTTATAGCCTGCTCTTCCCTAAAGCACCACATAAGGTCCTTGAGGGAAAGATGATCTGTGGCAGCTGGTTTCAAAAAGGGTTAAACCTCAGATTTCATTGAGATCACAAGTTTTGAACTCACACTGGTTCTCACCTTCATCAGCAGCTCCCTACTTGTCAGATAATTGTCATGGTCTGAGAAGATCTCAGACAGCTCTTCATACATCAGCAGGATGTCCCTGCACAGGAGAAGATTAAATCATTTACATCATTAGCAAGCACTCCAAAATCCAATCAAGTTTCTGTTTCTTTCTCATCAGTCATTAACAGTTCAACTTATAAAAGACAACAGCACAAAAATGCTGTTAAACCCAGTGAAATGCTGCACATCTCCTGGGAGCCTTGGTGGGATATTCTGGTGCTCCCAGTAAAGTTGTGCCTTATCTGACAGCAAAGAAACACCATCAGCAGCCCCTGGGCAGGGCTCTGGACTGTCTGTGCAGCCTGAGAATGGGTGGGGGATTAAAAGGAACAGAAAAATAGCTGAGAGAGAACCAAAGTTCTTGATTTTTGCCCTGTCCCATGCATTCTGGAAAGTCAGAAGCATTTAAGTGTAGGAGTAGTTTTTTGCCCAGCATTAAAAACACAAGATAGGCAATATTTTGATCAGAAACACAGGGCAGCAGAAGGAAAATCCCACCTCTGTGGAGATGAAATACAGAAGGATATTGCCTAACAGAGTGATATTTTAATTTATCAAAGGCAAAGAAATCTGTTTTCCCCAAACTGAATGAGCAGAACAACATCTTTTCTAGACAGCAACTTCTGGCATCTGTGGGGCAGGCAGTAAGTATTATTAACACAATAAAGTGCTTCCCTGGAAAAAATATTACCTTCAATACTGAATTTTGTAGTTTGGGAATATATTTTATGCAAACATCAGCACCAGAGGCAGAGTTGGGAGGATTTGTAGCAAGCTGGATCTCCTCAAACTTCATGGGAGAGAAGAAAACAAGCAAAGACTGTGGTGACCTGGGAGTGGTGAGCATGAGCTGGGAGAAAAGCCAGTGCCACAGTTTTCCTAGAGAGGTTGTGGAAGACTCAGTATGCTAAAAAGGACAGAATCCAGTATCCCCAAGGGCAGATTGTGTCCTCAACAGGAAGGAGGGGTCTGAGCCTCCCAGGAATGGGAGGTTCTTCTGACAGGACCCATGTCAGTGAAGGAACAGAACAGAAGAGTGAGGAGAAGGTGAAAAGGAGCAGTGAGCCCTGTGGCCCTTGGGAACTGAGGGCAAGGCTTACTTTGAAACACACATCCAGGTGGTCTTGAGGCGATAGATGGAGTTGGACTGCAGCGCTGAAATGATGGCCCTCAAGGAGGAGAAGTTCTTCAGGATCCTACATTCCTGTGGAAGGAGTGGTTGGAAACACAGCAGCATTAAATGTCAGCACTACACAGATCTTGGTGCTCCTCTCTCTGAGTCCTGTCATGCCTGCTACACATTCTCACTGCTGAGCAGCAGCTGTGCAAATACTGAGCAGCAAAAACATCACTCCCCACTCCAGCCACCAAACACTTCACAAGCTTTGGCATTTAGATCTTGTTTTCCTCACTTTCATGTATTTGTGGTGTCACAGCTTCCAGTTCTCCAAGTAAAAATAAAAGCGAAACTGAGTCCAGGAAGCCATGGCAAAAGGCACAAAGGTTATACTTCTTAAAAAGCTCTTTATAGTTACCAATCCCTTTTACCCTTTAGGGGGAAAACCAGGCTTTGCCTCTTCATATGTGGTATTTAAAATGTAAACCCTCAATCATCTCAGTGTCAATTAAAAATAAAGACATTCAAAGGAATAACCTGTTATTCAAGTATGTGCACACTGTTAAAGAGAAAAACATTCTCTGCTTTTCCAGAGTGGGGATCAAATCTGAACAGGACATTCATGGACATTTCTTATGCAGCTACTCTGTGACTTGGGTGGAAAAGGATAATGAAAAACTAAAAAAAGTAGCAATGATTCCTCATAAAGCAGAGGGAAGCAAGAGGGAAAGTCTGGTCTGTGACTCCTGGAAATCTTTTGATGGCTCAAGAACAAGAGCTTGGATCCCACAAACTTCAGCACAGGTGTCTGTACATTCAAATCCAGCAGACAAAACACCTGTCAATCTGACTGCTGCATGGAGATAAGAATGTATTCAAACTCCAATTCTGCTTATCAACATTTTAATGTATTTGATTCTTACCCTAATAATGCTTATCATAAATCTGTTATTTCCTTTGTAGGACTGAGCAAATGTAAAGCAACCTCAGCATAAGCAAAAGTCAGACCTTAATATATCAGCATCTCTGTTTTAATGCATCTCTGTCCATGAGTTGCATTAAAAGTGACTGAACAGCTAAGGAGAGTACAAGCTCTCCCAGTTACTGACCTACAGAAACCCTGCTAATGAGGAGACTGCATTTATCAAAGTGTGGCTTAAGCAGAGAGCCTGGGCCAACAGCACCTGAAGCAGGTGGACACTTGGGTCAGATAAAGATCAAGTTCAAGGTGATAGGGCAGGACTCACTAGACCTGAAAGCCATTTTTGCATAGTTTGGGGCCAAAAAAAAGCCACATAACAGCTCTTCTCCAGAGACTGACATCTTAAAAAATTAGATCTTTCTTTTTCTTCAACCTGAAATTTAGGCTGGGGAGAACACAAATTTAGAGGCACAAATTATCAGCTTTTCTTCTTTCTTCCCAGTACAACAGGAGTTTGAACTGGAAGATGCAATTTGGAACCATCTTGACTTAACTGCACACTGTATAATTTAGAGCACAGTAGGAATTTAATTTAATACTGGATTTCATGTTCTCAGTGATTCAATTGACTGTAGACTAAACTTAAGCAAGTTTTCATTTGCATGAAGAATTTTTAAGACTGGTTTTAATAACTTTGTTTCATGCTGTGTCCTTCACAGAGAGAAAACCAGAAAGAATCCTGTGCAGAAACAGCTTTGATTTAAAAAATTTTAAGCATAACAGGATATTAACTATTTCATTTTAACTTTTTATTTTTAAAGAAAATATTGTTTGAGTGAAATTGGCTGCTCCTGCTCAGGAACCTTAGATCTAGGAGGAGCAGAGGGCTGGCAGTAGAGAAAGTATTCAGTTTATCTTCTGAACCAAGAAAATGGATCCAAAAGTCATGAGGAGATAACAAACATGGAACTCCATGCTGCTAAGTTTAGTTGTCAGTGAATAACTGTACTTTAATAAGTGGATTATTTTCTAATTCAGGCACCTAACTATTCAAAACACTCATTTGCATGCACAAAGCAAGCAGCTTTCTTCAGAAGTGGGCAGCTAAGTAGATGTGCACCCAGCTGCTGTACGTGTGCCATTATTCTGCACTGTGCACATGCATTTTTCATGTGTTTCATGCTACAGCTGGTGCATTTAATGAATTAAGTAAAGGCAGAAGCACATAAGGTATGAATTAAGTAAAGGGAGAAGCACAGAATCAGCAGGGGTGTAGAACAAAGTTCTCCATCCACAGAGTGAGTGGGATGAGGGCAGTGCCTTTCCTGATTTCCCCAGGCCTCCCTTCTGCCCTGGGATGGTGACAAAGTCCTGCCCAGCCTGCCCCAGGAAGAAGGCCCTTTTAGCTGGTGCCCTCCTGCAACTTAGAGCTGCATGTGGAAATTGGAACTTCCTAATCCCTTCACACAGGCAATAAAGCATCCATCAGATCATGACAGAAACAAGCAGATCTAAGTGCCACAGGAGAGGTTCAAGATCTTCCCCATACCAGCTTCCTGAACCATGCAGCTGCCAGAGCTCAGGTGCCAGGACTGAATGCTGCCTCTGGAAGCACAGAAGTTGCCAAGGTTGGAAAGCCTCTGGCTTCAGCTTTGTCTGACTGTTCCCTATAGCTCAAGAAGAATCCATGTGATTCTTACAAGGCAACACACATCCACATGGAAGTGCCTGAAATGGTATCTTCCAGAGAGGTCTCATTTATTGCCAGCTGCCCAGTGCTCTGAGGGGAATTAGGAAGGTTACAGTAAAATATTAAAACCTAGGAAATTAGCAAACTACAGTTACATAAAGCAGGCATGGAAAAAAGCCCTTCTTGCAAAGATTAGGAAAAACATGATAAAAACATGGAATCTGCTACAAGATCCTCTTGGAAGCTCTGCTGAGGCACATGGAGGACAGGGAGATGACTCCACATGCTGGTGAAGTCTTGCTTGCCCAAGCCAGTGGCCTCCCACGATGGAATGATTCCATCAGTGGACCAGGGAAGAGCTACTGATATCAGCTATCAACCCCATTTCCATGGTGGGGAAGAACTGAGGAGAGAAAGGGCAACATTCATTTGGTATCACAAAAAAATCAGTTAAAAACAGAAAGAACTAGAGCTAAGATTGCCTGGGACCAATGTGTACAACCCCCTTCTCCTCTCCCAACTCCTTCACTCCAAAAATGGTTAAACAAAATAAATGCTTTACATGTGCAATATGAATCCACTTCTCAATGATCTTGGCTCTCTGCTGGATTTTGAGCTCCCTGGTCCCCAGGATAGTGCTGATGACACATTTGGTGACTGCATTGAACTGAGTGATGGTGGCTCTGACAGTTGGAGCCAGGTTCTTGTTTTCCTTCTTATCCCTTTGAGACCAGATGGATCCCAAACAGTGGTAGGGCACAACTCTTCTGAAGAGCATCTAGAGTGAAACAGAGGTGTGGTAAGCCAGCAGGTTTCTCCTAAATCTTTTATCCACAAGAAGAAATATAGGTTTGGAGGACAAATTTTATCTAAATCTAATATGGTACTTAAAAGTTTAAAATATATTTTGGCATACTCTTTATAGGCTCAATGCCCCAAAAGAACTGTCAGCTAAACAATACTGGGAAAATAATGGATACCTTTATATCAGCTGCATAACCACGAAAATTTTTTAATATAATGATATTTAGAAGGGAATTGATACAGACAAAGCAAAATCTGAGCATTACAGTCCAGAGTACCTAGACATCTTTAAAGCCAGGTAGCAATATAGATAAAACATGCTATTTCTTAGTGCCAACAACTTTTGCAAAAGAGGCTACACATTAAAACAAACAAACAAACAAAACAAAACAAAAAAAAAAAAATAAAATAAAATAAACAACCCACAAAAGTCCAAAGCCCACCAAGCCCAAAAAAACCCCACCAAAAAAAAAACAAAAAAAAAAAAAAAAAACACCTTCAAAATGATAGAAGGAAAAGGGAAAAAGCCCAGTGACTGGAACATCTGGGGATAACCACAGAGCTGTGTTCTGTGTCCCAACAGCAATCCTGTTCTGGAATCATATACTTAAAGCAATGTAACTTTAAAAAAAAAAGTATTATTTTATGAAGTTATATTATATGCAGCACTCTACATACCACATCCATGTATGTCAACTGTTCTGCCACAACGTGGTCTTGAAAAGAGGAGAATTCTTCTGGATTGCTGATTTCCAGTTCCTCTCCATCAACCAGGTCAGTGGAGGAAGTGCTACAAAACCCATCTGGCCAGAAAGGAAAATAACACTCAGTAAATTTATACAGCAAACAATGAATCAAAGCAGGTGTTTATTTTGCAACATCACTGTATTATAGCAGAACACCCCAAGGGCCCTGCCTGATGTAATGGCCCCACTGTGCCATCTGAGTGAGAAAAATGATTAGAAGATTTTGTTAATCTACTTTTCAGTATTTATAATCTGAAAAAAAACCCCTCCAACTACAAAGGCATGAGGCTGCAGGTATACCCCCAAAACACTGCATTAGAGATGCTTTTCTCTCCAGAAATAAAAGAAGATATCAAACTTCCTGGCACCCTTTGTGGCTTCATGGGCAATATTGAAGAGAGTTTATTCCAGCAGCCTTCACCTTTTCTCTCAGGGAATTTCTCCCAGGAAATGGAATAGCAGAACTGTCTTCACTGAGGAACCTGACCCAGTACAGAAAGGAAAGGGTTCCACAGCTGCTGCCATGTCACCACCTTTTGGCTCCCAGAAGTTGGGAACAAAAAGTTCAAACACCAAGAAATATGCCCTTGTTTCCCATGGCAGAGGAAGAAGTCAAACAAAAACTCCTTGAAAATAAATCCTAATCCCTGTTACTGAAAGGCAACAGTAACTCCATAAGCAGGGAGAAAAAAATAGGGACTTGTCACAGACTAAGAACCAAAGTACTGAGTTTACTGGTAAGATTTCATTTACAAAAACAAAGAGTGTTATGCAAGACTCATATCCAGTTAAAGCAGAGCGTTAAAGCAACAACAGCAGATAACGTGACAGGGAATCATTATTTTTCAAAATACTTCATTGTTCCTTCCTACAGTAATTAACAGAACATAATCACCAATGTAAATTGCTTGATGTAACAAGTTATGTCTACAGGCTGATTTCCATCTGTACATTTGAATTGCACAATTTATTGGCAGAACTCAGTGGGGTAAGTGGAGGCCTCTGTTGTAGAGCTACTTTCCCGTGGCTGTTTTGTAACAATTTGCATAATTAAATGGACTTGGACTGGACTGCTACAAGAATTTCACTCCTTTTGGCTTTGTAAAACCTCCTTTTCCTTTTGGTTCTTGAAATTCAACTGAAAATCCTCACCAGTGAGCTGCAGCCCTACCCAAACCTTACAGCATGCTTAAAACAAGGTCCTGAAGGACAGGTAAATTTTTCTTTTCTTTTTTTCATCTCTTTTCCTCCTTCATAGACGTGCAAGCAGTCTTTTCCCTACTCCCCAAGAAGCTGGAATCCTCTTGTACTGAGGTATCTCATTGTCTTAGGACCCCTCTGATCCACTCAGCTCTCTCAGTCTGACTGCATGGAGAGCAAGCACGTGCCCCTCCTGACCCTGCAACCTCTGCCTCTCCTTGTTTTGCTTGCTCAACCTGCAAGAATTGAGGCCAGAAGCAGCTTTTATCTTCCTATCTGGTACTGCAATCTAATCTACTGGCATGGCTGATGGCAGCACAGAACAGAGGTTTGATTACCCAAATCAAGCTGTAGGATTATGTGGGAAACAGAAAGATAGAAACTTCCACAGATACTGAAGGGTTTGATTTGCAGCCCTGGAAGAAGCTTGGATTGATGTAAAATAAAAGTACACAGACATTAAGCAGAAAAATTGTAAATTTATGTTTCTATAGCTGGAAGTAAGAATATGCCTTAAGTAAGTAAGAAACTGTATTAGATAAGATGGTGAAGGGTTTTGTAGTGTACTAGTGTAATTGTATAGGGTAAGCTAAGAGTTTAAGGGTTACAGAAGCATATGTGTGTACGTGTGACAGTAGTTCATTGGATAAAAATATACACAATGCAACAGAATTAAGTAAAGTGATAGGTTAGAAAAAAACAAAATAAACTTCATAGCAACTTTCTATTGGATTAAAAAGTTATATATTGCCTTGTAATGAAGAAACCCATGACTACTTCTTGAACTGTGGCTGGATTCTTGCTTCTCTAAATCTCACACCTTGAGGCTGATGTAAATTGGAGCAATAAATCATCTTTAGCACAACTGTAGTCCCACCCCTTCATTAAAGCAATGATAGTAGGATTAGAGCCCAAATTTAAAAATTTGAAGCCCAGCAGGAATGCTTTGGGACAGCAATTATCAACAATGATTGCAGAAGATGTATCAAGAATTTTGAAAGAAAATGTACAAAGACAGAGCTCTGATAAAAGTAAGGCAGTCCTAAAACTCTTCTTTGCAGACCCCACAGCTTAATTTCATTGCCTTCCTCTTAATAACCAGCTTCTATTCTGCCACAATTTAGAAAGTGTTATCATTCCTATTGGCCCACCTATGACTTAAAAAAGAACATTTTCAGCTGTCACTTGAGGAAACAAATACAGAAGCAAGGCTGCTGGGAACTTCTGATCACCCTGAAGAACAGATGAACCCAAATATAGTTCTCATGAGTTTTTCTTGTTTGAGCTGGGGGAAGGCAAAATGAGCACTAATGACATCTTAGCCATCCTGATCCCTTACCTGTGCTCAGTAAAGGCCTGGGCTCTGGGCATTACTCCCTTTCTGTTTATGACTGAGTAATTTTGGCATTTCACAGTATTATGCATTGACATGGTATTTCTGGAGCATCCGGCAGACATGACTTCCATGGAATGAAAGCAGGTTTTTTCTCTGGCATTTCCTTTATCATTTATGGCATGAATTATTCCCTCTCACCCCCCTACGAAAGCTGGAAGTTGATTCCAGTGCTCATTCACATCCTATGTGAGCTCCCCCCACTTCCCAGCTCTGCCACAGGAAGCTTTCTGACCAGGATATGGGGATGTGTCAGGTTTGTGTGACTACAGTTCACTATTGTTCCCGCAGACTGTGACCCCCAATAACGTAAGATTTTCCTCTGTCCTTGGATACCAGCAGCCAGCCACTCCAATAGGAAAAAACATCCACAGGCACTTCCTCTGACAAGATGGTAACTAGGAAAAAAAGCTGCAGGACAAAGCTTGTGACTCAAGCTGTATTTTGTTGCAGCTTTGTATTCTGTTTTTTGTTTGTTTGGGGTTTCTGGGGAGGGGGAGAGGTTAAGTGAGAAGCCCAGCTCGAGAGCAGCTGTGTGTTTTAACTCAGTGGCATGGGAAGTGTGCAGACAATTAACCAGCTGGCTGCTGCAGTGATCTCAAAGCTTTGGCTAAATATTAGAGAAGTGCTGGATTTCCCAAGCCACCCCAGGATGAACAGACATAGGCACCTCACACTGTAACACTATTTCATCCCTCACAGAGCCTGCAGCCTCATGCAGAGGTTGGGTTTCCTTTTAAAAAACAAAAAACAAGACAAAAGCCACTGGTGAGCCTCACAATATTATTGATAAACATGAGAGGTGGTGAAATGAACTGCACATAAATCCCTGGGGCATCTTGCAGTCTGGGAGGACAGAAAGAGAGAAGGGAATGGTAACTCACCAACAGCTTCTACTTCTTGGTTCTGAAACTGCTTCAAGAGGTTCTGCACCCTACTCTCCATGTCAGAATTGGGCATATTGTTCTTCAGATAATCCAGCAACTTCAGCAAGCACAGGTGGTCAGGGGGCTCCCTGAAATCCTCTGAGCACTGATCGAGCCAGGCCCGTAACACTGATGCTATTTCACTGCAAGTAAACAGAGAGAACAGTGTTTGCATCCAGGTGGAACTGAGTGTACCTGTACCCAACAGAACAACAAACACGAGACATTCACAGCCCACCTGAAGTATCTGTGCTGAAATGTACCACAGCCATGTCTAACAACCATCAGACATAACACACACCATCAACAGCACAACAGAACTTCTTCATTCTGTCTTGGGCCACTGGGAAAAGCTCAATGTTTGCTCCATAACCACTCCCTGAGATGCTGTGGGAAAATAGCAGGGAGGAAATAAGGTATTCATGGCTACTTCCCTGTGGAAATGCTAAATCAAATGCTTCCTCTGGGGCCTTTCATCAGCTGCAGAGTGTGGGGACCATACTGGAGCTGCATACCCCTCCATGCCATGTTCCTCCTTATCTACAGTCTTGGTACAAAGCCTGCCTGCTCATGAAACTGAGGCTTTAATGGAGGAAAAAGGAGACAATCCTGAGCATGACCCCCACAGGCACACACAGTGGGGTTGTCTCATCCTGGAGGATAAAACCCTCCTTGCAGCACAAGGCTGCCCATGCCAGAGCCAGCCTGGAAGTGCCAAGAGAGCTGAGCCTAGGAGACACAGTGATCCTGCTAATCTTGGTGATCAAAAATGTATCAGCAGAGTTGATTTCATCTTCAGCACAAACCAAGGAGGGGCTGTCAAATTACAGCACACAAAAAGGGTGTCTGGCTCACGCTGGCAGAGCAGGAAAAGGATGCTTAAAGGGTTATGGGAGCACTGGATCTTGTTCAGGGAAATTATCCCAGACTTTTTTAGACACCTGCAGCTAAAAGAACACCAACCCATGGACAATCCTTCTACAGACTGAGGGGGATGAGAGGAAAGCAGAGCTGATGGTTTCCACCCTGCCTGAAGCTGGGAGAAGGGATCTGTTTCTTTTACTGATTTATGTAGGTTTTCATCCACACCCATCTATTAGATTGGTACTTAGATACTGCACAATATATGCTTGTGGGAATGCCCTTAGATCTTATATTTGCATGGATTTATCATAATTCCAACTTGATCTTGTAAGAAAATAAGACAATTTAGGATATGGTTTTCCAGAAATAATTTGCAATGTTGTTGACAATCTTCAACTCAGTGCAGCAAAAATAGAAAATTACTAAAAAATAACCACTTTTCTTAAAACTTTAAGCTCCTTATTTCAGAATAAAAGGCACAATACACACCTAAACTTCCTGAGAAAAAGGCCCTGAACTCTCCATGTCTCCAAAATCACTGCTGCATCTCAAGTCTCTTCCAGTGCAGGAAACTCTCTATTGGAGCTATGTACAAATACTGGCACATTCCTGCTGCAAGCTGGGAAACCATAGCAGTCTCTGGTTAACTCAGCTGCTCAGCAGCATCCAAAATAAACCAATAGTTAAGAAACAGTAAAGAGAGTTTCTCCCACTCTCTGTGTTTCATCTGAACTGTGGAGGTTTTCCTCAAAACTCAATTAAGTTTAAATACCAGAGAGATTTCATACAACTTGCATCCATTTAAGTCTGTTGTTTCTTTCCCTTCTTGTTCTGATAATGTGGCAACTTTGAATTTTCAGTTAAAGTATTTGGAAATCTGTTGGTAATATTCTTTGGTTAGACTTGCTGACAGGAGAAATGCTGGAATTACAATTTCAGAGCTATGAAAAGTATTTACAGTCAAAAATTAGCATGCAAACACATTCTGGATTTCAGGTTTCACTGCAAGCTGTGGCAGAGCCAAGAGTGCCAGACCAGCTCCACATCCCACAGCCAGGAAAGATCACAACAGGAAGATGTTCCCACTGATCCTCCTAGATTCTCCCACCACCCTCCTAGTTTCAGTTGTCCTCTCTGGCCCCAGAATGCTGTCACAGCAGCACCAACAGTCACAACCACCACTGTCCCATGCCCACAGCATTTTCCTCTCATTCCCACCACAGTCAGGGAACACTGTGCTTCACTCCATGCCCAAACAGTGCATTCCCTCCTGCTCCTTTTCCCCACCCACATCACAAACCATCACCCCCCTGCTCCCAGCACCAAAAGCCAGGCTAGGTATTCTATTCCTACAACCATTTATCAATTCAGCCATGATTTGGAAGGAGGAGCCTCTCCACAGGCCAAGTTCTTGTACTAATACTGTTCACACACCCTCTAGACTAAGCTCAGTTTCCACAGATTTGGTTGGTGGCCACTTTCGTAAGCTGAACAATAAACAGAGTTTAAGACAGATACAGTGTCCCAGAGCAGGGTGAAGAGTTCACAGCTGTTACAGACACTGAATTTGCCAGCAAAATCATTTCAGTCAAGAGGGGAAATAGGAAAGAGAGAAGAGGTACACGGTGCCCTAGTGACCTCCTGCTGCCCGGCTGCTCTACTGGAGTGTCAGGGAATAATGCAGCTTTCCAGAAATGGGCTGGACACTTGCCCATATTTGCAGTAGCTTTATATTTGCTGCCCTTGCAAAGAAATTCTCTGTACTCAACAGACTCAGATAGGACAGGGGCCTTCCAAGAGCTCAGACAGGAAAGAAACACTACAGACCACACTTTTCATGGGTTGATTATGAATTATAAATTCTTCCTTTCCTGCCTATGCAAAAAATCCTCAGTGCTTAACTCCTGTGCTGCTGACTACAGATTCTGCTGGCCACACTACTCCTGATCCAGGCCACAATGCCCTTGGCCTTCTTGGCCACCAGGGCACACTGCTGGCTCATGCTCAGTCAGCTGCTGACCAGCACCCCCAGGTCCCTTTCCAGCTGGGCACTGTCCAGCCACACCATCCCCACCCTGGAGTGCTGCAGGGGGTTATTGTGGCCAAAATGCCAGACCTGGCACCTGGACTTGGTAAACCTCAGTTTTTGACCAAAAGGAAAAATCAGTGTTTTCTTCCCACCACAATTATCTCTAAAGAATGAGAAGGGAATCTCAACACTTAAGGGGCAAAAAGAGGTTAAGTTATTAATTTCTTATGAAATTCTATAAGAATATGCACAAAACAAGCTATAATTTGCCAAATGCATACTTAAGTCCATTGGAAAAATACTCATTAGAGATGGCTATTCCCTTTCCTCCACTGTCCAGGCAGTAACTCTCAGGCTTGCTCACACAAACTAAATTAAGTCACCTACATTTTCTCGGTTTTGCTAGTTAAATCAGGGTTAAATGTAAGTAAACCACAATAAAAGGCTGCTCTAGCAGTGGCTTCTTACACCCAGTTTGTTTATAAATACCATCCTGATGACTTCCAGCAAATTATCAGGTCTTTTTGATTTGGAAAAAACTCGGTTCACTGGGATGCATGTGAAGCCACTAAGGGAAGAGGTCTGCTAGCTGTTCTTTGTTTTAATTGAGATGCCAATCATTATTTTTCTTTCTAATTATTCTTTTCTGCTTGGTTCTGGTTGTTTTCATAACTCTCCCACTCTTTCACTGCCCTGCCTTTGACTCTGTTTCCCATGTAACCACATTGGTTTCTGATGTTGTTTGAGCTTAATTTGCTTTACTGGAATGAGTGACTTGTTGCTTTCCCAAATGCATCTTAACTGCTCCCCACCATGGATTTCCCAGGCACCAGAAGCTTCCAGCCAATTTTCTTCCATTTGTCTCACATTCCTTTGGTGTCTATTGTCCTGGAGTACAATGCTTCAGGCCCAGTTTTACTTCTTCACTGCTGTAACTGTGCACAGTGTTTTCCAGTGGGACTGTTTAGCTCAGAAGAAACCAAAAGACAAGGTTTTGGTCAGGAAGATCCGAATGCACAAAAAGTCATGGGAGAATGTTTGCTTGTCAATATGAAAAACTCCAAATGCTGTGGTACTACATTGAAGGTTTTGGTATTTGCTATTTTAATGCAAAAGAGGGGAAGTGAACATGCAAGACATGCCATGTGGTCACTGAGTAACTCCTTAATTTTCTCTATTTGAACTATTTCCCCCAAATGCTGTGGAATGAAACAAGGTTTCAGTTTAGCTTCAAGCTGCTTTGTCTGCGGTTTTCAATTGTGCCACATTCCAAGTTTTAATAACAAATAAATTCCACATTTTTATCATAAAGCAGATGCAACTGTGAGCTGACATTCAAGACAAGTGAAAAAGCCCCAAGTATTTTGATTCATTTCTATGGCCTGTTGTCCATCTGAGGGAAAGCACCACCAATGGACTCCAAAGCCAGTAACAGAAGGAAACCACAGCCTTGTAGTCCAAGACGAGGCTTGAAAGGACTTTTTGCTGTTACTCAAGGATTCAAAAGCCATGGCAGCACTAATGTTAGACCTCTGGAAAGCAAACAAACAAATAATCATTGCCCAAATCCACGGACCAACATGGCAACATTGCCTGCCTCTTTGAAAAACCTTTCCTACAGGTAATGTCAGGTTTGTACTCAGGTTTGTATTTTTGAGTAAAGTCTCCAAGGAACTAGATTCAGTTAACATTAAACTAGGCTTCCCCAAAACCAATCATCACAGGCAAGCCTGGCCTGCCAGCCTGGATAGCTTTTTGTGGGTCTGGACAGGAATGGATCACTACTGGGAACTGCACTGACACAAATTTTAAAACTGGTGTCAGCCAGCTCAGCACCTTGTTGAGGTACTGCCTCAGCTCCCAGGTGTCACAGGCTTAGCAAGGGATTCCAGTGCCATGGCCTGGCTTGGGACCCTCACACTACCCAGGGATATCTCAGGATCCTGTGGAGCCACTGAATCCCAGAAGGTGCAAGCAGCTACAATATTTTAAATTGTGAAGGTTTTATGTTCCCTTCTCAGTTTCAGCCTGGTCTTCAATGCCAACCTTTGGGGAAAGCACTTGGCCATTTGGGGAGGACTGAAGGCTCCACACTGCATCAGCTGCTTGCCTTGCTGACCCCTTCCCAGAATACATAAAGGTGCTGAAGATCCCGAGGAGGTGACTATCCCATTCAGGTTTTCCATTACTCTGCCTGATAAGGTGCAAAGAGCCTTCATATCAAAGAGAAAGAACCACTTCTTGCTTTACTTTCTTTCCTCATTTGCTTTTCATCAGGTGATATGCACCAAACAAGACACTTAAACTCTACAAACTCATTTAAAAGGCAAGAACATAACCAAATTATAGTAGAAATTTTATGAACCTCTCTTTAAATCTTAATGCAATTCATCATGCTGATAATTTGTGTTTAACATATAAATGGTTTTATTCTGAATTGTCACACACCTTGGTGAGTTACATTTTTTTGAATGTGAACAGAAGTCCTAAGCTAAAAACCATGTCGAGAACACAGAAGACTCCAAAGACAACAACAACCTACAACAAGAAGTCTGTCATCCCTTGACACAAAAACATGCAACATGAGACACAGCACAATGCAATCTTGCTGATTTGGTAATGGGAAGAATAAAAAAATTACTTATAGGAGTAGAGGGTCAAACAAGCTACTCCTTTTAACTCTTATATCAGACAATTAAGAGACACAGTACCACAATTCTGGAAACACAGGCTGAAGTCCATCTAACTCAGATGTTTAGCTGGAATATATGACCTTTTCTGGACTTTATTCTTCTGTTACTTGTGATAATGAACAGTCTGACTGACTGAAAGTAGTAAGAAGTGTGGAAAGCAGGTTACTGAACATGAAAAGCTAAGGTGGGTCCTAATAGGGAACAAAAAAAGGCAGGTTGTCTGAAGCTTACAAAATTTTTTATGGTTTTGATGAGTTTACTCACAACTCTTAAATCCAAGGTATTTTGAAAAGTACAGTACCTTTGTTTAAACCACATACTACATCTAATTAAGTCAGATCTCTGTTGAAAAATACAATTCTTTGACCACTCCAGCAGCCCAAAAAATGATAGGAATGATGTTCAAGTGAAGAGGAGAAAATCCCCTTGGCAGAAGGTATCCTAGGAAGGCATGTTTCTGAACACAGCTGAAGTGATCTTGGGTCAGTAACAACAACACATCACTGCAGCAGTCTGGAATCACTGCAGGATCTGGGAACAGAAGGGCAGGCTTAGAGCTCCCACAAGCCCCTCTAACAAGCCTGTGCCAAAAATGTGCTCAAGCCCTAGTTTAGGATCTGCAAGTTCTGAACACTGAAGCAGGTACATAAACATTATGTGGCATAATCACATAATGTAAAAAAAAAAAAAATATATATATATATATATATATATATATATTTACATCAGGCATTCTCCTCAAAATACACCACAGCTTTATACTACAAATGCAAGAACAACAGAGAATTTCAGCTTAGAAGGCAGTAACCTGTGGGCTTACAGTGCACCACACAAGACAATATTCCTTCCACACATACCCTCAGTTTTTGCACCCCTCCTTCTTTCAGGTTCCACGAGGTACTTAAGGAGTCATAAACTCTCCTTCTTCAGCTGTTCTTAAACTCTGCAGCATTTCTTTGTGACAAACCAATGGAAATGCTTTTAATTGCATCCCACTTCTAATGGCCCAACTGGCTTTTTAAAGCCTCTGAGCTGTCACAACAGAAGTTTCATGAATGGAGAAGGTCTCTCTCTGGCCACAGACCACAGGCTTCCCCATGAGATATTTTTCCTCTGAGAAATTCAGAGTTAATGGCAAGAAATAACAAGGCTTTGCTGCTGCTTCCTCCTATTTCTCCAAGTCATACAAAACCAAAAGCACAATTATATCATGTTTCTCTTCTATGAGAAAAGAGGGCAAATGCAATTATATTGGAATTATCCCAGACAAGAGAAAACCTGAACTACCAGAAGTACATGTTTCACAACAGGACTACAAAGCCAAACACTTTCCAGATACCATTAATTGTATCTAAGAGACAAGTAGCCAGAGCAACTGAAAGCAATGGAAATTTTTAAGGAAGGAAAGTGAATTCATATTTATATGGGATCTGTTTAAACATGCATACATACCTGACAAATAACTTTGTTGACAATTTCATTGTTGAACTTTTTATAGACACAGATTTGAGTAAAGATATCAAATTCACATATAAAAGATATCTTATGAAGGCCAAAGGATGAAAATCAGCTGTTGTGAACCACATTAATGAAAAATCTGTCAGAAAATTCATCAGAAGCTACCACAGGAATAGGACCACAGGCTTCATCCATTTGTCCATTCAAAGGTGCAAAGTGTTATGTGCCAAGAGGGAAGAAAGCATTGATGCAGGAGGAAGCAACTGACAAGGCTGGTAAACTGTATATACCTCAGGAGGAAAATAATTCCACTAAAACAAAGAAACAAACCAAAACAAATATTCTCCTACTAAATATTATTTGCTTGCACACTCACTTGCAGGTACAACTAAAAACTGATGCATTTTGCCCAAAGCCCAAGTGACACAGGTAACATCAGGATTACTTTCACCCCTGTTCTCTCCATCTCATCCTCAAAGTCCTCTGGGTCCATGAAAAGGCAGCTGGGGGATTAATCCCACCATGGTTTATCCTGGTGAAATTAATTCCTCACCCCCAGAATAAATCCTTCAGCTATTCTGCAGGAAGGGTACAGCTTTAGCTCATGTTTTATGACTGAGATCAGGGAATGTCAAATGGTTTGCCCAAAGTTAGAAAAGATCCTAGAGCACAGTCTGGATGGAAGTGTGGGAACCACTGGCTGGCTGTTATTGCTTCTATCCATGACATCATGCTGCCTCCTTGGTGCCTGTAACCAAGTTTTAACTGCCACCTGTTCTTTGAGGAGTTCTCATGGCAAAATGGGAGCAAAATATTTTACCAGCCAGGAAAGACTGAATGTTGAGCTCCTATGTCAAGTCCCATGGGGCAAGAGGAACAGAAAACCAGTAATGCTGACAAGAATCAAGCATCTTCATTCTGTAATCAAATATAACCATGCATGCCACAGTGCATGCAAACCACAGATGTCAAAGTACAAATGTTGATGACCTAAGGCACATTTTACACTCAATGTCTAAAGATAAAACCCTAGGAGGAGAGCCAAACTGCCTTCTTCTCATTTAAACTGCAGTTCAAAACAGCTTTGCTATTTCTATGGCAAATGAGGATGACCTCAGAATTTAAATTTCACTCTAAAAGCAGCACTGTAAATCACAGGGCACTGATGGAAAAGATCCATACACACACGTTGCCTGAGTCACCCTCAGCTTTGCTCTGCAGGCACTGCTGTAATGACAATAAAATCACTCATAAGCAATAACCACTCACTGCCACAGATAAGGCAGAGGAAACAAACACTCCTTGTCTGTTTAATCAGCAAAATGTTTGCCTAGATATGTTAATTTCATGTTTAATTCCAAAACAATTTCCCTGCAAAAGATGCCTGAACTGTATTATTGGATATGTTACAAGACAACTGGTATTTGGCCTTTCCATAAGCTTGTTTAGGCATGTAAACAGTGCTGGGAGTTTTCAATGGAATCAACAGCCCTGCTGTTCACATCCTCCTCCAAGACCAAATCCTGTCTGGGGCTTGCTCCACAGTGCAAATCCATACTTACGCCCTGAGTACCATCTCAGACTCCAAGGAATTCAGGTTCGCCACTTCTCCATGGCTTGAGGTCTCCAGGTTTCCAAACCTGAAAAATGAGATGGATGTTTAGAAGAAACTCCAGTGAATGAAAGCAAAATCCCAAACAGAATCATTCATATACAATTACCAAAAGCACTTCCAGCTCAAACTACACGGAATCTTAACAGATGGGCAGAATTAAGGACCTTGAAGATTATTCCATTTAGGAGGGAAAAAATCCTAAAGAAACAGCCAGTATCTTCCAACCTAATTTGTTAATTTATATGAAGCAACCTGGACACAGGTGGAACCAACCAAAATAGTATCTTTGCTCCAAGACCCTTCTGTCTGTTTTCACTCCATCTTTCCCTGGGCAATATTCCAGTGTGCAACAAGACTGTAACACCACCACCTTCTCCAAAACAGCTTCTGTGTCTCTAGCACCTAACAGCTCCAAGTGTTATTTCAAGGTTTCCTAGGTGGCAAGTGCTCACTTTGTGCCCAAACTCTCGATATCAGTGAGAAAAGCCCACAATGCTGTGAAAACACCACTGGGAAAGAGGGAACCATGGGCACAGTTCCAACAGTGCCAAAGGGAAATCTCTTACCTACAAGGCACAACCCTGTGCCTTGCAGGCAGGATCACACAGTGGAAGTGCCTATTGTTTCAGATCTACAGCTCCATAATTATCCATGAAGAATTCCATGGCTCCTTACAGGCAGGTTTAATGAAGGTGAACGATTACTCACTGTCCAGAATAAGACAAGCTCATTTTATCCTTTTAGTTTTACACATTACTGTCACAAACTCATCCAAAAGTATTTCAATGGATGAAAGTGGTGACAATTTTATGCTCCTCTCAAGTACTGGTCTGAGGCTTCATATATAAGAATCACAGACCTGTTGTTAAAGAGAGAGGATTTCACTCTCCATTGCAATCTACTCTGTAAGATGCCTAAAACATAGTCAGTAGACAAAAGGCACTTACCCCCGCTGGGGAATTATTTTTTAATAAAAATTAAATTTTTATATTCAGTTTTTAAAACTAATTTTTTGAGGAAAATGTACTGAGATGAATCCCAACGTCACTGTCCCACTACTGCGTGAAATATTAAATATGTCTTTGCAGAACATTAAGCACATGTCTTTAAATCCCACCAGAGACACAAGCTGAGTTTTACAGGAGAAATCTGTAGGATGGCAATAAAGAGCAGGCAGTTTTCTGTGCAAAACTGGAGAAGGATATAATGCTTCCTTAAGTTGCCAGATGTAAATCTCAGCCTATCTCTCATCTCTCCTCTCCATGAACAACAGGTCATTAAATACGGGTTCGGAGGAGTTAACAACACAACTGATGTAAAGAACAGCCTTTCTGCAGCCTTCCAGCACTCTGTTCTCACCAGCTCCTGGACAAAGAGTCTTTCACTGCCCAGCCTTGTAGGAATGCTTTGCATACAAAAAGAGGCACAAGAAACAAAAGGATCCTGTAGCCCACAGAACTTTTCAGCCTTGCTTGGCATTTGGGAAGTTACAGACTGCACTCAAAGGGACTGACTAAGCAAATGAGACCAGAATGTAATGGGTAATGCTGAATGTTTAAATACTGGAAAATAGAGTGGAAAATGCGTCCCTTCCTGCATCTCTGTTAAGAGAGAAGGAGGAAAACACTCTCAATAACTCAGAAATAATCAGGAAAGGTGGTCTCTGCAACGGCCCCAAACAAAGCCTTAAACAAGCTTGTAAGCATTGAAACAAGTCATTTGGAAGGCCAGATCCTCAGGAAAGATAAGGTGGTTTGAATCCTACACACATGGAGTCATGGAAGTGAAATCACTTCTCTAGCTGAGTAGATAAGCCACCTGACATAGAGGAAAAAGAAATAACAGATGCCACAGGAACAGCAGTGAGTCAAACACCACCAAGCTGCTGTCCCAAAACATGTGACTCTGCTACTGCAGGACCCCTTCCTTCAACTTCCTTCAACTTCCCACCTCCCCATCCTCTCCATCTACCCTCCAGCAAACCATCCTCCTGCAGAAGGAATGAATGGGAAACATCCATCTTACTTGTTGTTACCCAGCTCCAACTCTCCATCCAAACAGCCTCAATTCCCTCCACTGTAAACTGCTCCAGACAGGACTGGTTGCTACTTTCTCTGTGCTTGTGCCAAGCACAGCACAGCTCCACTTCTGAGGAACACAGTTATCAGGGCAAAATACATTATGGAAGAGAGGAATTTGGCCTCCTTCTAACCTCATCTGGATAGCTAACCAACTCTGGTTTCCATCATGCTTTGGAATATCCCCCTGGGAATACCAAAGGCACCACACTGTATCCCCACATCCCAGGCCAGGAGGAGCCACTCTCCTTCCCTCCAGGAGCTTTCATGGAAGGCTTCCACACCCAGGCTCTTTTTCTTTTAACTCTCCCTGCCCACTTGTACCAAACAACTAGAAAATATCAGAACATACAGTGTTAAAAGCTTGGCAGATTTCCAAAGCTGTCTGCTGCACTTAGATGCCAAACTCCCATGAATGCTAAAGGGATGTGGATGTTCAATTACTCCTAAATAGCTTTGGAAACACAAGTTGTCCCACTCACTTCTCAACATACCAGCCTATGCTCAAGATTTTGTCTAGTGACTTCTAATCTATCTTAAAAGAAAACCATTATAGGCTGAATCTGTCTAAGAAATAAATACAGCTTCTGTCTCAAATTTAATCAAAATCAAATGGGTGATGTGAAGTCCTGGAGGAAAGAAAATTTAAAAATACAACAACCTGATTTCTAAAATTGTTTCTAAAACCCACTTTAGTCTCTGTACTCTGATTATTAACAAGTATCACTAAAAACAAAGTTGCAAAAATGCAGGCTCTGGGCTACTTATTCTCAACTATTCTAGAGATGAAAACCAAGCTGGTTAAAATCAATTACCATCCATCTTTTTTTTTTTTTCAATTTTTTTCCTTAAACACCTGCTTTTCTTCACAAGTCCAATATTCCTCAGCTACATATAAATCATTCCAACTTTTACAGCTTAAGTTTAATCTACATTTTCTCCCAAGCCATAGAATTCTAGATAATCCATGATACACAGAAAGTCAAGAGAAACATCACATCCATGGATTCTTAAGCACTATGTTCCTATGATTTGTGAGAAGGGAAGGAAGTGGTAACCTCCTAGGATTTCCTGTGGATCCTGTATTTAAAAAGGCTGGGGATGATGCTGACAAGATCAGGCAGCCTGATCCTCTGAAGGGGGTATTGTAACCTGCTCAGAGAGGTACACAAGCCAGCAAAATCAAAACTGGGCTCAGAAGAGAGAGTTCTGTTCTATGGAGAGTTCTCTTGAGCTTTCCTGCCCACTCCAGACATTTTCACCTCTTTAAATCAGTGTGAAAGGAGGAAGGCAGAGGTAACTTCCTTAGACCCTCAATGTTTTTATATTCTTTTTTACATATCCACTGTCAATTTTTATTATTTCTCACATTCTGAACCAGAATTGGGATGGACTGAGAGATAAAGCACAGAACAGTCAATGTAACTGTAACCAAGTCTGGCTGCTCTTTTCTCAGCTGCCTGCTTACCTGACTGTCAGGTTATTATTATTCTCTTTACTAATTGAGCCAGACAGCATTCCTACAAAGCAGCCAGGATTATCTTTTTCAGATAGAAAAGCATAGAATTTATCCATGCCTTGTTCCTTATCTACCTACTGGGAGAGCCAAAATCAAATCCTAGGAGATTCTTATGTCACTTCTCTGCTCTAATTACTTCTTGCCAGAGCAACCATTCCTGTGAATCATGGATTCTGAAAGTGCAACAAATATGACACTCCCAAAATAAGAGCACCCCTGACCCAGCCACTTAGAATTTAGTGTGAGAAACTAATGCTGTGTGGTCCAAGCATTTATGCAGACACAGCAGCCATGATTTAACAGTCTGACCATAAAAGCTATTCCTACAACATTTAGCAGTTCTTAGGCTGTCTGCAAAAATTTATGGCTGCATATCTATGTGACGTAGTAGAACAGGAGCAAATTCTTTCTTGTGTTTGTACAATCCCTGTTCCAAATCAGCAGCCCCCAAACAGAAGAGCTAGGTCCGAAAATACTGGTATCCAACAGAATTTTGGAATCTATTCCAGGTATGACTTCACAGCTCATGCATTCTGTTGGGTTTTTTGGAGGAAACTTGTATTAATTGTGCTGTGTTGCTCCAGGCAGGTTCTTCAGCAGCCAGACATGGCACACTTTCCTTTACCCATGCTTTGATGAGTGTTGGCATGTGAGCAGCAATGCATTTACAGACTGAATGTTTATGCTGAAATTCTGGATTTTGCAGTATTCTTGACAACAGGTTATTAAATCCATGCCCACTAAAAGCAAGGGAAGAAGTTCCTGACAACTTTCCCCTGCTGTGTAAATGATGGGTCTGTTTCCACTGCACAGCAGTGGCTCTCACCTGTCCAGAAGAAGTTCCAGCACTGCCCTGGGAGAAGCAAAGGCCCTGTATGTTGCAAGGAAGATGCTGATGTAGGAAAAATCTGCATCGCCAAAAGCTGTGAGAAGGTTTTCCACCAGTTTCTCCAAAGTCCCAGCTTTTATAGCCCTGATCTTGGATGTTTCATACTGTCTGACAGTGTGCTCTGGGGGTAACTGGTCTCCTTCACCCTAAAAAAGGAAAGAAAAAGCATAAAAATCAGGCAGGAGACAGATCCCTGACACAGATTGAATCCAATCTTTGCACAGGAATTGGCCATCACCAGTTACTAAATGATTTTGTTAATTTTTGGTGCTCTCCAAGCACCAAATGCTGTATCAAATAATGGAGTTTTTAAATTACTTTATTTTAAAACATTTCTTTTACATGCTCAAAAAAACATTTTACAGTGTGCCCACTACCAAGTTAAGTCATGATTCCACCATATATTACTATCTAAAAGACAATCCATTATCCCACAGAGTAATATTACTGAAGGGGAAAAAAAGTGATAATTCAGTGTTTCATTTAACTTCTGAATAAAGACAAAAACTGACCATAACTTAAGCACTGGCACTTGTGATTCCCTTGCTGAAAATACCAACTTTGGGGTGTCACAAAGGACCCAAGGTCAGAACATATTTGGTGAAAAACATTTCAAGATACTTTTGCAAGGAGAGTGTCAAACTCATCGCACAAACAAGGCATTCTAACATTCCACTTTTCTCTCAGAGTTTCCACATGGCACAGTATCTGTCCATAAATCTAGGGTTTGGGATTGTGTATTCGTATGTTTTTTAAACACTATTTGTTTTAAATGCTTACAGCCTGCTTGGAGTCTGAAAGAACATTTCCTTAAATTATGCCATTATTTAGAAGGCAGTTCAGGAAAGTATTTTTGTAACTGGTTTAAATCCTCTTTTGTAAAGTATGTGGGTTAAAAAAATGGGATTATAAATAAAAAACATCCAGTATTTACTCAAACATCTTGATACTGAGGGCACGAAGAAGCATGTTAATAACAGTCACTACCAACCCTGGCTCAGGATACTGACCAAACAAAAAGGAAAGAAAAAAAAAAGGTCTATTAATAAGATAATTAAGAAGATATATCCCACCCACTTCCTATTTACATCACTACCCTCCACTGCTTTGGAATTGTTTCTAATAGACATCCTTCTCAGTTTTAAACAATATAGATGTCTTTAACATCATTCTAAAGATCTATCTCTAATATTATTTACAAAGCTCTGCTATCTCATTTTCCAGATTAATGAGATTCAACAAATCCTCGCTGCAACATTAAAATACAACATTGTTGTCTGTATTTAAAAAAAAAAAAAAAAAAAAAAAATCCAGACTAGACAGGGAAATATTTTGCCACATTTTGTTCTATGGAACTTATGGCTCTTTAAAAGTTGTATAACTGGCAATATATCTGACTTAAAGGTGCATCTGGAAATATATGAATTATAAAAATTAATTAAAAGTGTACCTAGAATTATGTATGACACTGTCATTATAGAAACATTATTAATGGGATATGTTGTCACCACTATGTAACACTCTTATATTCAAACTTTTTCTTAAGCAAAACTTGGTTGCATTAAAAAAAAAAGCAATTTTCTTGCTAACTCTTTCTCTTACAATTATTATACACTTTTTAAAATAACTAGTTACACAATACAACCACTTTCAGACAGGGAAGGAAGTCTGCACCACTGTATTTAACTCTTTATTTTTGATCCAGCAGATTACCCCACTCACAGAGTAATGGTTTATGGGCATATTTTCTAAAGGCACATAAAACCCTCTCATTCCCTCATGTGAATATATTCAAAAAAAGGGCAGAATCTGCTTCCAAGACTGATACACGCACAAAATTTTCCATTAATTGCAACACTACAACTTCCCCAAGACATCATGTTTGGAGAATGTTAAAAAGAAACAAAACCCCAAAAAAATCCCACCAAAGCAAAACAAAACCGACCCAGTTTCTAAAAAATCTAAAACTTTGTCAGCAAAACATCAAACTGTTAGAAATCATTGTGAGAGTTTTGGGATTGCTTGTATTTGTATTATTTCAGCAATTCTGCCTGTAAAAGGAAAAGGGACTTGGCAGACAAGCTCAATAACAGGCTTTGAGAATAAGACCTTGTGGGCTGAGTTTCATGCTAACAGGAAACTGCTCAGTCTGGATTTCATCAAGAGGGCATCTCTTCACTGACACCACCAGGATACCCAAAGGCAAAGGAGTTTTCATGTTTGCTTTAGAGCTTTCTGCTCAGAGGAACACTCCACTCACTGCCATGAAAAAAACACCCCTAAAGCTCTCTGCAATTTTTGATAGGGATGCAGGGTGACCACTGTTAGTGGTACCAACAAATGACACCAGTTTTGCACTGTTTTGTGTATCTAAAGAACAAAAAAAAGCTCTCTAGCTCCTCTTTGTCTCCTTCAGCACCTTCTCCAGCAGTCTAACAGAGACCTCCATATTTCAGGGCTTTGGTAACATTTTCTTGGTTCTATAAAACAAACAGATATGGCACTTATTAGTCTGATTTATGTCTTTTAAAATCTCACTTTGATTTCTCAGGCAACAGATTATAACCTTGACAATCTGCAAGGGTAAGTGATGAGCAAGTAGCTTCCTACAAGATAGACAGCATCTTTCCAAAGTAAATGTAGGAAGATTAAACAGAGGTATATCCTTGCAAATCCTATTTTCTGAAGCTGTGTAATTGTAATGCAGTGTAATTCCAACAACTTTACTAACCCTTGGCAATGCTGTACCTTTGGAGGGGCCCACTGTCTTTAAGGTGATCATCTTACAGCTCTACAGCACAAAACATTACCTACATACACAGGTCTTGCTGAAACAGGAGAGCTCTGTGCAGACCAAAACACATCCAGGCTGAAAAGCTTCCTCCAAACCTTACCTGTTAAGCTCCAGTGGGAATATAAATTAACTATAAAGGCCACCATTGCCTAAATAAGTGCCAAAGCCTAGCAAGAGGGATTAGAGACTCAAGATAAAAAGGAAAGTTAAAACTCTGATCAGGACAGAACCAGGCTGCTACCCAAAGAGCCATACAGAACTGTAGTCATTGTTTTAGAAATAGCACTGGAAACAATTGCTTTCACCCAAAAAAACCCACTGCTGTGCAGGCTTTTTCCAATGCAAATATTATCTGTTGAGATTCTGGAAGTGAGACTCGTGGAATAAAATCAATCTAATTGTTTTTCATTTTGCAAACTGGAAAAAATACTAAAACAACTGGGATGAACAGCAAGAAAATGAGATAGCAAATATTCTTCAGGCTCAGTCATTTGAAACATTACCACTCCACTAAAGATTTATTTTATTCAGAAATTCTGCAGTTATTTTTAGGAGCATCTAACTAACACTTTAAATGCATTTTTACCAATTTTGACAGATTTTTAAATGCTTTTCACTTTCCTTGAAACTTACAGCTTTTCCAGATGGAGAGTTTTCCACTCTGTTTTTATTAATTTACTGGACAGGCAGCCTGTGCTGGAAAAAAAGTTACTGAAGTGCAGTAACATGTACATTAACTCAAAATAAAGCACTCCAATCATGATAAGTCACTGTTTATCTAAATGAGTCTGCTTTAACCTTCTGAAAGTAGGAATTAGATGCTCTTTGTGATTGTATTTTTTTTTCCCACATTGCTTCCTTACACAGGTATCTTTAATATCTACACTCATCCTTGGGGGAAATTAAAAAAAAATAGGGAAAATGGAATTGAATGATTGAACTTGAAAAGCTCCAGAAATATAAGCATCCATCATGTCATGAAATATCCTTTAGCTAACATGCAGACACGCATCATTAAAGAAAACAGCACGACAGATGAAATTTGGTTGTCTTAGTCAAGTATTTAGATAAAGAACAACTGCAAAGACATTGACAACTTTTCTGAGAAAGCGTTTTCTTCCAGCAAAGGTCCCGATGGAGTTTTATAGCTGAGGGGAGGGGATTGTGCAGGACAGACAGACAGACAGACTCCCAATTCACCACATGACCTTTGAACAAAAAAACCCTCTGAGAAGCGCCGATTTTGCCCAAACAATGGCACAAGCAGCGCCTGGGTTAATCTTATCAGGCAGAGTCACAAGTGTTTCTGTGGTTTGGGGTTCGGTTCGCTGCCGGCACCGCGAAAACGCGGATTTAACAATGAATTGGCAGCCTTGGGAAGCCAGGCTGGCACTGCAGGGCTCGGGTGGCCAGCGCTGCACGGCCGCTGACAAACGCTGATGCTTTTATCCTACAGCGCACTTGGGAATGAAATGAAACAAAATTACACCAGAGCTCCCCACAGAACTCCCTCCACTCTCATTTCCTCATTTTGGATACTGTTGAAACAACAACCAAACCAAGCCAAACAACAAACAAACAAACAATTAAAAAATAAAAATAAAAACAATAACACCCACTAAAACCAGAACTCTGCATACTGACTGCGCCAAACGCAGAAGCCAAAATAAGTTTATGAACTCTCTGCTAAGCTCCGAAAAGGAGGGGGATTCCTGGATTTCCAAAGCTCCACCCTTTTCCTTTCCTTTCTTGCCACATCAATACCCGTTCTTGGCAGCGACCCAGAGTTTCCAGGACCAATTAATCCCACGATCATGACACAAAAGGCATTCCTGTTTGTTCTCAGCGCTCACAGCCTGCCTGGTGTCTGTCCGAAGCGCTGGCAGCCACAAAAGCTGGGGGCAGATTGAGAGGGGAAAAGAGAAAAGGAAAAAAGCCTCTTACACAAATGCTGCTGCTCAGTTCGAACCTTTTCACTCGGACACCTTGCAGCTACTTAAAGCCACTCTGCGGAAAATAAGAAACAAGAGGCATTCCATGGTGCTGAGCTGTGCATTCTCTCACCTTCTGAAGCGATGCAAATTTACACTCATTTAGATATCGGTGAATTTTGTGGGACCAGCTCTATGTGAATCAAAGCAAAAGTAAAGAAGCCTAATTCACAAATCACCTCTCCCTGCGCGCATCTAAAAGAGTTTTAGCAAGTGCATTACTAAATTGAATCTTCAAAGACGTTACAATGGCATTGTGCAGCTCTAACAAATGTTGGTGCTTATCCAGCCATGGGAACAGAGAAATTCCTGCTCTGAATTTACCCACTCAGAAACATCTGTGCAGCAAAGGAACCATATTATTCACAGAGAATCAAATCATCCAGGTGGTTCACTGTGCAGCATATAAGGTTTTTAAAGAAAAAAAATCACCTGAACAGCTGCAGATCTGCATCTCTACCTTGTATGATTTATGCACTTCCTACCTACAAATGCTCCCTCTCATCCTGCCTATCATCTCTCTTGCTAGAAAGACTTTTAACAGAACCAATACAAGGCCTCTCATTCTCTTCTCTTGAGTGATTGGTGTCATCATGGAGTTAACTGAACCTGAATCATCAGATTATTGATGTTTCTTTTTTGTTTGTCGCGTTTCACACATCCGCAGTTCACCGTAACATTGTTCCCTCTTAGGCATGCCAGGGATGTATAATTTTCATAACTTGTATTATTAAATATTCCTTGTGGTGGTTTTGATTGGACACTGAAGCTTAGCAAGTTCCTAATTTAAAACTGAAAAGCAAGAAAAAGAAACCAGTAAGTCAGGTAAGACTCTTAGTCATGTGCATCTTACATTGTTGGAGGAACAGCTGTCATCAAATGACATTTACTACAAACACTCCTATAATCCAGTCAATAAATGTGTCCCATACTAAGTATCTTCCCAAAGCCCTTCTGTATTAGAAGAAAATTATTCATAAAACTCAGTATCATCCTCTCTTCAGTGCCCAGAAACACCAAAATGTCCTATCCCCAAACCAAGTAGTAAATAAATATTCGAAATAATAAACAGCTAAGTGAGCAGAACACCAGGATGAAGGCAAGGAAATGGGTTTTAGTGCCCATTTTGGCAATAAAATCAGCTCATTTTCTAAAATACTTTGACTTCTGAAGCCAAAGGAAGTGTTACACCGTGTCTCCTTGAGAGACACAGTCTACAAAGTCTCCCGGGACTTGCATAAAGCAAGAAGTGATTTGTTGTGAAAACAACTAACAGCTTTTCCAGGTATGGATTACAGGAGGTCCCTAAGGAGGTAAAGGCAGCTGAGACAGCTCCCCTGCGCCCCAGAAATTGTAATTACTGCTTCTGCTCACAGCCTTTATCTTAACTCCCCTTCCTCCTTCCCCACACTCTCACAGCTTCCAGCCTGCCCTGGAAATCTGGAGGTGCCAAAGCACCCAGGAACCATTACTGGAACCATAAGGGAGAAGAGGTGCTGAGCAAAGAAAACAAGAACAAAAGGTGGCAGACAGCTCAAACATTTCACTGGAGTCTGAAACAGCTTCTTGTGATTCTGGTTATAGATTGCAGGGACAGGTACAGTGCACCTGCCCTCTGACAAATACTGAGAGGTTCAACCCCATCACACAGCAAATTCTGTATTTATATACAGTGTTTCTAAGCTACCTTCATGTTAAAAATGACAACTCTATGCCTACCCTAAGAAATGCCAGGAAAAAAGCTATTATTTAAATGTTGTTTGTGAAACAGAGGTCAGCAAAGTCTTTTGCCATGTTTCTTTCATGAAAAATGCTGAAATAGACTGTCATTTTAAAATAAATATTAAGCATAGCAAAAAGAGGGGATGATTGATATTAGCACTAACATAGTCAGACAGATTTCATATGGTATCATGATTTTTGACTACCAACAGAATACTTATCCTGTGACAAGTAACACTATTTTCTATCTCCTTCCAGAAAAGTAATTTAAATTAATTGTGGAGCTCATCATCACTTTCTGCTCAGTCAGAAGAAACAAAGAAGGTCCTGTATGAGGCAGCAGGCAACAATGCTAAATTCAAAATGGATTTAAGGATGCCACAAGTAATAATTCTGTTGCATAATAGTAGCACAAATGCATATTACATAACCCAAAATGCTTTTATTCATCCTAATTGTATTGTTGGCTCTCCTTTCACACTGTAAAGCTTGCTCAAGCAGTACACAGAAATTAAATTTATACTGAGTCATGAAATCAGTGTAAACTGCCACCGTATCCAGTGTAAACAACAAGGCAAGAGGGATAAATTAGTAATAGTATGAATAAATGGAAATTAAACATGTAGGTGAGGGGAGATGAAATGCCCTCTGACAGAGGAGAAAATACTTAGCAAAAGACTGATTCATATTTTAAAGTAAACTGAACTTGGAACAAGGTTTTTTTGTGGAACAACAAATATCCAAGAAGTGCTGTTACATGTCTCATAGTAATTACTGTGAGCAATATCTAATGCCAAATTTTTCTAAGCATTTTAGAAGAAACAGGTTAGCAGTCAGTAACCACTTCTATGACCGTAGCATGAAAACATACCTAAACTGTGTTATAAACTTCATTTCCATGGCTGTGCTTTTTTACTACCTTTTGTTTCAAAACTAAGAGGCCTCTCCAGGGTGGGGTCTGAGTGGAAAAAGCAGTAATAGGAAGCTAATGTTTCCTAATATTAAGTGTTACCAGCTTGAATACTTATTTACGTGCTGAAAGAGTCCAAAAATATTAGCACTAGTCCAGGCCAAACTGCATTTTTATTATTTATCTAGCCATCACAGGGTGAAGTATGGTATCTCCTGGTGTTCTCCTCCTGCATGCACCCCCCTAGAGAACCAGGGAGTGACTGTGTTTGGCTACACGTGTGTCTGCAAGGGATGGCAACATCCTTGTCCCTGTGGTACAGGTATTGTCTCCATGAGGAATTCTGCATTTCACCAGACCAACAGAAACGTGTGCCAGCTGAACTACCACACAGCTACACGAATGTCTGCATTCTCCTAACTACAGCACCAGCCATGGACCCTCCTCTTCTGCCCCAGCACAAACAGTGTGAGCTGGCCCTGGACCCACTGCAGACATTTGTGTTTTGGTTTAAGAATGCTGCTTTGCACTTGGACTGAAATCCTCAGGCAATGGACGTAAATCAAAACACATAATTATGTGGAAGGATTGAGTCAGAATGCAAAGTAAGTATAGCTTATAAGTAAGGGGGGGGAAGCCAGATAAATCAGAAGTTGTCCACATCAGTTTGATTTTTCTTCTTTTTTGAAGGGGTTGTTGTTTAACTACCCACCAGGAGTTAATAGCATACCTCTGCTCTTCCCTGTCCTGTTCTCCCTGACCACCTGATGTTTTCCTGAACAAAGTGCCTGTTTTTGCAGGAAGAATGCAAGCCTCATGCTTTAAGTAAGTGTGCAAGAGTTCATTCACATTTTCTCTGCTCCAGGGAGCCAGGAGCCTGAGCACAGCCAGAATCAATCCAAAGCACTCCATGGCAGGAATGCAGAGGCCTAAGATCTTCCTTCCAAGTGAAACACACGTTGTTGTTACTCATGGGGCATTTCCAACAGCAGCACAATGGCTGCCATCTCCAAACCAGAACACCCGCCCTGCCCTAAAGGGTTTCTACTCTAAGAAACACGAAATGCATCAGAAGTACAGCCAGAGATTACTACAAACCAAGCAAACAAAAGAGGTATAGCTTCATAATAATTCTCTTGCTGTATTTGCATGGAATATTTAAACCAGGCTTCAATGCACCTCAGGAGCATTTAGTTAATTAATCTCTTTTGCACTGAAGACAACAGCTAATCCAGATGGGTGTACTGACTTTTTTGCATCCCAACACTAACAGATCTCTGAAATGTTACAAACCTCAGCTGACAAGCTCTATCCACAGGAATCCTCTAAACAACTGAAGGACGTTTTGTGTTCAATTTGAGTCAAAACAAACTCAATTTACTCAATACATGCAAGCTTAAACTACATTTAGGAAGGAATAAAACCCCAGCTAACTCTAACGTGATGGTGCATTTCTGCTTTAGGATTTATAGATATTAACAAGGAGCCACTGGGATCTGGCAGCCTAATGAGATCTACCACAAGTCTTCAGATTGAAGCCCAAGGGCTATCTCAAAGCATTTAGTCATTCCCTGTTGTTCAATCATTCTGAGATCTTTCAATGGTAAATGCCACTTAGTAATAAAAATATGTTGTTTTACTTGCACAAAGAGCCCGTGGACTCCCCAGAAAGGAAGAAAGGTTGAGTCTCCATAGTGAGAAAGGCAGTACAAAGCAGGTGAAGGGGTGGGAAGAGAAGAGAAGAGAAGAGAAGAGAGAGGGGAGAGGAGAGAAGAGAAGAGAAGAGAAGAGAAGAGAAGAGAAGAGAAGAGAAGAGAAGAGAAGAGAAGAGAAGAGAAGAGAAGAGAAGAGAAGAGAAGAGAAGAGAAGAGAAGAGAAGAGAAGAGAAGAGAAGAGAAGAGAAGAGAAGAGAAGAGAAGAGAAGAGAAGAGAAGAGAAGAGAAGGAAAAGAAAAAAAAAAAAAAAGAAAAAAAAAAAGAAAAAAAAAGAAAAAAAGAAAAGAAAAGAATGCTTTAAACTGCTTTCAGACCAAAAAGGTGGGAAGAACATAAGAGAAAAAAATAGATGAAATACACTATAATAACAATATTACTTCACAAAAGCACTTGAAATGCCTACACCTCCTGAGTGCCATTATGACCCAGGGGCAGCATTGGTGGCTGCTGTCACAGCCACAGAGGTGGCACAGAGGAAAACTCCCAAAACTCAGAACTCCATCAGTCTGCAACCCAGCAGATCAAAAGATTAGTGAATGTCACCATGCAAAGTGGCACAAAGCTTCACAGCTGAGATGGAGCTGCCAAAATCCCATTTTGATGGGATTTTGATTGCCAAAGCTGCTGAAGGTGAGCTGCACTCTGATGTACAACAGATGGCTTATGCAACTAAACGGAGATCAATGTGAGAGGGCAGAAAAAAAGTCTATTGAAAATCCTACTCTCAGAGGTCCCACTGTGACACAGAGATCCAAGAAAACACCTGAAGGCTTACAGTAGGTAGAACATTACATATTTCAGCACAATGCTTGGAAATGACAACAAAAAGCACAAACACAAAACACGCACACACAAAAGTCTGAGGAGCCCACACGTAGAGTACCGTGTTCTGCTCAAGCTGCCTCGTTTTTAAAGCAGGTATTGTGAAGCTGAATGGGGTAAAGCAAAGGGCAACCCACACAATTCCTACTTTTGCAGAGTCTAAAACTACACAGATGCAAACTTTTGCTTTACACACATAAAAAAGAGCAAGATCTGAGCACCCAGAGTTCTCCTTAACCAGGAGGAGATTGCAGGGCTGCTGGAAAACCAACCCACACCAAACTCCTGGACCATGTGGCAATATGGCCCTGACACCTCCTGGGCATTAAAGTCCTCAAGATTCTTTTGGTAAGTACCTGTGTTCAATCTTATTCTCCCTCATTGAACATTTGCTGCAAATAAATTGAAACCAGAACTTTATAAACAGCCACAAAATCATTGTCATTTTAAACTAAACTAGAGGTTTTCCCTCCTCTAACAATGGCCAGATGCTATAGAGGAAGGTGAAGAAATAACACCCATAACATTCAGAACAATAAGCCTAAAGGAAAAGGCTGTTCTTAGCTTCAGGACATGTTTGTTTTATCCCTAAATCACAAGAATTAATGTCTTGTGTTTTCAATCTCATGCATTTGTTCTCATTATTTAAATGTTTGATCCTTTCTGAATCCTCCTGGACTTGGTTGGACTCGATTACTTCTGCCAGTAGCAAGTCCCTTCAGGTTAATTACACACAATGTAAAATCACTAATTTCTTTCCCTCCTTGCTTTCAAAACCACTCTGGAGGTAACATGTCCCTTCTCTACTGACTGTTTTGAAGGCTTTTCCTATATCCTCCTATTCATTGTCAGAATAGAGCCTCAGTCCTGTGAGGATTTATTGTTAAACTTCCACATCAATCCCAGTTGCACCAAGACACAAATATAACAGTCCTCACATTTTTGGTGTTCCCAAATCCCTTTCCACATGCGGATCCCCCTTCTAGTTTTCCTACCTTTGAGATGAGGGAACAAGCACCAGGAACTAGTGAGGAGTTACTATCATCTCCCTAACAGTATTTTCTAAGCTTCACTTCACTCTCCTGTTCCTTGCTGTAACTTAATATCTGAGCTTCCTTTCACAACTGCTGTTGCATGGGGGGCAAATGCTTCCACAGAACTCTGGACTCTCAGAAGTCCAGGTCTTCTCCCCAGGTGGTTTTAATTAATTCACTTCTGGTGCTAAATTGTTTCCATGTGCTGCTGTGCCTTGCTAAGCAGCTGCTCATTGCTGCATGTTTCACATGTGAAGAAGATAACATGTGATAACAGTATGAAGCCACTAAATAAATATTACCATGCAGCTCTGACAGCTAATCCATCTCCCTCGACTTTTTTAATGGTTCAAACCCTCCAGCAGCCTCAAAACACCAGTCTTTTTGAAGTCACATTGTTCCAGAAACTTTTTCCCCCATCTCCTTCCCACCTCCCCAATAAAAGGGGAATCTCCCAAATCCAGGCCACAGCACTGAGGCTGAATTTTAATCCCTACCCAAACCCTGCTTTTGTGCTGTGCTGCATTACAACATCCAACACAGTCAGTCTGGAGAACATCTGCAGCCATGCTTTGAAAGTCATTTGGGTGAAAAGTGCTGTAAGAATGCAAGACCATTATCACTTCACTTGGATATGTTTCTGCTTTCCTTGCAGTCCCTAAATTGTCAGCGATTGGTGGCATGGTGCTAAACTGAACTACAGTATTCAGGCATTAGCATGAGTTCAGTTTGGCCCAAGGTAAAAGGATATCCACAAACAGTAAATGGATTTCCATGTCCAAAACATGTAATTCCTCACTACGGCTTTAAAACTTTATTTAATTAAAAAAAAAAAAAAAAAAACACACATCCTCATACATCAATAAAATTCTTATTTCATAAGGTATAAAAACTTAATACAAACTTTATAGTTGAGCCCTACATGCAAGTGTACCACCCAGCAAGAATTACAAGTCACTTCTGAAGAGCTTGTATGGCCACTGAAGATAGTGCTTTTTGGGGTGAATCAAGGGCAAAGGTACTTTTGGGAGACTGCAGGAGCAAACTGTGACACCTTCCCAGAGACAACTGCTGGTGAGCTGCTCAATGCTTCACTAATGAGATTCCAATTCCTTTTAGGAATCTTTTACAATCTCTGATATTATCTTAATATGCTATTAACACTAAGACATCACACACCTTTTGTCCCTGCTTTACAAGACACTACACAGTGACTACACAAAGACAAGCAAGAGCAGGAGCCACAGCAAGTTAGCATTTATTTACCCCTGTTACACAAAATAATCCCGTTTGCTCAAAGGGGCTAAGCCATGATCTGGCTACTTTGTGCTGGCTTCTTCACACAGGTGCACCCGCTTACAGTGCTGGCTAAAGCAAATTATATATTTAAAAAACAGCAGTAGCCAAAGATGCAAGTTCAAAGCATGCATTTACACACATATTTTTAATTAACTTTACCAAGGTTAAATTTAAATCCAAGTGTGACTAACGCACTTGAAATGCTTCAGCCTGCTCCTTAAATGAAGGCATCAGAACCCAAACAGTGAAACTAATGGTTTCTCCAGGGCTGTTCTCTGTACAACATCTCAGTCCAGTTCGTGTGCTGCATCTCACAGGCCTTCCAATGACACATAGCCACATTCCTTGCCAACTCTTCCTTAACCCAACAAGTGACCTAGATCTAGCAGTCAGAAAGAAAGTGCCAGTTCCTTTGCAGAGCAAGCAAAATTTGGGGGTTATTCCTTTCACTTACTGCTTCTTAAAAAAGCAAGCAAGATAACATTCAGTGATGTCAGCAGCAAGACCTTAAGGCACTGGAATTTAGGGAGAACCTGTAGCATCCAAGTAGCAGAGTTTAAAAAAACAGTCATGCTGGCTGTCAGAGCAATTCCCAGGGAAAAGCAATTACAGCACAGGATATCATTCTAATCCTGCATGTCACAGGTAAATGCCAAGGGCAAGTTTTGCCCAAGAGCAGGCTGGCTGGGAGATACCCAAAATGCAGATACACAAAACCAGTGCAGCAACAGAACAGTCTCCAGCAGCTTTATTCAAGAAGCTCCCTTAACTCTTGTTATTCCACTTCATATAAGAATCATTAGCAAGAGGTGCCCCTGCACAGCCCCAGGAAGGGAGGCTGTCCCTGTCTCTCCCTGGCTCCTCATGGCCATGCCAGGGTACCCCAGCCATAAACTCAGCCTTTGTAACACCACAGGGTTAAAGCACTGCCACCCTGTCACCCTTTGGCAGCTTGGAGTGGGGGCTTTTACACTCAACTGAGAGCATAACACTGTGCTACAAAGCCAGTCACCCTTCTAATTATGCATTTTGGATTTGGAACTGGGAAAGTAATGGACAGTAATCTTTCAGGCTTCCTTTTTAAACCTCTTAATAGGCTCAGTTTCCATTTTTGAGTGTCTTTTGCACACACAGCCTCTATTAACCAGCTGATGACTGTATCCAAGACTGCTACTTAGGATATCCCTGGAGCCTAAACCAGGAAGCAAGGAGAAAAATATTCCATGAGAAGTCATTAATAAAGGCTATGAATAGTACCATGGTACTATTACACCCACAGCTGAAGGAAGGACAGGAGGAAAGAGCCTCCTCCAAACCAAAAGACAAGCTGAGTGAGATGCCAAAGCTTTCTTTTGGATAACTGTGTAAATGTCTATAGGTAAAACCATTCAGTTCTCTCTGAATACGCTACTTTGTGGGTGTCCAGCACCCAACGGGCATCTTCCCCCAAGCAAAACCAGTGTGAGCACACCCCATCCTTCTTCCTTCTCCAAGATAGCTCCTCAGAGACCTTGGAGAGGACAGTAGCACAGCTCAGGTTCCATAGGAAGCCTGTCAGCTCCTTGGGAGCTCCTTTTCTACTTCTGCCAAATACACAGCCAGAACTACACCCTGGTCTTGGTCTGGGCAGTCAGGACAGGCTGAGGGAACCTGATTAAAGAGAGCTTTAGCCAAAAGTGACCAACACATGTTCTAAATCAAGAGACAAAGCAGCAAGCTGCAGCAAAGACAATGATCAGCCAAGCCCTTGGCTGCTGCTTCCACAGGAAACTACACTTGGGAACATCTGGGATCTAAGAGTAAGACGAAAAAGAAATCACAGAGCTGGCTCCGAAGGGTATGTGGGAGGGCAGGAGCAGGCTCAGAGAAAATGTGAGGTTTTGCTTCTTCCTAAATCTTGATGATTCCAGGCACCACTTAAATCTCAACCCATAGTTAGGAGGCCTGTGCTGGAAAGAAAGAAATCCAGACTAAAACTTCTTTTCTGACAGATTGATCAAGGCAGAGAGATGGTTGTGTCCCAGGTCCCAACTGGGATAGAGATTAGTTAGCCACAAGTTTTTGCAATGTTTTTCTGTCTGAACTCTCCAGCACAAACTGCCTGCCAATGTATGTGACTGTGGAAGTGTTTAGAAGCCAAGCTTGTGGTCACATGCAGTTTTACGTGAAAGGCAATCACTCACACTAAATTTGAAAAAAATAAAAAATAAATTGAATTTTTAAAAATTAAAAAATTAATTTTAAAACACTGCAAAATTAATTCCCAGAAAAGGTAATTATCAAATAACAGCAGTGCTAAGAAAACACAAATATTAAGTGACAGATTTGCTACTTTTCTGTTTTTCCCTCTTTTAGCATTTTAAGGAACTGAAAAGCATCCTTCTAACAGCAGTTCATTGACAATTTTGGAAGAACATGTTCTGCTATACACCCAGCATTATAATATTAAAGACATTTTAAGACAAGCTATATTTTGCATCCGTCTCTGCCTGAACAAACCCCAGAGACAGAAGTTCAGCTGTAGCCAAAAAGAGAAAGCAGAAAGTAGAAACCAAGTTTCTCAAATCTCTAGATGTGTAGTCCATGCCTAAGGAAGCCAGGCAGCCTGGCCATAAGTGAGCAGACTATTTATCTGTTATCTGGATATTTAAGACTCAGAGGAAGAGGAGTCCTTGTCATCCATCAGTAAAGCGAGAAACTTGATGGTGAGGATGGACTCTCAAAGCTCAGCAATCATTTCAGGTGTGGAGAATCACCACCGAGGCTTGGGGAACTCCAGCTCCTGGCTGCATTTCCTGGGACCTGCCCCACTAAATACTCACACATTGTAGGTCTCTTCCTCACTCCTTCCCAGCTGAAGGACTCTATAGGAAAGACATTTGCAGGTACTCAGGAGCCCCTCACGTCTGAGGGGTTCATTCCTCACCATTCCCTCCTCTCCCAGGGCTGGACGGCGGTGCCCATCCCTCCCTAACTCCTGCAAGGGGAGATAAAGCACTCCAGCTGCTTAACAGGGGGCTCGACAACAGTCACTTCACAGCATTTTAAAACCTCGTTTGCTTTTATTTTAGCAATCCTGTCCACCCGCCTACACCACACCCATGCCTCTGTTCTTCCTGCACCACTCCTCCCGCTCCCTCAGCTCCCCCATCTCCCCACGTACTTCTCCAACCGCTGCTTTTCCCTTCTCTTGGGCTGTTTACTGTTTCCCATCGATCACCAGCTGGAGCTCACCTCCCCGTGCCATTCCACTGCACTGTCAGCATGCTGCTCCTGGCCACAGAAATTCAGGTATTTAGCAGCCGATCTACTTTTACATCCACTGTTTGGCTGTTCGTACCTACTGCTGCCTACAGAATGACTCAACTCGTCTCTGTTTCATTTCACAGGCACCTGGCTGTCAGTTCAAGATCAAAACCCCTCCAGAGTATTTGTCTCTTATGCTTTGGTGCCTTTTCTTCACGGACAATAGCACCACCCTCTTTGACATCCAGCCTCCCTATGGGCTGCATTCACATCCTCAGAGGAACGCTGAATCCCATTTTCCAGGCTTTCTGAAAATAAAGTTTCAAAACACAACATTCTCTTTCTAACCACATCGAATTCCTTGTTGTGCTCCCAAACCTTCCCTTCCAGTTACCAATATGCCTTTTTCATTAACCTGGCATAATGCCATTCAAACTGATGATGATTGTCCACCCCAAATCCTCCTCATCCCCTCTCCTGAGAGTGTGCCATCCATATGTACAAAACTTCTCCATCCTTTTGTCTCACAAAGATGTCAGGCCATGTATCTCAGCTTCCATGGCTTTTGCAGCTTGTTCCTCTCTCTCCAGGACCCTGCAGACCTCTCAAAATCTATCCTGAAGACACCAAAATCCACTTTTTTTTTTTTTTTTTTTTTTTAAATGCATTCATGCTTTCTCTGGTTGAATCCATTGTGTTTGGGAGGGATTCTCTCTCAATATTTCTAGAAAGTACACATGATTTTTGAAGCTTTTACACCAATTATCATCTAAGACATATGTACAGACAATCCTCTTTAAATACCACGTCTGCACATTCTTTTAAGTCAAAACAGTGATTTAGTGCAGCATCTCTCACAATACTGAGCTCCCACTAGAGCTTTTAATATTCCTTAATACTCTGGTGCTTAAAGTCTTAAGCTTCACTAAATATTTAGTGACTTAGTATGTGGCTATTATTGGCATCCTTTGATGTCTAATATTAAATTTAAAGCTAAGAAATTCAGTGATTATCCAACAGCTTCACACTTCTGAAAGTTTCAGAACTGCTGATGCTTGCTTAAGTTGCAGCCTGTTTCTCTTCTCCTTTTGTTAGTTGTAGAAGTTTGGAACACAAGAAAGACGTTTCTGTATTTCAGTAGGCAAGTGTTTATGGTGCTTTAGTTGGAATCTTATGATTGGCCTTTAAACAATCCATTCTCTCATTACAGGGCCAACTATTCAGTGACCCTGGATGGGTTCTTAGGATGGAGAATTTTAAGGAAGGTTTATTAGACTTGACCTGCCACAACAAACCAGGAGAAGCTCAGTGCCTCAGAAGGGGTCGTATTGGTAAGTGGACTTTTACAGGATGCAAACTGACACTGAGAAAAAGTTTTTTAAAAAGTAAATTTAGGCATGCATATGATCGATAAGTTACTATGTTTGTTACTGTGAAGGCTCAATACTTGCTGATGTACAAATAGGTTATTGACCTTGAGTCTTCCACCTAAGCCTGACTTAGAGCACCATAAAAAAAATTAAGACCAACATTGTTAAATCCAACACCTTTTTAATTTAGTGCTAATAAGTTTCCAAGCATAGGGGAAAAACCCATAAACCCTTAAAAACTCCAGATTAAAAAAAATTAATAAGTCACCTGATGACAGTTCTAAAAGAGACAATTTAGCTTTTCAAAGCCAAACTGCTGGGGGCAGGGATGGCTCTTCATAAATAATGCTCTGGGTTAGAGGCTATTTATTGATTTCAGGACCACAAAAAAAGCCATTAATAAAACAAGATCACAAGAAGAGCTTAAAATACTTTATGTTCTGAAGAGCTTAAGGGAAACAAACAGCCCATATGTTCCAAAATATTTCTAAATAAAACATATAAGATTTGGGTTTTTTGCTCCTAAAAGAGGCCAACTGGAAGCCAAATTCACAGATTTATGCCCGGAACAGGTGTGGATTTGTGACACATGGTCTCCCTCTCCACAAACATTCTAACCTGAAAAAACCAACAACAGCCACAGGAACCTGACAGTCACTGCCCTGACCTTGCAGGCCCTGGTCCTCCTATGGGGATGGACAGCATCAGCTGTGGGGTGACCACAGGAACATACATACATGTTCCCCTCCTTTGAGAACAGGACCAAAGCCTGGCAAACTCCTTCTATTACAAGAACAACACAGCCTAAGCAGGAAAAAAACCTACTTTTCTAAACTACGTTTATGGGACACAGACATGTTCAAAATTATCTTCACCTCTTACATAAAACCAGCAGGGAAAGTTGCAGGAGCTCAAATATACTTGGTAGTATTTTTCCTGGTAAAAACAGGAGGCAGAAATGGGAAATCTGCCACTCAAAGGAAGCACATTTGAAATTATCTGTTCTGATTAGTACTCTGTGTACTTCTTGGAAACACGGGAAGGGGAGACTCTAAGCACTATCTGTATGCAGGACAGTATTTGCTTATTTTTCCCAACTCTGGTTTCATCTCTGCTGTATTGCTTCATGTCACAGGAGCTTCACAAGAAAATACCAACATGGATACTACCTCAAGCCAACTTCTTATATTACTGCCTTTGATCCCAAAGGAAAAAAAAAAAGAATCATAACAAAATACTATGAAAGTTACAGGCATCTCCTGCAGACCTGGCCCCAAGTGCCACAGCTGCGCTGCTTCCAATGAAGTGAGGACATTTTTTATCAACTGGGGACTTGGCCTGATAAAGGTGAAGGCACTCAGCAGCATGTCAAATCAACTCTGTGCATTTAAGGTCATTTTACTTACCATTAAAGCCTTCATGCTATTTGAAAAACAGTACATTGCTGTAATTCTTGCAGAAACGCAATTAATTTCTCATCTAGCTAAGAAAGCAATACAGAAATAAGACCCAAGCCAATATTCCCTTAAGTTCAGAGGAAGTTCTGCTGACTTTAAGAGACTTTCACCAGTCAAAATAACATAACTATTTGTTTGGAGACCTGAGATAGGTTCCTAACAGCAAAAACGAGCCATAACAAGTCTGAAGCAACTGTTGAACGTTCAGCTTTTCAGGCCATAAACTAAGATCCTTATTTCTGCACCAAGAATCACCTGATACATGGCCACAGCAGGTCAAATTGTTTTACAGGTCAGGAAAAGAGGAAGAGTCAACACAAGGAGAATGTTATTTCAGATGACCAAAGCAGACTAGTTCAGTGCTTGGTTTGTCTTTTTTTTTTTTTTTTTTTTTTTTTTTTTTGTTTTGTTTTGTTTTGTTTTGTTTAACAATGAGAGCAGTCAGTGCTAAAAGTTAATATTGTAACAATTGCTGTGGAATTCAGCTGCCTGGAGAGGCTCCGAAGTCCATGAGCAGCCCTCCCCAGTTCCCCCTGCTAGCCTCACTTACCCCCAGCCACCTTGCTCCTTTGTTGGCAGCCTGCTGAATCTGCACTTTTTTAAGGGTGACATTGTAGACAGCTCCGTCTTCTACCTCTTCACCCCCATCCTGAAATGTGGTCTGCCAGGAAAAGGAGAAAGAAAAATAAGATGAAAAGGACCGTTTTCTCCCTTCCTATCCCAGGTGCTCTGCTGCTCCAGACAGCAGAGGAGATGGGCAGCACAAAGTAAACACAGCAATCAAAGCAATCCAGGATACCCTTAGGTTGAGGGAACACTGGAGATATTCTTGGCAAGCTGTCCTTTCCTGTGGTATCGAGGTACCCTGACTTTCCATTTAACTGTTTTTCCCAGACTAGCACATATTTTAAATAGTTGCATAAAGTCTTCTAAGGAAAGAGTTTGGTTTTGATTATTAGTCGTCTCTTTCCTCTCTCCTTTTCTACAGCAATTAATCTCTTTGGTTTTCACTTAGGGAAGGATTCGCACTTTTAAAACTGCTGAATTACTTCGGCAGCCTTGAGTCTTTTAAGCTACAGAGCATTTAAAGCACAGCTACATTTTAATTCTCTTGAGAAGGAGGTATCTGAAGCGCTTGTGATTTGCTCTTCCAAAAACCTACTATTTCAAGAACAAGAAAAAAACCCGAGCAGCTTTAGAGAAGACGAGGAGGGGAGAGAGCGGTGAAAACTCGTAAATAAAAAGCCGAGGAGAATAAATTCCAGCGAAAGTGAGAAGTAGGGGCTCCGCTCGGAACCGGGAGCGGCATCGCTGCGCGCGGCATACCCCGGTACCAGGCACAGCATCGCTGGGCAAGGCAGCCGGCATCGGGCACGGCACCGCCGGCACTGGACCGGGCACAGCATCGCCGGGACCGGGCACGGCACCGCTGGGCACTGGGCATCGCTGGGCAGCGGGAGGGGAGCGCGGCAGGGCAGGGGACAGGACAGCCGGTTACCATTTTCGCTCTCCACAGCAGTTTCATCCTCGGCGGCTTCCCGGGCGCCTGGTCGGACGCGCTGCGCTGCGCCCGCCGCGGGCCGGGCCGAGCCGAGCCGAGCCGAGCCGAGCCGAGCCGAGCCGAGCGGCCCCGGGGCTGCGCGGGAGGGACGGGCCGGGGGAGGGAGGGACGGACGGACGGACAGGGGGAGGCGACCGTGCCTGGCGCCGCCTCGGCCCGGCCCGCCCAGGGTTTCCTGTTTACGGCCGGAGCCGCGCTCGGAGCTCCGCGCCCGGCAGTGCCCTCCCGGAGCATCGGTCTGCCCCGGCAGTCCCGGTTCGGAGCGCCGCTGTATCCCGGCAGTGCCCGCCTGGAGCACCGCTCTATCCCGGCAGTGCCCGCCCGGCAATCCCGGCCCGGGGCACCGCTCTGCCCCGGCAGTCCCCGCTCGTCACCGCATCCTGCCCGGCTCCCAGGGAAGCGCCTGCTCCTAATTTCCCTCCTTCCCTCCGCTCTCTTCTCTGCCGGTGCCCGGGCAGGGCGGAGGGGAGCGCAGGCGACCGCGGGTCAGGTGTTCGGGCTGCCGTAAGGAAGGAATTTTAAGCTATGCTTAACTTAAAAAACTTACTTCTGCCAGTTGGGTAGTAAGGAGGTTAAAGGTTTTAGTAAGCCCTGCCCGACAATCGCCGACAGTCCTCACTTTTATTCTATATCGCTCTCCAAGAAGCCCCCGTGAGCACCTCTGTGGATGCTCTAGCTGTCGGCACCTGCATGCTGACACCACGATCTCAAGACACCGTAAAATCCGCAATAACTTCGTTGCCTCCTGAGCTGTCTTTAGTTACCTACTTTTTGGGACTTAAAATAGGGATGATTCAAGTGCACAAATTCCCATGCAAGGCAAAGAAAGTGCTAAGAATTGAAACAGAGCTCAGACCTCCCAAAGCCCCACACTGACCTCCAGCATGTTCCTGTTTTTATCTTCACCAGCGTTAGTATCGATGCCCTGAGGAGCATTGCAGGCTTCGGGGGCTGTCAGCACTTCTGCCTCTAAACACGAGGAACCATACAGAAGCAAGGAGCATTATTTTCAGCTACAAAACCAAGCCGTGTGGTCACAGGTGCCCTGATCCGATCACTTTGCCAGGCTGTGCTGGTAGTTTACATGTGTGATCCTGAAGTGATCTGGAATAAACAGACATCAATAACCTGCACCTACAAATTGAAGTGTAGATTTCCCAGAGTCCTGTGTCTTCTCCTGTAAAACTGCAAAGAGCATTCTGAATGCTTTAGATTTTGCAAACCACTCTTCCACATCGTAATTTTAATGTGCAGAAAGCAGAGTGTGTGTCAAATCCCTCATGGCCAGCCCAGCAGGTGTGTGAGTACCTGCAGAGCAAATTGCCACTGAACAGGACCAACATACCAGCATATGCAAATGCCTATCCAGCCACAAGAAATACAACACCAAAGCCAGAAAATTACTCTGAAATAAAAGCTTTTTTTGTGCAATTATGTTCAATTTAGCTTCTCTTGAATCACATATTTCAGACTGGATCCTTACAGAACACCTCATGGACAGACAAGCTCAGGACTTTCCATTCAAGGCAGAGCACAAGCCCTCTCAGAAATTATATTCCTGAATCCTCTTGGCCATTGACAAGTGACAGAGAGAACCTCCATTGGGTAGGAGCAGCAGATGACCTCACACAGTTTAGCAAGCAGCAGAAAGCTATCATTTTTACTCATTGGATTTGCCGCCGTTAGTCTTGCACAGTTAGATTTTATTCGCTGATTATTTTTAGGGAGATATGGTGCCCAGACTTTAGAACCATTGAATTGTTTAGATTGGAAACAATCTCTAAGATCACTGAATCCAATTATGTCACAGTGAAAGGTTACAGAAGGGGCAGTAATCAGACATTCTATTGATAACTGTCTGCCTTGGGAAAAGGATACTTCCAGACCCCTAAAAAACTGCCCTATATATGCAAACACTGATTATTTAATACTGGAAAAGAGAAAAAGCATATGTAACACTTAATTAGATTTAAAATCCATTATATAGTGTACAACCACTTATTTGAGACCAAGAGACAGTGCTGAATGCACAGGAAAACATGAAGACCAGCCAGGCTCTGATTAATCTAAAAGATGTTCTGTAAAGATTTCGAGGATAGAAGGAAGCCTGAAAAGGAGGAAGAGTCTCACAACTCAGTTTAGTAGAACTGCTGGTTTGTACTTTCAGGAGACTTTAATCACAAAACTGATCTGCACCAATGAACCATGCGGTCAACACCGTGTTTAACATTTGTTTTTTTCCAAATCATGTTCACATGCAATAACTACATTCCTGCCATAACCAAGCCCTGTGCCTGCCCTTTTTACTGGAGCAGAATTGTTCCTGTAATACATCTAAGCACACATTCCCTCCCACTCGCAACAAGAGAGAAGCACAAATCCACTTGTGAATGCAACTTTACACTTCTCAGTGAAATGTTATATAAGAAAGTACTTTGAGGTCTGGAAAGCTCTCAGACTGCAGATCATTGACCACTTACAGCCCAACAAGAGCTGGCTGACTGTCCACAGAGAAATAAGGTAGTGGCAGAGTGATGATTTTGCCTGGGTTTCAGCTGTTGCTACAGCTGGCAGGCAGATGCCTGCAAGGGAAGACAAAGCACAAGGTCTCTAAAGCAGCTGGAAAGGAAATAAAGAACAGCTCATCTGACTGCCCCTGTCAGGGCTGACAGGAGGAGAGGAGGAAACAGAAGTCAGAGATACCCGAATATGGAAAGTATTTGGGAGAGCAAAGGAAAAGGGCAAAGCAACAAGGTGATATAAGAATGATCCTTGATAGCTTCTCCAGGAAAGAAATCACACAGCCCAAAAGGAGAAAGCCATCTATCTGATGTGTGCATGCAGCTCTCCTTCACTGGACAAGGATGTTCCCTGGGAGATGGGAAAAAAAACACACCACTGTTAAGCCATGGTTTCAAAAAGATCCTTTGAATGGCAGCATGAGCTTAAGCCATTTCCACTCTTGGTGCTTGAGTAGGCTGGGAGCCAGAACTGGTTTTGTGTTGGTTATGTAAGACACTTCCTAGTAACCATGCCTTTGTTGTCACTTTTTTATGGTATTACCTTTTTCTCCAAAGCAATGCCACTTCAAGGGCATTACCTAACTGTAAATTGAAAAATAAAATTCCATGGGACACTATGTTCATTCCATAGGAAATACAAGAATCCATCAGATAGAGTAAAGCCTGTCCAAGGAGGTACTCCTGCAGTGGATAAGTGCCTACAAAAGAAAATAAATATTGTTTCTGTTAAGACTATCTAATTAATTGTTATTCATCTGGTTTCTTTAAACCATACTTAGTTCTTGCTTTCTGTTTATGGCACATGCTCTCAATTTGGTAACTAACAGGTGCTGTGGCCTATAGTTCTGGAGACTGAAACTGAAAAAAAAAATCATATGCATGTGAACCACAAAAGCTGGATAATGCAGACATTATAAAAATCCAAACACAAGTAAGTTTTATATTGTGTTTCTTTGACAGCCCACTCTGACATGTAGCTTAGCAGCAGAGAGCTCTTCCCCATAGACACTACAGGAGATTCAGCTGGGAGTGTTCCTTTACATTGTGCACACCCAAGTTCCAGCTCCCCACTCCATTACACAGTTACTTTGTCATGGGCTGCTTTAGAGCTGCTTAAAATTCAGTGCACTGCAATCTCCTGAAGGTCCTTTATGGCACAAAGCACCTCACAGGCACATACCTCACATTTCCATCAGCACGGGCTGTGCTCTGCATGTGCTGCAAGCTGATGCTTAGGGAGCAGAGGTGAGCCAGGTCTTCCATCTGCCTCATCTGGTTATGTATATTGGATATATATATTCTTTACATGACTGAGAAGCACTATTGTTACACATCAGCCAGTCAGAAAAGTTGTTAGAATCAAACATTGAAATTCTATTACAAACTACTAACTAATCAAAGCAAACAAAATGCTACATTACACACTGTATGTCTGCTTTTTGACTATCTGCAACCTTTGCAAGCCTCACCCCTGTGCAAAAGAGAAAACACTGCTCCCCCCTCACTCTGAAAGATGTGATAATACCATAGCAGCTCAGTAAAGAATCAGACACACAAGTCCATCATAATCTGTCTTCCTGGACACCAGAACTAAACAGAAGCCTTCAAGTAATTGCAAATATTAACCAGCTTCATTGTAAAATGCCAGAGGAAATGCATCAGAGCTCCCATACATAAAATGAAATTAATGATTCATAAGGCTGCATAATTAACTATGCTAAGTCAAAAAATTACGTAGTTAAGGAAGCACATCCAGCCATCCCTCTGATTTCACATGTGATTGCAATTAGATAGGCATGCACTGTTTCACAGGCTGTGCTGTCCAAAGGGATGTAATCTCAGATCTGGGGGGCATATCTCCTTCAGGAACAGCAAGTCCCTGGACTCCCATTGGGAAAGCCTTCAAAGCAATCCTGTGTGTAAAATCAGGGGCACATGGCTGGGGAAGTGCAGCCCTCCATGTAGTGGGGAGTGTTGTACAGCAGTGTATTGTACTCCCTGAGCCTCTGCCTCCAGAGGAGTGCCTGTGTGCCTGAGCCTGGGCTCAGCCTTATCCCCACTCACCCACACCTTATCCCTGCTCACTCTGTGCGGTCCTGGCAGGGACCTGCAGGAGCAGAGACTGCAGGAACTCGCACTCAGAACTCCCAGACTTCCAGTTTCATGGATCACAAAACACCCAGAAACTTTTTGTAAACCCTTTGAGAGGTCTCTTGTTCCCATTCCATGCCGCGTGACCCTGCAGCTTCAGAGCAATCTTTCTCTAATTTTGTGCTGCAGAACTCCTCAGTTGCTCACAGTAAATCCTCTCTGCTGCACATTTCAGCAGCTTTGAAGGAAGAAACAACACCCTGGAGTGCATGCTGAGAACATTGTTTTCTGAGGCTCACAACTCAGTCAAATCAAAGCCAAAACTAAAGCACTTCATAGTTATGGCTATTGCAATGCCAAATTTTAGCCTACAGGCCTCAACTACTCACACTGCAGAGCTGTTCAAAAAAAAGCAGCAAAAGTCTTTATGGAGCAGAAAAATAGCTTTCCACTCTCTTCATATTCACACATGGATGAAATGTTTTCGCTCAAACTTTCCAAAAAGTTCACCTTTGAGCAGAGGCCAAGGGCCTTATTTGAACAATTTTAAAATTCTCTCCAAAGAGTTTAATCATATAAAAAGGCACTGCTCAATTACAAATTTGACTATGGGTAACTCTCCTGACATCAATTCCATTGTCATGGGACCTGAATCAACCTCAGGCTTACACAGAACTAATAAAAATTATCCCTGCCTTCTCCAACAAAAAGTTATGGAAGACTGAGAACAGAAGGCTAATATATCCAGCAATATATATATTTCATCTGTACAAGAACACAACAGTGCCATAACAGAACGTATCAAAATGCCTGAGCCAAAATCTTCATGTCACACATAAAATAAGTCAAATGGCTCTCATATTGTTACTTGAAAGATTGTCTTCACTGTGTTTCAGATCTCTTTTTCTGCACCTAAGTCAGGTGCAATAATTAAATTGGCTATTGCACAAACATGTATTGGGTTGATTTAGCACAATGCTGATTTTCCCTCACTGCTCTCTTGTCTCCATACACAGGCTGATTCTCTATTAGAAGCTTCTTACTTTCAGTACATTTACAAATTTATCATTTATATTATTGACTAGTTAGTATTCAATCCTCCCCCTCATTCCCACATTACTTGCCATGATTCCTGTTCTTTTTGAGCAAGCTTCAGTTTGCAGAATAAGAAATTTAACTATTTGATTAAAGGAGTTCTCAAAACTTCTCTTCTGCCCTGTTTAATTTTCCTTTGATCACATATGCCTTTTATGGCTCTGTTACAGTATGTTTAAACAGGACAAATCTCTGTTTGTTATAAGGATCTTCATCTCCTAATTCTGGCATAGAGTCTTTTTCATTTTTCCTCTTAAAAGAGAACTATTTCCTCCCCTGGAAGCCTGTATCACTCCAGTATCCTTTAATCCAAGCACTCCCCAGAAGACTCTGGGCTTATTAATTTTATTGGAGTGCCTGTTATTTAGGATACTGGGACTAGTTCCCCTTCAGTCTGGAGCCCCTGTCCCTCTGAGCAGACCTTTTCCAGTGAGCTCTGTATTTATATCTAACTAGTTCAAAGCCCAAAGCCTTTGTCCCTCCCACCCATTGGGTTATAATCAGATGGCAGCATGTCTTAGGTTTGATTCACTTAGTTTCCACAACAGGTAAATGAAGAGTTTGAATTTAAATGCTGTTCCTACAAAAAATCCTAGTGCTTGCATTTTCTTCACCTCTAAGAGTGAAATAACAAGCATCAATTAATCATAAATCCTTGTAATCTTATCATAGTTTATGTTATTTGCTTTTTTAGTCTAAATGACCCATATTAAACTTAAGAACTGTGTCCCCCCTTTAATGTGGGACATGTTTCAGGATACTCAGAAGTTCCTAGACCTCGATTTAAGGAGCCTGCTGAATGCCTCTCATATCAAAGAGATCTTCTGGATGCTGAGATGGTTACACACCATGGACAATTTTATCAGTCAGATCTAAAACAAAGTCTTGCAAGCTTTTTACCGATCCAAATTTTTTCTCAGCACTTAGGCAACAGTAAGCCAGAGTTGTCATTATGTTTTTTTCTCTTCATTGGGTTAAAAGGGAAATAATTAAAAGGAAGCAACAATTCATCTAATCTACAGGTCTCTTTTTTAATGCTACATTCATTCTATCTGACTTCACCAAATCCTACAAAGATTTTGTAGCCCTTCTACATAGCCCAGGAGGCCCTATTAAATCAGACTTCTATGAAATCAGAAAGCTTCTCCACAGCTTTCTTTTGAGCAGGGAGGAGCCACAAACAAGAGAATCGTAAACAAATATGTAACAGATAACTCTAGAAATATAGTGGTCCCTCTGCACCACATAATGTTTTTTCATCATACATACTCCTCAAACAATTAAAATTTTGGGGCTTTACTAACTACTGCAACCTTGAACACAGGAATCTCTCAATTAGAAATTATATCTTTTGAGTACAGTGCAATAAAATCCAGGTTTGGGGAGACTGGGTTTGAGGGTTTTGAGTTACTTTTTTCTTTGGTTGGTTTTACCTCCTCCATCTCTAAAATATCCTACAATCCCATACAAAAGTCTGTACAACAGTGACTTGCCTTCTTCAGCTTGCATTAATCTTCCTCAGGGGAGTTGTTCTTTTCATCATCTAAAAACTCTACAGCAAGTTCCCCCCTTGGAGAAGAAATTCTGTAACTGTTTGAAAACAAGACAAAGGCAGTTTTGAACTGCAGACAACAACACATTTACTTCTAATGTCCATTTTGTTCTCCCTCTCGTGAAATGCAACAATTGAATAAAGTCACAACATGGATAAGGAAGAGGCTCAGTCATGTCCATCAGATGCTGTGACAGCCACACACACAGTGGCACTCTGGTTTAATATATGAGTGCTAAACATGATTCTGGAAGTGACCTATTTTGCTTGGGGAGGCAAAAATGCCTTTATCAGCATAGGTCAACTCCAATTTTTTCCTTTTCTGCTGCTGTGATTCTTGTATTCTACCTACTGCAGATTCCAAGCTTTTCAAAGCTCTCATTCCTACCCACCAGATCAGCAAAAATGCAGCATTTAGACTTTCTTTCTCATTCTTATTTAACACTCACTTTTAAGACCCCTCAAAACTCAATCTCACTTTTTGACTCTCCTTATTTTCATTTTAGAAGCTTTTATTCTCTACTGGTGCTTCTTCTCACAGGTCAATGCCTACCAGAAGCTCTCCAAGGATAAAGGCTTTGTCTTTCATCCACTAACACTGTACCCTTGGTAACCCATTTCAGAATGATACACCCAGCTTTGAGATGCACCTTTATCCTGATGCCAAAAATGCATCTGTAGTTCACAACAATGGGACAGAAGCATTATTTGCTTTACTAACAGATGTTTAAAAAATGCACAGCCCTTTTTGAGGCATACCACTGGTGATCTATAAATACTTTCTTTTGTTGGTATTTACTTTCATACTTTGCCCTACATCCTTCCCCTTGTTTGTTCTACCTCTGTTCTGCCTTTTGATTTTCATGCCATGCTCTGAGACAGACTCCTGCCCACTTGCAGATGTTCCAGGACAAGGCATAAACCCAGGGCTATGACCTTTAGGTGATGTTACAGTCAAGGACAGATTTTATGATGGATCTCTCAAGTCCAACATCCAACACTCCTTCCACTGGTGCCACTGTAATGTAGAGTAATAGAGGACAACTCATTTGAACAAATGACCAACACCCATGAAAAATGCTTTGAATTTTTGGGAGCAACACACTCCAGCTGTAAAGAAATCCCTCTTGCTACTTGGCTGCTGCTGTCATCTGTCACTTCCTTGAAGTGCTGCTGGTGACTTCAGCAGATTCACTTGCAAGGGAAAGGTGACAGGATTAGACCCACAGGCTGTAAACACTTCACTCCCCTCTGGGATCACCTGGCTTTATTATTATTGTTGGCACATTGTGCTCAGGCAGCAAAGACATTCATTTAAGGATACTCGTTTCTATTTCCAGCTCTATTACATCTATTTTTGTTTGAACTTATTTAAAGGCAACATTATCAACCCAGGAACAAAAGGCAGGAAGGAGATGGAAGCCCACAATGCTCTAGACAATGACAGGAAACAACCTGTGTTTTGACAGTTCCCCCAGTTCTCTTCCAGATGATCTTTACCAAAGAATTAGACAAAGTCCAAAAAGCAAAATAAAACCCAAAACCCTGTGAAGAGGAAATCCTCTTGTATAGGTGCTAACAGAGTGGAAAATTTTAGAGAAAATTCAGGTCTAGCATCTAGCCTACTGACAACTTAGCAAACTCAAAGCCTATCCATTGTACTAGGATGACATAGTTGTATTTCTAAGGTTTTACAAAAGGACTTCCTCAACAAATTCCAAGACCTTCAAAATTGGCCAAATTTGAGCACTGTTATGCAAAATTGTAACAAAAGTTGGCACAGAAGCCACTGTTTTGTTCTGTGGAGATGAGCTGGAAACACAGGAATAAACAGGATGGAAGAGCCTCTTTCCAGGGGCATATTATAAACAGCAAATCAATTGTGCAATATGTTACCATGCTCAGGGAGATGAGCTGAAAATCAAAACCTAGAGTAGATAATTAGAAAATATGCATTAAAAACCATTAAAACACACACCAAAAAGTCAAAGGAATATTAAATTCTTTCACTTTGGGTTATAAGATGAACACTGAGAGATCCATGGATGTACACTTCTGGTTAAATTACTCCATTACTTGTCCACAGCTGAATTGTCAGGACATATATAAGCACTAGATGGGCAATTTTTCAATCCTGGCTTACCCACATCTGCCTTCTGCACTACAGGGATTTTGCAACATCTTCAAAAAAATTAGCTTAAATATACAATCTTCCATGCAAAAATCAGTTCTGACCTGAGGCCTCCTTGCTAGAGAGGGCTATTCAAACTGCAAGGCAAGTCTTTGGTAATGGTGCCAGCAAGAACACAAGAAACAGTCAAATATTATGAAATAATACAAAAGTACAATTAAAGTGGTCACCAGTGCACTGAGGAATGGAATAAACCACCCAATGCATTCCCCAACCAGCACCAGACAGCATCAGGTTCCAGCATGTTTCAGTTATCACAGATTTATCCTGGATTAAAGCTGCAACAAGAAATGGCTCCATGTCTTCCTCTTCCCCCAAATACATGCCAATTATTCTTTAGGGATTGTTTTCTAAACCTTTCCTTTGCACAGCAAAAGTAAAGCAAAGAAGCCATAACCTTATTATCTTTTTTTTAAAGACAAATTGAGAATTTAAGCTCCAGCCGTGCAAGCAGCCAGCCGTGCATTCATCACCACAACGTGGCATGATGTGTCACTTGAGATTTTGGCACCCACTTAAGAAAAGGAATTCTGCTTATTTTTGTTCCATTGGCTAGTCCAAAACTGAGTGAAAAGTTGCATAATCCCTCCAATTCTGTAGGAGAAATAACAGTTAGAAACAAGATCCATGGAAGAGGGAAGGAAAAAAAAAATCCCAGCCGTCTTTTCTGGATAAGATGTTATAAATTAAGAAGCAAGAGTTCTGTAGAGAAAGCACTGCTCTTATTCTCCCAGGCAGGCTTTTTGCTCTTCCAAGTGGACTCCAGACTTCATGTATTTCTTTCCCTCTCTCCCTTCCTCCCCCAGCCCTTGATGACAGTATTTGGCAGGAACTTCTAATTAAAGAAAAAAACACCAGACTGCCTTTGTGCTACCCCAGCAAACCTCTCTGGGGAAATGATGTTCTTTGCTCAGCAATTCCTGCTCAGCACAGAATGCCAGCACGAGGCAAGCAGCTGGAGTGACTTCCTATTCTCCATTCAGGCCTGGCAGCCTCAGAGCAAAGCCTTACAAAAAGAGAGGCTGAGACCAACAGAGAATCACTGACAAAGAAGCTCACAAGGACTGTGGTAAGATGTTACTTCCAGCACTCTCACAACACAGGACTCAGTCACAACCTGAGCCACCAGGGGCCTGGAAAAGCCAGTGGATGGCTGTGGATAATTCTGTGGCTGCAATCCCAACAGCTGCCATGCAGACACGAAAGGATATTGTCCAGTTTAATCTGAGCACCAAGAGATTTACTGCAAATCCCTTTCCACAAGCAATTCTAACAATGCAGCTATCACCACATCTCCCAAGCCTTCAAGATAATTTTGATGGACATTACTTTTTTTTTCCTGAGAAATATAATGTCTGTTTACAAGTGCCTAGAAAGTCAAAATTTAATCCAAGGATTACAGCCATAAAATCCTCCAATTCTCAATCAGACTGCTTCTCAAGCTTTAATTTGAAAATCCATATATTACTTGCTAATTTCCTTACGATTAAATACCAAAATCCAAAGCATCTGAGATCATAGCTGAGTTCTGGAAGAGACCCAAGAGTTAAATCTCCAGGGAAGTCAGGCAAGGCTGATAATTGGGTTCAGACAGGGATATATATTTAAGTTTTTATGGCAGTGATACTGGATAACACTCCAGACTTGCATTTCCCCCTCCTTTTCATCTTTACTCATTTCTCCCTTTTAAGAAAAGTGACCTTTTTACTTGCCTCTCATCACTAATCAGATCTAGATAAGACTATCTAACCCTTACAACAGCCTGGCCACTGAAGGTTTACTGAGGGGAGGAAGGACCAGAGCAGGAATAGTGTTGCCCCTCCAAGGCAATTCAACTCCAGTTTGAAATTCCAGCCTTCTCCTAAGGCTGTGTCACCACAACACTCTCACCGACTGCAACTCCACAACAGGATAGGTCCCCTTCCTCCTCTCCCAGCTCCTTTTCTTTAATCACCGTGGATTTCCTTCCCTGCAACCTTGTTGCCAGCTCTCAGCCTACTCAGTGGAAAAGTGACAGATTCCTCTGGTTCACTCTGCAGCTGAGGGACGAGGAAAGCAGTTCCTCCAATAGTATTTAGACAAGAAGGATGGAAAAAAAATGTTTCAAAGGGATATTCAAATCATTGAATGTTGATTAACATAAAAATACATTAAAGGAATGCCCTGCATGTAACATAGAGGGTATTAATGAACTTGTTCCTACATGTTTAATCAAAAGTCTTAAAAAAATATGTGTATCACATCCATGTTATGACTAGTTCCAGGAGCAGCCCTCTCCCAGAACAATCCAATGGCAGCAAATCCTCTGCCTGTGTTAACCTGCCCTCTCTAATCTTTGTTGGTCTCTGTGCTCATACAAAAACAGAATGCACTACCCAGATCAAACATAGATATTAAACAGGTATGCTAAAAAGGAGAATCCACAGCAAAACTTAATTAGTCTCCAGGGGAGGGAGACACCAGGGAATATAGAATCCCTTCCCAGGACATTATTGTGATTATTGTGCTGCTGGAAAAGTATCTCATCTAGGTGACTGTTTTGCCTTTTCCTGCTCAATTATTTGAGGAATTGTTCTGCAGTCTCCTTTGATGTGGGGATTCAGGTTAGCAACAGTGCAGAGTGGGGAGAAGGGTAACTTCAAAAATGTTTAATGAAGACCAAAAGGGAATTTTTCCAGTTGGTCATGTTTTCACTGCAAATAAAGGTGCCATTACAGCTGAGAGAGGACCTACACAATGATAACTCAAAAAGGCCATTATGGCTCTCAAATAATGGAATATGAATATGCTTTTGTTTTAATCCTCCATCTTTCAGCCATAAGCCAGAGCAGTAAACCCTGAATCTCAGTTCTCCCTGCTCATGGCAGGCACTAGGAACTACATGACCTTTAAGGTCCCTTCCAACCCAAACCATTCTGTGACTCTCTGACAGTCTATTTACCTCCTGCAATTACTTTCTTGCCCTTAAGCCAATTTCCAGCAGAAAAACGCCAGCAGTCCCCAAGCTACAACCACAGTTACAGCTGGATTGCAGCTTCCCAAGCTCAGGCACTTTGGTGGCACATGTGACATATCCTAAATTCCTCCTCTGTCCAGAAGGTGAGTGGTCCTGCAGGTAGGGCTGATACAGGAATAAGTTTTCCCACCAGCTGTTTTCTTCATAAGAAGGAGGGTGGTAGTGGGTGTAATATATGTGTATATATATATATATGTATATATACATAAATATATATTTATGTGTGTGTGTCTAATATTTTTCCAGGGCTGCTGTTTTCTATTAAGAGGAACCTCACAAATCTGTGTCCTTTCCTAATTAATAATAGGATAATTATTATCTACACTGTCAAGTGTAACTTTAAAAAATAATTTAATACTTTAGAGCAGTATTTTCACTTTGTGGTGAAGTATCTTTGTTAATATACTAAAGGTCAGAATAGGGCAAGTGAAATAGAGAATGTTGTTGCCCAGCAAACAGGGTTTTTTTCCTGGTATCATGAAATGGGTTGGAGGGGACATTAAAGATCATCTCATTCCACCCCTGCAGGGACATCTTCTCCTATCCCACATTGCTCCAAGCCCCATCCCGCCTGACCTTGGACATTTCCAGGGATGGGAGGGATGCAGGAATGGGATATAATCACTTAGAGTCACCTGGAAAAGGGAACACCTGCAGCAGAGAAATACCTGCAAAGCATTGGCCTGGTCTTTGGTACATAGGCAGCAAGGCAAAATGAAACTCCCAAAACATCCAAATATAATAAACTGTCTGAAGAAAAAACATTCATTAAATCAAGCACATAGCAAATACAACACATATACACAACTTGCCTTCACCTGTGCAGTCTGAAGCTGCCAGAAGCAGCTTAAACCCAAATTCTATATTGATGTAAATAAGGATCATACCTGCAGCAGCCATAGAACAGGGGCTGACAGAGCCCCAGCTCCTGGGCAGGACTTGCCCACCATGGATGCTGCATAACTCAGGTGGGTCTGGGAGTCTCCAAATGCCTGAAAATGGACACATAGAGCTGCCCTACACATATCACAGGAGTTGGAGTGAATTCCCCTCCTCCATACTGGATGCATCACTGTATTCAACCATGACATAAAAGAAAAAAAGTTGGCTTTCCTTCCTCTTAAAAAGGGAAATAGCAATACCCTGAAATCACATGGCTTCCAGGCAGCTTCCCAAGCACACTTTCTTTTCATTGACTAAAGTAATGCCCGACAATGGCAATTGAAAGCAGATTTTCCTACACTATAAAAAGTCTTACTCTATTAGAAAATAGCAGGTCTTAAATCATGTTATTTAGCAAACACTCATCCCTGCCTAGTGAAAGAAAATGGGGTATCCAGAGAGAGAAGTGTGAGTTGTTTGGGATGCCCAGTCTCACAGCATCCCCAGCAGCTCTGGCTGTACCCAAGGAACACCAAACTCTGCCTTCTCTTTTTCCTTGACATAAAGCCAGCATTTTTCAGTTTGATAAGAATCACCAGGCAGCTGCTCTGGAAGGAAGAGGTGGTAGGTGTAATTACTGCACCATACTGCAAATCAGGATTTGCCTGGTTTACTCTGTGAACTGAAGTCTCAACTCCAGTGGGTTTTCTGCCAGCACAGCTGCCCTCATTCCTAGAGAAGGGCCCAAAAGGAGACAGGTGGAAACGAGATCAGATTTGGACTGAACATTGGTGCAATATTCTACATGTACAAGGCTCAGAGTTCACACCAAAATTAAAATTACCATTACTGTCTGTCTCATAGCACTTAGGCCAGGAATTGGTAAAACTTTGTTTCTGTGCTTCTGGAAACCATCCAAGCTCCACTGATCAGCATGGAAACAAATCTGTGTGCATACTAATCCTTTGACCCCAAATCTTAAATTATTTTCTGAACTCATATTTTCTAGGAATGAAATATGTCTCTTTGAGTCCCAAGAATCATCTTCATTTTAAAGGGAAAGAAGATGAAGCAGAATATTTATATATATATATATATGCTTGTTATGTGTGTGTGTGTGTGTGTGAGATATATACATTATGTGCAATATAGGAAAGGTCTCTTCTCCTTCCATCTCTAAACTTCCATTTTCTTCCTCTGTATCTTCAGTCTGTAAACACAGGCTCTTGGCAAGTTCCCTGGCTCTTTCTTAGGGCAAGAGGAAATCTGTCCAATTGTTTTACAAACAAAAGATCCTGATAACGCTTTATAATTAATATGTAAGAATTTCTCCACCTATAATCTCTGGTGTGACCACACTCAATAGAATGGGATTTTTTTTTTCTTAATAATCAAAATCCTGGGTTATTTCTGTAATTTTTCCATATTATATTTGCTTTCCTAAAATTTAACCTGGTTAGCCTGTCTCTGGCATGTGTCCTTATTTGTCATTCCCCTTACAGAGTGCTTGCTGCTCTGCAGGTTTCAATTCTACTCTTAATAGACAGAAAAGGGAAAAACATTTCTTTTTAGGCATAGAAAAAAGGGAAACAACCAAGATAATGAAGCCCCGGAAAAATCTCTGGAAGTGAGGTGATAATTCAACCACTTTGAGGCTAAATAAGCCACATGAGGCAAATTTGGTGGAATGGTTTTGTGAAGGTCTGGCTTTCACAGGAGCTGAAGCAGGAGGCATTCCCAGGTCAGGACAGAAAAGCTGGCTAATCTTTATGGCCCCTTGGCAGAGTGCAGAGCAGCAGGGCCCTGCTCGGGAGCAGAACTCCAGTGGCACTGGATATTCCATATCCTCTTGCACTCAAGGAGCTGGAGACCAGGCAGTGTGGAGGCAGGCTACACCACCACAGCACAGGTTCAAATTGTCTGGGTATGGTTCTGAGCAGCTGTGGACAGATCCTGCTTCTTCCCTCATATCTTTTGTTTCTTATTTTTCAGACCTTAGGGCTGCGCAGGGACGTCGAGTCTCCAGCTCATTACAGGGCAGTGTGACTGCCTGGACTTTGAACTCAGATAAACTCCCTACTGAATGAAAACATGTAAAATCCTTCCAGCAGAGATTGTTTTGCACCAGGCTGGACTAAGAAATGCAACAGAATTTCAACACTCACATTTCAGAGGTACAAAAGAGAGAAACCATCCTTGTCCTTAGAGCAGCGTTTGGGGGGAAGCTCCAGAGCACTCCCTCCCCCCATACACACAGCAACACTTACACCAGCCTATGGAAGCACATCATGGTTTAGTTTGGGGAATAAAACATCCTGATTCCACATCATGACACATCAGCTTCTGTCTAATCAATGCTCACAATTTTGCCTCCAAAAGACATCTTCAGAAATCCCAAAATCACACATTTAAATCCATAAAATCAGGTCCAAACTGGTCACATTGGGATGGATTGGAATTTCTGCATGCTTTTTAGCCTGGAAAGATACTAGAGTTTATCTAATATTTGGTTAAAGAAAAATAAAATCCCAGCCTTGATCATAAGGGTGTTTTTCCCTAGGTGCAGAACATATGGCTTGGACCCTGGCTCATTAGGGTCTGTTTTATCTGTGGTTTTCACTGGATAAAGCATTCCTTTCCAGTTCCCTCTGTGAACATTTGTACCTTGTCATGGGGCACTAATCAGTACCTCCTCCACCTCTGCCCCAGAGAGGCATTTTAGGAAAAAGTTAAATAGTTTCTTAAAGTTATAATTATATCCCAGTCCCCTCCGAATATAGTTGGGAGGGGTAGAGATAGAATTATAATTTTAGTTATAATTGAAGAGATAGAGATGATAGAGAGAGATAGAGATGACAGAGATAGAGATAGAGATGATAGAGATAGAAATAAGCATGGATATGTTAACACTCATTTTGGGTTCCTAAGGATCCATCAGACAGTATCTCCTGTGTCAGAATGGTGGCTCATGGAGAAGGACATCACTGGCAAAGGAGCCAAAGGCTGATGCTGCACATCCATAAATGCACTTTGGTTGTGGGAACACTCTTCCAATTAATCCATCCAATGAGGTAGTTTGGGATTTGACTCCCATCCTGTAATGATGTGACACTGTTGATTGAAGAGATTGCAAAATTGACGGATTTTGATCAGGGCAAAGCACCAACCAGAGGAAAAGAGGCAAGTTTCAGGGGGAGACGTACAATTTCCAGTGCCTGTGGTGGAAAACCTCTAGAGACCCTTAAACGGAGCTGGAGAAACAATTGGCTCCATCCACCAGGAAAGGACACACATCCCTGAGGTGCGACATTGCCATCATGTGGCCATCCCGACTCTGCAGGAACACCAGCAGGGACAGAAGGAATCGGAACGTTACCCCAGATTTGCAGCTTTTTCAATTGTCTTTGGAGAGGGATTGTCAGGAGAGGGTGCCACTCCTGTAGGCTGCCAGTGGACAAGAAAGATTGCAAGAGCCCTAAAGTAGAAACGTAAAAAGCCACTGAAGGAAATCAGATAAATATTTGCTATTACTCTGAGCTACACCTGCTGGACAGCAGAATTTAAAGGCTTTTTCCTCTCTCAGCCTGGCCTCCCAACTGCCTTTCCCAGCCATGGAAGGCAGTCTGCTTCCTCTGATGTCTCCAAGCCAAGGAGGGCTTTTCCCAGGGGTATTTCTGCCCTCTCAGAGGGAACAGCTATACCCCAGACCCAGAAATATTGTAAGGCATTTAAAAGTGCCAAAGGAATAATGCAGTGGAAGTCCTCACTCTGAAGTGTTTCCCTATGGCACACACCTGCTCTGAGGATGGCACAGAACCATGTGAAACTGAGATCACAGGTGGCAAAAAACACCAATAAAGTCCCCTCCTGCCAAATTTAACCCATGGAATAACTGTGGGTCTCAAATGATGGATTATGAATATGCTTTTGTTTTAATCCTGTACCTTAAAAGTCTCAGCAGTAAACCCTGAATCTCAGTACTCCCTGCTCATGGCAGGCACTAGGAACTACATGACCTTTAAGGTCCCTTCCAACCCAAACCATTCTGTGACTCTCTGACAGTCTATTTACCTCCTGCAATTACTTTCTTGCCCTTAAGCCAATTTCCAGCAGAAAAATGCCAGCAGTCCCCAAGCTACAACCACAGTTACAGCTGGATTGCAGCTTCCCAAGCTCAGGCACTTTGGTGGCACATGTGACATATCCTAAATTCCTCCTCTGTCCAGAAGGTGAGTGGTCCTGCAGGTAGGGCTGATACAGGAATAAGTTTTCCCACCAGCTGTTTTCTTCATAAGAAGGGGGGTGGTGGTAGGTTTAATATATGTGTATATATATTTTTGTGTGTGTGTCTAATTTTTTCCCAGGGCTGCTGTTTTCTATTAAGAGGAACCTCACAAATCTGTGTCCTTTCCTAATTAATAATAGGATAATTATTATCTACACAGGCCGAGTGTAACTTTAAAAAATACCAATCAGGCAGTGATATCTTTTAACTCCCAAGGTCAGCAGGTGCTGTGAGCAGGGGCTCCCTGAGCAGCCTGGCAGGACACACTGTCTGAGCAGGGCAGCTCCCACCCCACCTGGATCCCACAGGGTCCTGCCCACCCTGGCACTGTCCTGGGGGTGGACAGAGGGACCCAGACAAGCTCGGGAAGTGGGTCATGGGAATCTCATGGAATTTAACAAGACCAAGTGCTGGCGCTGCACCCAGGGTCAATTCAGGCTGAGGATGAGCAGATGGAGCAGCCCTGGGAGAATGACTTTGGGGTGCTGGTGGGTGAGAGCTGGACCTGCCCCAAAGCAGAGCCCCTCATGCCCTGGGCTGAGCCCCAGTGTGGGCAGCAGGAAAGGGATTGGGATTCTGCCCCTCTGCCCTGCTCAGGTGAGAGCCCACCTGCAGAGCTGCCCCAGCACAGGAAGGACCTGGAGCTGCTGGAGAGAGCCCAGAGGAGGCACCAGGATGATCAGAGGGATGGAGCAGCTCTGCTGGGAGGAAAGGCTGGGAGATTGTTCACCTGGAGAAGCTTTGGGTGACCTCACTGTGGCCTTGCAGTGCGTGAAGGAGCTGAGGGGAATCACCAGGCTGCACTATTTACAAGGGCCTGGAATGACAGAACAAGCAGGAATGGCTTCAACGTCAGTCAGAGCATGGTGACAGCAACATCAAGTGTGGGTCCTTTCAAACTCAGAACAGTCTGTGAAACTTCACATTGAAAGAGAATAGGTTTAGATTGGATTTTGGGAATAAGTTGTTCCCTGTGAGTGAGGCCCTGGCAGAGGTTTCCCAGAGAAGCTGTGGCTGCCCCTGGATCCCTGGCAGTGTCCCCGGCCAGGCTGGACGGAGCTCGGAGCAAGCTGGGCCGGTGGAAGGTGTCCCTGCCCGTGGCAGGGGCGGGATGAGACAGGCCCGCAGGTCCCTCCGTCGCCAGCCGCTGCCGGTTCCCGGTCCCTCAGAGCGCTCCGCTGCGCTGCGCCGGCGCCGCCCGGGGCGGGGCTGGGCCCGGCCGGCAGCGGCTGCGCGGGGCGGGCGCGGCCATGGCGAAGCACACGGTGTCCTCGGCGCGGTTCCGCCGGGTGGACGTGGACGAGTACGACGAGAACAAGTTCGTGGATGAGGAGGACGGCGGCGACGGGCAAGCGGGGCCTGATGAGGGCGAGGTGGACTCGTGCCTGCGGCAATATCCTGAAGGGAGCGGCGGGGCGGAGCGGGCGCGGCCGCCGCCGGCCGAGGCGGCCTAATAGGGGAACATCCGCTAGCGGGGACTGCGGCGGGCGGGAAGGGCTCCGGGGACAGGGCTGAGGGGGAAACCGGCGGGGAAGGGGCTGGTGGACATGGGAGAACGCTGAAGGGGGAAAGGGCTGGCAGCAGGAAGAGACTGAAGCGGAAAAGGGCTGGCACAGGGAAGGGGAAGAGACTGAAAGGGGAAAGAGCTGGCAGCAGGAAGGAAAAGAGGCTGAAGGGGGAAAGGGAAGAGGCTGAAGGGGGAAAGGACTGGCACTAGGAAAAGGCTGAAGGGAAAAGGGACTGTCAGAAGGAAGGAAAAGAGGCTGAAGGGGGAAAAGGCTGGCAGAGGGAAGGGGAAGAGGCTGAAGGGGCTGGCACAGGAAGGCGGCTCAGCGTCCTCCCCTGCCCGCAGCAGCCGCAGAGCCCCAGGGCTGTGCTCAGGGAGGTGTCCCGGGGGGATGCAGACAGGGGGGTTCCCTGTGTCCAAAGAGTTCCCTGTGCCCGCTGCCTTGCTCAGCTGGCCCCTGGTCACTCTTCCCAAGAGCTGCTGCTGGGGCTGGATGTGCCAAGCTGAGGCTTGTTGGGGGCTACAGATTGCAGCAGTGATGGAGAATGGTTTCTTTTACTTGGATCTTGGTTCAAGGAGAGGCCTAGGAAGTTATACAACAGTCCTGGAACTATACAGCTGCTTGTTGATGGTGCTCCTGCCTCAAATGGCCTGAAAAGTGCTGTCTTGAGCTGTAATATCTTCTTAGCTGGTGAGGGAATCCTTGCTTTGGAGTGTTTCCAGTCATGCACAAGCCAGCTGTCCTGGTATGGCTGTCCTGGTACTTGCTGTCTGGTCCTTAACCATCTGGCACAGGGAACATGATGGCTGCACTGCAGGCAGCTCTGAAGAACCCTCCCATCAACACAAAGAACCAGGCAGTGAAGGTAAAATAGCGACTGCTTGCTCATGAGTTACTCCTAAAAATCCTTTCCTGTCTCTGTTACCTCTATGCCACTAGTTGTACCTCGAGGAGGCCAGAGAAGCAGAATTTAGGGTATTCCCTGGTGTTGAAACATCTGTGACCACAAGTTTTAGTCTTGTTCAGAACACTGCAGCTCAGGTGTCACCTGTCCAGGTACCTTTACCTTGGTGCTGGATCAGGAGTGGTTCTCCTACCAGTGCTGGTTGTGTTTTGTGTACCCAGGGATCACCAGGTGCCTGTGTCTGACTCAGACCAGGCAGATTACACAGATGTAATCGCCCTGTGCTCAGGGAACCAGAGTTGCAGTTGTCACCTCTGACTAATGAAACCACCAGCAGCGAGCCTACAAAAAAGGAAGAATTGTTTTTTATCACATCCAATCAAAATGAAGCTGTTAAAACCTCAGGAAAAACGAGCCCTCCCCCTCCCCCATCCATGACAGAGTGTGGGAGTCTGCTGGGTACATGCATTTCTGAATATCCCCAGGATGAATCCTGAATAGGTCATGATTGCAGCAGTGGGAGGAACAGGCTGATAAGATACGGCACTGCCCAGCTGGTGAGTGCCTGCAGTCACTTCTCCCTGCCCAAGGAGAGGCCCAGGGGCATGATTCTCTGCTGGTGCTTCCTGGCAGAGCTGTTCCTGCAGCCCCAGCCCTTTCCTGAAGGGTTTTAAAGAGCTCTGAGAACCAGCTGTTACAAATAGGGCTGTATAGCTTTGTCCTCACATTAATTACTTGTTTCCATTAGCCCTCTATTGAAGGATTTTAGAATCCCTTGGTGGTGGAATCAAAGAGGGCAGAATGACTGAACATTAATACCTGCCTTAATTTTTGGTTATCTTTGGAACTTACATAATTTTACTTACCGTCATGTGAGAAGTCTTGCTAAGCCAAGTGATTATGGGATATTAAATTGGGCAGGAAAATTGACATCCATAGTTTTGTAGGGTGATGGTGCCTGAAGTGTTTGTGTGATGGAATTATTCAAAAGTCCAGCAACTCTGAGATACTCTTCTCTCATCCTGCCTCAGTTAGTGATGGATGAACAGGAAGAGCTACTCCTTGCTGATTATATGGCTAATTACTACTGTAAGCACACCACACACATTCCCAGGCCTGAAATGACATCCAGATCAGTGGTTATTAATGCTCAGTATTAATGGCCAGTTTGCATCCAGGGTGCCTGGGACAGCAGCTGGCTGCTTGGGAAACATGTGGCTTCCAGCAGTCACCTCTTCCAGGCTGCCAATGGCATTTCCCTGGATTATAGTGGTTGTGTCACATTAAACACTACAGAGGTATGGAAAAGGCTCTGGTGGGAAGGTGGGCAGACAAGCACTTGATTGTTATAATTATTTTGGAACTTGGTAGATCTTGAGCTTCCATATGAGCATTTACTATCTATTAAGGGGTGGAGAATTGCAAACACTTAATAGAGGCAGAAGAACTAAAGCAGGGCAAATGTGTTCAACTCTTTCACATTGTTTATCCTCGGGAGGACGTGTCTGTTGTATCTTACTTTGACAAGCTCTTCACACTCAGTCCTCTTCAGAGGTGTTAAAGAGAAGAATGCTGTAATGGAGTGTTTTGGAGAGAGGAGCAGTGTTTGGCTGCACCTCACACGGGATGGCTGTGTCTGTGTGTTACAGGACCGTGCTGAGAGCATCGTGCTGAAGGTGCTCATCTCCTTCAAAGCCAATGACATTGAGAAGGCAGTGCAGTCGCTGGACAAGAACGGGGTGGACCTGCTCATGAAGTACATCTACAAGGGCTTTGAGAGCCCCTCTGACAACAGCAGCGCTGTGCTGCTGCAGTGGCATGAGAAGGTGCGTGCACAGGGACAGCTGCTGCCAGAGTGCCCAGGCCCTGAGCCTGGCAAGAACCCCCTTCCTGGCTGGTGAGACTCAGGTGCCAGATTCAGGCTGTGACTATGAACTCAGAGCTGAGTTATATCTCCTGCCCACTGCTGCTTCCTTGGGTAAACACCCAACAGTTAAAATTTGCCTCTTAGACTGAGGCAAACAAAATGGTTTCATCCAGTGATTCAAGTAGGCTGAAGGAGAATTTCCTTCCTGGAGGGAAGCAAAATTTGCAGCTTGGTTATGCAGGGACATGAAAGCTTAATTAAATAGCTTACTTGAAGTTGAGTGTGATTATTGTACCCTGGCACCCTGGTTGCTGGTGCTTTGTGGAGGGCAGGCACATACTGATGTGCAGTGTAAATGTGATCCCAGTAATTTCGTAGACTCCCAGAATGGTTTGGGTTGAAGGGGAGCTTAAAGCAGGGACACCTTCTACTATCCCAGCTTGCTCCAAGCCCCATCCAACCCAGCCTTGAACATTTCCAGGAAAAGGGCAATCACAGCTTCTGTGGCAAACCTGTGCCAGGGCCTCCCCACCCTCAGGGAAGGATTTCTTCCTGATACCTAACCCTACTCCCTGTCAGTTTGAAGCCCTTCCCCCTTGTCCTGTCACTCTAGGCCATGTCCCAGGTCGCTCTCCATTGTTGCTGTCAGCCTGTTCAGGTCCTGGAAGGGAGCTGCAGGCTGCAGCTGCCCTGGCCTGCTGTTGATTGCCATGTTTCCCTTGGCAGGCGCTGGCTGCCGGAGGAGTTGGCTCCATTGTGCGTGTTCTGACTGCCAGGAAGACGGTGTAACTCCAGCAGCAGTGACAGTGTAACCCCAGCAGGGAGCTGCTGGTACAACCCTGACCCCTCTGGCATGGCTGCTCCTGGGCAGCCCTGTCCCCCAGCTTTGCCTTCGCCCTGCTGCTTCTGTCATACCCCACCAATGGTGCGCACCGTGATCTCTTCTGTCAATTCTGGAAAATTATGAAGGTGGAATTCTACTTCTAACAGGAATATTTGGTACTCGCCAGCCTTTCAGTGACATATTCAGTGATGTAAACAGTTTGGTGTTTAGGGTGATTTGCATTTGTGTGTAATTGTGGCAGATTTGTGCCTGACTCTCTGAGCAAATGCTGAGGGACACAGGGCAATGTCTTAATTTTTTGCTAGCCAAGCAGTGTTTTGAGCTAAAGTCTTGATATTTGAGAAGTGGAGCAACTATTATTAACACAGGTAACTGGACCATGTTGCCTTTGGTCAGCCTCTGACCCTACACCTGTGACTAGGAGAGAAAAAAAGCTCTTTTCCAACCCCAACTATCATTCCAAAGAGCTGAGCATTTTCCTTTACCTGCTCAGGTTCTTACCATCAGTCTGGTGCTGGGTCCACAGTGGGATGGGGTTGTCCATCATGGCAGTTTGGAAAGTGGAATTCAAAAAGGTTAATGGTCCATTTACACTGGAGCCCAACCCAGTGAACTCTTCTTATTTTGGGGAGCAAAGATCCTGAGGAAAAGAAGAAAAAGCAGCTTTTACACAGTAAATCACCTTTCAGCAACTGGAAAGTGATTTGGTTTTGTCAAGCACAACTAAATGGCTGCTTGGGGTAGTCTGAGAAACATATCCTTGTATCAACACCATCCTTGCAGAGCCTCCCCTGTTTTGTTTTCTGGTTGTGTAGGGTCTGTAAGGATACCAGAAAGCTCACATTCCTGTTGCATTGTGCCTCATCATGTTAGCTAGTGGGCCAGTCAGGTTCCAAATAAAGAGGAGCATTTTAAAGAATTAGGAAAGCCCAGGGCATCCCAGACCACAGATCACCGTAGAAGGTTTAGGGCCAGGACTGAAATACATGTTTTAATTTCACTATTTTACTACAGTTCAGTTGTGTAAAACTGTTGGGGACCTTGTGAAATTTTTGCTGTTTTTTGATATCTGCTTTGTTTTTGTAATAATTATGAAGACCAATAAATCGTCACTGAATATTTACTTAGTGTCTGACATGCCTTCAATGGAGACAGGAACCAGCATGGTTACCCCTAAATGATTCAGAGGCTCCCTAATTTTCTTCTTCCTTGCTCACCTCCAGAAGAATACAGGCACAAGCACAGGAGGCACTGAGATCACCCAGTGGGAGACCCAGTCTTGCTACAGAAAGCATCCAGGTTTCACCCATAGGTGTGTACAGAAATTCTCCTGGTTATGCAGCTAGGGTTCTGTCATTACAGCTCTGCCAGGGACTGTGATTGGCTTCTCTGGTTCTTTCCACTTGCCCAGATTTGGGTTAGGACATCAATGAACCTCGTTTAAAAAAAATAAACTAATCCCAGGAAAGTGGAAAGTATTTTCCAAAGCAATTGATCCCACAGCAGATCAGCTGCCTCCAGATGGTTTTAGATAAATGAATAAAAAGAGTGATCTTCAGGTTCTGCAGATCCCCTTGGGTGAGGCTGTGATGGATTTAGGAACATTTACAGAACACATACATCAGTGTTTCTGGCAGGGATGTGCTAAAACATAGATTGATGTGTGAATAGGGCAGGATTTGCAGGGGCAGCTCTGCTGGTAATAGTGACAGGAAGGGAAAAAGTAAATCTAGTCCTAAAAAACAGCATCTTTGCTCCAAATTCTGCCTTGCTTGTATTGGTGGATGGTATGGACACCATGACAGGGGTTTAGAATTCTGTTAGGAGAAGGAAGCCTTCATTGGAGAACCTCGTGCAGGTCAGGCTGGGAAGGGTGACAAGGTTTGCAGAGCTCTGCTGCCTTCAGCTTTAGGTGGAGCACATGGCCATGGCACCTTCTCAGAGACATCCTGCTTTTGTGCTAGCCTCACATACACCTCAGTGTCTGCCACTGGGAAAAGAGCCAAAACCCCCAAATCCTGTGCAGAGAGCTCCAACCTGCCTTCCTGGGAATGAGCTGGGTGTGCTCCTCCACTTCTGCCCAATAAAACTCCTCACAAAAAGGTCTTCCCTTGTGCATAATGGGGGGTTCTTTGTGCCTGAATCAGTCTTTTTTTGACTCTTCAGAAATTATAAACTTGTACATATTGTCGCTATACAAAGTCAAAACATGTGCACTGCACCCCAGCTGGATTTTGGACATTTCTCTATTTCTGATCCACCTATTGGCAATCTGGGTTTGCTGGATTCCAAGAAGTCTTCCACAGGAAATGTCACCATTTCTGTTACTCACTTCCTGTTGGACGTTAGCGTAGAAGAAACAAGATGACCTACCGAGTCAGCTTCGGGTAGAGAAAGGGGAACAAGACAGTAGCTCTTGCTGAAAGGGCTGTGTTTATCACAGCTCTGAAATCTCCTCACTGATACGTGACAAATACCAGGCAGAAGGAGAGCTGCTGTGAGCATCCCAGCGGGGATGATCTCTCAGCCTCCTCCAGCTCCCCTTGTACTAGTTTTGGGATAAACCTGACCGAGCAGTGCACCAATTCAGATAATTAAATGAGCAGAAAATAATGCCTCCAATAAAGGTGAACCCCCTGTTCCACAGGGTCTCACATCCCTCACAGGAATCAGAAGAGGCACCTAGAGGGGTGTTTTTACACTCACCATGTTATTCCTACCCTTTTACCATCACTTCAGCTGGTTGCATGTCCCTCTGCTTTCCTGGAGATCAGTCTTCCATGCTCCCATGGGAAGTCCGTAAGCGCCTGCTGGAATGCTGAGGGCACACACACAGCTCAGAGTTCTCTTTGGCCCTTTGGATTAAAACCCCAGTCTTTGCTGCTCAGGGGCTCAGAAGTCACCTCCCCAGTCTCCCTCCCACTGCTGGAGTTATGTAACTTGCTAGAGAAGTTTTGGTAAAGGCACAAGGGCTGAGTCTTGCTGACATATTTTAGGTTCTTACAAAATACACATCACATTGCTGGTAGATGGGGCAGAGGCAAAGTACTTCCAAAGATGCCCAAAAACCATGTGTGGAGCAGCCAGCTCCAAACCCGTGAGTCAGAATCCTGCTGTCACCGCGTGCCCCGGGCTCACCTTGGCCCTGTGCTCCAGAGCCAGTGGTGCTTCATTGTCCCTAAAGCACCAGGACAGGGTGATGCTGGGCTGAGACCTCGGGATATGGGGCAGCACCTGGGAACCCAGGAACCTCATCCATGGGCAGCTCCATGTGCCCTTAGCAGCACATGGAACTCAACACTGGGACAATACCGTGGGGCTGGGACGGACCAAGGGTTTCCCAGGCGGTCCTTGGGCTCCGCTTCACCTCCCCACTCAGGCAGACTGGGGAGCACAGCACAGCTGTGCCTGCCAGGAATTGTCTGCAGGAGCCGCTGAGCGATGAGACCAGGGCACCAAGGGCTCAGCCCGGCGCTCACCCTGCGGTTTTGCGACCTGAAGTTTGACCTGATGAATCACCCAGCTGACAAAATCCGTGGTTTTTAACGTGAAAACCAGAAGATCGCATCCCGAGTAGGCGAGGAGCATCCCGAGAGGAGCAGGGATGCGCGCACGGACACGGCAGCGTCAGAGCAGCCTGCGCCCCACTTCCCCATGCCGGAGCTGATGATGCGGGCGAGGCCGCTTCCTGCCCGGTGACAGCGGGGGACGGGCAGAAGTGCCGGCAGAAGGGGGACAGGCAGAAGTGCCGGCAGAAAGGAGCCCGAGAGGCCGAGCTGCGCCACAAGGAAGGACAGGGAGAGACCCGGGATCGCATCCCAGCGCAGCACGCCATGTCCCTGGTGGAGACTATCCGGCTGTGGCAGGAGGGAGTGTGTGCAGCCGACAGGAAGGACTGGGGCGCTGCCCTGGCTGCCTTCACGGCCGTGCAGAACCCCCCTGCCAAAATCTGCTTTAACATCGGCTGCATCCAGCTGGTGCTGGGGAAGCTGGCGGAGGCGGAGGAGGTAAGGGACAGCCCCTAGGGCCGCTCATCCTCTCACCTCTGGGACTTGCCCAGATACATGGTGGGGAAGGAAGGAATTGAAAGGATCACGTTCTAAGGGATGGATTCGAGGCCTTTTAAAGCTGTGAGGAAAGGGGACAGCCCTAGGCTGCCAAACCCATTCTGGCAGTGAATCAGAGGCGAGGCAGCAGCAGTGATACACGGGTCACTGTTCACTCTCCCTCTCTCCAGGAGGTGACAATGCTGGCAGATGGCTCCAGCTCAAACAAAACCAGGAGCCTGCTACAGGCTCTCCCTCACCCAGTGCCCAGTGCTGCAGGGAGACAGCGCACAGAGCTGAGCTCAGCTAAGGCAGGACAGGTTCAGCTGCTCTATTCCCTCAGTTTTTTAAGGTGTCCTCTTTCCCCCCGCCCCTTTTTCCCCATTCCTACCTCTGCAGGCGTTCACCCGGAGCATCGGCTGTGACAAGCACCTGGCAGTGGCTTACTTCCAGCGGGGGACTGTGTTTTACCGGAGGCAGAAGTGAGTGGAAGGTTTCAAGTTTCATTTTTTGCCGCTTACAGAGAGGCCAGCCTTCATCTGAGTATGACCCCAGGCAGGTTGGTGCCCCAGAGCCCAGAGTGAAACCCCTCGAGGTCAAACAGGCTCCTGCCCTTCAGCACCTCAGCCCTGGGACTAACATGAGCCTCAGAACCTCTCTCCTTCCTTGGAGTGTCTGAAACACTGCAAGGATGGAGGGGAGACCCGACTGAACTCACCAAGCCTGAGTACAGGCTTAGAGGCAGGCAGGTTGCCACCACGAGCTGGTGACACCTTCATCCTCTGCTCCACAGCCACGGGAAGGCCATTGAGGATTTCAAAGAGGCGCTGGCCCAGCTGCGAGGCAACCAGCTCATCGACTACAAGATCCTGGGGCTGCGCTACCGGCTCTTCGCCTGCGAGGTGAGACACCTGGCCACCACTTCAGATCCCAAAGGTGTGATCTCCAGCACGAGAAATCTAAAGAGGAGACAGCCAGCCTCTCTTGGTACCCTGCAAAAACCAAGCAGGCGGATCCCTTCCCTTCCCTTCCCTTCCCTTCCCTTCCCTTCCCTTCCCTTCCCTTCCCTTCCCTTCCCTTCCCTTCCCTTCCCTTCCCTTCCCTTCCCTTCCCTTCCCTTCCCTTCCCTTCCCTTCCCTTCCCTTCCCTTCCCGCAGCAGTCCAGCTGCTCCAGAGCTGTTTCCCTCGCTCCCTTCCCTCCAGCAGATTCTCTACAACATCGCACTGGTGTATGCCACAGCAGAGAACTGGGAGAAGGCTGAGGAGCACCTGACCCTGGCCACAAGCATGAAGAGCGAGCCCCAGCACAACAAGATAGACAGGGCAATGGAAGCCATCCTGGTACGGAGGAGCAGGTCTCACAGCCCCATGACAGCACATCCAGCTTTTAGCAGGATCAAAATGCCGTGGCAATGGATATTGTAGTGGGACACAAGCCTGTGGGAAGAGCTTTGGGTCCCTGGGGAGGTAGGAATGGGAAGATGGGATTCAATGGACAGTACCAAGGCTGGGATTGGGCTGTCATGGTGGTAGTCTGGCTTCATGGAGCAGCCCCCAAGCCCAGAGCAGAAGGGACATTCATCAGTCCCTGCTCTCACCTCCCAAGTCTCTGTGCTGTGTCTCTGTGCCACAGAAGCAGAAGCTCTGTGAGCTGGTGGCAATTCCCGTGGGGAAGCTGTTCAGGCCAAATGAGAAGCAAGTGGCTCAGCTGGAGAAGAAGGACTACCTGGGAAAGGCAATGGTAAGAAAGATCTGTACTGTTTATTCAGGCCGTGCCTGTGGGCTGAAAAAAGCTGTTGACTGCCTTCTCACCCCTCTGAGCTGCTGCCTGGTAGGCAGCCAGAGACAGGGAGCTGGTCTCTGCCTCAGGGATCCCCCAGACGTGGAGAGAGGGATGGCACACAGGGATCTCGTGGGAAACAGGGAGTCTGCAAGAATACAAGAGCTAAAAGCATGTTCCTGCTGAGCATGGCCTATTTCTAGTTTGTCTCCTCCTTAGTAAGACACGAGGGATAGTCAGCAATGAGCTGGAAATCTGGATCACTGGAGCTTCAACTCAAGCCACAGTGCGGGAAAGGAGCTATTTTACATTTTACACCCCAAACCAACCCCCAGTTCTTCCACTGCTCTGTTTGAAAAGGGCTTTTCAGCTCAGATAAGCAAGCAAGCTTTTCTCCTGTGAGTGTGCAAAATCCAGTCACTGGGATACCACCCCTGGGCTCAGGTCCTGGGAGGCAGCACTCGTCCAGAAAAGGAACCAGGCACTGGGGAATCAGACAGCCAAGAGCCAGGCAGCTCCTTGAGTGCAAGAAACACAACCAAAAACATGTATCAACTTTCTAATTTACATGTAATGTCACCTGTAGGAGGTATGGGCTTGAGCTGGACACTTTGGCTCCCTTCAACATTTGTGATTAAAACAGAAAGGGAAGTTTTTAGGTTTTAACTCCTCAAACCACAGAAACAGCCAGGCTAAGAGCAGAAAACTTACACAGCTGAGAGGGAAGCTTTGGTGCCAGAGGCACTCAGCCTGTAGTCCAAGATGCTTAGCCTAAAATCATAGCCCCTGCTGAGCTTAAAGCATCCTGAGGAGCTTGGCTTGGCCAACAGCCAAGGAGGAGGAGGGTGGGCATCAGAGGTCTGAGGGAGGTTTACAGGCAGCACCAAGTCACTGTTTGTCTTTGGCTCTAGGTGGTGGCATCTGTGGTGGACAAGGACGATTTTTCAGGATTCGCTCCCCTGCAGCCACAAGTAAGACTCTGTCCATGAACAGCAGGCTCATGCAGGATGACATGGGGTGGCTGTCATCCACAGTGGGTAGCAAACAGCACCCTCACCACCCTGAGCTCTGTGCCACCGCCCTGGGGAGGAGCTGGGCACTGCCTCCACACCCTGCAGCATCAGGAGGCTCATCCCAAACCCACCCACAGCTGAGGTGGAGCTGGTTCCCTGCACGGGGAAGGGGGCAGGGTGATGGCTCTCTGCAGGGAGCTGTCTCTGGCCCTCCCCAAAGAATTCATCAGGGATCTTCTGCCTAAGCCTGAGTGGAGAAACAATGGCAGTTCTGCTCTTGCTGCCCTCCTGCCCATTCCAGAACCCCTTTGCATTTCCCGTGCCATTTTCCAGATGATGTAGTGGCACCTTCCCATTCCTAAATGTGGCAAGAGCTTTTCCAGGAGCTTTTTGGGAGGATATAGGGAAGCACAGTACTGTTGCACAAGATAAATTGCAACCTTCTCAATGCAGACAGGTGTTGACAATCTAAAGCCTCTGTGAACTGAAACTAAAATCAAGAGTGAAAAGAGGATGGTGCCTCTGAAAATCAACTGTATGTTGAAGAATGTGGGAACCGTTCCTTAGAAGGAACAAAGGCAGTGATATTCCTCATGGCACCTAAGGCACCTGCATGTGAGGAAGGATCAGTGTTGGGGTGAGGGCAGCATGGTAAAAGGCGGCAGGACATTTCTGCAAAGCAACAAAATCCTCTGATTACTGGTATCTTCCTTTTTGTCTTCCTGTTGGCAGGCCTCTGGTCCTCCCCCCAGGCCCAAGACCCCAGAAATCCTCAGGTAAGTTGGATGAAGGATGGATAACTCACACAACTCCATCCTGCACACTCTTAGAGCCAAGCATCCAGCTAGCAGCCAGAACTCGGGGAGTGGGGAATCAAATGGGTTCAAACACAGAAGCAGAGCTCTGGATTCTCCCTACAATGTAAAACAACAGCATTGCCAACATTGCTAACCTGTCCATGCTCCCACCCCAGGGCCCTCCAAGGGCAGCCACACCGTGTCCTGTTCGAGTTCATTCCTGAGACTGCTGAGGAGCTGCAGGTCCTGCCAGGAAACATTGTCTTTGTCCTGAAGAAAGAGAAGGACAACTGGGCTACAGTGATGTTCAATGGAAAGGTATACCAGGAGTGTGCTGGACAGGAGCGGCAGACAGCAGATTATGGTTGGGGTTCTGCAGAGGCAGAGGCTTGCCAGCAGTAATGAAGTTTCTGACTGAAGTCTCTTATGTCCACTCTGGCTGAGGCCACAGGGTTCAGTGAAATCCACCTAACCTGCAGAAACTAAAATTCAAGCCTCAGGAACCCTCCTGAATGCAGGGGAGGGTGAGGACACATCCAGTTGTATCCTCCAGCAGTGGGTTGCCTTCTTGGCAAGCAATCACTACTCATCTCTCCTCTCCCTGCAGAAAGGGATCGTGCCCTGCAACTTCCTTGAGCCTGTGGAGCTCCAGAATAAGCTGCCTATCCAGGTGAGCAGGCCCAGGAGGAAATGGTGTCCTGGAGGAGGGCAGATCTCCACATACTCACCCCAACACTCACTGCCTCCCAGTAGGACCCATATATGTGACTCCCTCCCTCTCATGACGCTGGGGTTGGTTCTTCTGGCTCATGGTCACCTTATCATGAGTTCAGAGGCTGCAAAATCCATGTTGGTGGCACCCACACATGGTGGTTGGCAATGCTGGGAAGATAATGAATATAGCAAAGTCACCCCTCCCGAGTTCAAGACCCCAAACAGACTCCAAGAAAATATTGGTTGGAGAGGGGCTGCACAAGGCAGCAGCACCCCAGCCCCTCAGTAAGGTGGCATTGACAGCATTGTCTGTTCCATGGCACAGGAAGAAAGCCCTGAGGAAGCTGAGATCCCTGAGTCACCCACCTCCACTGTGCCGGAGAAGCCACGGCGGCTGGCACCAGGTCAGTGTGGGCAGCACAGGGTGACCACCACAGCTGGGAGAGATGCTGTGTCCTCATCCTTTGAGACCAGGACTGGGGTTCATCTCCATCTCCTTCCTGGCCCCAGCTGCAGTCAGGGATTGGGAGACACTAGAGCAGGAGGCAGAAACAGCAACTGCAGTGCTGAGGATGGAGCAGAAGAGTGTCTGTGGGGTCCCTGATGAGCGCAAGTCCCCCTGTGCTCTTAATTAGCACATGACTAAGGAGAAAAAGGGCCTGGAGAGAGGAATGGGGCAAGAACCAGCTGGGAGTAAAAGATTTCCTTGTAGGCTTCTCCTCCAAGCAGGGCATCTGTGATAGTTTCAGTGCTGCTGTGAGCTGAGCTGGGCTTGAAGGAGCTGTATGAAGGGGATTCCTGGCTGGTGCTACCCAGTGTCCCGCATCCCAAGCTCATGTCCCCAACAGAGCAGCCTTGTAGGAGTCCATGGGTAGAGCTGACACAGAAGAAAGCTGTGGCTCATAGAATTAAAGAAGCACCTCATGGACACAACAGCCCAAATGATCACCTTTATGGCACCAAAAGCCATCTCAGATCTGGGACCATGTTCAACAGTGTAGCTCAGGCTCTTCCTGGAATGAGCACAGTTGTGCCAAAGCACTGCCAAAATGTAAATCAGATCCTCATGAAGAGGCTTCCACAAAGCTGCATGGAATGACCCTGCCTGGAGGCCTGAGTTTAGCTTTACAGCCCCACTGAAGGACAGGGATTGCCTTTGGTTTTTCAGGATGGACCTAGGGAGACCAGAATAGCAAAGACACTAAAACCAGTAGCTAGATGTTTCTTTTTTGAAGCTACCCAGGAGAGACATCCCACCCCTCATACTCCCATCCCTGCAAGAGGGAAGGCACAGAGCCAAAACCTCTGCTGAGTGGTTATATCTAGATCTTACAGAAGAACCCCTGTGGCAGATGCTGTATCCATTTGAGGGGGTCACTGCTGGCTCCAGGGTTGGAGATCATGATGGGCTGCAGGAGGTCTGGCTGTGTGTTTAGACATGTATCCCATCCCACCTCCTGAGCCCCCTTTTTCCTCCTCCCCAGACTATGTTCCTGCTACCGTGGTGCAGCCAAGAGAGACAGCAAAGGTAATGTCCTGTGAGCACAGACCCCGAGGTCCTGCTGCTCATACAAACCTGCATTTGCCAGGAGACTTAGGACTGTTTTGTGGGAGTTCTCCTCCAGGCCCCAGGTGAGGGACCACTGGATGACTCTCATGAGTCAACCTGAGGCACTTGAGAAGGGAGAAATAGGAGAGAGCTTGGCTGGAATGCACAGAGAAGGTCGTGCTGGGAAGAGAGATGGGAAAATACAGCAATTCCAACTAAAAAAAAAAAAAAAAAAAAAGAAAAAAAAAAAAAAAAAGGCTTGGAGGATGGACACAGCTCCAATTTGATCACCCCAAAGCCATAATTTGGTGCCAAGTCCCTAATCTATTACTGCCTAGGGCTGCCAACCAGCCAATGTCCAAGCACAGTTTGGGAGGCACAATCCAACTCAGGCAACCACAGTTGCACATCCCTGTGCTTGCCAAGCCACACAAGGTGACATCCCATTTTCTGCCTGCAGGAGGCTGAACCAGCTGTTTCCAGCCCCCATGTCCTCAAGGTGCATTACAAGTTCACAGTTGCCCTGAGCGTCGATCAAGGCCTCTCCTACAGGGAGCTCCTGGAGCTGGTTTGCAAGAAGCTGGAGCTGCAGCCTGAGCACACAGAGCTGAGGTGAGGCACTGCCAGCCCCAGAGAGCCAGGGCTGTGCTCCAGGGCTCCTCACCTGCATCCCCTGCACACCAGGTACAAGCCTGTGGAGGGCCAGGAGCTGGTGACTCTGAGTGCAGAGAACGTGGAGACAGCCTGGACCCAGAGCAAGGACAACTGCCTGACAGTCTGGTGCAATGGCACAGAGGTCAGTGACAGCTACAGGGGGCAGATCTCTTCCCTCCCGCCTTTGTCTTCCTTGCCACACACACGGGTTTGTGGCTTTGACAGAAGCCAGTGACCTCAGGAAAGGCAGAGTAGCAAAGAGTGAGTGGAGAGAAGCAGAGCTAATGTCTCTTGCCCTGGTACAGAGAAAAGAACCCAACTGGTTGTGTCCTCACCAGCTTGTTTCCTTCCTAGGGACAGGGGTTTGTAGCAGACAGCAAACCAGAGGAGTCGCTGCAGGAGGCAACACCAGGGGAGATGGGAGCAACCCATGTTGTAGCTCAGTACAGTTACGAAGCCACCCAACCTGAAGACCTGGAGTTTCAGGCAGGAGACATGATCCTTGTTTTATCCAAAGGTAATTGTGCTCCTCCTGGGACAGGAGAGGGAGGGTGGTATGGCAGCAGCAGAGCCCCTCCAGCCCTGCCTTGGGACTCCCATCCACACATCCCTGTTACACACACTTCTTCCAATGTATTTTCATCACTCCAATTTCCACTGCGCCCCTCCCAAACATCTAAGACAGGAGTTACACTTGGGCTGTGTTTAAGCTTGTTGATCACAGTGGAGTCTTTCAAGGAGATGCCTCATTTTAGCTGCCATCCCCACAATGGGAGCAGGCTCTCACTCCCATTCCTTCCACCTGGAACCTTTTTTCATCTACTTTTCTTGTTAAGGGTACAATCTTCCATTAGTCGTTCAATATTAGTCCTTAGTGTTTCTATGGGAATTGAGACTTAAATACACACTAAATCTCAGGAAGATCAACGAAGAATTGTATACACAGGGCATGTTCCCCATCTCATTTGAGCCTCTGAGTGAAATCAGGAATAAGTTTTAAGGCAAAAACCCCTTATATTTTGCTCTCTGTAGTTATGACACTAATCTGTGGTGGCTGGCAGGCTTTGGCAGCAGTACACAATCAATCAGTCCCCAATCTAATCTTTGGCAGGTCAGATTTTGCACCACACAATACTGATGACCCTCTCCACCCCAAAATCCTACCTTCCCCACCCTTCATTACTGAGCTAAATATTTCCCAGTACAAAGCTGGTTCTTGCCTCATTTGGTTCCCCCACAGCAAAATTGCCAGAGCTCGTAAGCTTTACTTAACCTGAGGTAGCAGAGGTTTGGGGGGGAGGGCACATGTTTGAGGAGTTTTATGTGAACATGGGAAACAGCTGACAAAACACTTCAGATGTATCCTGAAGAGAACAGACCAAGGTCTCAGATAATTTACTCACTCTCCTCACTCACTTTGTTTCCACACAAGGCAGTTTCCAAGCCCTCGTCTCTATTTTGATCCAATTCCTCACCCCTATTTGATATTCTTACTCTACCACTTTACTCTCTTCCTCATTCCTCCCTTTCCTCCACATTCCACTCCCTGCTGGGTCTAGCACTCCAAGTTCTATCATCAAGTTTTATCAGCAGAAACACCATAAAACAGTGACTGCAGGCCTGTCTGCAGCACATTATGCTTCTGTACATTCCAAGGGTCACAAGAACTGTGTCAATTTTCCATTCCAGTGAATGAAGACTGGTTTGAAGGCAAGTGCAAGGGGAGGACTGGCATCTTCCCATCTGCATTTGTTCAACAGCCCAACACTGAACACCCAGAGAAGTGATTTCAGAAGAACATGAAGTTGTGGAGACAAATTAGGATTTCAGCTGTTGCCAATATCTAGTCTGCATATTAATCCCTGCATCTGAAAATGAACTTTAAATGTTAATTACTACTTGCATTAAAAGCTTTATATTTTCTCTTACCTTTTGTACCGTTCTCTTAAACAGGAACTCGTTAAGAAGTTGCTAATTCCTGTTAGAAAAATATTCATTCCTAAATCCTGTGCTTGCCAAGAAACTTGCCATGTTCCCCCATCCATAAAAAAGCTTTCATACACCCATGCCAGTAGCTGGGAACACCCACAAGAGGGTGGTGCAATGTGCATTTACAGCCCTGCCAGCAGATCCCAAAGGGTAAATGAGTTCAGGAAGCTACAGACCAGGAAAGCATTTGCTTCCTTAAAACATTAGTCCCAATCCCAAGATCTTAGGAGACACCACATAGCCTCAGCCTGTCCCAACGCACAATTCAAATTCACAAGGACTTTAAAAACTCCCACCAGTAAAAGCAGACATTTTCTTCAGCACTAGGACCTGTGCTTCAAAGTTTTTCCTGATCAGTCAGAAGATACAGTAACTTAGAAAGACTTGAAAGAAGACTTAGAAGCCTGCAATCCCAGAGCTTTACTCCAAGGGTACTACCAGGGCAGGGGTTCCCCATTCTGGATTCTATCACACAAGTCCAGAAAACCCCACTGCCCCACTAAGCTAAATATCACATTTCTTTTTAAAGGAACTTATTCTGGAGACAATAAAGACCTGTAATTTCAAAACCAGAACATCAGCTCTGGAGTTTCCTGTGACATACCTGGAGGCATGGAAACAGTGAACATCCTGCTCTGCAGGCAAAGCATTGGCAGAAGGATTTGTGCCCTCCATCTGCACACTGCACATGCTGTACCAGGATGAGTCTGCAACTAGGGAGGAGCTTTGCAAGCTGCTCCCATCCTACATATTTAGTTCAGTATGTAACATACACTACACAGGCAGCACAAAACCACAACCAAATTATTTGTACCAAGCCTAACCCAGAATCACTGTGATTTATTTAAGGCTCTTTCAAATAAAAAAAAAAATCAACTTCAAACATTTTTCTGGCTTCTACAGAAACGTAATGCATTTCTAAAGGCCTGAAGCCAAGTCACACAGGAAATAAATGCTACACACAGACCTGGATGGAGAGAACATGGTTTAATTAAAGGCAAAGCTGATTTCGGCAGCTGCAGTTCTTGCACAGACAGACAGAAAACACAAAAAAAGCGTACAACACAAACCAGTTTCTGTTGGGGGCCCCTTCCCCTGCTCCTCCAGGTGCCGGAGGGCAGGCGGGCTCGGACGCGTTCCCGAGGCCGGGTGCTCATGCACAAGTGAACGGTGCAGCTGGGAGCTGGCTCGGCCCGGGGTGAGATGCTGTTCCTGGTTAGCTGGTCTGGGCTGCAAGAGTCAGTGACGGTGCAAACACGGGAATGTCGCAGCTGCCTGGGCGCACAGCTCGGACACACAGCGGGAGGGGACACACAGGGTGGGCTGGGTCACCACCAGGTGGGAACTTCACTTTTTGGACTTGTTAAAGGAAATACAGCTTTGAAATGCAACACAGAACAGTGATGTTGCTAAGGTGGCGCTCGTAGGGAGCTTCTCGTACCCCCAAGGGTATTGGGTCTCCTCCGCCTTCCCTTTTTGTGTTCTCTGGGGCTGCCCAGACTCCAGTGTCACTTCGGCTCCTGCATGTGCTTTGTTCTGCAGCTGAATTCTAGTCCAGAGATCCTGAATCATCACACAAACCCCTACTGCTAAAAACAGCAAATGGACATTGAGTCTGTTTCTGTAACTTCCCTGGGAAATCTAACAAAAATGCTGTCCTTTTCTTTAACAAAACTTCCAGTCTTCCTTCCCCCTAATAAATAGCAAATAAAACATTTTTTTCCTTTTCCCTTCTGCACGTTTTCATCTGTGAACAGCACTGTGCTGTTTCCGTGTGTCCATGGGTGCCTTGAATTTGTTTCTGGCACTGAAAGCCTGGGGCTGCAGCTGGGACAGGTTTCTGCAGAGCTGACCTGTGCCTCACTGGGCGTGCGGATGCCCCATGCTGTCTGGGCTGGCTGTTGGATTCAACCAGCCCTCCTGGACCCCTGATTATTTTCTGTCATGGTAATGAAACTACAAGCGTTTAGCGAAGATGGGAGGATGGAAAGAGAAAAAACAAAACCAAAGCAAACCAAAAAAAAAAAAAAAAAAAAAAAAAAACCAAAAAAAACAAACAAAAAAAAAAACCCAGTGAAAGCTTTCTACCTACCTATTAAAATGAGTCAGGCTGTGAATGCACAGACTAGCCTGCCCTTTGTGGGGCTAGCCACTATGCTACAGTAAAATGTACAGGAATCACACATTAATTTAAAACCCCATAGCAGTTAACTTGCTTTTCAACATAGTGCTGCGATGCCCCATGTCACCCCTTATAGCTCAGACACCTACTGAGAGAAGGGCATTTCATGCTGGAGTCTCTAACCCACCCAAAGCCTCTGGGTGAAGTGTGCCAAGTGCCAGACTCTCTCTCTTTCATGGAACTCCTTTGCTAGTCCAGGATACAGAGCCCCACCTCATCACCACCATGACCAGAGCAGCAACTGGGGCTTTCATTGCTACACACTGACTATGAAGCACGTCTGTGTACAGAATTCAGTGTGATCTTACTACTGAGATAGTAACAAAGATGTTTAGGAGTAATTTCAACTACATTCTCAGTCAGCGAAGCAATCATTAATGGATTCCTATTGTATCTCCCCAAAGAGAGGAAAAGGATTGAGAAGTTCTCATTGGCTTCTCCCATCTGCCCTTTGCTCTCAGCTTTTACTTCCCATGTGGCTGGGGACATGCACAATGGAGAAGGTGAGAGGCGGTGATATTGGGTTACTGAGTGAGCCAAACAGCAGTTCCTCTCTCCCTCCAAAGGGCCTGGGGGATGGGAGAGTTCCTGATGTTGTTTGCTTGCACTGCAGACGTTTTGTGCACACTCAGTGGGTTGGTGGAGCACTTACGCCCTCCTGACAGCAAGGAACAGAAGAGAGGGCTGCCACCTGCACAGGACTGTGTGTGCCAGTCCCACAGACCCAACATGCCATGGTTTATGGAGCCATCGTTGTAAGGGTTGCCTCCCCTGTCTCAATGCGGCGGATTCATGGCGCCTTGTCCGCGCTGCTGCTTCTGCTTCTGCTGCATCAACAGCTGCTCCAGGGCCGAGGGGCCGGGGTGCATCATGGAACTGGACCAGATGGACTAAAAACAAACAGCCAACACTAGCACCTCTTTGCATTACACAGCCCCTCTGCCAGATGGGAAAGCAGACACCAGGTTCTATATTCTCCCTCTTTATCACTCATACCTGCCTTATCAGGAAAGTTAAACAGGCTTCAAAGAAGACCTTCTAAAAAGAAGCTCCCTGGAAGAACTTTATCCTCCTCCAGAATCCTCATTACCATGAAAATTCATCCCACATTAACTATTACTAATTTTAGACTAGTCAAAGCTAATGTTAGAATTTCTTCCAGTTCTGCCAGCCTGGGCTTGTTCCACAAAATCTCAAAAACAGCAAGAACTGGAAATTTGTGACATCTTCCTGCATTGGTGACACCTCCCACATTGCCTGTGTAAGTGAATCTGCAGGAAAAACTCTGGGCTTCTGGCACTGAACTCTGATGCTTTCAACAGGCTAATGCCCATCACTTGATTGTCCAGCCTGCAGACCTGTCCTTGAGCACAGCCTCAGCCAAACCCACCTTTAGGCTCTCCATAAGCACAGCTGAGGAGTCCTCCATGGCAGGAGGGCCTTGGACTGCCCAGGTACCACTGGGAGCACTGGACTGGTGCCAGCTGCTCTCCGAAGAGGATGATGTTGTTGGGAGATAGTCCAGACCAAACCCTCCCATTGCTAAAATGGCAGAAAGACAAGTTCAACGTGACATGGCAGAAACAGTGCAAAACAAACATCATCAGACAATGGTGTCTGTCAGCTCCTGCTAACCTGGAACCCAGCACTTGCCTGGCTTATCTGTTTTCCAGCGGTCTGCGACTCTCCGCTCTCTGTTGTCTGGAGTCCCAATGGGTCCAAAGTTGGAGAAAGGAACAGAATTGTGGTTATGGGTTGGAGGGGAGCTTGGCAAGCTGCTGGGGTTGGAGGAGTGAGGAGACTGGCTGGCTGGTGTTGAATGATCTAGGGATTACAAAGGAAGAGTAAAAAAGGTCAGCAGAGACAGCAGGAGCCTTCCAGTTTTAAATTTCTCAGTGCTGCTGCAAATTCTGCCATCCCCAGTTTGCTACAATGCTGAAGGTCAGTTTTGATTCCCTCCATTATGTGAATGTAATGCAAATTCCTAAATTCTGAGTGAAAAATTTACAAGAACAGAATGATTGTGTTTAATGCTTACTGAAAAACAAAACCCAGGAAATCTCATGAGGGCTGGCTAGGCAAAGCCTAGTTTTCCCCATGTCTCTTGAAGAACTTGTCTCAAAGTAAAAGAGTAATTGTCTCCAAACTTGACAAGCCAATAAAAAAATTGGATTAGACCTTGAGGAGTTTGTAAGTTTACAACTTCAACTCCCAAGTCTGAGAATGTTTTACACTTACATGAGTCTTACAAGTCAGACTAGAACCTAATAGTGAGCAAAAGAGAAGAGGGAGTATGAAGCAGGCTGTCCACAGGCAGAATGGAACAAATGAAGAGGTGAAGGGAGAGGGAGTTGAAGCCCTGTGAGCTAAAAACCTTGCTAGCTTAAAAGCACTTTGCAACTCCCTCCATTTCACCCACAACGGGTTTTCTTGGTTGGTTGCAGAAGTCCCACCAAGCATCTCATCCAGTGCAGATGTTATTTAAAATGCACTCATTTCTTAGATTTAACTAATTCCTCTCTCACACTCTTCTGGATTTTTAGTGAGAATAAAATTATTACATAATAGTTATGTTTTATGCCTTTAAGATCATTACTAACAAAGAAGCGGGTTTGCTTTATGGGCTGTTTAACAGTAAAAAACCAAACACAACAAAACTTACTGTTCTATTTTCCTCCACTCTTCCCTCATACAGTTTCTTTTTCAAATATCTGCATTATAAAATCCAGTTCCTCCTGCTTTTTCCAAAAAAAGCAACACAAAGTATATGGATGTCTGAGTTAAAGCACTACTCCCAAAAGGCTGTCAGGAAACCAAGTTAAAGAGATTTCAGGATTTATCACCTCCTACATTTATCCTGCTCAACTACTTAAATTAAAATCCAGGTTCTTACACTGTATTAATTACAGAATCCCCTTGTATTTCTGAAGATATATAAAGTAAAACAGAAACCTTCGGAGACCTTGTCAAGCAAGGGTTTTTTTTTTGGTTTTGGTTTTTTTTTTTTTTTTTTTTTAATTTCCAGTTACATATAACTTGCAGTTGGTTTAGAATTAACCCAAATCCTCTAGACACAAGAAATGCCGTACCAGGATTACCTGAGCTGGCTGGAAGGGATGGAGACCACGGAGTCCCTTCAAAGAGAGAATAGAGTGAAGTCTCCTGATGGGCAACTGAAGGGGTGACTTCTGTTTTTGTGCTGGTATTCATGTTCTTTCCATATACCTCATTGAACATGCTGTTGTTTGGATACCTTTCCTGAAAAAAAAACCAAACAACATAAGAGCTTACGTGTTAGATTTCTTTCAAACACTTAAAATTAAACAATTAGCTCAAAATATTTCCTGATTCCTTTCTCACTTCCCAGGCACATCTTCTCTGACATTTAATTTAACATTAAGTCCATCACATTGTGAATCAGGACAGATTTCTCCTGGCTGGACTGAGAAGTCTTCCCAAAATCTTCAGATTCCCAGTACTCAGAAAAGTTGTATCAAGACCCTGCTCAATTCTCCGGAAGAGAACAGGTAATTCATTGCTCTGGAAACAAAAAACTACACACCACTGCACCCTGAGATGCACATTTTCAGTCAATTACATGACTTCACTGACAGCAAAGGACTCATGAACTCAGCAAGATTCAAGAGTACATCTGCAGGGATATAGCTAAAATGAATTTGGGAAGAAAACTGATAAAAGCAAAGATTAAGTTGATACAGAATTAAATTACACATCCATGTGGATTTCTTTCAGGTTTTCCACTGGCTTAACCACAAGCTGAAACAGCAAAAGGTGTTGGACTCTAGTTCTCACTCACCTGATTTAGAGAAAAGCCACTGAGGGACAGGAAAGATGATGACTGAGACATCAATTCTGACGGTTTTTCCAGCAGGGACTTCTTCAGAAACCAAAAAGGGGAAAAACACAGTTAGTGCTCAGTGTAGGAACCAGGAGGAAAGTGTGTAATCAGAAACTGCCAAAGTGGTTTTGGCCACATTTACAACTTGTCTTGCATTTTAGCTCCAGCACCTTGGAGGACAGGGGAGGCAAGCTAACAAGTGCAAAAAATCAGTAATTTTCCTACTACCCGTAATTAATAATCTACAAACCAACAAACATGACAGCTGAGAGCCTCAGACAAACCCCACTGCCAGAACAGGTTTTCAAATGCCAAGTCTAATACTCTGATACATCTAAAGGGGAGACTCCTGCCAAAAATACCTTATGGTTGTGTAAAACCTTGTACAAGTGAGAAAACCAAGTACAAGTGAGACAGGATCCCTCCCACTGACAGGAGGACTCCTTCAGACAAGATTAGACTCTTGACTGTGGCTGTTGACAGAATATCTTTTCAATTCTGAGAGCATGCCTGCTGTAGAGACCTTCTTAGACAGCAAGAGCAGCTAATTGCTTTTGAAATTAGGTTTAGTAGTCCAGGGGTCATTTAGGGGTCACTCTCTCATTTCCATTATAAATTACTTGTAGAGAGGAAGGAAAAAAATTCAACCCAAATATTTAAAAGAAAGGTTCCAAAACTCCTCCGGACTTTGTACTTCTATGTAAAAATATTATGGACCATGACCTTTTTTTCCACCATCTATGCCACCTCCCTCTCACACAGTTGTTTTTTCCAGTACAATATTTCTTGTCTTTCTATTTGGTTCTTACTGTGATTAAGGAGTGAAAAACAGTGTCTTTGAAATGAGCCTTCAGAGTAGAAATAGCTAAGTTATCATTGAAAGAAACCAAAGAAAAATTACTAAGCTTGGCTGGTAGACAATGAACATAACCCAATCCAGGATCTGGATCACCCAGCCACAGAATTAGTAAAACCGTAAGTAAAAATGCGCGTGAACCAAAATAAAAGCTGTAGTCTTGTTATAAATAAACCCCCTCTTGCACTCTCACCAGCTCAGCATGTCAGATGTTTTAAAATTTATTATTCAAACCACAAAAACCAGAACTAGCATCCCTCTGTCTTTAACACAGTCACAGTACCTGGAATATATTTGTTTTCATATGTAACTTAAGACAAACAGCCTCATTTTCTTGGCAAGCAGCCCCTAGCTTGTTAGATTTTCAAAGTGACAGCTCATTACTTTGAAAGCACATTTTAAGAGACAGACAGAATTCCCACTTTGCATATCCACATGGCTTGCACAGCGAAGGATTTCCTTCTATTTGTCAGCAGCACAACTGTAGGAGCTTCAAAGGAAGCTGTTAAAGCAGTAGCTATTAGTTTCTTAGCAAAGTTATCTAATGAGACAGAAATCAGTGTCTGTTTTGTGACTGGCTCCTTGGGATGGCAGGTAAAATAACTGGGGAAGAGACTTAATCAGAGATTTTGAGTAGTCACAAATAATTCTTTGTTACAGTTACTGATCTGAATGAGCATGATTTAATGAACATGCTTATAGCCATAATAGAAAGGTATGCTGCCCTTTCAGAGGCCATTTAAAAATTCAACAGCTCTGAGACCCCCCTAGTGAACTAGGAAGGTTCTAATACAAAAAAATGTAGGGAAAAAAACCCTCTGTCAAAAATGACTGTATTTCTATAAGAGTTACTGTGTAATTATCCAGTGTATTGCTATTTTCTTCCAAAGCCATCTGTTTTTTCAATCTCTTCTGTATTGAATAGGGCAACACTCCCCTGCCTCTATGGAATTTTTATATGCAGATTATAATCACAGAATCATATCACAGAATTGCAGAATGGCTTAGGTTGGAAGGGACCTTAAAATTCATCTCATTCCACTCCAATGCTCAGGGACACCTTCCACTAACCCAGACTGCTCCAAGCCATGGTCCTGGACACTTCCAGGGGTGGGGCAGCCACAGCTTTTGGGGAGAAGCCTGACAGGGAAGAATTTCTTTCTAGTATCTCATCTAAACCTATTCTCTGTCAGTTTGAAGCCATTCTCCCTTGTCCTGTCACTACACCCTTGCTCTGATGATGCTCCACAGCCCCATCAGTGCCCCCCCTGCCCTTTATTACTAAACCCATACAACTGCAAAAGAGCAAGTGCATTAAATGATATATCATGATGCATCAACAGCTCTCCTGTGTACTTATAAAAACCCCACAGTTATTCTGATTTCTGAACAAATTAGCAGGCCTGGATTCAGTCCAAAAGCTGTAGTTTTCATCCCTGTGAAAACTAGCTCAAAGGTGAGGCAGGGAAGTGGACAGGAGGGATGGGGGAGAGAAAGGAATTTCACATTTCTGATAATTTCACAGAAGAGATGCCAATTAAGAGTGAGAAGCAGCAGTATTACATCAAATACATACAAAGAGGCTTCGTCCAGGAAGAGAGGCGAGAGGCCCCAGCAGAGCTGGGTAAAGATCAGGAGGGTTAGAGAAAATCAGCTCTTCCTCCTCCTCCAAGGCAGCCAGACTCTTTAACAGGTCCGGAGGAAGCAGAGGGGAGCTCTTGGGGTCCTAGTGACAGAAATGAGCACAGTGAGACAAGAGAAGGCAGAAAGAACAGCCAGAGCAGGAGAGAGAACAGCAAGAGGAAGGCAGAAGGCAGCATGCAGAGGGTGAGTGAGAACGGTGCTGAGGCACACACTTAGAGAACTCTGAGCAGAAACAACCAGCAGCCACACAGCCAAATGCTCACAGGGAGAGGAGAACACACAGAAGCGACAGCAGGGAGCTTTAATTAGCTGAGTGTGTGCTTCCCCTTCACCCACGCCACATACTGAACCTGCTTCCACAGGCAAGGAAAACTAATAAAATCTTATAATCATTCCTCTATAGCTGACCTGTGAGTAATTTAAGTTTCAAGCAGAATTATGTTTGCATCTTCTTCTTTTCTCTGCTTGAGGAGTTTAAATCCCATGAGACTTATTTCCACTGGTGATAGCCGCTATGCCAATGCTAGCTGACCAGCCCTCTGGGCCAGTAAAACCTGCTCAGTGCTGACCAGACTGGACATCTTCACTTTTGTAAGGGATGCTTAAAGCACAAGCTTCACAGGCATAGCTTCTCTCTGTAGCACAATGTGCTGGCACCTTGGCAAGGTTTCCCTTTTAGGAATGAGGACAAGGCTTTGACCCTGTCTCCATCTGAAAACCACAACCTGACATCAGAGTAGGGGCAGACCTTCATGTCCTGAGTGCATATATATATATATATATATATAGTGCATATATATAGAGACACACCCAACCAAAGGCTTAAAAGGCCTCTGTTTAAGCCTCCTTATAAACATCACCAAAAGCACTCCAGGGCTGTCAATAAATAACAGAGATTGCTGGGTTTATAAACAGCAACATGAAATATGATTACTTTAATAGAAGTAAAGTATTCCATTACTGCAACCAGGAGCTAAGGAAGTCATTTAGCTCTCTCAGTGTGGTGGGATTTTCAGGAAGAACAAACAAAAAAATCCAAGACAAGACTGCTGCTACCATCCTTGATTGCTCAACCTATTGCAGCCTCAGCCATTCAATTCACTATAGCAGTGTTAGGAGTTCACCTAAAGTGCAATAATTCAACTGCAACTATCTGAGGGGCTTTTATGGTTTTCATCAGTTGCCAGACAAGAATCTTCCCCAAAACTATCAGCTGCCATGTTTCCCAATCTGGCAGACACAGTGCAGAGATGGATGTCACATCCACACTGAACAAGACTCACATCTACTCGAAACCAAATCTTCAAGAGACTGATCCTACACACAGCCTACTAAAATGGGGAATTCGTTACTTTGTGCTGGAACCCCAGCTACTGATGCTCATGTCTCTTCTAAATAGGTTCACATTGACCTACTCAGGACCACAGGGCATTCCTGAAACAGGGAAACACCAAGAGTTGCTAGGAATACCAGAGCCTTAGTTTCCCCCAGCTGTAGCACAGATTTTACCTCAAAGGTCATCCTGGAGACAGCATCCTGCTCGGAGCGGAAGACTCCCTGCCGCTTCCCCCTGCGGTCCAGGTTCGACTGCTGGCTCATCACCCTGTTGTCCGTCATGCTATAGGAAGAGTCCCAGTAATAATCTGCCACCTTGACATCTGAGGGGTTCTGGTTATATGGCTCCATTGGGAAAGGCTTCATTTTTTTCTCCAAAGGTTGCTGTTGCATCACAGGAGGCTGTAATGACTGTTCAAAGAGCTTGAGGGGGTCCTGGGCCTGCAGGTAATAGGGCTGCTTTACAGACATGATCTTCCCCAGGGAGCCTTGGACTTGAGGAGGGTTCCAGAGCTGCTTCGATGAGTCTGTCTGTGGATACTGAGGCAGAGACACAGGATTTCACCAGCAGGGAGGAATAATTCATGTTACCTGAATGCCTAACTCCATCCAAGCTGTCAGCCTGGCTCATGCGTGATAGCAAATCAAAATGTTTGTGGAATGTCTCTGTTATTCATCAAAAGCGATTTCCACAGGCATCTAATGCTTTCTTGTCAAGCTTTAAACCAACAACCAAGCATAATCCTTACCCTATCCAGTACCTTTTAACCCAAAAGACTACAAATTAAACTTTACTAAAGTACTGAGCCAGCATTTTGCTGCCCAGAGCACAAGCAGGGTCTCACCATTGGGTCCAGATTTGCCAGAAGGGAGATTTTCTCCAGCACAAGGTGAGCAAAGGAACTAAGAGCTGTAAGGGAACTGACACTGCAACTAGTTAGCCAGGAGAGTGCAGGTGGGGGTTTCACACCCAGTCCTCAACACTCACACAAGAAAACTAGAAAGGCCTGAGGCAGACATACCACCTCCACACCTTGTCTGTATCAGAAACACATAGCAAACAGATGACAGAAAAGACATTCCATTCCAGTACCTACCTTCCTTTCAGTTACAGCATCATATGTTCACACCCACCAAACTTCAGCTCATTTTCAAATTTGCCCAGAAGTTCACAATCAAAAAAATTCTTTAACGACAATTTTGAAAGGTAATCCAGGAAGACAAGTCTTGAACGTTGCCACTTATTTTTAAATGAAGCCCAGCACATAGCAGAGGCCAAGTTTACCTGCTGGAATCCGGAGTGGTGTGGTGGGCTCTTCCCCAGGCCCTGCACAGCTTTCGTGGGGGACTGTTGCTGCTGCTGCTGGGCCAGAGCTTGGACCTGTAACTGGCTTGCGGACTGTGCTGTTGCCTGAGCTGGTAAAGATGAGAGGGGTTGCTGGGAAGGAGGTTGTGTTTGCTGAGGTCCCTGGGTCATTGGCCCTGGTCCAGAGGGCCGTTGCTGGCTGTAAGGAATGTGGGACTGTTTCCCACCTTGCACCTGGTTTCCTGCAGGCGAGTGAGCTGTGGGCTGGAGGAAGGTTCCTGGGACAGAAACACCACCTGGGAAGGTGTACCCCGTGCTCATGGAGAAAGCCACAGGAGGGGGGACAACATAGGTTGGAGGAGGAAATCCTAGAAAAGACAGAAAATGCACCTTTAATCACAATTTGGCAGAGCATACTCTCCAGAAACTCCCTCCAAAAAACTTTCAGTGGGGGTTTCCCTTCCTACACTGGTCATTTAGGAAAGGAGGCACCAGTCTGCACACATGCACTACAGTGTCCTTCCTGACCTTGGCATGTGCATGGCTATGACCACACAAAGATTCCAAGTTTGTTTTGGAGTTTTCTTGCAATATTCCAGGCACTGAGAGCAGTCAGCCATGGCAGTACCTGAGGGTCATGTTTCCACATCCTTGTGTTCCCTACCTCCCAATCTCCCGGCTTTTTTTGATCCCCACTACCTTTTCCCTTCATTGCTCTCGGGTTTTTGATGCTTTACCCACAAAGTTTCCTCTCCTTCAAACACATTTTCAGGGACTAAACTTCTGCAGGAACAGAAGCAATCAATACACTAAGTGTACTGCCTCCTCCCAGAGAATCACCAGTCTCTGGATCAATTTAGAGAGAGACAGATGGTAACCAAACAAATCCTCATATCCGTACGATCAATTCTTTCCCTGTAGTTCACACTGAAAAAACAGGTTTGGAAGGCAAGCTTTAATTCTGTGTCTCACAGGTCAGATTTTATGCTGACTTTGGGACAGGGAAGATGCCCATCTGTCTTATATTGAGGAGCTCCATGTAATTGGTGCAGGGAATATACAGCTTCCAGCTATTCCATGAGCAAACATGAGTAGCAAGGTATGAGCGGCAGACTCCACAGCAAAATGGGACACACAGCAACAGCAGCAAATAAGACCACACAAATTACAGCATCAAACATGAGCACCACTACAAAATAAAGTGGGTTTTAAAGCAAGCAGTGTGATTGATCTTTTTCAGTAATGGAGTCTGAAGTACAGGGAATGCTTCAGAAGCAGTGCTAACAAAGTTTTGTCATGTTCAGACTAACTACAGGAAGAGCCTAGCATGAAGTCCCTTGATCTCACACCCATTAAACCAGAAGGCAGGTGGCAGATTTCATGACAAACCTCGATTCCAAAGCACAAGGAATAGTATTTATCTCGTTGCAGCTCTGCTATGCCCCTTTTTACTACTTGATGTTCAACAGGAAAATCCACGTTCATTAACAGAGCCCCTACCTTCCAAAGGCTTCTAGAGGTACCCACCACTATTACAGGATTTTCTTCAGTCAACAATAAGTGACACTTCAAAAGAATGATGCAAATTACCTGGCCGGCTAGGAAGGGGAGGGAAGGCTCCTGGGTGATGAATAGGGATGAACTGGGAACTGCTGGCCTGACTTGGAGTCTGAGTTACAGGTGTTTTCCTGGCTTCAGACACCGGAGTCTTCCTCATCTCTGTCTGGGATTTCACCTGATGCAAAAGAAAGTATGAAGAAATTCAGTAACTTTTCCTAAACTTCCACAGTAACCTTTTCATGTCTCAAGCCAAAAATTAAACTCTCAGATTGCCTGAGTGATTATTTTCTTTACCCTAAGTAACAGAGAAGTTTGGAACACAGAGCCCTCCTCACTGACCTGAAGCAGATTACCCTGCCTGTCCTCAGGCGCTTCTCACCTCACAAAAGCACTCAGGGATATTTACTCAGAAGATGCAAGAGGCTTCTTCTCTAGCATGATAGTGAGAAGCAGACATAGTATCTCACACCATCCAAGGAACTTACCATGCTGCTCACCTGCAGTGTTTAAAAACAGAAAGTGCTTCTCCTGGAAGGGCACTGCTTCAACCCAAGTCATGCTACTTACCTGCAGAACCTTAAAAAACAAACACTGCCACATTCTCTCTGGGGAGTTCTCTCAGCCTAATCCATACAGTGATGTATGTGCACAAACTCCTCCACACTATGAAATTCTTTAGACCCAGAGCACACAAAACAAACAGCAGAAGTGCTTCACCTTATCCAGTTTACTGTGTAACTGCAGGGTGTTCTGTTAAGAGAGCTGCACCAGTTAAAGGCAGAGAGAAGAATGTAATGTAATGTTTACCTTATTCTGAGTCTCTCGTGGTCTGGGTCTCCTGGGGAGGAAGACAGAGGGGAAGACTACTTTCCCTTTCTGTTCAGCTCGGCAGAACTGCCTGGAATGCAAGATGGAGCAGGCAGGAAAAAGACAGCAAGCAAGGAACCCAGTAAATACAGAAAGGGTCCAGGAGCAGACCTGACACTAAGCCTCAAAGGTGAGTGAAAGAAAGGGTTGTATCAGGGATCAAATTTAAAAAATCCAAACCAAACTATAACAATAACCCTCACATCATAACTGTGCGGGGTTTATTTAGACATTTAGTGCTGCTGAGTTGAAAGGAGTTACAGGACAGTTGTTTTCTGCCAAATAACAGTAGTAAAGGGATAGATGCATCAAAATCCTTTCTTAAGTTCTTTTTCAAATTTAATTTCCCCATTTAGAAATAATGGGAGTGTAGGGTTCTTTCTGCATTTGTAAAATTGGGAGGTTTGGGTGAATTTTTCATAAAAGTCTGGAGGCAACTCTACCTCAAGGTTCTAGCTGATGCTAAAACCATGAACAATGCAGGCCTTTGCTCATGCCAGATCTCTTCACCCTCCAGCACAGTCAGCATATTTAACTTACATTGTGCTGTCCCTTTTCCCTCCACAATAAGCCAAATATTTTTATAACCCATATCTTTTATGGAAATGCTGGAGAATTCAAGGACACTCTTCCTGCCATGGCATTTTAAAACTCGAGCACTATCCATCAAACACTCAAGTATGCCATAACTAATTTCCAGAGGATGGCTTCCAAAAGGCCCCCTGAATGATTTACAGTTAACTTTATAAAAACCTAAACCACTAAAACTGATTAATCAAGACAAATTTCAGTTCCTTCCTTGCTTCTTTTTAGTATCACCTCAGAAGTGTCAATGCTACCAAATATTTACCCCCACAGTAGCCCTAAGTGCTCCTACACAGTGCTTGAGAGAAGCACCATTTCATCACAGGGACCTCTTAAGAGTATGCTACACTTTGAGTTAGTCTGCACTGAACTTCCTTGGCTCCTAACATTATCTTCCCTAGAGAGCAGAGATTCAACCCAGATCACACCCTGCCTGAGCATGCAAGTTTCCCATGTATCTGCAAAGCAGGACTGATCACTTCTGTACCACATTCTTCACAGTTTTGCCAAGTAGGAACTGCAGCATTTAAGCTTTTGAAGGCAATGAACTATGTAGGAAACAAAGCATGAAATCACCAGGAGTGCCAAAGCAGAACACAAACAGTCCAACTGGTATGAAACCTACACTGGTTTCTCAGTGTGTAGAGAAGCAAGCAAGCCCTCCCTCTATTCTGGAGCAGGTCTGGGTAATCAAATCCACCAAATTGTAAGAAACAAGAGGCATTTCACTAGACTTCTTGCCATAAATAGAGCTGATGGAGTTAAAAAGTCAAAATTAATTCCAATAACAATCAGCATCAGAGCAGATTCTGCTACAGCTGGGTTTGTTGTATCTTAAGATGAAATCAAGCAAATTTCTGATAAATAAGCTATCATCCCTACCCAGAAAGCTAACATAGTCTTCAGATCTGGTAGGTTTTTATCCACCTGAAGTCCTTATTTTGCAGGCCAGGGGCACAAAGATCAAAACTGGGAGTTATGCTCAGACCCACAATGACATCCAGATGCATTTGGGAAATAACTAAGAAACTTGCTATTCTAATGTTCTGGTTTTCAGACACCAGAATCATGTTCCATGACTCACAAATGACTGTCCCCTGGTTTCTGTAGCCTTTACCAAAACCCTTTGTACCCTGAGGTATGGCTCTCCTGCAAAACCAACTAAATAATGCTGCCAGTTCAGACATTTAATTTCATAACCATGATGTTTAAGAGCAAATCATCAGGAGGAAAACAGGGAGAATAATCCAAAGCTCCTAAACAACTCAAGCTGGAAAAACTGAAAGAGATGGTTTGTCTAGTCTGGGGAAAAGACCCCAATTGCACAGGCCTTTGGAGCAGCTGCACAGAGGAAGAGTTATTCTGCAGACCTGTCCTGAGCAGCAGTAATAGGCTGGCAAGGGACATAAAGTGCATTAGGAAATAATTTCCACTTGCAAGAACAATGAAGAACTAACAGTTTCTCTAGAGAAATAACAGAAATCTCCACCACTATCATTGAATGGTTCCAGTAATCATCAGAGAATGACTGAGACACAGCTACAGATCAAATCAGCCCTGACACTCTTTACCCTCATTTACTATGACGTAGTGGAAGGCAGACCAGCAAATTCACTATTTACTTGATATATTTCATACATAATGCTCAAAGCAATAGATAAAAAAGACATGTCCCCAAAAATGTAACTGGTAAAAGAGCAGCTGATGTGAAAACAAACCATTTTGAGTAAGTGCCTGAGCACAGATTGACGATTTAGGAGCATAGTGGCTTTCCTTACTTCAATAGAGACACCTGATTGCACCCACACTATAAAGGATCTTACTCCTCACATATACAACTTGGTGCTTTTGAGACATGTTCAGTTTGTTGAATGTGCACCAGTCAACTGAAGTGAAAATGCAGAGCCCAGTTCCTTCACAACAGACCCCAGTCATGCAAGAACATGACTATGACCTGGCCACATGAACTGCCTTGGTGGCCTAAATAATTTGTGGAATGGGTAGAAATCTGTTTTTAGGATAGCATCTCTCTTCTCCTCTCTCTTTTTGAGATAGCATCAAGGAAAAGCAAAGAGATGCTAAGATCACCGTCACCTGGTCTTTGAGGTAGAAGTATTTTATATTATTGAGCATTAGCTGCAGCTGCAGGGCCCACAGCAAGACCTCAGTTCTACCATACTATACACAAGCAGTGACTGCCTGACACAACATGGCACTGTCTCAGGCACAGTATCCCGCTGAGCTAAAGGCTTACCTGAACTGCCACATTCTGCTTTCCTGCTTCCTGCATCTTATCCAAGCCACATTTCTTGGTCTCATTCTTTCTTTTGTTGTTATCCTTCTTCCCATCATTCTTATTTGCTACTATTCCTTTGCTAAAGTCCCGTCTCTCCCTCGCTATGTCCTTTGGGGGGTAGATGCGTCCCTGCTCTCTGTTCATCTCCCGGGGCTTGATGTTCTCTTTGAAGGTGACCATTGGCTTTTCTCCTGCATCGCAGCTGTTGCTCAGGCTTCTGCCAGAGGACAGCACTGATTTGAGTCCAGGGCTCCCATCAGCACACAGCGGCTCTGCCATGGATGTCTCCTGCAAGGTGAGACTCTCTTTGGCTTCACTAGGGTCCTCCAGTAAGAGCTCCGGGATTTCTGTCACAAACAAGAGCTTTCCTACCTCATTTTCACACTGAATCAACCTGAAAAAGACAGGAAGGAATTAAAAAGCAAATACATAAACTACATTACTTACCATAATCAGTCTGAAGGAATAGCATGTTGGCCCACACAACATATTATTAGTGCTGTCAGTATCTTGTGCTCACATTACAACTAACTGATGTGCTGGACAGAGAGAAAAATAACATTCCACACTGGCACTTGTGCCACCTCAGCTTCCAGGAGCGTGGGAAACACAAAGTACTTGTAATTACCTTGGCTGGTTATCAGCAATCCATTTGCCTGTGAAAATCAGGCGCTGTTGCCGTATCCGACGTTGCTGCCCTTCTTTATCCCCTGTAATTGCCTGGTGGCCTTTGGAAAAATCCAAGTTCCTAGTATTGATATAGAAGAGGGAATATTAATTACACCATTACCCTCTGCAATATGCTATTTTTCTAGAAATAAAACATGTCAGCATTGCTCTATTAAAAGCTGTGAACTTTTACCAGATATTATTCCAAATATGTCTGTTAAGAGATGTCTGATTTGCATATGTAATTCTCATCTGGTAAGATGCATCTACATTAAAGAGGTTCAGTGGAGTCATGAGCAGTATTACAACCTCAAGAATCTCTTAGGGCTACACCATCCATTGCAGTTTTGAAGAGACCAACATGAATCTATACTGCAGTAAACATACATAAATAAGATATTGTAGGGAACAGGCCTATGTTTGTAGAAGTCATGACATCAGCAAGGGTGCAGGATCCTTCAGCTGTCACCCACCTGAATGAGGGTCTCAGAGCCAGGAATCCTTGCAATTCAAATTCTTCTGGAAGGGGGGTTGCTGCCAAACAGATAGTAAACAGCATAAGGAAAGCATGAAAGCACTGAGCACTGTATCACAGCAGATACCTCAGCACGGTCTCTAGACATAGTAAAGCATTCTATTAACTGGCCCACCCCACAATCTGAGGACTTCAGGAAGGATAAAGCAGACCAGTCTGCTCAGAACAAGAAAAAGCATTTGCAAAGTATTCACATGAACAAGAAGACAACTTGCCTCCCAATGTATTCACATGAACAAGAAGACAACTTGCCTCCTTATTTGCTCTTCAGTTGTAATTCCCCACATCAGCAGGAGAAACATTGTTTTTCCCAGTTCTTTACAGATTACAAGTGTCCTTACCATTATTACTGGATAGATCTTCTTCATGAGGCTGGAAACTATTTAGGAGAGAGATCAGCCAGGGCCATATGCTAAAAATTAAAAAACAGGCAAACCCTAAGTGAAAACTGCAAAACATGGGAAAAACACTGAATGCTGTTACTATCACAGTTTACATTAATCCTCTGATTCCAAGAAAAGTTTCTTGCAAAGTGTCAGTGAAAAGACCACTTTCTTGAAAAATTTACTATTACTAAAAAGCCAACCTAAAGTTCCCAAGGAAGTAGGCTCTCACAGCACAGTGTTCATTATGCAGCAGCTCTGAGAGCCTGTTGTGAATTTAACCAGACCTAGAGCACAAGCAAGTGCTGCAAGCACCTGTCTGCAATTCATGCTTTGCAGTCCAAAGGTGATGGCTCTCAAGGCCCAGTCAATGAATCAGTTTAGGCAGCAAAAGCATTTATCAAGACACAGCTGTGCAGAAGTACTTTTGCTCCCTGAACAACACTGTACTGTTGTACTGTTTACCACCAAGGGAAGAGACTCTAAGGAAGGGTTGCACCAAGAAACACCATTAAACTAGAGGTGAACTTGCAGTCCCCCCTGCCTTGCCCTCACAACACCAGTAACAAGCAATGACTGGAAATCCTTCCCAAAGTCCCTGGAGCAAACAATTTTAAAATCACACTGATCACTGCATAGGTGGTTAACATTTAACTGCTAGCACCAGGCTGCTTGCTGAAAGCTCCCTCCCAGAAGTCAAAAATCCTTCTGCTTTACTGATGGAAACAACAGAAAACTATTTCAAGATGCCCACTGTGCTCAGTGTAGGAGAAACAAATGTGTCCTCCTCAGCAAGGCTTTCAGCCTCATCCAGCACATGGCCTGAAGAATGCACCATGCCCCCAACAGCACTGTACACCCTCAGCTGTTTTCCCACATGGCTGCAGGCACAGACAGTATGATCTTCATCATTATTCTCTACACTACACAGAGCAACAGCTCCTTCCCATGACTGACAAGGAATAAAAGAAGGAAAAACCCCAGAGGTCTTCAATGAGGCAAGTAAAGTTAGTAATATGTTGTCCAGAAAATGGGTTCCTTCAGAGAATCCCAGAATGTTTTGGGCTGAAATGGATCTCCCACCCTGTGCCATGGGCAGGGACACCTTCCACTACCCTAAGGCTGCTCCAAGCCCCATCTAGCCTGGCTTTGGACACTGCCAGGGATGGGGCAGCCACAGCTTCTCTGGGCAATCTGGGCTAGGGCCTCACTGCCCTCACAGGGAAGGACTTCTTTCTAACAATCTAAATCTACCCTCTTTCAGCTTAAGGCCATTTACTCCATGAATTACTACCTGCATGTCCTTTCTGCAGGAACTACTTGGTATCAAGTAGGTATCTTGCCTATTAAAACACAGACATAAGTCTTCCTTCAGGATGTGTGAATGGCAATAGTTATCATCATCTCAAAACCATATCTGAACCCTTTCCCTTAATCTTTCCTTTAGGAACTCTGTGGTTTAAACTCCCAAAACTCCACAGGGTTTGTTTCTTATTTAACAAACCAAAGTTATAGCTCCCCTTGTTCCCCATGCATGACACTGCTTTCCTTGGAGTGCCTATCTTAGGAACAATGCTCATCCAGCTGTATCAGTAACAGTCACTTTGATCCTAAGAATCACCTTACAGGAACACTTTACTGAAACACAGTAATTCATGATAAGTTGACAGACTATGTAAAAAAAAATCATGAATTTTGAGTACTTTAAGCCTTAATTTATGAGATTAGTGGCAAAAGTGAAAAATCAGAGCAACAGCCTGGAACAGTCGTGCCTGCATTGACATTTAAAGAGCCTCTCTACTAAACTGAATTTAATTCCTAGGTGACTACATTCCAGCACTGCCCAAGTGATTGTTTAGTGCATGAAATTAAGGCAAGTATTCTCCTGCCACTTCCCCCAGTAATCTGAGAAATCATTATACTAGATAAGACTACAGGAACACTCAGTAGTTATGCTCAAATTGGACACTATAAAACAGATCCTCTGATTTTAAAAAACTTACAGCAAACCTAAAGACAATTAAAAGAGTCAATTTGCTTATGTAACCAGCAAGTCTCATGTTTTGCTTTATGAACTTTTCAGCAAATACACTTTCTCTCATTTTGGTATGTGTAATAATAAGTTGTATGATTACTCTTCCCATGGCTTATTTGTGGATCAACAGTAATTAGGAGCTTCATGCAACAAAATGTAACAAGAGAAAGATTAACACTCACTACCGTCTTTCATCAACCACAGCCTCCTGGAAAACACTGGGCCTAAGTTTCAGCCAGTCCATTGAAACCTTCACAGCTGGAAGAGGATATGCAGCCCCAGAGTCCTCCTGGTAGTCGTTTTGTAAAGGACACTTGCACAGAACTCCAAGAAATGACACTAGAAACAGAGTAAGAGGAAAAAGCAAAAGGAAAAAACTCCATGATGTGGGAATGACACTTCCAAGTTGACCAAATAGCCTAATCAAACATACCAACCCCATGAATCCCCTATTCTAGGAGCTAGTTCTTTAGAACAAGGCAGCCCAGCTACCTCAACTTAAACAATCCACCAACAGATCACAACACAGGGCTTTTCAATAGTTTTCTACAATGCAGCAGAATCTTGATGTTTATATCTCTTCAACTGTCATGGCAAGTCATTTTGGTAAAGCCAAAAAAATCATGTGAGCCAAGCCCAGTGCAAAAACAGTCACTCACCTATTTATTAGAAATTATCAACTCAACTCCCTACCTGCACTTTATTCACTTAAACCAGCAGGCACACAAATGCACTGGAGCTCTGCAGGCAGGCACTCAGCCCAGACTCCTTAGGGCACAGAAGCTGAGAAAGAGTAACCACACCAGTGTGACCATGGTGCCTTCAGAATCAGCTCCAGGCTGGGACTTGGAGAAATCCAGCTATTCAGAAATTTAGGTGGTGACCAACAAGGCCAAGCTGACAACAGGCTCAATCAGGTTAAGCAAATCAGCATTATGTGGCTAGAGGCTGAAATGCTCTGACTCTCACTTTTCTCCTGCTTGATATTACCAAAGGCAAAGAAGTAGCTGAGGTCCTGGTTGACTCAACTCCAATTTCAGTCCTGTTGAATCAGAACCAGTTCCATTCAAAGCAACTCCAATGGTATGCAGCCAACTGGGAGCAGCCTCCAAAAAGGAGGGGGCCAAGCTGGATCAGTTTGCTCACTGCCAAGCTGGATCCAGTTTTGCACCCAAGATAAAATGTTCTTTCAGAATCAGGAAAATGAGGATTCAGAGTACTGTAAAGCTTCAAATAGAGTAAGTCTGGACACAGAAAACCAGTGTTAGTCAGCACTGCTGACATAAATGATCCTGTGTGACCATCATCTCTCACAACTTTCTCCCTAATGTCTATTCTCGGCACTTACCTCACAGAGCCATTAAGCTAAATGCTGACAGGAAATTACTAATGGATTCCACATTAAAATCAAGAGAACTACAAAAACCAATTATCTCCCACACTTACTGAAGAGAGCCAGGAGCTGTGTCCAGCAGAGCTGCTCATCCTGGCTGTAGCTGTGCTGCTCTGTTTCGTTGCTGAAGTCTCGCAAGTGGTGCAGTTGGAACAGGTTGATCACAGTAATATGGACTAACTGCTGAGAGTTGAAGGCCTTCTGGAACAGCAACCTCTGCAACACAGGGTGTATGTATTTTTAGATGGCAAAACACACACTTGAAAGGATTGGTGGTTGCTCCTTCACTGCTTGACTAATGTTTCTGCCCTTAAGCAACCTTCAATCTGGATTTTTTTTATCATCCCTCCCAGCAGAGCACTGTGCTTCCAAGGAGGACCCCACTGCTAAGCACAAGGTTTTTGCTTGTACACCAGCTCAGACACACAACAAATCAACATCCCCTTTGCATATGGTTCTCTTCCAGAGCAAGTGCAACCTCAAATGTCCAGTGACAGCACTGCAAAGGCCTGTAAATCCACTGGGTTTGTCTGCCTTTCAAAAATCAGCATGGAGAATGTGATATTTAAAAAAAAAACACCCCAGGAAAATTTAACTACTGCATGGTTATACATTAAAGACTAATCCCACACCTGACTTCATGGGTCACAGAATGCCT